>OZ038439.1:0-1450000 GCA_964036275.1 Litoditis marina | reverse complement strand
ACAGATTATCTGGCTTTAGGGTGGGCGATAGAACCAAACCACCAGGCTTAGAAGAAAAGGTAGACACGTTAGAAGAAAACTTAGTCAATTGCACAGTCACGTGAAACACGTTGAACACAGCAGAACTCAGAAACGCGCAAAAGTGCACGATTCCTCATTACAATCCTAACTTTAGTATAGAAGATAAGGTGAGAAGGCAGACATTGGCCACGTTAGAGGAAAACTGTTTTCTCATCTAGTATTTTTTCATTGTGCTAATAAACGTGGATTTTGTCATTGAAAAAGAGGCATATGCGTGCGATGGAGTTAAAAATATGGTTTTCATTTGATATGTTTCGCAATAACGTTGTTTTAGTTATTCTTTCGTTGTTTACAGGGAGTCAATAAAACTGTTTTTCGAGAAATCGAAGTTCAAAATAAGTTTCTTGAGAGATAAAAGTTCAAGTTGTATCACAAATTAGAGGTGACAAAGTTAGAAACTTGAAGGAATGACCGACAGTTTTCACGTAACGGAAACGTGTACTTTCACCTTTGACCCCGCCCATTTCTGGTGTGAGGCGTCAACTGTTTTTCGGGCAGGAACTTCGATTCTCAATGAACAGAAAAAGCGTGGGTGAGCGAGATAGAGTCCAGATATTGTATGGGGGGAGAGGTGTGAAAATAGAGAGAGAGAGAGAGAGAGAGAGAGAGAGAGAGAGAGAGAAAGGAGAGAAAGAAGAGAGAGAGAGAAAGAGAAAGAGAGAGAGTGAGGAGGGGGAGGTGAAAGAGAAGAGGAGAGAGAGAAAAGGGAAGAGAGAGAGAAGGGGGAGGTGAGAGAGAAGGGGAGTGAGAAAGAGAAGAGGGAAGAGAGAGAGAGAGAGGGGGGGGGTGAGAGAGAAGGGGAGTGAGAAAGAGAAGAGGGAAGAGAGAGAGAGAGAGGGGGGGGGGTGAGAGAGAAGGGGAGTTTGAGAAAAGGGAAGAGAGAGAAAGAGAACTGAGGTAGCTAGAGTTCAATGCACGGGGCGGCGTGAAGGGAAAGTGAGGGGAGATATAGATAAAGAGATCGCTAGAGAGCGAGGGGGATAGAGAGACAAATCAAGACAGGAAGGAAGAGAGAGAAATAGAGAGATAACAAAAATTACAACTCGAAATGCAAGAAGCTTAGTAAACGCGAGTCAGAGAGGACGTTTGATTTCCTCAAGGGACATGAATAAACAGAGAGGCGACTGAACTATTTCTGGCTATTATTCACGAAAGATTGATGAGGGGAGGGAGAGATAGAGAGAGAAAAAGAGAAAGAGAAAGAGAAAGAGAGAGAGAGGGAGAGAGAAATAGAGAGGGAAAGGGGGAGGGGGGAGAGCGAGGAAGAGAGGGAGAGCGAGAGGGGGGGGGGATAAACAAGAGAGAGAGAGGGAGACAGAGAGACAGAAAGAGAGAGATGAGATGCGATCAATCCTCAATTGTAGTTTGCTCTTCGCACCCAGGAAAGTAAAATGTTGATTTGCCATGAGCTCAGCCTGTAGAACCGAAAGTACGAAACACATGGTTGAACTCTGTTTTTTTCACGTTTCACGTAACTAGTCATTTCACTAGAAAAACAAATGAATTTGAATAGAGCTAGTAGGAGGTTTAAACGTGGATATTAAGAAGCTTTTCATTGGGAGGTTCACAAAAGTTCGTCCGAAAAGCAACGCGATCAAACTACAAATACAGTTAGGACAGCGTACACCGCTTAGGGTTACTCGCTTAGAGTAGTTTAGAGTCGTTTAGGGTAATTGAAAAAATATGTAAAAAAACACAATGAATGTAGTATGAAAGAGTGAAGTAGTATGAATGTAGATATTGTTGAGGCTTTTCATTGAGAGGTTCACAAATCGTATTTTCGAGGAATGGAATTTGAATGTGGACGCAGGCTCATTAGATGACATGACTCGACAATAGAATAAGGAAAAACGGAGGGGGAAAGGGGGTTAGAATGGAGTGAGAAAGGGAAAATAGAGAAGGAGAGAGAAAGAGTCGAAGAGGAGAAAGAAAGATTCAACGAGAGAGAAAGAGGGAGAGAGAGAGAAGAGAGAGAGAGGAGAGGAGAAGAATAAGATGGGAAATAGTGAAAAACAGTGAGAGGGAAGCAAGAGAGAAGAAGTAGCAAAGACGGAGGGAGAGAAAGATGGAAAAGAAGGGAAAAAAGGAAACTAAAGAGAGAAAGAGAGGAAGAGAAAGGGAGAACACAACTGAGGTGAAAAAAAGATGGGGGAGAAAAATGAAAAAAAGAGTTAAGAACTGGTGAGGAACTATAAAAGAGTGGAGATAAGAAATGAGTTGTGAAGAAAAAAACGAAAACCATGAGGTTTACTACGGGGTTTATTGTTTTGTCATTGTTATATCTTCAACAATGAATAAAACTATGAACACGTTCCAAGTTTCATAGAAATTCCCTGAAAATGGTCGTAGATGACTGAAAAACGTTCAATTTATTTGGTTTTCTTCCTAAAACGCGAACTTTGCATCAAAGTCGTTTTATAGATATTATTATTTGTATAAGACAATATAAGATAATAGAGAAACCAATAGTACAGAAACTATTCTAATGCGAGATGGAGGGGTTGTCTCCATGGTGATTTGGCCATGCGGGTGTCAGCTAGGGGGCTAGGACCACCCAAATATGCCCGCAGGGGTTAATTAAGGGGGCGGGGGGCTTGTTTTGGGGCGAAAATAAAAGATTTTGATTAAGTCAACTCGTGAAGTAGTTAACTAACCAATAAGCGTCCAGTTATGAATAAAAACTCTATATTTCGGTATGTTACTACTTTTGTACTAGATTGGAACAGCCAACAGCTTCTAGAGTTACTGTTATATTTTTGCCTATTTTCTTTCTTCTAAGGAATAGGTATGAAAAGCAATCAGATCCGGCTGTTCTTCTATCCACTTCTAATTAGAGGAATCTAATGCTTAAGAATGTAGGTGACTTTTCTCCCTAATACTAATTAAACTTATTCTCACAACTAAAAAGACAAATATTAACTCTTGAAACAGAAGGTAATTTCATTTCCTAAAGAAAACAATAATTCCCACGTGTCGTGGGAAAGTGTGCCAAAAGGGGCGGGGCTTCGTAGGGTCAAGAGGCTAACCCTGGGATCATTAAATGTCAATAGGATGTCTAATGAACCTTAGAATGAACGGGCCTAGTGATGAGTTCACACACATAGAAACAAATACACAACAAAGTTGCATGGGGATAGAAATACTAGAATGAGATTGAAAAAGAGTAAAGAACGGAACATTGTTCAATTATCTATACATAACCTCATTACCGGTTTTATAAATGTTTTACGTCCTTCTATATCTTGTTTTAAAGAAGGACGATTATGTGGACCAATCCCGACTCATCAGTCCTTTAAACTGCAATTGAAAAATGAATTGCAGTTTAAAGGACTGAATCGTTGCGGTTGGACCACAAAATCGTCCTTCTTTAACCCATGATACACGTTTGAGTCCTTTTCACTAGGCCAATTGTGTTTAAAAAAAGTTAGTGGTACCACATAAATATGTCTCAACAACCAACGATAGGGAAATGACCATAGTTGAATTATAGTTTGATCTCGAGACATGATTTACAATTTTGAAAAAGCAAGAGATCAAACTACAAACACCGCGAAATGGGGCAACTAAAACACCGTAAACTGCTAGTCAATTTCACAGACACGTGAAATAGGTCAAACACAGTAGAAACAAGAAACGTACAAATGGCATGATTTCTCATTAGAATGCTAACTTCACTTGACTATTCAATTTAGTATAGAGGCTTGCTTTAGAATGAACAAACCTTTCAGAATGTAGCATTTTAGTCGAATCGATTCGAAACAAAGAGAACTAATTGGTGCACATGTAATGGTGACACTGATATCTATGTGTTATTGTCGTGCTAAATTCGTAATACAGACTAAGAAGAGCAGATAAAGTCTGTCAACTTTCATAATCGTTTTGCATTGGAATCCGTTTTGAAGCGACACAAACGTGAGATAATTTTACGTTTTAAAATATTTACGTTTTTCACTTTCAGTAAAATTCAAGTTTTTCTATTCAAATCACTCAGTTGTTCTGTTTTGAAGAATAAATGTAACTCTAAAATGCATGGAAAGATCAAGTGTGATGTTAGGGAGACAAGAGTCTGAAAGGAGAGAGACATTGCCAACGAGACATGCATATTAGAAGGACACTACGCAGACAAATGTCGTCACTAGTGATCTCCAGATATCTCATGAGATATTCTCACGAGACCTTCACGTGTTTTCACGTTTGGTCACGTGTTTGTGGTTTTGAGTCTAGGTATTAGCTCATGAAGGTTTATTCAGATCTTATGAATTCACATGAAACAAATGAGAACTACAGACGGATACTACGCAGTAAAATAACGTCACAAAAAGGCCGTATTCAGGGATATCCTGAACATCCGATCCTGCGTCTCCTCAAACACACGCTATTTTCCTGCTCTCGCAAATCGTGTTTTTTAATATAATTTAGCCTGCAGAAACGCATACGCACTATATTGACGTCATCAGATGCGCTAGTGATAAGTCTGATAGTAAAAACATTGAAAACAGCCTTGAATTCATCCGGATTTCTGCTTCTAATGAGATAATCTCATGAGAGCTTGCAGAAGGAGCTCATGGAATTTTAGCCAAATCTCGTGAGTTTTCGACAACTATAGACTGACAAATGCCGTCACGAAAAGGCCGTATTCAGGAATATCCTGTACATCAGATCACAGGCTGCGTCTCCTTAAACACACGCTATTTCTCTGCTTCATCGGCAGTGAAGTTGATTTTGTGTTCCGGAAACGGTTGTAAAGCTGAATAGGCTTTTCATTTGATAGTCTTGTTGAGATAGACGAGAACTATATATTCCCTCCAGAAATTTATAGCGGCCTCCATATTTTAGGGTATGAACGAAAACTGAACGGGAAAGTCATGAAAAGTTCTCGGAAAACAAGAACGTTCGAAAAACGAAAAGTCCAGAACTTATTCACGTGTTCTCACGTTTTTCACGTGCTCACGGTCTTTCGGCTGGAGATTTTCATTTTTTTCATTCTTCTTACGATGAGTAGTCCGGAAGGTAGCATGAAGGTATTGAAGAAAAAGAAAGGTCCGTTTATTTCTATACAGTATTTTCTTTTCCAACTGAGACTCCTACAGTTATCACAATTCAAAATGGTCAAAAATATTTGCAGAGTCTCAAAAAATTCTTTGACCCATCCATAGCTCATTAAAATATGCGGACAAAATTTTTAATGCATTCTTATTTTAAAAAAAAACATTTCTCTTTATGAAAAGCGTTTCCAGTAATAGGAGAAGAGGACACTGCCAACAGATAAAAATTTATGGAAACTTCTACATTCGAACGTTTTTCTCAAGAGTTTCAATAGGCTGTGAAGGGTTATTCGTGATTGCACTTTACTATAATTTCATTAGGAAGTTGCATACTCCCAAACACACTACTTTTGTTATGTGCTGCTTCGTAGTTCAATTCTGGGGCGTTGTAGATGACTTGAGCATGGTTTTTGCTGTGTTTGAGGACCAAAATACACTTCTCAACCGTTCGCCCCTATTAAGTTCTATTGTATAGGAGATAACCGAATCTTCGTTGTATTTCATCTGAGTTGAGAATCTTACCTGAAAATGATCGAGATCAAACTACGACACGTGGGGTAGGGCGACATGCACCGTTTGTGAATGCCAAATTTATAAGTTTCTGTTTCTCGCCGGAATCGAACCTGCGAGCAAAAGATTCATAGCAGGGCGCTAACCACTAGGCTATGAGAGCACATAAGGATAGGCTTTGAAATCAAATACATGTGTGCGTACACAGCGGAAAATGAGATATACAGTACCCTCCCGCCTTTCCGTTGGCAACGACTATAGGCTCACTCTGTAGCCGAATCTCCGGACACGGAAAACGTGTGACACATCAGAAATTTCGAACAGACCACGATAAAGGGAGAACAGCGGTCTTGTCTCACGTCGGGAGGGTTATGCAATCAACCTTCCGCGGGAGTTTGTGACCTAGCTCCCCCTGTGATGATTTTGTTATTTCATGCGATTCAATTTGCCTACACCGTTGTGTTTGTGATTGGATCTCGTTATAGGTAGTAACAAGAAATATATAAGGATAACAAATATATAAGGAACTATTTTCTGAGTTTTCCGTTTCCAGAAGCGGAGGCGGCTTCCAAACCGGCTGACGGTAGCGTCCGCACCCAGGCTGTCGCCAAGCCCATGAATTCCAATTCAACCTCGCAGAAGAGCGTCAAAAAGAAGAAGAAGGTACGTTTCGCGACCTATTTTCGGGGACTTTTGTTTTTTCTATTGTCCATAACTGGGTGACATCGAAGTTATATCCTGAGTTTGCCAATGGAACTACAACAGCTGAATGAATTCGTGAACGAAAACGTTGCCTTAGGTTGTTTTACTATCTTCGTCAAAACTACTAAAGAGATTGTCACGAATAAATTGCTGAGCATCCCATTTCGGATCACTTCAACAGAGAAAAAATGGTTTATTATGTACAATTACAATTGATTTTTGTTTGTTATGCAATTCGATTGACTCAGTTTTACAATTCTCGAAATCCGGCGAATATGCACCGTTGTGGAATAGGAGGGACTCTACAATTCAGCCTTACACTGTATACTATTTATCTAAATTTTTTTGTAATTTTTTTTCAGGCCGCGAGTAAGGGTTCGAAAGACCAGTCTGTCATGCAAAACCCGGACGCCTCGCAGAAGAGCATCAAAAAGAAGAAGAAGAAGTCAACCGATACCAAGTCGACGCCGAAGAGTTCCGACTGTTCCCAGAGAAGTGTGAGAGCGAAGAAGAAGTAAACTAACAACTGAATGGAGAGAGTGGGCTATCTTTGCGATAAAATAAAGATGTGGCACTATTGTTATTGCATTCGTGGAAAAAAATGTGATGTGAAAAGTACTGTATAAACCAGTTTCGCTGTTCCATCTGCATCTCCACCTCGAGGTGATAATTCACAAATTGAAGTTTGGTAGGAATAACTGGCGGCGTAGCACTCCCTTCAATCTCATGAGAAGTTCATGTCATTAGCTCATGATGTATCTCATGAGACTTTTGAGGGAATGCTACACCGCCAGGCACGAAGTGACAAAGTTTTGCTATTTTTTCGACGCATTTTAAATATCAGTAATACTCATATTTCATTCGAAAATGTCATACAGGCGAAGATTAATTCAACGCTCTTTCTGTACTCTGAGCCCCCTAGGTCCTCTAGGGCCTAAGGTTAGGCTCACTATAAAGAGGACACATTTCCGGAAAACTTGCCCTCTAAACACGTTCATTCACATATTCTCAAGAAGCAGACACGTTAACACGTTTCCACGCAGTTTCATAGAAACCGGTTAACTATTTTCAATTCTAAGTCTATTTTTACTCCTGGCTCGATACCGTGCGGCGGTGTTCAAGTATTCAAGTTGCCTCAAGCGGAAGGTAGGTTATACTTCTCGTCATCTCTGTGTGGAAGCCTACCGTTGTCGAACAAAAATCTCTCAAAATTAATTAGTTGCATTGAGCGGCTTTTTACGTTGTTTCTTTCCGCGAAGAAAATAAAACATATACTATAAACATCTATTAACCTAAAAAGAAAAAAACACTGTTTTTGAGTTCGAACTGCTCCCAGAAGAAAGTTCAGTTCAACAATACAGTCAGCATTTGAACTTTATCTTCTGAAAAAGGAATACTGGGAAATCGACGTACACAGTGTACTTCATTTCTTCTTGTTAGACACTTTTTTGTTTCAGAAATGTGCGATGATTCCTTCTTCAATGAAACGACTACTGACACTAATGAGGTAAGAATTTTCTGTGTTCATCATTCGTAATTCGGGGATTGGTTTTCATTTGCATACCGGGTTTATCCGTTTATCACCTTGAAACTTTCGAGGTTTTTTAACCTGACATTAGACAAAAAACTCACAAAAGCTGACTAAAATAGGCTGAGAAAATTTGAAGTATTACCTCTAACTGCAGTTAGGGGGGGGGGGGAGGTCAGACTACAATACCCCAAAAGTGGTACAAACTGGGGTGGGGGGTAAAAGGTCAATGTTCCCATAGTCTAGACTAGTGTATACTCTAGACTAGTAAAATGTACTAACTTATCAAAATTTCTAATGACAGCTATAGACAGTGCCATCGTCTAATGAAGAATTCTATTTTTATCTTTTATTTCAGAGAGAAAAACCAACAATATTAACAACAAACCTCGGAAGAAGTAGAATCAGCCTCGAAAATGGAAGAGTAACTGCCGGGCAGAGTCCCGATCCGCCCAAAAAGAAAAATTTGTGGAAAAGAATCAAGAGCAAATTCTCGAGAAAGAAGAAGATTCAAGCTCCAGCGCCACCCTCGGAGTATTCACAGGTTGGAATGTTTTCGTTTACCTCTTATAATTATAACTAGAAATCTATACTTCATAGTCATTTAAGTAAAATACATAGAGTAAAAATAAGTAGAAAGAGGAAGTAGAAAACGAAAAAGTGAACGTTCCGCTTCTTTATGTTGGTTCTCGTGCTGAGAAGAAATAAAATTCGAGAAGAGATTTCATGTATAGGGTAACACCGTATCTAAGTTGTAGCTTGAACTCGAAACACGCCATTTTTCGCGAATTTCAACGGAGAATAAACGGGATCAAACTACAAACACAGCAGGAAAACGCAACATGCAGCGTATGGGCTTGTTTTCTAAATACCCAATCGCTTCTCCGACTTTCAAGTACTTGTTCAAATTGTACATTGTAACTTTCACTATACTCTAAGTAAGGAGGAAATAGTCTTCAATTTTCAGAAACCTCTGAGAAATTTTCCAATAAAGTATGTATCAGGACATATTCTTTGCAGGTGAGACCCCCCACGTCGTCCGCTTCTCAATACGGAGTTATCCCGGCAAGCAACCCGCAGTTACAGGTACGCATATTATTCTCTGACTATATAAAATGAATCATTCATGTCTTTCATTTTCTTCTGTGTAAACACCTAGCCAAGTTTTTTTCTGAACGTTATTTCGATCCCATTTAGTTCAGCAATTGAGGTAGCGATTGACGATTGACGTCGAAAACAAAATAAGTTACAGAATTAATTAAATACAGAGGGTAGAAAACATAGTTTCTCTTCGTCTTTTTATCAAAATACTTCAATTTTGAAGTATTTTGTGCACTTATTAATTACTTTTTCCTGATGCATTGTTTTTTAGTTTTCTCATATTTTCATCTCACTCAGTGTTTTTCAGTCGGCACCGGCCGAAGGCTCACAGAAGAGTGGGCGGTCCAAGTCCGTCAAGAAAACTGCCGATGCGGCGCAGAAAAGTGGGCGTGTCAAGAAACCCTCTGCGGAATCTTCTCAGAAAAGTGCCAAAAAATCGGCGGAAAAGTCGTCCGACACACCGTCTCAGAAAAATGTGCCATCGGGATCGGCGGAAAAATCTTCAGACGCGCCCTCAGCAAAGAGTGGGCGTACTAAGACGGTGAGCAAACGTTCTGACTCACCCTCTAAGGAAAATGGTTCTGCTGAAAAGTCTTCGGATCCTCCCTCCAAAGAAAATGTCTCTGCTGATAAGTCGTCGGACCCACCTTCAAAGGAAAATGCTCCCGCGGAAAAATCCGATCCACCAGCCCAGGAAAGTGAGGGTGGCAAAACCGTGGGAAAATCTTCGGACCCGCCCTCCAAAAATGGTCCTACTGAGAAATCGTCGGATCCCCCATCCAAGGAAAATGGCTCTCCTGAAAAGTCTTCGGACCCTCCTTCCAAGGAAAGTGGGCGTGACCAAACCGTGGGAAAATCATTGGACCCGTCCTTCAAAGATGATTCTGCTGAGAAGACCTCTGAACCGCCCTCCAACGAAAGTGGGCGTAACCAGACCGTGGGAAAGTCGATGGACACTCCTTCGAAGAGTGTTGATGCATCAATGAAACCAACGGTCGATCTACCGTCGGAAGAGAAACCCCAGATTTCTCCCGTGCAGAAGTATCCCGAACCGGCTGCCCCAAAAACAGAATCGAATCTGGTAGCAAAGGTCGATTCGAGCTCTGTGTCACAGGTTTGTGTTCCTGACTTCTATCCGGAAACAGACTGTTCAGAAAACTGACCGTGAAAAACCTCATGAGATACCTCATGAGTAACATCTCACAAACTTCTCATGAGATTATACCGATTCTTATATTTTAACATGATAAGTTCACGAGCAGTGCATGAGGTGTTCATGATATTCGCATAGGAAACAGGGAAACTCTGCCTTAACACAGAGAAATAGCATACAGTTTTTCGTCCTTATGCAAAAATACTGAACTTCAGGCTGCACCAGCAAAGACCAACTCCACTCATGGAGAGGTTGCCAACAACAAGCCGAGATCACAATATCTTCAGGTAATTTTTCACTTTCTACGTTTTTCAATCCTAATCTCTTCTAAAAATTTGACATGGAATGCGTACTCTTTTTTAGTGGGTACGAGAGTTTAAATAGACAGACATTATTTTACGCTATGTTACGTTATTTATATAGGCGAGTTTTTATCATACCATTAGTTTTTTATTGTTATCTTCATCTAGAAAACGTAATTGTAGTCGTTTCAACCTGAATACTCAGATGGCCTACTCAGAACAAATCATTTGACAGCATAATTGCGCGATACCGTAGTCTCGATTGTCTTGGCGCAGACTATATTCGATTCTTACAGGTCTTTCCAAGTGGTGGAGCACCGATCTCGGCTAATTATAATTATGGAAGCGTACAGGTAAAAGAGTTTTCTCTTCATTTCGATTCATATATGAGAAAGAGAATAGGATGTTGACATTTTTCTTCCATTTCTGATAGTTGAAGTTCGATATCGTTGGTATGAAGTATAGCTTTGGTGGTTTACTACCAAACTGTTTATTGGATCGATTTCCATACGGTACAGCGGAAAAACTGTAAAAAAACGTTGTTTTGATAACTATTAGTGAAACGAACAAGTATCGTGTACGACCTATTTAGCTGAAGTCTGTTGATCTTTTTCAGGCACCTCCACCTACCCAGCCTAAACCCGACCCATCTCCCGCCACCTCCCAAATCCAACCTGTCGCCGCACCGAAAACTGAGGAAAAGTCGACGAAAAAAGACAAATCCAAGGACAAAGAGCGGTCAACCCCTAACGAATCTTCGATGAAACGCAGTGAGAACTCGAGGAAGACGGCTGAACCGAGCCGCAGCGGAGTTCGAAAATCGGGAGTCTCGAAACCGCTGTCAACTTCTTCAATGGCAACACCATCTGAATCCATCAAGAAGAGCACCACGAGTAAGTCAGGAGCTTTGGCTGCGAAACCGTCTGACCCACCTTCTTCCGAGAAAAGTACCAAAAATAAGCCTGATGTCGAGAAGTCTAAATCGAGAGATTCAACTTTGAAGAAGAGTACCACGAGCAAGTCAAAGGATTCAACGAATCCTTCAACTGAGTCCGCCAAGAAAAGCTCCGTCAGCAAGTCAGGAGCTCTGGCTGCAAAACCGTCTGATCAGAGTACCAAGAAGTCCGAAGCTTCTGTCGACAAGTCCCAATCAAGAGATTTGACCTCCAAGAAAGGCTCCACGAGCAAGGCGGGAGATTTGGCTGCGAAGCCATCTGAATCTACCTCGAAGAAGTCGAAGTCAAGAGATTCAAAACCGGAAACCTCTACGAAACGATCTGCCGAGTCCTCAGCAAAGAAAGATCAAAAACCAACGACCACACGCAGGAGTAGATCAACCGATAGATCGACTGAAGCAAAATCGTCTGAAAAGAGTGGTCACAAGATGAAAAAATCTTCGGAATCATCGGCAAATTCTGGTCCCGGCGCATCAAAATCGACGAAAAAAGATGTCGACCGAAAAGCGACCGAGTCCTCGGCGAAGAGTGGCACCGTTGTGAAGAAACGTTCCTCTAAAGATGCGACGTCTCAGAATAGTTCGAAACCCGAGAAAAGGGATTCTACCCACAGGTCCAAGGCGAAATCGACATCCAAAAGCAGCGAGGTGTCCCGCAAGAGTGGAGGTTCAACACAAAAGCCAATCGAATCTCAGAAAAGTACCAAAAAATAAAAATCTCTGAAGAAGTAAAGATTTGCAGCGACTTTTTTTCTGTTATAATGTACAGTTCGGGGTTATGCTATGAAAAAGTGTTGTAAAAATTACTTTTACTACGTACACCTACGAGCAAGGTTGTGGTGTAATTTTAAAACACAAATAGATGATATGGATACAGTGGCCGTATTTTGTAGGCTCAAATAGCCGGGTAAGCTATTTGAGCAAAATTAAGCAAACTGTAGTTCAGGTTACGTACATTTAACTATATTTTCTGTTCTGCTAATTAAACACAGGTATGCTAGTTTCAGATATGAACAAGATGAATATCAAAACAAGTGAGTGAGTAGTTTGTAGTACACTTTTTGAATTTTGCTCAAATAGCTTACCCGGCTATTTGAGCTTACAAAATACGGCCACTGGGTTAGCGTTTACCAAAGAAAAACTATACGGTGTGAAATGATCAGTGGGATCACTTTGCGTTGCGGTTGAAATTTGAAATTTAGGGGATCTACCCAGATCAAACTGCGAGAAATAAGAAGTTACTGCATAGAATAGTTTTTTTTTATACGACTGTGACATTCCTGAACTGCAAGACGCTACAAATTAGGCATTATTCTATTTAGATGCCAATAAAGTTTATCTGATTGAAAAAAACGTGTAGTATACCAAGCTCCACCGAATTCGATTCGCTCAGGAAACTTTCAGAGTAACAGTATGTGCTGTCTTCGTTCTTTGTTCTTTGCTTTGTTCTTTTCTGTCTTCGTAGTTTGATTTCGCTGTACTTTAGTCTTGTTCCAGAATACTGCTGTGAAACGGATCATAATACACCGCAGATTTGGTTACTCCTTATATATCGAGTTTCTCAACAGCACCTGCTTCTCAGTTCTTATAGTATGTAGTTTGAGCCCGAACAAACTTGGGGGTAGTTGGCGACTCCAGTTGTGCTGTTTTTCAACAAATTAAGTTTTGGCTTCCAACTTTTTCGCACTTTTCTCGGATCAGTCGATTTTTCTGCGTTCTTTGGTTCTAACGCAAAAACGAATGAAGAAAACTGAGCAATGATTTCGAGCAAAACGAGGAGAAATTTTTTTTCCTATTTGCACAAGAAGATTAGCTTTCTTGTGATTTTTCGAAAGTTTGTTTTTAATGCAAGAACAAATAACACTGGAGCCTCATCTTTATTTCTCAGCCTTTACTTCTTAGACTTCTTAGTCTTCTTTGCGCTCTTCTGCGAACTTTCGTTGCTCTTTTTGCTGGGCTTGGCCTTCTTTTCCTTCTTTTCCTTCTTTTTTTTGTTGGATTTGTTGGAGGCGGAATCCTTTTCTTTCGACTTTTTGTTACTTTTCTGGGAAGAATCGGCAGCAGCTTTCTTGACTTTTCCACTCTTTTGCGACGAATCTGCCGCAGCTTTTTTGGTTTTGCCACTTTTCTGCGAAGAATCGTTGGCTGCGGCGGGCTTTTTGGCGGCTTTGTTACTTTTCTGGGAGGAGTCGTTGGCGCCAGCGCCAGCTGCAGCGGCGGCGGCGGGCTTTTTGACCTTTTCGGAAGATTCTTGAGGGGCAGGTTTTTTGGCGGTTTTGTTGCTCTTCTGAGACGAATCGTTGGGCGTTTCCTTAGGGGCAGCCTTCTTGCGCTCGCTCTTTTCCGACGATTCGGCCGGTTTTGCCGACGATTTGGCCGGAGCAGGAGCTGGAGCAGCCGGGGAAGGAGCCGGAGCCTTTTTCGGTTTTTCCGCAACCGCGGCTGGTTCCTTTTCTTCTACCATAGGAACGGCCTTCGCCTGGAATGAGAGAAGTTAGTTATATCAAGGGATAGATACTTCATTTCACAGAAAACGACCGGTCATTGAGTGTCGGCTGGCAGAAAAATCTCAGGCGGCGTAGCAATCCCTCCAATCTCATGAGAAGTTCATATGAGTTTCTCATGAGATACCTCATGAGCTAATCGTGAACTCTCAATGTTGTAAATCAATAGAATCTCATGAGAAGCTCATGCTAATAGCTCATGAGAAATCTCTCTTGTATCACCTATCTTGTATCTAAAGCAAATGAGAAATCAGAGGTTTTTGAGGAATTGCTACAGTGCCAGGAGATACCTCCTGAGCTATTAGCACGAGCTTCTCATGGTATTCTATCAATTTATATGCTCATGAACCTCATATGAACTTCTCAGGAGGTTGGAAAGATTGGTACCCCGATAGGTTAATTGCTATAATTTGGCGGCGTTAACAAAATTATCTCACACTATGATGTATGGAGCATGCCGGATCAGCGCTGCTATTTTTCTGCAATTATGAATAATATTCTCTACAAAAATGTGTTCATAAGAACTTTTCGTAGTCTCCATATATATTTCCGCAAGATTGTGTACAAGCGCTGCACAAACTAATAATAGAAAGTTATTATAACCTGAGCGTTTCCATAGTTTGACACAGCTGGTCCGTGAGCTGAGAAAACCTGAAATTATAACAGATCTAACATACATTTCCAATCCAAGTCCTGAATAGAACCATTGGAGGATTATTCAAGTATACAATGTTATTTCTCGGAAAAGCGTTGGAAAAGCTACATTTCATAGTATTACCAGTTCTGCACTTTGTCTAGAGGCACTCGCTACGCGAGAGTCTATGTGCAAATTAGCCATCTTGGAGGAGGGACTAAATGTGTCAGATTCAAAAAACGCAATTTCCAATAAAAATGTTGATTTGTTTACCTGGAAGTATTGCGATTTTGGCTCGTTCAGTGCATTTTCTCCATATTCCGAGGGTGGGGGGACGTTGGCGGGCTGCAAGTATTGAATTGAATGAATAGCACTAAATATTGTAAGAAAAATGGTATTCATCCGGAGTAGTAGAGTGTAAGTATCTGTCAATATCTATGCTTTGAGAAGATAAATCTGGATCTATATTACAGTATTGCGGTTGCTTCAGGTAAGCTGACCGAAAATATTATCGTCTTCTCGGCCGCGTTTGTAGTTTGGTCTATGTTCGTCAAGTCTGAGTCATGAGCGGGAAGAACTGTCTAGAAAGACAAGAGGATAAAACTACAAACTATAGACGGTAACCCTCCTTTTAGCGTCTTCTAGATCTGAAAAGTTCACAATTGTGCCAAGTTATGAAACTCCCTCACCTCATCGTTGTTAGTATTCGAGTTGGTGTCTGGAATTAAAAGAATAAAAGTAGTAACATTAAAACATTCTCAAGTCAGTTCAACCTGCGATATAAATTGTCAAACAATATGGGTAATCTTATCGTATCTAGCGGTAGCGCGTGCAAAGTATAGTTATCGATCGTGGTCGTTCTATCGAAAATGGTGATTCGCAGATTTTTCAAACGACGGTCAATTCGCCATCAAAAATGCAATGAGAAGTTTCAATCAAATGATAGCACAACTATGTGATCTATATAGTACTGTTATGGATCAGTTTAATATTTCAAGTGATGTGAGTAATTTGTTTCGGAAGTAACATATGCTATCGTAGAACCTGGGCCCTAAAAGCTTCTAACACAAAACTGAGAAAAGTCGATAGGCCAAAATCTGAAAACTGAAACTAACTTTTGCGAGACATCTTTCTTGCGGCCGTCCAGGAATGCGTTAGTACACAAAATGAGGCTGGCAGAAATATTTTGAACCGGAAACGAAATATTAACGGGAAATCCCGTGGAAACGCCTGAACTTTCCTGTTTTTTCGAGATCCAACTTTTCAAGATTATGAACGGGGCATTTCGTTTTCGTTCAACTGGTTTATTTTCCTGGAAAAGAAAGTTTCCGAAATTATTAACCGGGCATTTCGTTTCGGTTGAACACGTTAGATGGGTCCCTTTTCCCTGGAAATAAAATCTCCGCTTTTTCGTTTTTCTTTCCGGAAATAGACAGTTTGGTCTGGTCCCGACTGAGGCTCACCGAAAAGAGGTTGGCCTAGTCTAATCTGTTGTGTTTGTAGTTTGATCTCCCAACTTTCCGGTGTTATATCACAATATGGAAGTTTAGCGCGTAGGTCAAACTACAACTCTGAGATTGTCCGATACTGTTTTCAAGATTTTTTGGGTTGAGGACACTTCCGACGTTTTGCAAAATTTATTGAGTTTTGTTTCTTGCTGGAATCGAACATGCGAGCAAAAGTTTCGTAGCTGCGCGCTAACCACTGCGCTATGAGAGTACATTATCGACAAGGTTCGGAATCGAGGAAATGTCCGTACACAGCGGAAAGTGAGATAGCGACGACTAAATGAGAGTTGTTTCGTACAAATGAGAGTTGTTTCTGTATGTGGTTTTCTAACAAAATACATTGATTATGTAGAAAACGTTCCCTCTATCCTAGGACTGTAGCGGTGTTCTCTCCAACTTTATTCAGAGAGAAATAATGGCCTCAGTTTATGAGTAAAGTTTGATTTAATCATGTTCCTCACTTCAAGAAATCAGTTTTCGATAGAAAATATTCTTCGAAAAACTTTCCAACCAAACTTGAAAATGCCCTTTTCGCTCAACGCATTTCACAGGATAAACTCTTGCCCTGTAAGAAATCTGAACGAGAAAAAACCTGGAAAGTTTTCACGAGGAGAACTCTCCGTTTTTCCACAGTTTCATCCTTTATTTTTGCTACTTTTGTTACTCCGGACGGCTGAAAAGTCATGAAACAAACTAAAGGTACGGATAAGATAATTCCCACCCATTTAGAGTTTAAGAAGGACGATTATGTGGACCAATCGCGACGCTTCGGTTTTTTAAACTGCCATTGAAAAATGTATTGCAGTTTAAAGGACCGAGGCGTTGGTATCGAAATTTGATACAAAGAAAGCATACAGTTTGACGGTAAACTCAGGGTACGCTCAAACTTATAGTTATTAAAAGTACTTGAATTATATTGAATGTATGAACTCGAGATGAAAACTTGATAGAAAAACATATCGATTGACAGTGAGCCGGATTGTGGGAAACCACTCTTCCAATAACGTAACCCTATAGTCATACCCCAACAATTGAACGTCATAATTCATGTGCTGAATTGAAACAAACTTTCACCACCGAATTGGTTTAATGACAACAATTATAGGATATATATTGTAAAATTGTCCCCCCCCCCCCCCTTGAGCCAAAATAGGTTGAAATCCGACCCGTAGTACAATCAATTGTACAATTTTCCCCAAATATGTTGTCTTTCAAATGAAAATTATGTAAATTTGAATATTTTCTTTCAGGTTCTTCCCTCCCTACAACGAAACCGACTACAACCACTAATGAAGTGAGCAACGTTGCCAATCATACCTTGTTTGGGTGAAGTTCTTCCCCAACCGACTCTTCCCGAATCAAAATCGAACCAATTCTTCCCGAACCAGATGGTTCGTTCCAAAACCGAACCAAATGTGGACTAAGAAAGGTGGAACCGAACCAAATTAACTAATTAATGCTAAAGTTCGTCGACTACGTAACGTTTGTTAAGGTTCGGCTCGGTTTCCTATCGGTTTGAGTACGTAAGTGGTTCGGATTCTTACCGAATCAACTGCTTCCGGAAGAAGTGGTTCGGTTTTGGTTCGGGAAGAGTCGGTTCGGGAAGAAATTTGCCGTTTGTTTGATATTCTGGATTGTAGTTCGATCTGAAAAAAAAGAAAAATATTGCCCGAGACTCGGAGTCCCTATGTTTTACTAGTTGATGTCTTTTTAGGTGGCTCCCCAATCGCAATACGGAGAACCCGCACTCAATGAAATAAAATCGCAATACGTTCAGGTAAATTTACAATGCTCACATCATGTATGTTATACCGTTAGTCAATTGTATAGTCACGTGAAACATGTTAAACACAGCACAACTCCGAAACGTGCAAGAACAAAATGATGGACGTTTCTTCCTCGAAATGCTAACTTCACGTGACTATTCAATTTTCTTCTAGTATAATGTAGTCACGGCTAAGAATGAAAGTGTGGAGTTCGCTTACTTCAAAGGAGGCCTATATGGTTCATGTTGCCTTATCCCGCTGTGTTTGTAGTTTGAACCCGTTTCATTTCGGTCGAAAATCGTGAATTATAGCGTGTATTGACCTCAGACTACAACGAAGATTTGATGTCTTTTTATAATGTTGTTACACATATTACGCGTTTGAATGTCTTTGCTAATGAATCTGTTCGTATACTTCTGAATACTTCTGACCGATGCAAATCATAGGCATCGATATCACTGGCTCAATGAGATTTTATAGAGAATCTCAAGACTACTGTACATATCAATCAACTTCAATTTCTGTTGTTTCAGGTATTCCCAGCTAAAGGAAATCCAGTCTCTAACCACAGAAATGAGCACGAGTTACAGGTACAGTGGTACAGTTCTCCACACTCCCACTGAGACTTTGGCGGCGTGCCATTAAAACTTCAAATGAATATGTTGCATAGTAATAACAGGTTATTTGAGAGAAATCTCCTCATACGTACTGTAGCAAAAAGAAAAAGGGTTTTAGTGTATTGGGGAACAATTTGGCACGTTTCCGAGGTCTCAGTGGGTTATTTAATGGTCAGCTGAAATATTTTAACCTCTTTCTAAAACGGTAACTGACAGCGTTCAGTTACCATTTTCTTGCCTGTACGTGTCTCCACTTTCTACACTGAAGTTTCTAAATGTTTTTTTATGGTTAGTTGAGTTTTTGCGCACCAAAAAAAACTTCGCGACAGTTTCGAAACACTTTCCAAACTCTATTTTGTAGACACATCGATTTTTGCTCAGACAGTTTAAAGAATCCGTCCCGCTTTAATTTTAACTTTTGAGTTAACAATGTGACCCTTGGGCAAATGAAAAACCATTATTAAAATTATATACTTTTCTATCCCTATCTTGCTTCGTTTTCTCAGAAAAGCGGCTTACGTAACTACACCGATAGGGGGGTTGCGTACGGGGTATGCTTCAAATAGCCTATAGACGTGCAGAAATAATTTTAAGACACTCTGTCACATACGAATACACAATTAGTCACTACAAAATGAAAATAAATCTGGATGTAATTTAACCAAGATAAGTTGCGTCACAGTGAAAATGTTCATATCCCCTTCACTATTGCTTGATGTTATGCAAATTTTACAAATTATCAATCAGAAAGTTTTTACATGGTCTATGGGAAGACATTAAGAAACTTTTTTGAGCTTTTTAAATTTTCGCGAAACTCAAATTATAGCGGAACGGTTTCTTTAACACTTATTCTGTGTATTTGAATCTAACCGACTCAAAACAAATTGTCTTTCTAGTTGATCAAACAATGTATTATTCCCCTTAATTTGTAGGTAGGGTTTGGTCGCCTTACCCCTTATAGTCGTCGCCAACGGAAAAGCGGGAGGGTGCTGTATATCTCAATTTCCGCTGTGTACGAACCATTGTTTTCGTTTCTGAAGTTTGTCGGCTGTATACTCTCGTAGCGTAGTGGTTAGCGCCTAGCTGGGAACTTTTTGCTCGCAGGTTCGATTCCGGCGAGAGACAATGATTTATAAACTTGGCACCCCCTATAGGGGTTCTTCGTTCACGTATGTTTTATAGTTCATACAACATTTGTAAAAAAATAACTATTTCTAGACCCAATCCGTTTCGCCGTCAGTTCGCACTGAAGTAATTTTCCCCCAAAGCCGGACCCAGTGGAAAAACCGAAAGAACCAGTACCTCCCAAGCAAACAACGGTAAGCTGTAATTTGGAGTACGACAATTATGTGGACCAATCTCGTGTCAACGGTCCTTTTAACTGCAATTGAAAAGTGTATTGCGGTTTAAAGGGCTGGAGTGTTGGTATCAGTCCACATAACCGTCCTTCTTTAATGATAAGTGTTCATAGTTTAAGCACATAGGGTTGCAATCGCTAATCAAAACTTATGATGGATCGAACCAACTGCAAACTAGTTATACAGGATCAAATAATCGAATAATCCAGACCCAGTCCGTTTCCCCGTCAGTTCGAACTGAAGTAATTTTCCCCCCAAAGCCGGACCCAGTGGAAAAGCCGAAGGAACCAGTACCTCCCAAGCAAATACCGGTAAGCTGTTATACTGTCAGTCAACTGCGTAGTCACGTGAAAGATGTTAAACACAGCAGAACTCAAAAACGTTCTATGACAAAGTGCACGATGCCTAATTAGATGGCTAACTTTATGTGACTATTCAGTTTTATTTTAGTATACATGATGATTTGTATTCGTAGTACAATCCCACAGGGTTTTAATCGTTATTCGATATCTATTTTTCATTGAAACAACTGAAAACTAATTATACAACATCAACCAATCGAATGTTCCAGACCCAACCGGTTGACCTGTCGACTTCTACGAAAAAAATCTTCCCCCCAAAGCCCGACCTAGTTGAAAAGCCGAAAGAACCAGTACCTCCAAAGCCTACACCGGTAAGCTGTAATTATTATATACTAGGAGTAAATTGGAATGTCACGTGAACTTAGCATTCTAATGACTCATCGTGCACTTTTTCATAGCACGTGTCTGAGTTCTGCTGTGTGTAAAACCACGTTTAACGTGACTATGCAATTGACCAACAGTATACAATAAACAAACGCTCGAATAAAGTTATACAAACAACGCGTTCTGCCTCTACCCCGAAATTGACCTAGTTTTGATTCAAATACGTGTTCTCCGATGTTTGCCAAAACAGATTATTTGGACAAACTGTTAAGTATATGTATGATATTTTATGTTTCCAATCTTTCAGGTCCAACCCGTTGACCTATCGACTTCCACGAAGAAAATCTTCCCCCCAAAGCCGGACCCCGTGGAAAAGCCAAAGGAACCAGTACCACCTACGCGTACACCGGTAAGCTGTGGCTATTCTAGAAAATCCACGTTTTGGATTCTGTTACATTTCCGATTTAGCAAGAAAACATATTCAAGTTTTTTATTCATGTCGGAACAGAGAATAGAATAGATTTTATTCGCGATTTAACATGTCACTTTTCACATAATACGTGGTACTCCCATGGGCGATGGAGGGAAAAGTTGAGAAGAAGAGCGTATGGTTACCTTGTTACGCGTGCTCGTTTTTCAAAATTTTCTGACTAACTGAACTAATTTACAGCCTCCTGCCCCTGCCCCTGCCGTACCACCCATGAAACCTGTAGGAACAGCCCCGCCCCCTGCGCAACCGGCCCAGTCAGCTGTCCGCAATCAGGCCGTGGCGCGCCCGATGTCACCGCCAAAGGTGGCACCGGTGGTATCAGCCGTGGCCGCTCCCAAAAAACCTGATGAAGGCTCACAGAAAAGTGGTCGCGCCGCCAAAAAACCGGGTGAGGCGGAAGTAAAGGAACCGTCCCAGAAAAGTGCAAAAGCTCCCAAAGTTGCCAACGACGCTTCTCAGAAAACCGGAAAATCAGTGGCGAATCCGGTCGATTCTTCCCAGAAGAACGCGAAACCCGTTCCGGAAATGAAGGAATCGTCTCAGAAAAGTGGAAAAACTGCGAAAATTGCCAATGATTCTTCTCAAAAAACCGGAAAAACAGTGACGAAACCGGACAACTTTTTGCTGAAAAACGCGAAACCCGGGCCGGAATTCAAAGAGACGTCACAGAAATCTGGAAAGACAGCCGTGAATCCCAAAGAAACGTCTCAGAAAAGTGGGAAATCTTCGAAGAAAGTCCAAGATGCTCCGAATTACGCTCCAAAGTTCGAGGGAGACCCCGGACCAGAGTTCAAAGATGCTTTGGAGAGAAGTCAAAAGTCTCAAAAGTCGAAGATTCAGAAACCCCCGTCAAACGAGAAAAAACGCGGCAAAGATTCGAAAGAAGGTTCTGAGAAGAGTGGAAAGACCTCCAGAGTCGCCAACGATGCTTCTCAGAAAAAAGAAGGTTCCGCCAAGAAAGTGAAGGATCCGTCCCAGAAAAGTGGAAAATCTTTCAAGAAAATGTTTCAGTCTCAGAACAGTGGAAAATCCCCCAAGAAAGTGAAAGATGCGTCTCAAAAAAGCGGAAAATCTTCGAAAAAAGCAAAGGATTCGTCGCAGAAAAGTATGAAATCTACCAAGAAAATGAAGAAACCATCGAAAAAGTCCAAAGATGGAGCCGTGTCGCACAAAAGTTTCAAGTCGCCCAAGGGAACGAAGCAATCGAGCGAATCTGTCTCCCACAAGAGTTTCAAGTCGAAGAAGCAGAAGAAAGCCCCAAAGAAAGCCAAGTCAAAAGGAGCCGATGTCTCCATGAGAAGTCGCAAAGTGAAGAAGTCCAAGTCTAAGAAATAAAGACTTTTCATGATGTGTTTTGTGTTTGAAATACGATATTTGGTCGAAAACGCAATCCAAAGTTCGTTTAGAAGCTGGGTTTGAACTGAGTTTGTGGACAAGTTGAGGTTCAATTTCTCCCTCTCAGTTCTAGTAAACGCTTTTCGAAATGATTTATTCGCGAGATGGTAAAATAACTAAGAAGACATACTGTATCCTGACAAAGTAAAAACTGACAGTACTAAAGTGGAAGAATAGCTGAGAGAAGAGCAGCCTCGATAATGAAATCCCTTTCATTTTGCGAGTGTAGTCTGATCTCGCTCCCGCTTCAGTCGTAATTCCAAAGTTTTGCTGTGTGTGAAAATCAAACTCAAAGGTGCCACTACTTCTCACAATAAGTATCCAGTTCCAAAACTGTGTTGTCGTCGCTCATGAGTAGTTTCTAAAACGTTCCTTGCATTCTGCTGCGTGAAAATCATCAATATTTACTGACGGTGAACATTGAAATCGGTGGTTAGTTCCGAAAAAAGTTTTCTCGCGTGTTTTCGTGTTCGGGTCGAGCCCGCCGTAGACAGGTTGAGACACTACAGAACACCAACGCCCTCACTATCTTTTCACCAACTTTTTCATAGCACTTTGCGATAACCACTGTAGGAACTGTAGAACGAGATACTTCAAGAAAAAGTTCGTGCTCAGCGTGTTTGCCCGCTCGGAAGGTTTTTCTCATGTCTTTTTGTTTTTCACGGACCTGTTGTATCATTTGAGCAAGTGGTGTCTACTTCACCGACTATTGATTTTTCTTGCAGCCCTCTGACCTGAATAAGTAACACTATGCTCGAATGTGAGCAATAGGCGGTAGGGATGTTATCCGAGTGTCACTTCGCATGATCTTGCCATGCCCAGTGCAGTATTCAAAAGTGTCAATAGGGTTCAATAGGGTTGCGATCAACAACCCTAGTATTCAAGTATACCCCGCTTTGCAAGTATAGCCCGTGTCTACTCAAACGTGCGCCATTTATTTTCTATCACATCCCGCCGGGATACAAGTTTCGAAAGTAGTCAGTTAGCCAGCGAGATACGCAGGCCTGTGATGATTCCAGCATACTTTTTCGAGCATTTTGACTTCCATAGATTGCTCTCTTTTGTCAGTGAAAATCTCTCAAAATTTTGATAGGCGCCCAGAAAGTTTGGCTTTCGGCAGGTTGTGTCTGAAAATCTTGGGAAGTTCATCGCTTCTCGGTAACATAGACGAGAAAAGTCCCCAGACCTGGAAGTTTTCCCAAACCAGAAAATTTTCATGGACGAGAGAAATTTTCAAACGAGAAAATTGTCCAGACGAGAAAGTTTCACAAACGAGAAAATTTTCAAACGAGATTATTTCCCAAACGAGGAAAAGTCTACGAACGAGAAAATTGCCGAACCCGTTTACGGGTTTACCTCCATCAGACTCATGAACGGTTATCGTTTTCAACCCTGATACTTCATTTGTGTACTATTCTAACTTCGGGACGGTCGCTCGGGGAAAATTATGAGGATTCCTCCAACTAAAGGTTCGCTGCATAACTTTGTCTTCGTTAGCTTGTTTTAATATTTTGCATTCTTTCTACACTGTGTCCAGATGCATGTTTATAGTTCAAATCCCAATGCAGATTTAGTAATTTCATAGAATCGATGAAAAATTTGGAACCAGAAAAGTTCGTTAGTGGATTGATTAATTTCCGAATTTCATAAATCTTTTTATTTTAGAAGCTCGAGCCACTACCTCTCTTCGACTCACGCGCGAGACTACTAACACAAATGAGGTGGGTGGGTTCGGAGTGGTTGAACTTATGGTTCAGTTAACTTTTATGAGAATATTTTCACATTTGAACACATTTTAACCTTCTACGGAAGTTACTTTGAACGGTCAACGTTTTCATAGAACTCTAGATCTGACTTTTCATTCAACGTAGTAGAAAACTGTTCAAAGTGAAGTTGCGTGCGAATAAAAAAACGGAGTTTTCTGATCGAAACGTACTCTCTACTTATTTTGAACATGAGCTAGGAAGAAGAAGAATAAGAAATGGAGAGAAATAAAGACTGAGATAGAGAAAAAGACACCTAGAAACAACTGACTACCCCTATTCCAGCTGAATTCTTCGGGCAACGAATGGTGCGTGCAAGTCCGGACCCTCTCAAACGGTGTCGTAGAGAGAAAAAAGAGAAAGAGAGCAGAACGAGGAAAAGAAAGAGAGATAACAACAAAAATTATCTTTTTCCAGCTGGTTACATCGTTAAACGAAGTGGTGCGTGCCAGTGGTGGTTCGGACCCTCCCAAACGGGGTTGGTTCAGTCGCATGTTCAACCGGGGAAACAAGAAGGACCAGCCATCTACCGTCAACATGAACTCCAACACTGCGTCGGCTGGGGTAACGACTTTATGCATTTTTCTATTCATTTCAACCCATAGGGATCGCTGTGTTTGTTGTTTGAAGTTTGTAGTTTGCTTCTGCTTCTGTGAACTTCAAAGAATCGAGCTATCGATTTGTTGAATAATAGTTTTAATCAACAAAGGCGCGCAAATCGTGCAGTAAAACTTTGTCAAATAAAACTATGAAACGTGCATTGATGAAGTGTTCACCCATATCAAAACCATATAACTAAAACTGATGGTTGAAATAGCTGGCAACCTTTCTAATATTGTCTCTGGTTAATTTTCAGTTAAGAAATGGTGAAATGTTAACAACGTGTAAAATATATTGAAGGTATAATAATAAGTTTTCCTTTTCAGACTGCCCCCGTGTCCGGTACGGCGGTTCCGGGCTACAGTGTGGTGAGTGGAGACCTTTTCCAATGTTCATCCTTTTGCTACGTCTTTTTGTGCCATTTGCCAGCTGTCATTGAAATCGTGATTTAGAATAAAAACTGCAAATGATCTACTAAGAAGAATAGAAATGGAAAATACATGAATACAAAGTGGATCATGGCCTTCGAGTAGTTTCCTGAGGCAAATTGGGGGAACATTGACTCCCCTCCCAACTTTCTGACTTTGTATTGCTATTAAGGAATTGTATTTTGACCCCCCCCCCTCACCGGGAGGTGATACAAATGCATCTCCTGTAATACAAAATTTTGAGGGTGGGTGGTGAATAATAAACATTTCCCGTACTGAAGTTTAGAGTTCAGACCCCCACTCGTTGAAGTTTGATTCCCCACCATTGAAGTTCTACCCCCGCCGACCCAGGTGGAGGGTTAAAGGGAATGTCTAGCTTGGTTTGAAATTCGTAGATTTTGTCTGGTATAGAGATCAAACTACACCTCATATTGTTTATAGTCTTAATGTTCTCTCAGATCGGTCCTATGCCGGGTGCTCCTGCTCCAGCTCCAGCTCAGGCTCAGGCTCCAGCTCCCGCCTCTGGTCAATCTGGAGCTCCAGGATACAGCGTGGTACTTGATTCGTGTTTTTTCACATAATCTTTTTGTAACAAAACTCTGCAGTTGCATGCTTTTTCAGATTTCATAAAATAAGTTGAATGTTTCGAAACTAACAAGTGAACCAATGGGGTTTTGTTCTGTTGGTTTCGCTCTGAAAATCTTGAAAACCATCAAATTCTTTTTACCGGCTATGCTTGGAGGCATCTATACAATTATGAAAAGTTGACATTTTTCCATGAACTTTACACTTACTTGTTTTTTCAGGTCGGTCCCATCAACGGTGATGATCAATCCGCCTCGAGTCTCTCGAACCTTCGCAGCGCACCCTCGCAGGTAACTGAAACGGGAATTATTCTAGTTGAGCCTCCCAGTCTCAGGATGTCACGCACCTTGTAGTCGGCTAGTAGTTTAGACCCTAACCCCCCCCCCCCCAAATTTCTGTTGCATGGGGCTTAAGTTTCACGTGAAATTTACTCCCTCAAAGAGTTAGAGTTAAAGAGTAAGAGAAAGTAAGAAAAAAGAAGAATGAAGAGGAAGGGTAAGAGAGTGAGAGAACGTGAGAGGAAATAGGATATCTTTCCTCAAAGGAAATTTTCCTTCAAATGAACTTTTTATCAGCACACAGTAGGTTTAAAGTTAACAGTTTATCCGCAATCGCGTGCATTAGTATACTTCTGGAGAGGTGTTTCCTGGAATATAACGAGTGAATCTTACTGAAATGTATTCAGAACTTTTTGCGAATTCCCTATCTTTCTGGATCCTAAACACGTGTATTGGTTCAACAGTTGATTTTACAATTTTCAGAAGCCCGCGGATGCTTCGAACAAAGCCGGTCAACCGGTGTCGATTCTGAAGTCTCCCGATCCGCCGTCGCAGCAGCAAGGAGCTGGTAAATCTACCATGACCTGCGCCCAACCGACTCTCCTGACGGCTGTCAGCGGTAACACGTCCGCAAGAACGGAACCACCCGGTGCACCAACCGATACCCCACCAACGGGTCCGGTGAAGAGTATGTACGTGCAGCCGGGTATGACACCCATTCCGGTCAAGTCTACGTTGCAGCCGGTGACGTCGGAGTCGAAGATGGCACCGCCGGTCGAACTGACCGTCGTCCCCGCCGCCCCCGCCGCGGCCGCGGTCGTCGCCAACACCTCGCAGAAAAGTACTCGATCCGCAAAGAAGAAAGAGACCTCCTCCCAGAAAAGTCAGAAAAGTACTAAAACGAAGGGAAAAAAGAAGGAGAAGCCTTCGAAGGACAAGTCTATGTCCCAGAAAAGTGGAAAGAAAACAAAAAAATCAACTGACTCGCAGAAAAGTGGAAAATCTGCCAAGAGAAACAGAAGAAAATAAAGATGTGGCAAATTTGTTGTGTTTATTAAGTCCTTAACTTTGAAAAAATGTCACGTGTAGTATGGTTGTTAAAGACGAAATAGAAACTCGACTCGACTCGAAAACTTGATAACTCGTAAAAACTGCCAAATTCAAAATTCTTGAAACTCGAAAACTCGCAATTTTGAACTCGATTAACAAACCTAATGTGTAGCAATATCCTACATTTTTCAGTAGGAAGCTCATCGGCTTTTTACTTTTTCTAATTAATGATAGGAATCGTGAGAGAAATGACGTTTTCACTATATTACCACTAAGCAGAGAAAATTTGAAAAACATAGTGTGCTTTTAATGTTTTTGTACAAATCTGGATTCCGCACAGGTGCATTTTTTTCAAAACTATGGTTTTGAAAAAAATGCACCTGTTTTTCTCTGGCTAACAAAGTGGTTTCATTCCAGTCCAATTCGAGAACTATTAGACGTTGAAAACCAAGAGTGCACTCACGTGGATTTCACGTATTTCACGTGTTTCACGTGTTTCTCGAAAAAAATCTCGTCTTCATTTTTACTCACGCATTCCCTTCGAGCGGCGGCGATTTATAGAATCTCTTACTGCAAAAGTCGGCTTTTTCTCGAGACTACTACGGTATCACCCAATTTCTTATGTGTACTTTCAGAAAAATCAATAGCCTATACTGAGGTTTGTTGAGCAGTGTTTGTGAGGACCTATTGTTTTTATTCCGCTTTCAATGGCATGAGAGCTAATTTTCCAAAAGAAAAGAATCCGAGATTCGGTAAATCTATAAATTTGGAGCCAAAATAGGCCAGACTGTTGCAAACCCGTCCGATTCTTTTAGGTTCAACTTTTGCATGTTGAACCGCAGACTTTCGCAAACCGGAAACCGAGAACTGGAAACCTGATTTCAGTGCCAATCTTGTTTGGTCTAAACTCCATTTATTTTCAGTTTCGTTCTTCTCTGACTCTACGAAAACTGACTCATCTGCTGTAATGGTGCGCATGGTTATTGATTATTCCAACTATATTCACTCGATTAATTTAATTTCTGAGGATATTGCTGTAAAAACGATCAGAAAAGACCCAAAACTACAAATTTCCAAATAATAATACAGCATACTGTAGGAAATTAGTAGCTGTGAATAAAATGAAAATTGAATTGAAAACATTTGATTACAGACTGATTCGACTGTCTTCAACCCGACCCGGACCAGTTGTAGTGTGGTGTTTCGCTCATCGGGCGGAAGCAGTCCAAACCCGGACCCGCCCAAGCAGAACTGGTTCACCAAGATATTCAAGAAGTCATCCAAAAAGACGGCTAGTGTCCAGGAAAAATCGGAAAAGGTGGGTATTATCGATGCAAAATCTAGGTTTGCTCAGATAACATCAAGTTGAGACTGTACTCCATCTCGGTCTAAACCGCTGTGTTGTAGTTTGATGTCGTCACATTTCAGTGTTAATTCGAGAACGGCGCTGTGCGTGCTGATCAGAGTACGTGTGCTAGAAGATCCCGGCACCTTCATCCCATCCTGCGTCTCTCGCTCTGCCTCACTATTTCTTGTCTCTTACATCCCGGCGGGATGTGAGAGCAGAGAAATAGCGTATGTTTGAGGAGAAGCAGAATGTGATGAGGGTGCCGGGATCTTCTAGAATACGTACCAAGTTCACATGTCAGCTCCTGGTACTTTCTATAGCAACGAGTTGACTCGAGTTACAGACACAGAAACTGCCGAGTCAGTATTTAGCAATACAGAAAACTGTTTCTTACATTGAATATGTATACTGAGGGGGAACGAAAATCCAGTTGTAGCTTTAACTTGTGACAGCATAAACGCATGAATATATGAGAAAGCTATAGTTGAGATTGAATATGGAGTGATTAACCGATGAAACTTCCATTCTCTCCAGACCGCTCAACCGACCCCGTTGCCGGATAACCAGTACGGAGTTATCCCTGCCAGTAACCCCGGGGCGCACAATGTACGTTTTTTGATTCTTATCGATTTGTTTTGATCCGTTTATTCCTCTTCTGTTTCCTGAGAGTTTTTCGTGAAATCCCACAAAAGTTCTTCTTTAGAAACGAGACAGCTTGTGACTTCCAATAAACAAACTTTCGATGCCTCTACTTTTGGATTTAGCAAACTTTTTGGTGGCGTACCAAGCCTCCAAAAACTCATGAGATACCTCATCAGCTACATTTCCCGAGCTTCTGATGGGATTTCATTGATTTTCATGCTACAACCATCAAAGCTCACGAAAAGCTCATAAGGTATTTCATGAGAAACTCATATAAACTCATATAAACTCATATGAACTAATTTCTTTTCAGACCACGTTGCCAGATAACCAATACGGTGTGATCCCCGCTAGCAATCCCAATGCACAAAATGTACGTTTTTCGCATTTTTCTAAGTGTTATTTCCCCAAAAGTTCGAACAGTTTGCTATTGCGATGTATATATGTAGTAGTACGCTTCATGGTAGTACGTCTGTTCTAGTGTCCGGAAGTTGAAACAGGACGATTATGTGGACCAATCCCATTTCATCAGTCCTTTAAACTGCAATTAAATAAATGTATTGCAGTTTAAAGGACTGAAGCGTTGGAATTGCATCACATAATCGTCCTTCCTCAACGTGCAAAATACCATTATCGATCAAAAATCCAGTTGCTATATTCGAACTGGTAGTATTACTTTTCATTGAAGTCTGCTTGCAAACTGTAGAATGAGGTCGAAATAAACTGTATCTCAGGAGAGGTGAAGCAGGAAATTAGCACACTTTCGGTGATACGTCAGTCGGAATATTTTAGTCCTGCACCATAGCAAAATGTCGAAACAGAAAAGTTCACTTCCCGCATTAATGCATTAAACCCTACTCTCAAACTTAATTTCAACTCAATTCATTTCACAAACTGCAATTCAGCCTATTTTTGTGTTAATTTCAGGGTCCGATGTTGGTTGATAACCAGAAAAGTGGTGAAAAACACCACAAGAAGAAATCTTCCGATTCAAAAGAAAAAGCGACTAAAAGCGAATAAAAGCTCTGACAATTCTCAGATATTGAAAATGAAGATGTGGCTTTTGTACACGTTTTGAAGTTGTAACTGCTGAAATGTCGTATTTCACAAACTGCAGGAAAAAACATATATTTCATCCAACTTGGCTTCATTCAAAATGTACAAAATAGAGACGTTTGAAAAAGTGATACAACGCGTTTGGACCATGACCTTCTGACGTTGAACGTTTCTCAAAATAAAATAAAAGATATTTACATCAAATATATTTACTTTTTTTGTTCATTTTTTGGGGTAGGACGTTCATCGTTCACTCAGAGCAAGCGACCAGTTTCCGTCGGCCTCTTCAAAAATAAAGAGTTGGCTTACCCGTTAACAGGTTGAGATTGGAAACCGATCTAAAACCAAGAATATTCGTGAAATGCTCAGTTTTCAAGATTCGTTGGGAGCGTTTTCACACGTTTTATAACCCGTATGAAAAACGAAAAGTGCATTTTTCCGTTATTCAACTTTTTTTCTATTTTGCCCATCATTTTAATCTCCACCATGACAGTGGAAGGTGTGAAGGTGATGCGAGTTGCGCGAAAGAAAGGTTGGTGATAAAAAGTTTCATTTTTTTGTATTCAGCATTTATATTATTTTTGTATTCATTCATTTGTATTTTTGTATTAAGTTTCAATTGAAGTGTGATCAGCAAATATCGCTCAATATTCTCACCACGTCCGAAATCCCCTGTGATCAAACTACGAAAATACTAGAGCAAAGCAGAATACTCATTTAATTGCTGATCCTAGTGTGATCCCCATAGTTGATAAATCTATCATATTACAAAAACCTTTTTTCATGGCGAACGGCGTTTCAATTGAATGCATTTCAACTCAATTTCAGAGAATTCGGATGTTCACGCTTCGTCCGCTACTCCATCGAAAACAGTTATGGATGAAGTAAGTGAAGCACCAGTGTCTAAACCGTATAGCTGCCGTGTCTTCCGCTGAAAAAGATTTATCTCGCGCTCCAATAACGCATGCCCAAATTCGTTATTTTCGTATAGTTTTTCACATAATTTCAGGCTACAACTACTTCGATGATCGAGAGCGCAATAAGTGAGTTGTCTTGATTTCTTTAAGGGAAGTTTAACTTCAATTACGTGCTGTTATCCCATAGTCGAATTCTGTTGAGGTGGTGAAAACCCTTTTTGTCTCCACTTGAAGTTTTATGGTAGCTTTAGTTTATTGAACATTTTAGACAACAATGTGTGTATTCAAAATCCGTAATCAGAACGATTTTTGTTTCGATTACTGTAGAAATCCAAAGTCTATGATGCCGACTATAACAGACCATAGTTATTCCAGTCAATCATTGTTTTCATTGCAGCTATCTCCAGTGTGTCGCCTATTGGCTCCCACAGATCTGCATCGACTGATAAGGTTGGTACATATTTATTTAGATGTAACCAATTTACAAAACTGCATTTATGGAAACGCCAACATACAGTTATTTGAAATTCTTAACTTTAGTTCTAATCTTAAAAGATTCCAATCTAGAAACTGTAGTGTTGAACGAGGAGCGAGAAAAAACGAACATTCAACTTATGGTTTCTGTGAGAAAGTTCATCTCAAGCGATTGTCGCCAAAGTATAATTAGGAGTTTTCATAAATGTAACCAATTTCAGTCGGAAATTACCACCTACGAGACCATAGCAATTGGCGAGCAGTGGCAGAAATCGGAATCGAACCACTCTTTTGGATCAACAAAGGTCAATATTGAGACTAGCAAAGTTTTACCTCAACTTGCTCGGAAAATGGTCGCATTTACGTTCCCGGTTACTTCCGGGTTCCCTGTCAGGTAACCTAGGAAAGATTAGGAAAAAGGTTAGGTTTTTGAAAAATCATTATATCACTTTCTTGCTGATTTTCCCGTTCAAAAATACACTGGTGCAAAAAAGGATAGAAAATGAAGACGATATCTGTCAATTTGTTTATTAACTTCTTTCTCAGACTGCCAAGTCGCGAGCCAGTCGTGCTTCGGCCGGAAAGAGTCCAACGAACAAGTCTGCGAAAGAAAAGAAGGGAGGATCTTTCAAGAGTCTTCTGAGAAGAATGCGCGGCTCCTCCGAAAAGAGCAAGAAAACGAAGAGAAAACCGAAGAACAAGGGAAAATCGTCCTTGGAGGGCGTCGGGCAGAACAGGTTCGCGTTTCTATTCAGATTGTACATTGCTACTATCCAGTCACTGAAACTTAGCTAAAACCTGGCCGTGAAGTTTTACCTAAGTTTCTGAGACCGGAATGGGCGAGTGCACAGCCGAAACAGGTTTGACGAACTCGAGTTTGACTCAAAACTCGACAGTCGAAAACTAATCAAAACTCGGAAAGCAACCGAAGAACAAGGGAAAATTATCCATGGAAGGCGTCGGGCAAAACGGGTCCGGGTCGTTAATTTTCAGCCCGAGTTCGACTCAAAAAATTAGAAAGTTCTGAAACTTGGATCTCAATTTGTCCACTCTATCAACAACTTTCATTCGCCTAAAGGAACGTTGGCGGCGATTTTTCAACCAAATTCGAAACGAGCCGAGCAAAAACATTTTTTGAAAAACCCATGAGAACTCATACACGGCTTTTCTTGGGTGGGCCTTTCAAAACATAGGTCTAGGACCATCTCACATGCTTGCATGTGAATATGAATAAATGAATGAATCAATCAATAAATCAATAAGTAATCATCAATTACAGTACCATGAGTCAGTCGATGATGAGCGAACCGACTTCTCAGATTGGGGATGGTCAATCTACGATGGGTCAGTCCATGGTGGGACAATCGATGACCGGATCACTGATGCAGGTAAGCATGTTTGAGATCAAACTACAAACATTTGGATGGCCCTAGGTTGTAGTTTGAGAAACTACAAACATACAAACAACTTTGTACACATCATCTCCATAATGGTCAAGCTACACTCTCAGCAACATCAAACTACGCGTTTATCGCAATCTTTGTTTTTTAGAAGATTCATGCTCCACCCAATATTAGTACCCATTTTTAAAAAGTATTTCGTTCAAGTATATCTGTTACTTCAACTATACCCAATCAGTTTGAAATAGTTTTTCTAGGGTCCCGACGGTACGCCGCAGAGTGTGGTGCTGGAGCCCGTGGACTTCTCACAGAAAAATGGGCGGGGCGTCCAACCGGCCGCGCCGCCGCCCGCCGCGAGAACTCCCCCGAAGGCCGTGGGAACGCAGGACAATGCCGATAACTCACAGAAAAGTGGGCGGAGTCCCACTCTCAAACGGCCTCCCGATTCGTCGTACAGTGAGAAGAAGCACCCCGGACGGAACGTTAGAGGTCGTTCGCAGGAGAAAGAAAGTGACTCGGTCAAGTCGGGCAAGACGACCAAAATTGTGAGTTTTGTACATTTTCATGAGAATTGTATGAACTTCACATGAACCAAATGTTTACTTTTATAGAAGTGGTTCAGAATGAGCACTTCAACAATCAAACGCTATTCTTATTCGTCTTATAAGGTTTACGGCTAAGTTTTGTTCACTTCGATTAAACCTTAATCTCGACGTCTGTTATGCTAACTTGTGATCTCTAACGAAATTTTTCTGAACCTCATATTTTTTGGTATATTTTAAATTTTCTCTTCTTTTCAGCGTTCCACTCCGGTTACCATCAAACAGAGTCCTGTTCTGACCGAGCAAGATGAACGATTCGAGAAACTCAGAAAAGCCCCGGAAGACGAGAAAACTGAATGGAACAGACGCTTCCCCGCTGGAAGTATTGTGGTAGGTTACTGGCATAGTCCTCGCCTACAGAAATATGAGAGGTTACTGTATGCCTGACTCGTTCTGTGCATTCAAAGTAGCAAATTTCATGTGAAACATTACGCATCTTGGATAAAAAGTTTGTGATCAACTGTAACTTTTGAACTGAATCGAATGGATAAAAAACAATTGTCGTAATAGATAAATACGCCTGCTAGAAGTCGTAATTTTTAGAACTCAAACAGTTTGGAAAGGGTTATAATACATTGTAGGATTAGGATTTAATAATAAGAGTTGAAGTAATTAATTTAAAATAGAAATAGTTTTATTGTAACATGTAGAAATTAGTTGATCTAGAATTTAAGTAATGTTTTACTAATTGAATTCATTTGTACTGGGACTGGGTCAGTGGCTTATCTTCTGATGAGGCCTCGACCACTGACCCTAAGACATCGTAAAGGTGGTGAGGCCGAAACGATGTATCTCATTCTAAACTTGGTTAATATTAATTTCATAGATAGTATTTATTACTTTTAATTCATTTAATCATTTGTTTAATAACTTCATCCTAATTAACTTGATTTGATTTAACCTATTTTTGCTTATTTAATTGGTACTAGTCCGTCAGTGGGAACACTGATATCAATACTCGCAAAAGTTCTCAAGTTGCTTTGTTACGTTTTGAATCATCGACTTTTAGATCTACACCGACGGCTACGTCGTGAACCATAGGCAGTCCGGGTTTGGCATCTATTATGGACCCAACCATGAGCTGAACAGGTGATTGATTGATTTATTTACATGCAAGCATGTGATATACAAGAGGAGAAAATAAAACATCGGCATTAGGAAACGAAAACATTCAAATGCGGAAATAAGAGTCGGAAATCGTTCGTGGAAGTGGGTGAGCTAGAGGAAGTGAAGAACCTTATTTTATTCCAATTTTTTTGAAAAAAAGGCGACTTTTCTGGAAAATTGGGAAACATCCGCTAGTCAACATAGAAAATGAAATGTTTCTTTTCTTCTGGAAATTTTACAATTTGCAGAGGTGAGAAAATCAACCACGCGCCTCACAACATCAGCAGATCGGAGGTTTTGGCAGCAATCTATGGTCTGCGAAATCTGCGGGATTGGAAGGATTACAAGTGAGAACTTATTTATATCAAATTATTTTTTTAGTTTACCACAAAGTTGTGGTTTCAATACAAAACCTTCCTCATAGTTTCTAGGTTTGGCTTCACATTCCAGGTATTTTGTTTTCTACTACTACTTTTGCATATTCCGAAGAATATCGAATAGTGAAGTTAGCATTCTAATGAAGAGTGGTGCACTTTTTCATTGCACGCTTCTGAGTTGTAATGTGTTCAACATGTTCCCTCTCCTCATAGTATAATCTTCTCCCTGTTTGATTTTTACCACTTTACTCAGGTCAGAACCAGTGATCGTTCGCACTGATGCATGGATGATCATCAAAGAGTTCAACGGAGAAAAGTAAGTTACCTACTACAATTAACAAAATATCTGGAATTGAATTTCAAAACAAATCATCTTACAGAGGTCGCTGGGATCAAACTACAGAACTGATTAACAGATTCAAACAACAAAACCGAGTGTTATATGCTATTTGTACTTCTGTCTGTTAAATTTCTGAGTAAGGGTCTGTATAGAGATCAAACTACAAAAAAAACTGATGTTTGATCACTAGACTTCTTCCACTTTCAGGGGTCCCGCCTGGTTCAACGAGGCGAAAAGCGAGTGTCTCTCAGAGCTAAAGGAGCTCAGAGAAGAAATCGATAATTTCTCCAACGGCATCACGTTCCAACACGTTCATCCCAATGCCGGACCCGACCCCGATCCAGGAAACGAGGCGGTAAGCGGTGTCGCGTGCGTTGTCGCGCGCCCTTACGAACAACCATCTGTAGTTTGTAGTGTGGTGTGGGGTTTGACCGCATTATTGATTGAACCGGAAGCATGTCGATGAAACAGAGCTGTATGGTCTCACGCACATGTATCTCTTCACAGTTACGGTTCCGATGGCGGTACGCAGTGTCGCGTGCGGTACCGCCGTGGTTTGACGTGGATTCTCATCTCTGATCTTAGTGAGTATAGAGTTCCAACTACAAACACAGCTTAATTGGTCTGGAGACTGCCCAATTGAGCCTATTCTCAGCCTTTCACAGTTTTGTAGAAGTGGTTATTCAATATTCATTTCATTTTTCATTCAGGCCGAAGAATTGGCTCGCCAAGCGACCGCCCGTCCGCAACGCTCCCATCTGGTTGTGAAGGACAGAAGCACAGGTTATACTTGATTATCGATTTTTTGAAGTATAATTATCGATTAGTTATATTGTGTCTTTGAATTCGTTCACGATGACTGGTCATCGATTTTTTGAACTTTTTCAATATGCTGGGTAATCAATTTCTCCAACTGTTTGCATTGTTTTGCATTGACGGACACAGTAGTTACATGAATTACTAATTTTCTCCTTGCTCTGTTAAAAGCACAAAGAAACTTTATTTGGTGGATAGTTTTTAATTTTTAATATTGATATCGATCTTTTCAATTTATTGATTATTTGCAGAACCTGGTCGCATCAAGTCTCTCACAAACGACCCGGACCACATCAAATCTCATACTGCTCAAGTCACCGGCGAAAAGAAGCCCGAATAGTTTGATCTTCTGATGACGTCACAATCAATCGATATTTGTACTCGTCAACTGACTGGTACTGTGATACGAAATGAATATTCGATGATTGTGAAAAGTGTTCAAAGTTGATATTTGTCGCTCAAACTCTACAAAAACTGAAAGAGTGTCCGTTCAGTTTTGTCGCAGAATTTTTCTTCGATCCTGTACCCGTATAGAAAATATTTTTTCGCACGTTCACCTGGTTAAATTTCTCGCTACTGGTAATATAGGAAAGTGTTTCCATAGATATATTAAACAAAAGTTCAGAAGAATGGAAAAAAATGTACTCAGTCAAGTTTGTGTGAATGGGAGGGGTTTCAAACTTAATTGACAGTGATAAAGTGATAACCCAAACACATCGGACCGCTTACATTTTGTTGCTGAGTTTGTGTTTTTGTCTCGCAACAGACATTGCTCTCTTCCCCTTTTTCTCTCTCGTCAATGATTCACCGCCTAGAGAGAGATAGAGAGAGAGCGTAATGTCTGTCAGCAGACAAAATATATTCACCCCTACTGGATACGGCGCAAGCAGGAGGCCGCCTATATATACGATGACATTTGCTCTAGAAATGTAGACGGTTCGATGTAACTGGGTTATCGGAACAATTCCCAATCACAACAACTTAACTGGATGCATTTTAGTTTGTTTTTTTTTCAAATTCATCTGGGATAGGGCAGCAAGGATAAGAGGATTCAATTAGTTTTTTTGCAAATGAAAGTTCGAACGATTATACTCTGTTCCAAATTCACGCGACGTTCCACAGTATGAGTTTGCACATCTCACAGATTTCTCTCATTTATCAACTTTGTCAGAGATTCTCAAAAATGTTAACCAAGTTCTATACAGTTCTATTCATTGACTTATTGCAATGGAATTGTTCGGTAATTCTGCTCCAGTATGAAAACATAAATATTTACAGAAAACGAATATAGCGTTTGCTCCTTTAAAAGCAAGAAAAAAGAGCAGGATCATAGTACAGTTGTAGTTTGAACTCGATGCGCAACTTTCACCGTTTCGACTAAAATGTTCTGTACTTTTCGAGTCGTTGTGTTTCTGAAATGTTTCGACTAAACGTGATTGCGTGAAATGGCGTGAACTAGGGTTAAAGTCGAGCTCGAAACTCGAAAACTCGATTTTCCTCCAAGCTCGATAACTTGAAAACTCAAAAAAGTTTTGAATTCGATTAACAACCGTAGAGTGAACTATACCAGCAGATGGTTTTGTGCGGTATTGTGCCACGCTCAACACAAAAATCGATAATATTGGGACAGCTCACTACATTTGGGATTACCGCACGACTAGCAATGCTCTTCTAGAGCTATTTCTAACCACTATTAAACTATATTTGTAGAAAAGTTGGTATGAAACGAACCTATATTCAAGTCTTACCTAAAAGGGATTCCAATCAAGGAAAAAACATAGTTAGTACTCAGAAAAAAGTTGAAACAAACAAAATACGTGATTTCATGTGAACTTTGTGATCATTTTGGTTCATTCTCCTATTTTCTACTCTGTGTTCATCAGAAAACTTCAATTGACTGCTCTTTATTTGCGAGAATGCTTTAATATACAGCTTAATTGTATATTTTTCGCTTGTAGAGGATGTATTTTTAAATGTGTACCACGTACACATGTAACATCTTGTATCTCGTTCGAATCGCACGCAGAAAGTTGAAAAATTCGGTTCGTTCATCGTTATTTAAACCGTGATTTTGAAAAAACAATATTTCTCTGTTAGTGAATCATTTCATAATTCTCTCCGGATGTTTAATGTTATTTTTGCAATTAAACGGCGCAGCTGTGATGACAAACTACAGCATTTTGTTTCGAAAACAAAATCGAAAGTATTGTGCGCTTTTCTCGCCCAGTTTTCGCTTGCAACGAATAAAACAGCCTATATTTCACTGAGTTAGCCTACAAAATACAGAAGCTCAGATTAGATTAGCTTATAACGTGTGAGAAAGTTTTTTCCTGTATATTCATTCACGTCGTTTGTTGCGCTCGAAAAACTCTTGCATTTCAAAATACTGGTTACTCCGTGGTAAATTGTCCTCTACATCACATTTTCCGACCTGAATACAAGCGTTTTTCTACACTATTTGCGCATTTACCATCTTAATCAGACTAAATATACAATAATTGTTTGACCGTCCGTAATTTAAGTTGCAACAATTTTCACAGCTGGGGTGGCATTAACGCCACAGTTAATTGAGTCACATTTTTGTTGATCTTATATATTTTCTTCCGTGATTTTTCAAATTACTTCTAGTATCACCTTTTTCACAGGAAATGCACTTATCGAGTTCAAAATAACCGTTTCTCTCAATTCGATCCTGATTTTCACTCACTGAAAACATCGAAACTAGGAAATGTGTTGGAACTGGTGCTGCTTCTCCAAGGTTAGTTCTAGGAGATTATTTGATCAGATATTTTTCTATTTTCCCGCAGGCGACTGTGTCAAAACCAAGACATGCCGAGAAACGTTATAGTGTTGAACCATAATTTCAAGCCAACCCACATAGTTCATAAACTCATGGTTTGTGAAAGTTTCCTTCTGTTTTTGGGCTTAAACTTAAAAACCTAAAAGTTAGCGCACTTCGGTGCAAGTAAAATGTTTGTGTTTGGGAACATACAGTCTGAACTAGTACCGAAAACAGCACTTGTAACAGTCTCTGCTGCAAAAGACTAGTATTTTTATTATATATTAGAATTATATGTATTTTTCATAATTGTGATTAGAAGGACTATTTTGTGGATCAATCCCGTGTCAACGGTCCTTTAAACTGCAATTGAAAAATGTATTGCAGTTTAAAGGACCGATGTCACGGGATTGGTCCACATATCGTCCTTCTTTGATACGTTGCCTTTAAGCCGCGCTCCCGCTCCCCCTCCCCGGAATATGGTTTCAAACGGTCGAGAAGACCACCGCCCGATGATTTGCATGCGGAAGTCAGACGTCTGACTAGAAATAGACCGAAGAAGGAAACTGGGGTGGATGATAGAAAAACGTGAGTGGAGATGCGAGTTTGGCTCATGAATTAATTTGCGAGAATACAAATCACATTCGAAGTACGGGTGAAATTAAAGGGGGTCTGGCAGGAACCCAATCTCATGCTTTGCGCTCCACGGCTAATTCGGTCGCTTCAACGCAAACGCGCTACAAAAATTAAGTTGTTGATGTTTTTTGAAACATTTGATCACAATTCATTTGCGGATATTCGAAAACTTCGTTTTTGTGCGCATCCCGCCCAAGGGCGACTGAATTAACCGTGGAGCGCAAGACATGAGATTGGATTCCTGCCAGACCATCTTTAAAGCGAAAACATCTCGAGAAACGACGTGAGGGGTTTTGAACGTTATAGCTAGTGCCAAATTCATGAATTTCTGTCTCTTGCCGGAACCGAACCTGCGAGCAAAAGTTCGTAGCAGGGCGCTAACCACTGCGCTATTAAAGCACATATCTAGATAGCTTTGTAATCGAAGACATATATGCTTACACAGCGGAAAGTGAGATATTCAGTACGACTATACAGCTACTCCAATACTGACAAGTCACATGTTCATCTTGCTTTTCGTTTACGTTTTCTATCAAGACGTTACGTAGCTGAAGGATCGAAGATCTTCCATGAATATCGACATCGACTGTTAGTTATTGATTTTTGTAGTAGATCACATTTCAGAAGAAAGAAGGAGCCGTTGATCGTCTACTCTGACGGGTCCTGCGTTAAAGAAGTGGCATCTGGATACGGAATATTTGTACCGAAAAATCAGAAACTGAACAGGTTTGATTTGAAGTTGCTCTGAAACTATATTGACCATAGAATGCGCCTATTGGGCTTGATAGAGTAAGATTGTGCTACAACAGTTCATGTCACTAATTGGCGTCATTTCGAGTATATGTAGTTTGATCTCTTGGCTCAAGGGTAGAGTTCAATCTATGCTATGTGCGCGAGTCTCTTGGTTTTTTGCCCTGGGATTTCCATGGTTTACATCATCTCTACTAGAACGCCTACAGTGCACAGCTGAACTTCCGAATGACTGTTTTCTGACAAAAAGTTTGACTATGTCAAAATGATTTTAGCTTGGAAGTGAAAAATCTTGATTGTATGCGTGAAATGTCGACCTTTCACATTACGTTCACCTAGTTTTTTAAAGGGACCGTTCCTCTTTAATTGGGAGGTTCGAGCTGATTAGTTGGTATTGTTCACATTAAAAAACCGAAATCATTCATATAGGTGTCAACTTCCTGTCTTGCTCCGTGTTCTCGAAAATGTGGCGCGACCACGCGCACGTACATACACCGCCGAGTTCACCTACGTACGAAAATTTCAAAATGTCCATAAAATTACAAAACAACATTCAAAAGATGGCCAAATTTGTCAATATGAAATCTGTGAAGAAAGATTTGTAAATATCATGATAACTACAAAACAGTGATAGATTAAGGATTACTGCATTACAGTAACCCAAATCTCGTTGGCTTCTGTTTTGCTCCGTAATAATGTGTCATCTCAAACAGAATAAATGACTTTCATCGCGAAACAGAATAAATGAAATTTTTCATATTTAAAAACTTACGTACATTGCACATTATAGAGGTACGGTCCCTTTAAGCATACTGTAGGTGTCTCAGTAGACATGAAAATAATATAGTTAAAACTGGCAAACAACGGACTGAAAATTCTGTAATCGTACAGTAGAAGTCTAAGTAGTATGTAAAATGGGAATTTATGTAAAATATGTAAAATACTATAATAAATTGTCAACTATACCAGATCAGAGCGTATCACTACCCCGCCCCACGAACCGGCGCGGGCCGAAATATTCGGCGCTTTCTATGCTCTCAAAAACATGCTCGAGTGGAAGCAGTACGACAGGTATATTATTGTTTTTTTTCTGACATAATATATGTTTATAATTACATATGTTTTTTTGTTCAAAAAATCGAGTACTTGGCTTTGACCAACGTGAAAAATCGTTGTAATGTTGTTATCGGAGAAACAAGTATTCTCTTTAATTGACACATTTACGCTACTACCTGAAAGAATGAAAATATAGAAAAGCGAGGTTTATCTCAATGAAATATTCAGTTTTTCCAGAAAACAACCCATTATTGTTCGAACCGACTGTCTTCTTCTGATACGAGCAGTGCACGGGAAACTGAATGGAGTGTACGTTTCATTATACAGTGTTTATTCTGTGTAGTTTAGAATACCCTTTCCAGGTACACATATATGTTGTAGTTTGATCTGCGCATACATAATGATGTGTGTATCACGGCGGGGTCAAAGAACTGAAACTTGCAACTTTCAATCTCTCAGCCTGCTTCAAAACTGAAAACTGTTACAACTTGATAACCAAAGTCATAGAGTCAAATGAAATTATCAGTGACGATTTTGCCTGCTTTTCATGCGCTCATTCAGGTTTGAACGGCGTCGAACATGCTAGAGAATTTCGATAATTTATATTATGAATGCAGTACGAGTAGACCGTATGCAATTTCCGGTTGCGAAGGTTTGTCACACAACAATCTCCATGGGGTGGTCTGAATTCACTAGTTTTCAAACCTAGTTGGCTCCAACAGAGTTTCATAGAAAAAATGAAATGTTTGGATAAGGAACAGAAAAGAAACCGTACTCAAAACAGCAACGAACCGCACCGAGTCGGTTGATTTTAGCACTACCTTCTCTAATCGATTCGGTTTTCAGATCTCCCAGCTGGTTGCTAGAGGATCTTCGTATTTACCGTAGGGATTTGGACGCACTCCGGGCGATTGTCGGCCTTTTCCCGGGCGGCGTCACGTTCGAACACGTGAAGGGACACTCGGGGGAGCCTGGAAACGAAGCGGTGAGTTCGGTCACGTCTTTATCTAACCGGTTTTTCGGTAACTGAACCGATTTCGGTTACTCTTTTTCGGTTACGTGAGTAGATTACCTGGAAGAATCCCAAAACCGAAACTTGGTTGCCGTTTAGGTCGCCAATTAGTTACCTCTCTCTTAGATACCCTGAAGTAAAGGTTACCAAAAACTATTTAGATTTAATTAAATTTTTCGTAGTACATGACGCTTCAAAAGATTCTCCGTTCTATCATGTTTCACCCCACCTATATCACGCCATACATAGGTGATAAGTCACGGGCCTAAAAGGTTCCTTTTAGGCCCGCGATTTCCGTCGCCGAAATCACCCTAGTAGGGCCCACTAGGGGCGCTTAGGGTACCATTTTTCGTCTCAAATTCTGGATTAAATATGTTTGTCTTGCTTACCCTCGTGTGTACACTCAAGAATAGTGAAAAAACATAGATTAGTGCCACTTAGTTGCCATCAAAATCAAAAACAATGAAAAAGCTAGGTCGATATCGAAATCGCGGCCCTTTTAGGGCCTTTTGGGCCCGCGTTTGCGAAATCACCCGAACCTGAGTAGTTAACGGTTTTTGACAAAAAATAACCGGATGAAACTACAAATTCACTGATAGTTTACGGATAGGTTGGATAGCGGATAATGTGCAGACACTGTATGACCCTGCTCCGTTAAAAACCAAGCTTCTTTAACGAGAATATAGGTTTCTTTCAACTTTGCTCTGTTTTACAGGCTGACGAACTGGCTCGACTGTCGCTGAATGGAATCAACTCAAAGAGAAGACGATATTGATTTATGAATATGATCACAAATGGTCGATAAGGATGATAATGACACCAATCAATAACCATAAGTTAAGAACATAAGATCACCACTTAAATAGAGAAGCTAAGTAACCAAAGTACAGTAAACAGAGCCAAGAAAATGTACGAAATAGAAACATTTAACAACTATAACATCAAGGATTTAGGTAACATCAGAGGTTTTCGGGAACATAACAACATGAGAAATTTGAGAAAGCATGTCTGTGGATCAGCAAAATGACTTTTATGGAGATATTGTAAATGTTTATTAGAAGAATGTATTTTTGTTCAAGCTTTGTACTCGTTAAAGTTTGTGGCAAATGTTCTATCCCACACGTGCGTATGTATAGTTTGAATCACACATTTCATGTTCGCAATCGACATAATATGTTGATTTAGGACGCATTCAACTTTTTCATTTACAAGTTCGAAAACCTCACGATTTTTGAGGTTTTCACTGTTTTTCACCTTTTCTCCGAGCGTAACCACCCGCCGGTTCAATCTTCGACAAAAAAGACCAAAAGCGGAGAATAAATGGCCTTTTCCGGAATCTTTTAGTTTGCCAGGTCTTAAAATTTATTTCCTGAAATGTATTTGTCGGGGAATATCAAATTCCCTGAACCATCTGCTACAAACCCTTCAATAGGCGTGGTTATCGATTTTCCACATTCTCGGAAATATTTGGTTCTTCACTTTCTTTGTATTATTCTGGAATTACAGGAACAGTAGGAAGATCAGCAAAATTTCGCCTTGATTCAACTTACACTCACAAACTCGATTTTGTTGAGATGAATGAAGAAAGCAAAAATGTACTCAGTCAAGTTTGTGTGAATGGGAGGATTCAAGTTTGTGATAACCCAAACACATCGGACCGCTTACATTTTGTTGCTAACTTCCATCGTATATATAGACAGCCTCCTGCTTGTGTCGTATCTAGTTCAGGCAAACTGTGTTTTTGTCTCGCGGCAGACATTGCTCTTCGCATCTTTCTCTCTCGCAATGATTCACCGATAAGGTGGAGAGAGAGAGAGAGAGAGAGAGAGAGAGAGAGAGAGAGAGCAAGGGGGAGAGGGAGAGAGAGAGTAATGTTCTGTCGAAAGACAAAATATATTCACCCCTACTAGATACGGCGCAAGCAGGAGGCCGCCTATATATACGATGACATCTGCTTTGGAGATGTAGACGGTTCGATGTAGCTGGGTTATCGGAAAAATCTCCCAATCACAAAAACTTAACTGGCTACATTTTAGTTTTTCCGCATTCATCTGAGCTTTTTTGTGGTAATAACTAGTTTTGTACATGGAAGTTTAAATAATTATACTCGATTCCACATTTGTGTGGTATGCACTTGCAGATCCCACAGTTTTCTCGAGTTTGGCATTTTTTTTTTCGAATGTTGTTGCCAGTTTCCATCAAGTTCTATACGGTTTCTCCAAATCACACACACACACACTTCTGTTTGTAGAACATAACTGCAGGGAATGAACTCGCAACGCAACCGAGAAGATCCTAACTGATAGATAACTAACACCAATCAAAAACCATGAGAAGATAAGACCAGCCCCAAACTAGAGAAGACAAGTAACCTTACATTAACCACAAAACACACACGATCCTGTATGGAATATAAGAAATTAACCATTGAACAAGTATTTTTATATGAAGTTACACTGTTTGTTAGGAATATATCCTATGTCGTATTGTTTATGTGTTTATTTTCAATAAAAGTTCATCGAAACTTGTTATTTTTGCTTTGCTCAGTTGTTTTTTGCTCTTGAATGGTAATACAGTGCTCACTTCAAAATATCTAAAACTCTCAAAAACTCATCAGGATCAAACTACAAATACAGAAGTAGTAAACACATCGAGCGTTTGTGCCTGCTTTTTTGTTTGCTGCAAGAAGTCAACTTTTTGGGTTCGCCGAGGTTGATCTTCTCTGAAAAACCGTTGCAACTTAAAATACCGGGGTCAGCCAGATGTCGCCTGTACTGTTTGAAACTCACAAGGAGATGCAGGCTAATTCGACACCAGTATTTAAGCCTGCATCTTCTCCGGTAATTTGAGCTGCCAGTGTTTTCACAGATATGGTAGTTCTAGCTATAATACCATCAATACAAGTAGTGACCATAGATTAGTAGTTTAATCTAGGTACACGGAATATTTCACGATATGAGACCAAAAAACAGTGAGATCAAACTAAGAACATCACGGAATCCGGTGAAATACACCCTATGAACTTACTGTGAACTGAGCGAAAACCCTAGCATCTCGTGGTAATTCCAGCTATAATACTATGAATAGTACACCATGGAATGTCATTGTCAGAGACTGGTAGGCGACCGAAAAGTTGTTCCGAAAAACGCCGCGGTCTCTATCGGCGCGTATAAATAGAACAAGCGGCAGGGAAGATACATCATAGGATGAGCATGTTCAGGTATACGGTAGCAGCACTTCTGTTCTCTGTAGCAGTATCCAATCCACTTGGACATTCCAGGTCAGTTTGTAACCTTATACTAGTTTTTTTACAAATAAAATATATGTATAACAAAACGTTTGACTACAATACGGTAACTAAGCCGACCATTCACTTGTAATTGAGGGGTTCGCTCGTCTCGAAGCCACTGTGACGTATGTTTCTATCCCGCTGTGTTTGTAGTCTGATTCCCCTTACGGCTTATTATGACAAGTACCGGGATCAAAGTATAAATCTGCTATGCCCTTTCCCTACAAAAACTATTATAAATACAATACATAATACACATAAATGTGACTGCAATACGGTATAACCGACCATTTATAGGGTTCGCCTCTCTCAAAGCAAGCTTATACGGTGTAGTTTGTCATTTCCCTGTGTTTGTAGTTTGATCACGTTGTTTTTCGGTACGAAATCGTGGCTATGAAGCGATTTGAGTTTCAATTACAATGAGGTTTGTTAAATTGCTACAACTGGTTTTTCAGCTATGGCTTGAAGAAGGGAGATTCCGGATACGGTAGTGAGGCGGATCACCATTCCAGTGACTATCACAATAGAGCTCACGGAGAAAAGGAGAACACAAATTCTGGGTAGGTTCAGTTGGAAAGAAACTATCAGAATCTGAACAAATGTCTATTTAGTTGACAGGTAGCCTCTTTCGTTTTGATAACTATCCCGCCCTCTCCCCTTTCTCTTTTGCTTTTTCCTTCTCTATTTTATTATATTTCTCTCTCGCTCTCTCTCTTCTATTTCTCAATTTCTCTCTTTCGATCTCGCTTTCTCTTTCTCTCTGTTTTTCTCTTTCGTACTCTATTGTTCTCTGTAAATCTCTCTCTCTCTCTCTCTCTCTCTCTCTCTCTCTCTCTCTCTCTCTCTCTCTCTCTCTCTCTCTCTCTCTCTCTCTCTCTCTCTCTCTCTCTCTCTCTCTCTCTCTCTCTCTCTCTCTCGCTCTCTCTCTCTCTCTCTCTCTCTCTCTCTCTCTCTCTCTCTCTCTCTCTCTCTCTCTCTCTCTCTTACATCCCCTCTTTCTGTCATCTCAAACTAGTTTGAGTATTTTCTTTCATATTCAGATTCTACGGAGACAAGAAGTATTCTGCTCACTCGAAGACGTCCAAGCAGTGTCAGGAGCATCTCACGACTCCGGAGCTCACCAGCAGGGAGCCGGCTCCAAGTACTCCGCTGCCAATAGCGACTTCGGCAAGGGTCGGTGGTGATTCAGAATAGAAAAAAATATCTCAAACCGGTTTTCGGTGATCCTACCGGTTATTGGTAACCGCTGTTTCGGGTCCGCTAGGTAACCTGGTAGTAACCGGGAACTAAAATGTGGTGACCATCAAAACAAACCCTGAACACTTTTGGTGTGCTTTTGGTGCACCTTGGACGTCTTCGAATGAGCAGAATCCTTCTCGTCTCAAAAAATAAGTTTTCGGTGCTCATTGAAGGATAACCGGTTTTTAATTCCAGGTTACTAACCGGTTAGGTTACCTATCAAAAACCCGGTTAGATTTAGAATTTAACCTTTTAGACGTGAAGAGCAAGTCGTATGGTTTCTTCGACTACAAGTATGTGCAGCCTCAGTACCACAAAGAAGAGTTCCACACCGACGAGAAACACGCCAGCAAATACGGCGCGGACTCGCACGCAAAAGGCGCCAAGCAACACCACGATGGCGCATACTACGACAAGGGATACGAGGCATACGGTGCGTTTAGAGGGAGAAGACTGTGACAAAGAGCCCTGGAAAACCATGAATGAATACTATATACAAATATAATTCTATTTGTTCCACAGTTCTATTTGAAAGTACGCCAGGTCCTAACCATTCAATGTTCTCCCAAATAGTGAAGGCCTAACAACAATCTTGGATACACAGACAAACAAATCACCGATTAAACTATAGTGAATGTTTATTTTTAGACAAGGCCCATTCCGCGGACGGAAGTGACTATTCCGGTTACGACAGGAACGAAGACGCGCACACCCACGAAGTCGGAGACTACAACAAGGGATACGGTATGTATCGAAGAACGACTAAGTTTTCGTTGTAGTTTGATACGCGGTGACTCACCAATTCCTACCAAAAAAAACGGAATCAACTCAAACTAATAGAATAGAACTTGTGGTGATTTTTGATTGCACAACAAGATGCAGGGAATGAGAAGGACGCTCACTACAACAATGGATATGAGGGATACGGTAGCGACTACGCCAGGGAATACAAGCCATCCCGTCATTACGGATACGGACAACCGGAATACGGACACGGTTACGGTCACAGTCGCGGGTACGGCTATGGATACAATCCATATTATTGATTGATGATAGTTGTGCTGTCATGAAGAGATATGTGTTGTTGAAAAGAAGGAAGGTTGATTGATTTATTCACATGCAAGCATGTGATACACAAGAGAAGTACGTGAGTGAAAGCAGACCAGTCTACCAGTCTTCATTTGGGACATGCTGACGGTTTTTGAAAACACAGCAAAAACTTATGCAAACAGCTTACGGCACCCGGGATCCAAGTACTAACCGGGCCCAACGTTGCTTGACTTGCCAGATCGGACGGGATTGCGTAATTTCAACGTGGTTCGGCTGTTTCTTCCAACAGTTCACCGCTAGTGTTTTTGAAAAATGACACTTTTTTAATCCACGAAAAATGGTAATTTTTGGTTAATTGTCCTCATTTTTCTCTATTTCTGTCATAACTGTAGAAAAGATGTTTTAACACACAATAGATAGACAATTTATTCACAAATTGATTATTGGATTAAGGTTGAAAGATAGACAGCAGACGTAATGACAAAAATGCGGACTGGAGTGCATGTTGAATTTCAAAGATACGAGATTTCTTCTAATATTTATGAAAAAAAACTATTGAAATGCGATAGAATAGGAGAATAACTCTAAAATTGCATTTCGCGGAAAAAAAAACGGTGCCCATGAAAACATTACTAGGAGATGAACATGGTTTGCAACAGTAGGAAATCCTAACTCGTTTCAATGTTTCACATCATGTCGTACTATTACGAAACGAGAGTACGCGTGGGAATGAGAGTTACTATACCTAATACCATACCTAAAAGTAAGAGATTATATAGGGCAAAAACTCCACATGTCACTCGTTATTACTGTGTGTGTAGTTTAATCTCACCCTATTACAAAAGAATAATGCGACTATCTGTGTGGGCATGAAACTACATATTACTTCACCCCTGTAAGGAGTTAACAAATCATCGTTTCAGTTTGGTCTCGAAACACGCCGTTAATCACAAACTTTGTATCAAAAGTAACGGGATAAAGCTACAAACACAGTTTGATAGGGCAATATACACCTTATGGGCTAATGTTTGGAATACCCAATACTGTATACTATTCGTCTATTTCACAGTCACGTGAAACATGTTAAACACAGCAAAGCTCAGAAACGTGCACAAAGTGCACGATGCCTCATTAGAATGCTAACTTCACGTGACTATTTCATTGATTTTTGCTATATTCACGGCTGATTGGGCGCATTTTGGCGTGCGCGATATCGCGCGGCTGCCGTCGCGAGGTTGTACTCCGTTTGAAGGAGACTGACTCCGAAATACATGAGCAGCAGCACGTTCCAGAGGCCGAGGAACGAGGTTTTGACGTAGGAAGAGAGAGCGACAGAGGAGTCGGACTTGGAGTAGATGGATAAGAGGGAGCACGAGTGGAACAGGGAGAGCAGCACGTGGTAGAACTGCAATTATTAGGTTACGTTGCGGGCGAGGTTAATGGTTCGTCAAGTATCTCAGGTTCCTTATAACGAGTGCCAAATTTATAAATTTCTGTCTCTGGCCGAGATCGAACCTGCGAGCATAAATTTGGTAGCAGGGCGCTAACCACTGCGCTAATAGAGCACATAACTGGCTAGTTTTAGAATCAAAGACATGTGTGCGTACACAGCGGAAAGTAAGATAAACAGTACCCTATCGCCTTTCCGTGGGCGACGACTATAGTTTTACAGATATCCAGTAGCCGTAATCACCAATCACGCGGGAAGCTAAAAACGCTTCCCGCGCCTCTGCACCCTCCTCATCATCAGCACACTGTTTTCGTGGTCTACCTTCCTGCGAGAAAATATGTTTGTATCCCAATGCTTGGTGAATACGGCCACTGGTTAGAAACGAAACAAACTGCACTTGTTTAAAACAAATAAGTTGAAGTGTTGAAGGTATTTAAGCGTTTAAGATATATATAGTATCTCAATTCCACATAAACCTCAACATATAACATATAGGTTTTCATAATCACTCTTTTTCTATTCCTTTCTCTATGCTTCGTTTGCTCTGTCTTCATCTTTCTCTCTTTCTTTTTCTCTCTCACTTTCTCTGTCTAGCTCTCGCTCTTTCTCCAAACACTTATAAATAGTTGAAAATGCCCACCAGCGGTATGAGAGTAAACACCTGCAACTTGACAAACTGTGTCTTCACCGAAAGAACCGGAACATAAACGCAGATAATCGAGGAGATCTGCGACACCAGAGTCAGAATCGGAAAACTGCAGTACAGTGTGAAAACGAGCACAAAGTTGAGTACCTGCAAACACAAAATTATCCCATTGTCATGAAACAAACTCAAGTTTGGAGGAATTTAATACGGGCATATTTAAAAGTGAAAATGTTGTTCAAATTGACAAGGTTAAACTGTTAGGGGTTCAGTTTTCAAACATTTCCATACTTTCTACGAGAAATCACTCTTTACACTTTACTTGGGCAATGTTACTTAAGACTTGTCATACTTTTTCCTGGTTTCGTTGCGCAACAATGTGTTTCTACAGAGCAAGGAGAAAAAACAGTTTTACAATTTTCATGTTTTTGAACGTTACAAGATTTACCGATTTGTGCTTATTTTAACTGATCTGTTATTTGCGTTTCTCTCACACATCGTGCACCGACTGGTAGAATAATGCTCGCGAATATTGAAGTATTACCCCCCCCCCCACTGAAGTTGGGTCCCCCCGTAGCACTTCAACCCCACTCAAGGTAAACCTCGAAAAATCTACGAGAGGGGGGGGGGGGTCGAAAAATCAACTTCGACATTTACTATTTACCCCCCACATGGATCGGCGGGGGGTAAAACTTCAATGTTGGGGGGTAGAACTTCAATGATGGGGGGTCAAACTTCAACGAGTGGGGGGGGGGCTGAACTTCAATACCCGGAAATGTTTACTTTTCACCCCCCACCCTCAAATTTTTGAATTGTAGGTTAGGAATTGTAGTTCCACCCCCGCGGGGGGGTCCTACTACAATTCCTCGAAACAAACACAAACTCAGAAGGGTGGAGGGCAAAAAGTCAATGTTCCCTAATGCTCAATTGGAACTCATTCAATTAGTCTGGATCTAATGTATTTTCTTATTTTTTCTATTCTCTTGAAAAATCGATAAAACGACAACGTTTCACCCGAAATTTCTTCCAGAACTGAGTCGAAAAAAGGACGATAAATGCAGGTGATTTTGTATGCCCGATCTTGCACTATATGAAACAAAAGCAACATTAAAAAGCAATACTCATTCCTTAGAAAGCCAAATGCAAGTTGGAAAAACGGGCTAACCTCTCGAAACTCGGGGTTTTGCTCCGAAACGATAACATCACTGCATATTTGGCGGTGAACTAGTCGACAGGTAACCGGGAGGAACTCAACGCCGGTGAGGGAGAAGTAACCGCAGGCGAGGAGGTAACCACACACAAGCACACCCACCAACTGAAACAGAAAAGGAGATTACAACAGTAAATTGCTTCGATGTTTTGAAATTTGCTTTGAGTCAACTAGTTTTTATATGTATATTTCGGGCCTAATTCATATTCGAAAATTGGAAATACGAATAAATTATAGTCCGCTTCACATCCTTTTTCACTCAGACTCAACACACATGCAAACTTTCGAATGTCTCTTTCTAACACTAATTTCAACTAGATCGAAAATATCCTCGAACGCTCTTTGTAGTTGAGAATAAGAATCGCCTGTAAAAATAAAGAATGTTTCCGATAACATTTACATGCCTCAAACAACCTGAAATGTTGTAATCTTACTGTAGGAGTTTCAGTAAGAATGAGAGGGACTATAGTATCTTTCATCCCTACTGAAACTCAACAAAACAACATTGAAAACAATACTTATTCCTTACGAAAGAAAAGCTGACCCTTGCATAGAAAACAGAGAATCGATGGGGTTGAAGTGTTCTCCGGAAGTTTTCCTCATCGAAATCGTCCAAATTGTCATCCATTCCTGAATCTAGTTATTATTTATTCTACACAAAATATCTATTTCATTTATTCATTCTACTCGAATCAGTGAATGAAAAAATAGTTCGTCAAGTTTTTTATTCAAGTTAAAGAAGGACGATTATGTCATGTGTCAACGGTCCTTTGAACTGCAATTTCAAAGTGTATATTGCGGTTTAAAGGATTGAAGCGTTGCGATTGGACCACATAATAGTCCTTCTTCAAAGTTCTATCAGAACTGGACTGAAAATGCATGGATTTCATAACAAGATTTTTCGAGAAACTTCCATGAAAAACCCAAATGTAAAAATGCTAACCTGCTTTCGAAGAGAAACAACCGTTCGGAGTGGGTAATTTGTGGCAATGAATTCCATATTTTTCGAAAGTCGCTCACGTTCGGAAACGTGTCTTTCATGGTTGCATCTCGAATGCAACCAAATTTGTTTACAGTGAGATATTTTGGTTATGCAATGTGATTTTGGTTGCATTTGAGATGCAACCCGGTTGCTTGTGTAATTGGACTGTGTTTTACCAGTCCAATGAAGTATATACAAATTTCCTTTCGAGAAGTGAATAAGAGTTATTCCTCTGCCAAAGTGTCTGACCGAATCTCAGTTGTAGTTTGATCGTTGCCGCTCGGGTTCACGTCGAAGTGATAAGCACTATACTTCAATTTATGGATGTCGGATCTAGAGCAACTTCCCCAATTTCAAAATACACCAACTTCCCGGCATTTTTGGCACCGTTTCTCTCTCACAGTTTTTCTCTCAAAACCGCCCCAAAATCAAACTACAAACACAGGTGTTTGAAACAAAATTATTGTTTTTCCACGAGCGGAAAGACATCCCTATTATTATCATTCTTACAATATTTATTGTTCTCCAATGAAATAATTTGGTTGACAGTAATTAATAAATAAATAACCAATCGAATGTTCAAACAAACGAGACGTATGCAGTCGAAAAATCCCATAACAACTAAACAACAAAGAAAACTATATAAAACAACTATGGCAAACAATCTAAACTACGAAGTACAAAAACATCAGATTTTGGGAAAATTAGAAAAAAGGAAAAATTAGAATACTTCAGTTTAAGGGCACTTCACGCTGATAAATTTCATCGCGTTCGCACAAACTTAAAGCAACTCAAAGTACACGTTTTGATCACGTTAAAATTGCGCTTCCGTTAGCAACTAAAGCGGCGGCTGGTACGTACAAGTCATGTTAAAACATTTCCATTCAGTCCAGGTATAATTAACCTCTGAACAGCTATATCGAAAAAGGAAGATAAGCTAGCAAACGAAATTTCGCATATCACACACACATAAAAAATATGTAAAAATGGAACAAAATCATCATAAACTCAACAACGTGGGCCCTTCAACAATAAGTGAACTACTCTAATTGTGCTACTTTCATCAAATTCATAAACACATAATCATATAGTCTATTGTAACACGTTCATTGTGCATAGTCGGATTCATTCTCATGTCTCCCCTCCACCTCGATACCGTATCTCTTCTGCTGTTCCTCTGTTATTTCCACCGGCGCGCCACTCATCACATCCCGACCATCCTTGGACTTTGGAAAGGCGATCACCTAGAATTCAGAACGATCAGCGCAATTTTCTGCAATTGGCCAGCTACAAAAACGAGAGAGCATGCAGGTCAATGACGCGCAGGCAGATTAGGACAGTCTGCGTCTCTCTGACCTGCACACTCTCTCGTTCAGCCGGGAGATACGCTCTTGGGACGCAATTAGGCTGAGCTCGCAAACCGGAGCGAGACAGCCAGAAAAGTGGGTCAAATATGGGATCGTCCCAGGCGCCGCTCTCGCTCAGCTCGGAATTATGCAGTAATTCGTCTCAGGTGCACATTTCGCTCAGAAAACCAAGATGTTTGCACATTTTCTTCCCTAATACGGAGTGCGAGTGTGTGTTCGTATTTTTAGAGTTGTTACTCTTTCTTAGTGAGGCAATTTTCATTCCGTACATTTAAACGTTAATTCACGTCTACACTTTTACCCTGGCTTTAACTCATGTTTCTACGTGATATTTATTTCTCTTTGCGTTCAATTCTTGTTAATGAGTTTAATGACTAATAATATTAAATTAAAGAGAGGGTGCGGCATCTCGCACGCAATTAGAAAATCCATAATTCGTCCCACGAGCTGTAGTTCCCGTTCAGCTAATAAGAACGTGGCTGGCCAATTGGCTGGGAACTGTCTGAGAATATCATGATGAATATTGGCTGAGAAACAAAAATAGTTCGTACTTATACTAGAAGTAACGCGAATAATGTATCGTGCACTTTGTCATTGCACGTTTCTGAGTTCTGCTGTGTTTAACATCTTTCACGTGACTGTGCGATTGACTAACTGTATATAAAATGTAATTTTTTTCAGTTTTAAAATATAAATGTTTGAGTTAAATTTTACTCTCAGCTCCGATTGGCTTGACCTATCCTGTTCCTGCTCTTAACACCCCTTTAGATAAGAATGGAAATACAAAAGAGTACTGACACGACAACAACTTCATTGTCTAGTGCTGTTTAGCTCGCCAAAGCGAGATTTACTGCAGGAGGCGGAAGTATAATAATACCTCTCTAACGCGGCTAGCTGCACCGTCTGATAACTAATTGGCACATTGGAAAGAAAAGGAAAAAAGCGGGGGGGGGGGGGGGTGGGCGAAAGTACAAAGAGTAAACTGATACCGCTCTAATGAGCGCATTTAAACCTTCTCTGATAATTTATTATCAAACTAAATAGAGGGAGAGGGCGAAAGTATAGCATCCCCCCGCACCTCTGGGAAAACTAAACAGGAATGTCGGGGGCGGGCGAAAGTAAAACGGTACCTCTCTAACGGGCGTGGTTGGATCTCCTTCTGAAGTCATGAGGGCCACGAATCTGTCCAATCCCAAGGCGAATCCGCCGTGTGGAGGGGCTCCCAGGGACAACGCTTCCAGCAGATGATTCTGGAATTAGATCATACTCCAGTAAAGTTGTCCGCAGAGTCGCAAATACTCAGAGAGCGGACTACTTTTTCGCTAATGTCGAAAGAAATTGCCTATTTTCATGGAAAAGTTTGGCATGTTTCAATGGAAAAACGGACATCTTCATAGAATAGCCACACCATCCTGGTATGACAGAATAGCAAATAGAGGCGACTACAACCCGAGTTATGGTTTGATCTGTGCACACACCAGCATTCTCTTATCTTTACTTGAGAGTAGCGTGATCGTAATCTGCACATATATGAATCGCAGTTTCCAAAGAAAAGTCTGTACGGGGTATGCTGTCCTGTGGCGCGATGTTTCTAGTTCGGTTCTATTCCTTCTCGGTAGAAATTCATAGATAACTCCGTTTATCGCTTTCCATCAAATTCCAATAAAAGTTTGGCCACTTTCTATAGCGCATACAGGGCAGGACCATAACTGAATTGTAGTTTAATCGGCCAACCGAAATGTAGTTTGACCTCGCTGCATCTGTAATCTGATAAATCTCACCCTGTTCACGCAGCATCATTCTAGAATCACTACTGAAAAGTAGCGTCATCAAACTATTACAAGCAGACCAACAAAATATGTACAGTTACTGCCAGCATCATAACAATCACACACTGTTTGTACCAGAATTCCTATCAATTTCAAGAAAACTGCGATATTCGAAAAAAAAACGTTTTTTTGTATCACTTAATGATTATCGGTTAAAAAGACTAAAATGTTGTCACAGAAAAGGGACCAGTTTCTTGACATTTTCCACCAATCAGCGAAGCTGTTTCCCAATCTGTCCATTTCTCACCATTTCCGAGTAGTCCTCTCCCAACAACTGTAGAACGTGTTTCTGTTCCTCCGCGTTGTGGATACGTATCGATCCGCCGCCCATTTCCACCCCGTTTATCACCAAATCGTAGTGTTGGCCTAAAAGATGAAACAAATACAGTAACCTATATGAGGAGACAAAACTTCCATTGTAGTTTGATCGAGCTTGTGCTCGCGCCAGAAATCACGAAGTTCGACTAAATCAAGGGGACCAAACTACAGAGATAGTGGTATAGGGCAAGAGTATGGGTTCGCTTGGAAAGAGTTGACCGTAATGTGTTTTTGGAAGAGCATTACCATGATTTACGTGTTACACTTTTTGTCATTATTTCTCTCTAAATTATAGTATAAGCTCTGATTGACCTTGAAAATCAATGCGATCATATAAGTAACCTAATACAGTAACCCACCGGTTATGTCATGTAGTTTCTCCTCATCGTACAACCATTTCTTGTGTTTTTCAATGGGAGCTGTGAATGGGTGATGAGTACTCGAGAATTGGCCGTCTTCCATGGAAAATAGGGGGAAATCCACGATCCAATGACAGGTTATCTGGAAATAGAGAGAGTAGAGAGAGAGAGAGTATAGAGAGAGAAAACGAGAAAAAAGAGAAATGAGAGAAAAATTAGAGTGCGAGAACAAGAGAGAAAGGAAAACATAAACATAAGAAGAGATAGGGAGAGACAAACAGTGATACAGAGAGAGAGACGAAGAGACAAGGAGAGAAAGTGATAGAGAGAGAGAGAGACCGTACCTTCCTCTGCCTCCGTAATCCCCCCGCCTCAGCCATCAAATTCCGTAGTTGTCCGAGTGTCCAATGGACGCCCTCCTCGTCATTTCCCCAACTGAAAAAAGAAGAATACAAGACAAGAATACCGTAGTTAAAATAAAAAGAATTGCTAATAAATAAGTAGCGGTTCGGCTTGTGATCACTGGTTCACGGTTCACTCCGTCAAAGACAGGGTTCCAGTAGCCGTATCCGCCTCGCCTAAGTGGTTTTTGGGCTCTCGGGAGCGCGAAAGCGTTACTTTTCTGCTCCCAGAGGCCTAAAAACACTTAATACGCACACGATGTGTACGGCTATAGTAAACGGGAACACAACTGTATGTGCGATGTTTGATTGATTTAAAGAAGGACGATTATGTGGTCCAATCCAACGCTTCAGTCCTGTGAACTGCAATACATCTTCCAATTGCAGTTTGAAGGACGGATACGTCGGAATTGGTCCAAAAAATCGTCCTGCTTTAAGAACAACACTTCCCATAGGAAGATCCAGTAGTTATAGCACAACTGTTGGCTTCAAATGAATACAACTCACGGCCACTTATTCATTGGAGAAAGACTTCCTCAAATTATAAACCAACCAAAATATGACAGCATCCTGTTCCTCGATACCGTACTCCCTCATCAGATCTTGATTATCGATTCCCTTGAACCACTGCTTCTTCCGTGGAGTATACACCGTAAACGACTGGAACAGTTTGAAATTGGAACAGAAAAGAATACTTATTGAAACAAAGATGCGAGAGAAATGAATATTCCATTCATTCTAGTAAATAGCTTTGACTATTTATCAAAATGCTATTATTTACCTCATTTTGTTTTGTTTTTATTTCAAACAATCATAACCCACCCTAGCCATCTGATTCATGTCCACGAGTCGTTTCCACTCCTTTGTGCGCCCCGCTGTTACAGTATCCGACTGGCCGCGACAGACTATCATCTTCGCACACCAGAAGGGCGGACTGGTGGAACCACGCAACAGACCTGCAGACATTCAACGAGTAAATACAAGAAAAGAAACTGAAATAGAGTTCTTTTAGAAGAAAGTTGAGAAACTACGTACTAGGTTTGTAACTTTTGAACTCAAAACACGGCTCCAACATGAAAATTTGAATATTTTTTTCCAAACTCGAAAGATCGATAACTTGAAGTGGAAGTACGACTGTTATCAAAAATTACCGTTTTTGTCAAGAATGAACATCAAAACCCTTTTCAGAAAATTGAAAACTAAGCCCCGCCCACCAAGCGATCGGCTGCAGTCCTCAATTGTCCACGGAATTCGCATGTCCGGTTTGTCGCTTCCGTACAGCCGCATCGCAGTTTCGTAGGTCAATTTGGGGAACGGAAGGCAGGGTTTCAGATCGGACTGAAACGCAAGGAAATCAAAGCACAATCAAAACCGGAAGACCATAAAAAACTGCTGAAATTTCTCTACTAAAGTTTGCCAGAGAAAGAGTCAGTTTTCTAAATTTTGGGCAATTAAGGAACAACTTTGCAATGTAAACAAAATTTTGCCTATTTTTGATGCCATGCATTTTCACGTATTTATATCAAGAAACGGGGTGTCAATTTTTCTAAACTAATCCATACTGGTGTTTGTCTGTCAAATAAAACCAATATTCATCCAGTGAGTGAACTGACCATACTGTCCGGCCACGAGGCTGTCACCATCTCTTCGACCATCTTCATGACACCCTCCTGGCTACAGAATGACACCTCCAGGTCCACCTGTCGATTAAACAATGAAAACAATGAGAACTTCGATAAAAATTTTCGAACCAGAAATGAATATGCTAATTCCACGCCCATTTTTAAAACATAATTTGTATTGTTTCAATTTTCAACAACTGAACCAGAGAAGAAAACTACTTTTTCTATTGAAAACAGTTTTCTATGAACATTTTCAACCAGAAAACCTACAAAATTACAGGATTTCAAGATGCAGTCAGAAAAAAATGTCCGGGAAAGTATGAAAAGCGAAAAGCGCCTACCTGTGTGAATTCTGGCTGTCGGTCGCCCTTTGAACCCTCGTCCCGGTAGCATCGCGCGATCTGTAATAATAATAATTATTATTATTATATTTTATGGTAACTATTTCGGCCGTGTATTACTTCATTCATATAATTACACAATAACAACAGCAAGCTACACGAAGCCGAATGGGATACAACTATATTTGTTTGATGTAGGTTATTCAAAGTATTTAAACAGCAAAATCGATTCTCGGAGGAGCTTACAGGGTGATTAGAACAGAAAAGTAAAACGATACCTGAAAATATCGATCTATTCCGCCGACCATGAGAAGTTGTTTGAACTGTTGCGGACTCTGCGGCAGCGAATAACACGAACCCTGAAAGATGATTAACATCAATACACTCTCTTTTTCACATGTAACTATCATACCCCAGTAAGGTCCGACTAAGCTACAAAAAGTAGGCCATTTTCAGATATAAACACGTGAAAATTAAGAATTTTTGATCAAAAGTAGACAGTTTGTCTTCTTTTTGGCTAAAAAGGAGTCCGTTTTCGATTTTTTCAGGAGTCCGTTTTCGACTATTCGGACAACTTTACTGTTGTATGGTAACTATGCTCAAGTGTCAATTTTCGGTGTCAATTTAATCGATAATTTCAATCACATGCGAACACACTGTACACTTCGAACACAATACAACTTTCTCAGCAGCTTTTTGCACTGAGAAACCATAATCGGATCAGCGTTTGTGGCCAACTCAACAAATTGACCCCAGAGAATGGTACAGCAATCTAACCAAACTACAAAAACTAACAAACCAAATTGACACCGGAGGCTGGCACAACAAACTCGGCAGCGCCACCCGGGGTTCGACGGAAAAGGGTAGGAGTTTCCACCTGCAGATGAGAAGACAACATCATCCAGACTCAGAAAACATGTTCCATCATCAATCAGTGTGGATACTATTTGGATTCACCGTGCAAAAGAGGCTGAGCCCGTCTCGTGTTGATAAATGGTTCAATACTGTTTTCCGATGAGTGTTACCACTGCACTTGTGAAAACTTGAAGGCATCAAACCCATACCACTTTTGAAGACAGAAACTAATATCACACATACAGTTCCATACATATTTTTTCCTTTTTTTCACAACTTCCGGAAACGGTCAAAACTTTCCTGGTTGGTTTGTTACATTTCCTGGTTATTTAAAATATCTCCAAATGATTGCTAAATGGGACAATTATCGGAAAACACAAACTAACATCAACGAATCCCCTCTTTTCCACGAGAAAACGACGAATATTGTGAACCAATTGGGAGCGAAGTCGAAGTGATCTGGAACCAGAAAAGCGAAAGTGGTATCACACACCGGTAAGATGCGACTTCATAATTTTGCATCAACAAATGTTGAAAGTTTCGCTGTTTTCACAGAGAAAAACCGTTTACCAGAGTGTGAATAAAAGCATACATAGCCAAAACGGGGCTCATTCATTGCTAAATGAGTGGAAATCGGACATTACAATCAAAAACGGATAACTAACCCTTAATGATGCCTGAATGAAACCACAAAAAACTAATTTAGGTACCTTTGTAACCTGTCCCCTCGAATATCCAAATATCGATATCTCAGTCTCGTTCTCTCCTCCGTTTTTCCATTGGGATCGAGGGGCAGACTGGGTTGGGCACAGTTCAAGACCTCCAGGTTTGAGACGTCTATCTGAAAAAAATACCGAATTAGGAAACTTTTGAATGAATAACGAAACATAGGTAGGTCGCGAACCAACCAGAACTGCATGTTGCTTATATAAAGTACATAGTTGGGTTGAGCATCCTTATTAGTGCAAAGTTTGAACACGATAGACGCCACAACGACAAAATTTCTACACAGTTTTGTCGTCAAACGATTTCCTAAACAGTTTTTCACAAGCTGTCACCATTTCGGGGCGAAAGTCAGTTGCTGAGTTGTCAATAATACCTTTCTGAACACAGTTAGCGGCAGCTAGTTTCCTGTTTGAACACTATAGGTCTATAGGCAATGACCAATCCTCCGTTGTGATTTCCCCATACCCATCGGAATTTACGAATTTCAAACGAAAAGCACTGGGATAAACTACGAACACAGCGCATTAATGCAAAAAAAACTTTGTAGGTTCATTTTAAAAAGAGCGAACCCTATATCAACCCGCCGGAAAGAATCTACCTCAATCTCGCCGGTCTTCATGGATTCATTTTTGTCGGCTCCTCGATTTTTCACTTTTCCCTCCACTTTCACCACCGATTCGTAGGGAATCTCCTTGATTATTCGCGACATTTCGGAAGTCGACGGAATTGTGGCCTGAAAACTGATTCACCAGATTTGGAAGCGCCTAAGTAAAAACTATGATCACCTTTCTGGCCTATGGGTTGCGAATTTAAAAAAAAACGAACAACATAAATTGACAGCATACATCAATTGTCTTCCCTAATAATAATAATAATAATAATAATAACAATAATCATATTTATTACAAATAAGTGTAATCCTACCTGAACACTGCCATAGGCGTCCCGCAGCACAATGAATCTGTTCATTCTCTTGTACTCCAACCAGCCCATTATCGTCACCTGCTGTCCTAGAAAGAAATATAAATTACAATAAATCAATTTCAACTATGGTATACGCTCATATCAGCCTTTCTTCAACTATGGTATTCACATATATGGTCATTAAAACGTTAGGAACACCATAGTAAAAGTTTTGTGAGAAACAACCAACTCGTCTGCGTATCCTCGGTCTGCACACTCTCTCATCTGCAGGGTAAGCTATTCACAACCGCTTGTTACACATTCCGCAATCAAATCGTCCGTTCGCTGTCTTTGTTGGTGAAATAGCAACGTACCCTCATTACTAGCATCCAGCTCGCCACAAGTGTGTGTCCTATTCGCATATGCATTGATGGAGCAGATTCCCCTTCTCAACGAGGGATAGAGACATCGTAAGGAGAGCATTCAATATTGAGCCTTAGACCCTAAATGAATAAAATTGAAAAATATTCTTTCCAACATCGTTAGAGCAAAACTACATTTGAAGTTCAAGCGATCAATGTTGGCAAATAAGACAAACGCCAAGGAGTTCTGTCTGCTACGAAGGAACACCTCTTCATATCAGAAAACGGCTATATTTTGTATTTTGAAAATCTTGCCCATTGAAAATGTTCTTGAATATATTCCTACGTCCAAGCCTGCTTATTTCAGGCGGCTGGTTTCTCACTGGACACAAACAGAAACAGTTGTAACCAGTCAATATCACCCTTACTGACACACCCAGTCCCCAAATATTCAAAATCTGTCACTTAACAGAGGACCTATAAATGAGGTTATATGACCAAAGATGTTGTAGTTTGAACTGGATCACCGCCATTATTCACAAATTTTGGCCGAAAAACAACAGGATCGATCATACACCGTAATAGGCATGCTTTGGAATAAGCGATCCTTATAGATCAAGAACCTCACAACAAATAGATCATTTCTACAATATTGAATTAAGAAAATGCCAATATATAAATGCTTCAGAACACCAACAGATCAATAACAGACTATCAAAACTTGACTTCAAAATATTTAATAATTTAAATTACCATATAAAATATCACAGATTGACCCGAGAAAGAAGGAAACAACTTCAAAAGTAAACAATATACACATGACTTGCTAAAGAGAAAAGGCAAACATAGTTTGATGCGAAAGAGCCCCAGAAGTACAGTACACTAGCTAGTGCAATTCCATTTCAACTATGGAAAGTTCGATCAAAACAAAACCCCAACACATTAAATCTTTCTAATTTATCATTAAGTATGATAGATACAAGTTTCACATCAAAACAACAATCTCTTAGAAAGATATTTTGCGAATATATATATATATATATATATATATATATATAAACGAGCGTAACAAAAACATCCCCAAACAACAAATAATCAATACTCATAATTTGAACACTGGATGATTGCTGGCACGTGGCAAGTTAAACGGCTACAGTAAACCACCATTATGTTTTCTAGACAACCAAACCACTAAATAACCACAACTTATACATCACAAAAAAGAACTATTAAACAATATCAACTGGACTCAATGTGAATGTAAGCTATTTGGAAGGTCCACAACTAACCAGGATACTTCATAGCCTACTCCGAAACTCCACAACTAACCAGGATACTTCATAGCCTACTCCGAAACTCCACAACTAACCAGGATACTTCATAGCCTACTCCGAAACTCCACAACTAACCAGGATACTTCATAGCCTACTCCGAAACTCCACAACTAACCAGGATACTTCATAGCCTACTCCGAAACTCCACAACTAACCAGGATACTTCATAGCCTACTCCGAAACTACTAATACCTCTAACACACCGTAAGCGAATCTAAGTATAGGAAGTTACCATTGTAGTTTTAGTTTCATCTTGACACACATCACAATTTTTTGAATTTCGACCAAAAAGCAAGTGGATCAAACTACAAACACAGCGGGATGAGTGAAGAAAAAGCAGACGCTATAACTACCCTAACCACCTAATTGTAATACCAAGAAGAATTTGTTCTCATTGAGACCTGTCCCATTCCAGTGAATTTGTACTGGAAAGAGAGTGGGGGAGAGGAGAGTAGATCAAACCCCAGATGGGATATATCCTCGAACCGGAAGTTGACGAAGGACGGTGAGTGGAAGAACACGGAATGGGGAACGTCGCCCGGCAGAGACGCAGGGGACAGAACTGCAACAGAGAGGGTGTGAGTCAGAGAAGCAGAGAATGATAGAGAACGTTATGAATTTTGACGTGTTCTGATTTACACTGATTTAAACATTCTTTCGAAAGTATAAAGATAAAGTCAGAGAGACAGAGGGTACTTTGGAGAAAGACACTACCACACAACAGCTTAGTGATCCAATATTTATTTGGAGAGTTTGATGAGAAGTTTTTGCAAAAAGAAGCATAACTAACCTTTCCGACAAACGGCAAAAATGTTGTGAGTTGTGACATAAATGTCCTCAAATCTACTGATACACGACCTCTCAAAGGCCACTACCTTTAAAAAGGGCCTACCACTGAGATAGGTCACCGTTTAAGATAATGATTCGAATTAAGTTGATTCCATGATGTCTGCAAAAAGTGAAACCTTGTGGAATAAAAATAGAAAATGCGCCAACCTGGTGCCACATTATTGTAGCTATCCTCCACTTTCGGGGCATCTTGTGGCCAACAAACCGGACCGAAGTCGAACGAGATCTGGGAGGAACGGGTTACGGTAGATTCACAGATTCACATAAATTGACCGAGATGTTGAAAGGGTCGTTTTTAGATATTCAGAGGGTCGCTAACCGTAAATCTGTTTAACTAAGTTAGTGGTCAGCCGTGTTTGCGAGAGTACTATCTTAGGGTACCTAGTTATGAATACCAAAAAGCGCTGAATACCTGATTATTGGGATAGATGTGGTGTCGGTGTACGGTATCCATGAAGATACGCAACGCCACGCTGTCACCGGCATAGTCCATCGGGTAGCAACACGACTGGAATGGAGCGAAGAATGAGTAACGGAAGTGATCAAATCTTCATTGTGAATTGATCTCACACCTGTTACCCCTTTTTTTGAACAAAACACAGAAATATGTATAGCTTCGCATCGAAAACGGGTAAATTGTCCCCAAATGGTTAAATTAAAAGTTAAAGAAGGACGATCCAAACGCTTCAGTCCTTTAAATTGCAATACATTTTTCAATTGCAGTTTAAAGGACCGTTAACACGGGATCGGTCCACATAATCGTCCTACTTTAAGAAGCCTATTTTCTGAATTTGAAAATAGTCGAGCTCACTGAACTACAACCTAGCTTTCAACCAACCTCGCAATCTGCCTGAACTACTGGTATTCTGTTCACTTCTGCTCTTCTCGCAATAAGTTCTTTCAATTCCTCTTCATCCAAGTCATCCAACTCTTTCGCTCGCAAAACTACATCCTGCGAAAACAACCACTTAATTATGAAAATTTCGTATTAAATTCCTCAAATCTTCTTCTTCGATTCTTCCTTTTTCGATTTTCGGCTCATACCACCCATCAACGTCACCACCTCAGGAGCATTTGTGCAGACCCATTGGAATTGACAGACTACAAAACCGAGACAGCATGCAGGTCGATGAGACGCAAACGGTCTGCGTATCTCTGACCTGCATGCTCTCTAACCGACGAACGGCAAGCCCGCTACAAGAGCAACATGATCGAATGTCGAACGCAAAAAAGTCAAGCGTTTTCGATAACATTATACATTATAATTTTCTAAAAGTTTTGTATTCCTATTAGACTCTTTAAGAATGAAAAAGACTATACCTTGTGTTCTTCGTACAGAATAGTTGAGCGTTAATCTTTTTCCAGAGCATTTACGCATTTTGAACTCACTAAACGTTTTGTATTCCTACTGTTTTGTATTTGATACTGTAGGAGTCTTAGTAGAAATGAAAAGGGCTATACCTCGTGTTCCTTGTACAACTTGACGAGGTTGTTGATCAGCGTCTCGGCCACATTCGATTTCTCCCCATTTTCCCGTTTTTGCTCATCCAGGAGACGCGCTTTCCGAATCAATACGCGAACCTGTTTCAATCAAATACAGGTAGAAACACCGCCTGGACAGTCTAATAAAGTCGGGGTTAATCAAGAAGTAAAACGCAGCTTACCCACTCATTCTCCGATCTCTCCAGCTAAGAAAAAATTTATTTCGTGAACAAAACAACAGAAAAAAGACACGTACATACCACATAAAAGTGCACGATGATTCACGTGTTACGTAATTTCCCAGTTACATACAGTTTGAAGTTTAGTGGCCAAACTTAGTAATAAACTGTTAAGAACTTAGTAACTAGTGGCAAATTGTTTAGAAATAAACAGGTAGCGGCAAACTGATTAGACTGGCATAACGTATGTAACATGAAAAAAACATAAAATCCCAACCACCCTGACACAACCCGACCGGTGTTAGTAGACATTTACCTGCTGGACTACCTCTTCCCGTTGCAACCCAGTCTCGGGGGGCGGGGCCTCCTTTTCCTCTTCCGATGACGTCACAGTCGGGTCCGGCTGGGGAGTTGGAGGGGGCGTGGCCTCATCGTCTGGTGACAGCTCATTGGTACCAGCATCTGGAAATAAAAGGAATGATCCATTCAACGCACAAATTACGAACTAGAGCGCTGTTTTATGGGCGAAATATAGCTGATAATATGTGACTGGTAAATTGATCTGTATGCGCAGCGCGGTTTTTGAACTACGAATGAAAAACAACGGGATCAAACTACAACAACAGCGGTCAAGAGCATACCCTAAATGCTCAGCGTTTTGAGAAAAACCCCCCTGTTTTTGGTCCGAAGATTTGGGCAAACCCCCCCCCCCTCAGAAATTGTCTGATTTAGCGATTTTCTAAATTAAGGGCAAAACCCCCTTATAATGGCTGAGGGGGAGGGCAAAACCCCCCTGTTTGAAAAAGTCACAACGAGGCATTTAGGGTATGGTCAAGAGCTATATGTACAGTATCCACTCAATCTCCCCGAGCAACGCCTATACTCACCCTCTTCTGACGAAACATCCACTGCGAATTCTTCCTCTTCTTCCAGCAACGAATCGTCTGTCTATAATCAGAGTTCAAAGATCGAACACCTGGGTGAGAGTGTTGGTTGCAGGGTGTGAAAGGAAAAAATACACCAAAGTTTACGATAAAAAAAACAACACCAATTACTCAGTTGTGACTTGGTGTCGTAGCAAATATTGAGATGCGAAACAACAACGCTAACAGAGCATACAAAACTCCCGTTTTGTCGGGAATCTGGGCCAATTCCACAAGGAACCCGGTATTTCGTTAACCCTATCAAGTAACCTTAACCGGGTTACCTGGTTAACCTTTTCATTAACCCATTTGTAACCTTCTTTTTCAATGTATTTTGGGGGAAATTTGGGGTTACCAAGTGGTTAACGAAAGGGTTAACCAGGTAACCCGGTTAGTGGTTAACAGCTAGGGTTAACGAGATACCGGGTTAAATGAAGAATTCCCCGGGAATCTGCCCTCAATTCACATGGAGGTCTAGGAACCAACTTCAATACCGACGTTGAAACAGGCACAAGCTAGGTTGTGTCAACCGCTTCATAATTTTACAATTACCTCGAATTCAATCTCATCCGTTCCGTACTGTTTCTCGATGTATTTCGACTCGCGTGACATGGTCTTGTGATCTTCCAACGGTTCCTCCAACGAAGACTGAAAAACATTATTATTGGAAATAAAACCTGAAAGAAACTGAAACATGAACGTAATCTCTTGAAAAACAACTTGAGGCCGAATTTGGTAATATCATGGAACACAAAGATTCTGTGGTAATGCCCAGAGATATAAAATAAAAAAATTTGCTGTAGAACCTAGGAAGATTGCGAAATGTTTGATGCAAACTTTGAAAATTGACTATTTTGATCAAAACTACTGTAAAAGTAACAGAAAACTAGCCGTATTGTGACCCACCCTGTCTATTCTATTCATCGATCCCATGCCATTATTGTTCAGAAGTGCCACGAAATCCACATCGCTTTCCCATTTTCTGCAACAAAAAACATTCAGAAAAAAAATTACAGCAACAAGCTGTAACGAACTGTCAAGAAATTCGTACTGGTAAGAACTCGAGTAATTTCATGCTGGCAGATCACAGATTTACGAAAACGACCGATTTTCTGGTGTGATCAGCGAATGTATGAGGGCCATACACCCTATTCCCCTATCCTACAAACAAACGTACATGGAACACATAGACAAAATGAGCGCACTATTCAACTACACTTTCTAATTTTTACTACTAATGCTACTATTTAAATACAACTATGTACCTACCTAATAGTCTCCCTCTCTGCCTGTCTCTGTGCCGAACAGCAGTTGACAATGGCCGGATCTATTGGATGCGCCTCTGTGTTGTAGATGTAACCGCCGGCTGCAATACAACATAGTTAACAGTGAAACATTATAAGAATAATGATAATAATAATACATTTCACCAACATCAAGTGCGTCCGTATGTGACCATCCGCTGCAATACAACACAACTAACAACTATTGAACCAAAACTAAGAACAAGAATCTTTGAACTTGGCGATGTTCACTCTACTATTCTCAATGCAACATCTACTTGTGAGTACGAGTAGGAGACAGCCGTTTAATAGAACACACGCTAAAAAGGTCATCATAGAGGAAACCATGGTATGTTAAGTATGTTGTATTCTGGTATGTTTATGTTTATACAACGGATAATACTGCTATTACTCCATCAGTTTTGAATTTTTTTTGAAAAATTCAAGCGAATTGTAACGGATTGTATTCTGAAAACCAAGCCTAATGCTTCCCGGAGGAACAGCACCTAAACTCAATATTTGGTCTAATCATGGACCTCCATCTAGTGCCAGCCTCTATAATAATGTAATACCCATATAACACAATATATAATGGTACCAACCTTCTATGATACATTCTCCATTCGGTGTATCCACAACCTTCGCTTGTGTCCCATCATTGTGCAGGAAATTCTCCGGATCGAACAGAAGATAGAGATATTTGGTTGTCTCGGCCAGGAAGAAAGATTCCATCCTGAAAACAGATAAAAAAGTCGAATCGAAAAAAATATAGCCCATTGAACCATTTTGAAGATAAATATGTAACGATGAAGAGACAGGTATATAACATTACATTTTTTCTAGTTGTAATGCCTTAACAAGCATAAAGGTATGTTCTTTTTTTTTGCAGTTGATCTAGCTCGAGGAGTTTGATCTCATTGCATATTAGTGTTAAATACAGAACTTCAAGCTGTTTGCAGATCACACTACAACTGACATCCCCTTATAAAGCATGCAGCAAGTGAATGTACGATGAAAGAGAAGAAAAAACATCCCGCACCTGTCCTCGAGAGAGTGTTCGTTCACATTGTTCACCGTCGCATAACCACACTTTGTCTTCGCACTATGTTCGATGGCCTGCAAACGAGTAATTTGCCATTCTACTACAGTAGCCTTGTCCAATTACGCAAAACAAACCCTAAAACGCAAAAATTCAACCATGATGTATAACTAAGAAGTTCGATATATTCCTTATTGAATCGCAATTCGCAAAGAATAGTCACAACTTACGGGTGTCACTGTTATTACCATACAAACAAACAATAAACAACCATAAACCACTTTCCAAACCCACATCAATGAGCTGTGCCCCAATATCCAAGAAGGTGGGGTCCTCGGTGGCTCGATATAGATACATCAGACTCTCCGCCATCTCCGGGCGAAGGGGAAAAGCGGCACGCTTGTCGTTCTATAACAATCAATGATATTATGAAACACCAGATATCTTGAAACATTATAAAAGACAGTCACACCATACACTGATGTGAAGACATAATCATGAACAGCTACTCTTTGTTAAAAGTAACCATCATTTAAGAGCGACATAATTCTCAGTTGTTCAGTCACTTGACGAGTGAACAAACCAATATAATTAACATGATATTATTCGATGAAAAATCTCAGTGGTACGTACCGGTTCAGCATTGGGAATATTGTAGAATTCCGGTGGGAACCCGTATTGTCGAATGGTCTGAGAGTACTGTAGCATGATGCGGGACGCGTCCTCTAGGTCTCCAACCATTGTCTGAAACATAAAAAAGGAAATGCCTCATGCAACCCTGTTTCGTGAAAAGTTTGGCTTATGTATTCAGCTCCAATTTACGCCATGTATTAATACATTTGATGTGGAATTTGCGGAACCAAAAGTAATCTTTACAGTTTTGTAACATTTTACTTTCCGCCAACTTGATTACGTTAAGAAGTTGTGTTCACGTTTACAAGTGTGCGGACGGAAAAAGCGCCCACAATTCTTCTTTACCCAAAACCAAAATTCTGAGGCGAAAATGTTACTCCCGTCTAGTATTCATGGGCTCCGGCCCTGATTTGTGATTAATTATTTCCAGAAATTATGTTGTTTCTCGCCTACGTCTATTTTGAGACTACTCATCCTGACATAACTAGGATCTGCATGCTGCGTATGACGTAAACTACTGCACTACCGTTCCTTTGAAAAATAAACATCTACCCACCAAGAGCCCGGGCCAAAACGCCTCCAACGACTGGAATATGGGCAGCGAGACGCTGCCCTTCTGCATGCTGACCCACATGAACCAGTCGTCCTTTCGCACGTATCGATTGATTGAAGAGGCGTATTCTGGAAATCGTATTCCTTGAAACAGTTCAAACTCCAATAAAATTGTTTCAAATGAAAACACAGGCTCATTTTGACCAAATCAAGTTCATGTAGGTCCGTCCTTGAATCGTAAAAATACACCAGTACAACATAAACCAGTTGTTCGAGACAGTAACATGTTACATGCAATACGTGAAACTTCTTCGACTAAAGTTTGGTCTCTCCCTAAAAGGTGGTTAACGTGTGATGCTTACCGTGAAACTGTTGCATGAGAGAGGGTCGTTGAAAGAGAAGGGCCCCCTTGACCAGATACTCGAAATACGAATCCACCCCCGCACCTATACCCGAATCGGTGGCTGTCCATTGACCTGGAAATGGGCAAGATGAATATTGACTAATTTTTTTGACATGACAACAAATGCAAGCTCGGAACTAATTCAATCATATATACACACCATTTTTGTGAGCAAAAAGCATTCCATCTCCATTAACAGTCGATGGTGAAACAGCTAATAGACTGTGATTTAGTTTTGAAATCTGTCTGGCATACTGACGCACCAGCACGTTGAGACTATTCCACAGAAAGAACAAAAAAATCGATCTGAAAACGTAAAATAATTCGAGTATTTTAGTGCTTATCGGACTAGTTCACTAAAGTGTGGGCATAGTGCCAGCCCACTGAATAACAAAATGACCGACCCGTCTGCACATTGATATGATTGCCGACCAGTCCAATGGGCGACCGGGTGTTCCATAGAGACTCGAGGGCTCGCAGGGCCACCCTCTCGTATTGCGGGTCCCCCACCAGACGGGAAAGGGCACCGAACTCTGGAAGTGGCCGCTTTGTTTGTAATAGACAAACAAACAACCCTTGTTTATTGAAGGAAGTGTTCCTTCTATTCTCTTTCTTCTAATATGACATACTAATTACTAATGGTTCGCCTGTTCTAAAAAAGCAGTATCGATTGCACTGCAGACTATATATTTTAAATGAGAAAATGTTTTCTTAAGAATAGTCGGGCCGCTGGCTGGTGAAGCTGAACTTCCATAGTTATTTTATCCGGAACAAGCAGGTGATCGCCAGCGAATAAAGGCTGACTTTCGAATAAAAGTACTTGGTCGCAAGTACTTGGTATTCAGGCAAAACTAACAAACTGCTGACTTAAAAACGCCATTTAGTTATTTTGAATAGTTTTGAACACAAAAAATACAGTACAGACAACCCACCAACTATAAATGTGCCCACTCCAGCAGTACACGTCACTGGAGTTTCCGACTTGTGCACACCGTAACGAAGATTCACAGTACCATACGGCATACCAGTGTCTGAATACACATAGTTCATTGTTCCAATCGTTGAGGTTACTTAAACTGACAGCTCAGCAGCTGAATTTAGGATTTAGCTCTGGCTTTTCTGAAAAGTTATTGGAAAACATCAGGTCATAAGAACGAATGCGTGTCGATTTTGATGTAATCCCGCAAACAGCAAATACAAGAAAGTGAGAATCGATTTGGCAACGTGGTGCGACTCGTCGTAGATTATCTATCTGCCAGCAGATGAGAGAGTGTGTAGATGGAAGATGCGCAGTTCAGCTGGCGGCTTGGCAGGCAAACAAGCTGCATCCCTACTAAATCTCAGACAAATCCCAGCCAATTGGCCACCCACTCTTGTAGGGGACCCGACGAAAGAGTGTGCAGGTCAGAGAGACGCAGATGTCTGCGGCCTCTTGACCTACATGCTCTCTCGCTTTTGTAGCTGGCCAATCGCAGAAAATTGACGCCAATCGTTTTGAGATTGAGCATGTATTGAACCCACCCGTGTTGAAGGCTGGCAGCAGTCGTGCGGCCATTTTCTCCGCCAATCGAAGGAGGGGGCCGGAACACGGCCAGCCCGGCTCCAGTTCTATATCTGAAACACAAAGTTTTTAGGTACGTCTAGGTTTTAGGTTAACCGAACGTTTTAGGTTTTGGGTAAGAGCGAAAAGTTTTTCGAGTTTTCGAGTTGACTTTAACAAACCTAGTGCGCAGTAACCATTCAATCGACTGAACTGACCTTCAACCCTTCCAGTGAGCATATGTGCCGACAACAGACCACCCACGACGCGGATATTCGTCTCGAACACAGACACATTCACATTGGCATCCGTTCGCACCTGAACAACTACTTTATAGTTCACGGCGTTTTACACAATAGCATTCAGTTTCTGCGAAGTCACCGGCCGCAAAGTTTCAATTGTAGTTTAAAGGACCGAGTTCAATGGAGCACGATTTCATTGCGCCGCAAAATTATAATTTAAATGATTTCGATTGACGATCATTTATTCGATATAATTCTTTTCTCTATCAAACAAGAATAATTTTACGCATTTTTATATACCATAACAGTTATATAAGATACATAGCTTTTCCTTATTATAAAAGTTTTACTTATGCACCAAATCCGCACCAGCGCTAAGCACGCGAAACACGTCAGCGATGGGCGCTTTCCCGCAAAAATTCGCGTTTGAAAATTTCGAAACTCGGCCGACGCACATAAGGCAAGCCATTCCAAAAATTTAGCCGAGTTTAAACGCCGTGAGTTAACAAGTATCAAGAGCAGTCAAACTCCAACCTCAGTAAAATGTGACTGTTTCACACACAGAAACCATTTGTTACGTGTATATCAGTGAAAGGTCATGATTTTGCATGAAAAAAAATGAATTTTCGCACTTTTGTCCAAAATTGAATAAATTTTTCAATATTTTCGGCTATTCCAACAACTTCACTAGAGTAATTGTAAACTACTTCCATAAGTGGGGAGAACAAAATTCGAAAAACCAACCGATTTAACCACCAGATCCACCGCCCTCACGAATTCCGTGTGATTTCCCATGACAAGAAGGGTGTCCAGTGCGTCAACTAGGGAAAGGGAGAATGAACCCCACGTGTCCTGACCTGAAAATGATATTAGAAATCAATACGAATATGTAATAAAATCTATAAAATTATATAGCAGCCGCAAGCCATCGCCTCATTGTTGTTAGATCATAGTTATATACATTTGAGCATATTCTGTATGTATAAATTTTTATAAATGGGGCTTTGCTTCCAAAACACATGTTCAATGCCAATAAATACCTCACAACAAGGCGACCCGCAGGCAAGGCACTCTAGTCTAACAGAAAATCTGCTGTTTTCGTATTTCGATTACCGGACGCAAAAGGCGTAAATAGAAAGCTCTACTGTGTACGCAGAGCAAGACCACAACTTGAACTTGGTCACCTTTTATGGCGCTGAAAAGTAATTTGGGGGTCTTTTAATAACCGAAGTTTTCACTAGTATATAGGATGTTGCAATTCAAACCAACTGACCAACACAAGAGAGTGGCTTCAACTCGTCCAACGGAAATGCGTAGTCGAGGTATCCATTGTAGGCGTGGTAGAACATTCGACGCACCTTCTCGCGGTAGCTGCAACTCAGTTGAAGTACGGTGAACTGAGTGAATATTTAGTTTTGGGTTACCTAACCACGTTAGTAGAAAAGCCGGTTATGCGGTTAGTTGCAGTATTCACCACCCAGGAAGTTATAAAAAGTAAAAGGTGAATTTGGTCAAGTACTTGAGCATACCCAGTTAACTTCTCTAACAAGGGCAGAAGAACTTTGATGCAAAACCATGAAGTTTCACTATTTCACATGAATAAAATTAAACACGAGTTCTTTTTCGTAGAATAGTCACTCCTCACTGATGTTTGTTTTCTGAGACTTATATTTATAAAAACGTGAGATTACCCTCTTAACTTAACGAGCTGGTAGTAGATCTCACCCAAGCCTATCTGTTCTGACGAAACGAACGTGATATGCTAATTGCACAGTTGTATGACATTTGCATACGACTGTGCACGTGTAATCGTCTACGTGCCAACTGGGAAGAAATGTGGCAGAAAGAAGACTACCAAGCGCACTTCTCATTATGTTCTACTCGCGAATTGTTGTTCTCTCTTAGGTCTCCTTCTGAGGCCTCCTTATTGTCTGTTCATAACTTATAATATATGAACTAATTCCTTACATAGTGTTCTGTTATCGGTTGATACTACAAACATGTGAGTCCTCCTCAGTACAGTCATCCTAGAACTATTTTGATAAAGAGTAAATAGAGTATTCCTAAATAGATTATAAACCGCGTGGCAGTAGTTTCAGTAGAGTAATAGGCGGCATCCCACTAGCCTCCGAACACTATCTCCACCCCCTCTACAGTCAGTCCTGCTACGGTTTATGTGTAAGTGTGTTTAATTTTCATAATAAAGTAACATACAACTAAACTAGTTTCCATAAAAATTATAATTGTAACTAACCTATAAATGAGGTCATCTGTGAATTGGATGCTATTGACGGAGGCCAAGACAACGAAAAGAAAAAACATCCACGGAAACAAATCCATTGTAGAAAAAAGAAGCCCAAGTGAGGTGGTGACTTGCGCCTTCTATCGAATTATTATCTGTAATGTAAAACTTATTTATTAATACAATACATGACTAGATGAATAATACAAACGACAAAACTATTAGGTACACCACATTTAGTGTTCTACTGTTCGCAAGGCTGATTTTTGCCCCTTTTAAAGCATGCCAATACGGTATATATCTGCTGTTTGTAGTTTGGCCTCGCGGTTTTTGCGCAAATTCGTAAATTGTGGCGCGTACCGAGTTCAAACTGCAACCCAATACCATTCCTCTCTGCCCCTTAGGGGTCCTAGTTTGTTTTATGAGTCACGACCTCATGAATAAACATATAAATGAATCTCCAGTTGTTTTAAAATTATAGATCCATCGCTACAAAAACAGTTCAGTTGTGAATCACAGCTGCTAATCGATAAAGATATTCTACACGGTTGCACACCGTTCAGCGGAAACTGCACAACTTAATTACGCCACATTCATTTTCATTGCATTCAACAGAATTAACAAAGTGCACACACAACTTCAACCTGAATGATACATGTAAAAAGAGCGAGATATCGCGTGGAGACCATACGTTGAAATCAAGAGACACGGCAAAAAGGCCAATTAGAGCGCTTTACATAGTAGTGTAATAGTGTTACATTTACAAACTACTGCAGGTGAGGATCAAACTACGTGCAGGAATGAAAGTAAAAAAGGGGGGGGGGGGGGGCAAAGTACACATTTCCCATAGGGCAAATTGAACCGGAATTGTCAACACATTACGAAAATTTTGAGCTCATATGAAAAACCGAGATACAACTCATGTTACCCTTAAGATACACCGTTCGGGGTTGAATCCACAACTTTAGAAAGACTTATACAAACAAAGATACAAAGAGGTAACCGGGATAAGAATCTAACACCAACTACAGAAACGTCCTTGCAGACAGCTGGTATGCTGACAGCCGAACAAAGCTTATTTACTGGTAGGAAGTGGTATAACTAAAAATTATACAATTTGATCTACCAAGAGATACACAATGAGTTTTACAAGGAGTTGTAATACTTGACCATCAGATCTACTACAAGTTTTCCAAGGTGATTTACAAGGAGATTTACCAGTACATCTACCAGGAGGGTTCTCCGAATCTTTGAAGAACGTCGTAGCCCTCTTTCAGGTCGTTGCGTACCTTCTCTCTCATGTAATAGATGGGACAGTCGCGAGCAGAGCAGTTGATCTGGAAAAGGCGATAGTTCTATCTGGTGTACCGTTATTAATCGAGTTCAAAACTACGAGTTAGGCTCGAGAACCTCCGAGGGCTACAAACTGGTACTACATTTTCACTTTTCTGCATCAAACAATGTAAAAATATGTACCCCAGTATTTGTCCAAGAAAGCTTTTTGACTTAAAGTCAGTTTTCAGACACCTACTATGTTTACTACTACAAACTATCGAAACTGTAGCTAACTATGTGACAAACTGTCATCAGGAAGTTGAAAGGCATACTGTAAGTAACCACATATGGGTGAAAAAGAGTATACTTACCTTCTCGTGCATGCTCTTCGCACAGTTCTGACACTCCGTCCACAATCGAGCGAACTGATTCTCGAATGTATTGAGGGCGGCCACTCTGAACAAATAATGGATAATTTATTTAATAGTTACACTATCAGATGAATTTATAAATTATTGACATTTAGATTAGTATCGTGCAAACTATTGAAAAGCCGCTTCATTTTCGAATGAGAACATCTCAAAAAAAACGAAATCCAGGTTCAAAACTTTCCGTGAAAACATTTGAGCTAAAGCTGAATACACGAATCTATTTCCTTCATCCAAAACTACAGTTATTCAAATGTTGGTTGACATATAGATATAGACATATAGTTAACATCCACTCTAAACGGTATATTATTATTGTTTTTTTTCCAATTCGGGAGAACCCTGAACCAACCTGGTTCCGTATATCTCGGGCAGCTTCGGTTTGCAGTGGTCACAGACGGCTGCTTTCTGGTCCTTCAGGACACTCTTGCAACTGGAACAAAATTATGGATCACAAGGGAAATTGCCCAATACGTCGGATCGGGAATCAACAGAAACCAGTATCACAAAGCAAAATAATCACAGTTATTTTGCTTAGTGATACTGGTACTAAATACTACATAACTACATTCTATTTGCAAGTCAATTACGAAGTAGCTGCTTGATGCTAGTAGTGAGTGAACTAGCTCCACGTCCAATATTTCTTTCCAACTGGTGACATCAAACAGATCAAACTACAAAAACTATTCGCTTCCAAAAAACCAGACTACAAACAGCAACGTACCCGAGACAAGTGGCCTGTTTCTTGGTGAAGGCCGCCAATCCTCCCACCTTGCTCTGTACCACTGTGCGCACGCGAGTATGCTCACCCTCCGTCAGAATCTGCAAGGAATCACTGTTATATCAGCATACTCCAGTAAAGTTGTCCGTAATGCCGTCATCACATAAAAATTCCGAAAACATGCTTTATATTCGCCAAAATCCGAAAAACTTGCCATTTTTGATGCAAAATGATTCAGTTTCTTCCTGTTTTTACGTCGAAAACGGGTTCCTTTTTATACAATAGTCACATCACGTAGCCAATGCACACATTTCCTCTAATAGTTTGGGCCTCCTTTTCTCGACACCGTTTTTCAAGCCAATTTGGTGTCCATTTGCACTATAAATCAATCATTCGCCTTTTCTTTGTTATAAATATTATAAATCATTATATTTCGCATTTCAAATATCAATTTCAACCATGAATCCCACCTTCTCGGCCCTATCCCCCAGAATCGGCTCGAATATTCTGGCCAACGGCTTAGCCAGCTGGTTGGTCAGATAGTGGCGGGTGTCAATTGGGATGTTGTTCTGGAGGACGAAGGCCGGGTCCTCGGCCTTATCGTAGGCGGGGACGTTCTTCGCCGCCGCTACTGGAAATACATGGCTTATGCTACGATTGAAACCTTTTCACGAATGAGAAAACCGTTTATATTTCTACCATTTAATAAACTTTTACAAGAGCATAGCAAGAGCACGGTTGGATCGAATATGTTAATGACAGGTGTCGATTGGTTAATAAAATACGAATGGATTTCCGAAATCCACAAAAAATACAAGTCGGTCGGAGTGAATACTTCGGACAATACTTCAATCAATGAAAATTAACTATTTTCAGATTTGAAAACGAAAGTACTAGCCTCAGCTTCCCTCCGTTCCACTCGCGATTGAGAATAGACTGGGAATAATAAAATTAAAGGACTGTTTCACCCCTTCAATTTAGATTGACTGCTACAACCCACCAATAACATAGGGCACTCTGTCTCCCAACCGAGGGGCGGAGCCTGGATCTCTCTTTCGCATTCGAGCCGCCAACTCCACGTGAGCTTGCTTCGCGTGATACTTCTGCAAGCATAATCAAATGAACTGTTCGAATAGTCAGAATAAATCAATGATTGGCTTTTCGTTAATTTCGAGAGAATCTGTCTATGTTTTATGCGAAAAGTGAAACTTCACAACGTTGTAGCATTTTATCTTTCATTATGTTTCATGAGTGAAAATTTTCTAAAGTTGTAATACAAAGACAGAGAAACGATGTTCAAAGAATCAAAGATCATGAAAAAAACTTTTAAAAACTTGCTTTGTATCAAACAAATACTCACATCTCCTGATTTGGTCAATTCCTTACTGATGATCAACATTGAGATGTCAATCTTGTTGCACAACAGGTCGGCAATTGTCCTGAAAAGAGCAAGATAAAGGATTCGAGAATGAGTTCGAACCTTTGCTAGATTCACCGAATGTAAACCTGTTAAAATGGGGACTGTTCAAATAGCCTCATGGTGACCATAATCTGGCAAAATTCGAATTTATACCCAGATTTTACAACCGTGACCAACGCGCCAGAATCCAGAATCACTGCCGTTTTTCATAACTGGCCATTCACACTGAGCGTTTACACCGTGCGATAACTGGTCAGAATTTGTCTTCTGACGTAAACTTGTGAAATCGTAAGTATTTACACCTAAAAGGGCTCACTTCTGAGTCATCTAACGCGTTTGTAATTTATAAAACGACCACAAACCTCTTGGCGAATTCGAGTGACGCGGTGGCATCTCTGTCAATCAATAGTCTCTCCAGACAGGTTCCCAATACCTTGGCGACCAGGGGACAATTGTCACGACGAACTGTCTCCAGACCCTGGATAGAACAGACAAATCAATAATATTATATTATTAAAAGTAACTTAATCTATTTCACCTACGAGGGAGCTACCGTAATCGATCGGCTGCGTGGTTTCTACAACGAGTCAATCGCGACCCTCGATTTCGCCTCCCTGTACCCGTCCATCATGATCGCCCACAACCTCTGCTACACCACTCTCATGGCCAAACCGGAGGGAGAAGAGGGAAAGGTGGGAGGAGTTATTAGGTCAAGATTCAAGATACTCGATAAAGTGAGAGTACATTGAAGAAAGAAGGTATACGAAACTTTTGCGAGTTGCGACGAATCGTGAAATTTGAAGCACACCAGTAAATTGGTGTTGGCGAATGTAGTCCGCTAAAACACAAATGTAGTTTCGAATTGATAACTAAAATAATTGTCCAACCCACCTTGCAGTCCATTTTGTCGTGATGATCCGGCTTCGTGAAGTAGAGACCGGCATATCGTTTCTTGTTGATCAACAGATATGGGAAATAGACCTGAAATCAATATATTCATCATGAATAGAACACACACACAAGGCTTGCCATTCATTGGCATGAGAGCACTCTATTTGCCGCTTCCAGTATTTGGATTGTTGAAAACTAGTATTTTGAGCACTGAGAATGTACATACTCCATTTCTTTTCATAAATTTCCTCGATTCTACAAATTGTATATTTTTTCGTCCAAAATTCCCTTATTTTCTCTTTTTTACATATGTATGTTCAACCGAGGTTGCCAGAAAAGTTCTAAAATTTCGTAAAAACAACCAAAAACCCCTCACCTTCTCGAACTCCAGTTTAACGTGAATATTGTACAAATTGCATTTTTTTTTTCATCCAAAATTCCCTAATTTCTCCTAGTTTGCCAGAAAAAAAAGTGGTTTTTATCGTTTACGAATAGTTAGCGGTGAAAATGACCCAAAACCCCTACCTTCTCGAACTCGAGTTTGATGGGAGCCGTGAATATTTTGCTGACTTCCGTCGCCGCGTGCAGCCCGATCTCCATTGCTTCGGCCACCGTTTTCACGCCGAACTTCACCATCACCGAATCAGTATCACCGTAGATGACCTGGAAAAAGACACAGATAAACTCACGTTTCGGTACCTTGAACCTCAAGCAAGGAACCAATAACCTTACCTTAAGTAAACCTTCGATCTTGTCAACATTTTTACGAAAATAGCGGCATCTTCCGGCAAATAGGACACCGAACGTCCCCGACCATTGCACTGTACTTAACGGATGGCTTCTGGGCTCCACGATTTGGGAAAATTTTACTTTCGCCCCCCACCGTACAATCGCACCCCCGTGATAAAGTAACACAGGACTTATTTCGGCTATAAGGAAAAAAAGTGGGGGGGGGGGGGCGAAAGTAAAATGTTCCCCACGATTTTGCAGCCATGACCTATTCTGTTTGCCACAGCTTCCCATTGATGCTTCTCCTCACTCTATCAACATTTTTTGTTCTAAAGATTCGCGCGGAGAAGCTTATCAATAGTAGTCAAAAAGTGGCAGGTAAGCAGCAGTTTCTATGAACTGCTCCGACTATTCAGACCATTTGGCCAGCATAGACTCAAAAAAAGTCATCATACTTCCCGTACCTTAGCATCCTCGGGACATTTCCCATCCATTGCTCCCTTCTTGTAGTGTTTTTCCACTTCCGACTTGGTCAAATCGATCATTTCCCGGCCGAATGACGTCACAGATTGCGAGATCTCCATGCACGGCAGCTTTCCGACCATCGCACCCGTGAAACCGTAGACTGAATTAGCGGAAACCTGCGAATGCGGTCAGGTCAGTGTGACACAACTATCAGTTACTACTACTTTCTTTCTTAGGAAGGTGGTTGCACGTTGCATTGAACTCACACACAAGTAAGGTGTGACTAATCTAGAGCGGACTCTGCTTTTCACTCGAAATACGTTAAAATTCATGATCCGAAAAACGGTATTTTTTCCCATTTGGCGAAAAGGGGGAAAAGAGCATGGAGCACGTATCTTGAACTTTCTGGCTATTTTGGCAACTGTACTGAAGAATGATTGGACTCAACTTTTTGTCGACCTTATAACTATTTAATTATTATACCTTGAGCGCCAGCTGTCTTCCGTTGAGCACCATCTTGCGGAATTCGTCCGTCGCATGTTTCATGTCCGTCTTCGCACGTTTTCTGAAATTAAAATAACATGGAGGTCCCGAAGATTCAACAACTAGCGCGGGCGCCGAGTATCGGGTTGCATATTGCATTCAAAAACACCTTTTCTAACGTCTATTTTGGCAGAATTTCTGAAAAAAACGACTAGAATGGCTGAATTTAGTATTGAATTTAGTAATAAGAAGAAAATGACCAGAGCAGGTTCGAAAAAAGGTGTGAAGACCAAAACGTATCACAATGATCATGGATAGAACAATTGGCTCCTCAGTTTCAGAGTTCAGAGGGGAGGGGTCGTAGTCGTACTAGCCGAGAATTCACAATGTTCTGATCATCCCTGTCTCAACCTTGTTTTTATTGTTTTGAATTTCAAACCAAGCAGCTACAACCAACCTGGCTGCCAGTAGATCCTCTAGAATCACGGGAAGAAGACCGCGACGTCGTTCTTTTGTGGCAAAAAAGTTGCCGGAAGGCGTCTTGATGTAGTCCTGAAAGGAAAACGTATACGAACAGATGCGACTCATCTTTAGAAGAACCTCCGCGTATCAATTGAAATCTGTCAACGACTTTACAGCAGCAAAAATGATCAATATCTCCCAGGTGTAGCAATCTCTCCCAAAAGAGGCTATTCACCCAGGGTGACCAAAGATCACAAAAGCGTCAGTTTTATAGTACAGAATGTTAGGTTTTCCTGGTTGGTTGAAGTCGCACAAGTCACCTTTCGTGAAATCGCAGTTTCACGCCAGGGCCAAAACAAGAGAGCATGAGCAAGACCAAAAGGCTAGCATGGTGTAAGAACATCGGGCAGGCCCAAAAGTGACCATACGTCTATCTGCGGTATTCTACGTGTGAACTACCTTTCCCTCTTCTCCCTCCGGTTTTGCCATGAGAGTGGTGTAGCAGAGGTTGTGGGCGATCATGATGGACGGGTACAGGGAGGCGAAATCGAGGGTCGCAATCGGCTCGTTGTAGAAACCACGCAGCGGATCGATTACGGTAGCCCCCTCGTAGCTGAAATGGAACAGGTTACTTCTGAAAATATGAACAACCCAACCATAACAGGCAGAAAAACCAGGGTGGAAAAACAAAGAAGTCAAAAGAGATCACGTAAACTACTCTGCATACTTCAGTAGAGAGAGAGTCAGCCAATTCCTGATAATAAACTGGCGCCTGCTCACATTCAACAAATGAAACAACACAAAATGATAAAAATTTAAAAAAAAAATGATTGTAACATGTTACCTACCCCTCTCCGTCGTTGCTGGTAACCTCGATGACCGGGAGGAAGAAGTTCTCCTTTTTACATTTACGTAACATCATGGACAGAATCTGCAAGTATTCATGAATCAAACTATCAAACGAAACAATGGAAGCACTTTCATGGGTAACGAAAAACGTTGCGCGCTTTGCCCTATTCTAATTTGGAGCCTATATACAGAGAAAAGATACTTTCAATACCAACATCATGTATGTTGGTGTAATATCACGTGAGTGTATGCTGCACTTCGGTTCGGAAATGGGAAATAGTAGGGGTCACACTACGCCAATTTCACATTTTCTTGAGAAATGATCGGGAAAAGTTAATCTTCTCATTTTCATTACGGGTGGAATAAGCGAGTGGAGGAACGAGCTCGAAAATCTGTCTAAGTTGTCCGAATAGCCAGAATGATCGAACCAAGGGCTACTTTTCTGCCGCAAACGAGAAAACTTGTCCATTTTTCCAAAATTATCGATTTTCAAGTGTTGAAACCTAAAAGTGGACTACTTTTTGAAGAATAGTGGGACTTTAGGTCGCATGGTTAGACATACCTTGATTTGTTGTCCCCTGGTGAGTAGATAGTTGAGTGGTACCCCGGTTACTCTGGCCATTTCCATGTAGTTGATCACCGACAACAACTTGTCCAGCAGACGGAGTGGCAATGCGGCGTCCTTCATACAATAGATGGCCAGTCTGCAATGGGGGAATATTGAATACAGAAAAATCGAAATAAATATTGGTGAACCGCATAAGTAGGCGTCCATTGGTCCTGGGCATACAAACTTTCAACCGTGAGAAGAGGTTGTATTTTTGCGACAATATGAAGTGAACAAATCTCGCAATATTGAAGGTAATTTTTCAATTTCATGGCTGTTTATCCAACTTTAGATGAAATCTGTTTGAATACCTTCTTCTAGTTTGATCGTCTCCCTTCTGTAGATCGGGAATTATGCTGTGTTCCACATCCTCTTTCTGCTCAGACAGAAAGTGGTACGAGACACTGTTCAGCGTATAACTTCGTAGTTTGTAGTCGCGAAGAACCACCTGAACACAAAACAACATGTTCAAGGGGTAGCTGAAAGAGAGGACAAAGACAAATGGAACTATCAAAATGTATTCTCATTGGTTTCTTGTTATTTTCAACTGCCTTTTTTCGATACACAACCATAAAGTTCCGCATATTTTGATCTGGTAGAATGGACACACTTTACTGGCGTGGGCCTGGGCTACCTAGTTAATATGGCATGGTTCTACCACACCCATAGTCCATACATAAAATGGTTCCCCTCTTTCGATACGGACTGCTATTCAGATCAAGTCATGGTCACTATTCTATTGAAGCATTCGTTGCTAAAAACCATGTGAAATTTGAATTGGATTTCTTCACAATGGCTTGTTTCAACTTTTCAAAAGGAGGAGATACTACCCATCTCTGCCCGCCCATGGCTACTACCACACTTGTGTATATATGGTCTATCATATACCCTGATGTAAGATTGAACTGCTTAGTTAGTACAACATTGTTACCTGCAGCACATCGAATATGACCCTCCCGTGAATATCGATGCTCTTATTGACCCTGCTTCCCATCTGCTTCGAGGAAAGGGCCGCGTCCCGGACCCCCGAGGAACGATCGTGTTGTCGACCCAGAAGGGACACGGAGGGCAGCTTCAGCACCTGCAAACACACAATGGCGAAATAGATGAATAGATCTAATAATTGCATCTTCAATACGGAAAGTGACGTGTTAGTCACGTGTTCAGTCTTGAATGAAGTATTCTATTCTGAAAGATCGTAACCAGCCGAACAGAAAACCTCATCGCACCTTGTTCAAAATAGTCGATGAATCCACCTATGCACCCAAGATAGGTGGTAAGCGCAGTCACTAGATCAGACTCGCTGAGAGACCAAATGTCCACGCAATCAATTGTAGGAAGATTTGCGATCACTGTTCGGCTTTGAACTTACTTGCAACGATACCGTGCACAAATAGACATAAAGCTCACAATTTGAGCAGATATAAAATGTAGACCAACCTTAGCGCGATCCAGTATATAGGGCAGGTCAAAGTTGAGGATATTGTATCCTGTGAGAATGTCCGGATCTACTTCTCTCACAAACTCCGCCCACTTTTCGAGGAGATCCTTTTCCGTGGCACATTGGATGATGTTGGAGCCCATGACGGGTGCACATGTACCCAGCACGAAACAGTTGCGGATGAACGGCTCCGATTCGCCCTCTATCTGCATAAGGTAGAAAATAGTAAAACGAACTGCCTGTTCGCCAATATCGGGAAAATGTATTTTTGATTTGAGTACGGGTGGGGTGTAGCCATTGATGGAAGTGGATGCTACCCCCGGGGGTAGACGCAAAACGTTCCCCCCTCACTTTTGCAACAAAAGCTGTCTGAACCCCTTGACTTTCGAAGAGCCCGGTTGGACCCCTTTTTATCTATGGATCAAATAATGCAGGAAAGGCATACCTTGACCATATTGGCGATCTGGATGACGGGATCCTCACTGGCCTCAGGAAACACACCACGACGACCCATGCACTCAATGTCGAACGACAGCGTTCTGGGAAAAAATCAGTTTATTCGGAGGTTAAATGGCCTCTGATCCGTACCGAAAGCCAAAACGAAACATCTTTAAACTTTTCTTCAACCATTCAAAATGAGACTTCTGTGAGCCGAATTTTGTCTATGTGCCAAACGAAATCCTGAATGAGTGAAATGAAGCTAACTTTTCTTAGTTCAAAAATGGTACTGTTTTATACTTTTTTTCGGAAAGCCGAACAATTCCATTCCAATGATGCTCGGAACAAAGTCTTATATACTTTTCTCCCCCACTTACCGTAACGGAGCCACATCAGCCCATTCTCCCTCTGGCTCGTGAACAATCAGATCCTTCACACTCACTTCCAGCTCCAATTGACATCTGAAAACAATGACATGTTAGACCGAACTAAACAAAAATAGAGAAGCAATGAATACAGAAAAATTCAGTTGGTTTTCATTTACTTTTTCTTTCTCTATGTATCTCACATGCTTGCATGTAAATAAATCAATCATTGCAACAAATTCGGAACTCTCGGACACATAAGGTACAAACAATCTTCAACAAAAAAGAGCCCCTTCTGAATAAAATAAGGTCAGAATTCAGTAGTTCGCATCAAACTCATACATATTTATCAAACTTCCATAGATTTTGCGGGAAACAAGCCCCATTTCAAACGTTCCTCACGCGTGTTAGTCATGATTAACCCTGGACCAGAGAACCAACCTGGATGTGTGCTGTTTCTGGTGCATGACCTTCCCCTTGCCGGCGGGTACCTCTATCCACCCACATCCGACTATCCCCGTCTGCGCCATGAACTTCACCTCGGCGTCAATGTTCGCCTCGTACAATGTGTCGATCTGCAACATATGAAGTCCTTTTCTCCTTTTTGCTCTTTTCGCAAAACGCGCTCCTTTTCTAACGTAAAACTGCGAGATTTCAGCATTGGCTTAGAACGGTGATATACACCAGTGACTTTGAATTTGTGACTATTCTTCAAATATGAGTTTTTCAGACTAAATACTTGAAACTGGAACTCCAAATTTCATACCAAAAACGGCGGAACTTTCCCACTATCGCCACACAAAGAGCACGTTTTCCTACTGTTCCTTGTTCCTTTTGTGAAAGAGTATCCCAAAGTTAACCATAGGTCCTCAAAAAAAGCTGAAGTTAACCAACCTTGACTCCTCCTTTTCCCATCAGGTTTGGCATGGTGTTTCGCAGTTCCGATTTCAATTTGTTCAGTGCATTTGTGGTACCGGTTACCTTCACAAACGGGTACTTCTTCTCCGAACCTGAACGGAAACAGCAAATAGACTTGTTCATTTTGTAATTTGGGAAAGCACTCTCCTGACACATCAGTAATAGTAATGTCCGACTAGTCTAAAAGAATTGGTCCGTTTTCAGACGGGAAGACGTAAAAATGAATGATTTTGCAATTTTGCTTTCAAGAAGGACGATTATGTGAACCAATTCTCACGCTTCGGTCATTTCAAGTGCAATACATTTTCAATTGCAGTGTAAAGGACCGATGCGTCGGGAGTGGTCCACATAATCGTCCTACTTTAAAAATGAAAAACCCTTTCTTAATTTGTTTTCCCGGCTCCATCGACAACGTTACTGGTGTTTGACTCTTCCGTAAATCTGGTTGGTTGTAGTACCAAGTACAATGTCATCGACCAAGGACTGAAAAATGTATAATACATACCTCTATAGTAGTAGATGCTCTCGCCTTGCACAATCTTCAGATGAACCAAGTTGTCAACTACCTGAAAGTAATATCAATAGCAAAACTATTTCCGGAAGAGTTCTTCTCTGCCAGAACTTGTACATTTGAAGCGAAAAAATTGGAGCAAAATAATTAAATGTGACGGTTATCAAGATAAAAAGGCCTAATTCTCGAGTGAGTGGTTGAAATTCCCAATTCCCTTAGAGTTCGATAGCAGAACTGTTAAAACTAAGTGCTGTGAAACGGGACAATAAAACTAACTGCTAACTCATTCAATTTTCTGGCCTGGCCGTTTTTAGGACACTAAAAAAGCGAAATTTAAGAGTTTTTATTAAATATTTGAAGAGGAAAACAGAAAAACTAACCGCCGTAGATAACTGCGTGTTGGCATTTCGTCTGAGAGAATTCGCCACCACACTGTTCAATGATCGTTGGGCAGTATCCAAGTGCTCCGGGGCAAAACCTGGTGGAGCCTGAAAACAGTGAAATTTGGTCTATTTTACTGAGAAATACTTTAAGGCACGTACCAGAGAAGTGCGACTACTCTACACCGTTTCACTATCCAGTTACGTAAACAATCGTTTTCATCCGAAAATGGCAGATTTTTCCAATGTTTGCAAAAAATATTCGTTGAATATGAGAGTAAACACTATCTTATTAGACTGAGCACATTTTATGCTTAATTGTGAAACATGTCATTCCGTTAAAGGTAAACAAGTTCATTAGAAACTTAAAAACTTACCTGGAAGTAAAAGTGCGGGAAGTAGTCGGTGACGATGACACACACAGAATTCCCCTTCCGCGTGACTCCGTACAGTTTGACGTTTGTTCGATCAAACGTTGAATAGTTGGACTCTTGGAAGGTTTCGATGTCTAGAACCTGCAATAGAAATATGATCTACCGAGAACCGAGATGGGCGGGACCAAAACGTCGAAAATAACTTTTTCTTGGAAAATGATGGAGAATCGGAAAACACCCCGAGGACGAAACATTTTAAGTTTGAAGAAGTAGGAAGGGATCACCAGTGAGTTCACTATTATGCAGGAAAGGAACCCGGTTTTCGATAAAAAGATATCAAAGTGTAGCATTGAGCATCGAAAATAGGGAATCATCTAGTTTGACAAGAATGAGCGCGGAAACTGGCTATTTAGACAATTTTACTGAAGTACGGCGTCAATGAGTAACTGGTTTTTACATTGTGCCCTTCCCTTTACAGTGAAGTAAGCGAGAGTCACCTAAGTCCGGACCCGCAATCCCTCTCAAAAGACGGGGAGGGACCGCGTTCATTTGGGGTTCGAAGGTTATTTCCGTGGCCAGTGATTAGATTCTATCCTTCTATTTGTGTGATTTCTTGTGGAATAAACCTATTACTATACCTGGATAGCCATATTCGTTTTACTGCCTAATCCGTCTTCCAGGGGATCTCTCTTCCATTTTGACTTGTCCTCCCCAATTGAATGGGAGCTACCAAACTTCTCCAATTGAGCCTCGAATTTACCCTGAATCAGAGAGATATAAATAAATAGGGGGGAAGTTCTAAAGCCAAAAAAACAGTCCTAAATCTTTAAAAAGCTTCTTTTCTTAACCTAGTTGTGCATCAAACTCATATTTTCTTAAAACAAAAGTCACTAATTGTAAATGAAAAACGGCTCAACCATTTACAAGAAGGCGCTCGATGATAACTCTATAAATTATTTTATGGACTTGCTCTCTTGCTCACCTTAACTTGCTCTTCCTCCTCTTTTCTTCTTTTCGCCGTACTGGTTGAGGGTCCGGCACCCCGCTTCGCAGCTTGAGACATATCGGACTTATCTAAACAGAAGAATCCTATTTCTTTCTCCACAACGAGCGACAGAAAATGAAAATTGGTCAACGAATCACGAGAAAAAAAATGATTGTTTCGACATCATTACTTATTTTTTGGAATGAAAAATACATACGTCTCTGCGAAACCTCTCTAGTACTGTTTGAACGTCTAAGAAATAATAATCTGAAAATAGAATAAGAATACTACAGAGAAATTCACAAAAAAAAAAGAGGAAATCGGACAAACTGAAATCTTCCCGCGCAAATATTTGTCGCGGTCTGACTTAAAGGACGGAACCTGGATTTCGCCAAAGTCGTTCCGTGCGGGACCCAGAACTGAGCGTAAAATGTCAAAGCGATACCAAATGAATCGTTAAGATGTACTAAATAACACAAACCAGAAAATGATCGAAGACATACGATAAAAATCTAAACTATGATGTCATAGATGCTCCCTTCTAATGAATAGTAACAGTTGTTGAAAGTCCGACTTTAGAATCAGTACCAACTGTTTCACCAAACGATTACCCTCGTAGAATATTCAAGTGAAGATTGTTCAAACATCACAAAACATTTTTGGGAACTAGTTGTGGCAGTTTCTAGTAGTTTAGGTGGAGATTGAAATTCCAGTCTCAGAGCTCTTAGATAAATTCTAGATGTTAAAAACCAAAAAATGTTTCAACATTGTACGGTAGAAGGTTACAACTGCCTATGAAAGAGGGAATCAAGAAAAATGTTTGAGTTATGTCTATGTTCGATTTCAGCGATTTCAGTTTTCCATTCATCTACAACCTGGCTGAAATTCATCTGCTTTCACGGTAAGAAGACGCCATGGAAACTGGGACGTTTACAAAACGAAAACAAGAAAACGTGGCTAGAACGTGAAGCGTGTCATTTCCAACCCAGTTGCTCATTCTTCATCTGTTTTCTTTCGTTGCGGCTGCCGTCATGGTCCGTTCTGTTTTCTACAGATTTCCTACACCGAAAACTATAATTTATTTTTGGAGTATGAGTGACTTTCTTTCCGAACCAGCTCGTTTCGAACCGAAAGCATACCTATTCTCTCCAGTTGGTTCGTACCTGAAGCAAATGTCGGCGCGATTGAAGTCGACTACGTAACTTTTGTTCGATTCTAGTACATAAAGTTACAGAAAACACAACAGAAAGTACAGAAAATCACAGAAAACATATAGAATATTCTTCATTTTCAATTATTCTTTTTTTCAGCAGGCGAAATCGCGCAAAACTGAGCTGCTGGCAGATGAAACACTGGAGGATCCGGTAAGGTTTCGAGAATCATTTCACTACTTTATCAACTATTTGTAGTTTGATCGTTCACTGCGTCTCTTTGCACCAGCGCTATTTTGCCACATTCGTATCCCGGTGAGATGTGAGAGCAGAGAAATAGCGTATGCTCGAGAAGACGCAGGTTTGGGTAAAACAACCGGGATGCGCATGAATACTATCTTCCCGAAAACCTGTTCAGATTAGGAAATCCCATGTACGGGCTGGTTTTTTTTCCAAATTCTAGGCTCTAGGAATTCTAGGCCGGTTCTCTACGAATGTAACCTAAGAAAACAGTTATCAAAACTTGTTATGTAACAAAAAAAACTGAGATTTTCAGAATTTACCTGTTTTCAGATCACGACTGTAGACATCATCCACGACGATTTGGTAGCCGATCTGATCATCAGAATCCTCTCCGCGCCCGTGGTAGAAGACCCACAATGGAACCCCAAAGAGGCACCCAAGTTCGTTCCGTTCAGTGTTCATACTTGTAGTTTGAACATTATTTTTTTTGAATGATGTAAATACTCAACCAAACCTAGTTCTAGTTGAATCTTTAACAGAAATAAGCACCCTAGTTTGTTGGGTTCCATGTTCCAAGTCGTAGTGAAAGTTGTAGCAGTTGTAGTTCGTTTCAATTCCCTAGTGTTTACCTATTCAACACGATGGCGAACGAAACTTCATTTTGAATTTCCGTTAATTCAACGGGGGGGGGGTAAACGTATAACTTTATAGTCTTCAAAATATTCATGTTCCACCTCCAGAAAAGCGGATCCGGGTGTTTTCATTCCAATAGAAGTCGGCCCCGATGAAGTGATCACTGTGTGCAAAATGGCCGAGAAGAGTTTTCTACTACAGGATGTCCTCATCGAAATTGACAAGTTGGTTAATCTCACAAATGTGTTCTATACTCCATCCTTTTAGTTCCAGTCAATCGATAGATCAAACTTTTGAAAAAGTTAGATAGTGTAAAACGCTTTGGAAATTTGTTTTTGCGAATTATTCTCAGGAAATGTTCAGTCCGATAGTTTGCTATCGAGACGATAGCGTTGTATTATGAACTCGATACACGTCACAATTCCCGAGCGACAGAGAAAAGATCAAACTACAAACCCCAGTATCCGTTCAGATTCGGCCTTCCCATGCACATCATCGCTGACTTGCACGGTCAACTGCCGCATCTTCTCCGCATTTTTCGCACATGTGGTCCTCCGCAGAGAGAAACTTATCTCTTTCTCGGCGATTACGTCGACAGAGGAATTCAGGTATACCGTAAACCGTCTGAACAGAACTGGTGCAGAGTATCATGACCATTTCGATTAACGTTGCTTAATGTTGCACTGCTCCAACATAATCCGTATTACTCCCCCCACCCATTGTGAGTGGGAGGGGGGCAAAAGTATCACTACTCAGGTTTCGGCTAAATTGAAATGGTAGGGGTTGCAGGGAAGTGTTATTCTTTTTTTTCTGGTTGAATATGAACAAGGTTTAGAGTAGACCGCAGTTTGATGTATTAAATCAAACAATCGATAATGCAGGGAATGGATCTGATGCTTCTACTGTTTTGTCTGAAACTTCGTTACCCGTCACAAGTCTATCTACTGCGAGGAAATCACGAGGACGTCAATACAACACTCAACTACGGCTTCTTCGAAGAATGCGTGACTAGATGGAAAAGTATGAAGAACTCAGAAGCTGTGGGAGATAAGGTATTGTGCATAGTGCTAATGTAATTAATAGTCACGTGAGCGTGTTTCTACCCACAAAGCAAAATTGCGACAACAATTGCACTGTGACAGCAGGTTCTACGTATTCAAAACTAACTAGAAGAAAGCCATTTTCGGTTGTTGAGCTAAAAAAATAATTGTGAGATATGGAAACTGCACTTCAATATGAGATTGCACTTCAATATGAGATCAGTTTGTGAAAGTCGAGTTTATTGTTAATTTGGAAATTTGGAAAAAGAAGTTTGAATGTTCCAGGTGTATCGCTCTTTTCTGGCCGCTTTCAACTGTATGCCAATGGCAGCTGTGGTGGGAGGAAAAATATTCTGCTGTCACGGAGGAATTTCGCCATTCATGAACTCTATCGATGACATCAACAAGGCGAGAGCAGACTACAAACTACACTTTCATAGTAACTTTATTTGGTACCAATACAACGCTAGCAAACGGTAAACTATACGATGCTTCTGCCCGCAACATCACGATCTACCTGAAGTAAGATTCTACCAAATCAAAAGAATCGACTCATTTCATGCTGTATTCTGACCCATACCAACAAGTTTTCATTGTTTTAGGTTTTTTTCTCATACACAACCAGATCTCTATTGATATTTCGGTCTGTTCAACATAAACATTCCATTTTGAAACAGTTTTCTTACATGAAACCAGGTGTTTTCTTTCAGTTACCTCGGCCGTCCATCGTGCCTGCATTCGGCCTGGGTTGCGACCTGGTCTGGGCCGATCCCAGCCCCGATCATCAGGCATGGACTCTATCTCATCGAGGTGGGCTTATTCACAGCATGAATTGCCTAAAGTCAGTTTGTAGTTTGATCTTTACTACTTCAGTGTGTTTGCAAAACGCCTTCATCACCCGTGAGCAAACTACAATTAGCATAACGTATACAAGTCTACACAAGTCGTAATTTTGCAGGCATCTCATTTCTGTTTGGCACAAAGCAGACTGAGCAATTCTGTGAGAAGAACGGACTTGATCTCATTCTGAGAGGACATCAGATCAGTACCGAAGTAAGGAAAGCAATCTGAGTTGTAGTTTGTTCTTGAAATTCGCCTTGTTTCTTCTATATCCCCTAAAGTGCACCGGGTTCAAACTACAATCACATCGGAGTACAACATTGCTCCGAGCAATGACGGCGGTAACTGTACTTGTTGATTTATCCAGCTGTGTCTGTAGTTGGATGTCATTGTGTTTCAATTCGAAATTGAGACTTTTGATGTGTGTGTACGTCAGAATACAACACGTATCTGATTCCCCCTGTTTTAGTTTTATGTCCCTTGTGAAAACTATGAAATGTGTAGAAAAAGAAGGGCTGAAGTACAAAAAAACTAGTTTCTTCCCGTTTCGGTCATATGCTGAATTTCCAGATGTACCGTAGTGGCTACAAGTTGTTCGGAACTCGTCTGGTCACCTTCTTCTCATCTCCAAATTACATGAACTACAAGAACAACGCCTGTGTTATCAGAGTAGATGAAAATGTGGGTTACAATCTCGCTTTCAATTACTCATTTGTGTACACAGCAGAATTTGCCACTCACGACCAAATCCCAGCGGATTCAACCTCAACACGTATAGTGCTCACATTCCCCAGCTGGGCTCGTTGGCAGCGTGCCAGAAAGTTTGGAAGACTGTTATTAGTTATTTACAGAAAACATATAGTTTTTCGGCAAATTTCATTGAATACGAATTGTAAGGAAGGAAAGAAAGAAACCCTCCATATAAGTGTCTAGTGTTTCAACATCTTCAAAAACTGCATTGAAATTTCATTGGCAAGCTGCCCGAGTTCAGTTAGGGAATGTGCGAACTATACCAGTTTAGAATACTCGATTCAACTTTGGTTCATATGTCATTGAGAGCTGTGGACTTTCTAAACCAATATCGAAACACAGCTGTATCATACTACAAACACGGCGTAACGAGACGTAACTCACATTTTCAACCCTATGAACATCTTTATAAGATAATAATGATATATTTTGTTCCAGCTGAAACTTCACATCATTCTGTATCGTGTTCGTGTGTTTGAGGTCAAAAAGGCCCAAAAGGTGAGCGGGATTCATTTTTGGAAAACTTTAATAGTCTCGTATCTTCCAATTGCAAACTACATCCAATCGAAAAAACAGCTCTAAAAACCTGGCGGCGTAGCAATCCCTCAAAAATCTCATGAGATACCTCATGAGCTATTCGTATGAGCTTTTCATGAGATTCTATTGATTGCTATGCTACAACATTGAGAGTTCACGAATAGCCCATGAGGTATCTCATGAGAAACTCATATGAACTTCACATGAGATTGGATGGATTGCTACGCCGCCTGACGATATAGGGCTGATTTCGGCGAGCGCCCACCGCATTTCTTTGATCCACACCCTCTAACCAGCTATTGACCCCGTTGCTCAATCGAATTGGTCATATTGCCGTCTTTGTTGAGGAAATATACCGTGCAATGTCTGATTCCTCTTCAGAAGACCCGCGTGGAGCGTAAAACGAGACGTAAGAAGTGTGAGATTACGGCGACGCCGCCGGAACCAAAATCATTGGAGTCCGAGATTGACACCGAAGTCGATATGCTAAGCAAGGAAATGGTACGTCTTTAACTCAGTGTTAATTCAATGTTTCGACTATTTAACGGACTAAACACGCTTGTTTGAACATTCCCCACCTTGCGACATCCAATTTCATATCATATACTCTGTACCTTCACAGTATGATCTAAGAACTTTCGGGAGTATTTTTGACGTTTATGGTTTGCAGGGTATCTCTAAGTTTATATTGAACTACCGGGAAAACGTGTAGCTCGGAGTATTCTCGAGGATCTATCCTTCATTTCAGATTCCCCTGGAGCTACCGGACAACCTAGCGAAGGTATTAATTTTTTTAGACTACAAAATTTCAGTTAACACCGTTAATTTTGTCTGAATTGAATGCCGGATTGAAAAGGCACGAGAGTCAGAGAAGCGCGCGCAATCAATCGCGCGCAGCGCGAAGCGCTGCGTGTGAGTTGTGTTTGGTTTGGCCATTGCGCACTCATTTTTAGCTTTCAAACCACACAAGTCTTCAAATTATACCTTTTTTGAAATTTAAAAAAGAGAGAGCTAGATATCTATTAGATACATGTTGTGTGAAGAAATTAGAGAAATCAGTCGAGTTTAAAAAAGTTGTGTTCTCGTGTCGTTATGAAAATTTCCGTTGTCCCTCGTCTCCCGTGTCCGCATAGGATTGAGAAAACTACTGAACAAAATTGACTAAAATTTGGCACAGGTATGTAGACCCCAGAGTTAGCTCGGCGCCGAAAGTTTGGTGATGTCATATTTTGTCTGGCGCTTGGCGCGGGCGCCAGATGACGCCACAAGCTGCAAAACATGTGTTTCCATCAGTGAAATGGTTTTAAATTATGCATGGAGGTCCGAATAGTGATTTTAAACTATTTAACAGAATATGGTGCCTTGGCTTGTACTTGGCGCCGAACGCTGGCGCCCACTGGCGCCAAATGAGAGCTAGCGAGGTAGAGAAACGACCGCAATCGTTCACAGAGGTCAGCACTATAAATTTAGTTGACAAATACGACTCGTGTACCCGAAGTTTTTTGATGGTCGGCGCCAAAATGCTCTTTTATTCGCCAGTTGGCGCCAAGATTGAAAATAAGGTTTCCGAACCAAAAAACTGCCGAAAACTTTGCTCATTGGTCAAGGAATACGAACATATCCTAAGCTGGCAGTTACGGACTGAAGGCCAGCTACATGGCATCATACCACAAAAAGTACAGTTACGTTTCTCAAAACAACTGAATATTCGTAAAAAGTGGGGGACCAGGAAGTGTGTGAGTTTTGTTCGGTTTCACCGTTTTCTGCAAAAAGTGAACAATACGATGTTGTGAATGAGTGTGCAACAAAAAGAAAACAATACATTTGTTTGCACTACGGTTCACAAAAACAGAATATACAAAGTATAACTTGAACGTAAAAGTGCATGGTGGTTTCCTCTAAGAACGTTGTGAACCGTTGTGCAAACCAATGTATTGTTCTACTTTTGTTGCACACTCATTCACAACATCGTATTGTTCACTTTTTGCTGAAAACGATGAAACCGAACAGAACTCATACACTTCCTGGTCCCCCACTTTTCACGAATATTCATTGACTTCGAATCATCCCCTGCGTCATATATAAATTTGTCTCAGTTTCCTCTTTTTATTGAAAATTCAATTCCGCTATACTACACTAGGGAACCTGGAATCATAAGTGGACATTGAAATCCTTGTTTTCTCTGCACTTTATTCACAAACACAAACAAATATTTGTGTTAAATCAATAAATATCCATAAACAATTTCGATTTCAGTGCGGAAGATCACCGGTGAACTCGGTTTCTCCAGTTGAGAAAAGCGCCTACGGAGCCGTTCCCAAACCCGCTGTGGGCGGTGGGCCCAAGTATGTTTTCTATTTCTTTTTCAATTTCAATAATAAGTTCTCCTTCTCAACTCTCATTGATTCTATCTATAGTTTCTTTAATTTTCCACAAATATGAGTTTCTTCAATCTAGAAAAAGCAGGCAACCGCATTCATTTTGTTCCGAGGAAAACACACGCGAATCTGGAACCAATAAAGAAACGAACAAACTTTACACAGTAACTCATATATGTTCTGAATTCTCAGTTTGCATGAAATAATCAATTTATTTAATTATTGATTGTTTCTCAGCCCCAAATCTCCGTCAACTCCAGTCAAACCGCCGAGCAAGACGTGTGAACCCTCCTCTACCGCTCCGTGAGTTGAATTGAACAAATTCAACAGACAAAAGAAAATGGCCAAGCAAAAAAGTTATGCGACTAAACAAGAGAAACAAAAATACAGCAAAACAATACAAAAGTGCAGTTTCCGTTAGTTATACCATAAAAAAGACATACCATGAAAATACTCCTAGGTTTCTTCACGTTTCTGTCACAGGCAAGATTCAGAACAAAGTTTTACTGATTATGACATATTTGTTGAGAAAGGATTTAGCCAACAAATTATTAATCAACTCAGAGATTCTCCAAAACATGATATGGGAGGTTTGGAAACGAATCAAAAAACTGGAGGGCTTCTTAACCGTGCAAAGTTGGAACAAAGCGAAAAGAATCGGACAAAAACTACGTAAAGTCATATTTGAACATAACAAACGAAACAAAAAAATGATAATTTCGCTCACTTCATGAGAAATTCGCTTCAAGCACAAAAGTTACATTATGAGCTGTTTGGAAGGTGGGCAGAAATGAATGTTTTCCTCTAGCCAAACTACAAAACGGTTCCTGCACACCCTAATTTTCGCATTTTGACCGACCCCCAACGAGATCAAACTACAAAAAGAGCGAAATCGGTCAATACATTCAGTATATGACATATTATTGAATGAGCCGTGGTTTCTCGCCGCTCAGCGTCGCTATCTAGATGGATCACTTTCTAGTCCTATCCTGCCTATCCACCTTTAAAAGCATTTTATTTTCTGGCGATATTGCGAAATAGTATGAAGTTTCGGGAAAAATGTACAATCGCCCCCCACCCAACAATCACCCTCCTCGTGGTACTATTACCCCCCACCTGATTGAAATCCTAGAAAAATCGCGCGAAGGTGGGGGGTAATTGGTAAATGGGTGGGGGGACATTGTACATCTTCGACAATGAACAATCACCCCCCACAATACAAAATGGGGGGTGATAGTACATACCCGGAACTGATAAACAATCACCCCCCACTCAACCCAAGCCTGCAGTAAATAAGCATGGTGTATAATCGCCCCCCAAAGGGGGGGGGGGGGGGGGGCGATTGTAGTACGGGCCCTTTTCAACCCATTTTCGACCAGGGTGGGGGGCAAATGTAAACTACTCCCGAAGTTTCTATGTTGTTCTAATTCCAGCGATGACAAGAAAAAGGCGAAGAAGAAGAAATCGAAATCGGCTGGAAAATCAAAAGAACCGATTTCTACGGATTAAAATGGGATTTAAAAGGAAATATTTGCGATAATTCACGATCATGATACCGTATTCTGTTTAAATAAATGGGTTGCGAAAAGTGTGTTGTGTTAGAGCAAAGAAATAGCGTGTGTTCCAGGAGACGCAGATTTGTATCCTCATTCCGGCATGTTCCTAGTAATAGCCTCCCTCAGAGCTCAGGAAGACTTATGGGGATTATGAACAGTTAGATTGCACTTAACGAGTAATTTTACCAATTAACCCTTACACAAGGAGCCATTCGTGAAAACTGTCGAAATTCCACAAATTTTCGTCTTACAAATACAAATGACGTTTACCTGTTTTCATCATATTAATTTCGGTGACAAACGGTAAATATTATTGTTCTCGGTAAACAAATCAAACAGTTATCAGTTGGACCCAACCAGCGGTCTCCCACCCATCTTTCTAACTCAAACACCCAGCCCGTTATAACAACTTGAATTCAGCAATTCAACTCTTTCTGGATTCAAAAAGTTCATTTTCACAACAAGTTTAATTTGTACTGTTGAATAGTTTTCATCAGTTTCTACTTTTATTGGCTAGCGAGTTATTGCGAAATTGATGTTTTCACTTTCACTTAGAACAAATGTTTAAATACAAAAATTAACAATGATCATTTCCTGAACCATGTTCCCTCAGAAGTTCACATTCGATATCATTCGTGCCCAGTTTTTTTTGTGGATGAAGCGTATTCAACATCTATCTATCTGTACTTCCTTCGACCAAGTATACTAGAAGTCAATTGAGTAGTCAAGTACATTTAGCATTCTAATAAGGAATCATGCACTTTATCATTGCACGTTTTAAAATTCTGCTGTGTTCAAAATGTTTCACGTGAATGTGCAGTTGACTCACAGTATATAGTCCGATCATTCCTACTGAGACTCCCACAGTATACATTTAAATTTGCCAATGACTGTGTTGATGAGAAGATCAACTTTGTCGGAATAATTCTACTTCATGAGAATCGAATGCAAAATGGTTGACTTTTCTGACAGTGTTAAAGTTAATAAAAGGAACGATGAGTTTTGTAGTTATACTGTAGGAGTCTCAGTAGGAATGGAAATGAGTATATTGAACACCTTCAGTAAAAAGGGGAATAATCAGTGTCTAATTGTATGATTTTCATTTTAAAAAAAAGTGTGAAAAAAGTTTCCAGAGTGACGACAAAATGACCAATGTTGTAATGAATGAAGAAAGTCCACCATGCAGTTATGTTCAAAAAATGAAGGACACTATAAAAAGATGGACAACTCCTAATGTGAGTGGATGTTGAGTCGAAAAAGTAATATCTGAGCTGACCATTAGTTTCTCTTGGATAGGGCTGTTTTGGTATCTTTTCTGAGCTCACGTTCAGTCATGAACTGATTCTTACTCTAAATGAGCAAGAAATATGGTAACAGAGTTCACTCATTTGCAACGTTTTTCAAGAGGTAATCTCTGGTATTTTAACACAGAAAACTGGTCATATGATAAGTTTTGTTCTCTAAAGTCAAAATACAACTACATGATCAAACTACATACCTTTATTTCCAACTAATAGTGTTTGGTTCAGTTTAAAGCGTGTCATTTTACAGGGATTTGCAATACTTCTGCTCATTTTCTACATTTTCTTTCATTTGTATTCCGTAAAAAACGACATTTCGCTCATTTTGGAAAAACCTCACCACATCGAGGTCATGCCGTTCTCCTTCAACCTGGCTGCGGTGAGTTTTCTGGAAATTAGAGATCAATATCATTAATTCTATTCGTTCTTATTCTGATTCAGGACGGAATCTCAGAATTTCATGAAATTCAGCTCTTCATGACTTCATGGTCTGTTCCATTCGAACTTGGATATTTTCGAATATGCGACGATTAAGCTAAAATGCATTAAAGGGGGGCTGCATTGAATGCCGAATTTGGCATACGGCGTTACCCGAAAAGGCACGAGAGTTAGAGAAGTGCGCGCAATCAATATTCATTCGCTCCAAATCATTCTCTGCGTCCCTGACAGTAAGCAAAAGTTTGTGAAATTTGGAAAACAGAACTTTGAATTGGACATTTCAGTAAGAAAAGAACATATATCGAACTGTCTCAGTTCGATCTTTTATTTGAACATTCATTGCAACCCCCCTTTAAGCTACTACTCATAACTCAAGTTAGAACATCACTATGAAGTTCAAGAAGGCACAATGGATAGTTTATATGAATACACTGTGATTGGGCAAACTTGGAGAAAATCAATTCATATAGTTGTTGATAGCAGACATATATGCTCAATCTTTTTAGGCCTAATCGTCACCCACTCTATTTTCAGTATGAAAAAAAAAACCTGTAGAGAGCTGCACAAATTATCAGAGAGTGCAAATTTTATCCGAAAGCTCTCAGAACGATAGCCAGCACTTCTGTCAGTTGTATAGTGAACTATATTGTCTACATATATATTGTTACGTTTCTCATTTTTGTTTTAATTCCTTTTTTCAGTTGTTTCTGCTACCGCGAGCTTTTCATGGTTTTGTTCGATCTAAACCTGGTTACGTCGAGCAGGGAGCGTCATTTTTGGTGAGGAAAAAATACAAAGAAGAAAAGAACACATTTCGACAACTCTAATTATAGCACTTTTCCATAACTGGTGGAAAGTTCAGAAAATTGGCTTATCGCACAACGGTTTCATGCGAAAATCGAACATCAAAGAATGAATTCTGAACGGTTTCAGACCAGATATAAATACAGACAGATCCAATCGACTTCACACGTATGTATCGCTTCCAAGACATACGTATAATGATATTCGATTCGTAAATGTTCATAATCAATAATAGACATCAATAAATCTTGTAAAATATGCTATTTTACATATTGATTTCCAGTTGTTCGATTGGACATTCCTGTTAATTTCTGCAGTTTGCTCTTCGATCAATTACTTCCTTGATGGTACTTGTTTACTACTTTGATTGGCTTCGATTAGTTTTTATCTTATCATATGAATTACTCATTGTTTACGTACTCTAATTGGTACCTGGCACGAAATAGATAATTTTAGAAACCAAAATCAATATTATTATCGACTAAGTACCATGAGGAACCCAGCTGAGTTGTAGTTTGAGCGGTTTACTTTACACAGCAAAAGCTTCTCATCGCATTGAAGTGCTGAAAGACGCACATAAGACAACACAATGCATACAGTTTCACCCCGGTTTTTCTGTGAACTTGTTAATAGTTCCCGCTATCATAATTACTACTCAAAACAGTTGGATAGAACAAAATAGTATAAAATATTCATTGAATCGAAACTTCAAAATAACTACGTTGTTGAATGTAAATAACAAACAAACATGTTGTTTTATAGATTACCACAAGGAAGTCGAAAGTAGCTACCATCGATTGTTCGAAATTGCTTTCAAAGTGGCGATTGCGTTGAGTAAGTGATATATTGAGTGAAATTTTTAACCTGAAAAAGATTTGCGATTTTGATTTAAAATTTTGGCAACTTTTCGGCACCTTGTCGTACGAAACCTCCTTTTAAATGTTTTCAAAGACAGCACGTTTACACGAAAGTTCGTTGGCTCACATATCAAAGTTGAATGTTTTGTGACAACTTGATAAAAGTGTTGAATACAATCACTGGGCCTAGTTACGTTAGTTCGATTTCAGTTTCAGTTAGAATTTCAGTTGAGGTGCTGTTCGTTCGACGCAGACTGATTATAGTTGGCAAGGCACTGAGAGAAGGAAAGTTCAGGAGAATGATGCATGAGAGTGAGTTTCATCTAATATGGAAGAGAATAGTTGATCTAACGTTTTCGCCACAGAGTAGAGAAATCGAAGCTTCGTTGTAGTTTGATCTTGGCCCACACTGGTATTTGCTAAACTTGATCGAAAAGAAATGGTACTCCACTACAATCACAGCGGAATTGGGCAACATACATTGCTGGCTTCGATAAGAGCGAACCCCTGGAGCTACGTTCTCTTTTCAATTGTTACAGAGTTTAGTTATTTTTTTTTAAATTTTATTTCCAGGAAACCGAGATCTGCAAGACTATCAAAGTGACAGCGAGGACATTTCTCATACAACTGAGGTCATGCCGTTGAGAACAAAAGAAGAGTTAGGAGAGCCAACACCTACAGTCCGACAGAGAAATCTAGGGGGTAATTACAATATTTCGATTTCTATTTTATTTCGAATTCCAATTGAACTGTTGTTCCTTCAACCCAGACACTAATTGCCAATTAGAGTCACATCATAGTGTAAATGAGATATAGAAAGAAGAGAAGAAATTATGGCACAGAGAGAAAGAAAGCTCAGAAGACCTTCTTTGTAGTTTGGTCCACAAACACAACATAATTCAGTTCGAGAGACCAAATTCATACATGTACCGACTTGAAAAGCCCAAACTGCGTCTCCTCACTTATACGCTATTTCTCTGCCTTTCCATCCCGCCGGGATACAAGTTAAGCGAAAAAGCGCGCATAGTGAGAGGCGCAGGATGGGATGAACGTGCGCCAATGTTCTAACACACGTATTTAGGTAATAAATAAGTATTCAAACTTTTTCACTCGCGGTACGTGTTGATTTTAATTTTGCCTTTTTTCAGATTCACAGGAGGGAGAGAAATTCTGCGGCGTTTTCTAGCTCCTTGAAGGATGCTCACCCTTGCTTCGCTGATCCACTCTCCTACTCATCTATTCTCATTCTCTTTACTCTTTTTCTTCTCCTCATTCATCATGTGTCGCTAACTTATATTCTCATGTTAACCACCTCCATCTATCCATGTCTCAATAAATAAGTTGCGGTTATTAAGTTGCGGTTTTTCTATAATACAGGAAAGGCAACAAACGCGCAATGGCATACTAACCTACTCGGTGAATTGTCTGTAGAAAGAAAATACACGTATAGTTTGTTCCACCCACTTCTAACCCTCTAAGAGTTAGAGAAGTGCGCGCAATCAATATTCATTCGCTCCAAATCATTCTCTGCGTCCCTGACAGTAAGCAAAAGTTTGTGAAATTTGGAAAACAGAACTTTGAATTGGACATTTCAGTAAGAAAAGAACATATATCGAACTGTCTCAGTTCGATCTTTTATTTGAACATTCATTGCAACCCCCCTTTAAGCTACTACTCATAACTCAAGTTAGAACATCACTATGAAGTTCAAGAAGGCACAATGGATAGTTTATATGAATACACTGTGATTGGGCAAACTTGGAGAAAATCAATTCATATAGTTGTTGATAGCAGACATATATGCTCAATCTTTTTAGGCCTAATCGTCACCCACTCTATTTTCAGTATGAAAAAAAAAACCTGTAGAGAGCTGCACAAATTATCAGAGAGTGCAAATTTTATCCGAAAGCTCTCAGAACGATAGCCAGCACTTCTGTCAGTTGTATAGTGAACTATATTGTCTACATATATATTGTTACGTTTCTCATTTTTGTTTTAATTCCTTTTTTCAGTTGTTTCTGCTACCGCGAGCTTTTCATGGTTTTGTTCGATCTAAACCTGGTTACGTCGAGCAGGGAGCGTCATTTTTGGTGAGGAAAAAATACAAAGAAGAAAAGAACACATTTCGACAACTCTAATTATAGCACTTTTCCATAACTGGTGGAAAGTTCAGAAAATTGGCTTATCGCACAACGGTTTCATGCGAAAATCGAACATCAAAGAATGAATTCTGAACGGTTTCAGACCAGATATAAATACAGACAGATCCAATCGACTTCACACGTATGTATCGCTTCCAAGACATACGTATAATGATATTCGATTCGTAAATGTTCATAATCAATAATAGACATCAATAAATCTTGTAAAATATGCTATTTTACATATTGATTTCCAGTTGTTCGATTGGACATTCCTGTTAATTTCTGCAGTTTGCTCTTCGATCAATTACTTCCTTGATGGTACTTGTTTACTACTTTGATTGGCTTCGATTAGTTTTTATCTTATCATATGAATTACTCATTGTTTACGTACTCTAATTGGTACCTGGCACGAAATAGATAATTTTAGAAACCAAAATCAATATTATTATCGACTAAGTACCATGAGGAACCCAGCTGAGTTGTAGTTTGAGCGGTTTACTTTACACAGCAAAAGCTTCTCATCGCATTGAAGTGCTGAAAGACGCACATAAGACAACACAATGCATACAGTTTCACCCCGGTTTTTCTGTGAACTTGTTAATAGTTCCCGCTATCATAATTACTACTCAAAACAGTTGGATAGAACAAAATAGTATAAAATATTCATTGAATCGAAACTTCAAAATAACTACGTTGTTGAATGTAAATAACAAACAAACATGTTGTTTTATAGATTACCACAAGGAAGTCGAAAGTAGCTACCATCGATTGTTCGAAATTGCTTTCAAAGTGGCGATTGCGTTGAGTAAGTGATATATTGAGTGAAATTTTTAACCTGAAAAAGATTTGCGATTTTGATTTAAAATTTTGGCAACTTTTCGGCACCTTGTCGTACGAAACCTCCTTTTAAATGTTTTCAAAGACAGCACGTTTACACGAAAGTTCGTTGGCTCACATATCAAAGTTGAATGTTTTGTGACAACTTGATAAAAGTGTTGAATACAATCACTGGGCCTAGTTACGTTAGTTCGATTTCAGTTTCAGTTAGAATTTCAGTTGAGGTGCTGTTCGTTCGACGCAGACTGATTATAGTTGGCAAGGCACTGAGAGAAGGAAAGTTCAGGAGAATGATGCATGAGAGTGAGTTTCATCTAATATGGAAGAGAATAGTTGATCTAACGTTTTCGCCACAGAGTAGAGAAATCGAAGCTTCGTTGTAGTTTGATCTTGGCCCACACTGGTATTTGCTAAACTTGATCGAAAAGAAATGGTACTCCACTACAATCACAGCGGAATTGGGCAACATACATTGCTGGCTTCGATAAGAGCGAACCCCTGGAGCTACGTTCTCTTTTCAATTGTTACAGAGTTTAGTTATTTTTTTTTAAATTTTATTTCCAGGAAACCGAGATCTGCAAGACTATCAAAGTGACAGCGAGGACATTTCTCATACAACTGAGGTCATGCCGTTGAGAACAAAAGAAGAGTTAGGAGAGCCAACACCTACAGTCCGACAGAGAAATCTAGGGGGTAATTACAATATTTCGATTTCTATTTTATTTCGAATTCCAATTGAACTGTTGTTCCTTCAACCCAGACACTAATTGCCAATTAGAGTCACATCATAGTGTAAATGAGATATAGAAAGAAGAGAAGAAATTATGGCACAGAGAGAAAGAAAGCTCAGAAGACCTTCTTTGTAGTTTGGTCCACAAACACAACATAATTCAGTTCGAGAGACCAAATTCATACATGTACCGACTTGAAAAGCCCAAACTGCGTCTCCTCACTTATACGCTATTTCTCTGCCTTTCCATCCCGCCGGGATACAAGTTAAGCGAAAAAGCGCGCATAGTGAGAGGCGCAGGATGGGATGAACGTGCGCCAATGTTCTAACACACGTATTTAGGTAATAAATAAGTATTCAAACTTTTTCACTCGCGGTACGTGTTGATTTTAATTTTGCCTTTTTTCAGATTCACAGGAGGGAGAGAAATTCTGCGGCGTTTTCTAGCTCCTTGAAGGATGCTCACCCTTGCTTCGCTGATCCACTCTCCTACTCATCTATTCTCATTCTCTTTACTCTTTTTCTTCTCCTCATTCATCATGTGTCGCTAACTTATATTCTCATGTTAACCACCTCCATCTATCCATGTCTCAATAAATAAGTTGCGGTTATTAAGTTGCGGTTTTTCTATAATACAGGAAAGGCAACAAACGCGCAATGGCATACTAACCTACTCGGTGAATTGTCTGTAGAAAGAAAATACACGTATAGTTTGTTCCACCCACTTCTAACCCTCTACTGTAATCTGCTAACACTTCCAGGTCAAAGTTTGGTATATTAGCGTATTCAGAAGTCCTCAAAATGTTGATAGTGTTATCTGCATGTTTACTACTACTAACTCTGGGAATTTGAAACCAAACTGATGACTTTTTCAATAGAAAACACCCCCTTGAATGATTGACGGATTACTGTAGGAGTACATCGATTGGTGAAACAGACTATACCAAGTCGCGTGTGCGTGTGAGAATAAAAGTCACGTGTTGAGTAATATGTTAAAGTTGTATCTTGTCAGTTTCTGAGGGATTCGTACGCCACCAAGGCGTGACTACATCCGGGTTGTACTTTGATTTGCACATACAACAGATGTTGCGAATCAGAACTGAAAACAGAGGTTTCAAACTACAAACACGGCCTGATTAGAACCAACTCTTTCAAAGGAGCCACCCAGATAAATGTTCTTCGTAGTAGTTTGATCTTGATACAGGCCGTGATTCCCGAACTTGAACCGAAAAGCAACACGATCAAACTACAAACACAGCAGAATAATGGGACACACACCGTATACGCTTGCTTTCGTGAAAGCAAACCCTCAATAGGGAGTTATTATATCGGGGTTGCAGTTCGAACTGAGCACAAAGTATTTCTAATTAAAACTGAAAATCAGAGGTATCAAACTACAAACTATCGACCGTTTCAGTTCATTTTTTTTCGTGATTCATAAATTGAGCGACGATTCAGCTAAAACCCTTCGGGCTTATGTCTCGTATAAAAAACTGTATGAGTGACTTTCTTTCAAATTTGACCAATCATATTTTATCCATAGTATCTATCGTGAAGTTATAACTATCAGTTGAAGTTCTTACATGAGTAATAGATAGTAGCTTAACGCATTTTAGCTGAATCGTCGCCCACTCATAAATTTTGACGACGGAATCGAAGTGCAAAAACAGAATATATGAGCCGGCCTTCTTGGAACGACTCGTATAGGGATCATTTAACTGAGTTCGATCTCGATACGGACCGTGTTTCACGATGTTCCACGGGAAAGCAACGGGATCAAACGTGATCAGCAGGGTTCTAGTTTGATCTGCGCATACACAATAATATGAGACTGCCAATCAATCAGAACTCATAAAAGGAATCAAACTACAAACACAGCATACTTCAGTCCGTCTTCTCTGAACGACCCGTCCCCTTTTCAATCTCTGTCCCCATCAATTCAGCACTCCTTCCTGATTGAATCTCCCTACTTGGGGATAAATGCAGACAAACGATTCGTTTTCGACTCAGACTACGAACAGCTCCAGTTCGCTTTAGTTTTTCATGGTAGAAGACAATGATTTATGACCAGAACATTCAAAAATATTGTAAAAGTGGTTGTTATGTGTTCTCGAAAACGATTTTGTATTGTCAAATTGACTTTCAAAACCAGAAACTTTTTGTCCAATCACATCTTCTCAATCATCAGATCTTTGATGGTCACGTGACAGTCGTGACACGCGAGAGAACAAGAATTTGTTCATTTTCACGTGACGCGTGTTCACATTCTGATGTGTTTCGCGCGTGTCATATGGCTATCAATTTGACTAGCAGTTTATGACAAATGGAGATGTATTCGAAATTGTCATTTGCGTCAAGTATTATAATTCTGAAGGCGTTATTTCAATGTTTTCATCAGAAATTATTCGACAGAAAACCCCTAAAGTATAATGTTTGCTCTAAACGTTCGTGAGGGTGAATGAATTGCCTAATGAATTGCATTTGTTGGAGCTTGACATGAAAATTATTTGTGAACCAATAAATGTTCCTGGTTTTATTCTGGTTCTGTCTTTTTGTAATGGATTTACAGTATTCACCGAACGATTATGATCTCGCTTTTTTTTAAACAACTAATCTTGTACGCTTGAGCTTGGAGGTCTGTCGGAAAGTAATGGTTTTAGTTTTGCCCGAATCATCAACATTCCATCATTATGGATAAATAATTACTCTAATACAAGCTACCTAGATTATAGAATTGCAAGACTTTTTTAGGGATAAAAGTTAACTTAATTTCTAGTTCCTTTTCCACAAAGAGGTAATTTAGTTATGGTCCCAATCATTATATCCTGTGAAAATACTCCTTTCTTTCCCAGCTATCATTGATTTCCATAATTGTTTTCCGACTATTTTTCCCATTTGGTGAGAAAATGGAATGCATTCGCCGTAATTACTTATTCTAACAGTCAACATACCTGACATTTTTTTCTCGCAGAATTTTAAGCGGTCTCTAACAAACCCTTTTAAGAAACGAACACTTTTGTTGGGTTAGGAACAAGCTAGTGAGCCTAGTTCAAAACGTTCATAGGAAATATGTTACTACTAAGAAGATATAGAAATGTTACCACATAAATACTGAATGGTTACCAGTGTAATGATTAACATTTCAAAAATGTTCGTACTTCATGAACTTTTGGAACATTTCGCAGAGAATCGAAATAGTAGTTCTCGTGCCTTTTTTTGAAAGGCTCTTCAGTTAATGAGTTCCATTACTTCTATTACACACATTAGAAATTCGTAGGTTGTACATAATTCAGAGATTGATCATAAACCTAAGATCTGTTACACTGACTACATGTAGGTTTTCGTTCCCACTGAAAATTATTTATTTTTACCTCGATTTCTCAATTGTCTCCAAAATTCACCGATTTCTCGTATAGGGATCTCCACACTAACACAGTACATAGTTTGTTTGTAGTTTGATCGCGATTCTTTTTATTCGTAATTCCATGCGTAGATCAAACTACAAGCTCAGGCTACTGCTTAGATTTGGTCAGGCTCCCTAGAGTTGGTACAGTAGAGACTGTAAAGTACAGTGAAAGTCAATTGTAAAGTGACGAAGTGACGTAGAGAAGCCATAAACACATCAGAGTTCAAAACCGTGAAATCGTAAATTATATATATTTCTTCGTACAAAATAACACCTAGTCTGTAGATACTTTCTGTTCATTCAGCTGTCATAAAAAACATGGTATTCCATTATCTGCTAAGTGTGTACTCCGATTTCTCACTCTTCTCTGTTTTGGTACTCAACACAACTTATATGTGTGAGCTCAAGAAATCTTATTGTTTTGAAAGTTATCAGTTTCAGAATTTTTCTTAATGCACTTTTCGACGTCTCAATGAGGACTTCTACCGAAAATGAGCAGAACAAGAGTATCAGTGAAATGTGAGTTTTCGAAACCCAAAACCAAGTAACGGAAAACGTTTGAAAGACCAAATAGTTTCTCTCAGAAATTTAAATCAAAATTTTATGTGCAGTCATCAACTTCGAGAAAAGTTGTTGTGTACAGGGGCGCTCTAGTAAAAACGTACTTCGACGTACATGTCGTGATGTTCTGATGTGTTTGTAGTTTGATCCGGCTGTGCCTCAGTCATAGTTCGAAAAGAATGTGTGAGTGCAGATCAAACTACAACTAACAGTTAGACACCTAAGATACTAGTGATACTAATTTTGATAACTATTTTCGAGAAAAAATATTTAAATATATGTGTTTTCAGAGACGGTGTTCTGTTTTTGCTTCTGTGTATATGCCTGGTCGGCTTGTTGGGCGTCGTGTTGAAGCTTTGTTATAATTTTTCCAAGAAATTTCCCAGAAAAGAAGAGGAGGAAGCTGCTCCCGTAATGGAGGGAATGAACAGAAGATGCATTTCATTCAAGGGGGTCAAGGGAAATCGATATTCCGTTGTTTAACTACCAATAAACAGTTTTCATACCTATTTAATGTGTTTTTCAGTACAATATGCATATTTTTCAGGTCTTCCCAAATATATAAATCTTCCGATCGGATCCGAATGTGTTTAAAAAGATTATATCTTCGAAATGACGTGAAAAGGACAAAAATAAGAATGTCCTTTCCCGCTAAATAATATTCAAAGGAACTGTATGTAGTTTGTGTGGACCACGGCTAATTTGTCGAACAGTCCTTTAAAACCTAAAAACCGGCATTTTCGGTTGTAAAAATTAAAGTGCGAATATTAAAATCATTCGTTTCATTATTTTGATTTTCCACTTATTATGTATGAAGCTAGAGAATGTGTTAGTCGGGCCATTTACCTTTCAACAATATTTAACTCTTGTTATGGAGTGTTTGGTGGTGAAAAACTACGCTTTCGCGCCGAGATGTGACAAATTCCTTGGTTTTGTCGTTTGATTGGATGACAATTCATAAACTTGCTACGCAACGGAGCGAGAGAGCGGCTAGGCGACCGCCTAATCGATGCTGCTTATATACTAGCCGTCCGCCGATCATACCGTACCCAGCCTTACCTGCACATCCCCGATTTTGCAAGTATATATACGCGACCGTTGGCGGGCTCAACCATAGTCTCTCGCGCACAATTTTTAACTTTTTCTTTTCTTTCTCTCCATATTCTGCCTTTTTCACTTCTTCCTATTAGGGAGTTGACCTTTGATCTTATCCTGCCCCTCTTTGTTCTTTCGCATGTTCTCTCTTTCCAACAAGTGATGTTCGATTCAAATTCGTTGGACTAGGTGGAGCGCGATTGCCGAAGGGACGTGTTCGAGATTTACTTGGTAGCCATGAAGTTTTATAATATAATCTTCGCATAATGAAGGGGACATATAGTGTTAGTCATTCAGTAGTAAGATGAGATAGACATAGATATGTTTGTTTGCCCCCCCCCCTCTCTCGCTCTTTCCCTGTTTCTTTTTGCACTCTCATACCTCTTAGTTTGTTCGTTGTTTCACAAAGCTTTGTGTTGGTAGTTGGTAGTAGAATAATTGATAATATAATACATTCTTATATATTTTATTGTAGTCATTTCAAATCATTTCAGATGCTTTAAATAGTCTGGAGTGTATTCAGCAGTGTTTACCTCACTCCTACTATTCCCTCCACTTATTTATATTCGAAAGGAATCCAGAACTGGCAATGAATGATCTCAATCACATACAGCAATATCTAACGGATCAGTATCAAATGGATCCTGGTTAGTTTTATAGTTTAGTTGTTAGTATAATAAGACGCCTTGCTCTCTCACCTTCACTGAAATAGGTCACTGGCAAGTCTGTTTGGTTTCAAGTTCTCATCTAACCAAAATTCAAAAGTATATCTTTGTTGCCTGTGAGAAGGGTAGCATACTTGATGTTGGTTTCTGAGCCACGTGGGTGAGGTGAACCCATCTTCGGTTTTTGATTTCCCCATGAATTCATGTGATTTTTTCTATTTTGGTCATACTAGAATCACTTTTTATTGTCAATAAATCTTCTATTAGTTCGTGTTTTTTGCAGGTCCGTCTACCTCTTCAATGCCGGTACCCAATTGGGGTTCCTCTGACAGTGGTTCCCCGGTTACCCCGATGCCACCACCCGCACCCGGTCCCATACGAAGGAGACGGTTCAGCACCGCCAAAATACAACCGGTCGGTTAGAGAATTTCCTTTTCCCTTATGACAAACTTTGAGATAAGATAACCTATTGAATGATTTGAAGATCTGACCCAATTCAAGTTGCCTCGAAAATTGGTGGCCTCTCTTCGAAAAGTTTTCAACCTGGACCTTGGAGGTTGAAATGTATCGAGCTGCGTTCCGCACGTTAGGCTATCTTCAGACTTTTTGTGCGAATGCAAGATACAGATACTCGATCCATTTTTGAATTATTTGCTCGAGTGACCCTGGCGATATAGCGTGTAGCCCACTTTGCCAGATACCTATTATGAGATGCGTTAACGAGTTGGCCTCGTTAACGGATTACATTCACAAAGCTAAAGGCCCCTACAGAACCGAAATGTTTCGAAATTATGGTGATTTTTGCCAATTTTCGTGAAGTTATTGCAATTTTGAAGAATAATTTCGTATGTTTTTGGTGAATTTATAGTCTTTAGAGGGGAGGGGTCGTACCGGCGGTAGGTTCGGTCAACTTTTTGGTCACCCCCGGTACTAGCATACGTAAAATAGGTCCGAATCAGGGCGAAAAAAGTGAGCATGAGCAACCCCAAAAGTGAGCGTGAGCAGCCCCGAATAAACAAAATAGTAGTAATTTTGCCTACAATCCTTAACATTTACCCCAAAAAGTGATCATGGCACTATCGGAATTGGGCAAAAGTGAACATCAGCCAGTATCAGAATAAGGGGGTATTTTACGTATGGGTACTAGAGGCTCCCGGCTTCAAGTTTCACACGCCAGTATCCGGTTTTTTCTTCAAAATGCGGCGAAATAATGATAGATTCTCAAGGGGTTGCGGATGCCTCCGTGAGGCGACTTTGTTGTACACAGAAATTTATAGAAAATCAGGTGTTTCATCTGGGTAATTAAACTACAAAACAGGGTGGGAGGTTAGGTTTTCTTGAGTAAAGTGCGTTGAGAATAAGGTTATTCAAAATCCGTATTGGTAGAAAAATGGGTGATTGAATTGAGCATCCAACAAAGTAGCCTCACGTTTGTGCGGATGGGAATTGTGGGCCAGATACCAAGCTATCATGCTTTGAAATTCCGAACCAATGTATCTTCTCAAAATCTTGATTCATTGTACAATTGTACTCTTCAACTTTATTCTACTTTACAGACGAGGATCAAGAAAGTGATGCAATCGGACGAGGAAATCGGTAGAATGGTGGCCTCTGTTCCAGTTGCAATCGGGCGGGCCATGGAACACTTTGCCGAGAAGTTTCTACAGGTACGGTTTGGGGCACGCTTTGGTTTCCTGGTCAGTTTTACTTTCATAGGTAGCGATTAACTGAGCTGAGATGGGCTAATGGGGATACTTACGCCTTTTGTAGAATAAGGGAACTCATACACCCATAATTATCGAATGATTATCAGTTGCGATAGGAAGGGCCGTGGTCCCGTGGAACGTGGAACACTTTGTCGAGAAATTTCAACAGGTACTATTAGAGCACAAGTTGGTATTGTTGTTGTTAGTGTTATGAATTACCTCTTCATTAGTAAATGACGTTTTAATGTTGAGCGCATGCCTCGAATACTAGATTGTACTGTACTTTGGGATTACACGTTTACTTTTCTGTATTCTACTTCACTAGATCTCTAATTAATTAGTTGTTCAGGCGGCAGCGCAGGCGACGCACGGAAGCAATTCACGAACATTAACACCGGCCCATATGTGAGTTGGCTGTTTTTCTTTCATTCGGAACTGTAGTAAGATAATTTTGTCACTTTTACATTAAAAATCGATACGTTGAACGTATTTTGTTCGTAAGACGAGTTTCGTGGTGCTCACAAGTCACAAGTGTACCTATGTGGTAAAAGATTCTGCCAAAAATGGATTTATACTCAAATACACTTTTCTGCTCGTTTCAGGAAACAAGCTATGATGGCCAATCGTCATTTCGGTTTCCTAGATGGTGTGTTGAAGGAGGTTGGAGCCCCTGGTCTACCTAAGGTGGAACAGGACACAACTAGGCCACATCAGATACAACTGCCACCGGTATGTTGTCAAAACAACTATTTGTTTATTTATTCCTTGATTGGAGAGTAAATAGGTCAATCGTAGCAGGATTACTCTAGTTGAAGAGGGATTTACAGATAAATTATCTTGTGAGAACTGTATTATTACGGCCAGGCCACATCAGACATCAGATACAACTGCCACCTGTATGTTTACTTTCTTTTTCCCACATTCAAAAGCGAATTTGACCATTTTAGATTCCACTGAAAAAAAGTTTCAGGTATGGGAATCGAAAAACGAGTTACCCGTTCCGAATAGACGATAATTTACTCGTTTATTACTTGACTTTAAAATAAGGGGTCAATCTTAGCGGGAAGAGTCTTACTTAGAGACATAATCTAGTAATGTGGTTCAAATGGACAGAAAACTCCAGAAAACGGGCTCCACTTTCGCTAATTTGAAGAACTTTTGACTTTTTTTGATGCGAGAAAAGTTTTCGTAGAATGGTCACACGCCATACTGGTGCTTGCATGTTGGCAACACTATTATTTGTTGAAATGCTTGTTTATCGACGTTTTTTTCTCAGTTCAGGACGTTTAGGTAAATTTGCCGCGCAAATAGCGGTTTTAAACAGAATTCTTATGGTTCCATGTGGTTGGTCCTGGTCCAACGGATCTATGGCGTCTAGATATCTATGGGTGTTCATCTTTCACCGGGTTGTTATGACTACCTTCACTTTCAGAATATGATCGGTTTCCCGGGTGTTGGTCTGGCCCCCGGCGTTTCTCCCACAACATCGAGTCCCCTCTCGCATCTGACCCCTGACCCCAATCTATCGCCAGGTAAGATTTCGGTCCATCGGGCAGAAAGCCTATACCAGTGAGGTCCGACTATACACATTCTTCATTTAAGATAAAAAATGGGCAATTTCTCGGGATATTGGCCAAAAAGTAGTCCATTTTTCGGATTGAATACAATCGAGCGTACAGATTCCGAAACGCCGATCATTTTTGAAGAATAATCAAAATCAATGAATACTGTCTCCATTCGTGATTTTAGTGTAAATTTTTAGTGTTAGATTTTAGTGTGTGATTTTAGTGTAAATGTTTGAAACTTTGATGTTTTTTCGACGCAAGGTCACTTATTCAAAATTGTCTGGTTCCCAGCTGGTGTATGGAATGTGAACAGATGTTCTGCACTACGATTTGTCTGAAACCATGTGAATTGGGAGAAAAGCGGTAGAACGCACCAAAATGAAGTTTAATGCATACTAATTTTCACACATCACAGTAATGTTGTCCAAAATTCAAAATAGAACTACATTTCCGCCAAAACGTGAAAACTCAGTTTATGTCAGTTTTTGCGGCAAAATCATTAAGCTTCCTGTTTTTGTATGAAGAACTGGCCCATTTTGATCGAATATTTGGAACTTACTGTTCTATGAAAACACTTGCATTAGTTTGCCTTTTTTTATGTGTTGTATTGTAGGAGGGTTCCCGTTCCCTCTCACGTCTCCCCCCTTCTCGGCTCTCGGTCATCTATTCCCGCCCATGGGACCCAGTCAAATGGCCGATTTGGCATCATCCCCAGTACAGGTTGGTTCTTGTCATAGATTGTTTTTGATCTCCTTACTTCTTTTGTTTGTGTCTGCTTAGGCTAGGCTAGGGAGTTGGTGTTGGGACTCAAATCACTCAAAATATGGAGTAGGGGGTTGAAATTGTAAAAGGTGATTTCAAAACTCGGTGTCAGAATAACGTGAATCTATGATTTCCGTTGTATTTTCCGCAGTTTCGTTTTTTCTGCAATCTGTACTCGTTCAGCTAATTGCGTAGCTGAGTTTGCGCTGGCGAATTTTTTCTTTTAAGTGTTAACTCACAACTCTAGTTTGAACCATTTTCACCAGTAGAAATTGTGAATACATTTCCGGAAATTCTGTCTAATGACTGTTAGCTTTCGTTTGTGTCTCAGGCTGAACTTTCAGTCGATTCCGCTGTCCCCATCTGTCCAGCAGCCCTCTTCGGAAGGGTCAAAAGTGGGCGTGGCCAATGGCGCGGCCCAGAAACGGTCCAATAACAAGAAGGAGCCACTCCCAAATGGAGAGAAACCGAAGAGGGGCAGACCAAGGAAAATCAAGAAGGACGAGAAGTGGGTTTCTATTGAAACACTAAAAAAATAGCCTGTTCTCTGAATGTTTTTAACTATTCGGACAATTCACTGATGTATGAACTTGGCCCAGTTTTGGCGGAGGCCGTAAGGGTTCCAGGCATAGGGCATACCCCAGTGAAGGTGATCGAATAATTCGAAAAACTTTATTCTTTCACGTGTTTGAATCTGAAAACTGACTTTTTCTTGTCGAATAGTCGGACCTCATCAGTGTATGGTTGCAGGTAAACAAGACTAGATGGGTTCCGGTGCAATTTTGGCTTTCGCCCATCGGAAAAAACTTTGAGTCCCATAGATTTTTTTATTCTGATTTGTTGTAGGTGCCTGGACGAAGAAATGTTCAAGGATGTGTCCACCGTCATTGAAAAGGTTCGTGTTCTCGTCTCACAGATTCGTAATTTTATATATATATATTATCTATAGGAGATGACCTATCTCAGTTATAGTTTTATCTACGCACATATCAGCATTCTAGCATAAAAATGAGCGTGATCAAACTACAAACACGTAAGAACAATGGATTGTGTACAGTTTCTGGCAGATTTCCATTTAGTCATTCTTAGATCCCACCGTATGGTGACAGCATGTGAAATTGGTTCTAATGTTAAGATTATTTATGTGTGAAAAGCGCGTTTTCATCTCATTAACAGTCTTTTTAACAACTTGCCATAGCTCCCATAACTCATTGGTTCATAATTTTGAACAACATTTTCTGTTGTTTTCGCTAATTTGTTTGTTTTGTTTAGGAGGACAAAGAGGTCAAAGATCGTGAAATGATGCCGCCACCCGCGCTGCCCATGGGTGGTTTTGGACGACCGAAGCCAGTCTCATGAGAAGTTCTTTGTTGGAGATCTCATCTAGTTTTAACCTTGCAAGGTCTTCTTCATTCGTTTTTGTCTTGGGACTCCTTCTTTTGTGCTCCTCTTCTCGCCATCCATATTTTTGTATTGTTGATTTGTTGTTCCACTCACATCTCACGATATCGCATTTGTATCTAAGCTAGTTTTTAGTTTTCGGACCTCGAGGAATGAGTGAAGGTGTATTCTTTAAGTTACTAGAAATATTTCTTGTTAAAGATCATCTGGCTCAGCCGTACTGCGTGCATCCTCCACAGTTTTCTTTCCCTGGTGATTTTCCCTCCCTAGTTCCCTTTGACCTCTTTTGCCCATTTTCCGAAGTGATCTATTACATGGCAATGTGTACGGTTTGTTGTTGTTTGTGTTTATTTCCACTAGTTGTCGTGTTTTGTTTTGTGTCCTTCTCCTCTTTAAGCATCCATCCCATTTGTAAGGCCAGCATCATTTGTTATCTACATAAAATGTTACTATGATTTAAGCAAAGGTAACCACAATGTAACCATACATCGGTAGAAGTTTACTTAATACTTTCATTTGAATGTAACCATGTGTTAACTATTTGTGGTTACATTAGTTTACATCCTTTACATTTAATGCATGTTACAAGTGATATTGACCAACTTCTACAGTCCTCTTTCATCTCACTGATCGTATCTACGCGTTGTCCGTTGTGTATTTTCTTTATTCTGACTCGGTTCCATTCGTTGTTTTCTCTACTTTGTTTTGCACTGTTGACTCGTGAGAGTCCATCAACAATCAGTCTTTATTTGTTGTTGTTTTTTGTTGAGGAGGAACAACAATATTAGGGTTGTCGAATCTGAAAACTAATGTTTTGAGTTCTTCACTCCATAGGCAGTGATATACACCACGGTACAACACTGTAATAATTCCTACATTATACACAAAACTAACTATGATATGTATTGTTTGAAACAGACGTAGAAAGTCTGTTTACAACCTGTGCTAAATCATGCGAGACGGCTAAAACATCTACGATCGCAACATTTCACCCAATTACCTGATTGACGACTGAACCGTGAACTGACAACTACCGGCGATTTCCGCTTGATTTCAAACTGTTTTCGTATTGGAAGTAGGCTATCTATTTGTGGAAAATTGCTTCTATTCTATAGTTGAGATGCGTAACGTGGGGTTCACTAGATGTAAATAGAATGGTGCCGCGAAACGTGGGAAAACAAAATCAATTGTGCGCTGAACCATGCCACGTTTTGGAATTTTTAGTTTTTTGTCTGGGTTGCTTATAGAATTCAATAATATTGTATAAATGATTGTTCTCAGCAGTGTGAAATGTTTTTGTTGCGATTATATCATGCGAGAGACAACGCTCTATATAGTCTTTGCCAACGGAAAGCTGAGAGGGTACTGTATATCTCACTTTCCGCTGTGGGCGCACACATGTGTTCGATTCCAAAGCTTGCCGGTTATGTACTCTAATAGCGCAGTGATTAGCGCCCTGCTGCGAATCATTTGCTCGCAGGTTCGATTTCGAAGCGAGACAGAAAATTAAAAATTTGGCATCCACTGTACGTCGCAGCAATGTACGTTCCGCCGCTACACACGCAGTTACAGTACACCGTTGAACGTTCTACTTTCGGAAATAGTTGTTTTTAGCGGCTACATATTCTGAAAACTGTTGGGAATTTTACTGAAATATCGGCCCGAACGTTTTGAAAGCAGTACGTATTGTGTTAGAAGAGCTGCGAACCGAAATTGTTAACATAGAAAAAAAAACCTAGGAAACAGCGAGATGCCAAACTTGCTGTAGAAAGCGTATCCAAGCTCTGAACCGGAAAAGTGTTGAGTGATTGTCGGAGGCCGTTATCACCTACGACCTGTCGACCCCCCTCCTACGTATCCTCCAACATACACTATTTCTCTGCCAGTCCCGGTATCAGTCTGACTAGATAGTGAGCGAATCGAGAGACGCGGGTTTTGATGACACTGCCGGAATGTTCTATCATACAGAGTAGGAGGTATAGTGGGTGCCAAAGGTATAAACTTCAGTCTTTCGCTGGAATCGAACCTGTGAGCAAAATACTTGTAGCAGGGCGCTAACCATTGCGCTACAAGAGTGCATAAAAGGCAAGCTTTGGAATCGGGGACATGTGTGCGTACACAGCGGAAAGTGAGCTATACAGTACCCTCCCGCCTCTCCGTCGGCGACGACTATATATTCAGAACAGTTTTGCTCTAGCATATTCAGTAGGAGGTATACACAGGCAAACTTAAAGGGACCGTTCCTCTATGATGTGCAATGTGGGAAATTTATGAAAAATGAAAAAAGTAATTTATTCTGTTTTGAGATGAAAGTTTATACCATACGTACAGAGAGTTCAAAAAAAAAACACATCATTAAGGAGCAAAATAGAAGGCAACATCGTTCGGGTTACTGTAATGCAGCAATCCTTAATCTATTACTGCTTTTTAGTTTCCATGATATTAACAAGTTTTTATTCACAGATTTCATATCGGTTATTTTGCTCATCTTTTGAATTTGGTTTTGTAATTTTGTAGGCATTTTGAAAATTTTGTACGTAGGTGAACTCGGCGGTGTATGTACGTGCGCGTAGTCGCGCCGCATTTTTGAAAACACGGAGCAAGACAGAAAGTTGACACCTATATGAATGATTTTGGTTTTTTCATGTGAACAATATCGACTAATCAGCTCAAACCTACAAATTAAAGGGGAACGGTCCCTTTAATTGTACAATGAATTTTATATTTTCTCACTTCCTCTCTCTCTATCTCTCTTTTATATTATTCAGAACAGTTTTACTAACAGACAAACATGCCGAAGTCTAAGAAAATGAGCATAGCAGCTGTGGCTGAAGTTGAACCATCGAGTGATCAAGAACAGAATGACGAGGGTGGGTTGAGAAAAACATTTTTCGTTTCTTCGTACTCCTCTTTGATAAATATATAGTATTTTTCATTCCTACTGAGACTCGTACAGTAAGATTTCGAAACTTCCGTTTTGCTCACTTACTTTCGATCGGAAAGTTGAGGACTTTCGCACCCGATTCTCCTGCTCAGGTAAAGCAAATATACGAGAGCATTTTCCATGAACTTCATTTTCAGCTTCACAACAGCTTTCGAAAAGTCGGTAAGGTTACTGTAGGAGTCTCAGTAGGAATGGTGTGAACTATACTCGCTACCCGACGAGAGGTAGAAGGGTCGTTCTCTTCAGAGCAGGTTTCATCGTGAATTTTGTTGTCCTATGTTTGTATAGTTCGCACCATTCCTACTGAGACTCCTACAGTAACCTTACAAACTTTCCGAAGGCTGTTGTGAAGCTGAAAATATAGTTCATGGAAAATGCTCTCGTATATTTACTCTACCTGAGAAGGAGAATCAGGTACACAAATTCTCAACCTCTCCGATCAAGAGTGAGTGAGCGAAATGGATTGGAGGTTCAGAAATCCTACTGTAGGAGTCTCAGTAGAAATGGAAAAGACTATAGCTTTATTCCGCTTTTCGGTCGCGATTAGCGAATGAGGGTTCATGTGGAGATCAAACTGCGAAAAATACATGGACACAGCATCTATTGCAACATTTATCTGTGCATTTTATTGCGAAAAAGATTCACATTGGGCATCTTCTGTTCGTGTGATTTTATGACGTGTATTCATCGACATCTGCGAAGAGCTCGCAAAAATGCGATAATATTCTTCTTGAGATCAAAAACCAGTGAACTACACCTCGAACTCGAAATTTTATGCGAATTTCAAAACTTATATGGTTAATAAATCCAACTGTAGTTCACAGAACCGTTCAGGGGATTTCAATGAAGTTTGGAAAGGAACGATGAAGTAGATCTAACGATTGGAATCTAAAAACAGATTTTAAACGAGAAAAACGGGAAAAATTATGATTTCCACAAATATCAGAGGAGCTGCGAGTGAAAATCATCAACTTGTTTCGTCTTTTCGACGCGGACATCTTCCCTAGAGGTATTTTCATATTTCACTAGAATCCTAACTCGATACCGTTTTGTTACAATCTCAAAAAGTTTTATCGTTTTATGATTTACAACCACCAAACCTGAACCATTTAATAATCAATTCACCCTTGTTGTTTCAAGAGAAAGTTTGCTTAGTCCAAAACTTTATACGTTGGTCTAGAATTTCTGAGTCGATTAATATTAAAATCTTTTTAGGCGAAATAAATGTTTTGAGATCCTGCAAAACCGTCCCTCCAATGCTTCAATCACACGCTGCTATGAATGTCTTCCGCTTCAAATGATTTCAGCGTGAAGAAGTTGGTCACGTCTTACGGTGTCTCGGGTTTTCGCTGTGTCAAGCGGAACTGGAAGCACTATGCGATCAGGTAGTAGTTTACTGAGAACACGGCCAAATTTATTACGCTCTATTTTACATATATTTACATGTTTATTGTTTCACTTCGCTCTATACTATACTCAGTATGGTTCTATAAATTTAACAGAACCTCGAAAATATTTTCTTGCTTCAATTGAAAAATAGTAATGTCGGCACGGTATGTTCTCCCGGGTGAACAAAATGAACTATTCAAAATATAGTTCAGTATGAAATTTTTGGACAGACGAGCGGTACATGCTCCGTCTCATCCTCAGGATTCGTAGTGTGATCTCTAGTAATTTATTTGTAATTCACCATTTATGCTGTTTGTGTAGATCAAACTATAGCTCAGATTTTCTCCCACAAGCTAAAACGATGGTTGTTGGCCACATCTGCTGTAATTGTAGTTTGATGCCTCCGTTTTCAAATTCTACTTCCAAATCTCTGCTTTGTTTACGTATCAAACTACAACTCAGACTACAACTTTTTCAGCTGCCCAAGCAGAATGAAGTCATACCGTTCGAGAACCTCTACCAGAGGGTAATTTCCGCTTTTCGCTACAACGAATGGCCAATCCCAAGTGAAAAGAAGGTGCACAGAGCATTTCAGGTGAGTTTGTTGTAGTTTGATCTACATTTGTGTGAAAATCAAACTACAGATACAACCGGCCTTCCTTTTAGTTTTTTTGGATCATCTTGGACACATACAGTATGAGTTCCTTGAAACATTGTCTTGATGATAGTATGAGAGAAACTAGGAGGATTATCAAAGGCTGAGTAGTTTGATCAGATTGGGTTTCAGTCATAGTTTGAGGACTACAATGCAGATCAAACTACAACTCAGTTGTGCTAACTTCACATAGGTGTTGACGATATTTGGAAGTAAACTGAATAGTCACGTTAAGTTAGTATGCTAATGAGGCATCGTGCACTTGGTCATTGCACGTTTCTTAGTTCTGCTCTGTTTAACATGTTTCACTTGACTCTGCAATTGACTAACTGCATATCTGTATTTGTAGTTTGGTCGCTAGTTGGGATTAGTCGTCATTCTGAATCTCTGATGTGTATGGAGATCAAACTATGACTGAAAATTGATCAGTCCCCATACTTTTCAGTTGGTTTGCGAAGACCGATTCATCAAGAAAGAACGACTGACTCACTTGTTGACAACGACAGGTTGGTTTTCTTGGAATTCTGAATATGTATTGTGGTATACGATGAGCTCCTTCCAAAACAAGTGTTCATTGTGTTCATTCAGCTGTGTTTGTAGTTTGATCCTCTTGCTTTTCGGTAAATTTTTTTGTGGCTGCATTGAGTACAGACTACAATTCAGCTAATATTTAGCTCAATTGAATATATTGTACATGTATAGTACAACTTTGTGTGGAATACGCCAATATTTCATACTGAAAGTCTAAAAAGGCCAAGTTTTTAGTTTAAGTTGTTCTGTACTACGTATTTTCCGGTAACTAATCCTGCGTTTCTCGATTTGCGCACTATTTTGCGCCAATCGTATCCCGGCGGAGAGCAGAATAAACAGCGTATGTTTGAGGAGACGCAGGTTGAGATAGGAACGTCGGCATATTCTGGAATTTGGCTTTCGTAAATAGTAATCAATATTCGATAAATTTTAGGCGAACCTCTATCGGAAGCAGAAGCACGAGAAATGATTTCCCATTTGAAGGTCAAAAAAGATGGAAATATCGATTGGAGGGAGCACGAGAAACAGCTGATCAAAAGAAGTGGAAAAGATTGAGTCCTTATTAGTCATTATTCTCTCGTGATCTCGTGATAATAATTGAAATCTATTTTAAATAAATTTCTTTCATTTTCTTTATTGATAACCAAACTGGTCTGTCAACTTTTTGTTGTGGTTGGAATGTTAACCTCTTCAAAAACACCTCTCTTCTGTACTGAAACCCAAAATCATATCAAAACTCTGAAAAATTAATGTAAAAAGGGGAAAACGCGAAAAAGTAAAAGGTAAGTTACAAAACTATAACTGCCACTTTCTGACTTTACGCTTTACCCGAAACTTTGAGTACAGTTCTGTGAAATGAACGCGTTCGAAGAGTGGGCGTGGCTTGGTTTCCCTGTCAACTCCCACGCAGTGGAAGATTTTCCTTTCGTCTTCATTTTATCCTCACTCGCTCCCGGTCTTGGTCGAAAATGGGAATCAGCTGGACTTATCAGGTTTTTCATTGGATTTTCAGAGTTTTCTTCATGGATCAGAGAAAAATCTTTTTTCTGTGTTTCATCTTCATCCTCATTTCAACAGAATGTATTTTTTGAGGATAACAACAAAAAGTAGCACCGTCTGCAGACAATATTTTGTTACACGTTGCTACTGAGGATGCCATAGGGGGAAGGTATCTTGATTTGAGTGGTTACGTCTGGCGGCGTAGCAATCCCTCCAATCCCACGAGAAGTTCATATGAGTTTCTCATGAGATACCTCACGAGCTTCTTGTGAGCTCTCAATGTTGTAGCATAGCAAACGATACAAGCTCATGAGAAGCTCACGCGAATAGCTCATGAGGTATCTCATGAGATTTTCGAGGAATTGCTACGCCGCCTGGGGTAGAGGCGAAACGCACCAATTTCTATACTCTTTTTCTCTCTTATTCTCCTAGTTTGTATCACTTTCCTCGAACTCACCTTTATTTCCAGGTCCGACTTCCTAATCTCCCCCCTCCCTCCCTCTCTCTCTCTCTCTCTCATTCTCTCCCCCTCTCTCTCTTTCTCTCCCCCTCTCTCTCTCTCTCTCGACCCTTTTAAACCCTATCCTCCCAGGTTCTTCCGTGGTTCGACTACCTAACCGCCCCCATCACTCTCGTTTGGTTCCTCGCCATCGCCTATCTCTTCCAGATAACTTTCGTCAAAATGCTACTAGTTCCCAAGGGACAGGCTAAAGCGGTCAGTTGTTCTTTGATCTTTGTAGTTTGATATGAACTGTAGTATCTGCACCTATGCCAAGGTCGAGGCTTCATTGAATGTATTTGCTCTAGAATTGTCGCAGTTTCCATAAGGAAAGCCGAAGAGAATGATAACTGCTCTAATGAGCCGTTTGCAGTTTCACAAAAGTTGAACTTTCTACATGCATGGCTTAATCTGCTACTTGAGCATACAGCGCTGACAGAATCAATCAGGTACGCAGCGGGGCGAGAGTCGTGAAAGAAATCGGGGAAAATCCCGTAATATTTTAGAAAAACAATAGGAAGCCAGAATTTTGAACGAAGAATCATGGAATATTCGTCGACCGGACGTTAGAGGGGAAAAATAGCGTGCGTTTGAGTAGATGCAGGTTGAGATAAAAAAACCGGAGTTTTTATGAATACCAACTCGGATGCAAACTGCGGACTACACTATTCTCAGATTTAACCTGCTTCCGTGTATATACAGCGTTGCACCAGTATATGCACACGTACAGTATACCTCTTTGTAGATTAATTTTCGATGTTAATTGCGAAATCCATATTAGAAACCTGCGTTGTGAATCTATACTTTCTTGACATCTTTCTTGGGTTCTTGACATAAGATCAGTTATAGCGTGAAACGTGTTTAGATTCAACAATTTCAATATTTTTGAATATCTTTTTAATCTTGTATTATTTCGTATTTCATCTCTTTCAGCCTTTCCTTTTGTGTGGTGAAAAGACGGGAACAACGAAGAGAGCGAACAAATAGAAGAAGAATCGACTAGTAATTTGTCTACCAAAGAGAATAAACAAAAGTGTTTCTTTTCCATTTGTACAATAAACGTCAGGCGGTCTGTGTTGGGCATGTTTTTTTTTCTCTGAGAAAACATTTCGACTCAAAATGTGACCAAGTTTTCGTGTTTATCTATGTCTTTCTGTTTGTTTATATCTTTCTTTCCACCTCCTGCTTTCTCTCCTCTTTCACCCTCCTTCTATCTCTCCTCTCCCTACTTCATTTCGTGAAGACTATCGAGATTGGTAGAGATCTGTGACTATTTCTATTGAATTCTGCTTATAAATAATCGAATTTGGTAGAATCAAACTACACAGTAGAAATTTTCGACGGCAAAGGGTATTTACTACCGGAGTGTAAATACTACCGTCGTGTAATAACTACCGTCCTGCGGATTTCTAGATTATTCTATCGATTTTCTTGAGTTTTTGTTGCTTTAAAGCTTTGTTTACTTGTTTTATCTTACTACAAACTTGTCAATAGTCATTATCTAATGTTTTGCGAAAGAATTGGAACATTTTCCCAGAATGGCTTTGATTGAACCGTTTCGACTGTTTTAGTGATATTTGAGGCGGTTTTTCGAAACCACAGATAAATATAATACCTCATCGTTAGTAAATAAATATCATTTTCTGGCTCCTATCATCTAGAAATGCCTCATTTTTTTTTATTTCTGTTCTTAAATCAAACACGAGTTTCAGAAACTCAAATTTTGTGAAATATCTTTCCAAGAGGATTCGATGCTATGCACATCAACTGCACATTTTAACCCTCCCACATTTCCTTATTATAAGTTGTCTGCCATATGTATTTCTATATGTGTTCACACTTTATTTCATACATGTTGGCTATTATTCACCTTGGAATTATCCGAATGCGTTTCAGGACAAATCTTTGAGGGTTCGCGAAGAAAAATCTGGTTCTTGGATAGGTTGAAGAAAATAAAATTTCAGGTCGGTTTTCACCATTTTTATAGAAAATATTCTTTAGCTCAGAATATGAGGACAGAAATCTAACGGTGTGTTTCTATTACGCTAATTTTCATCTTCTGAGCTGGAGCTACATTATTTGGATCATATTTCTCGTTCTCGGAGTAGGTTTACTAATGATTATTCCAAAACCAACCAATGCTGGCAGTTACTCGGAACTCAGTTCGGTTATGACAATAGACGTTCAATAGTTCATATCTGCTAGGACAGTCTGTTTTCTCACATTAGAAGAAACAGTCCAAACTGAACCCCTTATAGTCATTATGAGAGTTCGCATGAACGTGTATAACGTGTATAAGAATATTTCAAAGATTGGCCAACCATAGCTAGATCTAACTCAATATAGATTAGGTTGTGAGGCTAGAAACTTAGTGTACTGTTTTTCTTCCCCTGATATTCTCTAGAACTTAAGCTGCAACTTAAGCTGTCCAAGTTGGACCATCTTGTCGTTTTTCGTGTCACTTTCCTTAAACGTATTTCAAAAACTTACAATAGTTGGCTAGATTCGATTAGATATAAGATAGAGTGTGTTAAGAGAAACCTAATTCTGTAATCCATATCACCTAGTCTTTTCTAGAACTTGAGCTGCAGCTGTCCAAGTTTGACCAACTTATGTCGTTTTTCGTATCACTTCCCTCAAACGTATTTCAAAAACTTACAATAGTTGGCTAGATTTGATTAGATATAAGATAGAGTGTGTTAAGAGAAACCTAATTCTGTAATCCATATCACCTAGTCTTTTCTAGAACTTGAGCTGCAGCTGTCCAAGTTGGACCAACTTATGTTCGTTTTTCGTGTCACTTTCCTTAAACGTATTTCAAAAACTTACAATAGCTGGCTAGATTTGATTAGATATAAGATAGAGTGTGTTGAGAGAAACCTAATTCTGTAATCCATATCACCTAGTCTTTTCTAGAACGTGAGCTGCAGCTGTCCAAGTTGGACCAGCTTTTGTCGTTTTTCGTGTCAGTTTCGTCTAACGTATTTAAAAACCTTAAAATAGCTGGGTAGATTCGATAAGATCTAGGATAAAGGGTGTTAGGAGAAATCTGATTCTGTAATACATATGAGCTAGTCTTTTCTAGAACTTGAGCTGCAGCAGCCCAAGTTGAACCAACTTTTGTCGTTTTTCGTGTCAGTTTCGTCTAACGTATTTAAAAACCTTAAAATAGCTGGGTAAATTCGATAAGATCTAGGATAAAGGGTGTTAGGAGAAATCTGATTCTGTAATACATATGAGCTAGTCTTTTCTAGATCTTGAGCTACAGCAGCCCAAGTTGGACCAGCTTTTGTCGTTTTTCGTGTCAGTTTCGTCTAACGTATTTAAAAACCTTAAAATAGCTGGGTAAATTCGATAAGATCTAGGATAAAGGGTGTTAGGAGAAATCTGATTCTGTAATACATATGAGCTAGTCTTTTCTAGATCTTGAGCTACAGCAGCCCAAGTTGGACCATCTTTTGTCGTTTTTCGTGTCACTTTCCTTAAACGTATCTCAAAAACTCACAATAGCTGGCTAGATTTGATCAGATCTGGGATAGAGTATGTTAGGAGAAATCTGATTCTGTAATCCATATGAGCTAGTCTTTTCTAGAACTTGAGCTACAGCAGCCCAAGTTGGACCAACTTATGTCAAATTTGAGAGTCAGTTTCGTTGGACCAACTTTTGTCGGTGTATTCTTGGTTATTCAGAGACTGTCGAGACATAGATAGACAAAACTTGATAGAAAATAGAATGTGATAAGACTAGTCTATTTTTGTGCTTCATATTCGCTAGTGTATTCTAGAACATTGGAGTAGTCCAAACTTTTCGCCAACTCTTTCCCTTTTCTCGTTTCATCGGCAAACTCTTTTCATTCTCCAAATATGAATGTTTCGCTAGTTCAAAACTTGAACACAATCCAGTTTAGGTAGTTTAATGTCACCTGCTCTTATCACCTAATATTACTTATAATCTTCCAAATAGAAGGTTACCAGTGTAAGCATCTAATTTTGTTGCATTACTTCACTTCTGGGCATGAGATGTATTCCAAAATATTTCAATATGTGTACCAGATCTTGCTAGGGTATTGGAAAAACTTGGTTTCTCTTCCAGATCGCCATCGGATTTCCATTGAAGCCACCAACGTTTCGTTTGATACCTACGTCGAAACAGTTACTCGTTTGTTTATTTAAGAAATTAAATGTATAAACATTATAATTCAGTACACTTCTTTTTTCATGCCGTAAACAAATTTATTTAGCAGTGAATGCCAAATGAGTAACACACTTTTTCATCTGTTCTATCGGAATATCTGCTGGTAGTAAGAGGACCATCTGCCTGGAAAATAAAACAGTATTATGAGATGAAATGACTATACATAGCCATCTTGTAGTGTTTTCGCGCAAGTTGGGGTCTATTCTACGATTAAACGGGGTTTCAGGTCACCTCACCATTCTCGATAACTGTTTTCAGGTTACCTAGGTGACCTGAAATTAACCTGACCTGAATCAAGAATCAAGGTTACCATTATGAATGCTCCGATCGAGATTCCCACTCTCGCAACCTGAAAAACAGGTTTCTAATACTAAAACCGGTTAGATATGATGTGAAAGTTGAAATAAGGAAAGGGAGGTGGGGTGAATTTGGTTTGAAGTAGTTTCTATCAGAGCCACCCAGCGTGGCTGACAGCCGTGAAGATTCATTTGAATGTGGGCCTGTTCTCATATTTGCAGATAGCAGATTTAGTTGACAGGTTCTATTTAGTTAACCACTTAGGCTAGTGCAGCTTCAGTTATAGAAACCAAAGAGAGAGAAAAAAACTTAATAATAGATACATAATGTTATTCTATGATCTAATCAATATTATGTGAAACCGACCGTAGTCAGTTGTCAGAGACTTCACCAACCACAAAAACTGAAAGTGATCCGATTTTAGTTGCATCAGTTTATAGTATGGAGAAACACAGCAGCAAATTTTCTGTATTACTTTCTATAGTGAACCAATTTCTGTACAGCTAGACTTCGAATATTTCCGAAACAATCTCAAGTGAACTGACTCTCAAAGTGACCAAAGAGGGTTCAGTTTGAACTGCTACAGCTCACGTTCTAGGTCTCACTAGCGAAAATGAAGCAAAATACTATTTTCTCTTATTGTCCTCCATCCTATAATTGAGATATCTTCCGCTATGACTTGTCAGTTTTTGAAATATTATCATACACACTGACTCTCAAAGTGACAAAAAGAGGTTCAGTTTAGAGTGGTCCAGCTCTCTTTCTAGACATCACTAGCAGATATGGATCACGACACGCATTTCCATCTTATATCGAGTTGTCACTAGCTAGGGATCGCCAGGCATTGACATATCTTCATATAAACTGGATCTCAAAGTGACAAAAGTTGGTCCAACTTGGACAGCTGCAGCTCACGTTCTAGAAAAGACTAGGTGATATGGATTACAGAATTAGGTTTCTCTCAACACACTCTATCTTATATCTAATCAAATCTAGCCAACTATTGTAAGTTTTTGAAATACGTTCGAGGGAAGTGATACGAAAAACGACAAAAGCTGGTCCAACTTGGACAGCTGCAGCTCACGTTCTAGAAAAGACTAGGTGATATGGATTACAGAATTAGGTTTCTCTCAACACACTCTATCTTATATCTAATCAAATCTAGCCAACTATTGTAAGTTTTTGAAATACGTTTGAGGGAAGTGATACGAAAAACGACAAAAGCTGGTCCAACTTGGACAGCTGCAGCTCACGTTCTAGAAAAGACTAGGTGATATGGATTACAGAATTAGGTTTCTCTCAACACACTCTATCTTATATCTAATCAAATCTAGCCAACTATAGTAAGTTTTTGAAATACGTTTGACGAAACTAACACGAATAACGACAAGATGGTCCAACTTGGACAGCTGCAGCTCACGTTCTAGAAAAGACTAGGTGATACGGATTACAGCATTAGGTTTCTCTCAACACACTCTATCTTATATCTAATCAAATCTAGCCAACTATTGTAAGTTTTTGAAATACGTTTGACGAAACTGACACGAAAAACGACAAGATGGTCCAAATTGGACAGCTGCAGCTCACGTTCTAGAAAAGACTAGGTGATATGGATTACAGAATTAGGTTTCTCTCAACACACTCTATCTTATATCTAATCAAATCTAGCCAACTACAGTAAGTTTTTGAAATACGTTTGACGAAACTAACACGAATAACGACAAGATGGTCCAACTTGGACAGCTGCAGCTCACGTTCTAGAAAAGACTAGGTGATACGGATTACAGCATTAGGTTTCTCTCAACACACTCTATCTTATATCTAATCAAATCTAGCCAACTATTGTAAGTTTTTGAAATACGTTTGACGAAACTGACACGAAAAACGACAAGATGGTCCAAATTGGACAGCTGCAGCTCACGTTCTAGAAAAGACTAGGTGATATGGATTACAGAATTAGGTTTCTCTCAACACACTCTATCTTATATCTAATCAAATCTAGCCAACTACAGTAAGTTTTTGAAATACGTTTGACGAAACTAACACGAATAACGACAAGATGGTCCAACTTGGACAGCTGCAGCTCACGTTCTAGAAAAGACTAGGTGATACGGATTACAGCATTAGGTTTCTCTCAACACACTCTATCTTATATCTAATCAAATCTAGCCAACTATTGTAAGTTTTTGAAATACGTTTGACGAAACTGACACGAAAAACGACAAGATGGTCCAACTTGGACAGCTTAAGTTGCAGCTTAAGTTCTAGAGAATATCAGGGGAAGAAAAACAGTACACTAAGTTTCTAGCATCACAACCTAATCTATATTGAGTTATCTCTAGCTATGGTTGGCCAATCTTTGAAATATTCTTATACACGTTATACACGTTCATGCGAACTCTCATAATGACTATAAGGGGTTCAGTTTGGACTGTTTCTTCTCATGTGAGAAAACAGACTGTCCTAGCAGATATGAACTATTGAACGTCTATTGTCATAACCGAACTGAGTTCCGAGTAACTGCCAGCATTGGTTGGTTTTGGAATAATCATTAGTAAACCTACTCCGAAAACGAGAAATATGATCCAAATAATGTAGCTCCAGCTCAGAAGATGAAAATTAGCGTAATAGAAACACACCGTTAGATTTCTGTCCTCATATTCTGAGCTAAAGAATATTTTCTATAAAAATGGTGAAAACCGACCTGAAATTTCATTCAACTCAACCGATCCTCAAACCACATTTTGCTTCGCAAAACTTTTATCCTGTAACGAATTCGGATAATTCCAAGGTGAATAGTAGTCAACATGTATGAAAATAAAGTGTGAACACTTCACTAACACATATAGAAATACATAATATGGCGGACAACTTACAATAAGGAAATCTAAGAGGGTTCAAATGTGCATTTGATGTGCATAGCATCGCATTCTCTTGAAAAGATTTTTCACAAAATTTTAGTTTCTGAAACTCGTATTAGATTAAAGAACAGATCAGTTGTAAGGTATTTTTGAACGGTGGAAGCCAGAAAATGATATATATTCAATAATAATGAGGTTATATCCATCTATGGTTCCGAAAAACCCCCTCAAATATCACTAAAACGGTCGACACGGTTCAATCAAAGTCATTATCGGAAACATGTTCCAATTCTTTCGCAAAACATTAGATAATGACTATTGACAAGTTTGTAGTAAGATAAAACAAGTAAACAAAGCTTTAAAGAAACAAAAACTCAAGAAAATCGATAGAATAATCTAGAAACCCGCAGGACGGTAGTTATTACACGACGGTAGTATTTACACTCCGGTAGTAATTACCTTTTGCCTTTTCGACGGGAATGTTTTTGGGTTACGGTGGTTATTTGTACGCTTCATGTATTTTAGCTCACACGTCTGTAAATTTTAAGCGTTGTAAAAAAATTTCTAATGTTTATTTATAAATTTTAATCTTGTTTTCAATTAGTATTTGTTCATTTTTCTCATCAGTCTTCCATCCATGGTGTTTATAAAGAGTGCCGCATATTTTTTCCTAGTGGTTCAATGAACACAAACAAGGCATTTCAACTAATCAAGGAATTCGGGTTCATACTGTTCCATTGAAAGGTGATCAGTTGTGTAACTAGAATGGGAGACCATGTTATTGTCTGCAGAAGAAGTCTGACGATTTTTTCAACTGTTATGTGTAATGCATATCGGCTCCCTGAGCTCCACAAGACAGTAAACTATCATGGTTCATCATCCTTCCATTTTTTTCCGTGCCTCCTTCAAAGTATTTTCAATCATGTAGAGCTCTTTCTGTATTAAGTTATTCAAATAATAACGCGTTACCTCTAACAAGTCTAAAGTGTGTATGCTGTTATATGTCTTCTCACTGAATCAATAAGTTTTTTTCTAGTTGTCTCGGAATCATTCTTTTGTGGTCTATATTTCTGTTGCCTGTTGTTGTTTGGTAATCTACAGGCATAATCGTTTTTTGCCGTCTAATATGTGCTTCATTTCCAGATGTCGAGTGACAGCGACCATGTCGAAATCGAAAACAACGTGGAACGTAAGCGTAAAAACAAAAACAAGAGACGTAGATCCGAAACAGAAGATGACTCTGGGGAACACCACGGCGAACCTTCTTCTAAGATGTTGAAGGTCCGTTTTCAGTTACAGGGGTGACCAAAAACTTGACCGACCCTACAGCCGGTACGACCCTTCCACCTTAAAAAATAGAAGTCTGCAAATGTTGCACGCGTGCAACTTGTGGTTCCCTCTGTTTTCAGTTCTGGTAATACTGCAGTATAATAAAATTGTCCAAATTCCAAATAGGTAAAAAACCTTTTGCTAAGCGGACATTTTCGATGAAAAAAATTGGAAACTGAGCACGTTTTATTTTGTTTTGAGGGTTCATTCTGAAGTTTGAAGATAAGTCGAGCGTTTCTGGTGTGTTCAAACTATGTACGCGGAAGTATTTACCACTAGCTTCAAAAGCGAAGCGAGAGATAGTAGTTCTCTCTCGTCAAAAATATTTTCGTTAAAACACGGTTCTATTTCAATTTCACCAAACGTGGTTAATTCATTCATTCTTACGAGTTTACGACAACGTTGTGAGGTTTGAGGTGTAAGCATCAAAAAGAGTATTGAAGAATGTACAATCTCTCATTTGTTGCATTTGGTTTGTAGATTAAAGGATATGATTGGTTAATGGTTCCAAAGATCCGAAGTTATATAGTCAAAATTTGTAAAAGTTTGTCTGAGTGTCTAGAAAGAAGCTTGTTTTTTTTAATGTCCTGGCTTTTTCAGCTAAGTAGTCTTGATTTTTCGCATTCCCGAAGAACCCCAAGAAAATTCAAAGAATCAATCGATAATTGTAGGGCGACATGACGTTTGGAGATGAATATGATGTAGAAGATGAGGAGGGAGCAGCGGTGGACGAATCGATAATGGTCGGAGGAATAGACCCGGCCACCATGATCGATTATGTCAAGGTAGAGTCATTGCGGGAGAAAAATCTGATAGTTTGGAACAAAAGCAGGGGCCAATTACTTCAATTATGGATAAAAAGGAGATTTTTCGTGTTTTTCCGGTTGGCTACAACGCTACCCGCAACCACTCAACGGTTTCTGCTTTCTTGAATGAACGGCGTTCAGTCACTTTTCGTACAGAAACATTTCGTTTCTCAACTAATTTGAGACTAGTTTTTAGACAGCTCACTCTGGCACCTTGATATATTACTGTAATTTTTCGGATGCAATCTATTATTTGTAGATGGGATAGTGTTGGTTCAAGGGTTTGAAGATTCCAACGTCCTAAAAGGCAAATTGTTGATCTACTCTCTACTAGAAGTGCTTTTCCGAGACATATTGGTGTACTGTGTAGTTGAAATGGAATCAATTCTTGCCTATTTCAGTCCTTCGGTGAATTCATGAAAAAGAAGGAGAAGTCGGCAGTTCAAGTGAAGTTCTCTTCTCGCTACGTCGATGATTTCCTTATCTGGAAGGGAGACGGTGATGTGGATGCCGAGTGAGTTGCAAACGAAAACGACAGGGATAACTACTTCTGGGAGAGAGAGAGAAACGGGTTTTTCCTATTAGAATGCATCACTTTTTATGATTTTTCATCAAAATAGTACCCAGTAAACATACGTAAACAAAATACCTCCTATTTCGATACTGACCGATGCTCTCTTTTTCCATTTCTTTAGGTTTGAACTGAACAAAGTTGACCAATTGCAGAACCTTCACTAAGTCGTATAGGAAGTATCTGGCGCTCGCGTTGAAGAGTCTAACCACGGAGGATTCAATCGCGTCAGTTTTTCCTCCTCTCATAGTTCTTTTTTCTGGTACCTGTTCTTTAAATCTGTGTTCATATATCCAGTACCCCAGTTTGGGATGCGGAGGAACGAACCAATTTATTATTAGTTGTAGATTGAGTTTACTGTGGCTGTACTTTGTAGGCTCAAATAGCCGGGTAAGCTGGTTGAGCAAAACTTCAATAACCCCATTCTTATTGGGCGTGTAGATCACTGCTTTACTTGCGATACCCCGGTTAGCTAAGCGGAGATCCTGGACTTTTAAATAATCGAATCGGCCCTATCCCACCTGTGATTACTGCGTGTTATGTTAAGGTTTTCCGCCTTCAAGTCCTATTGTGTAATATGTTGTGTTTGCAGTCCCCTCATCTCGTATCTGGATCGTGGAGAGTCCATCCTGGCATTTCCGGATTTCCCGCAGCGACCCCAGAATCTGGCAATGTTCTATGCCAAGAAGAACAATCTCAGCTGTGGATTCGGAAAAATCAACGTGAGTGGTGAATTTTCTCATGGGCATAGTCGCAGGTCTCTAGCATACTTTTGTTATTGCAGAAGTTTACCTATCGATTATAGGCTGTTGCAGTTGAAATTTACACCTTGAAAGACCTTGCCTATTTTTCAACTGATTGAAATGTAAAAGTTGTTCCTTCTGGTAAAAAAAGTTACATGTTACATCTCGCTGCATTTTTGCATTAGTGACGAGTTGATCATTCCAGGAGGTGCGCAAGACAATGTTGGCGGACCACGCGGGAAGAGAGGAGTGCGAGCACGAGCTCGGTCTGTTGGAGGTATCGATTTTTGGGTTTTTGTTTACCAAATTAAGGCCTTATGAGGTTTAGAGTTTAAGGTATTGCGGATGACCGCCCTTTGTCATACCACGGTAAATTTGTACGAATAGCTAAAAAAAATCATCAGACGGATCCTTTTTCGCTGAAATCAAAGAAAACAGTTTTGATGCAGCAAAATCATGAAATGTTACGTTTGACTGAAAAAAGGCGAATGTTCTGCAAAGTTGTCACACATTACGGATGTGTGGTTTCACGTATAGGCAGACGCTAACTGTGAGTTGTGAGTGTTCCTTGACGATTTCGGAAACAACTGTCTGGAAGATTTAGATTTTACTAGGTATTTCGATTGGAAAATTCATTGAGAAATGACAAACAATTTGCGGATGTTATATAAGTGATGATTGTTCGTCTTTCCGCTTATCAACAAATCACCTTTTTAGTAATTTTGTTACAAATATTTTGATTAACTTCTTTGCAGGAGAAATACCTGCGTGATTTGGAGGAATTTGGGGACAAACACAAGTTGACCGCCAACCAACAGCAGTTCATGAATCGCAAAATTGCGACTCTCAAGAAAAAGGTAATCATTTCTCTATATTTGTACTTGAACTAAATCATTCGGTAAAAAAATGACATTTATTTACTTATTGATATTAGTATAGTATAGGGGTAATCACAAAGTATACTCTCCCCTCTACAAAGGAAAGTAGTGGCAACATGTTAGAAATATGTACCAAAAGTGAACCATTCATTCTATTTAGAATTATTCTTAGTGTATTAAAGTTATCCGATTAGCCAGAAAAAGTCTATGAACAGTATGAACGAGCTATTTTTTCGCCGAAAGCGGGTTAATTTGTCAGTTTTCGATGCAAAAACATAAATTTCCACGTGTTACGTGTTATAATCTGAAAAGGGAACAGACTGTGTCTAGTCGGACGAGTTTGTTTGCAGCTGCATGGTCCCGTGCCGAAGACCCCAAAGGCAACGAAGACTCCCAAGAAGGCCAAGAAGGATCTGACAGCATTCGATATGTTCTGCAGGACTTGTACCAAGTAAGAATGGGGTATTTATACTAAATACATCATCCGTTATCAGATCGAACACGTCAAGTTTCAGACTTTTGTTTTGCATGGAAAAAAGATGTTGTACTCGGGTTAGGAAGAGTTTGCACATTTATGTTTTCCTGGCTTGCAAGATTAGCAAAACTATGGACAGTTCCAATGCACTGCTTTGGGAACGGCTGAAATTATAGAACGCGCGCGTTTAGCGAAAACATTTTAGAATCTAAATAGAATGAGTTTTATTGCAACGAAGGATGAAATGTTCGACATATCGTGATGTAGTTCTTCAAGTTGGAGAATAATGAATTTCACGCGAATGCTGTGTGAAAATCTGGTTAGGTGATCGAGTCCTTAACTTAGTGTGCACGCCTGGGGACCTGGGGTTACGAAGTGAGAAAACTTGACTGTTGTTTGTATATTTATATTGGTTCTCTTTAGGGTTGTTAATCGAGTTTGAAATTTCGAGTTTTCGAGTTTCGAGTTTTTCGAGTTTTGGGAAAAAACGAGTTTTTCGAGTTTCGAGTTATTCGAGTTTTGGGAATTTCGAGTTTTTCGAGTTCGAGTTTTTAGCGTTTCAAAAAAAACCGAGTTTTCGAGTTTCGAGTTGAACTCGAAAAACTCGATTTTCGAGTTTCGAGTTCGGTTGTTAGGTTTCAGGATTTTATCGAGATAAAAAAAATAAGAATTTCTTGAGAAATTCGGATTTTTTCTCATGATTAGGCGAGAATCGTGAAAAAAAGAAGCATTTTATGTTTGAAATAGCAGAAAAGTGCTGTGAAACGCTCATTCGTTCATTATTCATTACTTGGGACGTGGCCAAACTCGAAACTCGAAAACTCGAACTTTTCGAGTTTCAAAAATTTCGAGTTTTCGAGTTTCGAGTTTTTCGAGTTTTGAGAAAAACCGAGTTTATCGAGTTTCGAGTTACTCGAATTTTGGAGATTTCGAGTTTTTCGAGTTTCGAGTCGAACTCGAAACTCGAAATTTCGAGTTATTTCGAGTTTTTTCGAATTTCGAGTTTGGCTTTAACAACCCTAGTTCTCTTGCTAGATACGACGAGCTCGATGCTGAAAAGCGTCTGAAGAAGCTACAGAAAAAGTTCGACAAGTTGGATGCCAATGAGCGGGAGATCTACGAAAAGTGTGCCCTGCTCCGATAGATTTGTTTTACAAATTCATTTATTTGCAATGTTTCCTACCTCTCAGTTGTTTTGTTTTGTTCTCTGTTCTGCCGTCGTTATATAGAAGTGTAGTGAAAAGATTTATTGAGGAGTTGGTTATTTTGTCTGGTTGGTGGTTATTGTTTGTTATTCAGTGGTTTCCTATCGAAAACCCAGTAACTGAGACTGACTGAAATATTAGGTTCTCTCGCCTGCATTGACTGCCCTGTTCTCATGGTACAATTCTATGTATTTCTGAAAAGTTTCTTAGGTCTCATATTGATAAGGAAATGTCTCTTTTACTTACCAATGTATTTTTGTTCTCGTTGCTATCGTTGTAAGCGTTGCATGTGTGTTTTTGTTTGGTTTACTGAATAAAGGAATTTAAAATTGAGTAGTTATATCGAAGTCCACTTTGTAAGAAAGTTTCAACAGAAAATGTTTTCTCAGGAGTTGGGAGCTTGATTTAAGGCACGTTTTTAGTTTTTGTAGTTTGATCTGTGGGTAAAGCATATCAGGGTATCAAACTACAAACACAGCGGATGTGACCAACACGTATCGTTTGAGCTCTATCATTCGCCTATTGGAAGATGAGTGTTCGAGATTATATGTAGTTCTTTGGCAGATAAATGTTTAATGGAATCGTATGTTCCTATTCTTGTACTCATCGAATTGAGGCTTTTCTCGGCGAAATAGGTTTGTTTGTAATTGAAATTAACACTGAGAAGTAAAAAGCATGTTTCGTAATTCTCTTCTACACCATTTCGAAGTAGTTCTGACAGCGAGTGTGACTCGTTTCTCCTTCAAAACTTGGCTAAACTTGGACAAGATTTTTTTTGTAGCGTGGGTTACGGTAGTTTTGTGTACTTCCGGTTAGTATTTTCGTGGACACGCCTATAATTTTTTCTTTATTTTTTTAAAACTTTATTAATAGGAAATTATACAACTAATTCTTCTTTCTTTCTTAAAGGATAAGTGTCAGATATAGTTGGTTATCATCATGTGTATTGTTCTGTTTGTGAGTTAGGTCTTGTTGGTAAATTCCTTTCCGAACATTCGTTACTTTTATCGTACCAAAATCGAATCATATCAATTAATGTCGAGCCACATGGTTTGTTCCAAACCAGTTGCAAACCAGCATAAGTTGACCCGAACCCAGCTGTTTACCTGATACTGAAATCGCAAGTTGGTTTGGTTCTGTGTCTGTTTGGGAGTTTGGGACGGTTCGGAAAGACATGACAGCTTATCTGCAAAACTTGTACCAAAACTGAGTGACTTTGTTATTCCCAAAAGTTTGCGGAGCATCAGATGCTCAGCTGGGCGAACTATTTTAGGAACTTGGATGGAAAGTGAAAGTTTAACCAATTGAATAGCTGTATTTCAGTTCACAGAAAAGGATTATTAAACATACAACGTCGTACCTCTTCTGACAATTGTTGTTTACATTGATGTAAAAACTTCAAATAAAACTCAAAACCCCCAAAAATTTCCAGATAAGATGTCTCTGCGCGAGACGACTGCGCGAACAACGCATCTCTTGCAACAGACTTTGGTCGAAAAAGAGCGACGGCTGCGAGATTTGGATGCCGAGATGCAAAGAGTCGAGCAGGCACTCATGTTCTCCAGGAATGAATGCAGGACACCGGTGCGTTTCTTATTCACACGTCTAATTATTTCACGTCATCTTTGATTATTTGCCCGAAAAAAAGGCTTACTTTTTCGCCGAAAACTAGAAGATTTCTCTATTTTCGATGCAAACTCGTCAATTTTCCTGTCTTTCAACCTCATAACGGACTACTTTTTGTGGGTCGAACCCTAGTGGTGTATTGATTTCACTGTAAAATAAGGGTTATGTTGAAATATTATGGGTTGAATGCTACTGGTTGGTGGTTACAGGAAATATCTTGGCGTGTGTCTGTGTAACCTTGAAAACGCGTAGGATACCATTATATGTTTATGCCTGAATAAGGGGGTAATTTTATTGATTTATCAAGCTTCAAGCTGCTCTAGCTCCAAATATTTGAATAAGGAGCATGAGTTTCAGTGAATCAGGAAAAATGAGTATGGGTTTCAAGGGGGATTTCACCCGTGACCCGTGGTTTTCATAAATGTCTTGTTTTTGTACTGTAAATATAGGTAGAATGACATTATCAGTATTTCAAACAATTTAATATTACATAAATATTTGCAGATACCTAATTCTCATCACCCTCCCCTCAATTCTTTTCCGCGTGAGATTGTGATAGATGACCTTGATAGAATGGTAGATATCAATGGATCTGTACCGTATCAGTGAGTGTTTTGTTTTTCTTTATCATGTCCTTTCAATTTATAGTTCCTGTTGTTGACAGAATTTGTTGTGTTCGAATTCTAGGTTGTTCAATACAATTACAATGTGTATCAGCTATGATTTGAAAATGGATTAACTTGTTGTTTTCAGTATACCGAGTGCTGAGATGGGTATTCCACCTTCGCTCGATGTCGAAGCAGCGAAATCGATTTCTAGAAGGAGGGGAAGATCGCGCTCGAGGTCCAGAGAAAGGTAAGCTTAAGCTCCCAATATTCGACAAAAATTGAATCAGTTCGGTTAGATTCGATCACGTGAAGATTGATGATTTTCATGAAAGGTAGATAATTTTTCTCATTTTAGGCGAATAGTAGCCCGTTCTAGGTTTTTTTAATCTGGCAATTTGGAGAACTTTGCTTGCATTTGGTTCGTGTGTTCTGTGTTTATCGTTCAGATTAGCAGATACTGGAAAACCTGGGAGCTTTTTGCTTATTCAGCACTAGCCAAACTTTCAACTTTCAAGGTTCCTTCGAATCGTACTTTTGCAAAATTAATGAAATTGCCGGAGTCAGTCATAAAAGTGCTCCGTTTCTACTGTAAATCATGGAATTCGACCTGTTTCAATCGAAACACGGCTTACTTTTTGAAAATTGGTTGCCCTCACTGGTCTGTCATTATTTGTCAAGTGAAATTGACCGATTGACAATATACACTCACATTCACATGACACCAGACTACGACTTTTTAGGCCAGTACCCCACCAATGAAAATGAATAGGGCCCGCGACCCCCTTCTTTTACTGAAAACCCTAATATTTTGCGAATTTTCATATTGAACATGGCAAAAACTAGGGTAAATTAGTGTATGACTGTTGACTGATAATTTCAGGTCCCGTTCGCCGGTTTCTCGTCGTATTGTGAAAAACGCAGACATGGAGGTCTCGGAGCGAGATGTTAGAAAGACGAAAGACTCGGTCACAGTCACCATTCGAACATCCAGGGTAGAGGATAGGAGAAACGAGGAGGTCAAAAGGTCATCGGACAGGGAACGGACGGATAGAAAACGGTCGGTATCACGGTACACCATTATACATCGATAAAATTGTCAAGTTTTTTGGATAGAGCCTGAATTGTAGCTGATTCGGCGAGTTTTATGGTCATCACACATTATATTTCTTCAAAAAGGATCTCGTTCATCTATTAAATAGATCACATTTCCTAATTTCAAGTCGAACACCAAATTTCAGCAGTTTTTCCACGAAAGAAGTTCGTTTCTTGAATTTTTCTGGCCATTTGGGCAAGTTTGGTAGCGTATGGTGCATAGATGAAATGTTTTAGTGTGCGTTCGCCCTCTCCCTCTGCCAGTAAAAGAAGGTGCTCGCCATCTCGCTCAGATAGACATCTTTCCCGGGATAGGGCTAGACGGAATGCATATCTAGATAGGAAACGAGAGGAGACAGGGAGGACAAGTGGGTCATATTCACCGTTGATTAACGCATAACGCTGATTTTTGATCTACTTATCGCAATTTGAGCTTTCGCATGAATTTTGACGATGATTGCACGTGAGGAGTGATAACTGGTTAGAATAGGGAATGTAACAATCATGGTTTTGTACCATGTAATTTCCAGCCATATCCAGATGAGCTATGATTGGAAAGAGAGAGACACTCAATATTTCACATGAAAGAATCAAATTCAGCGTACTTTTGGCAGAAATAGAGGAATAGAGTCAGTTGTCATAGTTTTCCAGATTATGATTAGTCTTATATTGAACCCGATTGATTTCAGGAATGAAGAAGAGAGATTATGACAATTCGGAGAGATCAAAACGCGCTGATTTGTCTCTTAAAGAAGAAGTCAAGAGGGAACAAAAGAGTAGCAGAGACAGTCTAGAACCACTGTGAGTCGTAGTCCTCCCCCCCTGGGTTTATTCTCTCTTTCATTTATTGAAATAATAAGTGTCACATGTTTCTATCCCAAACCACAGTCATTGTCTAGTATTATAACTTGTCGAGTTCAGCATCTTAGTTTCACATCGCACGGTTTTTGATTTAAAATTACAACACTTTTTGACTTGATGCCATGTGAGACTGTGTGCATAGTTCCAGCCTGCGGTGGGGACTGTAGGGAGGCTCAGGCGTGAACCTGCCAATATTAATAGTCGACACAAACCCAGTATATTCGGCAGGTCGCGTCAAAAGCGGGTTGAATTGTCTCGCCTGGAACTGTTTTTCAACGAAGTCGCCGACATTATCAGATGCAAGGTGGAAATGGATACGAAGAAGTCAAGCGAGGGTCAGTTTTCAATTAAAGAAGGACGACAATGTGGTCCAATCGCAACCCTTCAGTCCTTTAAACTGCAATACATTTTTCAATTGCAGTTTAAAGGACCGTTGACACGAGATTGGTCCACATAATCGTCCTTCTTTATTCTTTAAGTTGATATAGTCGACATCATTACTTAATGTGCCTGGTACTTTTCGTGTTTTAGCATTCTCTGACAGAACTTGTGTAGTCTTGTAGTTGATCTACAACGCACCATCGCCTTTATTGGTTCTTCTCTGTATTTTTTACATCCCTGAGTGGTTATAAAGTAATAATTTTATTTGTTACCTGTCTGTGATTTGCCTGATGTTTTTTTTCAGGTGATTCTGACAAAACTCGTGCAGTCTTGGCTTTCAATTCGGTTCCTAGTGCATTTCTGTCTGGAACAGCGCCGTTTGTGGAAAAGGAATTGGAGTGAGTCGTACAATTCAACATTATTGAACAGTGAGAATTTTCCATCCAAATATTTAAAACTTAGTATCGAAATAATACTAGTAAGCGTCAGCACGGTGCTACTTACACTGTCACACGATTGCAGTTGTTGATCTTCGGTAGAACTTACCTTTTGCCGAGGTAGCCCGTAGCCTCTAGTGGTCGGCTTGCGATGTATACTCTCACAAAGCCTAGTTTTGGCAGAATGGCAGGGGTTCCGCGGTGAGAAGAGAAAATGAGAAATACTAGGGATCCCCGCTTTAAGTTTCAAGGTTAGCACGTCAGTATCAGGTTTCATCGAAATTGAGCGGAACAATGAGAGAGTTTTCTGTCGTGTGAGGGTTGCGCATAAAAACAATCAAGTATTATATTTGAAAAGTTCGAACCAGGATCACGTGTGTGTATGTTTCGAAGTCTGGTACTGGCGGGTTTGTTTGTTACCAGGGGTGACCAAAATGTTGACCTACCCTAGCGCCGGTACGACCCCCCTCCTTAAAAAATGAAAAATCACGGAAAAAATAAAGACCCCTTTCCCCCTGAAAATATGGCACGCGTGCAGCTTGTGGTCATCTCTGTTTGTTACAGCCTGTTCGTACTACGAATATCATTCCATTACAGAGCCGTGGATCATGCGTGTTATTCGAGTCTGATGGAGAGATTTGTTCAACTCGAAATCGTTCCCAACATCTATCTCAACGCATTGTTCACTCGTCAGGTAGAGTGGTTAGGTGGATGTCATTCTGTTATCACGTCGCAACTGAATGTAGCTAAGCTGTTGTAAACACCTAAGGTAAAATATCATGGGCTATATACGCAGTATGTAGTTTTGTAACAACGTGTACTGAAATCCAACTTGAAAAATCATATGGTCTAGGAGTAAGACCTCAGTTACACGACAATTTGATTATCTAGTATCTTATTCTGGATGATTTTCTATGATATAATAATCTCCTGTGGGTGTTTCTTAGGCCACAACGAACATGAGGGAACTATGTTATTTAACAAGACGTTTTCCTGGAATTAAGAGAATTCTGACAATTTTTAGAGATCCTTCAATGGTCATTTGATGGTTATTCAGTATTTTTGTTGCAGGCGTTCCCAATCTTTCTGGCTGATTTCATTAAGCCTGTTCTGAAGGTGATAAAGGAATCAAATTGTCAAGGTGAGATTATTTTTATGCAAGAAGTGGCATAGGTTTTATGTCATATAAAAATAGGAATAGAAATAGCTTGTTTCAGTTTGCACCACCCTCTAATTAAATATAACTTGTGATTTCGATTTTAAGGAAAGCGAACATTCGGAAACCAGGAACATCGAATGAGCAACAAGTTTAAGAGGGTCGAAAATAATTGAACTTTACTAGTTGGGTATGTAGTTTGAACTGTTCTTTCCATTGTTATGGGGAAAACTGTGATGTTGCACTGAGTCTAATGACATCGGTGCCCCACTCAGAAAAAAAACAGGATATGATGCCATAAAAGTACCTCAGAAGTATCTCACAAGTTCTTATACCTAAACGCATACCTTACAGGATTGTACAAGGAATCGTACAAGTCGGTGCTGTATCGCGACAACCTGGTGAAGCAGTTCAACACCATTCTGAAGAAGGAGGCTAGGGAATTCTGGAAGGTCAACGAGAAGACAGTGGTTAGTTTGAATAGTCCTCCCTCTCTCTCTCATCACTGTGTCATTGAGGGGTGGGTAGATAGTTCACCCCGCAGGGTGGTTTTCAATATTAGTTGATGCCATAGACTGTCCGAATTGATAGAAAGGCAAACGGCCTCCTTTCAGGACAATCGCGGGCACTTGCCCGATTTTTGATGAGAATTAATGCGTTTTCAAGTATTTACATTGAAAACGGGTTTTATTGTCGTAAGATAGTCATACACTACTTACTGATGCGTGGGAACGGGGACGGGATCGTGAGTTTCTGGTAACTATTGTAGTTTGGCCAGTAATAGCAATTTGGGAAAGTCTGTACAGAGAATTTACATACTTTACTCAGTAGTTGAAATGGAGCTTACCAGTCTGGCAGTACATTTTTAAAGCCGCTAGCGTTCAATTTTCAACTGTTCTGGCGAGACTTAACATAAACTTTCCAGTGACTAGGTGAATTCAAAAGCTATTGGGGTGAACAGTCTCATACACGCATTCAGTCTCATTCTCATATGTATTTTTCAGTTTCTACGGTACCTCACGCTAATACTTAAACATCTTTTCCGAACTTAATTGACCTTTAATCTTCTTTAGAGTCTGTCCATTCAGATTGCCTACCTAAAGTGTCAGGCGCCCGTGAGAACTGGTCGCACGGAACGAGGTCGACCTCCCGTGAGAAAATACGATCACCCGGCTGGCGAGAAGGGTGCCCGCAACCTGTCATCGTCACCTGCTGACAGCCTGACAAAGGAACGTCCCATTCCCACCGGTACCCCACCCACCCAACCGGGCCCTATTCCTATTCCAAATTCGTCATTTCGATCCCCCGCTGTCAAACTAACTATGGTACCTACCACCATCGTCCAGTCCCCAATCTCTATTCCCGTACCCAACCACAACCCATTCGGGCCCAACCAACCGGTTACCCACAACCCATTCGGGCCCAACCAGCCGATGGGCCAGAACCCATGCGGTCCCATTTCATCCATGCCCTTGGGTCCTCAACCGGTGTTGTCGACGTTTACGAATACCGGCCTTCCACCCCCAACCATGATGTCGAACCAGCAAATTCCCGGAAATCAACAGTTTTTCAACGCAACCGGAAGTGGATTCCCGATGACATCATCAAATGGATCTATGGCGTCATACAGCCAGCCACCACCAGCACCACTGATGGACAAGGCGTCAATGGAAGCGGAACGATTTCTGGCCGATTTGGCCCGCCGGGACAGCCGGGACAAGAAACGGTCGCCAACCGGACGAACCTCGCGCCATTCGGGCTCGTCCCGCTCGGATAACGGGCGAAGAACCAGTGGAGATAGCCAACAACCGGCCATTCCCGGCATGGCTCAGTGGAACCAACCGCCGCCCGGTTCAACCGGTGTAGGAAACCAACCCACCGTTCCCGGTACCGCCCAATATAACCAACCGACATCCGGTTCAACCACCGGTACCGCCCAGTGGAACCAACCTGGTCCCTACCCGATGTACTCCGCCCCACCGCCACTTGTTCGTTTTCCGCCCCCTCCCGAGCCCATTGTGAAACAGGAGCCTGTTGAGCCGGTTGCCGCCCCGGAAAAGGCCGTTCCGGTACCGGTGGAGCAAGCCGTGTCTCAGCCTGCGGTACCTTCCGCCTACACATATGTGCCACTGGCCGATGTCAAGAGAAGAGATTCCGGAACGAAAGTGAAGGAGGAGGTTGTCGATGATGAATACGACCTCGTGTTCTCGTAGAATGGAGGATTTTTGAAATAGGTCGGTTACTGTAGCCGTCTTGGTGATTTCGGCGGATTCTCTAGGGAAAACAGTGGTGTGTTATCTGAGTTTCTAAGTGCTCTGGCTATGCTCGTTGTAGTAGTCCAGTGTTTCTAAAATGTTTTCTCTTTTTCTAAACTATGTTAGCTCAGGCCCTAAATAACGATAGATTGTTCAACAGTGAGATGATTGTGAAAGTTTGAAAAACACTTTGTTTGTTCATTTTCATATCAACTATTCATGCATATTTTGTTTTCAGGCTTGCCAGCAAGTACAAGAGATCTCCTTACATATCTTCAAATTAGTCCGATTTTCTCGGGGTTTTTTTCCTTGCCAAACTTGTTGTTTCACGGGGTAAATATTTTTGTTTTGTATCCTATACAATCTAATTTCTTCTCCAGTTCAGATTTTCTACTGATTCTTAAATCAAACCTTATCAATATCTCTTTACGTTATTGTTAGAGGTACATATTCTTTATCATTTCCCAGTTCTCCACTATATGCAATAGTTCACTGGTCTTGACTCGTTTTACTAGGTCTTGCATGTTCATTGGGTTCTTTTTGGAAATCATTTCTCGTTTATATTGTGATTTATAGAGTTCTGTTTCTAAGCCATTAAGCTTTCATTGAGAACATGCATATCGATTATTTTCGAGAGAATTTTTCCTTTGCAACCAGGCATGTTTGGTAATTTCTCAGTGGAAGTCGCATTTCGCATAGCTCTGTGAGGTGGTTAGAAAACCAATCTTCCTGGGCTCAGCCCGCTTAGATATAAATCCAAATTAGATATATAACTCTATATATCTATCATTTTTCGGGAATGTGAAGTAGTTTGAACTGTGTAACTACATCGTTCTAAATAATGTATTGCTCGCGCATGTATCATTTCAAGTATGGTATAGTTCTGCCTCCACCCATTGAAATGTATGTATATTTATCATTATATACGGATATACGTAGTTATTTTATTCAGAGTATTTATGAGAACGGTTTGCAAATTCAATTTATATGATAAATCTATTGTTGTAATCTGTTTCGCCTTCTATGTCGACCCAACGTTCGCATCGTTGCTATTTCTGATGTTCTATATGTATTTATCACTTATATCGGCTATTTTACTTCTTCTAAAATGTACGGATACTGTAGTTCTCTCAAACCAGTTGGCAGGTAACAACTGAAAGTATTATTGACACCATGTTTGAGTTACGCAGTCACATTATTTCTTTAGTTAGTAATACTGCTAGTAATGTTCTTAGGAACGTGAAAGAAGGTTCACGTAAAGCGTTAAAAAAAGAAAGGAAAAGTTATGATAAATTAAAATATAATGAGTCAAATATAAGTAGTATTTAAATTTACAATTATGTTTAGTTAGCTTTAGTTATTATGTTTAAAGCTGTATATTCAAAATAAGAAATGTTCTATTTAGTTAACAATACAAAAACTTTCTAAGATAAACCATTTATGTATCATAATCGATTAAGATAAATTTACACCGTTTCGGCCTCTATGCTCTATACGGTGTGTGAGGTACACGTAATGATAAGTTGTAATGTTTGTACACGCAGAACACGTAATAATAAGTTGTAATGTTTGTTTTCGCATTTGACGTGTCACGTATATCTCACATATACTTCTAGTGGCTTTGCTTTTACTGTCTCGTTACAGGTATGCCAACAAGGACCCCATTCTACACTCTGCTTTATTTCATTTATACTTTTCTTCTTCTAGTATGAAATTCAAAACCAACTTGTTTCTTGCTGGAGCAAAGTTTGGAGAGTATTCATTTCATAATTAACGAGTTTGCTACAGTAATTGTGAAAATCAAGTTGGATTTCAATTTCAGTGTTATGTGTTCTCTTTTTCCCTCCTTACTGTTTTCATGTTTGCCTATATATATATATATATATATATATACCCTTCTCTCATTTTCTCTCTCAGCTCTCTCTCTCTCTCTCTCTGTCTCTCTCTCTCTCTCTGTCTCTGTCTCTCTCTCTCTCTCTCTCTGTCTTCTTTCGTGGTTTGGTAAACATGGTCTTGTTTTCTCATTTCTATGCTGTGAATCTCTTATTTTATCATAATGTGCTCGTAACGCTATGAAATTCAGCCAATTTATTTGTTTCCAGAAACGCGAGCCCTTTTTCTAAGAATTCCTCTCTTCTGTCAAATGTGGTGACTCTGTGTGGACGAGAAAAGAGTCATCTTCTAGAACAATGCAGGTATATCATCAGTATTATCGATCGGGTATAACCGACTTCCTACTTTTTCGGTTACTTTCTCAAATGAGCCAGGTCCTATTATTCCACAAAAATAAACCTTTTTTGATTAGTAACTGTTTATATTGAAGTCCTCGTGAAACAAAGAACATTCACGGCTTATGTCCAGCGATTTTCCAACAGTTTGTTGGGCTAAGTGCTACTGACAGTTTCATCAGTATCATTAGCTGGTTTCGCTCTCCTTATTCAAATGTAGTTTTCTCCTTTTTCTCTGACGAGCGAGTGCCACATTCTTTGAATGTAGATAGATAAACAAATAGTTTCAAAAAACCATGATAAACTGCATTTCAGTCGAACAATGATGAGCGTCCCTCTACTTCGGTTAATCCGAAGGCCATCCAGCCGGCTGTCACTCGATTCGTACCGGATCCCCACCTGGTGCCACCCAAGACGAGGGTACGTCGGCTATACAGTCGCCATTTTCCCCATAACGACAGCAGAGATTGATTGAGCGATGCGGGGCATACGAAAGGCAACATTGTTGTCCACATCAGTTAATTGAAAATCAGGTGTTTCATTTGGGCAACTAAACACTAAACTACAAAACCGAATGGAAGATAGAGTTATCACCAGTAAAGTGCGGCTATTGATGAAATTAGGGCCGTTCAAAATCTCGATTAGAGAGAAAAAACGGGTGGTTTGATGAAGCATTCAACACAGTCGCCCTACGTTTGATGCGGGGCGGTGATGAACCGTTTTAGTTCCCAATTGTCAACCACTGGGTAACTGTGGTTTTGCATCAAAACCAGACCAATTCTTCCTGTTCTGGCAAAAAGAATTGCGTTAGTGGTTCGAAACTGATTCCTATTCCAGATCCCGCGGAAAGCTGCTGCCATCCAACCAGCTGGCGGTAGTCTGCCGGTTGTTGTGAGAAAAGAAGCACAAATCAAAGAGGAGCCGGAGACTGAGACTAGATCTCAACGGAAAGATTCAGTTAAAGAGGTGGGAGAGAGAGAGAGAGAATTCGGGAGTACTTGTGTAATAGGCTTTTTATCACTTGGTCAGCTGTGAAATAAGCCTAAATTTAGATAGTTTGTGGATAACTCCAGCTTGGCTTAATGATATAAAAAATTCCAGCGATTTTCGGAAAATAGGCGAAAACAGAAAATTATTAGTTTTAGCCACCAAGAAGGAGTGTGTGAATGATTGGCGGGCGGAAGAATTTAAAGTTTACTACTTTCATTCAGATTTGTTTTCCAGAATGCACCAAAGGGAAAGATTCTCCCTGCGATACAAACCGTGGTTACAATCAATTCGATAGTGAACACTCCCATCGAACATATGCATCGATTGCCAAAACATGAGGTATGTTGAGTTAGAATGCCCCAGCAAACTAGGCCGAGTAGCGGGAAAATTCAGAAATCTGGTTCCTTCTCGCCAAACTCGGGAACATATGTCCATTTTTATGCAAAATAATGAAATTTGACATATTTTCATCGGAGTTCGGAGAACTGGTAACCTCTTGATGAATGGTCACACTTAACTGGTGTATGCGTACTGATAATTCATGAAAAAGTGGGGGCCCAACGACTGTGAGATTTGTCTTCTTCTGTGCGCCCCTTAGACAGCTACACTCAAATGGAGCAGCTACTGCTACAAAAACCGAAAAATACTAATATACTCAAGTATAACTGTTTATTACAAACATACAAAAGTCGTAAAATATCTTTTCAAACCTGTAAACTAGAATCTACAAATCACAGATGTTAACTCAACGTAGTCAACCATAGAGATCCTGGTTTTTACACAATGGTATGCATTTGTGGTCATTACTTCAACTCTAGATTATATAACACTTCGCATATTATTCAACAGTTGTTCTTTCGTTCGCAGCTGTGATTTGTAGATTCTAGTTTACAGGTTTGAAAAGATATTTTACGACTTTTGTATGTTTGTAATAAACAGTTATACTTGAGTATATTAGTATTTTTCGGTTTTTGTAGCAGTAGCTGCTCCATTTGAGTGTAGCTGTCTAAGGGGCGCACAGAAGAAGACAAATCTCACAGTCGTTGGGCCCCCACTTTTTCATGAATTTTTCTCTTTTTGTAAACATGCCGTAGGTATGTAGTGAGCTGTTTTGATCTGTACCGTGCAGATAAAGTTGTTTTCTTAATGAACCACTTGTCAAGTATTACCACCATTCGAAAAAAAATGACGTCAACATTGCAGTTCTAAAAACTTACTTTATCTGCCCTTCAGAATCCGAGAATACATCATGTTTGAATTAAGTTTCACCGTAAATCGACCATTTTTAAGAAACTTTCAGCATTCGAAAACATATTTCACGTCAATTTTTTTTAAAGTCCACGTCATCTGAGATCTGGCCTCCTGAATTCCAGAATATGTCATATTTAGATAAAGTTTCATCGTTAATATACCATTTTTGAGATATTTTCACATCTAAAAATATATGTGACGTCAACTTTGCACTTTTGAAAAATGACGTCATCTGGTCTCCAGAATCCCAGAATACGTCACTCTTTGATTGAGTTTCACCGTTAATTGACCCTTTCTAAGATATTACCATTATTTGAAAATATATGTGACGTCAACTTTGCACTTTTCAAAATTGACGTCATCCGGCTTTCAGAATTCCAGAATACGTCATGTTTAGATGCAGTTCCACCGTTAATACCCCACTTGCCAACTATTGTTATCATTTGTGAACATATTTGACGTCAACTTTGAACTTTTGAATATGACGTCATCTGGCTTTCAGAATCCCAGAATACGACACATTTCGATGGAGCTCCATCGTTAATAACCCACTTGCCAACTATTGTCATCATTTGGAGAAATATTTGACGTCAACTTTGCACTTTTTCAGTATTACGTCTCCTGGCCTCCAGAATCTCAGATAACGACATGTTTAGATGAAGTTCTATCGTTATTAAACCAGTCGCCCACTATTATTATCATTTGAAGAATAATTTGACGTCAACTTTTTACTTTTGAAATTTGACGTCATCTGGCATTCAGAATCCCGGAATACGACACCTTTCGATGAAGATCCATCGTTAATAACCCACTTGCCAACTATTGTCATCATTCGGAGAAATATTTGACGTCAACTTTGCACTTTTCAAAGATGACGTCATCGGGTCTCCAGAATCCTGAATGACGTCACCGATAGAATACTTTTTACTTATATTAAAGTCATGATGGTATCATATTTAAATTTTCATCGAAATCGGTCAGTGTTACCCTAAGTTACAAGAGCTTGCATAACCGACCTGACAGAGAGAGCGAGAGAGTGCACAAAATGGAGAGACGCAGAGGCATTTATTTCGAAAGGTCGTAACTTGGTGAAAAATATTTTTTTTCAAAAAAAAAATTGCGCTCATTCCGTTTTTATACGAGTTCTATTATTACTACAAATTTAAGCCAAATCTGGTTAGTTGTGGCAGAGATAGCATCACAGCACAACTGCACACACACACGACGGAAGTTGGCGCTCTTGATGAAGCGAAAACATCATAACTTGGCTCAAACTCAACCGATTTCGTTCAAATTTGGAACACAATTTGCAAATATGCTGTAGAAACTTCCCAAGTTCGTAAAAGTTCTGTTTTGCGAATTTCAGCCTTTTTATGGGAAAACTAAAAAAACGGAGGCGCGCATTAGCCGGACCAAAGACAAATCTCGCACAGCGCTTCGCGCTGCGCGCGATTCTAATAATCAGTATTCACAAAGTTGACTTGTGCCTATTTTCAAGAAAGGATAGGAATTTCAACAAGAAAATCGGTTTTGAGTGTGTTTCTTCATCATGAGGTCTTTTTTACAGAAGCAGAAATTGCTGCAGCACTTCTCCCTGATGCCGCACGCCTCTAAGACGCTGGAGGTTGCTCAGAAAATCAAGAAACTGTCTAGTGAGTCACTTGAATATTCAAAGTCTACTTGTTTTTCAAACATATGTTTATTCAAAAATGGCAATATGAAGCTGTTCAAATTATTTTGGTTTTTTTGGATGGTCGAACCTCACTGGCACATGGTGATTGTTGTTATCACAAAGGTTCAGACTGTCTCATCTGTCTGCGGCCTCATTGAACCCCATGCTCTCTCACTTGTATAGCTGGCCAATCGCAGAAAATTGGCGCAAATCGAATCTGTGAGCAAAAGCTGCTCACAGGTTCGATTTGCTCAACTTTGAAAGCTGCGCGCTTACCACTGCGCCACAAGAGTACATAATCGGCAAGCTTTCTAATCGAAGACCTTTGTCCGCACACGGCGAAAATTAAGATTCACAGTACCCTCTTGCCTTTCCGTCGGCGACGACTATACTAAGTTTGTTTTGCATTTCAGTCCTTCTCTATCGTCCGGTCCCTAAGAGAGTTCTTACTATTTTGGAGGGAGAGGGTGGTGCGTCTACTAGCCGGGTGGATGGAAATATGGACCAGCCTATTGCAGAAAATCGAAGGGACAAAGGACCCGGAGCACCCGTGGTACGTTGATATTTGTGGTTTGTAGTTTGGTCTCGAGACTATTCCTGAAGAGTTTAAAATTTCAAGTTTGAACAGTAAAAAAGTTCCGAGTTTTTGAAGCCAAAAGTTCGAGTTTTCACACTTTTATCCTCAAAAAATATTTTGGAAAAAATTGAGTTCCGTCAACCAGCCTAAAACTTGTCGTTTTGAAGATCTCCCAACCGCTACCAGCTACGACCGATGATTTTCCCCCGAGGATTTCGCTTGCTCATCTCTCCAAAGAGGAACGGTACCTCAAACTTCGAGCGGAGAAAAGACATGCGCCAGACAGGGTAAGTGGAAGATTCGGACAATTATTCATTTTTTTGTTGTCATAAAGACTTTTAGATAGTATTGAGAAGTTATTCATTTACCCAATATTGTTACATAAGTTTGTTCTTTTCTGGCCACCCACGTATCCTTTTTCGTTGTTTGATTGAACTTTGAAGATTGGTTGAACACATGTAAGATGGCTGTCTGCAACTCTAAGTTTGACCAGCACGCTACACTAAAATTTGTCACGTTGTAGGCATTTGGCATATAATGTGTTATCATGAATGTTTTCCCGTTATTTGAATTGCGGTTTTGCTTTTCGGCTCTCCATAGCGATGCTCGCAGATGTACTGTCCAGGTGGTTTTCGGTAGTTAGTCTGAAATATGGTTATTTGACCTCTAATCGAGTCACACAATCAATAACTGGAGTGTAGTTAGAAAATAATGAAAGTATTATTGAATTTTAAATTTATAAGTTCGGATTTCAGGATAGAGGGCCGCCGGCGAAGGTCCCCAAACAGTTCCCGAATGGGACATTCCCCAAGGAGGATAAGAAAAAGAAGTACGCACCTTCGGAGGTGAGTTTTCATAATAAATGTGTTTTTAGGTTTAGTTTATACTACAAAAATTACATGGTTTTTCTCGGGAATAATTTTAGAATCTCATAGGGTAGTGTAGTTTTCGGTTTAAGTACTAGTTTTTGTTAATCCGCATAATGGATACCGAAAAATCCAACCCGCCTCTCTCTCCTCAGAACGATTAGCGCCAATTTTCTGCAATTGGCCAGCTACAAAAACGAGAGAGCATGCAGGTCAATGACGCGCAGGCAGATTAAGACAGTCTGCGTCTCTCTGACCTGCACACTCTCTCGTTCAGCCAATAAGAAAGTGGCTGGCCAATTGGCTGGGAATTGTCTGAGTCCAAAAGTTGGCAACAATGGCAACTTTCCAAAAATGTAATAATTTGGCGACATACAATTTACTAACAAACCAATTCTCATGTTTTCCACAGTGTTTTCCAAACAACATAGTTTGAACCTCATTTCAGCTTCCCATGAAGGTTTTGGTGGGCGCGGAGAATTATCGTCTCCACAAAACGTGTCCCGTCAATCCGAGAATATTGGATCAGGTGCCGGAGACTGTGTTGGATTTTCTCGAAGTTCAGGTATGAAACTCTTGAGTTATCCTGTGATTGTATACGTTAGGGTTGTTAAATCTCAAAAGCTTAAGAATTTGGGTCGAAAACTCGAAATTTGCCAAAAACCCAAAAACTCGATTTCATTCCAACTCGAATGTTTGAACCCCGACTCTAGTTACACGCAGTAGACGTGCACAGCCCCGCATTGGCTTATACAGGTTTTAGTATTTAGTTCAAGTTTGGTCTTGAACTAAATACTCAAACATATCGTTGAATGTTTGTTTGAAATCAGTCGGAATCGAACTACAAATTTATCGGACTGATTCATAATGTGGGTTTTTTCCGGACCTTGAATAATTGGACCATTTTCACGAAATTGCATGTATAACGTGTTGGTTTTCAAATATTACTCGAATCATAGTGATGTCTTAAGATATTTCATTGAATTTCCGAATTTGACTGTGATTTATCATTTTTTATTCATTTTATCTTTTTCTAGGACATGATCATGCTGTGTCGCCATCGTAACAACAAGTTGGTTCGAGAACGAGTGGACGATCCCAGCTCCTCTTTACTAGTGAAAAGGCTGGCACAGCTGCTAGGAACGGGCTTCGAAGTCAGCGAAACGGCTGTCATTACGCCCAGTGAGTGGGATGGTCTGATTTATGGTTTGGTTAGGTTAGGGATCAGTGAACGAGTTGTATGGCTAGATAGCAAGCGAATGGTCCGGTTAGATGGTAACCGCTTTCTCAGGCTAGATATAACTGTTGAGCGGTGACTAGTTCAAACGGTTAGATTGTAATTAGTGTAATCGGTTAGATAGTAACTGGTGTGAACGTTTTTAGAAGAAATTCATTTATTAGAGAGTAGTCGCAAGCATCGGCTACTTTGAACTACATTTAGGAGTTAGAGGACTCGATTTCATCTCAGATCTTAGTTGGAGTCAGACGGTTGGTTGGCTAGCCAAATAGTTTGATTTCTGAGAAGTACCAAGTACTTGTAGTCATTCTTATTATAGCTTGTGTTACAACTGAATGTTGTGTTGTTCTTCATTTAAACTGTTGTTCGGTTCAGGTTCGATGGTGGCGACAGAAGTGTGGCTGAACGGGGTTCCACGACTGATTACACTGGGACAGGGACTGGATAGAAGCCCCGAGTTAGTGGCAGATTCACTTGGTTCGGGGTAGAGGCCGTACCTCTCTCAGTTTCTTTATGACTATAACTATTATTTTACACTGTAACTATGGTAAATCAGAACTCGCATTCGTATTTAGGAACAACACCAACCATATTTGAGAATCATGGACGAAGAGTCAGACACTTATAAAAATAAACGCTGTCTTTTTCGAACTTGAGAAAATATGACTATTTTTGTGGCAATTTCACGGATTTTTACTCGGCGTAGTTACAAATAGTTTTCGGAGTGTGGTCGAAAAGAGACAAAGAGAGAAGAACGCTTTTTGTTCTAGTTTCTCATTGTATTCAGGCGGTATTATAGCTGTCAATTTGATTCGTTCAATTTCAGAGAGTCGGCTGAATTTGCGTACTCTTCCTGTCTGACAGCCCTCTGTCTCATGGGGGTTGTCCCCTTTGAGATGGTGCGAATGGTACAAGAGGTGGAGGGAACAAGACAAAGGGTTCGTTTTGTAGTTTGGTCATTGGGCTCGTCTCAAATGTAGTTGGGTCAGTTTTTAGTTGTAGTTTAGTCAAGCATGCGTTCGGTAACCTTCGGTATACTCCAGGTAAGGTGTGCCATGCACATATTGTTCGGTGACGCAACCAAACTAGACAAAGGTTGATTCGTTGATTTGCCGACTTCAAGCCAAATCTGATGTATATGTGTTTTTTACAGGATACGATTGACTCGGTCATCTATCTCTGCCGGGATAGGATCAAAGAAATGATTGTGATTGGAAACGAACGTAAGTTACCTTGTTTCTGTTGATCGGAAGGTATACTCATAAGTTATGTTGCATTGGGCCACTAGATTTGACAGTAGTACACACATCATACACCGCCGAGGTCTCTTATAAGATGGAGGGTTGCGAACTATATATACTATGGTAACTATGGTATCGCGAGACTTCAGGAAAAATGAAAGACCGTTGGCGGTGTATGACACACACACATGATTTACGTGAGTTTCACTACACCTACTATCTCGAAGTGTTTTGGTTGTTAGCGAAATCTTTGTTTTTGACTTCCTAGAGAGATATTCAGGTCATTTGAACTACTTCTAACACATATCGCTGTTATATCTCACTTTTTAAACAAGTTCTTGTATTGAAGTGTAATAAAGTCTATTTTCTTTTTCAGCTCAGTTCATACCTCTCCAAATGTACAATGGAGATTTTGATCAGATGCCGGAACGAATTTTCGAGCTCTGGTTGGTTTTGTTGCAGTTTTTTACCGTTTAAATCCAATATTTGATATTCTTGGAATTTTCGTTGCTTATATTTAGCTGTGTTTCGAAGAATGCGCTGTTTCAGCTCGTTCATGGTTTTGTTAAATGAGAAATGGTCAATATTTTATTCATAAAAGTGTCAAAAAGGGAGGCGGCCTTTTCTGAAATAGCTTTACTTGGGGGTATTTCTTGAAATAATCTGGCTACCTGCTTTACTGGAGAGTGATTTCACATTTCATCAATCGAATCAATCAATTCATAATTTCAGGCGTAGTTACGTACATCGTCTTCGATTCAAGGCGGCCAAACACTGGCAAAAGACGATCTTCCTGCCAGCCGATCTGCGAATGCCACTGGAGTTGAGGACAACACACGATCAGGTGAGGGTTAGCATATAGTACTGTCCGTATCTACAAATTTTGATCTCACGGTGTATACACATACACCTGTAGAGTTGACAATTCGGTAGAGAGGAGTCCGGTTCTAGAGTTGAACCAAATGCGACTTTGTTGGATTGCCTATTGAATTACCCCTTCTTTTCGAAATGGGGATTTTGAACTAACCTAGTTTCAGCAAATGTCACCTCCATAATTGAAAACCTCTCTTTCCACCTAGTTTTGTAGTTCATTTTCTCAGATAAAACACCTGATTTTCAAGCAAGTTTGTGAACAACAAAGTTGCCTCACGTATGATGTTGAACACATGAAAATGTATGATTTTTGTGACAAATAGACAAATTCTCTCGTTTTTGAAAAAAAGTAGCCTGTTTTGCGATTTTCTCTGACTACTTGAACAAATTTACTTAGCTATGTGTCACCACTTTGGCGTGTGAGTGAAACTGTGCGTGTACAAAATACGACACACCGAATTCGCGCCATCAATCGAACATATTTGGGCGCGAAAACACCGTAGTTCAAATTTTTAACTACGGTATCTAAGAACATTGAGTTTTTTGGGATCTTTCCGCTAGTTTTCTCAGTTATTGAATGATGATTATGGATTTGGTAATGATTCCCACAATTTCATATTCAATGGAAACAATTAATCATTTTCATACAAATAAGAAGCGATGGGATCATTGATGAGCGAGTTTCTCACAGCTCACTATGGGTATCTAGATTGGAAAGCCTCAGAGCTGTTTCGTGACCCATATACGACTACTCTCAATATGTTTTTTGGCTTGTTGCATTTAAGAGAGAACTTGGAGTTTCTTGTAGCTGCCAAAAATCAGCGAATAATCGGAAAACTGTGTTAAACACCATATTGGAAACGAATAAAATCGGTTTAATGTATTAAAAAAGTGATTTCAGCAGTTTCCTTTTGCATCTATATCCTCTGCTGTACTGGAAACTACAGAGCTAGTTCTCTCCGCAAATTTATCAAGCGTTCGAAGCAAACAGAGTTTCATTCACCGAACAAGGGGCGCTAATGTTCAGTTAAAATGTTCACCACGTTCTTACGTTCACGCTAGTGTTCAGCCGTTGTTGAAAGGTCTCGTAGATTTGTTGACTCGAAAATATTTTGACTCATCCATAGTTGCCGTAATGACGACGAAGGTTCAAAAAGCTTTTCATTGATGGGAAGACCTGTTTAAACTAGATTCAACAAGTAAGCAGGGTGTTCTGTATTCAAACAGTGACCATGTAGAGCTTAGGTGACGGAACTGATTGTGCGTGTAGATTGGTGAGTATTTGCCACATTTGACAGAAGAAATATCAATTAAGCATTGAAATGTTTGAAAATAGACGAGGTACTACTTGTTCTAAGCAAATGTGGTTGGAAATTAGATGACCTCTTCAATAACTCCCAGTAGCCTCCTAACTACACAACCTGGAGCTGAAGGCTGTCTAAGCTAGCGTACGTGTACAAGAATGATGAAAGTCACTCTACAGCTTTGTATTACGTATACTTCGCAATCAGTAAAAACGCTTTGTTTATTAAAAATTAAACCCAACTTTCCGGTATGTCTGGAGTGATTTCGGTTATAAGCCTCACCAAACAAATTTTTGATTTTGCTTCAAAAATATGTGAATTTTTGCGATATTGCCGTTTAAGGAACTTTTTCCCCTAATGTTTTAGCAGAAGAGCCCAAGGAATTGGTTTATCTTATTCTATTTGAACATGTACTATGACTCTATTGCATTTCAGCCCATATTGCGGTTCTGGGAGAACAAGTTGCATAGACCGGAACACCGGGTGCCCAGGCATTTCACCATTGAGCACTGTCGCGAGACTGCCAACTGGGTCAGTTTGATCATCTTGTCAATGATTTCACGGACACGCATACACCAATTAGGTCTTACTATTCGACAAAAAAAGAGTTCATTTTTAGATACAAACCCGTGAATGTTGATGATTTTGCATCAGGATAACACAAACATACGTGAAATAGTTCCGAATCGGGGCGAATAAAGTGAGCATGAGCAGACCCAAAAGTGAGCATGAGCAGACCCAAAAACACAAATTGATAGTAATTCTGCCTAAAATCTTCAACAATTACCCCAAAAAGTGATCATGGCACAATCGGAAACGGGCAAAAGTGAGCATCAGCCGATATCAGAATAAGGGGGTATTTTACGTATGTACACAAATTCTCTCGTTTATCAGAAAAAAATCAGTTCGTTTTCTGATTTTCTCTGACCATACACCAGTGAAGCGAAAAACCCACTACTTTTCTGCAGAAAAGAAGAAAATCGGTTTACTTTGATGATGAATCCTAAAACTTCACGTGGTTACATCTAAAAACGGACTACTTTTGGTCGGTTAGTAGAAGCTTACTGGTGTATGTCTCTCACTATTCGAATAACTAGGAGAAATAAACAAATAATTTAACAGGCGTCGCTGCGTCCCGAATCAGATGAGATGATTGTGTTTGACTACGAGGTTCTCGACGTGCCGTCCCGATATGGAATACAGCCCTTCAATAGGATGATCGTCCCCCTGTTCAATGTCATGCATGTACGTTTGATCTCTCTCTCTCTCTCTCTCTCTCTCTCTCTCTCTCTCTCTCTCTCTCTCTCTCTCTCTCTCTCTCTCTCTCTCTCTCTCTCTCTCTCGCTCTCTCTCTCTCTCTCTCTGTTTAACCGTATGAGGGGCTGTTGGTATAGTTATTACCATTATCAGAACGAATCGCCAATTTTCTGCGATGGGCCAACTACAAAAGCGAGAGAGCATGCAGGTCAATGAGGCCGCAGACATCTGCGTCTCTCTGACCTGCACACTCTATCGTCGGGTTCGGGTCCGCTACAAAAGTGGCTGGCCAATTTTCGGACATTTGTCTGAGTTCTCAGAGGAGAATTTGGAGGCGTGTTAGTCAATTCCGAGATGGCTTCTTAGACTTTTATCCATGAATTTGGGCTGAATGGAACGACCAATTCTTTAGGTGTCCTTTTTTTTCAGAAACCAACCGAGTTTGCGGAAGACACCTACAAGTTACATCATATGCAACAGGCGCCGGCTAAGGTATTGTTTTCCAGTTCTTCTGTGGTTTTTGGAGCGTTTTTTGGAGCCTAGTATGCTTATCGATTCAGTTTTTCACAGTTGTCTGCCAACTGTCTGCAGCAGGCTGCCAATTTACGTTTTTGTATCATAGTGGTGCAATCACTTTCGGTTTTCGGCTAGATTTGGAGTCAAAATAAAGCGGTTACTTGTGTATTTGGTCTCTGAGACCAGTAGGGTGGAACCATTCCACAAACAAGTCATTTTTCCACAGCCGAGAAGATGAACATCGGTCTACTTTTTTTTTAGAAAAATCCTAAATTTTCACGTGTTTACATTCAAAAACGGATTAATGTTTGTCGCTCAGTCAGACGTCAGACCTTACTGCTTTTAGCACTTCGACCCGGTTGTGCTGCTGCCGTGTAGGGACCTGATGCACCACAAATTTCTCGTGACCCATCTCGATCTTTGCTCTCCCTGGATGGATGATATTGTCAGGGCGATCGGAAGGTGTTGGAATAGACGACTAATCATCGAACATCGACTGCAATTGGGTGGGTTGTGGTTGGGAGCAATATAAACACTCTGTGGCAAACTTGGCTGAAGAAAAAAAAAACTTCCACACTTGGCTGCCAATCTGGACTTTTTTACCTCTTTTCTAAAATTATCAAGCTAGAAGTAGGCTTGAACTTCGATAACCTTGTCAAACATTCTCACATTCTCTTGAAAACCGTAGGGTCTCCACTAGATGTTATGTATTTAACGAGAACGAAGTTTGGATTTGTGGATTGTCTAAGTATGTCAAAACCTTTTTTTGTGTTTCCAGAGGTGTTCGAAGGAAAGCAGATTTGGTTCCATGTGCTTCGAGCCTATTTTGAGGGAATTCCGTATTTCTTCCTAGGAGCCACACAGAAGTTAAATTCTCCCAAGTCAATGTGAGATCTAATTTCTTGTTGGTTTCTATAGCGTTTAAACAACTTCAATGAATGGAACCGCTAGTTAAATGTATACGTGGATCGAGCTTATTTTCATTGATATATTTAAAAAAAACACAATGTACTTTATGTTGCATTATTTGCTAGTTCGTGGCATGTCAAGCATGTTATGGTTAATCACTAAAATCAAGAAAACTTTTCGTTCTCGTACAGCAACACTGTGTACTTCTCAATGACAAACAGAAGTAACAGTGTGATATTCAAATACCTCACATTTCATAAGTGTGGGTCAACAACGATCAAGTTTGCCTAGGTTTTGCCGAAATGCTGTTCGTTTTTTGTTGCCAGAGTATGGCTGTTCGTTAGTTTGATTGATTATCAAACAATTGTAACCAGCCGCAGTGTGCTGGGTTGTGGTGCAGTTGGCAGCTGAGTGACTTCTACCAAAGGGGTGTCATCTGGTTGTTTGGAGAAAAGGATGAAGATGATATGCGAATGCCAATTAGAAGATTGTTTCTCACATATATGGCAATATATATGATTGTCAATGAAACATACAAGATTGAGGCGAACTAATTGGCGTAGTAATAATATGATATGAAAGATCATATTGATGATGAAGAAATGCAGCTGAGAGGCTGGAATGAGAATGAAAATGTGAAAGCACATGAAAATGTACAAAAGATGTACGAGAAGTATGTATTCAGACCGCACGAGAGAGGTGGCTCACGGTGAGAGCACTGATTGAATGATTCATTACTACATTAATATGAACGATGAGGCTGTATGACAATGTCAAATGCCGAGAAGTCTGTTGGACGCGGTCAATACTTGTAAAGTTCTATAAACATGACCGAATGTTTATAGAGGTAGACGCACAATATCTTAGATTAAAATGTGATTTATCTGTGAAACAATTTCATGAAATGTAATCAAACGCAGGTTCACTAAGACTTGACACAAAACAAGATGCAACACTAGAATCTATCAGCAATGCTATGATATCATACGGAATTCATGATGTTATTCATGAGCAACACAACCACGAACTGAATTGTGAGTGCAGATAAGAAAATGTGTTTCACACTACGGTAATCGACATTGAATGTCAACTTCAATAATGTCCACAAATAAGATGACATGACCTTGGAATGGAAAAGTGCACAGCCGTATCATTGATAAAGTGTGGATTGAGATGAAAATGAGCAAGTACTCCTCGATTTAGACACAGTGATTCTAGAACGACAAGTAAACTACTAGTGAACTCCTACCAAACCCCTATTCTACTACTAGAAAACTACTAGTTTTCTTGTAGTAATGTAGGCGTAGGGGAGGAGTTAAACTATAGTTCTACTCCTACCTAACTACTAGTGAGATGGTAGTCAGCTACTAGTTTATCTGTGGTAAAAGTCAATTTTGAAAAATAAAAAACAAAATAAAAAAAATTATATTTTTTAGGATCATATATCTTCTATAAGTAGTTACGTTATCCTCTATTGCATTACTCTGCTGTTTACCATGTTTTGCACCATCCGGGACTCGAACCCTCGAGCTCTCGCTTCTGAAGCGAGACACTTACCACTGCGCCACGGTGCTGATGTCTGAGGGCGCGCAACAATCGTATACGATTACAGGCGCGCTTCACTGTTCAGCGCTCACTATGGAAGAACGTGAATGCGCCACGAGTCCTAACAAAAAACCTTATACTTGAGCCCGTTCTATAGTAGCACTAATTCGATATAAATTTTCCCATATTATGAATGTTCAACACTTTCCTGCCTAGTTAGAGTACTACAGGTTTCTACTAGCCTACGAGTAAGTTACTACTAGCCTACGAGTAAGTTACTACTAGCCTACGAGTAAGTTACTACTAACTGTCTACGTGCTCATAATGCCTACAAATCACTGTGATTTAGATTCTGTGGAGATAATGTAACGTAAAAAGACTAGTTTCTTACTGCCAAAATGCATTTTTTAATTTGACGTCCGTATTTACTACTAGTTTTCTACCAGGATACCCCTACTCTACCACGAGAGTACTCCTCCTTTACTACTACTACTAGTTTACTACGAGTTTACCAATAGTCCCAGATTTCCTATGGATGGTAATGCTTGCCTTGAAATCGCATCGATGTGAATATCCCACGTCCAATAATGAACAAACATGACAGATTGATTGATTTCCGAGATAACACGTGCTTTTCCACGTGTTTTCCCAATGTGGCATTCTAGTTATGAACAAGGAACTGTTTTCACAGTTTTGTTTATATATTAATCGGATATTTCAGTTTGAGTTTGTGTCCGATGGGCGCACTGCTGTTGATGCAAATGGCGCACATGATGATCATTCCCAGGGAATGGTGTTGTCTTCTCAGAAGAACTGAGCAAGAATCGGTTAGTTACCCAGACTCACCTTTGGGGTCAGTTCCATGAGATTGCCATTCCACGTCTTGGTGTTAGAGGGCGACACGTGACATTCTTTTCTTCTGCTCTCCATGATTTCAACCAGTTTACTTGTTAGGTCTGAGCTTTCCCTTTATTTCCTATCTCTCATCACTATCTATTGGGCTTATGAGACTTATTGTATGCTGAACAGTTTTTGCTTCGTTTTACCTATATTTTAATGATTGTTGGTTGTTGGGTTACCCCATATCATTTATTGTGCATTGTGCCCCAATTTGCTGAAATCACTGTGAATAATCACGCTGACTAACCGTGATCATTCTATTCTCGATTGATCCTAGTACAAAAGCACATAACTCGAAATTTACTAGCATTGTGCTTGTTCTGCATTTGGATAAACGTATGTCTTTTTTACTTCTTGTTGGAGCTTAGAACTTTGGATAAACGTCTGTAGTATCTTTTCAAAAAAAGTTTCTCTGTTGTTTTAGTTTGGGTGTTTAATAGAAACCTTTCTACCCACACGGAAGAGCAGCTATTTATATGACTACAAACTACAACCTAACCTAAGCTATTGTGTTGTGTATTTCAGCAGTGGTCCAAGTGGGTGCCGATTATCGTACACGCGTGTCGATCGCGATTCGCTGCCTTCGAGGCTCTCGTTAAAAATGGTGAGCTTCCTCTCTCTATCCCTCTCTCTCTCTCCCTTCCTCTCTCCCTCTCTCTGTTTCTTTCTCCCCCTCTCTCTTTCTCCCCCCCCCCCCTTTCTCTCTCTCTGCTCTCCCCCTCTCTCTCTCCCTCTCTCTCCCTCTCTCTCTCCCTCTCTCTCTCTCATACTCTCTCTCTCTCCATCTCTCTCATACTCTCTCTCTCTATCCCTCTCTCTCTCCCTCTCTCTCCCTCCCTCTCTCTCCCACTCTCTCTCTCTCTCTCTCTCTCTCTCTCTCTCTCTCTCTCTCTCTCCCTAACCCCTCCCTCTCCAGCCCATTTCCTCCCGTTGGGTCCGTTGTCGAGTGCCTCTATCCCCCTGGATTCCCCCCTCTTCCCCGTGGCCGAAACCTTCTACCACCGAATGAGAAACACGGGATATCTCTATTGGGCCAAGCGCCAGCTGATCGAGGTCCCCTATCTGCTGGAGATTCCCACTGTTAGTTTGTTCACTATAAAACTACTACATTACGTTCATACTCTTCCTTTCTGACCAGTATCGCGGAAATTTACCTAATTTTTGATGAAAAATCATAAACTTTCACGTATTTGAACAAAACGGGCTGCTTAGTCACACTTTACTAATAAGGGGATGACCATAGATGAGTTGTAGTTTGATTATCACACAGAGATCGAGAATTACTTCCGAACTGCCCTTAGGGGATCAAACTACAAACATTAGTAGATCAAGAGCACAGTTGGTGACATTGCTGTATGCTATTTATTCTGGTACACTTCTCGTAGTATATGAAAGGTATTAGTTTTATAACAAACTTATCTACAGGAACGCCTGCCGGATCGATATTTTGAGTTCACTCCCTCGTTCACATCATTGGATTGGGTTAGTTTTTGTGTTCATTTATTATCATTTTTGTTATTTGTAGTGTAGTTTAGGTACGATGCGGTTCTACTTCGCAGTATTTGGACAGGAGTATGTTTTCGCAAATTTCGCATCTGCTCTACCAATATGGAAAGACACGTGCTCATTCGGGAAGAAACATTGTATTCTGTTCTGTAAACGTTTTCTGTGAATTTATAGGAATTTGTATGTTCAACATCATTTTTTCAGTCGAAAATGCGTTCTGACGAGGACGAGATGGACCGTTTTGAGCTGAAGGAGCTGATGGATTTCGACCGGATGCCCGCCCCCTGGGAGACATTGAGATGCAAGGATGAGCCATTCGAGACACTCGCCGGTATGTATTTACATATTATATAATAATGATATATACTGATAGTGATCTATCGGAGAGTTTGGATGTTTGGAACTGTGCGATTATTGTTATTATTTATCGATCTGTTTTTCGAGAATATGGCTACGAGGTGAAAAATGAGATCAAATGGTAGTGTTCTTGGGAGAGTATGGAGTTTCCGATTCGTTCGCTGAAACATCGATTTTCAAGTATAGTTCTTGGCATTTCCATGTGAAGTCCTACAGTAAACAGTAGAAATGCGAACTAGCATTCAGCTGTCAGCAGTTGTAGCATTTTCGAAAAAGTTGGACTCTGTAAATTTGTGAATACATGTGTTCCATGACAATGCTGTCTAAACAACGAGGCCAATTTTGAAAGCTGGCTTCTTTCTTGCAAAGTCCCCGAATTCCGAAATTTCGGATATTTTCCTGCAAAATGATGGAACTTACTTTTTTTTACGGGTAACAGGCAATTTTGGTATGAATAGTCGCACGTTATTGATTGCAGTCTTCAATTTGAAATAATTTCTTTTGCAGTTCTGATTCGAACGCAGAACACACCTAGCCACGTGCCGATGGTAGTGGATTCGTCGCCCTCTTTCTCTCAGCCGCAACTATTCGAAAAGCCGCTTCAACGAGCCCCGGAAGTCTTTCCGGGAAAAATAGAGGTTCGTTCTTTTTTGTATGTTCTCTCGTTTCTCCGTCTCGAATAGCAAGTTTTCGCGGCAAAAACTGTTTTTATTGGCAGTGTTTGTCATTTTTATTTCTCGTCGTTCTTAAATAGTTTTCGCGGGAGAAGCTGTATCATTTCAGTACTATAAAATGTGTAGGAGTACCGTATTGCCCCGAGTTACACAGCAGTGTTTTTGAAATCTACTTTTAAACGCGTAAAACACAACAAACACGCTCCAAAGCAAGTCTCTACGGTGTATTTTGCACTATCGCGTGAAAAAACAACAGAATCATGTATGGCTAATTTAAGTTATTCAACTGTCCGAGTCCGACCAAATCTAACTTTCTAGACGACCAGCTCGCTGGCCCCTATTCTTCCCTACGTGCCCCAAGCCTGCCCGCCACTGAGACGGTTCCCGCCCCCTCCCGCACAATCTGAGGCCTCTTCCTTCCTGTCGAATATAATGGTTTCGCAGGACCAGCTGGGTGTCGCCAACCAATCGGGACCTCCATCCTATGTGCCGGTCCCTCAGGCACCACCGGCCTCGTTCAGGGGAGAAATTAGGGTGCCGGTTGACCCGTTTCCGTCGGCAAAGTGAGTACAATACTATACATGTTCAGAAAAGTACTTTGAATCATATCATGCTTACATTTCCTTGCAATAATTTTCTCCCTTTGCAAGATTGAATATTTTCTGGGTTCTGGTTCTGCCTTGAATCGCCTTGAAGCCTTGAATCTCTGCTCCTACCGTAAAGAAATTTCACCCTTCAACCTGGTCAAAACCGGGTGAACGTTGTACTCTATCAATCTCTCCCAATTTGCATTATCTCAATGCTACCTCTCCCGCTTTACATACACATGTTTTAAACCTTTGATCGGATGATCGGATAACAATAATTATCATTAATTGCAGACTTTGCTTCGATTCTGTCTCGGATACGTCTCTCTCCTCCTCCCCCTCCCATCATACCTCCGCCTATCAGGCCGCGTCGCAGTCACAACAGATGGAGAGGATGCTGCAGGCTGAGTATATGGTCAGTATACGAAGGAAACAACAATATTGATTAGTTAGAATATTAATATGGATGGGACGAAAATTCGATTTTTTTCAGAACTCGATACCCTTTTTTTTCGACAACTCGGAATACTTTTTCAAATAATTAACAACTATCAGATAGGTAGGCGAAAAGGTGTTATTTTAAGTTATTATTCATAAATATTATTCTCTACAGCGCCTATACGCGAACGTCTCGAATGCTGAAGTAGAGTGGACAATGCGGCTGGTTCGAGGGCTGGCAGCTATTATAGACTGTCAACTGGCAACCAAGATATCGTGTGGTGGGTATAGTTATTGCTGTTCAATTACAAAATAATAAACTCACAACTTATTAATATTTGATAAAGTAGCAATTATGAACGATGAATATGTTCCCTAGATGCCACTTCTATCACTATCATATAACAAGGCATGTTAAAGTTAGATAATATGTAAAATTGTTGTTTTTATACAGAGGAAAAAGTGGTAATCATTATGTTTCGAACAGTTAAGCATAAATTTTCACTTGTTCTTTAAAGTTGAAAAGAATGCTTAGTTGCCGTTGTAAATTTCCATGAACTTTTTCTGTATAAGTTGTTGACAGACACTCGTGAGTAATATTTGTGATTATTGTTTGTTTGTTTGTTTCCAGTCGGCCAAGACCCGCTGATCCTTCGATGTCAGATGTGGTTCACGGGGCCGTGTTCCTGGATTCTCGTCGTGGCACATCACGGGGGGAGGGAGAGGTAGAGTTTAGAGTCAATTTTTGATGTTTTGAGTTAAAATAGTCGATTTCGTACAATTCGAAGAAATATTCAATGACATTTTCATTAGAATGAGTCGAATTGTCGCGAATTAAAGTAATACGGTGCTCTCATCTACAGTAATCTTGGCAGGGAGAGGTAGAGTCACTGTACAGTATCTGAAACTCTTTTTGTGCAAGAGCTAAGGAAATTAGATTGTTCTGGAGTTAAAATCATAACATTTGAGGTAAATGAATTGAAAAACAAGTTTCGTTCTGGAGAGTAATGAGAACTCCTCCATTTTTGCTTCTTATCTTTCATTTGAATGTTTCTCACGCTTTCTCAAAACTTCGAATTAACGTTTTTGCTGTTGTTTGTTTTTAGAAAAAAATTGTGAACCACTGATTTGGAGAGTGACCAAATTTATGTTATATTTTACTCTCGATACATGCGAAAGTATTTACGAATTTCGTTCGGAGAGCAACGGGATCAAACTACAACGGGGTTAGGTCACATGCACCGTCGGGATTGCTTGGAAGGGGCGAACAAAGGCAGCAAATTGCTGTGTCCATTTCAGTGAGCTGTTCCCCGGGGCCGCGTGGACCCTCTATCGACAGTTTATCAAAATGGCCATCGTGCCACCCGGACTGGCACAATTCGTACTGAAAAACGAGGTGGGTGGCTATTAGGACTGTCAAATCGAACTCGAAAACTTGAATTTTTGAACTCAATTACATTTTTTCTCTATGTTGGTTATTAGTAAGTAGCCCGTGAATTGTTTGGCTAATCGGCCTTTTATTTTTAGAAACGTGCTCCGTATGTGCTGGAATCTATTCGGCCGTTGTTGGATCTCCTTGTCTCCATGATCAATCAATTCAAGGACAAACAGGTAGAGGAAATGGGAAATTCTCCTAAGTTATTCTACAAACTCTAGAAAAACAAGTGTCACATAGTAGAGAGTGGACATTAACCCTGTTTGCTCTTAGCAAACTTCTAGTTTGTCTAGTACAAACCTTAGTCAACATTGCTAAGGTATCTTTTCATTAGCCCGTTCATGTCTAGGAACAATTTCTTTCCGAACCACTTAATTGGTTTAGTCCAACCTTTGTTCGTTCAAATTTAGTTAGCTCCTGGAACAAATAACGTTATTCTGGAATAATCGGCTGGCTTTTGGTTTGGGGGAAGTCGGTACAGGAAAGAATTCACTTTATTTCAGGCAGCGTCTCGCAATCGTCTGTTGGACGACATGCGCTCGTTGTCACTGGAAGAATGGCAGATGAGGAAGATCAAACTACCACCACGACTGATGCCGAACCAACAGGTTGGTGATAGATTATTATTATAGGAAATATGTAATTGAATGTTCTCAAACCCCTATTATAGCATCTAGTTTTACTGCCTAAGTAGATAAAGCTTGTAAGGTTGGTACCAATTAGGTGACAATGGTACCAGTGATCTTGAGAATACAATGGAAATGACTAATTGAGAAGATTGGAAATACAAAGAGAACTATCAGTAGTATCTGACAGGAGACTGTCAATGCGGTACCAGAAAACTCTAGTAGAGTGTTTCTTTTGCCCAGCTGAAGAGAATCAGCAATTTATACTTCAAACCTCGTGCATTCTCCACTCGTTAATCTCAAACGATGTTTGTTTAGGAACGGAGCATGTTCCCGGGAATTCCACTAGCAGAAATGACAGAAGACGAAGTGCACGAGTTCAATCGGGTTCATGGAAATACGGTAATTTACTGATTCACTGGTTTGTTATAGTTCTGCAAATAACCATCCGCTATAGTGTTTCAGCAGTAATTGGCTGTCATGAACGTGCACGTGTGTTACGTACTCTGAGATTCACAACAAACCGCTTCGAGCTGGTCTTTCAAAGTTTCTCTGTCTTAACCATACACCAGCAAGGTTGTCCGAATAGTCAGAAAAATTCGAAAAACGGACTACTTTTTAGCCGAAAACATCAAAATCGGTCTACCTTTGATGAAAAATTCTAAATTTTCACGTGTTCACATCGGAAAACGGCTTACTTTTTGTCGCTTAGTCAGACCTTACTGGTGTATGGTCTTAACATATGACATATGAGTCCACGTGGAGAAAACAACTCTATATAGCTGGTCTTCTCGCTTTGATTTTCATGTTATATTTCATTACCATTATCACACGTAAAATAGTTCCGAATCAGAAAAAAGTGAGCGTGAGCATACCCAAAAGTGAACATAAGCAGGCCCGAAAACACAAAATACTAGTAATTTTGCATAGTATCTTCAACATTTACCCCAAAAAGTGATCATGGCACAATCGGAATCGGGAAAAAGTGAGCATCAGCCGATATCAGAATACGGGGGTAATTCGTGTATGACCATTATAATCTTTTGCAGCCACTCCCTCAGGCAGATCTGGTGGATGAAGACGGGCGTAACATGGAGGCCCCGCAGAAACCGAAGAAAATCGAGGCTGGACTCAAGATCAACAGCTCGTTGTGTAGAAGGAATACCACGGTAAGTGATTTGTTTCATCGAATCTTGATATATATATATTTATATTTATGTATTATATATATATATATATATTAGTATAATTCATTACATTATATATTAGTGTACTATGCTATTTTACATACTTTATACAGTGACGTGTTCGGCACTTACCAGTAAGGTGTGTATATCGTACAAAAAGGGTGGGGAAATTGGTTTAAGTGTTATTTCTATCCACAGGAGAGGGGTACAATTGACAAACGATTGCGTCCAGCCGCTGGTATTTTGCCCAGAGAAGAGATGTTGGAAACTAGAAAGGAGGTTTGTGGAGTGTCAATAGACTCGACTGAATTATATGTGTAACTGGGTTTCGATAACTCTGTTTTTCAGGATACTTCAGCAGTCAACCGGTCGGTCACCTTAATATAAAATGAAAAGTCGGTTACCTGTCTTTCTAACACGAAATGTGGTTTTCACCGTTAGTTTTCACATTAACCGAACTTTAGTTTTAGGCTACCTGGCGTTAAACGCACATCGCACAACAAAACCGAACTTGTCCCCATACAACTCAATCGATCAAGAGAATGATTCAATTGAAACACTGTTGAAGCCCTGTCACTATAGGGACTATAGCGCTCTAAGGTTATTCGCGTGAGCAATCATGAGATAAAATGTGTGCTTTTTATTTGGAAATAATCCTTTTCTTATTATATTATTATTATTTTCGTTTAGACGTCAAGTGGTGTGTTAGATGAGCTAAACATAGAAGAGGAAGATGACTGGGAATCTTGTTCCCAATTGTTCGCGGAGCCCCCAAATGAGAACAGAATGGAGTCCCATCCACCTGGAGAAAGACCCCCCACCGTCGAGCTGCCGTGGCTGGCCAGCAGGGTATAAGCCTTTTCATTGTTATGTGTTCTCCTATAGTATTCAGAGTTGCAATTGCTCGCCGGCGAGGTATACTTCTTTTCGTTCATGTGTGTAATGCTACAGTGTCTAGAGTTCCACTGGCTCGCCAGCGGGATATAGTCCTTATCATTCGTTTATCTGGTCGTACACTATTCACATTTCTCATAATTGACGAGGGTATAGTCCTTTTCATTGTTCTATGTACTCCTACAGTATCCAGAGTTTCAATGGCTAGCCAGCAGGGCATAGTCCTTATCATTCTTGTGTGTAGTGCTACAGTATCTAGAGTTGCAATGATTCATCAGTAAAGTAATCTTGACCGATACGCATGCTTCCTTAATACTAAGGTGCGCATAAAACTTTCAATGTGAAATTTATCAATTTATTTGAGGCACACGCGGGTATTCATTTAAAGTTCGCCACTCTTCAATGTTATCTCTTGAAAATTCATGTTTTGCATAAGAGTTACGCCAGTTTTCCTCGATTTTTGTGAAAAAATTGTCTTTTTCATGTTTACCATCTATTCGGCTAACTTTTCTGTGTGATTTCAGGACATTTCGTCGTACGCTCCCGACACGCCCCCTCCAATGAACAGCGATCAAGGAGGCGAAGCACAGTCAACGGAATATGATGACGAGTATTTGGAATGATCGTTGTGATATTCAGGTAAAGATTGGAGTATAGTGTTATAACATTTCGACTTTAAACTTGGCTCTATGAGAAACAACCTGAAATTGTGTCGGAATAGAATGGAACTAGTAACTTGAAATTTTGAACGAACACGATTCACAAGTATAAACTTAAATAATTTCGATGTTTGCACACTAGATTTGCAAAAGTTTTCCGTTTCCCGTTGGTTAGAGGGCCTCAAAAAATGCATGGGTTAATTTTGCGTATAATAACTTTTCAGCGTTGAAAATCTGAATACCGCGTGTTATTGCGTATTTGCAAACTTTCTTATGTGTTTGTTCTTGTGAGCTAGGTTTGTACAATCATATTAAGTATCCGTATATATTAGTATCCATATCCGTATAGTTTGTATTGAATAATTGAATACAATTTGTTGTATTACTGTGAAGCATATGTATTTTTATTTGAATCCTATTTCAGATATTTGCAATCGTGAGATGCAACGTGGTCTAAGTGTGTGGTTGATGGTTTTGAACTTTTTGTTTTGGATTAGAAATAGTTTTGAGCAATTATTTGTATCTTTTGTTTTAAAACCCAATTTTCTTTTACCGGGTGATTTTTGCTCTTCAGATTTTATTGTTTCCTTATTTGTTTTCACATGATATTTGTACACAGATTTTTCGACATTCGTCCATGTTAGTCAGATCGATTAGTTTAATTGGCTGTTGTTAGAACGCTGCTCTAGAGATGTATCTACTCTCTGCCTTATTTTCATTCAGTGCTATATTTCACTTCAAAATCTCGGTTGATTCGTTGTTTTCATGTTAAGTAGTTATCAGTTTATGTTGTATATTTACCAGAGTTTTCTGACATGTTTTTGGTACAGCTTGCTCTCTTTTCACTTCTGCATAAATTTTAACGCTTTCGTGATTGGTTAGAAATTCTAGTTGAAAGTGTATCCCGCTTTAATTTCGTTTTGTTGGTTAGATCTTATATGTTTTCCTTTGTTGCTTCTGAATGAAATTCATTTCAAGAATTTGTTTGAGACCAAAATGCGGTTCTGTACCGGTTGTTTTCTCTGATCCTTTATACCCAATGATTCAATGAGTTGAAAATAGGTTACAATGTATAGATTTTGTAAGTGTGGAAATTATTTTTTATCGTTCCGTCTATATTGTAAATCAGGTTCAAACAACAAATCGTTTGATTGACCAGAGTACATATATGTGTGTGTTGTAGTTATAACATCACTATGGCCTGGACTATATTTCATTTCTTTCCAGTTTGAGCATGAATGAAGAGGTTATATTGAGTCAAGTACAAAATGTGGTTGGTTCTCTGTTGGATACGGTAACTGATTGTGGCGGTGAGTTCATTATCAGTTTCTACTGAAACCCTCCAACTGTGGTTTTTGGGTATTACCCTATTGTATTGTACTCAAAAGTTGAACTCAAAATCATTCAATTATACCATCCAAAAAGTCATAAGTAACACAAATTCATTTTGTAAATAACCTAATATCATCTTGTTGTTTTCGTTTGATAGCTGTTAGTTGCAGAATTTGTGGACTAATTTGCATATGTATTTCAGGAACTGCCCCCGAAAAAAATGTCGTCAGAGATGTTGATGTGAACACTACGAACTCCGCTGCGGAGGCTTTGGTAAGTCATTTCTTATCATGAATACGTGTTTTGGTTTGCTAAGTAATCGCCAGGTAATCGCGATCGTATTGTGAAAAATTGGGTCTCATTTGCCATCATTCGACTTTTGAATCAGTTCGTTTTCTTGTCGTGTTCAACTTTTTCACACACGTGATTCAATAAATATGTTCGGCATATTTTAATCGACAAAGGATTTTGAAGCATGAAACAGAATATGTCTCTCTCATTCAGGCTGATGTGGCCGCTTCAATTTCTTCCATGCTGGATGTCGTCGAAACGACTTTCGACATGACTAGAAGAGTTTCGGAAACAGGTAGATTTTGGTATATTCGGAGAGATAATTGGCGAAAACAGTTGAATGCAGTCACACGACCTGTTTGTCAGTTGTTCTATCAATTTAATAATTTTTATAATGCATGTTAAATGCATGATGTGACTACTCTACAACAGTGTCGAATATTGTCACTTTCTGTAAAAAAAAATAGGGTCATTCTCCCGAGTTGGTTATAAGAAAATAATTGTGAATAAATTTTTGTAGAGAAAACTGTGTCGCGGGAGAATGGATCAGAAGATGTTGTTCAACTCTCGAGTGATGACGAGGAGATTACTGTAGTTCAGGTGGGTCGGCAAGATTTTAAGTTTATTTATTTACTTTTTTGTTATGTAAATCGAACTATTGAAGATAAATTCTACACGGCTAGACTGCTTTGTAGACGTAAAGGCATGTGACTTGTGTATCACTGGCCGTATTCACCAATCTTCTAAAGGATAAAATAACTTCACGTGGGAAGGTAGAGCACAAGAGTATTGTGCCGGTGAGGAGAGTGAAGAGGCGGGGAAGACTTTTTTTTAGTATTTTGTGCCATTGGTGAATACGGCCACATTATTTCATGCTGCACCCCAAAATTGTCCAATTTTGGGTGCCAGTTAGCATGTCATTCCTCATTTTGAAGCCGGAATACCTTGGTCGAAGTCAACGTTTCCGGAACTCTGAGATGAAACTAGCCTTTCCAGCATAAGCGAAAGCCTAACAGCACAGATGGTCCGGCGAATAAGAAGATGAAGACGAAACAAGAATGGCATCCGGCACTTCATTCTCTGCCGGGGGAGAGGTTTTTTCGATTTAAACCGAGGTGGGGATGGTCCGGTTTTGAGAGAGGGAGAGAGAGAGGAGAAAACAGGAAAATGAAGGCGAACGAATGACTGAGAGAGCGAGAGAAATGAAGAGAGAGAGGAGGAAGGAAGAAGGAGAGATTTAAGGAACGCGTTTAATAAACACAGAGAGAGAGAGTTTTTCAGGGAGCACGTTTTTCTTCTTCTGGACGTTTCGGTTGCATGTATTTGTTTATGAGAATATTTGCAGAAATCCAGCGGAATGTGAGGTGGTAAAGAGAGCTCGCGACCGAGGGATCCTGGTCTCGTTCTCACATTCTTTCGGTTAGTTTTGTTTTGCTGCCGACAGTTTTGAGTTGTATTTGTGAAATTTGTAAAACTTATTTTCAAAACCTATTTAAAACAACTCTTTGGGTAAGATTAGGTTATCAACTGGCTAAGAAATGGTAAACGTTTACGATATTTGCGTTACACTGAGATTCCGTCTGCGTATCGCTGTTGCTCACATCCCTGTAACATAACGACTCAAATTTGATTAATAAATATAAATTCACTTTATTTTATTTATTTATTGGTTCACTTCACATCGTTTCGAGGCGTTGATCATCATACATATCACATTATCGTCAAAACGTCTTCTTGTGCAGTAGTGGTACAGTTGATTCCTCATGGTGGACATTCGTATGTTCTGAGACATATTTCTAGATAAATACATGTTGATATACTACTTTCTTCGAGTGGGCGACATTTCAGCTAAAACACTTCGGGCTCATGTCTCGTATAAAAAACTGTATGAGTAATTTCTTTTCAAATTTGACCAATCATGTTTCATCCATACATAGTATCTATTATGAAGTTATAAACTATCAGTTGAAGTTATTACTTGAGTAATAGATAGTAGCTTAACGCATTTTAGATGAATCGTCGCCCACTCTTTCTTCAAGTTATTGTTTCAGGTCAGAATCTGCCGGAATACGTGGCATCAGAAGGCTGTATCTACTGGCCGGTGGAGGTCATTTTTAGAAGGAAACACGGCGATGGCCACGTAGATCAAACCCTGATGGCGAAAAGGGTCTACGAGAAGGACAGCATTCACTCGGTCAGTTGTGCCCCGTCTCGTCCGTTTATGGCCAATTTCATAGCAAATGGGGGTGTTTGGATAACCACAGCAGTTAGCATTGCACCAAGTTCCAATCGTTCATTCGTCTGAAGTTGTTCTTCTCATAAAAATTGTGACTTGGTATGCGAAATGGGGTCGACGAGACCGTATCCGTATCTATACAGAACCGGTTTTCCACTCACCCCCCCCCCCCCTCTGTTGGTACCGAATCAGTTCAAAAGCGACTTCACCGTTGTCAAACCGTTGGAAAAGTAACCGGTAAAAGAAGTTCCCTTACCTATCCAACCACTGTGTTTCAGATCGTGCGCAGTGTGGTGGCTGCCCTCCCCGGGGGACAATTGGGCGAGAGACAACTCGACTACGTCATGAGTCAACCCATTAAGGACCAGGGACCACAGGCGGTGGCCATTTGCATGCAGGCACCCGGTTGGAACGGAGAACGGTTCGTTATTCTGTCGGATACTTGGTTACTGGTTCGCGGTTACTTCAACCTATTCCATTTGTCACCTGCACTTCGAGAAAGCGATATGTGTTTTCAACGTAACGCAATTCAGAGATTGAAGAAAAACTGTGGTTTTTTCACAATTCTCTCATCTGTCCGCGATTTAAGTCATTATAACATGGTGTGGGGAAACCTGCAATATTTTCCGTTTTTCATTTTCTTTTTTGATTTTCCCGCGTTGGAAGTTGAAGTTGGTATGAAACATGTTTGATGTCAGTTTATCTGCCAGCTTAGCCAGCTATAGTATGGCAAGACATATTTCCACTCCGAAACTATTATATTCTAGTTGTTCAGCATTCGGGTTCAAAAAAGAGTTTTATTCAAAACACACACCGGCAAGGTGTGACTGTTAGACAACAAAGAAGTTGTTCTCAGATTTAAGTATCACTGATTTTACATCACAATCACAGAAAGGCAAACTGCTCCGATATTGACGAAAAATTAGTTCGTTTTTTCAACTTTTCTGACCACGTGAACAACTTACGATGAACTACGTTCGAAAATAATCAGCTGCTATGTTTCCTCATTGATATTCTTTCTGGTCAAGTTTCGTTTTTAATTCAAAGAATAATCCCTTTCAGATGATGAAACCTTTATTTTTTCGATGTTTTTGTTGAATTACTTTTGTTTTATTGAAATGTTTTTATATAGTTGATTTACAATGTTTTTCAGTATATGTTCGTATTTCTTTCAATCCAATCTACTTTTAGATTCTATCGTGTGGTCCCGCAGCAGTCGTTGGCAGACAATTTGCGACATCGCCTTGTGAAGGATCGACCGAAGCTACTGGTCATGCTCAGACCAGAGGCCGTGTACAGTGTTTTCGAGTCAAAGGTTGTTATTTGGGAGAAGAGAAAACTTTATGTTTTTTAAACCCATTTTACTGTTTTCATTCATTTTGTATTAAGATTTGAAAGTAGTCAATTTATGATCAGCTAGAAAGAAGTACTTATTTGAATTTCGCAAAGCGCATATATCATATTTTTGATCGAAAGTGTTACATTTTCACATATTTAGACGGATTAAAAACGGATTCCTTATTGCCGTGTGGAAGTATTGAATTTGATTTATAGAACTGTTGTATTTTTTGATACATATTTCAAAGTTTTCCTTGCTCTTTGATTCCGGTACAGTTAGAAATAATTAGGTATGAGGGAATCAACTTTTTTGAATCTAGCTATTTGTTCGTATTGTATTTTTTTCGAGCGATCGATGAGCACAGTTTAGAGCTACAGCGTAGTTCATGTTTTGTTGAACCCTTGTTGAATGGAGCAACATTGATTTTCGGTAATTTATTGGGTTGCTCTGTGAACAACCTTACTTGTAGTGTGTAGCTGTTGAAATTTGTCGTGTCGAGTTCTTCGCGTTTGGTAAGTGTGGTTGAGAGCAATTCAGAATCAAATTGGGCGACTGTTGGGCGAAGCAGTCAGAAATTGAGCGGTTTCTTAACGAAACAACAGGCAGCCGACTGGCTCGAATTCCAATTTAAGCAAGCGGTCCAGTTACATTCAGTTTCTGATTGAGTGAAGTTTCTGATTTTCTATTCTTACTTAACGGAAAACGAAATTGCGCCTTTGACTAGATCCGCTCAGAATTGAGTTAGTGTATGAGGGACTTTTTTCCGGAAAATAATTTGACCGATAACTTTTTTTCAGATGCTAGGTGATGATGCGGGACAGGCCACAAGGGACTTCTTCACAACTTCGCTGGACAGATATAGAAAGGCGGCTCTCAAGGTTCGTACATTTATTTACCATTCGTCACCAGCAAGCAGTGTCTGTTAGAAAAAAATAAAAAGTTCGCAAGGAAATTTTAATTTCAAATTTGAGAGTGTTCTCGAAGGTCAAAACTTGAGAGTTTGAATTTATGGCCTCAACTAAAAGTTATCAATTTCTACTGTCGAAACATGATTTCGAATAGGAAAACTCAATCATTCTGAATACTCAAAAACTGAACAACTCGAAGACTGGAATTATTAAGGACGCGCCGCCGGATGCGAGAGTTCGACTGCTGCGCGAGTTTTTCCTCAGTCTGAGCACGCTCACGGAGGCCATAATGAAGACGCTGCCAACCAGACAGGTTAGTCTATTCACATTCATGTTTCTCTGCTGTTTCAACAAGGTTCATACATACGTTACTGTCATTTACAACGCCAACACTATAAAATTGGGAGATGAATGTCAGATATCAAAAATCACTGAAATCGGTACACATTGATGAATACAATTTTTATGGTTAATGCTTCCCTCAAATAAGTCAACGCGTAAGTCTTTTTGTTACAGATTGAAGACATACGTGAGCTGATGCAGCCGTACTTCCACTTCGAGCCGAACCACAACACGTTTCTGGCCAAGCTGTGGCGCCAGCTGTCAGCTTTTCTAAACGGTAAGTGGGCGATTTCGTTGTTGAGAGTTAGTTCTATTGTTATTAGGAGTGTTACATTCGAAAAACGGTAAGAAATAGGTCGCATACCTCTAGTTTCTGATTTCGGAGAAATCTTTCTGATTCGCCGCTCCCAATTATGGATGTTGTACTTTGATTTTTGACCTAGAAAAAATCCAAAACACGTAAGACGTAGTTTCACACTCTAGTTACAATCGTGTTCCAATGCTTGAAGTTGAGTCAAATAGACTGCTTCACAGAATGTATCCTATGTCACACGGAGGTCCGTTGTTTCTATTTGTTCTCTCGTAATTGGCATTTCATTCAGTGTCGGCGGACATGTCAGCACAGCGCTGGCTGCTGGCTTCTCTGAATGTTCGCGGTCTACCGAGCATCATGTCAGAAATACAGGCGGCCACGGCAGCTAGGCAGGTACGCATGTCAGAATATATTATTATTGTTATTATTATTATTATTATAGAAAACTCGACTATATAGTCTGAGCATATCAACTCAGAAGGGTACTTTCGGCATATTTTGAGCAGTCTCAAACGGTCTAATAACTGAAAATCAAGTCATGCCAAGATTAGGTCAGGTTAAATTGGCATCTCTGAGACCATTCATAATATGATCTTCAGCAACTGTTGGAATGTGGTTTGTTGATAGATAAATGGGCTCAGAACTGTCTATTCTTGCTCATATATGTTCTGTCAGTTATTTATTGCATTTCAAAATAGTGTGACGGCTAGATATGCGTTTTTATGTTGTTTTCAGCCGCAATCAATATCCACACTCGGGATCACTCGATCATTGATTGATCCGGTGGTAGGGATGCCGAATGGGAACAATTTGGCCACGCCCACTTTCATCAATATTCCCACGCTCAACCCTCCACTGCCTGGGTTCCATGGAGCCACGCCTCCTTTGGTCATGTCACCTGTAATGCCGACTGTTCCGACTGTTCGGATATTCCCACAGAAACCCAATCATCTTTCGGCCACGCCCCCTTTGACCTTTTCCCACGGAGCAACGCCCCCGTTCGCTGCGACAAGTTTGACCACGCCCCCTCCCGCCCAGTCGAAAACTGATGAGGACTGTGTTGTGATCAAGACGGTTGTTCGATCTGCTGCCCCCGTACAGCAGCAGACCAACAAGGCCACAGTCGGTAGAGTAGGTCAGTGTTCTGTAGTTTCTTCCTAAATTTTGGTTATTTTTTTTGTTTCAATTGAAATCATTTTAGTAGTATCGTAGTCATAGTTTCTCCCAGGATTTTAGTTGTTCTGGTTTATTCAGCTCTGGGATATTTGAGAAAGTAAAGGCTGAAAGCCTCTTGTGGAGCTAACATAGTTTATAGTTTTATATCGTGCTCAACCTAGACTAGAATAGATCACTTATTGAATCACACGTGAGTTCAAAGGTTGAAGACGAGAAGAAAGCAGAAAATTTCCAAGGTAACATCTCCGGTAACCGTACAAAATAACGGTAGAAAACACATTTAAAGGTTAAAAAAACAGGTAACCGGTTTCTCATTTCCGGTTACCGACCGGTTACCTGCTGAGGTAACCTGAAAAAAAGGTTATCAAAAACCGGTTAGGCTACCAAAAAAACCCAGTTACATATAGAATTCACCCATCCTGCTTTCAGTGCTAAAGTATGGCGATTCGCCGTTCTACAGTAACACGGCGTCCGCCATGGATCGTCTAATGAGAGTGGTTCCCCCTCAACCCATTCGGGTCTATAGAGAATATCTCGCACAAAAGGTTGGTCACAAGTTGTTCAGTAATTAACACGGTCTTTCTATTTTTTTCAAATTGTTTTAAATAAGTTTTATTATTATAAGCAAGCTAGGTGCTAGTGTTTTTCGTTGTTTCCGCCGTTAGCCGCTCTCCGCACCTCCGCTTCTAAGTTCACAGAGATTCAGTTCTGTTGGGGACACATCTAGATGACCTTCACATGACTGAAATAATAATTAACTATGAGTAGTTTGTCAAATTTTCAAGATAAACTGTGTAAAAGATAGAGCAAACAAGCTTCATTTCCTCTCTCTAATTTCTCTATTTTCTATCGTATGTAACACTCTAACTGTTCATTTTGCAGGACATGGTGGTTCTGTGCACGTATCGAAAGCTGTTCCAAGTGAGCGAGCAGTTCACGAACACGTTCAGTATGAAGTTCTTCTCGCGGCTGGGGGAACTGACTGGGTTGCGACTGATGGAGGATGTTAGACTGGGTTAGTTTGAGGGGAGATTAATGAAAAAAACCCATATTGTGCGTAAGCTTATATTAAAGTGGTAATTATATCTAAAACGCACAACTTGAAAGAGAGAGAGAGAGAGAGAGAGAGAGAGAGAGAAGAGAAGGAGATGGGAAAGTGAGAGTGAGAGAGATAGAGGGGAAAGAAAGAGAGTGGTACAAAGAAGAAGAAAAGGGTAGTAGGGAAGCCAGATGGGCAGACGATCAACATGTATCTTCCAGAGCCGTCTCCGGAGGGGCGTGGCCAAGTTTCGTGGTCGTCCATCCATCTGTTCCGGACAATCAGGATAGTGACGGTCGGACAGGCAAAGGCCCCTTCCATGTTGTGAGTTTAAATTATAACATTTTGTGTCCTAACCTCGAGAAGTTTGAAGTCTTTTCTTTCGGTTTTCAAGATGCACGACTCTATAAATTGGGCGCATTCTTAGTATTAAGGCATATCTGTTATCGGTATTTTCTATAAAACATTGTTATTTGTTATCATACTGGGACTGCTCGTTTTGAAGCTATCCACTGTTTGTTTTGCTCTGTATAGGTGTGATTGTGGTTTGATCGCGCCAGTTTTTGGTTAGAATTCGTGAATGATGGGGGCGTATTGCCGCTGAATCGGTTTCCTCTTTAGTATGTTCTGCTTTTCCAGAAGTGCGTCCGCGGGTGCTTATGCGGGTATGTTGTGCGCCCTCTGCTACCTCCAGGTCATTCCATATGAAATGCTGTTGGCTCTCTACGGATCGCAGGAAATCGGACGGGTATGAATGGCTATCTATGTTTTTTTTAAAGAAATACTCTGATTTGAGATCCGGTTACTTTTTTTCTGATATTGAAAGTAGGATTTGAAACTCTATGTTACAACCAGCGTCTTTGTACGACGCGATAGATAGATTGCATTGCTTTTTATGAATTCGAATTGACAATATCAGGCAAAGTTCATTTACGATTTCACTTGAAAACAGGCAAATTTTTTGAAGAAGAAAAAACTAGCTACGTCTTCTTCGAATAACCAGCTGTCAATGTGATAGCTATATTATATATTTTGTTATTTGTTCCAGGACTGGACGGATTCTGTGCTCTACGCGTGTAGATATCGATTCCGGCATCTCATCATGCTCTGCGAAAGTTGTGAGTTCTTTCACTTGAGCTTAATCTGTTTTATTATGAAGAATTTTGAGTCCGATGTAGACATAACAGTGATTGAATAACTCGAACTCGATGTTCTTACACGAATAACGTTTTCTGTCTCAAATTTGATTGAAACAATGTTGAAGATTTTTCAGTGCATCACTTGTTCCCAAAGAACATGAGTTTATTCTACACAACATGTACAACGAAACCGAAAAACTCATTATGTTACGTGAACAAGCCCGAAGCTCTTATAAAAATAAGGTTTGTTTTGCAGTGGAATTCCTGCAGTTGTCCGCGTTCCGTGGCGATTTGGGAGATCCGATTCCGGATAATATTCTCGAGTTGCTCCATCGATTCAACCACAGGATGAGGAGCACCGGATCCAGGTTGGTAACATGGAGGCCCCGAATAGTTTCGATATAGAGGAATGACCCAAACTTCATGGTAGTTCGATCTGGATAAACGCTATTACTTACAAATAGCAGAAAAGCTACGGGATCAAAGTAGAAACATAGCCGTATTGGCTTTCTATGTAAAGAACGTACCTCGTAGTTCCTGTGAGTTGACGATCGGATCTTTTCGTAGCAAATTCGAGCAACCATTTAATATATCTCAATACTGATGGTTTATTCTAATTTCAGTTTGCATATGAAGATTTCTTCTTGAATTTGTCAACTAGAATATGCACCAACTTAATATGACCTAATATTCAGTGAAATTTTTTTTCGGTTTTTTTTTACGGATTTGTGTGTTTTCAGGTTCTGGTCTGCGTATCGTGTTGTCAAAATCCCGGAGGGAGTATCTATGCCGGTACGTTTCGTCATGAAAACTACTTTTGGGCATATAATGTATAGATTGTGCACTCGCTCTGAAGAGATTTATGTTCTACACTAGTTGCTTGAATGGTCTTTTCTGAGTGTGATGTGAATAGAAAATATCAATAAATAATTGAAATTGTTCCGATTCAAACAATAGATATTGAGTAGCATATTATAATAGCAAGTCATTGCAGCACCCTTCTACCTACCCGGGCACCTATTTCCGATTCGAACAAGAGGAGGCTGTCATCAATTGGGTAGGTCGGCTGGAACTATTTTGGTTTTTTGGTTGTAGGGGAAATAGTTGGGAAGCTCTGCTCCAGCATTTTGCTTCGTAAACATGAACTCTTCCATTTAAGCTAATCTTTGGTGAAATAGTTTCGTCCTCATTCCACCCTTGCTATCAAAACGATTTCCACCCTAATTCAAGACGATTTTGGGTTTCTCAGAGGGTACATTCCAATAATTACCCTTCAATATCCTTTCAGACAGTAGTTCTGCCGGAGTTCGGTATCGGTGACCCCCGCATCATCGAGTGTCCCCTTTTGGTGGAGGATCGATACGGGGAACAGCCGTACGAGAAGGGAATGGCCCCAGTGGAACAACAGGTCGGATTATATCACACTTTTTGTTGTTATTGTTGTTGTGGCTTTTTTCTATTTAACTGGCTATTCAATTATCCACATCAGTTCATCATTAACCATGTGGATAATTCGAAACCCGGTGAAAAAAGGTAATAGGTTTGAATTTTTTCCCCCGTCAATCAGTTAGTATCGAATATAACAGTTCATTCGCAGATTGTGCGGCTGTCTGTGTAGTTCAGATCCCGCTGCGTTCACCATGGAACGACTGAATCGTTCCCAGATCAAACTACAGATCAGTTATGTTAAAGGGAGGCTGCGTTGAATGCCGAATTTGGCTAACGGCGTTAGCCGAAAAGGCACGAGAGTCAGAGAACTGCGCGGAATCAATATGCATTCACTCCAAATCATCGTCTGCGTGTCTGACAGTAAGCAAAAATTGGTAAACTTTTGAAAATAAAACCTTGAATCGGACATTCCAGTAAGAAAAGGATAGATATCGAACTGTCTCAGTTTGATCTTTCATTTGAAAATTCACTGCAGCCCCCTTTCAATCCCCTAAACGTAATGTATTTGCAGCAGCAGTGCCTGATTCGCTGTATGATCACCGGAGCTTCGAATTGGTTCTGTGCCACTACGCAGATGCCTATGGTTCGTTTCGCTCCATACGATTCAATCTTAGATCCATGTTATGTTTTCATATGTATTATCACAGAGTTGTTCTGTGTTTGACCGTGTCGATCAAACTACAACTCGTAACTGTATCGGATTAAACTACAACTCTTTTGTTCTGAGCGATCAAACTCTTTCTGTTATCGATACCACTACAAATGTTTGCTCTAACCGTTCAAACTTCAACAGAACTACAACTTTTTGTGATCAAACTACAACTTGTCGATATAACTGATAAAACTACAATTTTTTGATGCAACCGATCAAACTACAACTCTTTTCTCGTAACGATCAAACTACAATGTACATTGTGCTATTCCTGGTTTTATTGCAGGACTGGGTAGTATGGTTGCACACTTGTTCTAGCAAATAAAAAGAATGTCCATTATAATAATTATAACGCCGAGTGGGATCGAACCATGGTGATTTGAGTGCTAGCGCGCACACAACCAGTCGACCACCGGCCCCCTTTTACGATCTGCTTCCAATTCTTATATGTTTTTTTGCAGGACTGGGTGGTGTGGTTGACCGCGCGCGATTTCGAGCGTCGCGGTCCGTGTTCCATGTGGTTCAATCCGATCAACAGGAGGATATTGGACACGATTGCCGAGAAATGGAACAAGAAATTGTTTCGCACGCACATGCTTCAGCAAGGTTTGTACATTAGAAGTTGGTTATGCGCCAGTAAAGTTGTCCGAGAAATGAAGCTAAAGAAGCGAAAATTGGGCCACTTTATTGCCCACACCATACGTGAGGCGACTTTGTTGTTCACAAAAATAGATTGAAAATCAGGTTTTTTATCTGCGTAAATGAACTACAAAACTAGGTGGAAAGAGAGGTTTTCAATGATGAAGGCGACATTTGTTGAAACTAGGGTAGTTCGAAAACCCCATTTCGAAGATAAGGGGTAATTCAATAGGCAATCCAACAAAGTCGCCTGTCGCCCACGTTTGGCCCACACCGAGAAGATATAGAATAGAATAGATTTATTCGTGATCCAACACGTGACTCCCACATAGTATGTGGCACTTCAAGTGAGTGATGGAAGATGGAAAGTAGATCTAGAAAAATTGAGGTTACTGATGTGTGTGCATCAGTCGATTCGTTTTCAGAGACCGACGGTAATTCAACGCCCTGGTTCCACGTGACTTCCGTCAAATTCGAGGGACTTCCCGCCTTTTTCCTCCAGGGAAAGGGGAAACACGTGGAAATCGGGTCAGTCGTTAGGAGGAAAACTCGGATTATACTCCAACTTGAATAAATATTAGTTAAATAATGATAGTTATAGTTTACACTTGTCCTGGAGAGTGTTGTTTCGCGAAGTTTCCGTACTTGTCTTATATTTAGAAAAACACTGTTTCTTGATGCCTGAAATACCATGTTTGCTGAGTATTGATAATTCATAGATCGGTATTTCGAACAAGGTAGGGTGTAAGATTGAAAGTTTGAAGAAAAGTGAGTAAATAACGAGGTCATACATATTATCCTTTTTCAGGTCTTCCATGGGCGTTTCTGACTCGTTCCTCATTTCCTCTCTCTGTCTCATGGGAATTATCCCCATGGAATTGTACTCTCTGATCAGGATTTATGGCGAGGTTGGTGGGGGGAGATACTACAATGGTTAAATCGGGTCAATTCCTAGTTTATTACCTTCGAAGAAACTTTCAGCGAGTTTGAGATTTGTTCTTACTGATTCATTATAGGTGTGTAGGAGGAATTTCTCGTCTGGGGGGGGGGGGGGGGGGGGGTAAATATAATTATCAAAAGTCTGTTCAAATGCATATTCATGGGGGGTTAACTATTATATTCCGGCTAATTTTATAAATAGAGCATGGTTCCAGTGTTGGATCGAGCCGGTTATCTATGCCTGTCGCCGTCGTTTCGCCCAATTCGAGCTGTTAATGAGAAATTGTGAGTTTATTTCTATTATTTACGAAAAAGTTTTCAGAATACGGGTTGTAACGCGGACGTATGGGCTCAATTTTAGATCTGTCTTGGGGTTTAAGGTTTGAAATGACATCAACTAGAAGTTGGAAAACCAAAAGGGAGTTTTGTTAGAATGTAGCTCATATGTTAGGAATAAATACTGTGTAACACATTGAAAATAGATTATAAGGCGGGAAAATATGAGATTTATTTAAATTTGTAACCTACAATTTTACGTTTCGAGAAGTACTGTCTTTCTTTTTGCAGCCAATTTCTACCGGCTGTTCAGTCAGAAAGAGGCGAGGTTCTACCACCAGCCGCCGCGACCTCCCCACCACAACCTCCCGGTAGCCTACGAGTTTTTCCAACGAATGAGAGCAGTGGCCACGTTGTATTGGACGGCGAATCCTGTCATTGTTCTCCCGAAGTCCATTCCTATACCTGAGGTCAGTTTGTGTACAACATACGACTATTTCCGGGCATAGCATCAGTTTTCGGTTGATTACACAAGCAAACGGGTTTTCAACCACTGAAGATACCTAAGTTCAAAGCGACCCGGTTACTTTTCATTGGCAACCATTCTATGAAATCGGTCGGATTGCTTCTCCGTTGCTGGAAATCTTGTTCTATGCTGGAAATGTAATCATAAAATGAAACCTTATGCGTTTTTAAAATTAAGGAATACGATGTACGGGCATTATACAGACGTATACAACCCTGGACGACGTCTGAGCTTTGGTCACCCAAAATTTATGAAAACTCCAAAAATTCAGATAATTACCCAAAAAATCGTCGAAATCGGGTGATTATCTGGATTTTGAACAAAAAAATTATCGTTTTGATCACCCAAAAAATAGATATTTACATCATTTTTCGCTCTGTCACCCAAAACTTAGAGAGTCGTCCAAAAATTATAAACGTCTGGCATTATACAATGTCAGGATGCATAGGAAATACTGATAGTACCAAGAACTGTGCGCACTACAGTAGGTTGTTAGACAGGATGAGCATTTTTATCTTTCCAGAGTGTTAAGATGTGTTGTGCTACTCATAATAGGGAAGATTATGCATTATTTCAGTCTCGTCTCTCCTCGGCCTACTTTGTGTTCATGCACTCGGACTGTGAGGAGGAGTGGGTGAGTCATAACTGAGTTGTAGTTTGATCTACATTTCGACTGAAATGCAGTGGGTTCAAACTACGGAACACATCCTAAAAAAATCTGTTCTGTCCAAGCCAGTCTTTTCATGAAGTGTTTAGAGTAATCTATAACTCTGTGACTTGTCAGTAACTGGCTGCTTTTATCTAGCTCAAAAGAAGATTTTGGAGTGGCTTGAAAATAGTGAAGTTATGTTTTTGTAGATACTAGAGAAGCAGAACGAAACCACTTCATCAGTTCGATATTTTGGTCATTCAACGCGAGTTGATATGCGCGGTGGCCGTTCAGTGTTCAACGTATACTGAACGCCTTCTTCTTTGTAGTTTTGAGTTGTAACAAAAGACAGATTTTACATATTCACTACATTTCTTCATGCAGACTTTTATTAATCCCATTTTCCAGTCTGACATGAACCCTGCCCTTGGTGAAGTGGACACGTATCCATCCGTGAATAAGAACCGGGAACTGGAGAACTGCTACACGCGATTCCATTTCGACACGAAACGATGGAAATCGACTGCAGATGGGGTCAAAGAGAGCGTGTTGCCGGCTATAACACCGCTATCGGAAGCTAGTCTGGCGGTACGTGTTCATTTATGCTGATTATTAATTATATCGATTAGCCAAAACCAATCAGACGGTTTAGGGGTTAGTTTCTATTAGGGTTGTTGATTCAACCAGCAGTTCCCAAGGAGAAAAGTTTCCCGGGTACTCGAAAATCTTCTTCCCAAATCAAATCAGAAAATCATCGAAATCTGATGTGGCGAAATCAAACTAAAACTTGATTCGCTCACATCCCATAGGAAGGGAGTAAATCTTCACGAAATGCGGCGAGCTCATACTAAAAAAAAACACGTCAGGATTTGGAGTAGAGGCCTGCTGTCGAAAGAGCAAACCCTCTCTATTGCAGAGTGTAGTTTAATCTTATCGTTTTCAATACCGGTCTGTTGTGTTCAAAGATCAAAGTACAACTAATATATGTTCACCCCCTCCATTGCAGACAGTTCGTCCGTCCAAGTTCACTCCAGCCGCCCTTTCGATCATTCGTCGATTTCACACGGAATTGGCCCTTCTGGCTGGTTCTTCCTTCGAGGCAACCGCTGACAAAAGTACGCGTTTTCTTTCTTTTTTTTAGGTTTTACCATACTTATTTATACATTTCGGATATTTATATTTGCAATACTTGTAATTCACTCACATGTATAGTTAAAATACACCTGAGGTTTCGTGTATGAATTGTTCGGAGTTGAAAAATGTATACATTGAACATACGGAATCGGAAAGCAACTCGTTCTTTCTTGGTCCGGCTCTTCAGCACACCTTCTCTTATGATAGAATATTGCGAGAATCGTGTGATTGTGATATAGTCAGGCGGTAACATTTATGCTGAAGAGTTGAGTATGATTTGTATTAACATGGTAAGTAGTAGCACAGTTACTCCTTTCCAGAAGAACCGAACATCGTTGCGCGTGCCGCTTTCACGGGAGACATCAGTTGGCTGTTCAACCGAAGTTCATGTAGTAGCACAGTTACTCCTTTCCAGAAGAACCGAACATCGTTGCGCGTGCCGCTTTCACGGGAGACATCAGTTGGCTGTTCAACCGAAGTTCATGTAGTAGCACAGTTACTCCTTTCCAGAAGAAGCGAACATCGTTGCGCGTGCCGCTTTCACGGGAGACATCAGTTGGCTGTTCAACCGAAGTTCATGTAGTAGCACAGTTTCTCCTTTCCAGAAGAAGCGAACATCGTTGCGCGTGCCGCTTTCACGGGAGACATCAGTTGGCTGTTCACCGAAGTTCATGTAGTAGCACAGTTACTCCTTTCCAGAAGAACCGAACATCGTTGCGCGTGCCGCTTTCACGGGAGACATCAGTTGGCTGTTCAACCGAAGTTCATGTAGTAGCACAGTTACTCCTTTCCAGAAGAACCGAACATCGTTGCGCGTGCCGCTTTCACGGGAGACATCAGTTGGCTGTTCAACCGAAGTTCATGTAGTAGCACAGTTACTCCTTTCCAGAAGAACCGAACATCGTTGCGCGTGCCGCTTTCACGGGAGACATCAGTTGGCTGTTCAACCGAAGTTCATGTAGTAGCACAGTTACTCCTTTCCAGAAGAACCGAACATCGTTGCGCGTGCCGCTTTCACGGAGACATCAGTTGGCTGTTCAACCGAAGTTCATGTAGTAGCACAGTTACTCCTTTCCAGAAGAAGCGAACATCGTTGCGCGTGCCGCTTTCACGGGAGACATCAGTTGGCTGTTCAACCGAAGTTCATGTAGTAGCACAGTTTCTCCTTTCCAGAAGAAGCGAACATCGTTGCGCGTGCCGCTTTCACGGGAGACATCAGTTGGCTGTTCAACGAAGTTCATGTAGTAGCACAGTTACTCCTTTCCAGAAGAACCGAACATCGTTGCGCGTGCCGCTTTCACGGAGACATCAGTTGGCTGTTCAACCGAAGTTCATGTAGTAGCACAGTTACTCCTTTCCAGAAGAAGCGAACATCGTTGCGCGTGCCGCTTTCACGGAGACATCAGTTGGCTGTTCAACCGAAGTTCATGTAGTAGCACAGTTACTCCTTTCCAGAAGAAGCGAACATCGTTGCGCGTGCCGCTTTCACGGGAGACATCAGTTGGCTGTTCAACCGAAGTTCATGTAGTAGCACAGTTACTCCTTTCCAGAAGAACCGAACATCGTTGCGCGTGCCGCTTTCACGGGAGACATCAGTTGGCTGTTCAACCGAAGTTCATGTAGTAGCACAGTTACTCCTTTCCAGAAGAAGCGAACATCGTTGCGCGTGCCGCTTTCACGGGAGACATCAGTTGGCTGTTCAACCGAAGTTCATGTAGTAGCACAGTTACTCCTTTCCAGAAGAAGCGAACATCGTTGCGCGTGCCGCTTTCACGGGAGACATCAGTTGGCTGTTCAACCGAAGTTCATGTAGTAGCACAGTTACTCCTTTCCAGAAGAAGCGAACATCGTTGCGCGTGCCGCTTTCACGGGAGACATCAGTTGGCTGTTCAACCGAAGTTCATGTAGTAGCACAGTTACTCCTTTCCAGAAGAAGCGAACATCGTTGCGCGTGCCGCTTTCACGGGAGACATCAGTTGGCTGTTCAACCGAAGTTCATGTAGTAGCACAGTTACTCCTTTCCAGAAGAAGCGAACATCGTTGCGCGTGCCGCTTTCACGGGAGACATCAGTTGGCTGTTCAACCGAAGTTCATGTAGTAGCACAGTTACTCCTTTCCAGAAGAAGCGAACATCGTTGCGCGTGCCGCTTTCACGGGAGACATCAGTTGGCTGTTCAACCGAAGTTCATGTAGTAGCACAGTTACTCCTTTCCAGAAGAAGCGAACATCGTTGCGCGTGCCGCTTTCACGGGAGACATCAGTTGGCTGTTCAACCGAAGTTCATGTAGTAGCACAGTTACTCCTTTCCAGAAGAAGCGAACATCGTTGCGCGTGCCGCTTTCACGGGAGACATCAGTTGGCTGTTCAACCGAAGTTCATGTAGTAGCACAGTTACTCCTTTCCAGAAGAAGCGAACATCGTTGCGCGTGCCGCTTTCACGGGAGACATCAGTTGGCTGTTCAACCGAAGTTCATGTAGTAGCACAGTTACTCCTTTCCAGAAGAACCGAACATCGTTGCGCGTGCCGCTTTCACGGAGACATCAGTTGGCTGTTCAACCGAAGTTCATGTAGTAGCACAGTTACTCCTTTCCAGAAGAAGCGAACATCGTTGCGCGTGCCGCTTTCACGGGAGACATCAGTTGGCTGTTCAACCGAAGTTCATGTAGTAGCACAGTTACTCCTTTCCAGAAGAAGCGAACATCGTTGCGCGTGCCGCTTTCACGGGAGACATCAGTTGGCTGTTCAACCGAAGTTCATGTAGTAGCACAGTTACTCCTTTCCAGAAGAACCGAACATCGTTGCGCGTGCCGCTTTCACGGAGACATCAGTTGGCTGTTCAACCGAAGTTCATGTAGTAGCACAGTTACTCCTTTCCAGAAGAACCGAACATCGTTGCGCGTGCCGCTTTCACGGGAGACATCAGTTGGCTGTTCAACCGAAGTTCATGTAGTAGCACAGTTACTCCTTTCCAGAAGAAGCGAACATCGTTGCGCGTGCCGCTTTCACGGGAGACATCAGTTGGCTGTTCAACCGAAGTTCATGTAGTAGCACAGTTTCTCCTTTCCAGAAGAACCGAACATCGTTGCGCGTGCCGCTTTCACGGGAGACATCAGTTGGCTGTTCAACCGAAGTTCATGTAGTAGCACAGTTACTCCTTTCCAGAAGAACCGAACATCGTTGCGCGTGCCGCTTTCACGGGAGACATCAGTTGGCTGTTCAACCGAAGTTCATGTAGTAGCACAGTTACTCCTTTCCAGAAGAACCGAACATCGTTGCGCGTGCCGCTTTCACGGGAGACATCAGTTGGCTGTTCAACCGAAGTTCATGTAGTAGCACAGTTTCTCCTTTCCAGAAGAACCGAACATCGTTGCGCGTGCCGCTTTCACGGGAGACATCAGTTGGCTGTTCAACCGAAGTTCATGTAGTAGCACAGTTACTCCTTTCCAGAAGAAGCGAACATCGTTGCGCGTGCCGCTTTCACGGGAGACATCAGTTGGCTGTTCAACCGAAGTTCATGTAGTAGCACAGTTACTCCTTTCCAGAAGAACCGAACATCGTTGCGCGTGCCGCTTTCACGGGAGACATCAGTTGGCTGTTCAACCGAAGTTCATGTAGTAGCACAGTTACTCCTTTCCAGAAGAACCGAACATCGTTGCGCGTGCCGCTTTCACGGGAGACATCAGTTGGCTGTTCAACCGAAGTTCATGTAGTAGCACAGTTACTCCTTTCCAGAAGAAGCGAACATCGTTGCGCGTGCCGCTTTCACGGGAGACATCAGTTGGCTGTTCAACCGAAGTTCATGTAGTAGCACAGTTACTCCTTTCCAGAAGAACCGAACATCGTTGCGCGTGCCGCTTTCACGGGAGACATCAGTTGGCTGTTCAACCGAAGTTCATGTAGTAGCACAGTTACTCCTTTCCAGAAGAACCGAACATCGTTGCGCGTGCCGCTTTCACGGGAGACATCAGTTGGCTGTTCAACCGAAGTTCATGTAGTAGCACAGTTTCTCCTTTCCAGAAGAAGCGAACATCGTTGCGCGTGCCGCTTTCACGGGAGACATCAGTTGGCTGTTCAACCGAAGTTCATGTAGTAGCACAGTTTCTCCTTTCCAGAAGAACCGAACATCGTTGCGCGTGCCGCTTTCACGGGAGACATCAGTTGGCTGTTCAACCGAAGTTCATGTAGTAGCACAGTTACTCCTTTCCAGAAGAAGCGAACATCGTTGCGCGTGCCGCTTTCACGGGAGACATCAGTTGGCTGTTCAACCGAAGTTCATGTAGTAGCACAGTTACTCCTTTCCAGAAGAACCGAACATCGTTGCGCGTGCCGCTTTCACGGGAGACATCAGTTGGCTGTTCAACCGAAGTTCATGTAGTAGCACAGTTACTCCTTTCCAGAAGAACCGAACATCGTTGCGCGTGCCGCTTTCACGGGAGACATCAGTTGGCTGTTCAACCGAAGTTCATGTAGTAGCACAGTTACTCCTTTCCAGAAGAACCGAACATCGTTGCGCGTGCCGCTTTCACGGGAGACATCAGTTGGCTGTTCAACCGAAGTTCATGTAGTAGCACAGTTACTCCTTTCCAGAAGAACCGAACATCGTTGCGCGTGCCGCTTTCACGGGAGACATCAGTTGGCTGTTCAACCGAAGTTCATGTAGTAGCACAGTTACTCCTTTCCAGAAGAACCGAACATCGTTGCGCGTGCCGCTTTCACGGGAGACATCAGTTGGCTGTTCAACCGAAGTTCATGTAGTAGCACAGTTACTCCTTTCCAGAAGAACCGAACATCGTTGCGCGTGCCGCTTTCACGGGAGACATCAGTTGGCTGTTCAACCGAAGTTCATGTAGTAGCACAGTTACTCCTTTCCAGAAGAACCGAACATCGTTGCGCGTGCCGCTTTCACGGGAGACATCAGTTGGCTGTTCAACCGAAGTTCATGTAGTAGCACAGTTACTCCTTTCCAGAAGAACCGAACATCGTTGCGCGTGCCGCTTTCACGGGAGACATCAGTTGGCTGTTCAACCGAAGTTCATGTAGTAGCACAGTTACTCCTTTCCAGAAGAACCGAACATCGTTGCGCGTGCCGCTTTCACGGGAGACATCAGTTGGCTGTTCAACCGAAGTTCATGTAGTAGCACAGTTACTCCTTTCCAGAAGAACCGAACATCGTTGCGCGTGCCGCTTTCACGGGAGACATCAGTTGGCTGTTCAACCGAAGTTCATGTAGTAGCACAGTTACTCCTTTCCAGAAGAACCGAACATCGTTGCGCGTGCCGCTTTCACGGGAGACATCAGTTGGCTGTTCAACCGAAGTTCATGTAGTAGCACAGTTACTCCTTTCCAGAAGAACCGAACATCGTTGCGCGTGCCGCTTTCACGGGAGACATCAGTTGGCTGTTCAACCGAAGTTCATGTAGTAGCACAGTTACTCCTTTCCAGAAGAACCGAACATCGTTGCGCGTGCCGCTTTCACGGGAGACATCAGTTGGCTGTTCAACCGAAGTTCATGTAGTAGCACAGTTACTCCTTTCCAGAAGAACCGAACATCGTTGCGCGTGCCGCTTTCACGGGAGACATCAGTTGGCTGTTCAACCGAAGTTCATGTAGTAGCACAGTTACTCCTTTCCAGAAGAACCGAACATCGTTGCGCGTGCCGCTTTCACGGGAGACATCAGTTGGCTGTTCAACCGAAGTTCATGTAGTAGCACAGTTACTCCTTTCCAGAAGAACCGAACATCGTTGCGCGTGCCGCTTTCACGGGAGACATCAGTTGGCTGTTCAACCGAAGTTCATGTAGTAGCACAGTTACTCCTTTCCAGAAGAACCGAACATCGTTGCGCGTGCCGCTTTCACGGGAGACATCAGTTGGCTGTTCAACCGAAGTTCATGTAGTAGCACAGTTACTCCTTTCCAGAAGAACCGAACATCGTTGCGCGTGCCGCTTTCACGGGAGACATCAGTTGGCTGTTCAACCGAAGTTCATGTAGTAGCACAGTTACTCCTTTCCAGAAGAACCGAACATCGTTGCGCGTGCCGCTTTCACGGGAGACATCAGTTGGCTGTTCAACCGAAGTTCATGTAGTAGCACAGTTACTCCTTTCCAGAAGAACCGAACATCGTTGCGCGTGCCGCTTTCACGGGAGACATCAGTTGGCTGTTCAACCGAAGTTCATGTAGTAGCACAGTTACTCCTTTCCAGAAGAACCGAACATCGTTGCGCGTGCCGCTTTCACGGAGACATCAGTTGGCTGTTCAACCGAAGTTCATGTAGTAGCACAGTTACTCCTTTCCAGAAGAACCGAACATCGTTGCGCGTGCCGCTTTCACGGGAGACATCAGTTGGCTGTTCAACCGAAGTTCATGTAGTAGCACAGTTACTCCTTTCCAGAAGAACCGAACATCGTTGCGCGTGCCGCTTTCACGGGAGACATCAGTTGGCTGTTCAACCGAAGTTCATGTAGTAGCACAGTTACTCCTTTCCAGAAGAACCGAACATCGTTGCGCGTGCCGCTTTCACGGGAGACATCAGTTGGCTGTTCAACCGAAGTTCATGTAGTAGCACAGTTACTCCTTTCCAGAAGAACCGAACATCGTTGCGCGTGCCGCTTTCACGGGAGACATCAGTTGGCTGTTCAACCGAAGTTCATGTAGTAGCACAGTTACTCCTTTCCAGAAGAACCGAACATCGTTGCGCGTGCCGCTTTCACGGGAGACATCAGTTGGCTGTTCAACCGAAGTTCATGTAGTAGCACAGTTACTCCTTTCCAGAAGAACCGAACATCGTTGCGCGTGCCGCTTTCACGGGAGACATCAGTTGGCTGTTCAACCGAAGTTCATGTAGTAGCACAGTTACTCCTTTCCAGAAGAACCGAACATCGTTGCGCGTGCCGCTTTCACGGGAGACATCAGTTGGCTGTTCAACCGAAGTTCATGTAGTAGCACAGTTACTCCTTTCCAGAAGAACCGAACATCGTTGCGCGTGCCGCTTTCACGGGAGACATCAGTTGGCTGTTCAACCGAAGTTCATGTAGTAGCACAGTTACTCCTTTCCAGAAGAACCGAACATCGTTGCGCGTGCCGCTTTCACGGGAGACATCAGTTGGCTGTTCAACCGAAGTTCATGTAGTAGCACAGTTACTCCTTTCCAGAAGAACCGAACATCGTTGCGCGTGCCGCTTTCACGGGAGACATCAGTTGGCTGTTCAACCGAAGTTCATGTAGTAGCACAGTTACTCCTTTCCAGAAGAACCGAACATCGTTGCGCGTGCCGCTTTCACGGGAGACATCAGTTGGCTGTTCAACCGAAGTTCATGTAGTAGCACAGTTACTCCTTTCCAGAAGAACCGAACATCGTTGCGCGTGCCGCTTTCACGGGAGACATCAGTTGGCTGTTCAACCGAAGTTCATGTAGTAGCACAGTTACTCCTTTCCAGAAGAACCGAACATCGTTGCGCGTGCCGCTTTCACGGGAGACATCAGTTGGCTGTTCAACCGAAGTTCATGTAGTAGCACAGTTACTCCTTTCCAGAAGAACCGAACATCGTTGCGCGTGCCGCTTTCACGGGAGACATCAGTTGGCTGTTCAACCGAAGTTCATGTAGTAGCACAGTTACTCCTTTCCAGAAGAACCGAACATCGTTGCGCGTGCCGCTTTCACGGGAGACATCAGTTGGCTGTTCAACCGAAGTTCATGTAGTAGCACAGTTACTCCTTTCCAGAAGAACCGAACATCGTTGCGCGTGCCGCTTTCACGGGAGACATCAGTTGGCTGTTCAACCGAAGTTCATGTAGTAGCACAGTTACTCCTTTCCAGAAGAACCGAACATCGTTGCGCGTGCCGCTTTCACGGGAGACATCAGTTGGCTGTTCAACCGAAGTTCATGTAGTAGCACAGTTACTCCTTTCCAGAAGAACCGAACATCGTTGCGCGTGCCGCTTTCACGGAGACATCAGTTGGCTGTTCAACCGAAGTTCATGTAGTAGCACAGTTACTCCTTTCCAGAAGAACCGAACATCGTTGCGCGTGCCGCTTTCACGGGAGACATCAGTTGGCTGTTCAACCGAAGTTCATGTAGTAGCACAGTTACTCCTTTCCAGAAGAACCGAACATCGTTGCGCGTGCCGCTTTCACGGGAGACATCAGTTGGCTGTTCAACCGAAGTTCATGTAGTAGCACAGTTACTCCTTTCCAGAAGAACCGAACATCGTTGCGCGTGCCGCTTTCACGGGAGACATCAGTTGGCTGTTCAACCGAAGTTCATGTAGTAGCACAGTTACTCCTTTCCAGAAGAACCGAACATCGTTGCGCGTGCCGCTTTCACGGGAGACATCAGTTGGCTGTTCAACCGAAGTTCATGTAGTAGCACAGTTACTCCTTTCCAGAAGAACCGAACATCGTTGCGCGTGCCGCTTTCACGGGAGACATCAGTTGGCTGTTCAACCGAAGTTCATGTAGTAGCACAGTTACTCCTTTCCAGAAGAAGCGAACATCGTTGCGCGTGCCGCTTTCACGGGAGACATCAGTTGGCTGTTCAACCGAAGTTCATGTAGTAGCACAGTTACTCCTTTCCAGAAGAAGCGAACATCGTTGCGCGTGCCGCTTTCACGGGAGACATCAGTTGGCTGTTCAACCGAAGTTCATGTAGTAGCACAGTTACTCCTTTCCAGAAGAACCGAACATCGTTGCGCGTGCCGCTTTCACGGGAGACATCAGTTGGCTGTTCAACCGAAGTTCATGTAGTAGCACAGTTACTCCTTTCCAGAAGAACCGAACATCGTTGCGCGTGCCGCTTTCACGGGAGACATCAGTTGGCTGTTCAACCGAAGTTCATGTAGTAGCACAGTTACTCCTTTCCAGAAGAAGCCGAACATCGTTGCGCGTGCCGCTTTCACGGGAGACATCAGTTGGCTGTTCAACCGAAGTTCATGTAGTAGCACAGTTACTCCTTTCCAGAAGAACCGAACATCGTTGCGCGTGCCGCTTTCACGGGAGACATCAGTTGGCTGTTCAACCGAAGTTCATGTAGTAGCACAGTTACTCCTTTCCAGAAGAACCGAACATCGTTGCGCGTGCCGCTTTCACGGGAGACATCAGTTGGCTGTTCAACCGAAGTTCATGTAGTAGCACAGTTACTCCTTTCCAGAAGAACCGAACATCGTTGCGCGTGCCGCTTTCACGGGAGACATCAGTTGGCTGTTCAACCGAAGTTCATGTAGTAGCACAGTTTCTCCTTTCCAGAAGAAGCGAACATCGTTGCGCGTGCCGCTTTCACGGGAGACATCAGTTGGCTGTTCAACCGAAGTTCATGTAGTAGCACAGTTACTCCTTTCCAGAAGAACCGAACATCGTTGCGCGTGCCGCTTTCACGGGAGACATCAGTTGGCTGTTCAACCGAAGTTCATGTAGTAGCACAGTTACTCCTTTCCAGAAGAAGCGAACATCGTTGCGCGTGCCGCTTTCACGGGAGACATCAGTTGGCTGTTCAACCGAAGTTCATGTAGTAGCACAGTTACTCCTTTCCAGAAGAACCGAACATCGTTGCGCGTGCCGCTTTCACGGGAGACATCAGTTGGCTGTTCAACCGAAGTTCATGTAGTAGCACAGTTACTCCTTTCCAGAAGAACCGAACATCGTTGCGCGTGCCGCTTTCACGGGAGACATCAGTTGGCTGTTCAACCGAAGTTCATGTAGTAGCACAGTTACTCCTTTCCAGAAGAACCGAACATCGTTGCGCGTGCCGCTTTCACGGGAGACATCAGTTGGCTGTTCAACCGAAGTTCATGTAGTAGCACAGTTACTCCTTTCCAGAAGAACCGAACATCGTTGCGCGTGCCGCTTTCACGGGAGACATCAGTTGGCTGTTCAACCGAAGTTCATGTAGTAGCACAGTTACTCCTTTCCAGAAGAAGCGAACATCGTTGCGCGTGCCGCTTTCACGGGAGACATCAGTTGGCTGTTCAACCGAAGTTCATGTAGTAGCACAGTTACTCCTTTCCAGAAGAACCGAACATCGTTGCGCGTGCCGCTTTCACGGAGACATCAGTTGGCTGTTCAACCGAAGTTCATGTAGTAGCACAGTTACTCCTTTCCAGAAGAAGCGAACATCGTTGCGCGTGCCGCTTTCACGGGAGACATCAGTTGGCTGTTCAACCGAAGTTCATGTAGTAGCACAGTTACTCCTTTCCAGAAGAACCGAACATCGTTGCGCGTGCCGCTTTCACGGGAGACATCAGTTGGCTGTTCAACCGAAGTTCATGTAGTAGCACAGTTACTCCTTTCCAGAAGAACCGAACATCGTTGCGCGTGCCGCTTTCACGGGAGACATCAGTTGGCTGTTCAACCGAAGTTCATGTAGTAGCACAGTTACTCCTTTCCAGAAGAACCGAACATCGTTGCGCGTGCCGCTTTCACGGGAGACATCAGTTGGCTGTTCAACCGAAGTTCATGTAGTAGCACAGTTTCTCCTTTCCAGAAGAAGCGAACATCGTTGCGCGTGCCGCTTTCACGGGAGACATCAGTTGGCTGTTCAACCGAAGTTCATGTAGTAGCACAGTTTCTCCTTTCCAGAAGAAGCGAACATCGTTGCGCGTGCCGCTTTCACGGGAGACATCAGTTGGCTGTTCAACCGAAGTTCATGTAGTAGCACAGTTTCTCCTTTCCAGAAGAACCGAACATCGTTGCGCGTGCCGCTTTCACGGGAGACATCAGTTGGCTGTTCAACCGAAGTTCATGTAGTAGCACAGTTACTCCTTTCCAGAAGAAGCGAACATCGTTGCGCGTGCCGCTTTCACGGGAGACATCAGTTGGCTGTTCAACCGAAGTTCATGTAGTAGCACAGTTACTCCTTTCCAGAAGAACCGAACATCGTTGCGCGTGCCGCTTTCACGGGAGACATCAGTTGGCTGTTCAACCGAAGTTCATGTAGTAGCACAGTTACTCCTTTCCAGAAGAAGCGAACATCGTTGCGCGTGCCGCTTTCACGGGAGACATCAGTTGGCTGTTCAACCGAAGTTCATGTAGTAGCACAGTTTCTCCTTTCCAGAAGAAGCGAACATCGTTGCGCGTGCCGCTTTCACGGGAGACATCAGTTGGCTGTTCAACCGAAGTTCATGTAGTAGCACAGTTTCTCCTTTCCAGAAGAACCGAACATCGTTGCGCGTGCCGCTTTCACGGGAGACATCAGTTGGCTGTTCAACCGAAGTTCATGTAGTAGCACAGTTTCTCCTTTCCAGAAGAAGCGAACATCGTTGCGCGTGCCGCTTTCACGGGAGACATCAGTTGGCTGTTCAACCGAAGTTCATGTAGTAGCACAGTTACTCCTTTCCAGAAGAAGCGAACATCGTTGCGCGTGCCGCTTTCACGGGAGACATCAGTTGGCTGTTCAACCGAAGTTCATGTAGTAGCACAGTTACTCCTTTCCAGAAGAACCGAACATCGTTGCGCGTGCCGCTTTCACGGGAGACATCAGTTGGCTGTTCAACCGAAGTTCATGTAGTAGCACAGTTACTCCTTTCCAGAAGAACCGAACATCGTTGCGCGTGCCGCTTTCACGGGAGACATCAGTTGGCTGTTCAACCGAAGTTCATGTAGTAGCACAGTTTCTCCTTTCCAGAAGAAGCGAACATCGTTGCGCGTGCCGCTTTCACGGGAGACATCAGTTGGCTGTTCAACCGAAGTTCATGTAGTAGCACAGTTACTCCTTTCCAGAAGAACCGAACATCGTTGCGCGTGCCGCTTTCACGGGAGACATCAGTTGGCTGTTCAACCGAAGTTCATGTAGTAGCACAGTTACTCCTTTCCAGAAGAAGCGAACATCGTTGCGCGTGCCGCTTTCACGGGAGACATCAGTTGGCTGTTCAACCGAAGTTCATGTAGTAGCACAGTTACTCCTTTCCAGAAGAAGCGAACATCGTTGCGCGTGCCGCTTTCACGGGAGACATCAGTTGGCTGTTCAACCGAAGTTCATGTAGTAGCACAGTTACTCCTTTCCAGAAGAACCGAACATCGTTGCGCGTGCCGCTTTCACGGGAGACATCAGTTGGCTGTTCAACCGAAGTTCATGTAGTAGCACAGTTACTCCTTTCCAGAAGAACCGAACATCGTTGCGCGTGCCGCTTTCACGGGAGACATCAGTTGGCTGTTCAACCGAAGTTCATGTAGTAGCACAGTTACTCCTTTCCAGAAGAACCGAACATCGTTGCGCGTGCCGCTTTCACGGGAGACATCAGTTGGCTGTTCAACCGAAGTTCATGTAGTAGCACAGTTACTCCTTTCCAGAAGAACCGAACATCGTTGCGCGTGCCGCTTTCACGGGAGACATCAGTTGGCTGTTCAACCGAAGTTCATGTAGTAGCACAGTTACTCCTTTCCAGAAGAACCGAACATCGTTGCGCGTGCCGCTTTCACGGGAGACATCAGTTGGCTGTTCAACCGAAGTTCATGTAGTAGCACAGTTTCTCCTTTCCAGAAGAAGCGAACATCGTTGCGCGTGCCGCTTTCACGGGAGACATCAGTTGGCTGTTCAACCGAAGTTCATGTAGTAGCACAGTTACTCCTTTCCAGAAGAACCGAACATCGTTGCGCGTGCCGCTTTCACGGGAGACATCAGTTGGCTGTTCAACCGAAGTTCATGTAGTAGCACAGTTACTCCTTTCCAGAAGAACCGAACATCGTTGCGCGTGCCGCTTTCACGGGAGACATCAGTTGGCTGTTCAACCGAAGTTCATGTAGTAGCACAGTTACTCCTTTCCAGAAGAACCGAACATCGTTGCGCGTGCCGCTTTCACGGGAGACATCAGTTGGCTGTTCAACCGAAGTTCATGTAGTAGCACAGTTACTCCTTTCCAGAAGAACCGAACATCGTTGCGCGTGCCGCTTTCACGGGAGACATCAGTTGGCTGTTCAACCGAAGTTCATGTAGTAGCACAGTTACTCCTTTCCAGAAGAACCGAACATCGTTGCGCGTGCCGCTTTCACGGGAGACATCAGTTGGCTGTTCAACCGAAGTTCATGTAGTAGCACAGTTACTCCTTTCCAGAAGAACCGAACATCGTTGCGCGTGCCGCTTTCACGGGAGACATCAGTTGGCTGTTCAACCGAAGTTCATGTAGTAGCACAGTTACTCCTTTCCAGAAGAACCGAACATCGTTGCGCGTGCCGCTTTCACGGGAGACATCAGTTGGCTGTTCAACCGAAGTTCATGTAGTAGCACAGTTACTCCTTTCCAGAAGAACCGAACATCGTTGCGCGTGCCGCTTTCACGGGAGACATCAGTTGGCTGTTCAACCGAAGTTCATGTAGTAGCACAGTTTCTCCTTTCCAGAAGAAGCGAACATCGTTGCGCGTGCCGCTTTCACGGGAGACATCAGTTGGCTGTTCAACCGAAGTTCATGTAGTAGCACAGTTACTCCTTTCCAGAAGAACCGAACATCGTTGCGCGTGCCGCTTTCACGGGAGACATCAGTTGGCTGTTCAACCGAAGTTCATGTAGTAGCACAGTTACTCCTTTCCAGAAGAACCGAACATCGTTGCGCGTGCCGCTTTCACGGGAGACATCAGTTGGCTGTTCAACCGAAGTTCATGTAGTAGCACAGTTACTCCTTTCCAGAAGAACCGAACATCGTTGCGCGTGCCGCTTTCACGGGAGACATCAGTTGGCTGTTCAACCGAAGTTTCGTAGTGACGGAGGGAAAAATGGAACTCGAGTGAGTCACTTACGTGTTCTTACTATTACAAACGTGATCACATTGTAAGATTTACTCGGAAACCCGTTATTTCTGAGCTCTTTCAGGTATAGGTATCTTATATTTTTTTACTACAAAGCTGTAGAAGTTCACATATTGATTTTCTATAGAAAAGTTGCGCGTTCTATACGAAAATGGTGCGGTGAAGCGTGTTCTCACGCACCTTTTGACTTGATTCACAAACCCTATTCGGCTTTCTTTCCATCGAAAATCGTTCACATTGAGTGATCCATATCGATTTATCGATTGCTTCAGTTGTGCCGTTTCGGAGGCGGAGTTCCGGTTGCATCGTTTCCTTCTTCGATGTCGCATTCTTCCCATGGGAATTCTGGATTTCATCACCAACAATGAGGTCAGCTTGGGTTCAAACTACAAAAGTATGGTATTCATGATCAATTATTTGGTGTTTGTAGTTTTGGAGGAAGCTAGAAGGGACGTTATTTTCACAATCACTAATTGTTATGCCAAAAAGCAATGTGTTTCACGTGATTTACGTGCAGTTGACTAGAGGCATATTCTCATTGCAACAGTCAGTAGAAATGTCACGTAAAACATCAGCAATTGTGCACGTTGTCATGTTTTCGTTGGTTTATTCCAAGTTTTCTCCATTTCACCTGACCTTTGACTGCTGGTTTCACGATAAAATGCTATTTTTGCAGGAGCGATTACCGTTCGTTGTGCAGTCGTTGAGTGGAATTATGATGAAAGTGGTGGCGACGGCGAAGGCATTTCTGTACTATGAGGTTGGTCACGAGAGAGGGGGAAGAGAGAGAGAGAGAGGGGGGGAAGAGAGAGAGAGAGAGACATGAAAATAGGAACCATAAGAGAGAGGGAGGGAGACTGCAAAGGAGAGGAGAATGAATTAGGGGAGTAGACTGATAACGAGAGAGATAGCGGATGGAGAAAGAGAAAGAAGATATATGCAGCGAAAGTGTTCTTATATAATTGTTCCAGGGTGCGCGGCCGGACCGTGTGGCGTGTTGCCAATTGGCGCGAGACTGTTCCATGGATTGGCGATCGATTCGCATTATTCTGCCCGCCCATCTGATGCCAACCTTCCAGGTTTGTCTGCTCAGAAACATTTGAGCGTTTTCCTTGGATTTGTCCACAAAAGTGACGGAAGGTGAACCACCTAGCCATTCTGTCTGTATCTCTTTCTCTGACACGCTCTCTCGAAAGACAAAGTTTTCTCTGTGTTTCCCAGTTTTCCACGAAAAAGAAGAGCGTTCATGTTTCATAGTTGTTCAGCCCAACTTTGATGTTTCCTATAGTACGAGAACATAGTATCATGGACGTTTTTCAGGAGAAGAAGTTTTTCCCCTCTTTCCCGGTCGCCGAACAGACGGAAGATCAACGGACTACGCAGGCACTTTTCCAGGAGGTATGTCGCGATTTTTATGTTTTTTTTTCAAGATTTTTTACCTTTCTGGGGAAATTTGTATTTTCACTTCACGTGGATTTTTTATGTTACGTTTACTCCACCTTCCATGACAGTACAAGGTTTCCTTTCATTGTTATTCTTTTTCCTAGTTAAAGTGAGGTCATTGAGAAGTTACCAACTATAACTAACAGTCGAATAGTTGTAGAAAAGTGGAAATTCATTCTTTCTAATTGCATCTGACTTTTAGTAGATTGTTTCCAGTTGAACCTGCATCTGGGCGCTGGCAACAAGGCGTTGAAGTCATTGCAGGAGGAGTGCCAGCCGGTTATCAATACGGAGAATAATAGGGTGGGTGGCAGGGAATATATATATATATATATATATATATATATATATATATATATATATATATAAATGTACATGTACATAAACAGTAATAGCAGCCACCCATCGAGAAACAACTTTTTGAACTTTTAAAAGAAAAATCATACGGATAATATTGGGATACATACGAAATACGGAGTGGGTGGTGGATTGATAAATAGAATATAGGGAATTACCATAGCTGAGATGTAGTTTGAACTTGATACCCGCCATAGTTCACGAATTTCGCCCTAGAAGCAGCAAGATAAAACAATTGTTGCACAATTGCAGCGACAGATTTGTAAAATCCGACAGTTGGTGCCATTATCAAAAAATAATAATATCATTTTCGGAATACAGTTACGCGCTTACTTTTGTAGTCGGTGTCTTGGGACTTGGCACAAGTTATACCGCATCCCCTACTTGCAGACCCTGGCTCGGTTCGATTCGGATGTGGATGAGGAAGAAGATGACGTCATCACCAGTGACGTCATTCCAAAGGGAATTGTGCCGTGGGAAAAGGAGGGGGAAGAGACGCAGACGGTGAGCGTCATTCTAAACGGGTTTTCTGGCATTCAGAACCTGTTTTTGGTAGTTCTTTTTGTTGGTCATTTGAGTAGGTAACCCGAAAGTAACCTTGAAGATGATCAGACAGGAACCGAATCGTGTGCCTTGCGCTCCTCGGTTAATGCATTCGCTCCAACGCGAATGAGCACCAAACAATAACGCTTTTGAATCTCTAAAAATGAAATGTGAAATGTCCAGAAAAGCATCAGTAAGTTGGTTTTTGTAGCGCATTTGCATTGGGGCGGCTGGGTTAACGGTGAAGCGCAATCTACGAAGTTCTGTTTCTATCAGTTCTGCTTTAAACCAAACTTCGATTACCGCTAAAACTGACGGTAGGTATAAAAAATGAAGAAAATTTTTTTCGTGTTGACAAGGAATGTAAGAAGCATACTGAGAAACGTAACATTTTTCATATGTATTGATTTTAGACGGATGTGATGGGTGGCTACGGCGAATGTCCGGATGGAGATGACGAATATTTGGACTGAGAGCGAATACAAGAATGACGAGGATTACTGTAATGTTATGATTACGGTAGCGGTTTGGGGTGGGTACGAAGTTGTGTTTTCGTCGGATTTGAAGCTAAGTACGGCGTATATTATTGTTTTATGTGGTTTAAAAACATTGACTAAAATCGTTTCTGTGTTTGGGTGTGCATGTTTTGTATATAGTTTTGGATTGGAGGATATAATGAACACTTTAACATAATGGGTAGGACGTGTAGTTTGGTGTTGACGAAATGTTCTGAGTGAACTCCAAACCGTTTATTTGATCTTCGTTTGGTGTCTCGTTGCTCCATAATCCATAGTTATTGTTACTTTCACTAAAGTACCGTATTTTTTGTTGCAATTCTTTTTAGTTTTCGTCGCTATTTTTTCTACGGTTTTAGTTTCTATCACCGATATTGTTTTTTGTTGTTTATAATAAATGTCATTTACATTATTTTTCAACGCTCGGAGTGTTTCTCAAGTTTCTTGAAATGCCATGAAGACGATGAGAGTACGGCTAGCTCGTACGATTCATAATTTCGAACTCAATTCGAAACGACATCGAAAAAATTTGACACTCAAAAATAACTCGAAAAGATTATTCTGAAGTGAGAAGGACTATTTTTTTCGGAATAAGTCAAAGTTCGTGTACTGTGTGTTGTATTTCTATACAACATACAGTTGTATTGAAGTTGTATTGAGTTTTCCAAACCGTCTTCGACCGATTCAAACCATCTTTGACCCTTCACAAGGAGCAAACTACAACCAGGAAAAGCTTCGCCTTGAGCAACCATTTCGGAGAACAATGTAATCGAAAATATCTAAGCTCTATGAATACCGCTTTCTAAGCACTGTTTACAAGGGAATCTTTTATACAATTTCTCTTTTGTCACATTTTCTATGAATTGCCCTGTTTACACGCATGAAATACTTAAAATTTCTAATGTTTCTAATGGATTTCGGCATGAGGTTCAAACTGAATTCATTTATCTTCTCTAATGGTGTGCCAATTACTGTAGGTGTTATGGACCAGTGAAACTATTAACTATCAAACCTTCGAATTCTACTTCCAGTAATATGTCCGAAAATCAAAGTTTGTTCAGGAATAAAGCAACATAGTAAAGCAACACGAACATATCCGAAGCTGGCAGCTACGGACTGGAGGCCAGCTACATGGCATCATAACAGAAATAGTATAGTTACGTTTCTTAAAACAACTGAATATAGATATTTCTATAAGTGAGCGAAGACAATAAAACAACGATGAAAATATCAAGCGAACATATGAAGTAGTATGAAGTGAAGTATGTGAAAGCCTTCCAACGAAATGCCATGACTACAAACTGGTGATTTCAACTAATTTTTACAAACTACCAGCACTTTGCACAACTATTAAAATAATTATATACAGTACATACATTTATTGGCGAATCACAATGAATCGTGTGCAAGTGAGAGCACAGGGGGGGGGGGGGATGAGAAATAAAGAAAGAAGAACAAAGTAGAGCGACACAATGGAATGGCGAATGGGAGAATTCCTCTTTCTCGAGCGGGTGCACACAACTGGAGTAGTCATCTAAATACCAGAAAATGGTGTGAGTCATTTTAATCAATCAAAATCTTGAGAAAGTAAAATAAATTTTGATTTAGGGCAAAAAGTTAACTACCCAAATTTCACGAAACCGAGTTTTATTGATTTGGTTATCGAACAAATTGAAGCCAGCCTACATCTCACTACAGCCTGAAGTTATGAAAATGAAATTTATGAAAAAAGAAATGAAAGTCATATTAGAGCCCTTTTAGAAGAAGTAATACCAATTGTTTATATAACTATTTTTCGAAATTCCTAATCCTTTAACTTAACGGTAATCAAACGAAAGTATGTGGAACTAACCAGTATTCCGGATAACCTGATCAGATTTGGCACGCCCAGATGCGGACTAGATTGAGTTCACATTCCAAGATACACCAAGAACAGCTTCAAACCAGAAACCGGCAACACATACACGACCTTGGCTGAAAATGAATTTAATACAGTATGAAGCTGGGACTTTTAATAAACGAAATATTTGAGAACGTTCGAATACTCTCTCTCTCTCTAACTTTTGACTGTCTCTATCTCTCCCTTCTACCACCCTTTATATTCCGACCAACCCTTCCATCCATATTTCCCTCCACCGTTTCCCTTCCTTCCCGTTCCCTCCTCTACTTTCCTCCATATTTATTTTATCTTCTACCCTTTATCTTCATTATTTCCTTCTTTCCTTCCTCCCCACTTCTTCCCCTACTTTTCTCCCTCCATTGTTTTCCTCCACCTTTACTTCCTCTCCTTTCCTTCTTACACGAACACTACCTTCTTTCCCTTTTACCTCCCGCCCTCCTCACATTTCCATATCACTCTCTTCCCTCTTTCTCTCTCGAAATGAATACAGTCGGAATTAAACTCCCTAATTCGTGACGGGGTTCCGGGATTGCGGGAGGGTCGGTCAGTCGAGTCATCTAGCTGTAAACAAAAGTGTATGAACAGTACAAACATATGATACAACAACATATTCCTAAACATTTCACAGAGAAAGTGGAGCACGTTATCAAGTGACTGTAACTAATAGTATCATTAGTAACACTATGAAAAAGTCGGTCTATGTATGTTCTATAACCAACCAGCACTCGTCTGAAGACTGAAGTCGAGAAGAAATCCGGTACAGCTGGCAATTGATAGCGGCTGGCGACAACCAACCAGAGTCCAGCTCATCGCGGCACACGCTTATCTGAAACATGTCTTCAGAAATGACAGATAAGACATATTCTTCATCCAATCTCTGTATTCTTAACATTGAACTAATATATTGTATTCTTAACATCGAAAATTCTACCACATAATCTCGGAGCCCGGATAACTAGTCCGTGTTCTTAGTGCTATTCGATTTCACAAGATCACAAAGATCAAATACCTTTTTATTTCAATCGATACCGAATCGACCTTCCTTGGAAAGGAGATATTGAAAACAAACCTGTGACGTAGTTCCAATAACAGATTCTCCGGTGACCACACCACTTGAACAACAAGGCTCTGTGGGAGGAACCAGAGTACCATTCTGGTCCAACGCCTGGCACGTGTGGTACCTGCAAAGTGAAACATTTGAGGTAAGTTGAACGGATATAACATTTATGACGATGCAGGCTCCTTAATGTTATATTTGAGTTTGATCTGTTTCAAAGCAAATTACCAGTTTCGAATCAGAAAAAAAACTGATCTCAGAAGGAGCCGCGAAAAAATCTACAGTTAAAATTTAAAACTGGCATCACCATTCTTTTCAGTTCCCCGTAACACTAGCAACCCACCATCGTAAGTTTTTGAGCGTAACGTACAAGAAAATATAACAAACCTGGGTCAGATAATCTCGTCCAGAATAGATTCAACATTGGCACGATGGCGGCATCCTGCCCATTTGGAGAACACTGCCCTATGAAACAAAGTTATAGACTGCCGGGAAAAACACTTTTTATTACATATCAGAATATTATATATCAGAATGTTGATATCACATGTGTACTGTAGGAGTCTCAGTAGAAATGATGTGGACTATGGTCATACGCAAGTTTGATCGCATATGCTCATACTACCACAAATTATCAGTTAGGGAATTTAAAATGAAAGAGAATCAATATTTGTATCTGTAAATGGGCATGCAAAAGTTCACATGTGTACTGTAGGAGTCTCAGTAGAAATGATGTGGACTATGGTCATACGCAAGTTTGATCGCATATGCTCATACTACCACAAATTATCAGTTAGGGAATTCAAAATGAAAGGGAATCAATATTTGTATCTGTTAATGGGCATGCAAAAGTTCACATGTGTACTGTAGGGGTCTCAGTAGAAATGATGTGGACTATGGTCATACGCAAGTTTGATCGCATATGCTCATACTACCACAAATTATCAGTTAGGGAATTCAAAATGAAAGGGAATCAATATTTGTATCTGTTAATGGGCATGCAAAAGTTCACATGTGTACTGTAGGGGTCTCAGTAGAAATGATGTGGACTATGGTCATACGCAAGTTTGATCGCATATGCTCATACTACCACAAATTATCAGTTAGGGAATTTAAAATGAAGGGGAATCAATATTTGTATCTGTAAATGGGCATGCAAAAGTTTACATGTGTACTGTAGGAGTCTCAGTAGAAATGATGTGGACTATGGTCATACGCAAGTTTGATCGCATATGCTCATACTACCACAAATTATCAGTTAGGGAATTCAAAATGAAAGGGAATCAATATTTGTATCTGTAAATGGGCATGCAAAAGTTCACATGTGTACTGTAGGAGTCTCAGTAGAAATGATGTGGACTATGGTCATACGCAAGTTTGATCGCATATGCTCATACTACCACAAATTATCAGTTAGGGAATTTAAAATGAAGGGGAATCAATATTTGTATCTGTAAATGGGCATGCAAAAGTTTACATGTGTACTGTAGGAGTCTCAGTAGAAATGATGTGGACTATGGTCATACGCAAGTTTGATCGCATATGCTCATACTACCACAAATTATCAGTTAGGGAATTCAAAATGAAAGGGAATCAATATTTGTATCTGTAAATGGGCATGCAAAAGTTCACATGTGTACTGTAGGAGTCTCAGTAGAAATGATGTGGACTATGGTCATACGCAAGTTTGATCGCATATGCTCATACTACCACAAATTATCAGTTAGGGAATTCAAAATGAAAGGGAATCAATATTTGTATCTGTAAATGGGCATGCAAAAGTTTACATGTGTACTGTAGGAGTCTCAGTAGAAATGATGTGGACTATGCTCATACGCAAGTTTGATCGCATATGCTCATACTACCACAAATTATCAGTTAGGGAATTGAAAATGAAAGGGAATCAATATTTGTATCTACGCAAAGTTTGAACTTCTTATAATTTTGATTTGAAGACTTTTGTGGTTAGAAGCTAAAAAAGTGGGCACAATGGCCTAACAAATCACACGCAGCGCGTCGCGTTGCGCGTACAGTTTATTTTTTCAGGCCTTCTCATAGGTCAAAGTTGTCGAAAAAGTTCTCGTGACTACTTAGCTTTTAATTTCGGCTTCAGATTGCGTCGCGGAAGTGGCAGAAAGCGCGGCGGTAATGGCGACGGAACATCGAGGGACAGGATTCAAGACTGTTCACCAGCTGGAATAAACATATTGGAGAAAGAAGCATCGTTTACTGACGTGTAGATTTGACCGTAATCGAACTACAATTAGATGAATAAGACGAGCCATACTGTAAAGGCTTGTTTTGGATAGAACGGAACCTATACTCATCTAGATTATTGAGTGTTCAAAGAACCAGCTTTTACATATGAACCCTCGATATAGGAGGTATCTCGTATCGATTTGGCTCGGATAACAGATTGGCACTTATTCTAGTTCCCATTAACATATCAGTAAGGTGTGACAATTTCACAAAAGGAAAAGGAACTCGAAAATATACAATTTCTCAATCATTGAAAATAGGCGAATTTCCCAGATAATGACAAAAATGGAACACTATAGGCAGTGAACTTCACTAAATTAAGCATAACACCGACATCTATCACTCAACTGATGAAAGGGAGCAAGCCGTCGTTGTAGTTTGATGTCGTTACTTGCGTTTTTATAAATTACGATCGGAAATATGAGATCAAACTACAAACCCGGCGGAATGATTCGCAACATAATCCGTATGGGATTGCTTAGGAAAGAGCAAACCCTAAATAAAGAGCGGACGACTTACATTTTTATAGTGTTCCACACCACAAAATTCCGATTCCCCGACCTCCAACCTAATAGAACATTGCAAGACCACCACCAGAACCAAACAAGAGCGTCTTGGGCGCCGGCACGGCTGAGATGTCGTCTGCAAAGGAAAATCGTTCCAATATTCCAAACAGGGGATACTTCAATATATCTTAACATACTCTAGTATGTTTGTACGCAAAGCCAGAAACATATAAGCAGTGGGCTCCTTTTTGACAAAAATTAGGGATAATTGTTCTATAGGGTACGTTTACGTTTTAATCTATTTTGCATAGGTTCTGACTTGAAAACAGTACAATAGCCAGTTTTTATGTGATGACCTTAGTACCAAAAACTATGAAACATTTCACAAGAGTGTATGAATCCATTACAGAACAAATGGAAGAGATTTTCGACTGGTACAAACCTACCATTATTGTAAACGTGGTTCTTTGGAGTTGAATGCCTTGGTCATTAGGGAAAGCTCAACGACGTTGGAAGAGGCGGGCGGGACACGGCTGAAACGAGACAAAAACATAGATACACATCCTAATAAACCCCTGAACACATAAACAGAGTACAAAAAGTACAAAAAAAAACAATTTCAGTACGCCTGTTCGCAGCAAATGTGAACACATATGACACAACTGAGAGCTGAAAGACTGCCGTGATCTACGTGAAAGGCGATTACCACGTGAAAAATATAAAGTTTATGTATGTAAAACGTACCAATCTTCGATTGTCCTGAATGCTTATTCTCGAGGACAATTGCCTTGACAGGGCCAATCGGTGGTGTGGTAGCAGCTGGAGGCAGCACGTAGAGGCTGGCTGAAACAATATGGAATTCTAGATGAACATCAGAATAAATACCCCTGTTTAGGACATAAATAAGGTTTCAGTACGTCTGTCTACAGCGAATGTGAATGAATATGGTACAACTAACAACTGAAAGACTCCCGTGATCTACACGAGAAGGAGGAAGTATAAATTAATATGTAAGCATACTACAGCAAGTGCGATCTGCAGAAAGTAACCAGTTTTTCGGTTCGAGAACGTTTCGAGAAGGTTCCAGAACGTCAAAGTCTTTTCACAGCGTATAAGTTCGAGAAGGTTCGAGAACGCCAAAGTCTTTTCACAGCGTATACGCAGGGAAATCGAATTATGTGGCTACTGGGACAACATTACTGGTGTATGTTTGTGAAACGTACCGATCTCCCGAACCCTGAATCCCGAGATCAGTAGTCGTGACAGGGCCATCAGGGGATGACGTGGCGAGAGCTGGAGGAGCGTGGCAGTGGGTGGCGAGGACCGGGCGGACACCTAGTATCACATAAATATTGAATAATGACTAGGTTACAAGACTAGGCTGAGAGGCTATCGACTATAGTTATCAGAATAAGGTGTAAATGTCAACTTTGGGCATGTCGATGCCTACGTCGAACCACTGAACAACTACTAACTATTTTCGGTGAAAGATTCTTCCAGCCCCAGTTCGTCATGTTTAAATGAAGTTTCACCGTTAATACCCCACTTGCCAACTATTATTATCATTTGAAAACATATTTGACGTCAACTTTGCACTTTTCAAAGATGACGTTATCGGGTCTCCAGAATCCTGAATGACGTCAGCGATAGAATACTTTTTACTTAAATTAAAGTCACGATGGTATCATATTTAAATTTTTATCGAAATCGGTCAGTGTTACCCTAAGTTACAAGACAGTTTGCAAGACCGACCTGACAGAGAAAGCGAGAGAGCGTGCTAAATGGAGAGACGCAGAGACTTTAATTCAAAAGGCTGTAATTTGATGAGAAATGATTTTTTTCAAAAAAAAATTTGCGCAGCTGGGGATTGAGTAGGAATTCTATCATGACTCCAAACCTCAGCCAAATCGGTTCAGTTACGGTCGAGATAGTATTGTGTAAACGCCCGGAAGGAAGGAAGGAAACACGACGGAAGTTGGCGCTCTGGATGAAGCGAAAACGTCATAACTTGGCTCAAACTCAACGGATTTCGTTCAAATTTGGAACACAACTTGCAAATATGCTTCAGAACACGTCCGATTCATTAAAAGTTTTTTTTGCGAATTTCAGCCTTTTTATGGGAAAACTAAAAAAACGGAGGCGCGCATTAGCCGGACCAAAGACAAATCTCGCACAGCGCTTCGCGCTGCGCGCGATTCCGATTTTCTCTTAACAAAATCAATTCAATTCAATTCAATTCAATTCTTAGGAATTGGTTTAACTTAAAAACTAATTCAATTCAATTCTTAGGAATTGGTTTTCAATTCTTTTCAATTCCAATTCCAATTCAGTTCAATTCCTTAACCACCCTACTAATACGCCATTTTCAGGTATGTGGGGACAAATACGATGATCCACTGCGGATATTCAATCGATGCGGGTTCACACCGGACAGTGTCTATGTCGTCCTCGGAGACTACGTGGACAGGGAAGCACGACAGTTTGATGGGGGTGCACATATCTGAGTTATGTTTTGATCTACATACGCCACACAGTTTGTATCTAAGATGTAGTTTGGTGTGCACACACAACAGAGTACCACAATAAATTGAGGTGCGGCGCTAACAGGGGTTGTTGTTTCATCTACATTCAGTTTCTCATTAATGTCTGAAACACTCAGCGGCATCAAACTACAAAATTAGAACAGAGCAAAAACTATACCCAAGCAACCCTACCCGGAACCAAAAATTACCTTCCCCAAATTACAGACAATTCTCCTGCTGATGAGCTACAAAATCTTGTACCCCGAGGCATTTTCTTCCTCCGAGGCAATCACGAATATTCATCAATCAATCAATCAATCGGACAAATTGGTTCTACGATGAATGTGGACAAAGATATTAAACCAATGTCTACAACGAGTTGCAGGTATACTTGTAATATTGATAGTCTAATACTAAGCGGTTCCTATTAATGAAACATATGATTACTAACATTGAGGTCCCAAATCTCTCTTGACCTTTTACCCCTTTTCAGGAGTTATTATACGTTTTACCCCTCGGTGTCCTTATTGCGGACCAAATCCTGGAAATGAACGAGGGTGTTGGTCCCTTTTGCACCAGCTGGGACCAATTGTCCAACTAGATACCACCAAGACATATTGAACCAGCACACAAATCACTCGCTTCGGTACGTAATTCCCCCGACTATTCAGCTATACAGTCATTTCTACAGTGTAATCTACCCCTATAATGCGAAGGACGATACAGGAGGTGCCAGCAAAAAGTTACGTTTTTGTAGTTTGATCACTGTACAAGACAATTCAAGGTTAAACGTAGTCAAGGTTGGTCACATTGAAAACACAATATTAATCATCTTATTTCAAATGAAGGTTTTTACAACTTTAATATGCTTTTTATGATATCAAAATCGATGGAAAAAAGAGACTTACAATGCTAAGACTCACTCTGGATTCTACAACGAACGACCCCTGTTAATTAATTATTCTACAACTAGATTCAGAATGTCGAGGCTATACGTGACCTCTGACCGTGACCAAGTCCTCAAGATTACAGTTAACATTAACACTCCCCTCTCTTCCAGCGATGTCGTTTCGAGATTCTGGAGACGCGTACGCGCGCGCTTCCGTCACGGCCAAACCTGCTGCAGCTCTTCGCGAAGCATTGAAACAGCTCCAGCTCACGAATATCGGCCAGAGAACGAGAAAACAGCAGCAGTTCGCGGAAGGGAAAGAAGAAGGAATAGGAGAGATGGATGGATATGACAGATGGATTCATCGTCTATTCAAATGCAATTGAAATCAATGAGAAATTACTCCTATGTGTACCTGTTTTCTCAATGAACGAAAAAATCGGTGAATAGACTGCTGCTAGACAAGTTCCTAGTTGCCGAAAACATCAGAATTTGAATAAGTGCAGTGATAGACGATATCTTCAAGCGAATACTTCAAAGTGGTTAACAAAACGGTTTCTGATATAATTACCCCAATCTAAACTTAGTATCCGAACCCGACCTTATATTACCCGACCAATAAAACACTCATACTCCGCAATGTTTTAGTTACCAAACGAATTCCACACCATCTACAAAATGGTAGAATACGTTAAAAAGACCATTTCTTGAATGTTCTTCTTGAACAGTGACCAAAGAAGGTCAAATACTAGTTGGGTGAGGCTACAGAAACACTTATTGTTGTAAAGATTCACCTTGGAAACGAAAAAGGTGCTCCTAGGATCTGACACTTCCGGGCTTCCGGCTGGCTCTCGGCACGATAGAGGCGAACACGTGACACCCGTCTGCACATAACGACTCCTGAAAATCAATATCTGAACAGTATGTTCATAGCATACAATGAGGCGACTTTGTTGTGCACAGAAATTTATTGAAAATTAGGTGTTTTATATTGAGAGAACAAACTGAAAGTGGTAGGCAAATGAGGTTTTCAACAGTAATGTTCGATAATTATTGAAATGGGGGTAGTTTGAAATTCCAGTCCCGAAGGAAAACGGGTGAACCTGTGAACTATCCAACAAAGTCGCCCTAAGTTCTTTAAAAAGATGAATTCATGAATTCTAAATAAACGAGAGAGACTGCACACTTTTAGCACTGCAAAGAGCTACTAGATTGGATTACTTGCTCCTGGGGTGGTTAAGGAATTGAATTGAATTGAAATTGGAATTGAAAATAATTGAAAACCAATTCCGAAAAATTGAATTGAATTGGTTTTTGGGTGAAACCAATTCCTAAGAATTGAATTGAATTGAATTGGTTTTGTTGAGAGAAAATCGGAATTGAATTGAATTGGTTTTTGACAGCCAGAAAAAAATGGAATTGAATTGAATTGGTTTTTCTTGAGAATTGGTAAAAAGAATTGGAATTGGTCCGGAATTAATCCAGAATTGAATGTTCAAACGTGTGGAACATAACAGTTTCTTGTCTTGTTCTAACTTGTTCAAATGTAAGAACTGTTTTACGAACTTTTTTGCAGAAAAAAATGCTCTAAGAATTGAAATTGGAATTGATTTTTTGAGAATTGGTCGGAATTGGTCGGAATTGGAAATTTGGAATTGAATTGGTTTTTGAAGACATTGAAAGAATTGGAATTGGAATTTTCGCGATTTTGAAGAATTTATTGGAATTGGAATTGAATTGAATTGGTTTTTTGAAATGATGAACGATTTGGAATTGAAATTTCGGAATTTTCCGAGAATTGGTTGGAATTGGAATTGAATTGAATTGATTTTCGGAATTGATTAACCACTCTACTAGCTTCATACACCAAGTTAAGAGGTCCAAATTTTCAGAATGAAGCGATTCAATTCACTTTAATTTTTAAAACTGTTGAAGGTTTTCACGCATTTGAATAGCAAAACGAATTCCCTTTTAAAGAATAGGCACACCTTACTACTGTTTGAGTATGTTTGAGGAGATGTTAGGTGATCGCTAGAATGTCAAAACTTTGTCACGAAATGAATTGCTAGTTAGTTGTACCGGTCTAACATTGAGTTAGTGAGAAAGTTGGAGAGAATAAGATAGATAGAGAGAATAGAGAGCGAGAGAGGAAGAGAGAGACCAAGAGAGAGAACGCATAAAAATGCAGAGAAGGCGAGGGGGACTGTGACCAGGGTGAAAAGGAAGAGATGCCGTCTGATTATTTAGTGAATAGAATAAATTAATAAATGATATAAAGTCAACTAAAAAATTAGCATGATATTATCTAATATATTAAAAAGTGCTGCTGAGGACAGATGAGGAGAAGGGTTAGCTACATGGATGTTTGGCGCGCAATTTGTTGTTTGTTTGACCCATCATCTACAGTTGCCATTGGGAAAGTCGCGTAGACCGTGGGAAACAACAATTTGGGTGTACTCTGATCATCAAAAGCCAATATAAGCAGTTTGCGATCATACTAAATGATATATAACTCAATTAAATGAGATTATACAAGACAACCACTCGGAAAAGCAGGAATCGGTGAAAGCTTAACTCAGGAAAGTGTCATTCTTAAATCCCTAAGAAGAAAGAGAGAGAGAGAGAAGAGAGAGAGAGAGAGAGAGAGAGAGAGAGAGAGAGAGAGAGAGAGAGAGAGAGAGAGAGAGAGAGAGAGCGAGATAGATACAGTTAGACAGAATGTGAGTGAGTGAGAGAGAGTTGAAGACGACAAACTATCACTCTCCCAAATCGTCTCCTTTATTCCTACTTCTATAGTATGATAACAAAAAAATTTAGTTGCTCAAATCATCTTGGAAAATTTCGCATGTGTACTGTAGGGGTATCAGTAGATTAGTCTTCGACTTCAGTGATTCGCAAAATTGTTCGCCTATACTCCTACTGCCCCAAAAACTGTCAATTCGAGAAATTCCGAACCATGCCATTCCAAAACTCGGTACTACTACCATACATTCGACCCTTCTTCTATTCAACCCCAAAAGAATATCGAAACCTAGGGACTTTCAATATCAAACGATGTCCGGTGTTAACAGTCAATACTGGTTACTAACAGAGAAAAAGCGCACGCAATCCGTCCAACAACAAACTGGCTCAAATTCGAATTACATCCAGAATCTATACCCAAACATGTTTCAATCGCAACAATTCGGAAAAAAACAGGAGGCTACCATGAACAGTTGTTACTAGGGTTGTTAATCGAGTTTGAAATTTCGAGTATTCGAGTTTCGAGTTTTTCGAGTTTTGGGGAAAAACGAGTTTTTCGAGTTTCGAGTTATTCGAGTTTTGGGAATTTCGAGTTTTTCGAGTTCGAGTTTTCAGCGTTTCAAAAAAAACCGAGTTTTCGAGTTTCGAGTTGAACTCGAAAAACTCGATTTTCGAGTTTCGAGTTTGGTCGTTAAGTTTTAGGATTTTATCGAGCTAAACAAATAAGAATTTTTTGAGAAATTCTGATTTATTTCACATGATTATGCGAGAATCGTGAAAAAAGAAGCATTTCATGTTGGAAATAGCAAAAAAAGTGCTCTGAAACGCTCATTCGTCCATTATTTCTGACTTGGAACGAAGCCAAACTCGAAACTCGAAAACTCGAAATTTTCGAGTTTCAAAAATTTCGAGTTTTTCGAGTTTCGAGTTTTTCGAGTTTGGAGAAAAACCGAGTTCTTCAAGTTTCGAGTTACTCGAGTTTTGGAGATTTCGAGTTTTTCGAGTTTCGAGTCGAACTCGAAACTCGAAATTTCGAGTTATTTCGAGTTTTTTCGAAATTCGAGTTTGGTTTTAACAACCCTAGTTATTACCAACACTGCCTTCAGTCGAGCCACTCAGAAAGATAACATGAAACTATTGCAATGGGGAGGCTTTTGGAAGAGAAAGCGTCGAGGCAACTTACTATCGTCGGCCTTAGACACGCTCTATAGCTAGCTCCTCGGCTGCCAGCAATTTCTTCGGACGACGACTCGAGACAAACACCTGCAATCAAAATGTCAATTCATCGCTTTTCTACATTAAGGAACTGAGAAAAGACACGAAAATTCAACAAACCTTGATTCCGTTGAGAATTTTATAGACCATCTCCGTGCTTTCATCTCTGTACTCCATCTGCTGTACTTGACATTTGCGGAAAAAACAGTGATGAGAAAGTTGCAGAGGGACCACCACTCCCGAAAGAACCGAGGCGCCAGCCACAGCAAGAAAAGGACCAACCTCTCCTGGTAACAATTTTCAATATATGAGTTCGTAGAGAAACCGAGACAGTAAACGGCTATTCGCACGCAATGATGTTTCACTTTCGCTAGAGTTAATCACATCTGTATATGAAGCTGGTAATGTGTTGCATGAACCGCGGTTTGAGGGGAAAGGGGTGCTGAAATAGTTTAACCAATAAGGTCAAGGTCAACTCACATTCCAGTTTCTCTTATGGTTTGGGGGCGAAAGACGGAACGAGGCAGGTTCTTTCTCGAGATAGGACTGCTTGACGGGACCTCCATCTGGCGATTGGCTGGCACCTTGGACACCTGAAAGATCGATGGTCAGGTATGCTGACCACGAAACAACAAGAACAACACATCCAAGAGAAGAGCACCCGAACTGAAATCAATTTTTGTGAACAAAAAAATCACCCAGCGTATGAATCATTTGTCACCCTCCTCTCTATTGCATTCGAGGTAGCGGGGTTGATCCCGCTATGAAACATACACTTGACCACGATATCAACAGTTAGTTGAGCTTGTTTATACGAGCAGCGTGGTTTTGTATGACAATTCCAATCTCCTAGTTTTTCTTATGATTTAATGTAACACAACTAGATTACCATTGACCTCCAGCGTAGACAGCAAAGGGTCGCACAACGGCAGTACAATCCCGCGAGTCGCGACTCATTTCGTGTCGCGACTACCAAAACCGCAAACTTTCGTCGTCTTTTCGATGAGGTACGGACTATTTAGTATGGACAGATGGACAGAGTTGACTATGCACTCGCGACCTCTACTTTTACAACATTTGATACTTGTATTTCGATAATCGTACAATATTTGTTTACTAACCTCTCTTAAATGACAACGCTCGGGTTGTATGACAATCAGCAGCCTGGGCAAAACAACCACCTTCAACCGCCACCCACATCTCTCGAATGAGAAGCCCCGGACGCAGACGCCAGCAAAGTTTAACGGTTTAACCACCGAAAACAGCTTCTTCTGCCTGCAATTTGAAAATAAGACATCGCAAATCACAATATAATCACAGATCATATGTACCTCCCGGAAGTACATAGAACGGCGGAGAACAACGGGTGAACATGAAATTTTGAATGCAACATTTATTATTGAACACTTTTTTGAGGTGAAAAGAAAGAGAAAAATAAACCTTTCCATATCAAGAATCGAGAAATAAGTATAGAGACCACACGCTAGTATGGAGCGACTAATTTACGCAAAGTAGCCCATTGTCGCATTTCGAATATGCAAAACTTCTGGATTATTTAAAAAAAAAAACAGAAAATTTCTCCCGAATTTGACAAAAAGGAAGCGTATTCTTGTGCGTTCTCAAACTTTAACTCAAAAGTACCTTGAAAGTCGTCTAGACAAATCGTCTTCTGCAGCAGAATATTGGTCAAATCGAGAATTTCCAGCTGTTTGAAGGCTTTCAGCCGGTTGCCATCCACGTTACCCACGTCGCCATCCACGTACCAGATTCACTCTGAAAGAAGAGAAGTTACAAAGGTTAGATAATATAGTCTACTCCACGGGCACGTGGGCACTCACAGTATGACTTTAAAACTTTCTGGCGGTGTTTTTATACTCTTTCAACCACCAAAACTAATTTCAGTGATGTTTGTTAGCTAGATAACGGTCATTAGAAAGTGACAAAATGGAGTCGGTTGAAGTACCCCGAGTTTTGTGCACGTGTAGCTGTACATGGAAAAGGACCGTCATCAACTGTCTATATATTATTAACCTCCACGCTCTCTCACTCACTCACTCTCTCTCACTCACTCTCTCTCACTCTCTCTCTCTCTCACTCTCACATTGAGAATATATATATATATATATATATATATATATATATATATATATATATATATATATATCATTCGCCAACCTATAGTGAACTCTTACCGCATACGGTTACTGTGTTCCAACCTTTTTTCGAGTTTCGTTTCGAAATTAGATTCCGCACAGGGTTTGAAATAATGTTTTGTTGTGTCAATCTACAAATTATGGCAAACATCTCACCAGAGCTTGCAGATCTTGGAAATTGTCTTGTCATTTGGGAAAAGGGTGGCAGCAGCTGATAGGAGTGGGAGCGGCTGGCTGCAAGTGGGGCAATACCTAGGAACACTTCAAAACTGAATCAAATGTTAAGGAGAGTGCAAAAAGAAAATACATTCATTCAATATTCGAAAAGCGCTGGCAACACAGGGCAAATACATGCACATAACAAACACATATAAACATGCATACAACAGGTATTCAACCCCTCCCAACCTTTGTTTCCTGCTCCAATCCCTTCCGTAACCTCACTTCTCCAGTCCCTTCTACTTCCGTCCTCCTGCTTTCTCTCACCGCTGCGCTCTCCCTCCCTCCCGCTCTCTCTCTCTTTCTCTCTCCACCGGAGTGTACTCAATTTCCTTAGCTCTCCGTTTAAACCCCGTGCCAATCCCTTCCTTCCACATCCAATCTCCATACCTCCTTAACTACTTCATTCTCTCCCTCCGGCGCAAAACAAACAAACAAACAAACAAACAAACAAACAAACAAACAAACAAACAAACAAACAAACAAACAAACAAACAAACAAACAAACAAACAAACAAACAAACAAACAAACAAACAAACAAACAAACAAACAAACAAACAAACAAACAAACAAACAAACAAACACATAAAAACAAATGAAAAAGGTCCAGTCCAAAAAAGGTCAAGTGTCGTCCAGTCTCTCGAAGCGATTTCGACGAGTTCGGGAGAGGCGAGTCAACCATTCTCTCTATCACGGATCACATCTCGGTTGCCATGACTGAAAAATAAATATTACTTTAATAATCAAATTCAATATCCCAACATCGAACGAATAAAGGGTGGCACGAGTACGACCTTTATTTGAAAATAGTTCATAACTGCCAACTAACGCCCGAAGAATAGTACGAAAAAAAGAATAAAATTTTAGAAATTACGAAAGTAAAAAAAATCATGGACGCAGCTGACGTAATTACAAACGCTAACCTCAGATGCACTGCAGACCTAGATACAGAAGGCGAAACGATCACCGCCCATGGCGATGTAACGGCGAGAATCTGCCTCTCAAGGAGCCACGACGACCACACATCTTCCTGAATCAACGACAAATTGGAAACCATAAGATACCGATTGACCCAGAAATGAACATGACCAAGTTTTAAATTTGTCACGAAAACGTTTATAAGCAGTTCTTTTCATGAAAGTAGCTCGCTCACTACTTCATGTGTAGGGTATAAAGTATAAGCTGTTTAGGGTATAGATTGAAGGCTAACTAAGTACTTTCTGTGGAGGAAATGAATTACAGAACGAATAAACTAACCCTCTCGACAGCTACTACAAACATACATCTGACGCACGACCTTTCGCACATTCCAGATGAGACCGGGGCTCCACGCTCAGAGCAGAAACAGTCAGCTCAGACTGCGCAGACGACCGACGGAAACCTAAAAAAACGTCTCGAAAAATTGTTTTTGAAGTGATTGAGATTTTCAAAAATCGTAGTACAAATTGTATATGGAGAAAAACGCTCAACAAATATCACGGCAGGTTTACCTGGTCTTCCAGTCGGCCGGTAGCCCAGTGGAAGCTCGTTCGCCATGCCGCGAGCCAGTCTGAAGCTTTTCTGAAATGAAAATATTCATGAGGTAGTTAAAAATGAGAGTAAACATGGACAGTTAATGATTATCTAACGCGAAACTAGCACAAAGTCTATATAAAAACTGTTATCGAATGAAAAAGAATAGAAAAAATAGAACTACTCCCGTCCCCCTGCTCACTCTCGCCCCTGCGCTCTTCTCAGCTACAAGAAGCTCTTGTAGTTTGAGACTCACCTATCAGCAGATGTAACATCTAGTTCCGGTTACGGCCTGTCCGACCACACCGCCATGCAACCGGAGACAGAAACTGCCTTGACATCGGAGATAGGGTGTCAGCAGCTGATGGAAGTAGGGTCGGCTGGCTGCAACTGGGTGGGAACCTAAAAAACTTTATAATGCATACTATTAAACAAAATTAAATGTCAAATGCAAAATCAAAACCAAGTACAAACAAGAGACCACACAGGACAGAGACATGCACATAACAAACCATGCTTGCAACAGGCTTTCTACCCCTTCCAACCTCCCTCTCCCTGCGCCATTCCCTTTCTTACTCTCACTTCTCCAGCCCCTTTTACTCCCTTCCTCCTGCTCTCTCTTTCCCTCTCTCCTGCTCTCTCTCTCTCTCTCTCTCTCTCTCTATCTCTCTCTCTCTCTCTCTCACCACCGAAGGATACTCCCCTTCCTTAGGTCTCCGTCCGAACCCCTTCCTTCCACGTTCATCTCCCTTTCTCCTTAACTACTACACGCCTTTGCTCCGGCTCAAAACGAACAAACAAGCACATAAAGAGACGAAAAACAAATAAAAACAAAGGTAAGATATGAATGCAGTTGAGTTTGCTTAAAGCGAATTTGGTGTATCCGGCAAGGGCAATCCAAGAGTCAACCGTCAGTCCAGGGACCCCAGAAATTGAAAATAAGAAACAATTATTCAAGGTAAGAAACAATTAACCATGTCGAGAAAAAGATTCACAAGTGAAACACTTCTGACGTAGCCAAAATACCTCAAAGCAACAAAAGCTCAAAGATTAAAGAGAAAAGGGGGTGGTACGAGTAGAGAATTTATAAGTAAAACATTTTCTGAGACAGCTGAAAAAGTCAAAAATCTAACCAATATTGATGTGAATCAAGAGGCTGGCCTCAGCTGCTCCGACACAACTGGTAGAGACAACCAGTACAGAAGGCGGGAGGATCACGTAACGAATACCATCTACATCGCGAAGATCCACGACGGCTCACGACGAATCAGACTCTTCCTGAATTAACCAGATGCAAAGAGGAAAAGAGGAAGGTATCATGCACCAAAAGGGTTAAATCTCCAAGTCTTAATTTGGTATTTGGCTACAAAAAAGTTTATAATTAGTGGTTGCATGAAAAGTAGCTCGCTCATTACATTTCTGTGTAGTAAACAGTAGAAAGTATAGAATAGAATAGATTTATTCGTGATTTAACACGTGACTTCCACATAGTATGTGGCACTCCGATGGAGTAAATGGAGAGAAAAGTTGAGAAGAAAAAGGGTATGGTTACCCTGTTACGCGCTCATAACATTACATGCAATTTGACAGTGCTGGACGACGGCGATTGAGCCAAATGATTTGTGGGACAATAGTTATCTTGAAAGAGAAGTTGTAATGAAGCGAATGAACTGTCCATTTCGACCAGAGTAACCCTTGTACAGATTTAAGTGTACTCCAGAAGTACCTCTGAAGCAGCTGAGACCGAGACTCCACACTTCAGCGACGGAGCATGAAAACCAGGGATAACATCAACGCTCAAAAGACGGGAAACTGAAATTTTCATTTTTATTTTGAGGTCATTTTGAACTAACTGAAGTTCAGATAAAACTCACATTTGTTAATACTTTTTGGAGAAAAAATATTTCACGTATATCAAATCGAACTGGATAGGACACAATGAGAGCACGAAACGAGATAAAACGATTTACAATACAAATTGCAATGTCGCAGGTCCTAGCTTTAACAGAAAGACGGGATTCAGATACGTAAAACTTCTTGGAAACGTACCGTTTTCGACTGCGGGTGGCGACCGTCCCTTGTTGACAGCTGGTTCGGTTCCGAGGGGACAAAGAGATCCAAAAAGAGATCGCTCACAGGGGCAGAAGCGTGGCATTCAGCTACACACCGTAACCGCTACCGTCAGTGTAACATGAACTGAAATTGAGTACTTTTCTCTGAAATAGTCTTACCTCAATGAGCTGTTAGGCTAGACTTTGAAATGTAATGTTATATGGCAAACAATTCGAGTCATTTAAACGGTTACAAGCCGTATGTATCGAACACAAAAGTATCGCCCGAAAATTTATGTTAGAAGTTAAAAACGTTATAGAATATCCCAGTGAATGACCATCATCTAGCTAGCTAAAGAGTGAATCCTACACAACAGTCAGGCTCCTCGAGCATCTACAGTGTTTGAATAGCATCCATATTCCACTAGAAAAACAAGATTACGAACCCAGTAAACTTGGCAGAATAGCCACAAAAACTTTAAGAACGGGCTACCTCTTCGAGAAAAAAAACTATTTACGAACTATTGAAATAATGTATTCTCACGTGTTGAAAGAAGGACGATTATGTGGGCCAATCTTAACGTTTCAGTCCTTTAGACTACCATAAGTTTTTCAATTGCAGTTCAAAGGTCGAGATTGATCGAGATTGAGATTGAGAGTGTCGAGATTGGTCCACACAATCGTCTTACTTTAAGAAAAAAGTTGATGAACGAATGTCTTTTTGTCGAAGAGTGTTTTGCAGGACGGAACCCTGTATCTACGTCATTCGTATTTCACAGCTTGCACATTACACTAAATTAGAACGATTTGGCCAACCTGCTCAAAAATGGATAACTCAAAATACCTACACCAATAAAGGGTTCGAGTAAGACCTCGTGTAATATGATGTAACATACAACTCACTCTTATTAATCCTTATTCACTTGTTCAAAAAGGGGACGAAACGGAACAGTTCACAGTCTGCCACACGCAAAAAAAGGTACTGCCAGGGTGAACAAAACATGTCGCCTGAAACCGATAGTTTATAACTATATCGACAAAAAACTTCCGAATAGAATACAATTTTCAAACTAAGTCACTGCTCACATCGCACTGTTGTTGAATATGGTTCTAATCTGCGTAACAAGCCATATAACCACAAAACTAACAAGTATGGCATATTTCATCGTTATGAACCTACTCTTTTTTCGCTTTATAGTACAACAAAATAAGGACCCAAATATTGACGCAAATACAAACACCAACCGCCGAACCACTTCCAGACCACTCATCGGTAGACGCTTCCAGTTACAGTAACGAGGCGACAGTTACAGTAACCAAGCGGAAGTTACAGTAACCGGACGGCAGTTACAGTAGGCCATGCCAGAAGGCTTGAGCAGCGGACTTTTCTGAAAAGTGAAAAATACGAGCCATCTACAAAATGTTCGAGGTATACTTACCAAATTCATAGAAACAAATTGGGATTAAAATCAACGGGGTAGTTTTGAAAAAAATCGTTAACTGGTGAAGAGGAGGGTGTTTGAAAAGGAACTTCAACCCGAACTCACTCGAAAAAGGACGCAGATTCCCTCAGAAAAGCATAAACTTTACTAGTTCTCGTTCGTAGTTTGATCAAAATAAAAACCATGAACATACCAGCTGTTGGGGTGTTTGTACGTGGGAGGGGCGGGGTCGGGTCATATATGCCGGCTAGTCGAGAGACGGAAAGTACGGCGAGGTAAGAGCTACATGCGCGGCTGCAATTGCTGCTGCCTCCAGTTGCCAGCAGGTCAGAAAGCGAGCTGGAAAAAGAGAAAGAATGAATGGGAAAGGAAAATAGCAGTACAGTGCTTAGTGTTGTGCTAGTGCTACAAGACTTCCCATCAGAAATGAGTGATTGATTAATACTCCCGTCATTCTACCCCTACCGTCCTACATCACACTCCTACAGTAAACTTCTGAAGTGGTTTTCAACAGTATAACCCTACAAAACATCAATGACAGTTCCAAACTGTGGTCCCACCTTTGTTTGTCCGACTAGCTTTCCATACTGAAATTGCCCACAAAACACTAGAAGACCCGAAATGCTTCTTGGGAAGGGTGGACGAACCAATCCTCAAACCGACCGTTATCTGAAAAATAGTATAGTTGTTTGAAAATATGATTTATTGAATGATAGACATTCGAAGAGACTACACACCTGCTGCAAAGAGCGACTAGATTGGATTCACACCCTCGTAAATAAGTAACCCAACTGAATTACAGTAGAGTAGATCTCTATCGGCAACCAACGAGCCAAAGGAGCAAACTACGAAAAAAACGAAAAATGAGAGAACAGTTCGCTTGACGTTGCGAGGACCTACAACTGCTTAAGAACCCAGCAAATAGCAATCCTAGAGATAGACTCACGAAAAGAGGTCAAATATCGACTGAGTGAAGATTAAACTACAGAATCGCTGTAACACTTGACGACTTTAGTTTTTATTCTCAGCTTATTCCTTATTCTATACATATATTTCCAACTACAGACCTATCACTCTGCTCAACACAATGTACAAAATGTTGTCTCGATGCATTTTGAACCGATTGGAGCCGCTCATGGGAGAGCAAATGTCCGAAGAACAGATGGGATTACGCAAACAGTATGGTACAGCAGACAACATCCACATTGTCCGGCAAGTGATCGAGAAGTCCCGAGAATACAAGCTTCCATTGTTTTTGTGTGCAGTCGATTTGGCCAAAGCTTTCGACAGTGTTGAACACTGCTCCATCTGGACGTCGCTTGAAGAGATCGGTGCTCATCAACTGGTCAAGGTCCTTCAGAACATCTACACATCTGCCGTTAGTACTATCGAGGTCAATGGAACAAAGATCGAGGTCGATATCAAAAGAGGTGTTCGTCAAGGGGACGTTATTTCTCCCCGTCTCTTCACATTGGTCCTGGATCTGGCTCTCCGAAAAGTGGATTGGTCTTCTGCGGGATTGCGAGTGAATGGTCAACGTCTCACTCACACCATGTTCGCTGACGACTGCTTGTTGTTCGCTTCTAACAAGAAAACTCTAAGAAGAATGATGGCCGAGTTCTCAGATGCATGCAGTGAAGTCGGACTGACGATAAACCCGAAAAAGTCCGAGTATCTGAACAATCAAAATGACCATACTGCTTTGAAGTGCCGCGGTTCTCAACTTCATCCGAGGTCCGAGGTCAAATATCTTGGTGTCACTCTATCCGTCGATGGTGATTGGTCGAAGGAAATGAAGAGAAGAATTTCCTCGGGATGGGCTGGTTTCAACGCATACCGAAGTATCCTGAAGGCAAAGTCGTTTCCCATGAGTATGAAGCGGAAAATCTTCAACTCTGTCATTTTACCACGCCTTCTATATGGCTGTGAATCCTGGGCTGTGTCGAAATCATCCATGAATCAACTCCGTGTCGTGCAACGCAAAATGGAACGAGCTATGCTCAATGTCCATCTCCAAGATCGCCTTTCGAGTACCGTAATCCGCGGAATTACTCGATTAAAGGATGTAGCTGAAGAAGCTGCCAGTCTTAAATTCAATTTTGCTTACAGACTGGCCCATATGTCTTCCGAACGTTGGTCTCTCGTGGTTTCTGAATGGCGCCCGTTCAATCGAAAACGGGTGCGAGGTCGTCCGTCGGTCCGATGGCGTGATGATCTCGTTCAAGCAATTCGCAGTTATAATCGAACTGTGAGAAGAGGACGAGTTCGGCCACCCAATGTCCGTGGCGAAGAAATTTTCCGAGTGTGCAGAGATAAACACATCTGGAGGGCAGTCAAGGAACACCATTTCGAAACGATATGAAGTGAACTAAATAAATCTTGAATCTTGAATAAATTGTTATAAATGCTTATTCTTGTGCAGACTCACTTATGCTCCCTTGGGTCACGTAGAAGTGGCTGCCAGATTCGGACACTTTACCTCGGCTCACTGTCCTAACGAGAAGAACACCCGTCCGAACATATCGCTTCCTTAAAATCAATATCTGAATACTATGTTCGAGGGAAACATGTTGAGGGATTGCCAGAGAAGCTTGAAAAAAAAGTTTTGGCGTGTTTGAAAAGTACAATTTGGGAAATCGCACGTCGTACCGGAATGTACAGTCATACAATGGGAGAGTGAGAGTGAGAGATAAAAAGCGAGGCAGGTTGAAACAAGAAAATTCCAATAGATTTATGGAAGAAAGTGAGATTCAAAATAGTTTGTGATTAAGGCACACTTTCATCAGCTACTAAGATACATGGTTTAATCTCGTAGGAGTCTCAGTAGAAATGATGTGGACTATGGTCATACGCAAGTTTGATCGCATATGCTCATACTACCACAAATTATCAGTTAGGGAATTTAAAATGAAAGGGAATCAATATTTGTATCTATAAATGGGCATGCAAAAGTTCACATGTGTACTGTAGGAGTCTCAGTAGAAATATTGTGGACTATGGTCATACGCAAGTTTGATCGCATATGCTCATACTACCACAAATTATCAGTTAGGGAATTTAAAATGAAAGGGAATCAATATTTGTATCTATAAATGGGCATGCAAAAGTTCACATGTGTACTGTAGGAGTCTCAGTAGAAATGATGTGGACTATGGTCATACGCAAGTTTGATCGCATATGCTCATACTACCACAAATTATCAGTTAGGGAATTTAAAATGAAAGGGAATCAATATTTGTATCTATAAATGGGCATGCAAAAGTTCACATGTGTACTGTAGGAGTCTCAGTAGAAATGATGTGGACTATGGTCATACGCAAGTTTGATCGCATATGCTCATACTACCACAAATTATCAGTTAGGGAATTTAAAATGGAAGGGAATCAATATTTGTATCTGTAAATGGGCATGCAAAAGTTCACATGTGTACTGTAGGAGTCTCAGTAGAAATGATGTGGACTATGGTCATACGCAAGTTTGATCGCATATGCTCATACTACCACAAATCATCAGTTAGGGAATTCAAAATGAAAGGGAATCCATATTTGTATCTTTTCTAAAATCACCCAATCAAAAAGATGACTCAAGCAAGAAAGGTAGAAGTGAATAGCGAATGGTTGGCTGTGCGGCCTCTTTGCCGGGTAAAAACAACAAGGAGACACCAAACTACAAACATCTACACAAAAAATACAAAAATACAATACAAAAACTACAAACGTCACCACTAAACTAACCGACGCACCCCTTCCGTCATCTCATCCCAATAAGTTTTATAGCGATCAAAAGGTTATCCTATTAACTTGTTATGCTTTATACACTCGTATATACACTATCACGCGCAGCGCAAAATTATATTGGTAAAAGTTATAGACTCTGAATGTAGCCATTAGAGAAGCCGTGTGGCATCAAGTGTTAACAGTAATTACACCCAGTTCCGAACAGTTGGACTCTGTACACACTGTTCCATTCTATTCCCCCATTCTGGGAGAATATGTTTTCGTTTTTTCTTCGTTTTTTTATTTATGTTCACGCAAAGTTTGAACTTCTTATAATTTTGAAAATTCGAAAAATACGAATATTATTTGAAGACTTTTGTGGTTTAGAAGCTAAAAAAGTGGGCACAATGGCCTAACCAAACAAATCACACGCAGCGCGTCGCGTTGCGCGTACAGTCTATTTTTTCAGGCCTTCTCATAGGTCAAAGTTGTCGAAAAAATTCTCGTGACTACTTAGCTTTTCATTTCGGCTTCAGATTGCGTCGCGGAAGTGGCAGAAAGCGCGGCGGTAGTGGCGACGGAACATCGAGGGACAGGATTCAAGACTGTTCACCATCTGGAATAAACATATTGGAGAAAGAAGAATCGTTTACTGACGTGTAGATTTGACCGTAATCGAACTACAATTAGATGAATAAGACGAGCCATACTGTAAAGGCTTGTTTTGGATAGAACGGAACCTATACTCATCTAGATTATTGAGTGTTCAAAGAACCAGCTATTATATATGAACCCTCCATATAGGAGGTATCTCGTATCGATTTGGCTCGGATAACAGATTGGCACTTATTCTAGTTCTCATTAACATTTTTCTTCGTTTTTTTATTTATGTTCACGCAAAGTTTGAACTTCTTATAATTTTGAAAATTCGAAAAATACGAATATTATTTGAAGACTTTTGTGGTTTAGAAGCTAAAAAAGTGGGCACAATGGCCTAACCAAACAAATCACACGCAGCGCGTCGCAGTAAGGTGTGACAATTTCACAAAAGGAACCCGTCCCTGACTCGAAAATATACAATTTCTCAATCATTGAAAATAGGCGAATTTCCCAGATAATGACAAAAATGGAACACTATAGGCAGTGAACTTCACTAAATTAAGCATAACTACAAAAAGAATCGAAATTCGGATCCGTAAATAGCCATGGAAAAATTTGCTCGTGTACTGTAGGAGTCCTAATAGGAAAGATCTCGACCATATTTATTTGCAAAATTGATGGCCTATCCTCATACTACCCCAACCTTATCAGTTAGGGAGTTCGAAATCAACGGGAATCAAAATTCGGATCCGTAAATAGCCATGGAAAAATTTGCTCGTGTACTGTAGGAGTCCTAATAGGAAAGATCTCGACTATATTCATTTGCAAAATTGATGGCCTATCCTCATACTACCCCAACCTTATCAGTTAGGGAGTTCGAAATCAACGGGAATCAAAATTCGGATCCGTAAATAGCCATGGAAAAATTTGCTCGTGTACTGTAGGAGTCCTAATAGGAAAGATCTCGACTATATTCATTTGCAAAATTGATGGCCTATCCTCATACTACCCCAACCTTATCAGTTAGGGAGTTCGAAATCAACGGGAATCAAAATTCGGATCCGTAAATAGCCATGGAAAAATTTGCTCGTGTACTGTAGGAGTCCTAATAGGAAAGATCTCGACTATATTCATTTGCAAAATTGATGGCCTATCCTCATACTACCCCAACCTTATCAGTTAGGGAGTTCGAAATCAACGGGAATCAAAATTCGGATCCGTAAATAGCCATGGAAAAATTTGCTCGTGTACTGTAGGAGTCCTAATAGGAAAGATCTCGACTATATTCATTTGCAAAATTGATGGCCTATCCTCATACTACCCCAACCTTATCAGTTAGGGAGTTCGAAATCAACGGGAATCAAAATTCGGATCCGTAAATAGCCATGGAAAAATTTGCTCGTGTACTGTAGGAGTCCTAATGGGAAAGATCTCAAACATATTTATTTGCAAAATTGATGGCCTATCCTCATACTACCCCAACCTTATCAGTTAGGGAGTTCGAAATCAACGGGAATCAAAATTCGGATCCGTAAATAGCCATGGAAAAATTTGCTCGTGTACTGTAGGAGTCCTAATGGGAAAGATCTCGACTATATTTATTTGCAAAATTGATGGCCTATCCTCATACTACACCAACCTTATCAGTTAGGGAGTTCGAAATCAACGGGAATCAAAATTCGGATCCGTAAATAGCCATGGAAAAATTTGCTCGTGTACTGTAGGAGTCCTAATGGGAAAGATCTCGACTATATTTATTTGCAAAATTGATGGCCTATCCTCATACTACTCCAACTTTATCAGTTAGGGAGTTCGAAATCAACGGGAATCAAAATTCGGATCCGTAAATAGCCATGGAAAAATTTGCTCGTGTACTGTAGGAGTCCTAATGGGAAAGATCTCGACCATATTTATTTGCAAAATTGATGGCCTATCCTCATTCTACCCCAACCTTATCAGTTAGGGAGTTCGAAATCAACGGGAATCAAAATTCGGATCCGTAAATAGCCATGGAAAAATTTGCTCGTGTACTGTAGGAGTCCTAATAGGAAAGATCTCGACTATATTCATTTGCAAAATTGATGGCCTATCCTCATACTACCCCAACCTTATCAGTTAGGGAGTTCGAAATCAACGGGAATCAAAATTCGGATCCGTAAATAGCCATGGAAAAATTTGCTCGTGTACTGTAGGAGTCCTAATAGGAAAGATCTCGACTATATTCATTTGCAAAATTGATGGCCTATCCTCATACTACCCCAACCTTATCAGTTAGGGAGTTCGAAATCAACGGGAATCAAAATTCGGATCCGTAAATAGCCATGGAAAAATTTGCTCGTGTACTGTAGGAGTCCTAATAGGAAAGATCTCGACTATATTCATTTGCAAAATTGATGGCCTATCCTCATACTACCCCAACCTTATCAGTTAGGGAGTTCGAAATCAACGGGAATCAAAATTCGGATCCGTAAATAGCCATGGAAAAATTTGCTCGTGTACTGTAGGAGTCCTAATAGGAAAGATCTCGACTATATTCATTTGCAAAATTGATGGCCTATCCTCATACTACCCCAACCTTATCAGTTAGGGAGTTCGAAATCAACGGGAATCAAAATTCGGATCCGTAAATAGCCATGGAAAAATTTGCTCGTGTACTGTAGGAGTCCTAATGGGAAAGATCTCAAACATATTTATTTGCAAAATTGATGGCCTATCCTCATACTACCCCAACCTTATCAGTTAGGGAGTTCGAAATCAACGGGAATCAAAATTCGGATCCGTAAATAGCCATGGAAAAATTTGCTCGTGTACTGTAGGAGTCCTAATGGGAAAGATCTCGACTATATTTATTTGCAAAATTGATGGCCTATCCTCATACTACACCAACCTTATCAGTTAGGGAGTTCGAAATCAACGGGAATCAAAATTCGGATCCGTAAATAGCCATGGAAAAATTTGCTCGTGTACTGTAGGAGTCCTAATGGGAAAGATCTCGACTATATTTATTTGCAAAATTGATGGCCTATCCTCATACTACTCCAACTTTATCAGTTAGGGAGTTCGAAATCAACGGGAATCAAAATTCGGATACGTAAATAGCCATGGAAAAATTTGCTCGTGTACTGTAGGAGTCCTAATGGGAAAGATCTCGACCATATTTATTTGCAAAATTGATGGCCTATCCTCATTCTACCCCAACCTTATCAGTTAGGGAGTTCGAAATCAACGGGAATCAAAACTCGGATCCGTAAATAGCCATGGAAAAATTTGCTCGTGTACTGTAGGAGTCCTAATGGGAAAGATCTCAAACATATTTATTTGCAAAATTGATGGCCTATCCTCATTCTACCCCAACCTTATCAGTTAGGGAGTTCGAAATCAACGGGAATCAAAACTCGGGTCCGTAAATAGCCATGGAAAAATTTGCTCGTGTACTGTAGGAGTCCTAATGGGAAAGATCTCAAACATATTTATTTGCAAAATTGATGGCCTATCCTCATTCTACCCCAACCTTATCAGTTAGGGAGTTCGAAATCAACGGGAATCAAAATTCGGATCCGTAAATAGCCATGGAAAAATTTGCTCGTGTACTGTAGGAGTCCTAATGGGAAAGATCTCGACCATCTTTATTTGCAAAATTGATGGCCTATCCTCATACTACCCCAACCTTATCAGTTAGGGAGTTCGAAATCAACGGGAATCAAAACTCGGATCCGTAAATAGCCATGGAAAAATTTGCTCGTGTACTGTAGGAGTCCTAATAGGAAAGATCTCGACCATATTTATTTGCAAAATTGATGGCCTATCCTCATACTACCCCAACCTTATCAGTTAGGGAGTTCGAAATCAACGGGAATCAAAATTCGGATCCGTAAATAGCCATGGAAAATTTGCTCGTGTACTGTAGGAGTCCTAATGGGAAAGATCTCGACCATATTTATTTGCAAAATTGATGGCCTATCCTCATTCTACCCCAATCTTATCAGTTAGGGAGTTCGAAATCAACGGGAATCAAAATTCGGATCCGTAAATAGCCATGGAAAAATTTGCTCGTGTACTGTAGGAGTCCTAATGGGAAAGATCTCGACCATATTTATTTGCAAAATTGATGGCCTATCCTCATTCTACCACAACCTTATCAGTTAGGGAGTTCAAAATCAACGGGAATCAAAATTCGGATCCGTAAATAGCCATGGAAAAATTTGCTCGTGTACTGTAGGAGTCCTAATAGGAAAGATCTCGACCATATTTATTTGCAAAATTGATGGCCTATCCTCATACTACCCCAACCTTATCAGTTAGGGAGTTCGAAATCAACGGGAATCAAAATTCGGATCCGTAAATAGCCATGGAAAATTTGCTCGTGTACTGTAGGAGTCCTAATGGGAAAGATCTCGACCATATTTATTTGCAAAATTGATGGCCTATCCTCATTCTACCCCAACCTTATCAGTTAGGGAGTTCGAAATCAACGGGAATCAAAATTCGGATCCGTAAATAGCCATGGAAAAATTTGCTCGTGTACTGTAGGAGTCCTAATGGGAAAGATCTCGACCATATTTATTTGCAAAATTGATGGCCTATCCTCATTCTACCACAACCTTATCAGTTAGGGAGTTCAAAATCAACGGGAATCAAAATTCGGATCCGTAAATAGCCATGGAAAAATTTGCTCGTGTACTGTAGGAGTCCTAATAGGAAAGATCTCGACCATATTTATTTGCAAAATTGATGGCCTATCCTCATACTACCCCAACCTTATCAGTTAGGGAATTCGAAATCAACGGGAATCAAAATTCGGATCCGTAAATAGCCATGGAAAGTTTGCTCGTGTACTGTAGGAGTCCTAATAGGAAAGATCTCGACTATATTTATTTGCAAAATTGATGGCCTATCCTCATTCTACCCCAACTTTATCAGTTAGGGAGTTCGAAATCGACGAGAATCAAAATTCGGATCCGTAAATAGCCATGGAAAAATTTGCTCGTGTACTGTAGGAGTCCTAATAGGAAAGATCTCGACTATATTCATTTGCAAAATTGATGGCCTATCCTCATACTACCCCAACCTTATCAGTTAGGGAATTCGAAATCAACGAGAATCAAAATTCGGATCCGTAAATAGCCATGGAAAAATTTGCTCGTGTACTGTAGGAGTCCTAATAGGAAAGATCTCGACCATATTCATTTGCAAAATTGATGGCCTATCCTCATTCTACCCCAACTTTATCAGTTAGGGAGTTCGAAATCGACGAGAATCAAAATTCGGATCCGTAAATAGCCATGGAAAAATTTGCTCGTGTACTGTAGGAGTCCTAATAGGAAAGATCTCGACCATATTCATTTGCAAAATTGATGGCCTATCCTCATTCTACCCCAACTTTATCAGTTAGGGAGTTCGAAATCGACGAGAATCAAAATTCGGATCCGTAAATAGCCATGGAAAAATTTGCTCGTGTACTGTAGGAGTCCTAATAGGAAAGATCTCGACCATATTCATTTGCAAAATTGATGGCCTATCCTCATTCTACCCCAACTTTATCAGTTAGGGAGTTCGAAATCAACGAGAATCAAAATTCGGATCCGTAAATAGCCATGGAAAAGTTTGCTCGTGTACTGTAGGAGTCCTAATGGGAAAGATCTCGACTATATTTATTTGCAAAATTGATGGCCTATCCTCATTCTACCCCAACCTTATCAGTTAGGGAGTTCGAAATCAACGAGAATCAAAATTCGGATCCGTAAATAGCCATGGAAAAGTTTGCTCGTGTACTGTAGGAGTCCTAATAGGAAAGATCTCGACCATATTTATTTGCAAAATTGATGGCCTATCCTCATTCTACCCCAACTTTATCAGTTAGGGAGTTCGAAATCAACGAGAATCAAAATTCGGATCCGTAAATAGCCATGGAAAAGTTTGCTCGTGTACTGTAGGAGTCCTAATAGGAAAGATCTCGACTATATTCATTTGCAAAATTGATGGCCTATCCTCATACTACCCCAACCTTATCAGTTAGGGAATTCGAAATCAACGAGAATCAAAATTCGGATCCGTAAATAGCCATGGAAAAGTTTGCTCGTGTACTGTAGGAGTCCTAATAGGAAAGATCTCGACTATATTCATTTGCAAAATTGATGGCCTATCCTCATACTACCCCAACCTTATCAGTTAGGGAATTCGAAATCAACGGGAATCAAAATTCGGATCCGTAAATAGCCATGGAAAAGTTTGCTCGTGTACTGTAGGAGTCCTAATGGGAAAGATCTCGACTATATTCATTTGCAAAATTGATGACCTATCCTCATACTACCCAACCTTATCAGTTAGGGAGTTCGAAATCAACGGGAATCAAAATTCGGATCCGTAAATAGCCATGGAAAAGTTTGCTCGTGTACTGTAGGAGTCCTAATGGGAAAGATCTCGACTATATTCATTTGCAAAATTGATGGCCTATCCTCATACTACCCAACCTTATCAGTTAGGGAATTCGAAATCAACGGGAATCAAAATTCGGATCCGTAAATAGCCATGGAAATGTTTGCTCGTGTACTGTAGGAGTCCTAATAGGAAAGATCTCGACCATATTTATTTGCAAAATTGATGGCCTATCCTCATACTACCCCAACCTTATCAGTTAGGGAGTTCGAAATCAACGGAAATCACAATTCGGATCCGTAAATAGCCATGGAAAATTTGCTCGTGTACTGTAGGAGTCCTAATGGGAAAGATCTCGACCATATTTATTTGCAAAATTGATGGCCTATCCTCATTCTACCCCAACCTTATCAGTTAGGGAGTTCGAAATCAACGGGAATCAAAATTCGGATCCGTAAATAGCCATGGAAAAGTTTGCTCGTGTACTGTAGGAGTCCTAATGGGAAAGATGTGGAAGATATTCATTTGCAAAATTGATGGCCTATCCTCATTCTACCCCAACCTTATCAGTTAGGGAGTTCGAAATCAACGAGAATCAAAATTCGGATCCGTAAATAGCCATGGAAAAGTTTGCTCGTGTACTGTAGGAGTCCTAATAGGAAAGATCTCGACTATATTCATTTGCAAAATTGATGGCCTATCCTCATACTACCCCAATCTTATCAGTTAGGGAATTCGAAATCAACGAGAATCAAAATTCGGATCCGTAAATAGCCATGGAAAAGTTTGCTCGTGTACTGTAGGAGTCCTAATAGGAAAGATCTCGACTGTATTCATTTGCAAAATTGATGGCCTATCCTCATACTACCCCAACCTTATCAGTTAGGGAATTCGAAATCAACGGGAATCAAAATTCGGATCCGTAAATAGCCATGGAAAAGTTTGCTCGTGTACTGTAGGAGTCCTAATGGGAAAGATCTCGACTATATTCATTTGCAAAATTGATGGCCTATCCTCATACTACCCAACCTTATCAGTTAGGGAGTTCGAAATCAACGGGAATCAAAATTCGGATCCGTAAATAGCCATGGAAAAGTTTGCTCGTGTACTGTAGGAGTCCTAATGGGAAGGATCTCGACTATATTCATTTGCAAAATTGATGGCCTATCCTCATACTACCCAACCTTATCAGTTAGGGAGTTCGAAATCAACGGGAATCAAAATTCGGATCCGTAAATAGCCATGGAAAAGTTTGCTCGTGTACTGTAGGAGTCCTAATAGGAAAGATCTCGACTATATTCATTTGCAAAATTGATGGCCTATCCTCATACTACCCCAACCTTATCAGTTAGGGAATTCGAAATCAACGGGAATCAAAATTCGGATCCGTAAATAGCCATGGAAAAGTTTGCTCGTGTACTGTAGGAGTCCTAATGGGAAAGATCTCGACTATATTCATTTGCAAAATTGATGGCCTATCCTCATACTACCCAACCTTATCAGTTAGGGAGTTCGAAATCAACGGGAATCAAAATTCGGATCCGTAAATAGCCATGGAAAATTTGCTCGTGTACTGTAGGAGTCCTAATGGGAAAGATCTCGACCATATTTATTTGCAAAATTGATGGCCTATCCTCATTCTACCCCAACCTTATCAGTTAGGGAGTTCGAAATCAACGGGAATCAAAATTCGGATCCGTAAATAGCCATGGAAAAGTTTGCTCGTGTACTGTAGGAGTCCTAATAGGAAAGATCTCGACTATATTCATTTGCAAAATTGATGGCCTATCCTCATACTACCCCAACCTTATCAGTTAGGGAATTCGAAATCAACGAGAATCAAAATTCGGATCCGTAAATAGCCATGGAAAAGTTTGCTCGTGTACTGTAGGAGTCCTAATAGGAAAGATCTCGACTATATTCATTTGCAAAATTGATGGCCTATCCTCATACTACCCCAACCTTATCAGTTAGGGAATTCGAAATCAACGGGAATCAAAATTCGGATCCGTAAATAGCCATGGAAAAGTTTGCTCGTGTACTGTAGGAGTCCTAATGGGAAAGATCTCGACTATATTCATTTGCAAAATTGATGGCCTATCCTCATACTACCCAACCTTATCAGTTAGGGAGTTCGAAATCAACGGGAATCAAAATTCGGATCCGTAAATAGCCATGGAAAAGTTTGCTCGTGTACTGTAGGAGTCCTAATGGGAAAGATCTCGACTATATTCATTTGCAAAATTGATGGCCTATCCTCATACTACCCAACCTTATCAGTTAGGGAGTTCGAAATCAACGGGAATCAAAATTCGGATCCGTAAATAGCCATGGAAAATTTGCTCGTGTACTGTAGGAGTCCTAATGGGAAAGATCTCGACCATATTTATTTGCAAAATTGATGGCCTATCCTCATTCTACCCCAACCTTATCAGTTAGGGAGTTCGAAATCAACGGGAATCAAAATTCGGATCCGTAAATAGCCATGGAAAAGTTTGCTCGTGTACTGTAGGAGTCCTAATAGGAAAGATCTCGACTATATTCATTTGCAAAATTGATGGCCTATCCTCATACTACCCCAACCTTATCAGTTAGGGAATTCGAAATCAACGAGAATCAAAATTCGGATCCGTAAATAGCCATGGAAAAGTTTGCTCGTGTACTGTAGGAGTCCTAATAGGAAAGATCTCGACTATATTCATTTGCAAAATTGATGGCCTATCCTCATACTACCCCAACCTTATCAGTTAGGGAATTCGAAATCAACGGGAATCAAAATTCGGATCCGGAAATAGCCATGGAAAAGTTTGCTCGTGTACTGTAGGAGTCCTAATGGGAAAGATCTCGACTATATTCATTTGCAAAATTGATGGCCTATCCTCATACTACCCAACCTTATCAGTTAGGGAGTTCGAAATCAACGGGAATCAAAATTCGGATCCGTAAATAGCCATGGAAAAGTTTGCTCGTGTACTGTAGGAGTCCTAATGGGAAAGATCTCGACTATATTCATTTGCAAAATTGATGGCCTATCCTCATACTACCCAACCTTATCAGTTAGGGAATTCGAAATCAACGGGAATCAAAATTCGGATCCGTAAATAGCCATGGAAATGTTTGCTCGTGTACTGTAGGAGTCCTAATAGGAAAGATCTCGACCATATTTATTTGCAAAATTGATGGCCTATCCTCATACTACCCCAACCTTATCAGTTAGGGAGTTCGAAATCAACGGGAATCAAAATTCGGATCCGTAAATAGCCATGGAAAATTTGCTCGTGTACTGTAGGAGTCCTAATGGGAAAGATCTCGACCATATTTATTTGCAAAATTGATGGCCTATCCTCATTCTACCCCAACCTTATCAGTTAGGGAGTTCGAAATCAACGGGAATCAAAATTCGGATCCGTAAATAGCCATGGAAAAGTTTGCTCGTGTACTGTAGGAGTCCTAATGGGAAAGATGTGGACGATATTCATTTGCAAAATTGATGGCCTATCCTCATTCTACCCCAACCTTATCAGTTAGGGAGTTCGAAATCAACGAGAATCAAAATTCGGATCCGTAAATAGCCATGGAAAAGTTTGCTCGTGTACTGTAGGAGTCCTAATAGGAAAGATCTCGACTATATTCATTTGCAAAATTGATGGCCTATCCTCATACTACCCAACCTTATCAGTTAGGGAATTCGAAATCAACGGGAATCAAAATTCGGATCCGTAAATAGCCATGGAAATGTTTGCTCGTGTACTGTAGGAGTCCTAATAGGAAAGATCTCGACCATATTTATTTGCAAAATTGATGGCCTATCCTCATACTACCCCAACCTTATCAGTTAGGGAGTTCGAAATCAACGGGAATCAAAATTCGGATCCGTAAATAGCCATGGAAAATTTGCTCGTGTACTGTAGGAGTCCTAATGGGAAAGATCTCGACCATATTTATTTGCAAAATTGATGGCCTATCCTCATTCTACCCCAACCTTATCAGTTAGGGAGTTCGAAATCAACGGGAATCAAAATTCGGATCCGTAAATAGCCATGGAAAAGTTTGCTCGTGTACTGTAGGAGTCCTAATGGGAAAGATGTGGACGATATTCATTTGCAAAATTGATGGCCTATCCTCATTCTACCCCAACCTTATCAGTTAGGGAGTTCGAAATCAACGAGAATCAAAATTCGGATCCGTAAATAGCCATGGAAAAGTTTGCTCGTGTACTGTAGGAGTCCTAATAGGAAAGATCTCGACTATATTCATTTGCAAAATTGATGGCCTATCCTCATTCTACCCCAACCTTATCAGTTAGGGAGTTCGAAATCAACGAGAATCAAAATTCGGATCCGTAAATAGCCATGGAAAAGTTTGCTCGTGTACTGTAGGAGTCCTAATAGGAAAGATCTCGACTATATTCATTTGCAAAATTGATGGCCTATCCTCATACTACCCCAACCTTATCAGTTAGGGAATTCGAAATCAACGAGAATCAAAATTCGGATCCGTAAATAGCCATGGAAAAGTTTGCTCGTGTACTGTAGGAGTCCTAATAGGAAAGATCTCGACTGTATTCATTTGCAAAATTGATGGCTTATCCTCATACTACCCCAACCTTATCAGTTAGGGAATTCGAAATCAACGGGAATCAAAATTCGGATCCGTAAATAGCCATGGAAAAGTTTGCTCGTGTACTGTAGGAGTCCTAATGGGAAAGATCTCGACTATATTCATTTGCAAAATTGATGGCCTATCCTCATACTACCCAACCTTATCAGTTAGGGAGTTCGAAATCAACGGGAATCAAAATTCGGATCCGTAAATAGCCATGGAAAAGTTTGCTCGTGTACTGTAGGAGTCCTAATGGGAAAGATCTCGACTATATTCATTTGCAAAATTGATGGCCTATCCTCATACTACCCAACCTTATCAGTTAGGGAGTTCGAAATCAACGGGAATCAAAATTCGGATCCGTAAATAGCCATGGAAAATTTGCTCGTGTACTGTAGGAGTCCTAATGGGAAAGATCTCGACCATATTTATTTGCAAAATTGATGGCCTATCCTCATTCTACCCCAACCTTATCAGTTAGGGAGTTCGAAATCAACGGGAATCAAAATTCGGATCCGTAAATAGCCATGGAAAAGTTTGCTCGTGTACTGTAGGAGTCCTAATGGGAAAGATCTCGACTATATTCATTTGCAAAATTGATGGCCTATCCTCATACTACCCAACCTTATCAGTTAGGGAATTCGAAATCAACGGGAATCAAAATTCGGATCCGTAAATAGCCATGGAAAAGTTTGCACGTGTACTGTAGTAGTCCTAATGGGAAAGATCTCGACCATATTTATTTGCAAAATTGATGGCCTATCCTCATACTACCCCAACCTTATCAGTTAGGGAATTCAAAATCAACGGGAATCAAAATTCGGATCCGGAAATAGCCATGGAAAAGTTTGCTCGTGTACTGTAGGAGTCCTAATAGGAAAGATCTCGACTATATTCATTTGCAAAATTGATGGCCTATCCTCATACTACCCCAACCTTATCAGTTAGGGAGTTCGAAATCAACGGGAATCAAAATTCGTATCCGTAAATAGCCATGGAAAAGTTTGCTCGTGTACTGTAGGAGTCCTAATGGCAAAGATCTCGACCATATTTATTTGCAAAATTGATGGCCTATCCTCATACTACCCCAACCTTATCAGTTAGGGAGTTCGAAATCAACGGGAATCAAAATTCGGATCCGTAAATAGCCATGGAAAAATTTGCTCGTGTACTGTAGGAGTCCTAATGGGAAAGATGTGGACGATATTCATTTGCAAAATTGATGGCCTATCCTCATTCTACCCCAACCTTATCAGTTAGGGAATTCGAAATCAACGGGAATCAAAATTCGGATCCGTAAATAGCCATGGAAAAGTTTGCTCGTGTACTGTAGGAGTCCTAATAGGAAAGATCTCGACTATATTCATTTGCAAAATTGATGGCCTATCCTCATACTACCCCAACCTTATCAGTTAGGGAATTCGCAATCAACGAGAATCAAAATTCGGATCCGTAAATAGCCATGGAAAAGTTTGCTCGTGTACTGTAGGAGTCCTTAGGAAAGATCTCGACTGTATTCATTTGCAAAATTGATGGCCTATCCTCATACTACCCCAACCTTATCAGTTAGGGAATTCGAAATCAACGGGAATCAAAATTCGGATCCGTAAATAGCCATGGAAAAGTTTGCTCGTGTACTGTAGGAGTCCTAATGGGAAAGATCTCGACTATATTCATTTGCAAAATTGATGGCCTATCCTCATACTACCCAACCTTATCAGTTAGGGAGTTCGAAATCAACGGGAATCAAAATTCGGATCCGTAAATAGCCATGGAAAAGTTTGCTCGTGTACTGTAGGAGTCCTAATGGGAAAGATCTCGACTATATTCATTTGCAAAATTGATGGCCTATCCTCATACTACCCAACCTTATCAGTTAGGGAGTTCGAAATCAACGGGAATCAAAATTCGGATCCGTAAATAGCCATGGAAAATTTGCTCGTGTACTGTAGGAGTCCTAATGGGAAAGATCTCGACCATATTTATTTGCAAAATTGATGGCCTATCCTCATTCTACCCCAACCTTATCAGTTAGGGAGTTCGAAATCAACGGGAATCAAAATTCGGATCCGTAAATAGCCATGGAAAAGTTTGCTCGTGTACTGTAGGAGTCCTAATGGGAAAGATCTCGACTATATTCATTTGCAAAATTGATGGCCTATCCTCATACTACCCAACCTTATCAGTTAGGGAATTCGAAATCAACGGGAATCAAAATTCGGATCCGTAAATAGCCATGGAAAAGTTTGCACGTGTACTGTAGGAGTCCTAATGGGGAAGATCTCGACCATATTTATTTGCAAAATTGATGGCCTATCCTCATACTACCCCAACCTTATCAGTTAGGGAATTCAAAATCAACGGGAATCAAAATTCGGATCCGGAAATAGCCATGGAAAAGTTTGCTCGTGTACTGTAGGAGTCCTAATAGGAAAGATCTCGACTATATTCATTTGCAAAATTGATGGCCTATCCTCATACTACCCCAACCTTATCAGTTAGGGAGTTCGAAATCAACGGGAATCAAAATTCGTATCCGTAAATAGCCATGGAAAAGTTTGCTCGTGTACTGTAGGAGTCCTAATGGGAAAGATCTCGACCATATTTATTTGCAAAATTGATGGCCTATCCTCATACTACCCCAACCTTATCAGTTAGGGAGTTCGAAATCAACGGGAATCAAAATTCGGATCCGTAAATAGCCATGGAAAAATTTGCTCGTGTACTGTAGGAGTCCTAATGGGAAAGATGTGGACGATATTCATTTGCAAAATTGATGGCCTATCCTCATTCTACCCCAACTTTATCAGTTAGGGAGTTCGAAATCAACGAGAATCAAAATTCGGATCCGTAAATAGCCATGGAAAAGTTTGCTCGTGTACTGTAGGAGTCCTAATAGGAAAGATCTCGACTATATTCATTTGCAAAATTGATGGCCTATCCTCATACTACCCCAACCTTATCAGTTAGGGAATTCGAAATCAACGAGAATCAAAATTCGGATCCGTAAATAGCCATGGAAAAGTTTGCTCGTGTACTGTAGGAGTCCTAATAGGAAAGATCTCGACTATATTCATTTGCAAAATTGATGGCCTATCCTCATACTACCCCAACCTTATCAGTTAGGGAATTCGAAATCAACGGGAATCAAAATTCGGATCCGTAAATAGCCATGGAAAAGTTTGCTCGTGTACTGTAGGAGTCCTAATGGGAAAGATCTCGACTATATTTATTTGCAAAATTGATGGCCTATCCTCATACTACCCAACCTTATCAGTTAGGGAGTTCGAAATCAACGGGAATCAAAATTCGGATCCGTAAATAGCCATGGAAAAGTTTGCTCGTCTACTGTAGGAGTCCTAATGGGAAAGATCTCGACTATATTCATTTGCAAAATTGATGGCCTATCCTCATACTACCCAACCTTATCAGTTAGGGAGTTCGAAATCAACGGGAATCAAAATTCGGATCCGTAAATAGCCATGGAAAAGTTTGCTCGTGTACTGTGGGAGTCCTAATGGGAAAGATCTCGACTATATTCATTTGCAAAATTGATGGCCTATCCTCATACTACCCAACCTTATCAGTTAGGGAATTCAAAATCAACGGGAATCAAAATTCGGATCCGTAAATAGCCATGGAAAAGTTTGCTCGTGTACTGTAGGAGTCCTAATAGGAAAGATCTCGACTATATTCATTTGCAAAATTGATGGCCTATCCTCATACTACCCCAACCTTATCAGTTAGGGAGTTCGAAATCAACGGGAATCAAAATTCGGATCCGTAAATAGCCATGGAAAAGTTTGCTCGTGTACTGTAGGAGTCCTAATGGGAAAGATCTCGACTATATTCATTTGCAAAATTGATGGCCTATCCTCATACTACCCAACCTTATCAGTTAGGGAATTCAAAATCAACGGGAATCAAAATTCGGATCCGTAAATAGCCATGGAAAAGTTTGCTCGTGTACTGTAGGAGTCCTAATAGGAAAGATCTCGACTATATTCATTTGCAAAATTGATGGCCTATCCTCATACTACCCAACCTTATCAGTTAGGGAGTTCGAAATCAACGGGAATCAAAATTCGGATCCGTAAATAGCCATGGAAAAGTTTGCACGTGTACTATAGGAGTCCTAATGGGAAAGATCTCGACTATATTCATTTGCAAAATTGATGGCCTATCCTCATACTACCCAACCTTATCAGTTAGGGAGTTCGAAATCAACGGGAATCAAAATTCGGATCCGTAAATAGCCATGGAAAAGTTTGCACGTGTACTGTAGGAGTCCTAATGGGAAAGATCTCGACCATATTTATTTGCAAAATTGATGGCCTATCCTCATACTACCCCAACCTTATCAGTTAGGGAATTCAAAATCAACGGGAATCAAAATTCGGATCCGTAAATAGCCATGGAAAAGTTTGCTCGTGTACTGTAGGAGTCCTAATAGGAAAGATCTCGACTATATTCATTTGCAAAATTGATGGCCTATCCTCATACTACCCCAACCTTATCAGTTAGGGAGTTCGAAATCAACGGGAATCAAAATTCGGATCCGTAAATAGCCATGGAAAAGTTTGCTCGTGTACTGTAGGAGTCCTAATGGGAAAGATCTCGACCATATTTATTTGCAAAATTGATGGCCTATCCTCATTCTACCCCAATCTTATCAGTTAGGGAGTTTGAAATCAACGGGAATCAAAATTCGGATCCGTAAATAGCCATGGAAAAATTTGCTCGTGTACTGTAGGAGTCCTAATGGGAAAGATCTCGACCATATTTATTTGCAAAATTGATGGCCTATCCTCATTCTACCACAACCTTATCAGTTAGGGAGTTCAAAATCAACGGGAATCAAAATTCGGATCCGTAAATAGCCATGGAAAAATTTGCTCGTGTACTGTAGGAGTCCTAATAGGAAAGATCTCGACCATATTTATTTGCAAAATTGATGGCCTATCCTCATACTACCCCAACCTTATCAGTTAGGGAGTTCGAAATCAACGGGAATCAAAATTCGGATCCGTAAATAGCCATGGAAAATTTGCTCGTGTACTGTAGGAGTCTTAATGGGAAAGATCTCGACCATATTTATTTGCAAAATTGATGGCCTATCCTCATACTACCCCAACCTTATCAGTTAGGGAATTCAAAATCAACGGGAATCAAAATTCGGATCCGTAAATAGCCATGGAAAAGTTTGCTCGTCTACTGTAGGAGTCCTAATGGGAAAGATCTCGACTATATTCATTTGCAAAATTGATGGCCTATCCTCATACTACCCAACCTTATCAGTTAGGGAGTTCGAAATCAACGGGAATCAAAATTCGGATCCGTAAATAGCCATGGAAAAGTTTGCTCGTGTACTGTAGGAGTCCTAATGGGAAAGATCTCGACCATATTTATTTGCAAAATTGATGGCCTATCCTCATACTACCCCAACCTTATCAGTTAGGGAGTTCGAAATCAACGGGAATCAAAATTCGGATCCGTAAATAGCCATGGAAAAATTTGCTCGTGTACTGTAGGAGTCCTAATGGGAAAGATGTGGACGATATTCATTTGCAAAATTGATGGCCTATCCTCATTCTACCCCAACTTTATCAGTTAGGGAGTTCGAAATCAACGAGAATCAAAATTCGGATCCGTAAATAGCCATGGAAAAGTTTGCTCGTGTACTGTAGGAGTCCTAATAGGAAAGATCTCGACTATATTCATTTGCAAAATTGATGGCCTATCCTCATACTACCCCAACCTTATCAGTTAGGGAATTCGAAATCAACGAGAATCAAAATTCGGATCCGTAAATAGCCATGGAAAAGTTTGCTCGTGTACTGTAGGAGTCCTAATAGGAAAGATCTCGACTATATTCATTTGCAAAATTGATGGCCTATCCTCATACTACCCCAACCTTATCAGTTAGGGAATTCGAAATCAACGGGAATCAAAATTCGGATCCGTAAATAGCCATGGAAAAGTTTGCTCGTGTACTGTAGGAGTCCTAATGGGAAAGATCTCGACTATATTTATTTGCAAAATTGATGGCCTATCCTCATACTACCCAACCTTATCAGTTAGGGAGTTCGAAATCAACGGGAATCAAAATTCGGATCCGTAAATAGCCATGGAAAAGTTTGCTCGTGTACTGTGGGAGTCGTAATGGGAAAGATCTCGACTATATTCATTTGCAAAATTGATGGCCTATCCTCATACTACCCAACCTTATCAGTTAGGGAATTCGAAATCAACGGGAATCAAAATTCGGATCCGTAAATAGCCATGGAAAAATTTGCACGTGTACTGTAGGAGTCCTAATGGGAAAGATCTCGACCATATTTATTTGCAAAATTGATGGCCTATCCTCATACTACCCCAACCTTATCAGTTAGGGAATTCAAAATCAACGGGAATCAAAATTCGGATCCGTAAATAGCCATGGAAAAGTTTGCTCGTGTACTGTAGGAGTCCTAATAGGAAAGATCTCGACTATATTCATTTGCAAAATTGATGGCCTATCCTCATACTACCCCAACCTTATCAGTTAGGGAGTTCGAAATCAACGGGAATCAAAATTCGGATCCGTAAATAGCCATGGAAAAGTTTGCTCGTGTACTGTAGGAGTCCTAATGGGAAAGATCTCGACTATATTCATTTGCAAAATTGATGGCCTATCCTCATACTACCCAACCTTATCAGTTAGGGAATTCAAAATCAACGGGAATCAAAATTCGGATCCGTAAATAGCCATGGAAAAGTTTGCTCGTGTACTGTAGGAGTCCTAATAGGAAAGATCTCGACTATATTCATTTGCAAAATTGATGGCCTATCCTCATACTACCCAACCTTATCAGTTAGGGAGTTCGAAATCAACGGGAATCAAAATTCGGATCCGTAAATAGCCATGGAAAAGTTTGCACGTGTACTATAGGAGTCCTAATGGGAAAGATCTCGACCATATTTATTTGCAAAATTGATGGCCTATCCTCATACTACCCCAACCTTATCAGTTAGGGAATTCAAAATCAACGGGAATCAAAATTCGGATCCGTAAATAGCCATGGAAAAGTTTGCACGTGTACTGTAGGAGTCCTAATGGGAAAGATCTCGACCATATTTATTTGCAAAATTGATGGCCTATCCTCATACTACCCCAACCTTATCAGTTAGGGAATTCAAAATCAACGGGAATCAAAATTCGGATCCGGAAATAGCCATGGAAAAGTTTGCTCGTGTACTGTAGGAGTCCTAATGGGAAAGATCTCGACTATATTCATTTGCAAAATTGATGGCCTATCCTCATACTACCCCAACCTTATCAGTTAGGGAGTTCGAAATCAACGGGAATCAAAATTCGGATCCGTAAATAGCCATGGAAAAATTTGCTCGTGTACTGTAGGAGTCCTAATGGGAAAGATGTGGACGATATTCATTTGCAAAATTGATGGCCTATCCTCATTCTACCCCAACTTTATCAGTTAGGGAGTTCGAAATCAACGAGAATCAAAATTCGGATCCGTAAATAGCCATGGAAAAGTTTGCTCGTGTACTGTAGGAGTCCTAATAGGAAAGATCTCGACTATATTCATTTGCAAAATTGATGGCCTATCCTCATACTACCCCAACCTTATCAGTTAGGGAATTCGAAATCAACGAGAATCAAAATTCGGATCCGTAAATAGCCATGGAAAAGTTTGCTCGTGTACTGTAGGAGTCCTAATAGGAAAGATCTCGACTATATTCATTTGCAAAATTGATGGCCTATCCTCATACTACCCAACCTTATCAGTTAGGGAGTTCGAAATCAACGGGAATCAAAGTTCGGATCCGTAAATAGCCATGGAAAAGTTTGCACGTGTACTGTAGGAGTCCTAATAGGAAAGATCTCGACTATATTCATTTGCAAAATTGATGGCCTATCCTCATACTACCCCAACCTTATCAGTTAGGGAATTCGAAATCAACGAGAATCAAAATTCGGATCCGTAAATAGCCATGGAAAAGTTTGCTCGTGTACTGTAGGAGTCCTAATAGGAAAGATCTCGACTATATTCATTTGCAAAATTGATGGCCTATCCTCATACTTCCCAACCTTATCAGTTAGGGAGTTCGAAATCAACGGGAATCAAAATTCGGATCCGTAAATAGCCATGGAAAAGTTTGCACGTGTACTATAGGAGTCCTAATGGGAAAGATCTCGACTATATTCATTTGCAAAATTGATGGCCTATCCCCATACTACCCAACCTTATCAGTTAGGGAGTTCGAAATCAACGGGAATCAAAATTCGGATCCGTAAATAGCCATGGAAAAGTTTGCTCGTGTACTGTAGGAGTCCTAATGGGAAAGATGTGGACGATATTCATTTGCAAAATTGATGGCCTATCCTCATTCTACCCCAACTTTATCAGTTAGGGAGTTCGAAATCAACGAGAATCAAAATTCGGATCCGTAAATAGCCATGGAAAAGTTTGCTCGTGTACTGTAGGAGTCCTAATAGGAAAGATCTCGACTATATTCATTTGCAAAATTGATGGCCTATCCTCATACTACCCCAACCTTATCAGTTAGGGAATTCGAAATCAACGAGAATCAAAATTCGGATCCGTAAATAGCCATGGAAAAGTTTGCTCGTGTACTGTAGGAGTCCTAATAGGAAAGATCTCGACTATATTCATTTGCAAAATTGATGGCCTATCCTCATACTACCCCAACCTTATCAGTTAGGGAATTCGAAATCAACGGGAATCAAAATTCGGATCCGTAAATAGCCATGGAAAAGTTTGCTCGTGTACTGTAGGAGTCCTAATGGGAAAGATCTCGACTATATTTATTTGCAAAATTGATGGCCTATCCTCATACTACCCAACCTTATCAGTTAGGGAGTTCGAAATCAACGGGAATCAAAATTCGGATCCGTAAATAGCCATGGAAAAGTTTGCTCGTCTACTGTAGGAGTCCTAATGGGAAAGATCTCGACTATATTCATTTGCAAAATTGATGGCCTATCCTCATACTACCCAACCTTATCAGTTAGGGAGTTCGAATCAACGGGAATCAAAATTCGGATCCGTAAATAGCCATGGAAAAGTTTGCTCGTGTACTGTGGGAGTCGTAATGGGAAAGATCTCGACTATATTCATTTGCAAAATTGATGGCCTATCCTCATACTACCCCAACCTTATCAGTTAGGGAATTCGAAATCAACGGGAATCAAAATTCGGATCCGTAAATAGCCATGGAAAAATTTGCACGTGTACTGTAGGAGTCCTAATAGGAAAGATCTCGACTATATTCATTTGCAAAATTGATGGCCTATCCTCATACTTCCCAACCTTATCAGTTAGGGAGTTCGAAATCAACGGGAATCAAAATTCGGATCCGTAAATAGCCATGGAAAAGTTTGCACGTGTACTATAGGAGTCCTAATGGGAAAGATCTCGACTATATTCATTTGCAAAATTGATGGCCTATCCCCATACTACCCAACCTTATCAGTTAGGGAGTTCGAAATCAACGGGAATCAAAATTCGGATCCGTAAATAGCCATGGAAAAGTTTGCTCGTGTACTGTAGGAGTCCTAATGGGAAAGATGTGGACGATATTCATTTGCAAAATTGATGGCCTATCCTCATTCTACCCCAACTTTATCAGTTAGGGAGTTCGAAATCAACGAGAATCAAAATTCGGATCCGTAAATAGCCATGGAAAAGTTTGCTCGTGTACTGTAGGAGTCCTAATAGGAAAGATCTCGACTATATTCATTTGCAAAATTGATGGCCTATCCTCATACTACCCCAACCTTATCAGTTAGGGAATTCGAAATCAACGAGAATCAAAATTCGGATCCGTAAATAGCCATGGAAAAGTTTGCTCGTGTACTGTAGGAGTCCTAATAGGAAAGATCTCGACTATATTCATTTGCAAAATTGATGGCCTATCCTCATACTACCCCAACCTTATCAGTTAGGGAATTCGAAATCAACGGGAATCAAAATTCGGATCCGTAAATAGCCATGGAAAAGTTTGCTCGTGTACTGTAGGAGTCCTAATGGGAAAGATCTCGACTATATTTATTTGCAAAATTGATGGCCTATCCTCATACTACCCAACCTTATCAGTTAGGGAGTTCGAAATCAACGGGAATCAAAATTCGGATCCGTAAATAGCCATGGAAAAGTTTGCTCGTCTACTGTAGGAGTCCTAATGGGAAAGATCTCGACTATATTCATTTGCAAAATTGATGGCCTATCCTCATACTACCCAACCTTATCAGTTAGGGAGTTCGAATCAACGGGAATCAAAATTCGGATCCGTAAATAGCCATGGAAAAGTTTGCTCGTGTACTGTGGGAGTCGTAATGGGAAAGATCTCGACTATATTCATTTGCAAAATTGATGGCCTATCCTCATACTACCCCAACCTTATCAGTTAGGGAATTCGAAATCAACGGGAATCAAAATTCGGATCCGTAAATAGCCATGGAAAAATTTGCACGTGTACTGTAGGAGTCCTAATGGGAAAGATCTCGACCATATTTATTTGCAAAATTGATGGCCTATCCTCATACTACCCCAACCTTATCAGTTAGGGAATTCAAAATCAACGGGAATCAAAATTCGGATCCGTAAATAGCCATGGAAAAGTTTGCTCGTGTACTGTAGGAGTCCTAATAGGAAAGATCTCGACTATATTCATTTGCAAAATTGATGGCCTATCCTCATACTACCCCAACCTTATCAGTTAGGGAGTTCGAAATCAACGGGAATCAAAATTCGGATCCGTAAATAGCCATGGAAAAGTTTGCTCGTGTACTGTAGGAGTCCTAATGGGAAAGATCTCGACTATATTCATTTGCAAAATTGATGGCCTATCCTCATACTACCCAACCTTATCAGTTAGGGAATTCAAAATCAACGGGAATCAAAATTCGGATCCGTAAATAGCCATGGAAAAGTTTGCTCGTGTACTGTAGGAGTCCTAATAGGAAAGATCTCGACTATATTCATTTGCAAAATTGATGGCCTATCCTCATACTACCCAACCTTATCAGTTAGGGAGTTCGAAATCAACGGGAATCAAAATTCGGATCCGTAAATAGCCATGGAAAAGTTTGCACGTGTACTATAGGAGTCCTAATGGGAAAGATCTCGACCATATTTATTTGCAAAATTGATGGCCTATCCTCATACTACCCCAACCTTATCAGTTAGGGAATTCAAAATCAACGGGAATCAAAATTCGGATCCGTAAATAGCCATGGAAAAGTTTGCACGTGTACTGTAGGAGTCCTAATGGGAAAGATCTCGACCATATTTATTTGCAAAATTGATGGCCTATCCTCATACTACCCCAACCTTATCAGTTAGGGAATTCAAAATCAACGGGAATCAAAATTCGGATCCGGAAATAGCCATGGAAAAGTTTGCTCGTGTACTGTAGGAGTCCTAATGGGAAAGATGTGGACGATATTCATTTGCAAAATTGATGGCCTATCCTCATTCTACCCCAACTTTATCAGTTAGGGAGTTCGAAATCAACGAGAATCAAAATTCGGATCCGTAAATAGCCATGGAAAAGTTTGCTCGTGTACTGTAGGAGTCCTAATAGGAAAGATCTCGACTATATTCATTTGCAAAATTGATGGCCTATCCTCATACTACCCCAACCTTATCAGTTAGGGAATTCGAAATCAACGAGAATCAAAATTCGGATCCGTAAATAGCCATGGAAAAGTTTGCTCGTGTACTGTAGGAGTCCTAATAGGAAAGATCTCGACTATATTCATTTGCAAAATTGATGGCCTATCCTCATACTACCCAACCTTATCAGTTAGGGAGTTCGAAATCAACGGGAATCAAAATTCGGATCCGTAAATAGCCATGGAAAAGTTTGCACGTGTACTGTAGGAGTCCTAATAGGAAAGATCTCGACTATATTCATTTGCAAAATTGATGGCCTATCCTCATACTACCCCAACCTTATCAGTTAGGGAATTCGAAATCAACGAGAATCAAAATTCGGATCCGTAAATAGCCATGGAAAAGTTTGCTCGTGTACTGTAGGAGTCCTAATAGGAAAGATCTCGACTATATTCATTTGCAAAATTGATGGCCTATCCTCATACTACCCAACCTTATCAGTTAGGGAGTTCGAAATCAACGGGAATCAAAATTCGGATCCGTAAATAGCCATGGAAAAGTTTGCACGTGTACTATAGGAGTCCTAATGGGAAAGATCTCGACTATATTCATTTGCAAAATTGATGGCCTATCCTCATACTACCCAACCTTATCAGTTAGGGAGTTCGAAATCAACGGGAATCAAAATTCGGATCCGTAAATAGCCATGGAAAAGTTTGCTCGTGTACTGTAGGAGTCCTAATAGGAAAGATCTCGACTATATTCATTTGCAAAATTGATGGCCTATCCTCATACTACCCCAACCTTATCAGTTAGGGAATTCGAAATCAACGGGAATCAAAATTCGGATCCGTAAATAGCCATGGAAAAGTTTGCTCGTGTACTGTAGGAGTCCTAATAGGAAAGATCTCGACTATATTCATTTGCAAAATTGATGGCCTATCCTCATACTACCCAACCTTATCAGTTAGGGAGTTCGAAATCAACGGGAATCAAAATTCGGATCCGTAAATAGCCATGGAAAAGTTTGCACGTGTACTATAGGAGTCCTAATGGGCAAGATCTCGACTATATTCATTTGCAAAATTGATGGCCTATCCTCATACTACCCAACCTTATCAGTTAGGGAGTTCGAAATCAACGGGAATCAAAATTCGGATCCGTAAATAGTCATGGAAAAGTTTGCACGTGTACTGTAGGAGTCCTAATGGGAAAGATCTCGACCATATTTATTTGCAAAATTGATGGCCTATCCTCATACTACCCCAACCTTATCAGTTAGGGAATTCAAAATCAACGGGAATCAAAATTCGGATCCGTAAATAGCCATGGAAAAGTTTGCTCGTGTACTGTAGGAGTCCTAATAGGAAAGATCTCGACTATATTCATTTGCAAAATTGATGGCCTATCCTCATACTACCCCAACCTTATCAGTTAGGGAGTTCGAAATCAACGGGAATCAAAATTCGGATCCGTAAATAGCCATGGAAAAGTTTGCTCGTATACTGTAGGAGTCCTAATGGGAAAGATGTGGACGATATTCATTTGCAAAATTGATGGCCTATCCTCATTCTACCCCAACCTTATCAGTTAGGGAGTTCGAAATCAACGAGAATCAAAATTCGGATCCGTAAATAGCCATGGAAAAGTTTGCTCGTGTACTGTAGGAGTCCTAATAGGAAAGATCTCGACTATATTCATTTGCAAAATTGATGGCCTATCCTCATACTACCCCAACCTTATCAGTTAGGGAATTCGAAATCAACGGGAATCAAAATTCGGATCCGTAAATAGCCATGGAAAAGTTTGCTCGTGTACTGTAGGAGTCCTAATGGGAAAGATCTCGACTATATTCATTTGCAAAATTGATGGCCTATCCTCATACTACCCAACCTTATCAGTTAGGGAGTTCGAAATCAACGGGAATCAAAATTCGGATCCGTAAATAGCCATGGAAAAGTTTGCTCGTGTACTGTAGGAGTCCTAATGGGAAAGATCTCGACTATATTCATTTGCAAAATTGATGGCCTATCCTCATACTACCCAACCTTATCAGTTAGGGAGTTCGAAATCAACGGGAATCAAAATTCGGATCCGTAAATAGCCATGGAAAAGTTTGCTCGTGTACTGTAGGAGTCCTAATAGGAAAGATCTCGACTATATTCATTTGCAAAATTGATGGTCTATCCTCATACTACCCCAACCTTATCAGTTAGGGAGTTCGAAATCAACGGGAATCAAAATTCGGATCCGTAAATAGCCATGGAAAAGTTTGCTCGTATACTGTAGGAGTCCTAATGGGAAAGATGTGGACGATATTCATTTGCAAAATTGATGGCCTATCCTCATTCTACCCCAACCTTATCAGTTAGGGAGTTCGAAATCAACGAGAATCAAAATTCGGATCCGTAAATAGCCATGGAAAAGTTTGCTCGTGTACTGTAGGAGTCCTAATGGGAAAGATCTCGACTATATTCATTTGCAAAATTGATGGCCTATCCTCATACTACCCAACCTTATCAGTTAGGGAGTTCGAAATCAACGGGAATCAAAATTCGGATCCGTAAATAGCCATGGAAAAGTTTGCTCGTGTACTGTAGGAGTCCTAATGGGAAAGATCTCGACTATATTCATTTGCAAAATTGATGGCCTATCCTCATACTACCCAACCTTATCAGTTAGGGAGTTCGAAATCAACGGGAATCAAAATTCGGATCCGTAAATAGCCATGGAAAAGTTTGCTCGTGTACTGTAGGAGTCCTAATAGGAAAGATCTCGACTATATTCATTTGCAAAATTGATGGCCTATCCTCATACTACCCAACCTTATCAGTTAGGGAGTTCGAAATCAACGGGAATCAAAATTCGGATCCGTAAATAGCCATGGAAAAGTTTGCACGTGTACTATAGGAGTCCTAATGGGCAAGATCTCGACTATATTCATTTGCAAAATTGATGGCCTATCCTCATACTACCCAACCTTATCAGTTAGGGAGTTCGAAATCAACGGGAATCAAAATTCGGATCCGTAAATAGTCATGGAAAAGTTTGCACGTGTACTGTAGGAGTCCTAATGGGAAAGATCTCGACCATATTTATTTGCAAAATTGATGGCCTATCCTCATACTACCCCAACCTTATCAGTTAGGGAATTCAAAATCAACGGGAATCAAAATTCGGATCCGTAAATAGCCATGGAAAAGTTTGCTCGTGTACTGTAGGAGTCCTAATAGGAAAGATCTCGACTATATTCATTTGCAAAATTGATGGCCTATCCTCATACTACCCCAACCTTATCAGTTAGGGAGTTCGAAATCAACGGGAATCAAAATTCGGATCCGTAAATAGCCATGGAAAAGTTTGCTCGTATACTGTAGGAGTCCTAATGGGAAAGATGTGGACGATATTCATTTGCAAAATTGATGGCCTATCCTCATTCTACCCCAACCTTATCAGTTAGGGAGTTCGAAATCAACGAGAATCAAAATTCGGATCCGTAAATAGCCATGGAAAAGTTTGCTCGTGTACTGTAGGAGTCCTAATAGGAAAGATCTCGACTATATTCATTTGCAAAATTGATGGCCTATCCTCATACTACCCCAACCTTATCAGTTAGGGAATTCGAAATCAACGGGAATCAAAATTCGGATCCGTAAATAGCCATGGAAAAGTTTGCTCGTGTACTGTAGGAGTCCTAATGGGAAAGATCTCGACTATATTCATTTGCAAAATTGATGGCCTATCCTCATACTACCCAACCTTATCAGTTAGGGAGTTCGAAATCAACGGGAATCAAAATTCGGATCCGTAAATAGCCATGGAAAAGTTTGCTCGTGTACTGTAGGAGTCCTAATGGGAAAGATCTCGACTATATTCATTTGCAAAATTGATGGCCTATCCTCATACTACCCAACCTTATCAGTTAGGGAGTTCGAAATCAACGGGAATCAAAATTCGGATCCGTAAATAGCCATGGAAAAGTTTGCTCGTGTACTGTAGGAGTCCTAATAGGAAAGATCTCGACTATATTCATTTGCAAAATTGATGGCCTATCCTCATACTACCCCAACCTTATCAGTTAGGGAGTTCGAAATCAACGGGAATCAAAATTCGGATCCGTAAATAGCCATGGAAAAGTTTGCTCGTATACTGTAGGAGTCCTAATGGGAAAGATGTGGACGATATTCATTTGCAAAATTGATGGCCTATCCTCATTCTACCCCAACCTTATCAGTTAGGGAGTTCGAAATCAACGAGAATCAAAATTCGGATCCGTAAATAGCCATGGAAAAGTTTGCTCGTGTACTGTAGGAGTCCTAATGGGAAAGATCTCGACTATATTCATTTGCAAAATTGATGGCCTATCCTCATACTACCCAACCTTATCAGTTAGGGAGTTCGAAATCAACGGGAATCAAAATTCGGATCCGTAAATAGCCATGGAAAAGTTTGCTCGTGTACTGTAGGAGTCCTAATGGGAAAGATCTCGACTATATTCATTTGCAAAATTGATGGCCTATCCTCATACTACCCAACCTTATCAGTTAGGGAGTTCGAAATCAACGGGAATCAAAATTCGGATCCGTAAATAGCCATGGAAAAGTTTGCTCGTGTACTGTAGGAGTCCTAATAGGAAAGATCTCGACTATATTCATTTGCAAAATTGATGGCCTATCCTCATACTACCCCAACCTTATCAGTTAGGGAGTTCGAAATCAACGGGAATCAAAATTCGGATCCGTAAATAGCCATGGAAAAGTTTGCTCGTATACTGTAGGAGTCCTAATGGGAAAGATGTGGACGATATTCATTTGCAAAATTGATGGCCTATCCTCATTCTACCCCAACCTTATCAGTTAGGGAGTTCGAAATCAACGAGAATCAAAATTCGGATCCGTAAATAGCCATGGAAAAGTTTGCTCGTGTACTGTAGGAGTCCTAATAGGAAAGATCTCGACTATATTCATTTGCAAAATTGATGGCCTATCCTCATACTACCCCAACCTTATCAGTTAGGGAATTCGAAATCAACGGGAATCAAAATTCGGATCCGTAAATAGCCATGGAAAAGTTTGCTCGTGTACTGTAGGAGTCCTAATGGGAAAGATCTCGACTATATTCATTTGCAAAATTGATGGCCTATCCTCATACTACCCAACCTTATCAGTTAGGGAGTTCGAAATCAACGGGAATCAAAATTCGGATCCGTAAATAGCCATGGAAAAGTTTGCTCGTGTACTGTAGGAGTCCTAATGGGAAAGATCTCGACTATATTCATTTGCAAAATTGATGGCCTATCCTCATACTACCCAACCTTATCAGTTAGGGAGTTCGAAATCAACGGGAATCAAAATTCGGATCCGTAAATAGCCATGGAAAAGTTTGCTCGTGTACTGTAGGAGTCCTAATGGGAAAGATCTCGACTATATTCATTTGCAAAATTGATGGCCTATCCTCATACTACCCAACCTTATCAGTTAGGGAATTCAAAATCAACGGGAATCAAAATTCGGATCCGTAAATAGCCATGGAAAAGTTTGCTCGTGTACTGTAGGAGTCCTAATAGGAAAGATCTCGACTATATTCATTTGCAAAATTGATGGCCTATCCTCATACTACCCAACCTTATCAGTTAGGGAGTTCGAAATCAACGGGAATCAAAATTCGGATCCGTAAATAGCCATGGAAAAGTTTGCACGTGTACTATAGGAGTCCTAATGGGAAGGATCTCGACTATATTCATTTGCAAAATTGATGTCCTATCCTCATACTACCCAACCTTATCAGTTAGGGAGTTCGAAATCAACGGGAATCAAAATTCGGATCCGTAAATAGCCATGGAAAAGTTTGCACGTGTACTGTAGGAGTCCTAATGGGAAAGATCTCGACCATATTTATTTGCAAAATTGATGGCCTATCCTCATACTACCCCAACCTTATCAGTTAGGGAATTCAAAATCAACGGGAATCAAAATTCGGATCCGTAAATAGCCATGGAAAAGTTTGCTCGTGTACTGTAGGAGTCCTAATAGGAAAGATCTCGACTATATTCATTTGCAAAATTGATGGCCTATCCTCATACTACCCCAACCTTATCAGTTAGGGAGTTCGAAATCAACGGGAATCAAAATTCGGATCCGTAAATAGCCATGGAAAAGTTTGCTCGTGTACTGTAGGAGTCCTAATGGGAAAGATCTCGACTATATTCATTTGCAAAATTGATGGCCTATCCTCATACTACCCAACCTTATCAGTTAGGGAATTCGAAATCAACGGGAATCAAAATTCGGATCCGTAAATAGCCATGGAAAAGTTTGCTCGTGTACTGTAGGAGTCCTAATGGGAAAGATCTCGACTATATTCATTTGCAAAATTGATGGCCTATCCTCATACTACCCCAACCTTATCAGTTAGGGAATTCGAAATCAACGGGAATCAAAATTCGGATCCGTAAATAGCCATGGAAAAGTTTGCTCGTGTACTGTAGGAGTCCTAATGGGAAAGATCTCGACTATATTCATTTGCAAAATTGATGGCCTATCCTCATACTACCCAACCTTATCAGTTAGGGAGTTCGAAATCAACGGGAATCAAAATTCGGATCCGTAAATAGCCATGGAAAAGTTTGCTCGTGTACTGTAGGAGTCCTAATGGGAAAGATCTCGACTATATTCATTTGCAAAATTGATGGCCTATCCTCATACTACCCAACCTTATCAGTTAGGGAGTTCGAAATCAACGGGAATCAAAATTCGGATCCGTAAATAGCCATGGAAAAGTTTGCTCGTGTACTGTAGGAGTCCTAATAGGAAAGATCTCGACTATATTCATTTGCAAAATTGATGGCCTATCCTCATACTACCCCAACCTTATCAGTTAGGGAGTTCGAAATCAACGGGAATCAAAATTCGGATCCGTAAATAGCCATGGAAAAGTTTGCTCGTATACTGTAGGAGTCCTAATGGGAAAGATGTGGACGATATTCATTTGCAAAATTGATGGCCTATCCTCATTCTACCCCAACCTTATCAGTTAGGGAGTTCGAAATCAACGAGAATCAAAATTCGGATCCGTAAATAGCCATGGAAAAGTTTGCTCGTGTACTGTAGGAGTCCTAATGGGAAAGATCTCGACTATATTCATTTGCAAAATTGATGGCCTATCCTCATACTACCCAACCTTATCAGTTAGGGAGTTCGAAATCAACGGGAATCAAAATTCGGATCCGTAAATAGCCATGGAAAAGTTTGCTCGTGTACTGTAGGAGTCCTAATGGGAAAGATCTCGACTATATTCATTTGCAAAATTGATGGCCTGTCCTCATACTACCCAACCTTATCAGTTAGGGAGTTCGAAATCAACGGGAATCAAAATTCGGATCCGTAAATAGCCATGGAAAAGTTTGCACGTGTACTATAGGAGTCCTAATGGGAAGGATCTCGACTATATTCATTTGCAAAATTGATGTCCTATCCTCATACTACCCAACCTTATCAGTTAGGGAGTTCGAAATCAACGGGAATCAAAATTCGGATCCGTAAATAGCCATGGAAAAGTTTGCACGTGTACTGTAGGAGTCCTAATGGGAAAGATCTCGACCATATTTATTTGCAAAATTGATGGCCTATCCTCATACTACCCCAACCTTATCAGTTAGGGAATTCAAAATCAACGGGAATCAAAATTCGGATCCGTAAATAGCCATGGAAAAGTTTGCTCGTGTACTGTAGGAGTCCTAATAGGAAAGATCTCGACTATATTCATTTGCAAAATTGATGGCCTATCCTCATACTACCCCAACCTTATCAGTTAGGGAGTTCGAAATCAACGGGAATCAAAATTCGGATCCGTAAATAGCCATGGAAAAGTTTGCTCGTGTACTGTAGGAGTCCTAATGGGAAAGATCTCGACTATATTCATTTGCAAAATTGATGGCCTATCCTCATACTACCCAACCTTATCAGTTAGGGAATTCGAAATCAACGGGAATCAAAATTCGGATCCGTAAATAGCCATGGAAAAGTTTGCACGTGTACTGTAGGAGTCCTAATGGGAAAGATCTCGACCATATTTATTTGCAAAATTGATGGCCTATCCTCATACTACCCCAACCTTATCAGTTAGGGAATTCAAAATCAACGGGAATCAAAATTCGGATCCGAAAATAGCCATGGAAAAGTTTGCTCGTGTACTGTAGGAGTCCTAATAGGAAAGATCTCGACTATATTCATTTGCAAAATTGATGGCCTATCCTCATACTACCCCAACCTTATCAGTTAGGGAGTTCGAAATCAACGGGAATCAAAATTCGTATCCGTAAATAGCCATTGAAAAGTTTGCTCGTGTACTGTAGGAGTCCTAATGGGAAAGATCTCGACCATATTTATTTGCAAAATTGATGGCCTATCCTCATACTACCCCAACCTTATCAGTTAGGGAGTTCGAAATCAACGGGAATCAAAATTCGGATCCGTAAATAGCCATGGAAAAATTTGCTCGTGTACTGTAGGAGTCCTAATGGGAAAGATGTGGACGATATTCATTTGCAAAATTGATGGCCTATCCTCATTCTACCCCAACTTTATCAGTTAGGGAGTTCGAAATCAACGAGAATCAAAATTCGGATCCGTAAATAGCCATGGAAAAGTTTGCTCGTGTACTGTAGGAGTCCTAATAGGAAAGATCTCGACTATATTCATTTGCAAAATTGATGGCCTATCCTCATACTACCCCAACCTTATCAGTTAGGGAATTCGAAATCAACGAGAATCAAAATTCGGATCCGTAAATAGCCATGGAAAAGTTTGCTCGTGTACTGTAGGAGTCCTAATAGGAAAGATCTCGACTATATTCATTTGCAAAATTGATGGCCTATCCTCATTCTACCCCAACCTTATCAGTTAGGGAGTTCGAAATCAACGAGAATCAAAATTCGGATCCGTAAATAGCCATGGAAAAGTTTGCACGTGTACTGTAGGAGTCCTAATGGGAAAGATCTCGACCATATTTATTTGCAAAATTGATGGCCTATCCTCATACTACCCCAACCTTATCAGTTAGGGAATTCAAAATCAACGGGAATCAAAATTCGGATCCGAAAATAGCCATGGAAAAGTTTGCTCGTGTACTGTAGGAGTCCTAATAGGAAAGATCTCGACTATATTCATTTGCAAAATTGATGGCCTATCCTCATACTACCCCAACCTTATCAGTTAGGGAGTTCGAAATCAACGGGAATCAAAATTCGTATCCGTAAATAGCCATGGAAAAGTTTGCTCGTGTACTGTAGGAGTCCTAATGGGAAAGATCTCGACCATATTTATTTGCAAAATTGATGGCCTATCCTCATACTACCCCAACCTTATCAGTTAGGGAGTTCGAAATCAACGGGAATCAAAATTCGGATCCGTAAATAGCCATGGAAAAATTTGCTCGTGTACTGTAGGAGTCCTAATGGGAAAGATGTGGACGATATTCATTTGCAAAATTGATGGCCTATCCTCATTCTACCCCAACTTTATCAGTTAGGGAGTTCGAAATCAACGAGAATCAAAATTCGGATCCGTAAATAGCCATGGAAAAGTTTGCTCGTGTACTGTAGGAGTCCTAATAGGAAAGATCTCGACTATATTCATTTGCAAAATTGATGGCCTATCCTCATACTACCCAACCTTATCAGTTAGGGAGTTCGAAATCAACGGGAATCAAAATTCGGATCCGTAAATAGCCATGGAAAAGTTTGCTCGTATACTGTAGGAGTCCTAATGGGAAAGATGTGGACGATATTCATTTGCAAAATTGATGGCCTATCCTCATACTACCCAACCTTATCAGTTAGGGAGTTCGAAATCAACGAGAATCAAAATTCGGATCCGTAAATAGCCATGGAAAAGTTTGCTCGTGTACTGTAGGAGTCCTAATAGGAAAGATCTCGACTATATTCATTTGCAAAATTGATGGCCTATCCTCATACTACCCAACCTTATCAGTTAGGGAGTTCGAAATCAACGGGAATCAAAATTCGGATCCGTAAATAGCCATGGAAAAGTTTGCTCGTGTACTGTAGGAGTCCTAATAGGAAAGATCTCGACTATATTCATTTGCAAAATTGATGGCCTATCCTCATTCTACCCCAACCTTATCAGTTAGGGAGTTCGAAATCAACGGGAATCAAAATTCGGATCCGTAAATAGCCATGGAAAAGTTTGCTCGTATACTGTAGGAGTCCTAATGGGAAAGATGTGGACGATATTCATTTGCAAAATTGATGGCCTATCCTCATTCTACCCCAACCTTATCAGTTAGGGAGTTCGAAATCAACGAGAATCAAAATTCGGATCCGTAAATAGCCATGGAAAAGTTTGCACGTGTACTGTAGGAGTCCTAATGGGAAAGATCTCGACCATATTTATTTGCAAAATTGATGGCCTATCCTCATACTACCCCAACCTTATCAGTTAGGGAATTCAAAATCAACGGGAATCAAAATTCGGATCCGAAAATAGCCATGGAAAAGTTTGCTCGTGTACTGTAGGAGTCCTAATAGGAAAGATCTCGACTATATTCATTTGCAAAATTGATGGCCTATCCTCATACTACCCCAACCTTATCAGTTAGGGAGTTCGAAATCAACGGGAATCAAAATTCGTATCCGTAAATAGCCATGGAAAAGTTTGCTCGTGTACTGTAGGAGTCCTAATGGGAAAGATCTCGACCATATTTATTTGCAAAATTGATGGCCTATCCTCATACTACCCCAACCTTATCAGTTAGGGAGTTCGAAATCAACGGGAATCAAAATTCGGATCCGTAAATAGCCATGGAAAAATTTGCTCGTGTACTGTAGGAGTCCTAATGGGAAAGATGTGGACGATATTCATTTGCAAAATTGATGGCCTATCCTCATTCTACCCCAACTTTATCAGTTAGGGAGTTCGAAATCAACGAGAATCAAAATTCGGATCCGTAAATAGCCATGGAAAAGTTTGCTCGTGTACTGTAGGAGTCCTAATAGGAAAGATCTCGACTATATTCATTTGCAAAATTGATGGCCTATCCTCATACTACCCCAACCTTATCAGTTAGGGAATTCGAAATCAACGAGAATCAAAATTCGGATCCGTAAATAGCCATGGAAAAGTTTGCTCGTGTACTGTAGGAGTCCTAATAGGAAAGATCTCGACTATATTCATTTGCAAAATTGATGGCCTATCCTCATACTACCCCAACCTTATCAGTTAGGGAATTCGAAATCAACGGGAATCAAAATTCGGATCCGTAAATAGCCATGGAAAAGTTTGCTCGTGTACTGTAGGAGTCCTAATGGGAAAGATCTCGACTATATTTATTTGCAAAATTGATGGCCTATCCTCATACTACCCAACCTTATCAGTTAGGGAGTTCGAAATCAACGGGAATCAAAATTCGGATCCGTAAATAGCCATGGAAAAGTTTGCTCGTCTACTGTAGGAGTCCTAATGGGAAAGATCTCGACTATATTCATTTGCAAAATTGATGGCCTATCCTCATACTACCCAACCTTATCAGTTAGGGAGTTCGAAATCAACGGGAATCAAAATTCGGATCCGTAAATAGCCATGGAAAAGTTTGCTCGTGTACTGTGGGAGTCCTAATGGGAAAGATCTCGACTATTTTCATTTGCAAAATTGATGGCCTATCCTCATACTACCCAACCTTATCAGTTAGGGAATTCGAAATCAACGGGAATCAAAATTCGGATCCGTAAATAGCCATGGAAAAGTTTGCACGTGTACTGTAGGAGTCCTAATGGGAAAGATCTCGACCATATTTATTTGCAAAATTGATGGCCTATCCTCATACTACCCCAACCTTATCAGTTAGGGAATTCAAAATCAACGGGAATCAAAATTTGGATCCGTAAATAGCCATGGAAAAGTTTGCTCGTGTACTGTAGGAGTCCTAATAGGAAAGATCTCGACTATATTCATTTGCAAAATTGATGGCCTATCCTCATACTTCCCAACCTTATCAGTTAGGGAATTCAAAATCAACGGGAATCAAAATTCGGATCCGTAAATAGCCATGGAAAAGTTTGCTCGTGTACTGTAGGAGTCCTAATAGGAAAGATCTCGACTATATTCATTTGCAAAATTGATGGCCTATCCTCATACTACCCAACCTTATCAGTTAGGGAGTTCGAAATCAACGGGAATCAAAATTCGGATCCGTAAATAGCCATGGAAAAGTTTGCTCGTGTACTGTAGGAGTCCTAATGGGAAAGATCTCGACCATATTTATTTGCAAAATTGATGGCCTATCCTCATACTACCCCAACCTTATCAGTTAGGGAATTCAAAATCAACGGGAATCAAAATTCGGATCCGTAAATAGCCATGGAAAAGTTTGCTCGTGTACTGTAGGAGTCCTAATAGGAAAGATCTCGACTATATTCATTTGCAAAATTGATGGCCTATCCTCATACTACCCAACCTTATCAGTTAGGGAGTTCGAAATCAACGGGAATCAAAATTCGGATCCGTAAATAGCCATGGAAAAGTTTGCTCGTGTACTGTAGGAGTCCTAATAGGAAAGATCTCGACTATATTCATTTGCAAAATTGATGGCCTATCCTCATACTACCCCAACCTTATCAGTTAGGGAATTCGAAATCAACGGGAATCAAAATTCGGATCCGTAAATAGCCATGGAAAAGTTTGCTCGTGTACTGTAGGAGTCCTAATGGGAAAGATCTCGACTATATTTATTTGCAAAATTGATGGCCTATCCTCATACTACCCAACCTTATCAGTAAGGGAGTTCGAAATCAACGGGAATCAAAATTCGGATCCGTAAATAGCCATGGAAAAGTTTGCTCGTCTACTGCAGGAGTCCTAATGGGAAAGATCTCGACTATATTCATTTGCAAAATTGATGGCCTATCCTCATACTACCCAACCTTATCAGTTAGGGAGTTCGAAATCAACGGGAATCAAAATTCGGATCCGTAAATAGCCATGGAAAAGTTTGCTCGTGTACTGTGGGAGTCCTAATGGGAAAGATCTCGACTATATTCATTTGCAAAATTGATGGCCTATCCTCATACTACCCAACCTTATCAGTTAGGGAATTCGAAATCAACGGGAATCAAAATTCGGATCCGTAAATAGCCATGGAAAAGTTTGCACGTGTACTGTAGGAGTCCTAATGGGAAAGATCTCGACCATATTTATTTGCAAAATTGATGGCCTATCCTCATACTACCCCAACCTTATCAGTTAGGGAATTCAAAATCAACGGGAATCAAAATTCGGATCCGTAAATAGCCATGGAAAAGTTTGCTCGTGTACTGTAGGAGTCCTAATAGGAAAGATCTCGACTATATTCATTTGCAAAATTGATGGCCTATCCTCATACTACCCCAACCTTATCAGTTAGGGAGTTCGAAATCAACGGGAATCAAAATTCGGATCCGTAAATAGCCATGGAAAAGTTTGCTCGTGTACTGTAGGAGTCCTAATGGGAAAGATCTCGACTATATTCATTTGCGAAATTGATGGCCTATCCTCATACTACCCAACCTTATCAGTTAGGGAATTCAAAATCAACGGGAATCAAAATTCGGATCCGTAAATAGCCATGGAAAAGTTTGCTCGTGTACTGTAGGAGTCCTAATAGGAAAGATCTCGACTATATTCATTTGCAAAATTGATGGCCTATCCTCATACTACCCAACCTTATCAGTTAGGGAGTTCGAAATCAACGGGAATCAAAATTCGGATCCGTAAATAGCCATGGAAAAGTTTGCACGTGTACTATAGGAGTCCTAATGGGAAAGATCTCGACTATATTCATTTGCAAAATTGATGGCCTATCCTCATACTACCCAACCTTATCAGTTAGGGAGTTCGAAATCAACGGGAATCAAAATTCGGATCCGTAAATAGCCATGGAAAAGTTTGCACGTGTACTGTAGGAGTCCTAATGGGAAAGATCTCGACCATATTTATTTGCAAAATTGATGGCCTATCCTCATACTACCCCAACCTTATCAGTTAGGGAATTCAAAATCAACGGGAATCAAAATTCGGATCCGTAAATAGCCATGGAAAAGTTTGCTCGTGTACTGTAGGAGTCCTAATAGGAAAGATCTCGACTATATTCATTTGCAAAATTGATGGCCTATCCTCATACTACCCCAACCTTATCAGTTAGGGAGTTCGAAATCAACGGGAATCAAAATTCGGATCCGTAAATAGCCATGGAAAAGTTTGCTCGTGTACTGTAGGAGTCCTAATGGGAAAGATCTCGACTATATTCATTTGCAAAATTGATGGCCTATCCTCATACTACCCAACCTTATCAGTTAGGGAATTCGAAATCAACGGGAATCAAAATTCGGATCCGTAAATAGCCATGGAAAAGTTTGCACGTGTACTGTAGGAGTCCTAATGGGAAGATCTCGACCATATTTATTTGCAAAATTGATGGCCTATCCTCATACTACCCCAACCTTATCAGTTAGGGAATTCAAAATCAACGGGAATCAAAATTCGGATCCGGAAATAGCCATGGAAAAGTTTGCTCGTGTACTGTAGGAGTCCTAATAGGAAAGATCTCGACTATATTCATTTGCAAAATTGATGGCCTATCCTCATACTACCCCAACCTTATCAGTTAGGGAGTTCGAAATCAACGGGAATCAAAATTCGTATCCGTAAATAGCCATGGAAAAGTTTGCTCGTGTACTGTAGGAGTCCTAATGGGAAAGATCTCGACCATATTTATTTGCAAAATTGATGGCCTATCCTCATACTACCCCAACCTTATCAGTTAGGGAGTTCGAAATCAACGGGAATCAAAATTCGGATCCGTAAATAGCCATGGAAAAATTTGCTCGTGTACTGTAGGAGTCCTAATGGGAAAGATGTGGACGATATTCATTTGCAAAATTGATGGCCTATCCTCATTCTACCCCAACTTTATCAGTTAGGGAGTTCGAAATCAACGAGAATCAAAATTCGGATCCGTAAATAGCCATGGAAAAGTTTGCTCGTGTACTGTAGGAGTCCTAATAGGAAAGATCTCGACTATATTCATTTGCAAAATGATGGCCTATCCTCATACTACCCCAACCTTATCAGTTAGGGAATTCGAAATCAACGAGAATCAAAATTCGGATCCGTAAATAGCCATGGAAAAGTTTGCTCGTGTACTGTGGGAGTCCTAATGGGAAAGATCTCGACTATATTCATTTGCAAAATTGATGGCCTATCCTCATACTACCCAACCTTATCAGTTAGGGAATTCGAAATCAACGGGAATCAAAATTCGGATCCGTAAATAGCCATGGAAAAGTTTGCACGTGTACTGTAGGAGTCCTAATGGGAAAGATCTCGACCATATTTATTTGCAAAATTGATGGCCTATCCTCATACTACCCCAACCTTATCAGTTAGGGAATTCAAAATCAACGGGAATCAAAATTCGGATCCGTAAATAGCCATGGAAAAGTTTGCTCGTGTACTGTAGGAGTCCTAATAGGAAAGATCTCGACTATATTCATTTGCAAAATTGATGGCCTATCCTCATACTACCCCAACCTTATCAGTTAGGGAGTTCGAAATCAACGGGAATCAAAATTCGGATCCGTAAATAGCCATGGAAAAGTTTGCTCGTGTACTGTAGGAGTCCTAATGGGAAAGATCTCGACTATATTCATTTGCGAAATTGATGGCCTATCCTCATACTACCCAACCTTATCAGTTAGGGAATTCAAAATCAACGGGAATCAAATTCGGATCCGTAAATAGCCATGGAAAAGTTTGCTCGTGTACTGTAGGAGTCCTAATAGGAAAGATCTCGACTATATTCATTTGCAAAATTGATGGCCTATCCTCATACTACCCAACCTTATCAGTTAGGGAGTTCGAAATCAACGGGAATCAAAATTCGGATCCGTAAATAGCCATGGAAAAGTTTGCACGTGTACTATAGGAGTCCTAATGGGAAAGATCTCGACTATATTCATTTGCAAAATTGATGGCCTATCCTCATACTACCCAACCTTATCAGTTAGGGAGTTCGAAATCAACGGGAATCAAAATTCGGATCCGTAAATAGCCATGGAAAAGTTTGCACGTGTACTGTAGGAGTCCTAATGGGAAAGATCTCGACCATATTTATTTGCAAAATTGATGGCCTATCCTCATACTACCCCAACCTTATCAGTTAGGGAATTCAAAATCAACGGGAATCAAAATTCGGATCCGTAAATAGCCATGGAAAAGTTTGCTCGTGTACTGTAGGAGTCCTAATAGGAAAGATCTCGACTATATTCATTTGCAAAATTGATGGCCTATCCTCATACTACCCCAACCTTATCAGTTAGGGAGTTCGAAATCAACGGGAATCAAAATTCGGATCCGTAAATAGCCATGGAAAAGTTTGCTCGTGTACTGTAGGAGTCCTAATGGGAAAGATCTCGACCATATTTATTTGCAAAATTGATGGCCTATCCTCATACTACCCCAACCTTATCAGTTAGGGAATTCAAAATCAACGGGAATCAAAATTCGGATCCGTAAATAGCCATGGAAAAGTTTGCTCGTGTACTGTAGGAGTCCTAATAGGAAAGATCTCGACTATATTCATTTGCAAAATTGATGGCCTATCCTCATACTACCCCAACCTTATCAGTTAGGGAGTTCGAAATCAACGGGAATCAAAATTCGGATCCGTAAATAGCCATGGAAAAGTTTGCTCGTGTACTGTAGGAGTCCTAATGGGAAAGATCTCGACTATATTCATTTGCGAAATTGATGGCCTATCCTCATACTACCCAACCTTATCAGTTAGGGAATTCAAAATCAACGGGAATCAAAATTCGGATCCGTAAATAGCCATGGAAAAGTTTGCTCGTGTACTGTAGGAGTCCTAATAGGAAAGATCTCGACTATATTCATTTGCAAAATTGATGGCCTATCCTCATACTACCCAACCTTATCAGTTAGGGAGTTCGAAATCAACGGGAATCAAAATTCGGATCCGTAAATAGCCATGGAAAAGTTTGCACGTGTACTATAGGAGTCCTAATGGGAAAGATCTCGACTATATTCATTTGCAAAATTGATGGCCTATCCTCATACTACCCAACCTTATCAGTTAGGGAGTTCGAAATCAACGGGAATCAAAATTCGGATCCGTAAATAGCCATGGAAAAGTTTGCACGTGTACTGTAGGAGTCCTAATGGGAAAGATCTCGACCATATTTATTTGCAAAATTGATGGCCTATCCTCATACTACCCCAACCTTATCAGTTAGGGAATTCAAAATCAACGGGAATCAAAATTCGGATCCGTAAATAGCCATGGAAAAGTTTGCTCGTGTACTGTAGGAGTCCTAATAGGAAAGATCTCGACTATATTCATTTGCAAAATTGATGGCCTATCCTCATACTACCCCAACCTTATCAGTTAGGGAGTTCGAAATCAACGGGAATCAAAATTCGGATCCGTAAATAGCCATGGAAAAGTTTGCTCGTGTACTGTAGGAGTCCTAATGGGAAAGATCTCGACTATATTCATTTGCAAAATTGATGGCCTATCCTCATACTACCCAACCTTATCAGTTAGGGAATTCGAAATCAACGGGAATCAAAATTCGGATCCGTAAATAGCCATGGAAAAGTTTGCACGTGTACTGTAGGAGTCCTAATGGGAAAGATCTCGACCATATTTATTTGCAAAATTGATGGCCTATCCTCATACTACCCCAACCTTATCAGTTAGGGAATTCAAAATCAACGGGAATCAAAATTCGGATCCGGAAATAGCCATGGAAAAGTTTGCTCGTGTACTGTAGGAGTCCTAATAGGAAAGATCTCGACTATATTCATTTGCAAAATTGATGGCCTATCCTCATACTACCCCAACCTTATCAGTTAGGGAGTTCGAAATCAACGGGAATCAAAATTCGTATCCGTAAATAGCCATGGAAAAGTTTGCTCGTGTACTGTAGGAGTCCTAATGGGAAAGATCTCGACCATATTTATTTGCAAAATTGATGGCCTATCCTCATACTACCCCAACCTTATCAGTTAGGGAGTTCGAAATCAACGGGAATCAAAATTCGGATCCGTAAATAGCCATGGAAAAATTTGCTCGTGTACTGTAGGAGTCCTAATGGGAAAGATGTGGACGATATTCATTTGCAAAATTGATGGCCTATCCTCATTCTACCCCAACTTTATCAGTTAGGGAGTTCGAAATCAACGAGAATCAAAATTCGGATCCGTAAATAGCCATGGAAAAGTTTGCTCGTGTACTGTAGGAGTCCTAATAGGAAAGATCTCGACTATATTCATTTGCAAAATTGATGGCCTATCCTCATACTACCCCAACCTTATCAGTTAGGGAATTCGAAATCAACGAGAATCAAAATTCGGATCCGTAAATAGCCATGGAAAAGTTTGCTCGTGTACTGTAGGAGTCCTAATAGGAAAGATCTCGACTATATTCATTTGCAAAATTGATGGCCTATCCTCATACTACCCCAACCTTATCAGTTAGGGAATTCGAAATCAACGGGAATCAAAATTCGGATCCGCAAATAGCCATGGAAAAGTTTGCTCGTGTACTGTAGGAGTCCTAATGGGAAAGATCTCGACTATATTTATTTGCAAAATTGATGGTCTATCCTCATACTACCCAACCTTATCAGTTAGGGAGTTCGAAATCAACGGGAATCAAAATTCGGATCCGTAAATAGCCATGGAAAAGTTTGCTCGTCTACTGTAGGAGTCCTAATTGGAAAGATCTCGACTATATTCATTTGCAAAATTGATGGCCTATCCTCATACTACCCAACCTTATCAGTTAGGGAGTTCGAAATCAACGGGAATCAAAATTCGGATCCGTAAATAGCCATGGAAAAGTTTGCTCGTGTACTGTGGGAGTCCTAATGGGAAAGATCTCGACTATATTCATTTGCAAAATTGATGGCCTATCCTCATACTACCCAACCTTATCAGTTAGGGAATTCGAAATCAACGGGAATCAAAATTCGGATCCGTAAATAGCCATGGAAAAGTTTGCACGTGTACTGTAGGAGTCCTAATGGGAAAGATCTCGACCATATTTATTTGCAAAATTGATGGCCTATCCTCATACTACCCCAACCTTATCAGTTAGGGAATTCAAAATCAACGGGAATCAAAATTCGGATCCGTAAATAGCCATGGAAAAGTTTGCTCGTGTACTGTAGGAGTCCTAATAGGAAAGATCTCGACTATATTCATTTGCAAAATTGATGGCCTATCCTCATACTACCCCAACCTTATCAGTTAGGGAGTTCGAAATCAACGGGAATCAAAATTCGGATCCGTAAATAGCCATGGAAAAGTTTGCTCGTGTACTGTAGGAGTCCTAATGGGAAAGATCTCGACTATATTCATTTGCAAAATTGATGGCCTATCCTCATACTACCCAACCTTATCAGTTAGGGAATTCGAAATCAACGGGAATCAAAATTCGGATCCGTAAATAGCCATGGAAAAGTTTGCACGTGTACTGTAGGAGTCCTAATGGGAAAGATCTCGACCATATTTATTTGCCAAAATTGATGGCCTATCCTCATACTACCCCAACCTTATCAGTTAGGGAATTCAAAATCAACGGGAATCAAAATTCGGATCCGTAAATAGCCATGGAAAAGTTTGCACGTGTACTGTAGGAGTCCTAATGGGAAAGATCTCGACCATATTTATTTGCAAAATTGATGGCCTATCCTCATACTACCCCAACCTTATCAGTTAGGGAATTCAAAATCAACGGGAATCAAAATTCGGATCCGGAAATAGCCATGGAAAAGTTTGCTCGTGTACTGTAGGAGTCCTAATAGGAAAGATCTCGACTATATTCATTTGCAAAATTGATGGCCTATCCTCATACTACCCCAACCTTATCAGTTAGGGAGTTCGAAATCAACGGGAATCAAAATTCGGATCCGTAAATAGCCATGGAAAAGTTTGCTCGTGTACTGTAGGAGTCCTAATGGGAAAGATCTCGACCATATTTATTTGCAAAATTGATGGCCTATCCTCATACTACCCCAACCTTATCAGTTAGGGAGTTCGAAATCAACGGGAATCAAAATTCGGATCCGTAAATAGCCATGGAAAAGTTTGCTCGTGTACTGTAGGAGTCCTAATGGGAAAGATCTCGACTATATTCATTTGCAAAATTAATGGCCCATCCTCATACTACCCAACCTTATCAGTTAGGGAATTCGAAATCAACGGGAATCAAAATTCGGATCCGTAAATAGCCATGGAAAAGTTTGCACGTGTACTGTAGGAGTCCTAATGGGAAAGATCTCGACCATATTTATTTGCAAAATTGATGGCCTATCCTCATACTACCCCAACCTTATCAGTTAGGGAATTCAAAATCAACGGGAATCAAAATTCGGATCCGTAAATAGCCATGGAAAAGTTTGCTCGTGTACTGTAGGAGTCCTAATAGGAAAGATCTCGACTACATTCATTTGCAAAATTGATGGCCTATCCTCATACTACCCCAACCTTATCAGTTAGGGAGTTCGAAATCAACGGGAATCAAAATTCGGATCCGTAAATAGCCATGGAAAAGTTTGCTCGTGTACTGTAGGAGTCCTAATGGGAAAGATCTCGACCATATTTATTTGCAAAATTGATGGCCTATCCTCATTCTACACCAACCTTATCAGTTAGGGAGTTCGAAATCAACGGGAATCAAAATTCGGATCCGTAAATAGCCATGCAAAAGTTTGCTCGTGTACTGTAGGAGTCCTAATAGGTAAGATCTCGACTATATTCATTTGCAAAATTGATGGCCTATCCTCATACTACCCCAACCTTATCAGTTAGGGAGTTCGAAATCAACGGGAATCAAAATTCGGATCCGTAAATAGCCATGGAAAAGTTTGCTCGTGTACTGTAGGAGTCCTAATGGGAAAGATCTCGACTATATTCATTTGCAAAATTGATGGCCTATCCTCATACTACCCAACCTTATCAGTTAGGGAATTCGAAATCAACGGGAATCAAAATTCGGATCCGTAAATAGCCATGGAAAAGTTTGCACGTGTACTGTAGGAGTCCTAATGGGAAAGATCTCGACCATATTTATTTGCAAAATTGATGGCCTATCCTCATACTACCCCAACCTTATCAGTTAGGGAATTCAAAATCAACGGGAATCAAAATTCGGATCCGTAAATAGCCATGGAAAAGTTTGCACGTGTACTGTAGGAGTCCTAATGGGAAAGATCTCGACCATATTTATTTGCAAAATTGATGGCCTATCCTCATACTACCCCAACCTTATCAGTTAGGGAGTTCGAAATCAACGGGAATCAAAATTCGGATCCGTAAATAGCCATGGAAAAGTTTGCACGTGTACTGTAGGAGTCCTAATGGGAAAGATCTCGACCATATTTATTTGCAAAATTGATGGCCTATCCTCATACTACCCCAACCTTATCAGTTAGGGAATTCAAAATCAACGGGAATCAAAATTCGGATCCGGAAATAGCCATGGAAAAGTTTGCTCGTGTACTGTAGGAGTCCTAATAGGAAAGATCTCGACTATATTCATTTGCAAAATTGATGGCCTATCCTCATACTACCCCAACCTTATCAGTTAGGGAGTTCGAAATCAACGGGAATCAAAATTCGGATCCGTAAATAGCCATGGAAAAGTTTGCTCGTGTACTGTAGGAGTCCTAATGGGAAAGATCTCGACCATATTTATTTGCAAAATTGATGGCCTATCCTCATACTACCCCAACCTTATCAGTTAGGGAGTTCGAAATCAACGGGAATCAAAATTCGGATCCGTAAATAGCCATGGAAAAGTTTGCTCGTGTACTGTAGGAGTCCTAATGGGAAAGATCTCGACTATATTCATTTGCAAAATTAATGGCCCATCCTCATACTACCCAACCTTATCAGTTAGGGAATTCGAAATCAACGGGAATCAAAATTCGGATCCGTAAATAGCCATGGAAAAGTTTGCACGTGTACTGTAGGAGTCCTAATGGGAAAGATCTCGACCATATTTATTTGCAAAATTGATGGCCTATCCTCATACTACCCCAACCTTATCAGTTAGGGAATTCAAAATCAACGGGAATCAAAATTCGGATCCGTAAATAGCCATGGAAAAGTTTGCTCGTGTACTGTAGGAGTCCTAATAGGAAAGATCTCGACTACATTCATTTGCAAAATTGATGGCCTATCCTCATACTACCCCAACCTTATCAGTTAGGGAGTTCGAAATCAACGGGAATCAAAATTCGGATCCGTAAATAGCCATGGAAAAGTTTGCTCGTGTACTGTAGGAGTCCTAATGGGAAAGATCTCGACCATATTTATTTGCAAAATTGATGGCCTATCCTCATTCTACACCAACCTTATCAGTTAGGGAGTTCGAAATCAACGGGAATCAAAATTCGGATCCGTAAATAGCCATGCAAAAGTTTGCTCGTGTACTGTAGGAGTCCTAATAGGTAAGATCTCGACTATATTCATTTGCAAAATTGATGGCCTATCCTCATACTACCCCAACCTTATCAGTTAGGGAGTTCGAAATCAACGGGAATCAAAATTCGGATCCGTAAATAGCCATGCGAAAGTTTGCTCGTGTACTGTAGGAGTCCTAATAGGAAAGATCTCGACTATATTCATTTGCAAAATTGATGGCCTATCCTCATACTACCCCAACCTTATCAGTTAGGGAGTTCGAAATCAACGGGAATCAAAATTCGGATCCGTAAATAGCCATGCAAAAGTTTGCTCGTGTACTGTAGGAGTCCTAATAGGAAAGATCTCGACTATATTCATTTGCAAAATTGATGGCCTATCCTCATACTACCCCAACCTTATCAGTTAGGGAGTTCGAAATCAACGGGAATCAAAATTCGGATCCGTAAATAGCCATGGAAAAGTTTGCTCGTGTACTGTAGGAGTCCTAATAGGAAAGATCTCGACTATATTCATTTGCAAAATTGATGGCCTATCCTCATACTACCCCAACCTTATCAGTTAGGGAATTCGAAATCAACGGGAATCAAAATTCGGATCCGTAAATAGCCATGGAAAAGTTTGCTCGTGTACTGTAGGAGTCCTAATGGGAAAGATCTCGACTGTATTCATTTGCAAAATTGATGGCCTATCCTCAAAATCAGAGTAAGCGCGATAAAGTTGGGAGAAAATAGAAAATTTTCGAAGTGCCGAAATGTAGAGAATCTGTATAATCGCAGAGAGAAAAGTTGAGTTGAGTTGAGGTGAGGTGAGGATGGTTTTTAGTCGGTCGTTTTGCGCGGTTAGTTGACCAAGGTGACATCAAACTACAAATGTAGTTTGGTCGCGAGCATTCTCGATTTGGGCGAAAAATGTGCGAAATATTACAAATACGAATGGAAGTTATTAAAGTTTTTCTTAATTTATTTGGTTCGATACGCTATTTTAGAAGCAGCAAGGACTTTTGGAGTGCACAAAAAAAATTCCAAAATGTCAGACGAGTGCGAGAGCGAGAGCGAGAACAGAAAGCAAGAGCACGACACAGAGAGAGATAGAGACAGAGAAGCGAGAGGAGAAGGAGGGATACGGAGGGGGAGAAAGATGGCGAGAAGGAAGATAAGCGCGTCCAATTAATCACGTTTTGCGTGAGTTTTTGAACTGATATAGAAAATGCGGCTCCTTTACGGGGTCACAAGATTCGAACAAAAAACTGGCTTCAAACTACAAACGTTCTCAAGCAGAATGGAGTTTGCGCGAAACTTTTACTCAAACTATTGCGTGATTACTTTTTACAATAAAAAGTCATGAAGGCGATGCCATCCAAAAGTTTTTCTCGTCAAAATTAGAGAAATCGCAAAAGCTTGGAAAACAATGAAATCTATTCAGAAACTTGAGCTAGTAGAGAAGTTTTGACAGTAGAAAGAGAAAAAGAGATGTATGAAGAGAGAAAGGGAGAGATAGGAAGAGAAAAAGAGATGTATGAACAGAGAGAGAGAGAGAGAGAGAGAGATAGAATAAGAAAAAGAGATGTATGAAGAGAGAAAGAGAGAGATAGGAAGAGAAAAAGAGAGATCATAATTCCATACCTGTTTCTGATTTGAGCTTCGAAGTTGCAGGAGGATAGTTGTCTCAGATCGATAACCGAAACCATCCATCGTCCTTCCAGCAGCAGAGCATCACCAGTCTGAAATACAATAAACTAAACTACAAACACCACACTTGCTTCGGGAAACAAGAAAACTAAGTTAATTGGGTAGTACTGCAAGGTTCGGAAAACCGTACTTACAAACCTAATCATGTACAAGTATGTTAATTCTCTAGTACAAAAGTTTAAAACTACAATGGAATATGAATCGAATGAAAAGAAAGAAGCCCGACATGGAATGAGAAGGATTTGGGACGTATAGCAGGGGACAGAGATGGAGAGAGGAAAAAGAAGGGAGAAAAAGAGAGAGAGGCCCAAACTAGGAACTGAAAAGGTTCAAAAATCACCTGAGTAGAGCGAAAAGTAGCCGCTTGAGGTCAGTCCGGCAGCTGGCGACAGTCGTCTGACTCCAGCTCAACTTCGAAAGAACCAGCAACCGACATTTGTGCCGGTTACGGTCACACAACTACTACGTGAGCCGGGCTGCAAAGACAAATCATACAGAATAGGGAATCAGGGGCTTTTTCTGAGTGACTAAACTACAAATCTTTCACTAGATTTAGAATATGAACTGAATAGCTCCACATATGCTAGTGAGGTGAGCGAATTCTACAAAAAGCAACCAATTGTCCGATGCAACCATTGGAAATGTCCAGAGTGAGCAGAAAACTAGGCAAATTTTCCCGACTAAGCTTATTCCCAACTAAAAACTCCTCGCGGTGTGGTGAAACTAAAAACTGCTGTTGCTGTTGGGGACCAATTATCAAAAATCATAACATCAACACCAGACACCAGCTGACTTTATTGAGAAAAAGTTTATTTCAGACAGTCAGGTCATTAGTTTAGCGAATTTGTGATAAACGGTTCCCTTTAGCTCGAAAAATGGTCTAATTCTACAAGATTTACAAGAAGATTAAGCCAGAAAAGTCAGCTGATGTACGATAAAAACGACAGAATGTACCTCTTTCTGCGCCACAATTGTCCAGCACTTGTCCGGAGCGAGAAGGAGGTCCCTTCACACGTAGAACTCTGTCAGCAACGAAGGAGCGCGGCTTACTGTACCTGAAATGGGGTGAGGATCAGTGAAATCCGAAACGAAATAGTGAAACCACATTAACTAAATAATTGGAATGAGAGCACTGTAGGGAAAGAGAGTGAGAAAGAGAGAGAGAGCAAGAGTGAGAAAGAGAGAGAGAGCAAGAGTGAGAAAGAGAGAGAGAGCAAGAGAGAGCAAGAGAGAGAGAGAGAGAGAGAGAGAGAGAGAGAGAGAGAGAGAGAGAGAGAGAGAGAGAGAGAGAGAGAGAGAGAGAGAGAGAGAGAGAGAGAGAGAGAGAGAGAGAGAGAGAGAGAGCGAGCGACATCCAAATACAACTGATATCTAATACCTACGAAACAGTTAAAGAAACATCCGAATTAGTACATCTCTCGAACGAAGCGACCTTTAGATGTCCAGAAAAATTAACTTGTATATCCCAATGTTGACGATATACAAGTAGAGCTGTTTCGTTACTGTTTCGGAAGGTTGGGAATACGGACCAAGTGGTAAATATACAGGGCATTTCAGAAGTCCTGGCAATTATACAAGTTTTTCCGAAGTTCTGGGTAATACACAAGTCACATTGTTTCCGAGATCAAAGTGACATCAAACTACAAATGTAGTTTAGTCGCGAGCATTCTCGATTTGGACGGAAAATGTGCGAAATATTACAAATACGAATGGAAGTTATTAAAGTTTTTCTTAATTTATTTGGTTCGATACGCTATTTTAAAAGCAGAAGAAATACGGACCAAGTGGTGAATTACAAGGCATTTCAGAAGTCCTGGCAATTATACAAGTTTTTTCCAAAGTTCTGGGTAATACACAAGTCACGTTGTTTTCGAGATAGAAAAGGGGGATAGGGAAGAGAGGGAGCGAGGAGAGAGAGAAAAGAGAAATAGAGAGAGAGTTTAATATAGAGAGAATAACATAGAAAGAGTAAGTCAATGAAGACCAATGTTTCTATTATCAGTCAATCAATATGAGGTTAGCACAAGAATGAACAGTAAAATGGCTGGCTGCGCGGCCCCTTTTGTGGGGCCAAATAATCAACATGAGACCAAACTACAAACATGTGTAGTTTGGTCGCAAACAGTCTAGTTTTCGAGGAAATTGTATCCCAAATGACACGAAATCTGAATCTTGAATGAGGGCGAACTGATTTTCGTAAAAAAAATTGTGGTCGCGAATTTGAAACTAACGAATTTCATACAATATTGGTGTAAACCCGGTTGGAATCGCAGTTTGGAAAGATCGCAGCTCAAAAAGTGGGCAACATCGCGAGATGTTAGAGGTATTAGGACCAGTAGACTACAAAAAAGAGCGACTACAGAAAACGAATGGCAGCTACCAGTAAAACTAGATTCACGCGAGCTGCGAGCAAGTAGAAAGTACACGTGGAACGTGATTGAGAGAGAGGGGGGGAGAGTGAGAGAGAGAAAGAGAGAGAGAGTGTTATACAGTGAGTGCTATGGAGAATTACAAAGAAATACACCCATCCAGATTGGGAATCGATGGCCAAATGATGGGTCTATCTCATATTGTGCATTTGACCTGGGCTGGTCTGGCGCGGTTTTTTGCCCGCGAATATTTGAAAAGGCGCGCCAAAAAAGGGTTCCATGATGAGATGTCATTCACTGGTCATCATTCATTTATTGTGTCTCAGCTTACCGGTCACGGTTGAACCTCTCTCTCTCTCTCCCTAGGGACCCAAAAATATGAATTTCTATACGTAGTGCTTTCTCTCTCTCTCTCTCTCTCCCTAATAAGAATCAAAATCTGATCACGTACGATAACTTATGGATCTTCACGGTCACGTCGCCGTTTTAAATTGCACGCTCACAAACTTTTTTAATTTGTACAATTTGTTTAATTTCTTAGACGAACTAGCGGGCGCTCCGCGGACTTTTGTAGCGGTTTCGGGCGTTCCGCGGGTGTTCCGTGGGTCATCCGCAACCTATATTTTGCCAAAATTTAGCTTGCGGTTCCGCGGACCGCTCCGCTGAGCTGCGATCTCTCCAAACTGCGATTCCAACCGATTTTACACTAGTTTTATATGAAATTCGTTAGTTTTAAACTCGCGACCACTACTTTTCACGAATAGTTAGTCGCGCTCATTCAAGATTTCTATTTCGTGTAATTTAAGACACAGATTTCTTGAAAACTTGACTGTTCGCGACCAATCTACACATGTTTGTAGTTTGGTGTCATGTCGATCTTTTGGCCCCACAAAACGGGCCGCGCAGCCAGCCATTCTACTGTTCAATCGTGTGCTAACCTCTATTGATTGGCTGATAATAGAAAAATTGGTTCTTCATTGACTTACTCTTTCTATATTATCCTCTCTATATTACACTCTCTCAATTCTCTCCTTCTCTCTCTCCTCGCTCTCTCTTTCTCTCTCTCGCTCTCTCTCTCTCTCTCGCTCTCTCTCTCTCTCTCTCTCTCTCTCTCTCTCTCTCTCTCTCTCTCTCTCTCTCTCTCTCTCTCTCTCTCTCTCTTCTCTCTCTCTCTACAGTGCTCTCATTCCAATTATTTAGTTGCTGTGATCGTTTAACTATTTCGTTTCTGATTTCATTGGTCTTCGGTTGATTTCACCCCATTTCAGGTACAGTAAGCCGCGCTCCTTCGTTGCTGACAGAGTTCTACGTGTGAAGGGGGCCTCCTTCTCGCTCCGGGAAATGGACAATTGTGGCGCAGAAAAAGGTACATTCTGTCGTTTTTATCGTACATCAGCTTACTTTTCTTGTTATATCTTCTTGTAGATTTTGTAGAATGACACAATTTTTCGAGCTAAAGGGAACCGTTCATCACAAATTTGCTAAACTAATGACCTGACTGTCTAAAATAAACCTTTTCTCAAGAACGTCAGCTGGTGTCTGGTTTGATGTTTCACCAGGCGTTTTGCGTTTTTAGTTTAAAATACGTTTAGTCGGGAAAAATTGCCTAGTTTTCTGCTCACTCTGGAGCTGGACATTTCCGATGGTTGAATCGGACAAAATTCACCCACCTCACTGGCATATGTGGAGCTATTTAGTTCATACTCTACATCTAGTAAAATTTGTAGTTTGGTTACCCAGTTAAAGCAACTGATTTCCTATTCTGTATGAATTGTCCTCTCCCCCCCTTTTCTTCCCTCCCTACCTCTCCCCTCCTACCCTGCTATACGTCTCATATCTTTCTAGTTCCAAGTCGGGGAAAATTGAGGTATCGCCCCCCACTTTAGTTGGGTCCCCCCGTAGCACTGCAATCCTCCACACAAAACGCAATACAATTTCAGAAAGGTGAGGGGTAAAAAGTCAATTGAATTTTATAAAGAAAATGAGAGATTACAAATTTTGTATAAAGGAATTGTGTGCTCCCCCATGTTGAGCTTCTTTCTTTTCATTCGCAGTCCGTGATTCATATTCCATTGTAGTGCTAAACCATTGTACTAAAGAATTAGCAGACCATGAGTAGGTTAGTGAGTACGGTTTTTAGTACTATAGTTCCCACCATTCCTACTGAGACTCTTACAGTAACCTTTCAAACATTCCGAAGGCTGTTGTGAACCTGAAAATTTAGTTCATCAGAAATATATAATTACTGTACCTGAGAACGAGAATGAGGTACCAAAATCCTAAACCTTTTCGATCATAAGTGAGTGAGAAAACAGTTCAGTAGTTTCGAAATCCTACTGCAGGAGTAGGAATGAAAAAGACTATACACATTTAACTTGTTTTCTCGTTTTCCGACGCACCAAAGACTGTAGTGTGCTGTTTTTAGTTCAGTTTATTCCATTTCAGACTGGGGCTGTTCTGCTGCTGGAAAGACGTTGGATGGTTTTGGTTACCGCTCTGAGATGGTCCATCCTTCTGCAACTCCGAGGATCAAATCAGGAACAGGTATCAAATTATAGTCTCTCCTTTTCTCTTTCTATCTCTCTTTCTATATCTCTCTCTCTCTTTCTCTCTTTCCCCCCCCCCTCTCTCTCTCTCCATACATCTCTTTTTTTCTTTCTACTGTCAAAACTACTCTACTAGCTCAAGCTTTGGAGATTCTGAATAGCCTCAAAAATTTCATTGTTTTCCAAGCTTTTGCGGTTTCTCTAATTTTGACAAGAAAACCTCTTGATATGTTCATGTACGGCATGGCCTTCATGACTTTTTATTGTAAAAAGTAATCACGCAATAGTTTGAGTAAAAGTTTCGCGCAAACTCCATTCTGCTTGAGAACGTTTGTAGTTTGAAGCCAATTTTTTGTTCGAATCTTGTGACCCCGTAAAGGAGCCGCATTTTCTATATCAGTTCAAAAACTCACGCAAAACGTGATTAATTGGACGCGCTTATCTTCCTTCTAGCCATCTTTCTCCCCCTTTGTATCCCTCCTTCTCCTCTCGCTTCTCTGTCTCTATCTCTCTCTCTGTCGTGCTCTTGCTTTCGGTTCTCGCTCTCGCTCTCGCACTCGTCTGACATTTTGGAATTTTCCGATATTTGTGCACTCCAAAAGTTCTTGCTGCTTCTAAAATAGCGTATCGAACCAAATAAATTAAGAAAAACTTTAATAACTTCCATTCGTATTTGTAATATTTCGCACATTGTTTGCCCAAATCGAGAATGCTCGCGACCAAACTACATTTGTAGTTTGATGTCACTTTGATCAACTAACCGCGCAAAACGACCGAATAAAAACCAACCTCACCTCACCTCAACTCAACTCAACTCAACTCTCTGCGATTATAAAGATTCTCTACATTTCGGCACTTTGAAAATTTTCTATTTTCTCCCAACTTTATCGCGCTTACTTTGATTTTGACGAGAGTTTTTTTATTGCGTAAAGTAATTGCTCAGTTTCAGTGAACTTACCGCGCAAATCTGAAAGTGGCTGAGCATATTTGTAGTTTGATACCAACTTGTAGTGACTCAGGAAACTAGCCGCATAGCCTACATCGTTTTGCGATTGCTTTTTCTATATCAGTGGAGAAACTCACGTGAAAAAGCTGTGTATCTTACCAAAAAAATAACGAAAAAGACCTAGTACAGAATTTTCTGTGTTATAGAAAAGTGTCTGTGATAATTCTCATTAGGTAGGGTAATTTCACATATTTTCTAGTTGCTGTTCTTTCTTTTCTTCCCTTATCTTATAGGTTTTTTTCGTTCGCTTGAGCCCATCGTGCCAAGTTTCTCGAATATTTTCTCTCGAATACAACATAAATATCCCAAAAAGATTTTCTTTCTACTAACAATAATGAACAGAATGAGAGTGAAAACAATTTCTGCTGTGTTCTTGCAATCCATGTGAACTCGCTTCGGGAATAGCTGATGAGGGGTTCTAGATAGGGTTGTTATACTGTCAGTCAATTGCACAGTCACGTGAAAGTTGCTAAACACATCAGAACTCAGAAACGTGCAATGACATAGTTCACGTTGCCTTGTTAGAATGCTAACTTTACGTGACCATTCAGTTTACTTCTAGTGTAACTGAGTTCAAAATTTCTAGTTTTAGAGTACTAGAGAATTTGAGTTTTCGATTTTGGGCCAAAAAGAAAATCTGACATTTCACGTTTTTGAAAAACCCACGATGCAAGTGGCCGAAATTTCTCAGTGAAAATGACGGAAACTATACGTTTACAGTAAATTAATTTGTGATTGTTTCTTTTCCATGTCATTTGTGACCCACGTGATTAATTGGCGCATTTATATACGTACTTCTTCTAGTTTTTTTTTCTCCTTTTCCCTTTCTCTCTCTCCGTCTCTCTCTGTTTCTCGTCTTTTCTCAGAAATTTGTGCATTTCTAAAAGTTCCTCTAGCTACCAAAACCGGGTATCGGTAAACCGGGTATTTTCCGATTGGCCTCAAAAAAGTAATTCATGATTGCTCTGATTTTGACGGAAAAAAATTAAGAAAAAAGATCTGCAATGAAATTTTTTGTTGTATCATAGAAGATCAAGTTCTATAATTTTTCCGCATGAATCCAGAATGTTCTCGACCAAACTACAGTTTTAGTTTGATGCCAGCTCGATGTTGAGACCGCCTTAAATGATCGCATATACGATATACTGTCAGTCAATTGCACAGTCACGTGAAACATGTTAAACACAGCAGAACTCAGAAACGTGCAATGACAACGTGCACGTTGCCTCATTAGAATGCGAAAACTACGTGACTATTCAATTGACTTCTAGTATATCCAGAGCGTTTTCCGGTCTCATTCTTCCCAGGTTGTACTTTTTCCAGTAAACTTTCTTCACTCTCTCTCTCTCTCTCTACTCTCGTTCTCTCTTTGCCTTTTTTTCTCCCTTTCCCTGCGATGTAAAAACCGTATATTTATTATATATTTATATACCGATATTTCTGCTCTTCTAAAGGTTACTGCGGGATCGAAATTCGTGTTTTGTCCCCAAAATTCCTACTGAGATTCCTACAGTATTTTCAAACCACTGTTTACAAGAAAAACTTCAAATTTGTCGAATATCAATTTGAGATTTTGTTCATTTTGCAGCTAGATTTCGCATGAAGAGGCTGCTCGTAAAACTTGAAAACGCCAAGTTGACTGTAAAAGTCACATGGGAGCTGTTTTTGTAATGTATTTCTTGTATATTGAATCGTTCTGCGAGTAAAATGAAGTCACTCTAACGGCAATGAAATCTTTTTTCTTATCAAACTTTGGCCCGCGACCTAAACACAACTAGACTATTTCCATTCATTTTTTTAATAAGTTCACCAAATATTTCGTATGACAGTCGTTAAATATTCACTAGCAATCCCACTTTTTCACAAAATTGTTCGGAACCATTTTTGATTGACCAGAGTACACCCACATAGGTTGTTTCTCACCAGACAAAAGCGACATCTCAGTTTTCCCAATGGGAAACACCTTATCTATCAGGTCAAAGAGAACAACATTTCCCCAACATCAGTTCATTTACCATTTGATGTCTCATGTATCTTGTCGCTCTTTTCATTAGAAAAACAAACTGTAAATGTTATTCTGTTAATATAGTATAAGTTAATGGACTAAAATGTTACTATCTAGTCTAGACTCTAATTTTGTATAGATACACAGTAACAGTGCAACTAACCAATTTGAAACGACCTGCATTTCTAGTTTTTTGTGCGTAATTTTTAGAGTTAAAGAATGACGATCATGTGCTCCAATCTCAACGCTTCAGTCTTTTGGAATGCAATACATTCTTCAATTGCAGTTTAAGGGACTGACGCGCTGAGTTTGGAGCTCATAATCATCCTACTTTAAAGCGTGAAACTCGTACGAAAAAGGTAGATGCTATTGAGAACTCATCACGTGTATTCACATGCAAGCTAGTTGCCGCGTGACGTATACTGACCACAGTTATTGAACGGTTGAAAGTGTGACACTGCATCATATTCTGACTTAGTACTGACTTAGTTAGTAGGAGCATTGTCGATTGATTTTGCAATTTAACATAGTACACAATCTATCAACTAAGACTTCTACAGTAAATATGCGATCTTCAACTTGGTTGACAGTATATGTTCAGTTCTCTTTTTATCACTTTTTTCTCTTTTTTTATCAGAAAACCAGATCAGAATGCGAGAACATTTAACTATCTGCTACGTGAAAGTGGTTCGTACTTCCCATAGTTTTTACAGAGTATGTAAGACTTGCGTAGTTGTGTTTGTAATTTGATCACAGTGGTTTACATACATTTCCAGTACCCGCTCCCTATACCAAGTCTTAGTGTTCACCGAACCCAGTTCTGAGTGACTAGAGTACACCCAGATTGTTGTTTCCCACGGTTTACGCAACTTTCCCAATGGCAACTGTAGATAAGAGGTCAAATAAACTACAAATTACGCGCCAAAAGACCATGAGCAAGGAACTAGGTTTCGACACACAAACGTTTCTCTCTCTCTCTCTCTTTTCTTGCTCTCTAGTATTTAATTGTTCATTCTCTTCATTTCATTTTTCTCTGTTTCATGATTATCACGATTATGTGGTCCAATCGCAACGCTTCAGTCCTTTAAACTGCAATACCCTTTTCAATTGCAGTTTAAAGGAACGATGTCACGGGATTGGTCCACATAATCGTCTTTCTTCAAGGTGATGTTTAACTGCTTTTAGGTTTCTAGTTCTGCATTGGACATTGAAGTAGATCTCCTTGCTTCTGCCTTGAAAATAAATTAAAGTAGTTTGGAATCGTTGCCGTCAGAAACGTGCTTTGCGTATTGTTTCATCTCTTTGCTTCGACAGATCTCGCTACAGTTTTGGCTGGTTGGCGCTAGTATTTTGTTGTGAATTTTATTTTCCTGTTTTTCCCTGTTCGTTCTTTCTTGTGTTTTATTATTTTTCTTTTTTGGGTTTCTCTCTGCTGTTTTTTTGGTTTTTCCTTTTCGTTTTTTCTGCTGTTTTCTTTATTGTTTTTTTTCTTGTGGTTTTTTCTGTTGTTTATTCCTTGTAACATATAGTAGTAAGTAGAACAAGTTTGTTGTTCTACTTACTTGTTTCTCTCTATTTTCTTTATTGTGTTTTTTCTGTTGTTTCTTTTCTTGTGGTTTTTTCTGTTTGTTTATTCCTTGTTTCATATAGTAGTAAGTAGAACGAGTTTGTTGTTCTACTTGTTTTTCTCTATTTTTTTTATTGTTTTTTTCTGTTGTTTTTTCTTGTGGTTTTTTTCTGTTTGTTCATTCCTTGTTTCATATAGTAGTAAGTAGAACAAGTTTGTTATTCTCCTCGTTTTTCTCAATTTTCTTTATTGTTTTTTTTTTCTGTTGTTTTGGTTTTTTCTGTTTGTTGGTTTCTCGTTTCATATATTAGTAAGTAAAACAAGTTTGTTGTTCTACTTGTTTTTTCTCTATTTTCTTATTTATTGTGTTTTTTCTGTTGTTTTTTCTTGTGGTTTTCCTGTTTGTTTATTCCTTGTTTCATATAGTAGTAAGTAGATTCTACGTTTGTTGTTCTACTTACTTGTTTCTCTCTATTTTCTTCATTGTGTTTTTTTTTCTGTTGTTTTTTCTTGTGGTTTTTTCTGTCTGTTTATTCCTTGTTTCATATAGTAGTAAGTAGAACAAGTTTGTTGTCCTACTTACTTGTTTTTTCTCTATTTTCTTTCTTGTGGTTTTTCCTGTTTGTTTATTCCTTGTTTCATATAGTAGTAAGTAGAACACGTTTGTTGTTCTACTTACTTGTTTTTTCTCTATTTTCTTTCTTGTGTTTTTTTCTGTTTGTTTATTCCTTGTTTCATATAGTAGTAAGTAGAACACGTTTGTTGTTCTACTTGTTTTTCTTTATTCTCTTTATTGTTTTTTTCTGTTGCTTTCTTTCTTGTGGTTTTTTCTGTCTGTTTATTCCTTGTTTCATATAGTAGTTAGTAGAACACGTTTGTTGTTCTACTTACTTGTTTTTCTCTATTTTCTTTCTTGTGTTTTTTTCTGTTTCTTTATTCCTTGTTTCATATAGTAGTAAGTAGAACAAGTTTGTTGTTCTACTTACTTGTTTTTTCTCTATTTTTTTCTTGTGTTTTTTTCTGTTTGTTCATTCCTTGTTTCATATAGTAGTAAATAGAACACGTTTGTTGTTCTACTTACTTGTTTTTCTCTATTTTCTTTATTTTTTTTTCTGTTGCTTTTTTTCTTGTGGTTTTTTCTGTTTGTTCATTCCTTGTTTCATATAGTAGTAAGTAGAACACGTTTGTTGTTCAACTTACTTGTTTTTCTCTATTTTCTTTCTTGTGTTTTTTCTGTTTGTTCATTCCTTGTTTCATATAGTAGTAAATAGAACACGTTTGTTGTTCTACTTACTTGTTTTTCTCTATTTTGTTTATTTTTTCTGTTGCTTTTTTTCTTGTGGTTTTTTCTGTTTGTTTATTCCTTGTTTCATACAGTAGTAAGTAGAACAAGTTTGTTGTTCTATTTACTTGTTTTTCTCTAATTTCTTTATTGTTTTTTTTCTTGTGGTTTTTTCTGTTTGTTTATTCCTTGTTTCATATAGTAGTAAGTAGAACAAGTTTGTTGTTCTACTTACTTGTTTTTTCTCTATTTTTTTTCTTGTGTTTTTTTCTGTTTGTTCATTCCTTGTTTCATATAGTAGTAAATAGAACACGTTTGTTGTTCTACTTACTTGTTTTTCTCTATTTTCTTTATTTTTTTTTCTGTTGCTTTTTTTCTTGTGTTTTTTTCTGTCTGTTTATTCCTTGTTTCATATAGTAGTAAGTAGAACAAGTTTGTTGTTCTACTTGTTTTTTTCTCAATTTTCTTTGTGTTTTTTTCTGTTGTTTTTTTCTTGTGGTTTTTTCTGTTTGTTTATTCCTTATTTCATATAGTAGTAAGTAGAACACGTTTGTTGTTCTACTTACTTGTTTTTCTCAATTTTCTTTCTTGTGTTTTTTTTTTCTGTTTGTTTATCCCTTGTTTCATGTAGTAGTAAGTAGAACACGTTTGTTGTTCTACTTGTTTTTCTTTATTCTCTTTATTGTTTTTTTCTGTTGCTTTCTTTCTTGTGGTTTTTTCTGTCTGTTTATTCCTTGTTTCATATAGTAGTTAGTAGAACACGTTTGTTGTTCTACTTACTTGTTTTTTCTCTATTTTCTTTCTTGTGTTTTTTTCTGTTTGTTTATTCCTTGTTTCATATAGTAGTAAGTAGAACACGTTTGTTGTTCTACTTGTTTTTCTTTATTCTCTTTATTGTTTTTTTCTGTTGCTTTCTTTCTTGTGGTTTTTTCTGTCTGTTTATTCCTTGTTTCATATAGTAGTTAGTAGAACACGTTTGTTGTTCTACTTACTTGTTTTTCTCTATTTTCTTTCTTGTGTTTTTTTCTGTTTGTTTATTCCTTGTTTCATATAGTAGTAAGTAGAACAAGTTTGTTGTTCTACTTACTTGTTTTTTCTCTATTTTTTTCTTGTGTTTTTTTCTGTTTGTTCATTCCTTGTTTCATATAGTAGTAAATAGAACACGTTTGTTGTTCTACTTACTTGTTTTTCTCTATTTTCTTTTTTTTTTCTGTTGCTTTTTTTCTTGTGGTTTTTTCTGTTTGTTCATTCCTTTTTTCATATAGTAGTAAGTAGAACACGTTTGTTGTTCTACTTACTTGTTTTTCTCTATTTTCTTTCTTGTGTTTTTTCTGTTTGTTTATTCCTTGTTTCATATAGTAGTAAGTAGAACAAGTTTGTTGTTCTACTTACTTGTTTTTTCTCTATTTTTTTTCTTGTGTTTTTTTCTGTTTGTTCATTCCTTGTTTCATATAGTAGTAAATAGAACACGTTTGTTGTTCTACTTACTTGTTTTTCTCTATTTTCTTTATTTTTTTTTCTGTTGCTTTTTTTCTTGTGTTTTTTTCTGTCTGTTTATTCCTTGTTTCATATAGTAGTAAGTAGAACAAGTTTGTTGTTCTACTTGTTTTTTTCTCAATTTTCTTTGTGTTTTTTTCTGTTGTTTTTTTCTTGTGGTTTTTTCTGTTTGTTTATTCCTTGTTTCATATAGTAGTAAGTAGAACACGTTTGTTGTTCTACTTACTTGTTTTTCTCAATTTTCTTTCTTGTGTTTTTTTTTCTGTTTGTTTATCCCTTGTTTCATGTAGTAGTAAGTAGAACACGTTTGTTGTACTAACTTGTTTTTCTCAATTTTCTTTATTGTTTTTTTCTGTTGTTTTTTCTTGTGGTTTTTTCTGTTTGTTTATTCCTTGTTTCATGTAGTAGTAAGTAGAACACGTTTGTTGTACTAACTTGTTTTTCTCAATTTTCTTTATTGTTTTTTATTGTGGTTTTTTCTGTTTGTTTATTCCTTGTTTCATATAGTAGTAAGTAGAACACGTTTGTTGTTCTACTTACTTGTTTTTTTCTCTATTTTCTTTATTGTTTTTTTCTGTTGTTTTTTCTTGTGGTTTTTTCTGTTTGTTTATTCCTTGTTTCATGTAGTAGTAAGTAGAACACGTTTGTTGTACTAACTTGTTTTTCTCAATTTTCTTTATTGTTTTTTTTTCTGTTGTTTTTTTTCTTGTGGTTTTTTTCTGTTTGTTCATTCCTTGTTTCATATAGTAGTAAGTAGAACAAGTTTGTTGTTCTACTTACTTGTTTTTACTCTATTTTCTTTATTGTTTTTTTTTCTTGTGGTTTTTTCTGTTTGTTTATTCCTTGTTTCATATAGTAGTAAGTAGAACAAGTTTGTTGTTCTACTTACTTGTTTTTACTCTATTTTCTTTATTGTTTTTTTTTCTTGTGGTTTTTTTCTGTTTGTTTATTCCTTGTTTCATATAGTAGTGAGTAGAACAAGTTTGTTGTTCTACTTACTTGTTTTTTCTCTATTTTCTTTATTGTTTTTTTTTCTGTTGTTTTTTCTTGTGGTTTTTTCTGTTTGTTTATTCCTTGTTTCATATAGTAGTGAGTAGAACAATTTTGTTGTTCTATTTGTTGTTCTCTATTTTCTTTATTGTGTTTTTTTTCTGTTGTTTTTTTTTCTTGTGGTTTTTTCTGTTTGTTTATTCCTTGTTTCATGTAGTAGTAAGTAGAACAAGTTTGTTGTTCTACTTGTTTTTTCTCAATTTTCTTTGTGTTTTTTCTGCTGTTTTTTTTTCTTGTGGTTTTTTCTGTTTGTTCATTCCTCTTGTTTCATATAGTAGTGAGTAGAACAAGTTTGCTGTTCTACTTATTTTTCTCTATTTTCTTTATTTTGTTTTTTATTGTGGTTTTTTCTGTTTGTTTATTCCTTGTTTCATATAGTAGTAAGTAGAACACGTTTGTTGTTCTACTTACTTGTTTTTTTCTCTATTTTCTTTATTGTGTTTTTTTCTGTTTGTTTATTCCTTGTTTCATATAGTAGTGAGTAGAACAAGTTTGTTGTTCTACTTACTTGTTTTTTCTCTATTTTCTTTATTGTTTTTTTTCTGTTGTTTTTTCTTGTGGTTTTTTCTGTTTGTTTATTCCTTGTTTCATATAGTAGTGAGTAGAACAATTTTGTTGTTCTATTTGTTGTTCTCTATTTTCTTTATTGTGTTTTTTTTCTGTTTTTTTTTTCTTGTGGTTTTTTCTGTTTGTTTATTCCTTGTTTCATGTAGTAGTAAGTAGAACAAGTTTGTTGTTCTACTTGTTTTTTCTCAATTTTCTTTGTGTTTTTTCTGCTGTTTTTTTTTCTTGTGGTTTTTTCTGTTTGTTCATTCCTCTTGTTTCATATAGTAGTGAGTAGAACAAGTTTGCTGTTCTACTTATTTTTCTCTATTTTCTTTATTCTGTTTTTTATTGTGGTTTTTTCTGTTTGTTTATTCCTTGTTTCATATAGTAGTAAGTAGAACACGTTTGTTGTTCTACTTACTTGTTTTTTTCTCTATTTTCTTTATTGTGGTTTTTTCTGTTTGTTTATTCCTTGTTTCATATAGTAGTAAGTAGAACAAGTTTGTTGTTCCATTTACTTGTTTTTACTCTATTTTCTTTATTGTTTTTTTTTTGTGGTTTTTTCTGTTTGTTTATTCCTTGTTTCATATAGTAGTGAGTAGAACAAGTTTGTTGTTCTATTTACTTGTTTTTCTCTAATTTCTTTATTGTTTTTTTTTCTTGTGGTTTTTTCTGTTTGTTTATCCCTTGTTTCATATAGTAGTAAGTAGAACACGTTTGTTGTTCTACTTACTTGTTTTTACTCTATTTTCTTTATTGTTTTTTTTCTTGTGGTTTTTTCTGTTTGTTCATTCCTCTTGTTTCATATAGTAGTGAGTAGAACAAGTTTGTTGTTCTACTTACTTGTTTTTTCTTTATTTTCTTTATTGTGGTTTTTTCTGTTTATTTATTCCTTGTTTCATATAGTAGTAAGTAGAACAAGTTTGTTGTTCCATTTACTTGTTTTTCTCTATTTTCTTTATTGTTTTTTTTTTCTTGTGGTTTTTTCTGTTTGTTTATTCCTTGTTTCATATAGTAGTAAGTAGAACACGTTTGTTGTTCTACTTACTTGTTTTTTCTCTATTTTCTATATTGTTTTTTTCTGTTGTTTTTTCTTGTGGTTTTTTTCTGTTTGTTTATTCCTTGTTTCATATAGTAGTAAGTAGAGCAAGTTTGTTGTTCCATTTACTTGTTTTTCTCTATTTTCTTTATTGTTTTTTTTTTCTTGTGGTTTTTTCTGTTTGTTTATTCCTTGTTTCATATAGTAGTAAGTAGAACACGTTTGTTGTTCTACTTACTTGTTTTTTCTCTATTTTCTATATTGTTTTTTTCTGTTGTTTTTTCTTGTGGTTTTTTCTGTTTGTTTATTCCTTGTTTCATATAGTAGTGAGTAGAACAAGTTTGCTGTTCTACTTATTTTTCTCTATTTTCTTTATTCTGTTTTTTATTGTGGTTTTTTCTGTTTGTTTATTCCTTGTTTCATATAGTAGTAAGTAGAACAAGTTTGTTGTTCTACTTACTTGTTTTTTCTTTATTTTCTTTATTGTGGTTTTTTCTGTTTATTTATTCCTTGTTTCATATAGTAGTAAGTAGAACAAGTTTGTTGTTCCATTTACTTGTTTTTCTCTATTTTCTTTATTGTTTTTTTTTTCTTGTGGTTTTTTCTGTTTGTTTATTCCTTGTTTCATATAGTAGTAAGTAGAACACGTTTGTTGTTCTACTTACTTGTTTTTTCTCTATTTTCTATATTGTTTTTTTCTGTTGTTTTTTCTTGTGGTTTTTTTCTGTTTGTTTATTCCTTGTTTCATATAGTAGTAAGTAGAGCAAGTTTGTTGTTCCATTTACTTGTTTTTCTCTATTTTCTTTATTGTTTTTTTTTTCTTGTGGTTTTTTCTGTTTGTTTATTCCTTGTTTCATATAGTAGTAAGTAGAACACGTTTGTTGTTCTACTTACTTGTTTTTTCTCTATTTTCTATATTGTTTTTTTCTGTTGTTTTTTCTTGTGGTTTTTTCTGTTTGTTTATTCCTTGTTTCATATAGTAGTGAGTAGAACAAGTTTGCTGTTCTACTTATTTTTCTCTATTTTCTTTATTCTGTTTTTTATTGTGGTTTTTTCTGTTTGTTTATTCCTTGTTTCATATAGTAGTAAGTAGAACACGTTTGTTGTTCTACTTACTTGTTTTTTTCTCTATTTTCTTTATTGTGGTTTTTTCTGTTTGTTTATTCCTTGTTTCATATAGTAGTAAGTAGAACAAGTTTGTTGTTCCATTTACTTGTTTTTACTCTATTTTCTTTATTGTTTTTTTTTCTTGTGGTTTTTTCTGTTTGTTTATTCCTTGTTTCATATAGTAGTGAGTAGAACAAGTTTGTTGTTCTATTTACTTGTTTTTTCTCTATTTTCTTTATTGTTTTTTTTCTGTTGTTTTTTCTTGTGGTTTTTTCTGTTTGTTTATTCCTTGTTTCATATAGTAGTGAGTAGAACAATTTTGTTGTTCTATTTGTTGTTCTCTATTTTCTTTATTGTGTTTTTTTTCTGTTGTTTTTTTTTCTTGTGGTTTTTTCTGTTTGTTTATTCCTTGTTTCATGTAGTAGTAAGTAGAACAAGTTTGTTGTTCTACTTGTTTTTTCTCAATTTTCTTTGTGTTTTTTCTGCTGTTTTTTTTTCTTGTGGTTTTTTCTGTTTGTTCATTCCTCTTGTTTCATATAGTAGTGAGTAGAACAAGTTTGCTGTTCTACTTATTTTTCTCTATTTTCTTTATTCTGTTTTTTATTGTGGTTTTTTCTGTTTGTATATTCCTTGTTTCATATAGTAGTAAGTAGAACACGTTTGTTGTTCTAATTACTTGTTTTTTTCTCTATTTTCTTTATTGTGGTTTTTTCTGTTTGTTTATTCCTTGTTTCATATAGTAGTAAGTAGAACAAGTTTGTTGTTCCATTTACTTGTTTTTACTCTACTTTCTTTATTGTTTTTTTTTCTTGTGGTTTTTTCTGTTTGTTTATTCCTTGTTTCATATAGTAGTGAGTAGAACAAGTTTGTTGTTCTATTTACTTGTTTTTCTCTAATTTCTTTATTGTTTTTTTTCTTGTGGTTTTTTCTGTTTGTTTATCCCTTGTTTCATATAGTAGTAAGTAGAACACGTTTGTTGTTCTACTTACTTGTTTTTACTCTATTTTCTTTATTGTTTTTTTTCTTGTGGTTTTTTCTGTTTGTTCATTCCTCTTGTTTCATATAGTAGTGAGTAGAACAAGTTTGTTGTTCTACTTACTTGTTTTTTCTTTATTTTCTTTATTGTGGTTTTTTCTGTTTATTTATTCCTTGTTTCATATAGTAGTAAGTAGAACAAGTTTGTTGTTCCATTTACTTGTTTTTCTCTATTTTCTTTATTGTTTTTTTTTCTTGTGGTTTTTTCTGTTTGTTTATTCCTTGTTTCATATAGTAGTAAGTAGAACACGTTTGTTGTTCTACTTACTTGTTTTTTCTCTATTTTCTATATTGTTTTTTTCTGTTGTTTTTTTCTTGTGGTTTTTCTGTTTGTTTATTCCTTGTTTCATATAGTAGTGAGTAGAACAAGTTTGTTGTTCTATTTGTTGTTCTCTATTTTCTTTATTGTGTTTTTTCTGTTGTTTTTTTCTTGTGGTTTTTTCCGTTTGTTTATTCCTTGTTTCATATAGTAGTAAGTAGAACAAGTTTGTTGTTCTATTTACTTGTTTTTCTCTAATTTCTTTATTGTTTTTTTTTTCTTGTGGTTTTTTCTGTTTGTTTATTCCTTGTTTCATATAGTAGTAAGTAGAACACGTTTGTTGTTCTACTTACTTGTTTTTTCTCTATTTTCTTTATTGTTTTTTTTCTGTTGTTTTTTCTTGTGGTTTTTTCTGTTTGTTTATTCCTTGTTTTATATAGTAGTGAGTAGAACAAGTTTGTTGTTCTATTTGTTGTTCTCTATTTTTTTTATTGTGTTTTTTTTCTTTATTCTGTTTTTTATTGTGGTTTTTTCTGTTTGTTTATTCCTTGTTTCATATAGTAGTAAGTAGAACACGTTTGTTGTTCTACTTACTTGTTTTTTCTCTATTTTCTTTATTGTGGTTTTTTCTGTTTGTTTATTCCTTGTTTCATATAGTAGTAAGTAGAACAAGTTTGTTGTTCCATTTACTTGTTTTTACTCTATTTTCTTTATTGTTTTTTTCTTGTGGTTTTTTCTGTTTGTTTATTCCTTGTTTCATATAGTAGTGAGTAGAACAAGTTTGTTGTTCTATTTACTTGTTTTTCTCTAATTTCTTTATTGTTTTTTTTTTCTTGTGGTTTTTTCTGTTTGTTTATTCCTTGTTTTATATAGTAGTGAGTAGAACAAGTTTGTTGTTCTATTTGTTGTTCTCTATTTTTTTTATTGTGTTTTTTTTTCTGTTGTTTTTTTTTCTTGTGGTTTTTTCTGTTTGTTTATTCCTTGTTTCATATAGTAGTAAGTAGAACAAGTTTGTTGTTCTACTTACTTGTTTTTACTCTATTTTCTTTATTGTTTTTTTTCTTGTGGTTTTTTCTGTTTGTTTATTCCTTGTTTCATATAGTAGTGAGTAGAACAAGTTTGTTGTTCTACTTACTTGTTTTTCTCTATTTCCTTTCTTTGTGTTTTTCTGTTGCTTTTTTTCTTGTGGTTTTTTCTGTCTGTTTATTCCTTGTTTCATATAGTAGTAAGTAGAACAAGTTTGTTGTTCTACTTGTTTTTTCTCAATTTTCTTTGTGTTTTTCTGCTGTTTTTTTTCTTGTGGTTTTTTCTGTTTGTTCATTCCTCTTGTTTCATATAGTAGTGAGTAGAACAAGTTTGCTGTTCTACTTATTTTTCTCTATTTTCTTTATTCTGTTTTTTATTGTGGTTTTTTCTGTTTGTTTATTCCTTGTTTCATATAGTAGTAAGTAGAACACGTTTGTTGTTCTACTTACTTGTTTTTTTTCTCTATTTTCTTTATTGTGGTTTTTTCTGTTTGTTTATTCCTTGTTTCATATAGTAGTAAGTAGAACAAGTTTGTTGTTCCATTTACTTGTTTTTACTCTATTTTCTTTATTGTTTTTTTTCTTGTGGTTTTTTCTGTTTGTTTATTCCTTGTTTTATATAGTAGTGAGTAGAACAAGTTTGTTGTTCTATTTACTTGTTTTTTTCTCTATTTTCTTTATTGTTTTTTTTCTGTTGTTTTTTCTTGTGGTTTTTTCTGTTTGTTTATTCCTTGTTTCATATAGTAGTGAGTAGAACAATTTTGTTGTTCTATTTGTTGTTCTCTATTTTCTTTATTGTGTTTTTTTTCTGTTGTTTTTTTTTCTTGTGGTTTTTTCTGTTTGTTTATTCCTTGTTTCCTGTAGTAGTAAGTAGAACAAGTTTGTTGTTCTACTTGTTTTTTCTCAATTTTCTTTGTGTTTTTTCTGCTGTTTTTTTTTCTTGTGGTTTTTTTCTGTTTGTTCATTCCTCTTGTTTCATATAGTAGTGAGTAGAACAAGTTTGCTGTTCTACTTATTTTTCTCTATTTTCTTTATTCTGTTTTTTATTGTGGTTTTTTCTGTTTGTTTATTCCTTGTTTCATATAGTAGTAAGTAGAACACGTTTGTTGTTCTACTTACTTGTTTTTTTCTCTATTTTCTTTATTGTGGTTTTTTCTGTTTGTTTATTCCTTGTTTCATATAGTAGTAAGTAGAACAAGTTTGTTGTTCCATTTACTTGTTTTTACTCTATTTTCTTTATTGTTTTTTTTTCTTGTGGTTTTTTCTGTTTGTTTATTCCTTGTTTCATATAGTAGTGAGTAGAACAAGTTTGTTGTTCTATTTACTTGTTTTTCTCTAATTTCTTTATTGTTTTTTTTTCTTGTGGTTTTTTCTGTTTGTTTATCCCTTGTTTCATATAGTAGTAAGTAGAACACGTTTGTTGTTCTACTTACTTGTTTTTACTCTATTTTCTTTATTGTTTTTTTTCTTGTGGTTTTTTCTGTTTGTTCATTCCTCTTGTTTCATATAGTAGTGAGTAGAACAAGTTTGTTGTTCTACTTACTTGTTTTTTCTTTATTTTCTTTATTGTGGTTTTTTCTGTTTATTTATTCCTTGTTTCATATAGTAGTAAGTAGAACAAGTTTGTTGTTCCATTTACTTGTTTTTCTCTATTTTCTTTATTGTTTTTTTTTCTTGTGGTTTTTTTCTGTTTGTTTATTCCTTGTTTCATATAGTAGTAAGTAGAACACGTTTGTTGTTCTACTTACTTGTTTTTTCTCTATTTTCTATATTGTTTTTTTCTGTTGTTTTTTCTTGTGGTTTTTTCTGTTTGTTTATTCCTTGTTTCATATAGTAGTGAGTAGAACAAGTTTGTTGTTCTATTTGTTGTTCTCTATTTTCTTTATTGTGTTTTTTTCTGTTGTTTTTTTCTTGTGGTTTTTTCCGTTTGTTTATTCCTTGTTTCATATAGTAGTAAGTAGAACACGTTTGTTGTTCTACTTACTTGTTTTTACTCTATTTTCTTTATTGTTTTTTTTCTTGTGGTTTTTTCTGTTTGTTCATTCCTCTTGTTTCATATAGTAGTGAGTAGAACAAGTTTGTTGTTCTACTTACTTGTTTTTTCTTTATTTTCTTTATTGTGGTTTTTTCTGTTTATTTATTCCTTGTTTCATATAGTAGTAAGTAGAACAAGTTTGTTGTTCCATTTACTTGTTTTTCTCTATTTTCTTTATTGTTTTTTTTTCTTGTGGTTTTTTCTGTTTGTTTATTCCTTGTTTCATATAGTAGTAAGTAGAACACGTTTGTTGTTCTACTTACTTGTTTTTTCTCTATTTTCTATATTGTTTTTTTCTGTTGTTTTTTCTTGTGGTTTTTTCTGTTTGTTTATTCCTTGTTTCATATAGTAGTGAGTAGAACAAGTTTGTTGTTCTATTTGTTGTTCTCTATTTTCTTTATTGTGTTTTTTTCTGTTGTTTTTTTCTTGTGGTTTTTTCTGTTTGTTTATTCCTTGTTTCCTGTAGTAGTAAGTAGAACAAGTTTGTTGTTCTACTTGTTTTTTCTCAATTTTCTTTGTGTTTTTTCTGCTGTTTTTTTTTCTTGTGGTTTTTTTCTGTTTGTTCATTCCTCTTGTTTCATATAGTAGTGAGTAGAACAAGTTTGCTGTTCTACTTATTTTTCTCTATTTTCTTTATTCTGTTTTTTATTGTGGTTTTTTCTGTTTGTTTATTCCTTGTTTCATATAGTAGTAAGTAGAACACGTTTGTTGTTCTACTTACTTGTTTTTTTCTCTATTTTCTTTATTGTGGTTTTTTCTGTTTGTTTATTCCTTGTTTCATATAGTAGTAAGTAGAACAAGTTTGTTGTTCCATTTACTTGTTTTTACTCTATTTTCTTTATTGTTTTTTTTTCTTGTGGTTTTTTCTGTTTGTTTATTCCTTGTTTCATATAGTAGTGAGTAGAACAAGTTTGTTGTTCTATTTACTTGTTTTTCTCTAATTTCTTTATTGTTTTTTTTTCTTGTGGTTTTTTCTGTTTGTTTATCCCTTGTTTCATATAGTAGTAAGTAGAACACGTTTGTTGTTCTACTTACTTGTTTTTACTCTATTTTCTTTATTGTTTTTTTTCTTGTGGTTTTTTCTGTTTGTTCATTCCTCTTGTTTCATATAGTAGTGAGTAGAACAAGTTTGTTGTTCTACTTACTTGTTTTTTCTTTATTTTCTTTATTGTGGTTTTTTCTGTTTATTTATTCCTTGTTTCATATAGTAGTAAGTAGAACAAGTTTGTTGTTCCATTTACTTGTTTTTCTCTATTTTCTTTATTGTTTTTTTTTCTTGTGGTTTTTTCTGTTTGTTTATTCCTTGTTTCATATAGTAGTAAGTAGAACACGTTTGTTGTTCTACTTACTTGTTTTTTCTCTATTTTCTATATTGTTTTTTTCTGTTGTTTTTTCTTGTGGTTTTTTCTGTTTGTTTATTCCTTGTTTCATATAGTAGTGAGTAGAACAAGTTTGTTGTTCTATTTGTTGTTCTCTATTTTCTTTATTGTGTTTTTTTCTGTTGTTTTTTTCTTGTGGTTTTTTCCGTTTGTTTATTCCTTGTTTCATATAGTAGTAAGTAGAACAAGTTTGTTGTTCTATTTACTTGTTTTTCTCTAATTTCTTTATTGTTTTTTTTTCTTGTGGTTTTTTCTGTTTGTTTATTCCTTGTTTCATATAGTAGTAAGTAGAACACGTTTGTTGTTCTACTTACTTGTTTTTTCTCTATTTTCTTTATTGTTTTTTTTCTGTTGTTTTTTCTTGTGGTTTTTTCTGTTTGTTTATTCCTTGTTTTATATAGTAGTGAGTAGAACAAGTTTGTTGTTCTATTTGTTGTTCTCTATTTTTTTTATTGTGTTTTTTTTTCTTTATTCTGTTTTTTATTGTGGTTTTTTCTGTTTGTTTATTCCTTGTTTCATATAGTAGTAAGTAGAACACGTTTGTTGTTCTACTTACTTGTTTTTTCTCTATTTTCTTTATTGTGGTTTTTTCTGTTTGTTTATTCCTTGTTTCATATAGTAGTAAGTAGAACAAGTTTGTTGTTCCATTTACTTGTTTTTACTCTATTTTCTTTATTGTTTTTTTTCTTGTGGTTTTTTCTGTTTGTTTATTCCTTGTTTCATATAGTAGTGAGTAGAACAAGTTTGTTGTTCTATTTACTTGTTTTTCTCTAATTTCTTTATTGTTTTTTTTTTCTTGTGGTTTTTTCTGTTTGTTTATTCCTTGTTTTATATAGTAGTGAGTAGAACAAGTTTGTTGTTCTATTTGTTGTTCTCTATTTTTTTTATTGTGTTTTTTTTTCTGTTGTTTTTTTTTCTTGTGGTTTTTTCTGTTTGTTTATTCCTTGTTTCATATAGTAGTAAGTAGAACAAGTTTGTTGTTCTACTTACTTGTTTTTACTCTATTTTCTTTATTGTTTTTTTTCTTGTGGTTTTTTCTGTTTGTTTATTCCTTGTTTCATATAGTAGTGAGTAGAACAAGTTTGTTGTTCTACTTACTTGTTTTTCTCTATTTCCTTTCTTTGTGTTTTTCTGTTGCTTTTTTTCTTGTGGTTTTTTCTGTCTGTTTATTCCTTGTTTCATATAGTAGTAAGTAGAACAAGTTTGTTGTTCTACTTGTTTTTTCTCAATTTTCTTTGTGTTTTTTCTGCTGTTTTTTTTTCTTGTGGTTTTTTCTGTTTGTTCATTCCTCTTGTTTCATATAGTAGTGAGTAGAACAAGTTTGCTGTTCTACTTATTTTTCTCTATTTTCTTTATTCTGTTTTTTATTGTGGTTTTTTCTGTTTGTTTATTCCTTGTTTCATATAGTAGTAAGTAGAACACGTTTGTTGTTCTACTTACTTGTTTTTTTCTCTATTTTCTTTATTGTGGTTTTTTCTGTTTGTTTATTCCTTGTTTCATATAGTAGTAAGTAGAACAAGTTTGTTGTTCCATTTACTTGTTTTTACTCTATTTTCTTTATTGTTTTTTTTTTCTTGTGGTTTTTTCTGTTTGTTTATTCCTTGTTTCATATAGTAGTGAGTAGAACAAGTTTGTTGTTCTATTTACTTGTTTTTCTCTAATTTCTTTATTGTTTTTTTTTCTTGTGGTTTTTTCTGTTTGTTTATCCCTTGTTTCATATAGTAGTAAGTAGAACACGTTTGTTGTTCTACTTACTTGTTTTTACTCTATTTTCTTTATTGTTTTTTTTCTTGTGGTTTTTTCTGTTTGTTCATTCCTCTTGTTTCATATAGTAGTGAGTAGAACAAGTTTGTTGTTCTACTTACTTGTTTTTTCTTTATTTTCTTTATTGTGGTTTTTTCTGTTTATTTATTCCTTGTTTCATATAGTAGTAAGTAGAACAAGTTTGTTGTTCCATTTACTTGTTTTTCTCTATTTTCTTTATTGTTTTTTTTTTCTTGTGGTTTTTTCTGTTTGTTTATTCCTTGTTTCATATAGTAGTAAGTAGAACACGTTTGTTGTTCTACTTACTTGTTTTTCTCTATTTTCTATATTGTTTTTTTCTGTTGTTTTTTCTTGTGGTTTTTTCTGTTTGTTTATTCCTTGTTTCATATAGTAGTGAGTAGAACAAGTTTGTTGTTCTATTTGTTGTTCTCTATTTTCTTTATTGTGTTTTTTTCTGTTGTTTTTTTCTTGTGGTTTTTTCCGTTTGTTTATTCCTTGTTTCATATAGTAGTAAGTAGAACAAGTTTGTTGTTCTATTTACTTGTTTTTCTCTAATTTCTTTATTGTTTTTTTTTCTTGTGGTTTTTTCTGTTTGTTTATTCCTTGTTTCATATAGTAGTAAGTAGAACACGTTTGTTGTTCTACTTACTTGTTTTTTCTCTATTTTCTTTATTGTTTTTTTTTCTGTTGTTTTTTCTTGTGGTTTTTTCTGTTTGTTTATTCCTTGTTTTATATAGTAGTGAGTAGAACAAGTTTGTTGTTCTATTTGTTGTTCTCTATTTTTTTTATTGTGTTTTTTTTCTTTATTCTGTTTTTTATTGTGGTTTTTTCTGTTTGTTTATTCCTTGTTTCATATAGTAGTAAGTAGAACACGTTTGTTGTTCTACTTACTTGTTTTTTCTCTATTTTCTTTATTGTGGTTTTTTCTGTTTGTTTATTCCTTGTTTCATATAGTAGTAAGTAGAACAAGTTTGTTGTTCCATTTACTTGTTTTTACTCTATTTTCTTTATTGTTTTTTTTCTTGTGGTTTTTTCTGTTTGTTTATTCCTTGTTTCATATAGTAGTGAGTAGAACAAGTTTGTTGTTCTATTTACTTGTTTTTCTCTAATTTCTTTATTGTTTTTTTTTTCTTGTGGTTTTTTCTGTTTGTTTATTCCTTGTTTTATATAGTAGTGAGTAGAACAAGTTTGTTGTTCTATTTGTTGTTCTCTATTTTTTTTATTGTGTTTTTTTTTCTGTTGTTTTTTTTTCTTGTGGTTTTTTCTGTTTGTTTATTCCTTGTTTCATATAGTAGTAAGTAGAACAAGTTTGTTGTTCTACTTACTTGTTTTTACTCTATTTTCTTTATTGTTATTTTTTCTTGTGGTTTTTTCTGTTTGTTTATTCCTTGTTTCATATAGTAGTGAGTAGAACAAGTTTGTTGTTCTACTTACTTGTTTTTTTCTCTATTTTCTTTATTGTTTTTTTCTGTTGTTTTTTCTTGTGGTTTTTTCTGTTTGTTTATTCCTTGTTTCATATAGTAGTGAGTAGAACAAGTTTGTTGTTCTATTTGTTGTTCTCTATTTTCTTTATTGTGTTTTTTTCTGTTGTTTTTTTTTTCTTGTGGTTTTTTTCTGTTTGTTTATTCCTTGTTTCATATAGTAGTAAATAGAACAAGTTTGTTGTTCTACTTGTTTTTTCTCAATTTTCTTTGTGTTTTTTCTGCTGTTTTTTTTTCTTGTGGTTTTTTCTGTTTGTTCATTCCTCTTGTTTCATATAGTAGTGAGTAGAACAAGTTTGCTGTTCTACTTATTTTTCTCTATTTTCTTTATTCTGTTTTTTATTGTGGTTTTTTCTGTTTGTTTATTCCTTGTTTCATATAGTAGTAAGTAGAACACGTTTGTTGTTCTACTTACTTGTTTTTTCTCTATTTTCTTTATTGTGGTTTTTTCTGTTTGTTTATTCCTTGTTTCATATAGTAGTAAGTAGAACAAGTTTGTTGTTCCATTTACTTGTTTTTACTCTATTTTCTTTATTGTTTTTTTTTCTTGTGGTTTTTTCTGTTTGTTTATTCCTTGTTTCATATAGTAGTGAGTAGAACAAGTTTGTTGTTCTATTTACTTGTTTTTCTCTAATTTCTTTATTGTTTTTTTTTCTTGTGGTTTTTTCTGTTTGTTTATCCCTTGTTTCATATAGTAGTAAGTAGAACACGTTTGTTGTTCTACTTACTTGTTTTTACTCTATTTTCTTTATTGTTTTTTTTCTTGTGGTTTTTTCTGTTTGTTTATTCCTTGTTTCATATAGTAGTGAGTAGAACAAGTTTGTTGTTCTACTTGTTTTTCTTTATTCTCTTTATTGTTTTTTTCTGTTGCTTTCTTTCTTGTGGTTTTTTCTGTCTGTTTATCTCTATATATAATTCCCTTGCTTGGTCTGTGTGTGTGTAACAATTCACACACTTTTGTACTTTTGGTCGAAAATCGGGGGAAAATCACACAGTTTTGTCCTTTTGGTCGAGATGGGAATGGGAGGCGTGAGCGAACGTGATCGAGATGCTTTTCATTTTCATTTCGGCGAGATAGGCGTGCGGTAGTGCTGCGATTTTTCGGCTACAATACCTTGATTTAATTGTATTTATCAATAAAAAGAGGCTGCAATGTACTGAAAAGGTGAGATTGATTTTTTTTTGTTTTTGTGCTCAACTATCTAGGTCACTCTCCGTGTAGATAATGTGTATGATATTGCTTATTGATGCTCTCAAAATCTTTTTTGTAGAAAGGGGTATTGTATTCGTTTTGTATGCTGTGTTTATTCAGAAACAGTGTAAAAAGAGAGAGAGGGAGAAAGAGAGAGAGAGAGAGAGATAGAGAGAGAGAGAGAGAGAGAGAGAGAGACGAAAAAAGAATAAGCAGGAAATGTATTACTGTTTATGTAAGCCCCACTGTTCCCATTTTCACTGTCTAGGTGAGCCCCACCGTTCCCATTTTCACTGTTTATGTGAGCCCCACTGTTCCCATTGGGCTGTTGCTGGAAAATTATTTTCACCCCTATGTTAAGAAGAGATGTCGCGGTCTATGTTGAAGAGAGATCTCGCGCTCTATGTTAGAAAGAGATCTCGCGCTCTATGTTAGGGGGAGATGTCGTGCTCTATGTTAGGGAGGGATGTCGCGGTCTATGTTAAGAAGGGGTGTCGCACTCTATGTTAGAGAGGGATGTCGCGCTCTATATTAGGAAGATATGTCGCGCTCTATGTTTAGAAAAGGTGTCGCACTCTAGGTAAGGGAGGGATGTCGCGCTCTATGTTAGGAAGAAATGTCGCACTCTATGTTTAGAAGAGTTGTCGCACTCTATGTTAGGGAGAGATATCGCACTCTATGTTCGGGAGAGATGTCGCGCTCTATGTTAAGAAGAGGTGTCGCACTCTATTTTAGGGAGAGTTGTCGCACTCTATGTTAAGAAAAGGTGTCGCGCTCTATGTTAAGAAGAGGTGTCGCACTCTATGTTAGGGAGAGATATCGCACTCTTTGTTCGGGAGAGATGTCGCGCTCTATGTTAGGGAGAGATGTCGCGCTCTATGTTAAGAAGAGGTGTCGCACTCTATTTTAGGGAGAGTTGTCGCACTCTATGTTAAGAAAAGGTGTCGCGCTCTATGTTAAGAAGAGGTGTCGCACTCTATTTTAGGGAGAGATGTCTAAGAAAAGGTGTCGCATTCTATGTTAGGGAGAGATATCGTTCTCTATGTTAGGAAGAGTGTGGCGTTGTCAAAAACATGATTTAAACGGTTGAGAAAAACGTGGGTATGGTGATTAGGGTGAAAAATATACAAATACTCCTAGGAGCTCTCGCCAGCCTAGAGTAAAAACAAGGGAGGCGGAGGCGGCTTTAGCCGCCGGCGACCTTCCTTGTCCATATATATATTTCGCTACTTTGGTCTGTCTGTTTGTTTGAAACTTTTTTCTGCACTTTTGGTCGAAAAATAGTGAGGAAACTGAGGCAAGCTGGGTGAGGCAAATGGCGTGGGCAGCATGTTATTTCATTTTTCCCAACCGGCTGTTGCTGGGATTTGGCAATAGAAAATTTCTCTAAACAGGATAGACGTTTCACGCCGTCACGGTTAACAGGAATGGCTTAACAGGGTAGGAAAATGGGTATATAAGCGCGGCCGGAAGAGGGAGAGCCATTCGAACTCTCTGTTCGCTCCGAGGATGCCCGCACTGGACTGGAGCTGCTGCCGTGAATTTGATGAATGGTTGGAAGTGCTGCTGTAAAGGCCACTGGGTAGGGTTGTTAATCAATTCCAAAAATCAAGTCAATTCCAATTCCAATTCTTTTTCGTTTCTCAAAACCACTCAATTCCAATCCCAATTCGTTTTCAATTCTCGAAAACCACTCAATTCCAATTCCAATTCTTTTGCAATTCGCAAAACCACTCAATTCCAATTACAATTCTTTTAGATTCTCAAAAACTGCTCAATTCCAATTCCAATTCCGATCAATTCCTCGAAATCTTAGATTCTCAATTCCAATTCCATTGGAATTGATTGGAATTGATTGGAATTGATTGGAATTGACTGTGTTTCCAACTTCAAGTCAGTTTTTTTTTTCAAAGAACGAAGATAAACAATGTTCACTTTGGTTCCATTGAACGAAATACATAAGGAACAATGGTAATTTAATAATGAACAAGGAAAAACAGCATGGAATTGTAAATCGATTTTGAATTAATTCTGAGCGAAAATCAAGTCAATTCCAATTCCAATTCCAGTTGTTCTGATATACGAAAGAATTGGAATTGCGATTCAGAAATTTTTCGACATACAAAAGAATTGGAATTGCAATTCCAACCATTTTCGACATACAAAAGAATTGGAATTGCAATTCCAATTCTTTTCGACAGACAAAAAGAATTGAATTGCAATTCTTTTGGGTGATTATCTCAATTCTATCAATTCCAATTCCAATTCCCATTCTAACAACCCTACCACTGGGGCTCCCTACTTCCTGGATGCTGCTCACAAGATAGAAAAGAAGACTCTCTACACATCAAAAATAGTAGACAAAAAGAGATTTTTTAATTCTGTTGTTCTCATGTTTCCGCGCCCGATGTTAAAAATAGTCTCGCGCTCTATGTTAGAGAGAGAGAGAGAGAGAGAGATAGAGAGAGAAATCGCGCCCTATGTTTGAGAAACGTCTCGCGCTCTATGTTGAAGAGAGAGATCTCGCGATCTATGCCACAGAGAGGTCTCGCGCTATATGTTAGAGAGCGGTTTCGCGCTCTATGTAGAGAAAGATTTCGCGGCTCCATGTTAGGGGGGATTTCCTGCGCCCTATGTTAGAGAGAGGACTCGCGCTCTATGTTAGAGAGAGAGAGAGAGAGAGAGAGAGAGAGAGAGAGAGGAGAGAGAGAGAGAGAGAGAGAGAGAGAGAGAGAGAGAGAGAGAGAGAGAGAGAGAGAGAGAGAGAGAGAGAGAGATCGCGCCCTATGTTAGAGAAAGGTTTCGCGCTCTACGTTAGAGAAAGGTCTTGCGATCCATGCCAGAGAAAGATCTCGCGCTCTATGCCAGAGAGAGGTCTCGCGCTCTATGTAAGAGAGAAGACTCGCGCTCTATGTTAGATAGAAGACTCGCCCTCGATGTTAAAAATATGACTCGCGTTCTGGAGAGGTCTCGCACCCTAAGTTAGTGAGAGATCTCGCAATCAAGGACACCTTCTGTGCTCTATGTTAAGGAGAGCTTTCGCGGTCCATTTCAGAAAAAAATAGGGCCAGGAAGCTCTCGCCAGCCCGGAATAAAAACAAGGGAGGGCGGAGGCGGCTTTAGCCGCCGGCGACCTACCTTGTCCCTTTTATATTTCGCTACTTTGGTTTGTTTGTTTGTCTGAAACTTTTTTCTGCACTTTTGGTCGAAAAATGGTGAGGAAACTGAGGCAAGCTGGGGTGAGGCAAATGGCGTGGGCAGCGTGTGATTTCATTTTTCCCACCGGCTGTTGCTGGGATTTGGCAATAGAAAATTTCTCTAAACAGGATAGACGAGTTATATTAAGTTATATTATCTTAATTAATTTATAATTTATATTAATAATTATATTATAATTATAAGTTATATTGAGTTATATTATCTTAAGGAAAACTCCCGCGCCCTAGGAAGGAATTCCGCGCTCTATGCTAAGGGAAACTCCCGCGCCCTATGTTAAGAAGGATTTCCGCGCTCCATGTTAAGGGAAACTCCCGCGCCCTATGTTAGGGAAGAATTTCGCGCTCTATGTTGAGGGAAACTCCCGCGCTCTATGTAAAGAAGGAATTCCGCGCTCTATGCTAAGGGAAACTCCCGCGCCCTATGTTAAGAAGGATTTCCGCGCTCCATGTTAAGGGAAACTCCCGCGCCCTATGTTAGGGAAGAATTTCGCGCTCTATGTTGAGGGAAACTCCCGCGCTCTATGTAAAGAAGGAATTCCGCGCTCTATGCTAAGGGAAACTCCGCGCCCTATGTTAGGAAGTAATTTCGCGCTCTATGTTGAGGGAAACTCCCGCGCCCTATGTTAGGGAAGAATTTCGCGCTCTATGTTGAGGGAAACTCCCGCGCTCTATGTAAAGAAGGAATTCCGCGCTCTATGCTAAGGGAAACTCCGCGCCCTATGTTAGGAAGTAATTTCGCGCTCTATGTTGAGGGAAACTCCCGCGCCCTATGTTAGGGAAGAATTTCGCGCTCTATGTTGAGGGAAACTCCCGCGCTCTATGTAAAGAAGGAATTCCGCGCTCTATGCTAAGGGAAACTCCGCGCCCTATGTTAGGAAGTAATTTCGCGCTCTATGTTGAGGGAAACTCCCGCGCCCTATGTTAGGGAAGAATTTCGCGCTCTATGGTGAGGGAAACTCCCGCGCTCTATGTAAAGAAGGAATTCCGCGCTCTATGCTAAGGGAAACTCCGCGCCCTATGTTAGGAAGTAATTTCGCGCTCTATGTTGAGGGAAACTCCCGCGCTCTATGTACGGAAGGAATTTCGCGCTCTATGTTAAGGGAAACTCCCGCACCCTATGTTAAGAAGGATTTCCGCGCTCTATGTTGAGGGAAACTCCCGCGCCCTATGTTAGAGAGAGGTCGCGCGCTCTATGCCAGAGAGAGGTCTCGCGCTCTGTTAGGGGGGATTTCCTGCGCCCTATGTTAGAGAAAGGACTCGCGCTCTATGTTAGAGAGAGAGAGAGAGAGAGAGAGAGAGAGAGAGAGAGAGAGAGAGAGAGAGAGAGAGAGAGAGAATCGCGCCCTATGTTAGAGAGAGGTCTCGCGCTCTATGTTAGAGAGAGATATAGAGAGAGAGAGAGAGAGAGAGAGAGAGAGAGAGAGAGAGAGAGAGAGAGAGAGAGAGAGAGAAAGAAAGAGAGAGAGAAATCGCGCCCTATTTTAGAGAAAGGTTTCGCGCTCTACGTTAGAGAAAGGTCTTGCGATCCATGCCAGAGAGAGATCTCGCGCTCTATGTTAGATAGAAGACTCGCCCTCGATGTTAAAAATATGACTCGCGTTCTGGAGAGGTCTCGCACCCTAAGTTAGTGAGAGGTCTCGCAATCAAGGACACTTTCTGTGCTCTATGTTAAGGAGAGCTTTTGCGGTCCATTTCAGAAAAAATAGGGCCAGGAAGCTCTCACCAGCCCGGAATAGAAACAAGGGGGGGCGGAGGCGGCTTTAGCCGCCGGCGACCTTCCTTGTCTATTTATATATTTGCGTTGTTTGGTCTGTCTGTGTGTCCGATTTTGCTTCACTATTGCCCTTTTGGTCGAAAAGCGGGTGAGGCAAGTGAAGCAATCTGGGAAGCTGGAAGACGTGAGAGAACGTGAGATTTCATTTTCCCAACCGGCTGTTGCTGGGATTTGGCAATAGCAAGTGCATCTCAACAGGATAGACGAGTTTCACGCCGTCACGGTTAACAGGAACGGCTCAACAGGGTAGGAAAATGGATATAAAAGCGCGGCGAAGAGGGGAGCCATTCGAACGCTCTGTTCGCCCGGAGGATGCCTGCTTCGGGATGGAGCTGCTGCCATGGAATGGATCGCTGATGGTTGGACGGGGGACCTGCTGTAGAAGCCACTGGGGCTCCTGCTATCTGCCGGATGCTGCGCTGAAGAAGAGACGACACAAGAAAAAACTGCATCCCAATAATAGTAGACAAAAAGAATTTTTTTCTGTGTTTTTTATTCTCTCATTCTGAGGAAAAGTACTGCGCCCTATGCTAGGAAGAATTTCCGCTCTCTATGTTAAGAAGAGGTTCCACCCTCTGTAAAAGAGAGGTTTCGCTCTCTATGTCAGAGAGAGATATCGCTCTCTATGTGATTTTGCGTCCTATGTGAGGGAGAGGTCTCGCGCCCTATGAGAGGAAGATATCTCACGCTCTGAGAAAGAGAGAGGTCTCGCTCTCTATGTTAGAGAGAAGTCTCGCTCTCTATGTTAGGGAGAAATATCGCTCTCTACGTTACGGAGATATGTCGCTCTCTATGCTACAGAGAATTCTCGCTATCTGTGTTAGGGAGAGATATCGCTCTCTACGTTAGGGAGATATCTCGCGCTCTATGTTAGAGAGAACTCCCGCGCTCTATGTTAAGGAGAACTGCCGCGTTCTATGTTAAGGAAAACTCTCGCGCTCTATGTTAAAAAGAACTCCCGCGTTCTATGTTAAGGAGAACTCCCGCGCTCTATGTTAAGGAGAACGGCCGCGCTCAATGTTGAGAAAAAATTTCCGCACATTCTCTGAAGGAGAACTACCGCGCTCCATGTTGAGAAGAACTACCGCGCTCTATGTTGAGAAAAACTGCCGCGCTCTGTCATAAGGGAAGCTCCCGCGCTCTATGTTGAGGAGAACCCCCGCGCTCTATGTTGGGAAGAATTCCCGCGCTTTATGTTGAAGAGAACTCCCGCGCGCTATGTTAAGGAGAACTACTGCGCTCTATGTTAGAGAAAACTACCGCCCTCTAGAGAATTCACGCGCTCTACGTTAAGGCAAACGGCCGCGCTCTATGTTGAGAAAAATTCCGCGCTTGATCTTAAGGGGAACTCTCGCGCTCTATGTTAGAGAAAACTACCGCCCTCTAGAGAATTCACGCGCTCTACGTTAAGGCAAACGGCCGCGCTCTATGTTGAGAAAAAATTCCGCGCTTTGTCTGAAGGGAAGCTCCCGCGCTCTATGTTGGGGAGAACTCTCGCGCTCTATGTCAAGGAGAACACCCGCGCTCGAGGACTTTTCAAAGACGAAAAAAAAACTTCTCGACGCACCCACCGACCTAGACTCATCAAGGGAGGGGCCCGGGCGTTAGCCCGGGCTACCTTCCTTGTCCCTTTTATATTTCCGTTGCTTGGTTTGTGGGTTTGTTTGTGTGTAACAATTCAACACAGTTTGCACTTTTGGTCGAGAATTTGGGCGAAATCACACAGTTTGCACTTTCCAACTGGGAAGGCGTGGATGCCGTGCTTTTTGCTCTTCATTTTCAAATGGTAGTGGGATGGGAAGTGGTGGATCACCGTTTTTTGGGGGATAGAAAATGAAAACGAGTTTACGTGAGCTACACGGCAATATTGGAAAAAGCCATTTTGTTCTACTGGCGATTTGGAAGGCGGCTGGGATGCATTGAGACAGGTATTTGTCGTTTGTTTTTGGCTCAACCTTCTTTCCTTTCTCTCTTTCTTTTCATTCTTCTCTCCAACCATCTTCTTTCAATTGTAATCAACGTTTCTCATTGTTAGATGTTTACGCCCTATGTTGAGAGAAAGTGAGCCCTACTATCCCCATTTCCACTGTCTATGTAGCCCCACTGTCTATGTGAGCCCCTCTATCCCCATTTCCACTGTTTATGTAGCCCCACTGTCTATGTGAGCCCCTCTATCCCCATTTCCACTGTCTATGTAAGCCCCACTGTCTATGTGAGCCCTACTATCCCCATTTCCACTGTCTATGTGAGCCCCACTGTCTATGTGAGCCCCACTGTACCCATTTCCACTGTCTATGTAAGCCCCACTGTCTATGTGAACCCTACTATCCCCATTCCCACTGTCTATGTAATCCCCACTGTCTATGTGAGCCCCTCTATCCCCATTTCCACTGTCTATGTAGCCTCACTGTCTATGTGAGCCCCTCTATCCCCATTTCCACTGTCTATGTAGCCTCACTGTCTATGTGAGCCCCTCTATCCCCATTTCCACTGTCTTTGTAAGCCGCGCTGTCTATGTGAGCCCCTCTATCCCCATTTCCACTGTCTATGTAGCCCCACTGTCTATGTGAGCCCCTCTATCCCATTTCCACTGTCTTTGTAAGCCGCACTGTCTATGTGAGCCCCACTTTCCCCATTTTCGCTGTCTATATAGCCTCACTGTCTATGTGAGCCCTACTATCCTCATTTCCACTGTCTATGTAAGCTCCACTGTCCATGTGAGCCCTACTATCCCCATTTCCACTGTCTATGTGAGCCCCACTGTCTATGTGAGCCCCACTGTACCCATTTCCACTGTCTATGTAAGCCCCACTGTCTATGTGAGCCCTACTATCCCCATTCCCACTGTCTATGTAATCCCCACTGTCTATGTGAGCCCCTCTATCCCCATTTCCACTGTCTATGTAGCCTCACTGTCTATGTGAGCCCCTCTATCCCCATTTCCACTGTCTTTGTAAGCCGCACTGTCTATGTGAGCCCCTCTATCCCCATTTCCACTGTCTATGTAGCCCCACTGTCTATGTGAGCCCCTCTATCCCCATTTCCACTGTCTATGTAAGCCCCACTGTCTATGTGAGCCCCTCTATCCCCATTTCCACTGTCTATATAGCCTCACTGTCTATGTGAGCCCCACTTTCCCCATTTTCGCTGTCTATGTAAGCCACACTGTCTATGTGAGCCCCTCTATCCCCATTTCCACTGTCTATGTAGCCCCACTGTCTATGGGAGCCCCTCTATCCCCATTTCCACTGTCTATGTAAGCCCTACTGTCTATGTGAGCCCCTCTATCGCCATTTTCGCTGTCTATGTAAGCCCCACTGTCTATGTGAGCCCCACTGTCTCCATTTCCACTGTCTATGTAAGCCCCACTGTCTATATGAGCCCCACTTTCCCCATTTTCGCTGTCTATGTAAGCCCCACTGTCTATGTGAGCCCCACTGTCTCCATTTCCACTGTCTATGTAAGCCCCACTGTCTATGTGAGCCCCACTTTCCCCATTTTCGCTGTCTATGTAAGCCCCAATGTCTATGTGAGCCCCACTGGAGAACCATCGCGCTCTGTTTCGAAGAGAGTATTTGCGTTCTAGGAGAAAAGAGGGCCAGGAAGCTCCCGCCAGCCTGGAATAGAAACAAGGGAGGGGCCCGGGCGTTAGCCCGGGCTACCTCCCTTGTCCCTTTTATATTTCCGTTGTTTGGTTTGTGGGTTTGTGTGTAACAATTCAACACAGTTTGCACTTTTGGTCGAGAATTTGGGCGAAATCACACACTATTGCACTCTGAAACTGAGATGGCGTGAAATCCGTGCTTTTCGTTTTTCATTTTCAATTGGTAGTGAAATGAGAAGTGGTGGATCACCGTTTTTTCGGGGGTTAGAAAATGAAAACGAGTTAACGTGAGCTACACGGCAATATTGGAAAAAGCCATTTTGTTTCACTGGCGATTCGGGAGGCGGCTGAGATGCATTGAAAGAGGTATTTGCTGTTTATTTTTGGCTTTATCTCCTTCCTTTTCTCTCCTTCTCATTCTTCTCTCCAACCATCTTCTTTCAACGTTTCTTATTGTTAGATGTTTACGCCCTATGTTGAGAGAAATTGTCTTTTTCACTGTCATTTTCACTGCCATTTTCACTGTCTATGTAAGCCCCACTGTCTATGTGAGCCCTACTATCCCCATTCCCACTGTCTATGTAATCCCCACTGTCTATGTGAGCCCCACTTTCCCTATTTTCACTGTCTATGTGAGCCCCTATATCCTCATTTCCACTGTCTATGTAGACCCCACTGTCTATGTGAGCCCCACTTGCCCTATTTTCACTGTCTATGTTAGCCCCACTGTCTATGTGAGCCCCACTGTCTATGTGAGCCCTACTATCCCCATTCCCACTGTCTATGTAATCCCCACTGTCTATGTGAGCCCCACTTTCCCCATTTTCACTGTCTATGTGAGCCCCACTGTCTATGTGAGCCCCTATATCCTCATTTCCACTGTTTATGTAGACCCCACTGTCTATGTGAGCCCCACTTTTCCTATTTTCACTGTCTATGTACGCCCCATTGTCTATGTGAGCCCCACTGTCTATGTGAGCCCCTATATCCCCATTTCCACTGTCCATGTAAGCCCCACTGTCTATGTGAGCCCTTCTATCTCCATTCCCACTGTCTATGTAAGCCCCACTGTCTATGTGAGCCCTACTATCCCTATTTCCACTGTCTATGTAATCCCCACTGTGTATGTGAGCCCCTCTATCCCCATTTCCACTGTCTATGTAAGCCTGTCTATGTGAGCCCAACTTTTCCCATTTTCACTGTCCATGTAAGCCCCACTGTCTATGTGAACCTCTCTATCCCCATTTCCATTGTCTATGTAGCCCCACTGTCTATGTGAGCCCCTCTATCCCCATTTCCACTGTCTATGTAAGCCCCACTGTCTATGTGAGCCCCTCTATCCCCATTTCCACTGTCTATGTAAGCCCCACTGTCTATGTGAGCCCCTCTATCCCCATTTCCACTGTCTATGTAAGCCCCACTGTCTATGTGAGCCCCACTGTCTCCATTTCCACTGTCTATGTAAGCCCCACTGTCTGTGTGAGCCCCTCTATCCCCATTTCCACTGTCTATGTAAGCCCCACTGTCTATGTGAGCCCCTCTATTCCCATTACCACTGTCTATGTAAGCCCCACTGTCTATGTGAGCCCCACTGTCTTCATTTCCACTGTCTATGTAAGCCCCACTGTCTATGTGAGCTTCTCTATCCCCATTTCCACTGTCTATGTAAGCCCGACTGTCTATGTGAGCGCCTCTATCCCCATTTTCACTGTCTATGTAAGCCCGACTGTCTACGTGAGCCCCTCTATCCCCATTTTCACTGTCTATGTAAGCCCCACTGTCTATGTGAGCCCCACTGTTCTCATTTCCACTGTCTATGTAAGCCCGACTGTCTATGTGAGCCCCTCTATCCCCATTTTTACTGTCTATGTAAGCCCGACTGTCTACGTGAGCCCCTCTATCCCCATTTTCACTGTCTATGTAAGCCCCACTGTCTATGTGAGCCCCACTGTTCTCATTTCCACTGTCTATGTAAGCCCCACTGTCTATGTGAGCCCCACTCTTCCCATTTTCACTGTCTAGGTAAGCCCCACTGTCTATGTGAGCCCCACTGTCCTCATTTCCACTGTCTATGTAAGCCCCACTGTCTATGTGATCCCCACTCTTCCCATTTTCACTGTCTATGTAAGCCCCACTGTCTATGTGAGCCCCACTGTTCTCATTTCCACTGTCTATGTAAGCCCGACTGTCTATGTGAGCCCCTCTATCCCCATTTTCACTGTCTATGTAAGCCCGACTGTCTACGTGAGCCCCTCTATCCCCATTTTCACTGTCTATGTAAGCCCCACTGTCTATGTGAGCCCCACTGTTCTCATTTCCACTGTCTATGTAAGCCCCACTGTCTATGTGAGCCCCACTCTTCCCATTTTCACTGTCTATGTAAGCCCCACTGTCTATGTGAGCCCCACTGTTCTCATTTCCACTGTCTATGTAAGCCCGACTGTCTATGTGAGCCCCTCTATCCCCATTTTCACTGTCTATGTAAGCCCGACTGTCTACGTGAGCCCCTCTATCCCCATTTTCACTGTCTATGTAAGCCCCACTGTCTATGTGAGCCCCACTGTCTATGTAAGCCCCACTGTCTATGTGATCCCCACTCTTCCCATTTTCACTGTCTATGTAAGCCCCACTGTCTATGTGAGCCCCTCTATCCCCATTTCCACTGTCTATGTAGCCCCACTGTCTATGTGAGCCCCACTGGAGAACCATCGCGCTCTGTTTTGAAGAGAGTCCTTGCGTCCTATGTTGAAAACTACTTACGCTTGAAGACTTCGGAAACAAACAAAAACATCTCGACGCGGCCACCGGCCTAGGCTCAAACAAGGGAGGAGGAGGCGGCTTTAGCCGCCGGCGCCCTCCCTTGTCTACTAATATAAATGGGTAGTTTGGTCTGTGTGTGTGAAGGAAAAAGTGTGTGATCCAAATGATGCATTTGCCCTTTTGGTCGAGAAATGAGCGAAAAGTTGCACTTTGTAGTTGGTTTTGGGAAGAAGCGCGTGAGCGATACGTGCTTTTGCTGATTTTCATTTCGGAAATTTCTGTCACCGGCTGTTGCTGGGAAAATATTTTTTATTCAGGGAACGATCTGGCGCTCTATGATAGAAAGAACTGTCGCTGTCTATGTTAGGGAGAGATGTCGCGCTCTATGTTACGGAGAGATCTCGCGCTGTCTATGATGGGGAGAACTCTCGCTGTCTATGTTAGGGAGAGATGTCGCGCTCTATGAGAGATCTCGCGCTGTCTATGATGGGGAGAACTCTCGCTGTCTATGTTAGGGAGAGATGTCCCGCTCTATGAGAGATCTCGCGCTGTCTATGATGGGGAGAACTCTCACTGTCTATGTTAGGGAGAGATGTCGCGCTCTATGTTAAAGAGAGATGTCGCGCTCTATGTTAAGGAGAGATGTCGCGCTCTCTGTTAGGAAGAGATGTTTCGCTCTATGTTAAGGTTGAGGATAGATGTCGCGCTCTCTGTTAGAGAGATATGTCGGGCTCGATGTTAGGGAGAGATGTCGTGCTCTATGTTGGGGAGAGATGTCGCGCTCTATGCTAAGGAGAGATGTCGCGCTCTATGTTAAGGTTAAGGAAAGATGTCGCGCTCTCTGTTAGGAAGAGATGTCGGGCTCGATGTTAGAAAGAGATGTCGCGCCTTATGATAGGAAGAGAAGAAGAGCTCTTGCGCTCTATGTTAGGGAGAGCTCCCGTGCCTTATGATAAGAAGAGAAGAAGAGCTCTCGCGCTCTACGTGAGTTAGAGCTTTCGCGCCCTACGTTAGCGAGAGCTCCGCGCTCTCTGTTAGAGAGATCTATGTAGTAGAAGGCATGACGCCTCCTGTTGAGAAAAACGTGATTTGAATGGTTGGGAAAAACGTTAGTTCGGCAAATGGAGGAGAAATTAAACAAATAGTCCTATAAGCTCTCGCCAGCCCGGAATAAAAACAAGGGAGGCGGAGGCGGCTTTAGCCGCCGGCGACCTTCCTTGTATCTACTAATATAAATGGGTAGTTTGGTCTGTCTGTCTGTTTGAAGGAAAAAGTGTGTGATTTCAAATGATGCATTTGCCCTTTTGGTCGAGAAATGAGCGAAAAGTTGCACTTTGTAGTTGGTTTTGGGGAGAAGCGCGTGAGCGATACGTGCTTTTGCTGATTTTCATTTTTGCCCACATTCAATGAGCCTCGGCTGGGTTGCAGTTATGGCTGTGGGCCTTCTCAATAAAGGACAAATTTTACGTCAGAGTAGACTGGAGAGACGGGTCTAACAAAGAGTGCACGTACGTGGAAAAATCAAGCATATAAGCGCGGCGCTGAGCGGAGAGAGCCATTCGAACGGTGTGTTCGCTCTAATGATGGCTGCTATGGACGGGACTGGGCTGATGGACAAAGACGGATCTACTATCGGTGGAGCTGCCGGGCCGGTTGCCTGTGAAGAGGAAACAGAAGAACCTCTACACCCGGCAAATTGTAGACGAAAAAGAAGATTTCTCAATGTGTTGTTACGGCTTCATGATTGAGCTTACGATTACGGAATATGGCTGAAAGAGGTGATGGAACGTGAAGGAAATTATTTAGAAATAATCGTACAGACCGTTGCATTGAAAACGTCTCGGGAAATGCAAGCATTATGTTTAGGTTATTGTGCTCAAGTCATGTTGAGAAAAAACCGTTTCGCTCTATGTTATAATAGGGCTCTCGCGCTCCATGTTAAAGGTAGTCGCGCGCTGTATGTTAAGGAGAGCTTTCACACGTTAATGTTAAGCAGTACTCTCGCGCTCTATGTTGAGGAGAACTGTCGCGCTCTATGTTAGGGGGAACTGTCGCTGTCTATGTTCGAGAGAACTTTCGCTGTCTATGTTGGGAAGAACTCTTGCTGTTAATTTTAAAGAGAACTCTCGCTGTCTATATTAGGGAAAGATGTTGCGCTCTTTGTTAGGAAGAGATGTGGTGCGCTATGTTAGAGAGAGATGTCGTGCTATATGTTAAGGTTAAGGAGAGATGTCGCGCTCTGTTAGGAAGAAATGTCGCGCTCGATGTTAGGGAGAGATGTCGCTCTCCATGTTAGGGAGAGATGTCGCTCTCTATGTTAGGGAGAGATGTCGCGCTCTATGTTGGTGAAAGATATCGCGCTCTTTATTAAGGAGAGATGTCGCGCTTTATGTTAAGGTTAAGGAGAGATGTCGCGCTCTCTGTTGTTAAAAACGTGATTGAAATGGTTGAGAAAAACATTCGGAGACATTGAAAAATAAATAAATACTCCGAGAAGCTCTCGCCAGCCTGGAATAAAAACAAGGGAGGCGGAGGCGGCTTTAGCCGCCGGCGACCTACCTTGTTTTTGTTGATGCATTTGCCCTTTTGGTCGAGAAATGAGCGAAAAGTTGCACTCTGTAGTTGGTTTTGGGGAGAAGCGCGTGAGCGATACGTGCTTTTGCTGATTTTCATTTTTGCCCACTTTGAATAAGCTGCGGCTGGGTTGCAGTTTTGGCTGTGAGCCTTCTCAATAAAGGACGAGTTTCACGTCAGAATAGACTGGAGAGACGGGTCTAACAAAGAGTGCACGTGCGTGGAAAAATCAAGCATATAATCGCGGCGCTGAGCGGAGAGAGCCATTCGAACGGTGTGTTCGCTCGAAGGATGGCTGCTCTGGACGGGACTGGGCGGATGGACGAAGACGGATCTACTCTCGGAGAAGCTGCTGAGCCGGTCGCCCGTGGAGAGGAAAACCGCTGTTCAAGACCGGAGAACCAAGAAGAACCTCAACACCCAGAAACAAGTAGACAAAAAGAGATTTTTTCCATGTTGTTACTGCTCTATGATTGAGCTTACGGTTACGGAATATGGCTGGAAGAGGTGGTGAAAGGTGGAGAAAATCATTTCGAAATAATATTTCAGACCGTTGCATTTAAACCTTTTCGGGAAATGTTTAGGTTGTCGTGCTCATGTCATGTTGAAAAAAAATCGTCTCACTCTCTGATATAAAGGGGCTCTCGCGCTCCATGTTAAAGATAGCTCGCGCGCTGTATGTTCAGGTGAACTATGGTGCAAGAAGAGCTCTATGTTGAGAAACTAACTCACGCTCTGTTAGGTATAATTGTCGCGCTCTATGTGAAAGAAAGGTCTCGCGCTCTATGTTAGGAAGAGATGTCGCGCTCTATTTTAGGGCGAAGAAATAACGCGCTATACGTTAGGGAGGATGTCGCGCTCTATTTCAGGGTGAAGAGATGTCGCGCTCTATGTTGGGGAGGAAGTCGTGTTCTATGTAAGTATATTAGGGAGAAATGTTACGCTCTATGTGAAAGAAAGGTCTCGCGCTCTATGTTAGGGAGAGATTTCGCGCTCTATGTTGAGGAGAGCTGTTGCGCTTTATGTTAGGGAGAGCAGTCGCGCTCTATGTTAGGGAAAGATGTCGCGCTCTATGTTAGGGAGAAGAGAGGTCGCGCTCTATGTTGGGGAGGAAGTCGTGTTCTATGTAAGTATGTCAGGGAGAAATGTTGCGCTCCATGTTAGGTAGAGTGTGGCTCTAAATGTTGTAGAAACATTGCGCCCCACGTTGAGAAAAACGTGATTTAAATTGTTGATAAATCGTCGGAAAATAGGGTGAAAATTGGACAAATACTCCGAGAAGCTCTCGCCAGCCTGGAGTTAAAACAAGGGAGGAGGAGGCGGCTTTAGCCGCCGGCGCCTACCTTGTCTGTTTCATATAGTAGTTAGTAGAACACGTTTGTTGTTCTACTTACTTGTTTTTTCTCTATTTTCTTTCTTTGTGTTTTTCTGTTGTTTTTTTCTTGTGGTTTTTTCTGTTTGTTTATTCCTTGTTTCATATAGTAGTAAGTAGAACACGTTTGTTGTTCTACTTACTTGTTTTTTCTCTATTATTTTTCTTGTGTTTTTTCTGTTTGTTCATTCCTTGTTTCATATAGTAGTAAATAGAACACGTTTGTTGTTCTACTTACTTGTTTTTCTCTATTTCCTTTATTTTTTCTGTTGCTTTTTTTCTTGTGGTTTTTTCTGTCTGTTTATTCCTTGTTTCATATAGTAGTAAGTAGAACAAGTTTGTTGTTCTACTTGTTTTTTCTCAATTTTCTTTGTGTTTTTTCTGTTGTTTTTCTTGTGGTTTTTTTCTGTTGGTTTATTCCTTGTTTCATATAGTAGTAAGTAGAACAAGTTTGTTGTTCTACTTGTTTTTTCTCAATTTTCTTTGTGTTTTTTCTGCTGTTTTTTTTTTCTTGTGGTTTTTTATGTTTGTTCATTCCTCTTGTTTCATATAGTAGTGAGTAGAACAAGTTTGCTGTTCTACTTATTTTTCTCTATTTTCTTTATTGTGTTTTTTATTGTGGTTTTTTCTGTTTGTTTATTCCTTGTTTCATATAGTAGTAAGTAGAACACGTTTGTTGTTCTACTTACTTGTTTTTTCTCTATTTTCTTTATTGTGGTTTTTCTGTTTGTTTATTCCTTGTTTCATATAGTAGTAAGTAGAACAAGTTTGTTGTACCATTTACTTGTTTTTCTCTAATTTCTTTATTGTTTTTTTTTCTTGTGGTTTTTTCTGTTTGTTTATTCCTTGTTTCATATAGTAGTGAGTAGAACACGTTTGTTGTTCTACTTACTTGTTTTTTCTCTATTTTCTTTATTGTTTTTTTTTCTGTTGTTTTTTTTTTCTTGTGGTTTTTTCTGTTTGTTTATTCCTTGTTTCATATAGTAGTAAGTAGAACAAGTTTGTTGTTCTACTTACTTGTTTTTACTCTATTTTCTTTATTGTTTTTTTTCTTGTGGTTTTTTCTGTTTGTTTATTCCTTGTTTCATATAGTAGTAAGTAGAACACGTTTGTTGTTCTACTTACTTGTTTTTACTCTATTTTCTTCATTGTTTTTTTTCTTGTGGTTTTTTCTGTTTGTTTATTCCTTGTTTCATATAGTAGTGAGTAGAACAAGTTTGTTGTTCTACTTGTTTTTCTTTATTCTCTTTATTGTTTTTTCTGTTGCTTTCTTTCTTGTGGTTTTTTCTGTCTGTTTATTCCTTGTTTCATATAGTAGTTAGTAGAACACGTTTGTTGTTCTACTTACTTGTTTTTTTCTCTATTTTCTTTCTTTGTGTTTTTCTGTTGTTTTTTTCTTGTGGTTTTTTCTGTTTGTTTATTCCTTGTTTCATATAGTAGTAAGTAGAACACGTTTGTTGTTCTACTTACTTGTTTTTTCTCTATTATTTTTCTTGTGTTTTTTCTGTTTGTTCATTCCTTGTTTCATATAGTAGTAAATAGAACACGTTTGTTGTTCTACTTACTTGTTTTTCTCTATTTTGTTTATTTTTTTCTGTTGCTTTTTTTCTTGTGGTTTTTTCTGTTTGTTTATTCCTTGTTTCATATAGTAGTAAGTAGAACAAGTTTGTTGTTCTATTTACTTGTTTTTCTCTAATTTCTTTATTGTTTTTTTTTCTTGTGGTTTTTTCTGTTTGTTTATTCCTTGTTTCATATAGTAGTAAGTAGAACACGTTTGTTGTTCTACTTACTTGTTTTTTCTCTATTTTCTATATTGTTTTTTTCTGTTGTTTTTTCTTGTGGTTTTTTCTGTTTGTTTATTCCTTGTTTCATATAGTAGTAAGTAGAACAAATTTGTTGTTCTACTTACTTGTTTTTACTCTATTTTCTTTATTGTTTTTTTTCTTGTGGTTTTTTCTGTTTGTTTATTCCTTGTTTCATATAGTAGTGAGTAGAACAAGTTTGTTGTTCTATTTACTTGTTTTTCTCTAATTTCTTTATTGTTTTTTTTTCTTGTGGTTTTTTCTGTTTGTTTATCCCTTGTTTCATATAGTAGTAAGTAGAACACGTTTGTTGTTCTACTTACTTGTTTTTACTCTATTTTCTTCATTGTTTTTTTTCTTGTGGTTTTTTCTGTTTGTTTATTCCTTGTTTCATATAGTACTGAGTAGAACAAGTTTGTTGTTCTACTTGTTTTTCTTTATTCTCTTTATTGTTTTTTTTCTGTTGCTTTCTTTCTTGTGGTTTTTTCTGTCTGTTTATTCCTTGTTTCATATAGTAGTTAGTAGAACACGTTTGTTGTTCTACTTACTTGTTTTTTTCTCTATTTTCTTTCTTTGTGTTTTTCTGTTGTTTTTTTCTTGTGGTTTTTTCTGTTTGTTTATTCCTTGTTTCATATAGTAGTAAGTAGAACACGTTTGTTGTTCTACTTACTTGTTTTTTCTCTATTATTTTTCTTGTGTTTTTTCTGTTTGTTCATTCCTTGTTTCATATAGTAGTAAATAGAACACGTTTGTTGTTCTACTTACTTGTTTTTCTCTATTTTGTTTATTTTTTCTGTTGCTTTTTTTCTTGTGGTTTTTTCTGTTTGTTTATTCCTTGTTTCATACAGTAGTAAGTAGAACAAGTTTGTTGTTCTATTTACTTGTTTTTCTCTAATTTCTTTATTGTTTTTTTTCTTGTGGTTTTTTCTGTTTGTTTATTCCTTGTTTCATATAGTAGTAAGTAGAACACGTTTGTTGTTCTACTTACTTGTTTTTTCTCTATTTTCTATATTGTTTTTTTTTCTTGTGGTTTTTTCTGTTTGTTTATTCCTTGTTTCATATAGTAGTGAGTAGAACAAGTTTGTTGTTCTACTTGTTTTTCTTTATTCTCTTTATTGTTTTTTTCTGTTGCTTTCTTTCTTGTGGTTTTCTCTGTCTGTTTATATCCGTTTCATATAGTAGTTAGTAGAACACGTTTGTTGTTCTACTTACTTGTTTTTTCTCTATTTTCTTTCTTTGTGTTTTTCTGTTGTTTTTTTCTTGTGGTTTTTTCTGTTTGTTTATTCCTTGTTTCATATAGTAGTAAGTAGAACACGTTTGTTGTTCTACTTACTTGTTTTTCTCTATTATTTTTCTTGTGTTTTTTCTGTTTGTTCATTCCTTGTTTCATATAGTAGTAAATAGAACACGTTTGTTGTTCTACTTACTTGTTTTTCTCTATTTTTTTTATTTTTTTCTGTTGCCTTTTTTCTTGTGGTTTTTCTGTTTGTTTATTCCTTGTTCCATATAGTAGTAAGTAGAACAAGTTTGTTGTTCTATTTACTTGTTGTTCTCTATTTTCTTTATTGTTTTTTTTTCTGTTGTTTTTCTTGTGGTTTTTTTTTCTGTTGGTTTATTCCTTGTTTCATATAGTAGTAAGTAGAACAAGTTTGTTGTTCTACTTGTTTTTTCTCAATTTTCTTTGTGTTTTTTCTGCTGTTTTTTTTTCTTGTGGTTTTTTCTGTTTGTTCATTCCTCTTGTTTCATATAGTAGTGAGTAGAACAAGTTTGCTGTTCTACTTATTTTTCTCTATTTTCTTTATTGTGTTTTTTATTGTGGTTTTTTCTGTTTGTTTATTCCTTGTTTCATATAGTAGTAAGTAGAACACGTTTGTTGTTCTACTTACTTGTTTTTTCTCTATTTTCTTTATTGTGGTTTTTTCTGTTTGTTTATTTCTTGTTTCATATAGTAGTAAGTAGAACAAGTTTGTTGTACCATTTACTTGTTTTTCTCTAATTTCTTTATTGTTTTTTTTCTTGTGGTTTTTTCTGTTTGTTTATTCCTTGTTTCATATAGTAGTAAGTAGAACACGTTTGTTGTTCTACTTACTTGTTTTTTCTCTAATTTCTTTATTGTTTTTTTTTCTTGTGGTTTTTTCTGTTTGTTTATCCCTTGTTTCATATAGTAGTTAGTAGAACACGTTTGTTGTTCTACTCACTTGTTTTCTCTCTATTTTCTTTATTGTTTTTTTTGTTGTTTTTTTTGTGGTTTTTTCTGTTTGTTTATTCCTTGTTTCATATAGTAGTGAGTAGAACAAGTTTGTTGTTCTATTTACTTGTTTTTCTCTAATTTCTTTATTGTTTTTTTTTCTTGTGGTTTTTTCTGTTTGTTTATCCCTTGTTTCATATAGTAGTAAGTAGAACACGTTTGTTGTTCTACTTACTTGTTTTTTCTCTAATTTCTTTATTGTTTTTTTTCTTGTGGTTTTTTCTGTTTGTTTATCCCTTGTTTCATATAGTAGTTAGTAGAACACGTTTGTTGTTCTACTCACTTGTTTTCTCTCTATTTTCTTTATTGTTTTTTTTTGTTGTTTTTTCTTGTGGTTTTTTCTGTTTGTTTATTCCTTGTTTCATATAGTAGTGAGTAGAACAAGTTTGTTGTTCTACTTGTTTTTCTTTATTCTCTTTATTGTTTTTTTCTGTTGCTTTCTTTCTTGTGGTTTTTTCTGTCTGTTTATTCCTTGTTTCATATAGTAGTTAGTAGAACACGTTTGTTGTTCTACTTACTTGTTTTTTTCTCTATTTTCTTTCTTTGTGTTTCTCTATTATTTTTCTTGTGTTTTTTCTGTTCGTTCATTCCTTGTTTCATATAGTAGTAAATAGAACACGTTTGTTGTTCTACTTACTTGTTTTTCTCTATATTCTTTATTTTTTTTCTGTTGCTTTTTTCTTGTGGTTTTTTCTGTCTGTTTATTCCTTGTTTCATATAGTAGTTAGTAGAACACGTTTGTTGTTTTACTCACTTGTTTTCTCTCTATTTTCTTTATTGTTTTTTATTGTTGTTTTTTTTTGTGGTTTTTTTCTGTTTGTTTATTCCTTGTTTCATATAGTAGTAAGTAGAACATGTTTGTTGTTCTATTTATTTGTTGTTCTCTATTTTCTTTATTGTGTTTTTTTCTGTTTGTTTATTCCTTGTTTCATATAGTAGTAAATAGAACACGTTTGTTGTTCTACTTGTTTTTTCTCAATTTTCTTTGTGTTTTTTCTGTTGTTTCTTTTCTTGTGGTTTTTTCTGTTTGTTTATTCCTTGTTTCATATAGTAGTGAGTAGAACAAGTTTGTTGTTCTACTGCGCACGATAGAAAATAGAACACCAAGAAAAAACAACGAAAAAAACATCATAAAGAAAATAGAGAAAAAACAATTAAGTAGCAATTATTTTGCTTCACTTTAACCCTATGGTCAACAACTGAAGGTTGTTTCCAACTGTACGTTCTGTTTTCGGAGGTACCGAGCAGAAGGCCTAATCGCAGTGAACTTCCAAATTACATGTTTTCGATACATAACCGGGATGGGATTTGCTCCGAGCAGATCAAAGTCATTCATTCTTGCATAGCTTGTCTCCGTGATGTTTCAAATGAGAAACTCATGAACATCTCATGAGTTACCTGCGAAATGTTCCGACAACGTGGTCAGCATGGTCAAAATAGAAGTGATGAGAAAAACTTTCGTAGACGTCGCAGTGCGCCACGCGCAGGTAGAAGCCCGACGAGTGGGCGTGGCCTGGTAGAAGCCCGGCGAGTGGGCGTGGCCTGGTAGAAGCCCGGCGAGTGGGGCCTCTCCAAAATCATCCCTCCGTGAGTTTGGGTGCTTTGCCGTGAACCTGCATGTACATAGCGGGAGATGGATGGGACATGCGGGAATCGACAAAGTCAGGTGTCGAGACTTAAGATGAATAATGGTTTGCAATAAGCAAACTGAGCGGTTTCCAAAGGCGAACGTTCACAATTCCCCACATGAAGAGCCGTAACTACAACATCGTTAAATAAACACAGCAGAAATACAAGGCACCTTTTTTCAAAAAGTTTCCGGGGTCAAATTGTTCGCTCATTTCGACGAGTCATGTTTCAATTTTGTTTTTGTCTGTATTTTATCATTTATACAAACAACACAACACGTTTTTCTATTAGAATAAAAATTCGAACGACGTCGCAAACAGTTGAGAAGTCGACAACTGTTTTATTCCGTACTGTTCTCGGCAAGAAAACAGCCCAAGACAATCGCAAAACTAATTAATTCTTAGAGCAAATTATCTGCGAATTCCAGCGAACAAGAAGTTGCGGTACTCACGCGGTAATTTGCGTCAAAAATTCGCCAAACGTGGACTGATTTCCATTGACTGGTTCGCCGTTCGCTTCGGGAATAACCCGGTTCTCCTGTGAATTGGCCTTTCTTTTTTGGGTTTTTCTGTTCTGTCTTTCTTGTTGTTTTCTGTTGTTTCTTTCTTGTGTTATTTCTGTTGTTTCGTTTTTGTGATTTTACCTTCTTCCTTGTGGTTTTTTCCTTCTTTTTCGGGTTTTTTCTGTTTTTTTTTCTCAGAGAATTCCCTTGAGAGCCGATCGGTTCGGAATAGCGGTTCGATTTTTTTTCGCGTCGGAAAGAACCCGGTTCTCCTGTGAATTGGCCTTTCTTTTTTGGGTTTTTCTGTTTTGTCTTTCTTGTTGTTTTCTGTTGTCTCTTTCTTGTGTTATTTCTGTTGTTTCGTTTTTGTGTTTTTACCTTCTTCCTTGTGGTTTTTTCCTTCTTTTTCGGGTTTTTTCTGTTTTTTTTTTCTCAGATAATTCCCTTGAGAACCGATCGGTTCCGAATAGCGGTTCGATCGGTTTGGTTCGATTCTCCTTTGACTGGTTCGCGGTTCGCGTCGGAAAGAACCCGGTTCTCCTGTGAATTGGCCTTTCTTTTTTTGGGTGTTTCTGTTTTGTCTTTCTTGTTGTTTTCTGTTGTCTCTTTCTTGTGTTATTTCTGTTGTTTCGTTTTTGTGTTTTTACCTTCTTCCTTGTGGTTTTTTTCCTTTTTTTTCGGGTTTTTTTCTGTTTTTTTCTCAGAGAATTCCCTTGAGAACCGATCGGTTCCAAATAGCGGTTCGATCGATTCGGTTCGATTCTCCTTTGACTGGTTCGCGGTTCGCTTCGGGAAGAACCCAGTTCTTCTGCGAATTGGCCTCTCTTTCTCGGGTATTTCTGTTTTGTCTTTCTTGTTGTTTTCTGTTGTCTCTCTCTTGTGTTATTTCTGTTGTTTCGTTCTTGTGTTTTTTCTTTCTTCATTGTGGTTTTTTTTTTCCTTCTTTTTCGGGTCTTTTGTTCTGTTTTTTTCTCAGAGAATTCCCTTGAGAACCGATCGGTTTCCACTAGCGGTTCGATCGGTTCGGTTCGATTCTCCTTTGACTGGTTCGCGGTTCGCGTCGGAACCCGGTTCTCCTGTGAATTGGCCTTTCTTTTTTGGGTCTTTCTGTTTTGTCTTTCTTGTTGTTTTCTGTTGTCTCTTTCTTGTGTTATTTCTGTTGTTTCGTTCTTGTGTTTTTCCCTTCTTCCTTGTGGTTTTTTCCTTCTTTTTCGGGTTTTTTCTGTTTTTTTCTCAGAGAACTCCCTTGAGAACCGATCGGTTCCGAATAGCGGTTCGATCGGTTCGGTTCGATTCTCCTTTGACTGGTTCGCGGTTCGCGTCGTAAAGAACCCGGTTCTCCTGTGAATTGGCCTTTCTTTTTTGGGTCTTTCTGTTTTGTCTTTCTTGTTGTTTTCTGTTGTCTCTTTCTTGTGTTATTTCTGTTGTTTCGTTTTTGTGTTTTTCCCTTCTTCCTTGTGGTTTTTTCCTTCTTTTTCGGGTTTTTTCTGTTTTTTTCTCAGAGAATTCCCTTGAGAACCGATCGGTTCCGACTAGCGGTTCGATCGGTTCGGTTCGATTCTCCTTTGACTGGTTCGCGGTTCGCGTCGGAAAGAACCCGGTTCTCCTGTGAATTGGCCTTTCTTTTTTGGGTCTTTCTGTTTTGTCTTTCTTGTGGTTTTCTGTTGTCTCTTTCTTGTGTTATTTCTGTTGTTTCGTTTTTGTGTTTTTCCCTTCTTCCTTGTGGTTTTTTCCTTCTTTTTCGGGTTTTTTCTGTTTTTTTCTCAGAGAATTCCCTTGAGAACCGATCGGTTCCGAATAGCGGTTCGATCGGTTTGGTTCGATTCTCCTTTGACTGGTTCGCGGTTCGCGTCGGAAAGAACCCGGTTCTCCTGTGAATTGGCCTTTCGTTTTTGGGTCTTTCTGTTTTGTCTTTCTTGTTGTTTTCTGTTGTCTCTTTCTTGTGTTATTTCTGTTGTTTCGTTTTTGTGTTTTTCCCTTCTTCCTTGTGGTTTTTTCCTTTTTTTCGGGTTTTTTTCTGTTTTTTTCTCAGATAATTCCCTTGAGAACCGATCTGTTCCAAATAGCGGTTCGATCGGTTTGGTTCGATTCCCCTTGGACTGGTTCGCGGTTCGCGTCGGAAAGAACCCGGTTCTCCTGTGAATTGGCCTTTCGTTTTTGGGTCTTTCTGTTTTGTCTTTCTTGTTGTTTTCTGTTGTCTCTTTCTTGTGTTATTTCTGTTGTTTCGTTTTTGTGTTTTTGCCTTCTTCCTTGTGGTTTTTTCCTTCTTTTTCGGGTTTTTTTTCTGTTTTTTTCTCAGATAATTCCCTTGAGAACCGATCGGTTCCGAATAGCGGTTCGATCGGTTTGGTTCGATTCTCCTTTGACTGGTTCGCGGTTCACGTCGGAAAGAACCCGGTTCTCCTGTGAATTGGCCTTTCTTTTTTTGGGTCTTTCTGTTTTGTCTTTCTTGTTGTTTTCTGTTGCCTCTTCCTTGTGTTATTTCTGTTGTTTCGTTTTTGTGTTTTTACCTTCTTCCTTGTGGTTTTTTTTTTCCTTTTTTTCGGGTTTTTTTCTGTTTTTTTCTCAGAGAATTCCCTTGAGAACCGATCGGTTCAGAATAGCGGTTCGATCGATTCGGTTCGATTCTCCTTTGACTGGTTCGCGGTTCGCTTCGGGAAGAACCCAGTTCTTCTGCGAATTGGCCTCTCTTTCTCGGGTATTTCTGTTTTGTCTTTCTTGTTGTTTTCTGTTGTCTCTCTCTTGTGTTATTTCTGTTGTTTCGTTCTTGTGTTTTTTCTTTCTTCATTGTGGTTTTTTTTCCTTCTTTTTCGGGTCTTTTTTTTCTGTTTTTTTTTCAGAGCATCCCCTTGAGAACCGATCGGTTCCGACTAGCGGTTCGATCGGTTCGGTTCGATTCTCCTTTGACTGGTTCGCGGTTCGCGTCGGAAAGAACCCGGTTCTCCTGTGAATTGGCCTTTCTTTTTTGGGTCTTTCTGTTTTGTCTTTCTTGTTGTTTTCTGTTGTCTCTTTCTTGTGTTATTTCTGTTGTTTCCTTCTTGTGTTTTTTCTTTCTTCATTGTGGTTTTTTTTTCCTTTTTTTCGGGTTTTTTCTGTTTTTTTCTCAGAGAATTCCCTTGAGAACCGATCGGTTCCGAATAGCGGTTCGATCGGTTCGGTTCGATTCTCCTTTGACTGGTTCACGGTTCGCGTCGGAAAGAACCCGGTTCTCCTGTGAATTGGCCTTTCTTTTTTGGGTTATTCTGTTTTGTCTTTCTTGTTGTTTTCTGTTGTCTCTTTCTTGTGTTATTTCTGTTGTTTCGTTTTTGTGTTTTTACCTTCTTCCTTGTGGTTTTTTCCTTTTTTTTCGGGTTTTTTTTCTGTTTTTTCTCAGATAATTCCCTTGAGAACCGATCGGTTCCAAATAGCGGTTCGATCGATTCGGTTCGATTCTCCTTTGACTGGTTCGCGGTTCGCTTCGGGAAGAACCCAGTTCTTCTGCGAATTGGCCTCTCTTTCTCGGGTATTTCTGTTTTGTCTTTCTTGTTGTTTTATGTTGTCTCTCTCTTGTGTTATTTCTGTTGTTTCGTTCTTGTGTTTTTTCTTTCTTCATTGTGGTTTTTTTTTCCTTTTTTTCGGGTTTTTTTCTGTTTTTTTCTCAGAGAATTCCCTTGAGAACCGATCGGTTCCGAATAGCGGTTCGATCGGTTCGGTTCGATTCTCCTTTGACTGGTTCGCGGTTCGCGTCGGAACCCGGTTCTCCTGTGAATTGGCCTTTCTTTTTTGGGTTTTTCTGTTTTCTTTTCTTTCTCGTTGTTTTCTGTTGTTTTTTCTTGTTGTTTTTGTTTCTTCTTTTGTGGTTTTTCCTCTCGCTTTTTTCTGTTTTTTTTTCTCTTAGAGCATTTGGGAACCGGTCCGTGCTGTTTTTCTGTTTTTTTCTTGATGTTTTCAGTTTTTCTTTCTGTGGTTATTTTCTTTCTTTCTTGTGTTTTATTCCTTCTTTCTGGTGTTTTTTTTCCTGTTTTTCTTTCTCAAAGCATTCTCTTAAGAACCGATCGGTTCCGATTAGCGGTTCGATTGGTTCGGTTCGGTTTTCCAGTGACTGGTTCGCGGTTCGCATATTTTTCGCCGAATAAATAAAATGTAATACTGCCCACCGAGTCATGTTTTTGTCTGATATCTTATATTAAAATTCAAAAAACCTTTCCACAATGATTTTCCAAACACCTTTTCACAATAATTCACTTATTTAAAGAAATATAATTCAATCTATTTGTAGAAATTTGAGTCAATATATTTATAGAAATATAATATATTTTCCCAGTCTCACCTTTGTGAAAAACAGTTCGAACACTTTTTTCTAATAGAAAATCAACATCGATGCGCAAGCTGTTAATATTTCCCATAACATTTTCATTCGCGTAATAAAAACAGACTGAGAGTTGTCTAATCATACTGTGACAGTCTCCGTAGGAATGAAAAGTACTACAGCAAAGTAAGGTTCATATAAGACCTATTTATGTCAAAGTATCATTGAACTTATAAACTGAATAAATGAATTTATTACGGAAACAAGGCGTGTGATACAACAATTACATTGAATAATTGAAAAAAAATCAAAATCCGATTACTAAATTTCTATGGGAAACATCAAATAGTATCATTATACATTACATCAAAAACCATTTGCTTTCATATAAGCCACCAACTCATGCAATACAGTGACGTAATTGGGAACTTCTTAGAGCGAAGGTGCCAGAGTTGAGGCGAAGAGAGAAGTAGAAAAAGTAAAAGAAACAGATGGAAAGAGAATTTGAGAGAGAGAAAAAGAGAAAAACAATCACAGAGTACGAAACGTGTCTTTTGTGTTGGGGGTAGTGTTTTGAAGTATTACTATTACTTCATCTAAAATAATTCAAATATTCTCGTAAAGTTGATCCAACTGTCTCTTCAACTGAAGAGAATGTGTGTGCTCGGGGAATATTTCGAGTGCTTTCGATAGAAGATTTCGACTTTCCTGGTATTGACCCGTCTGAAATGGAAATTGGGATAAAAAATGAGAATTGAGTGTGTCACAAAGCTTTTAAACACAAAAATAACTTTAAACTTTTATTTGTCGGAACGATTTGACGAATAGACATATGTTGAAAACGGGCAGAACATTTGCAAAGCATAGCAGAAAGCGGAGGGTTTCTTACTGAGAATTGGGTGTGTTTAAACAGGAACAGTTTTCAATTTTCCGTCAGTTGGAGCCAATTGAGGATCGCACCCTCTTAATATAAATTTGAAATGAGAAGAAAGAATGATTACTACGGGTAAAACAAGTACCAAAGTGAAGGGTTTCTTTTCGAAAAATCACATAAAACCATTCACTTTGATGTCTACTTTGTGCGTATTGTAGGAGATTGCGAAAAGAAAAAAAATAAAGCATTTTAGTAGAATGAAGCGAAAAACGTGTTAAATTTTCGAACACAAAAACAATTCGAAGATTCTGTTTGTTGGAACCCATTGAGAATCGCACCCTCCTAATAAATGGTTGAAATGAGAAAGAAATATGATTAATAGTAGTGAAACATTTAACAGAGTGGAGAGCTTCTTTCCGAAAAAGTTGGTGGTAAACAACTTCTGAACACAAAAACAAATACAAGATTTGGTTCGCTGGTACCAGTTGAGGATGGTACCTTCTAAAAAAGAAATTTGAGCAAAACTCACCCTGAATAGCAGAAGAGCGAGATTGAAATGGGGCTCGAACAGATGGGGTGACTTGGAAATGGCATTGTAGTAGAGAGAGCGGGCCTGGTCCACGTTTCCTAGAATATACTGTTAGTCAATTGCACAGTCACGTAAAACATGTTAAACACAGCAGAACTCAAAAACGTGCCGAGACAACGTGCACTATTCTTCATTAGAATGATAACTTCAGGTGACTACTCCATTTACGTCTGTGTGAACGTTTTCGCAGATATTCTGGAGCACTTCCCTTTATCTATCCCTTGCTCACTCTCTCTTCCGTGTAGTATCTCCCCCCCCCCCCACCTTTCCTCTGTTGAAGAACCCCCAGATTGACCATGGCCTCCCCGTGGTTCGAATCCGCAGCCAACGCCAGGCGGAAACACCGATTCGCCTGCTTCACGTCACCCACTTCCTGAAAATCTAACGTTTTTCACGTGGAACTTTTTGACATATCTATAGTGTGTATCATTATTAAACTACAACCAAGATAAACTATGTTGTGCTTTGAGATCAAACTATAACCAAGATTTGGTGTTTTGTCACCTCCTATAGAAGAGTTTTACAATTATGCCTGAGTTCCTACCAGCATGACATGTCCAGTGTTGTACCATACGTCCGCTGCTACGTCGTCGGTGGCAATGGTGTGGGCTCTGGAAACATAATCAATACTAATCAATAGTGATCAATTTGACTGAAATAATCTTCAAGTATTTCATTGGTGTGAATAACGAAGGTAAACATGTCGTGAACGAGCTATCTAGCAATTTTATCTACAAAAACACAACACTTCTTCATTTGGTACTGGCAGAAAGAAACTGACTATGTGATAGTGTATGAAAGTTCTTGGTCCAACTACAACCTGAACACTAGTTTGTCGATTTTAAAATAAAGTGAAGATTAGAACACCATTTGTAGGGTTCGTCTGTGTCTAATCTCATCTGTGTATGCTGCCCTACATCGATGTGCTGTAGTTTTATCCCGTTGTTCGAAATTTGCGAATCGAGATCGAACAACAATCGATAAGGTCCCTCTGTAAAAAAGGAACCTACTTTTGTATGGAGGAAAGAGCGAAATCGAACTGTTGGCAGGCAAAGCAGCAGAGGCCGATGTTCAGGAGAAGTTCCGCGTTCGAAACACCCATCTGCATTATTCTTCTGCAAAGAAACTATTGTGAGACGTCCGATGAAATGTCGAGAATTTATGAAGAGATTTATCACTTAAAGTGGTAAGAGAGTTCAAAAAATTGACCAAGTTCAGTGAGTTATAGCAAAACAAGTTGGGAGATGTTGCTCCTGGTCTATCAGTTTCAGTACTGAACGTTTTTCAAGTAAATGTGATAAAAACCTATGTTTTGAAGAAGCATTTCATGAACATAAACTTGTTCTGTTATAGGGTTAGCGCTTTCAACGGCCAGCGTATAGTAAACAGTGTAAGTTGAGTACGTATGCTAGAACATGCGGGCACCAACTCGTCCTGCGCTTCTCTCTCTGCCTTTTTCGCGCCACTCGCATCCCGGCGGGATGTGAGAGCAGAGAAATAGCGTATGTTTGAGGAGACGCAGGATGGGATGAAAGTGTCGGGATCTTCTAGCATACGGACTTCGATCTATTCCGCTGTGTTTGTAGTTCAATCCCGTTGTATTTTGGTGTAAATTCGGACATTAGGACATGTATCGAGATCAAACTGCTAGAAAGATTTGGACAGTTTCTATGCTAGTGCTAGTTACGGAACTGACCTATAATACCGTAGTGCTATCTCGGGCTTATCGTTGTAGAAATAGCTGGTGGCAATACATGCAATTGCCTCGATGTTATTCGATTGAATCGACAGAATTTGTTTGTAAACCGAAATCGATTCTTCTAGTTCGTTTAGTTGCTGAAATACAAATAATTCGTGATACATTTTGGGAGTCCATGGTTTGTTTTTCGCTTTACTATAAAACTGATTGAAAAGTCTTCGGGGAATTTCAGGTTCTTGCGAAATTTGCACAGTGGATTTTGTGGTGAGCAGACATAATTGTAACATAAACGAACTGCCAATCTCGGTTGTGTATCCCGCTGTGTTTTTCGTTTAATCAGGTTGACGTTTTGGTAAAACTCGTAAACAATGACATGTATCGAGATCAAACTACAAAAAATATTCGGGATCAAACTACAATCAACATCCCGTAGCCCACCTCCCTCGCGCGAGCCATTCCCGTGAGAAGCGAGATGTCATTTGGGAAGCAGGACAGACCCTGTTCGTAATGACGAATTGCTACCAGCGGCTGGTCCAGTCGGCATGAAATCTGGAAACGAATATTTGAGAATTTTTTTCCTGATTCTGTTTTTGATAAATTATACTTATAATATGAATTTTCTCCCAATATTCACACAAAATAAATGTCTACTGCAAATCGGACAGAATTTCGAAATAGGAGTAAGTGATAGGCCTGCATATGAACTTGCACTATCGTTGTGAGGATCGAGTCGAGTTATTTATGATAAAATAATATTCACCTTCGCCAGAAAGGCATACGTTTCGACTAATTTCATGTGATTCAGGGAGGAAAGGAACTGTTTTTCTGCGTCTTGGAACATTCCCAATCTGTAAAGACAAATTTTTGGTTTCAACATTTGAACCAAACACGAGGTACCAAGATGTTCGATTGGATGTGGCGACGTTTCGGTGGATTAACCATTTTCAGGGTCTCGAAAAGGCACCAATCAACAAATCACCACAAACTCAATACATTAATACTCAACAATTGAAGGGGGGCTGAATGGAAAGCTAGTTTAAGTACCCCGGGGTACCATAACTTAACGGTGCGCGCGCCAAAACAGGCTAAAACATGTGAACCGTATGCAGATTCAGTTCGTTAGTTTGGATTAAATCTTGTATATATCGGTTTCTCTTGAGCAGCTCTTTCATATTAACTTTCCTTTATGCCCCCCCCCCCTTACCAAAACCAAAATATAACCATATGCCCAGACTCATTGACAGGGAAATGGAAAATGTTGATCCACACATTCATTGTTTCCGAAGCGTCATCCGTCATTACTATTTTTACAAACTTTCTAGTTGTGGTAAACCGCCTAGAATATTTACTCTCATGTCTTCCATTCAGTATTTTTTTCATACGTTTGTGTTTATGTCACCACAGAGTTCAATTCATAAATTCTAATCAAAAGCTAGGCCTTTACATTCTTTTCGTAAGAAACCTATTTCAATGAATTAATGTGTTTTCTGCAACATGGAAACCAACCGATAGTAACACTTTCCCAGTTGGTTTTTCCAGTACCAGTCTTTGTATTCAGATGCTTTGGTGGCAACTGCGGCGATCTGGAAAATAGGCGAATTATTTATTTAACCCGGTAATTCGTTCACCCCAGCAGTGATTATCTGGGTTACCTGGTTAACCATTTTGTTAAACACCTGGTTTCCCCGAAATACATTGAAAAAAATAGATACAGAATGGTGGACAGACTTGCCGGCAAAAATATTCCAGAATCTTTTTCTACATCGGACATCGATAGAGATAACAAACAGCAGTTGTCTTGTTCATCTTACATCTCCAAGGATGTTTTTTTTGATTATAAGATTGTTTACCCCTGTAGTTTATTTATTGATTATTTCCCCGTTACCCTCCCCCCCCCCACCCTGAAAGTCTTCTTTATTGATTATGCGATTGTTGACACCTTGGGGTCATTTATTGATTATAAGATTGTTTACCTGATGTGCCATTTTGATGTCTCCCTCGTGAAAGAAGACGTATTCGAACAGCTGTCGATTTACCTGCAATTACAGTCGGATTAAACTTTAATAATAATATTTCATTGTTCATATAAGACGGGTCCAACTAAATTTTTTCAAAATTTCCGTTTTTTTACCAAAATGTTGTCAACGGAGTGGGTGTGACAAGTAAACCATTATCTTGTCAAAGTTGCTGCTGTATCTGGGAAATATTAGAGCAAACCCAAATGACAAGCGCCAAACATGGATATTGATGTCTGCCAAGTGATACTATCACTGCTCAACACTTGACAAGTGATATAGGATTTGTCAAACCGTTGTGGACACCGTACCATCGATTTTGTATGGGACGGGGTTTGGCGAGCGGCCAGTTCGTCTGCGTATCATTGATCTACACACTCTCTCAACTGCTGGCACATAATCAACGACCGCTCGCCCCGCATCGCTCAATCAATTGAATCCTCTGCTGTCTTTATGGGGGAAATGGCGACTATAGTATCACTGCTCAACACTGACAATTGCCAGGAACGATCCTCTTTCTTGACACGTGTCAACAGGATTTTGCCTCATGCGGGAATCGAACCTGACCCCGCCATACCAAAAGCGAGACGCTTACCACTACACTAAGCGGGCTACGTTCCAGAGCGCGAACAGTTTGTACACACACACCGGAACGGGCATATTCATAACGGGATGAAAATGGATGACGAATTATGGGTGCGAATCTTTGAAAGCAAAAACGAGAAGGAAGAGTGAATATCGTAAACACTTAAACCTGCGATGTTGGGCAAAAAGTTGCTACTGGCTTTTAACTAGCTGAAATGTTTTTTTGCTGTGAACCTTTAAATTCACGTTTTATACTTATGAAATTTGATTTTTCAATAAACTCATCCTTTTTAATACACTCATGTGTGACAACGTTAGTCTGAACAACTGCGGCGGGGTTTTATATAGCGCGGTCCTTTCCTTTCAAATGCTCCTTAGTGTAGTGGTAGTGCTCTTGCTTTTGGCCCAGCGGCCAAGGGTTCGAATCCTCCCAACGGTTTGGCACGTGTCAAAATGAATCAGTGCAAATGGCAAATGGTAAAGATGATCCCTCTGGGTGACAAGTGACAAGAGAGCTCCGTTCACTTAGCATTTGCCAAAAGAATCTGATTCTCATTGTCAAATGCCAACATCGCGTTGACAAGAAAACTAAAATTGTGTCATTTCGACCGCAAGGCGCAAGAAAAAGTTCCCGTTCACAAATTGACAGAGTTCCGAGAATTACTTTGAATTTTGGAAAAAATTTAGTTGGAACCGTCTTATATGTATGACAACAGACTTCAATCCAAATAGACATAATTATATGGACAGGAAAGGAAGAAAAATGAATCAACCAACACAAATCTAGACGCAAAACCTGGTAATGCTAAATACTTAACGAAAGTGGCTAATAGTATTAGTTACTGAAACCTAAAAAACGTGCAAGTGAAATAAGAATGAAAGTTTTTGTTTTTGATCGTTCAATATCTCTTCCATTAAGTGTAATTCAATATCGCTTGTATCGTTTTCTTCAGATTTTTATTCTGTAGCTAACAAACTTGTGTTGATGAACAAAGTGAAGTGTGAGGCAAACTCTCCACTCAAAAAGTGTTTTGTTTGTACTTCGTTGCCTTTCGAAAAGAAAAAGTTCCGAAAAGAATTTCGTATCCGCGGATAAAAGTACAACTACATACTCCTACCTGATCATCTGATGCGTATTTCTCCACATTTAGACGTGCCAGATTCAGAAACGGACCATCCATTGAGGATGCCATAGAGGCCTGCAGTCAAAATCATATGGATTGCTCATCAAAACTTGTAAGCGAACTATACTACTTTACAAACAACGTGTTTTTGCTGCTCGTTCACGTGATGTAAGCATGAAACGTAAAACTTACCTGATATCGTTATTCGTAATAACAAACACAATTATAATCTATTTAGGGTAATTAGACCAGAATTCTGGTTTTCTATATGTGAAATGTTGTTTAGTTCTTATTCTTCTTTTAAAAACTAATCGATTGAATCGATGATTCCAGAGAAAACTACGAACCGTGCCGAGTCTCATCATCCTGGCAGAGCTGCTGCTCATCGCTCGAGCTGTTTTCGCAGTCCGACTTGTTCGAACTGCCTGAAATCGAAAAAGTCAGGCCAATTATGAATCTTTTATATATTTGATCTGCTTTTTTGGTAACCTAACCGGTTATGCTAATCCATTGTTCAGGTTACCTGAGTAGGTAAATGGTGGAATTGGAATACATTTCACTCCAAGTGTAAGCTAAAATCAATTGTAGATGTCAATTTTCGTCAGATAGTTAGCATTGGGGTCTATTCGACATTGGCCGTGAATTAGCGGGCGTGCATTGCTAAAGTGTGCTTCCGTGGCGCAATAGGTAGCGCGTTCGGCTGTTAACCGAAAGGTTGGTGGTTCGAGCCCACCCGGGAGCGAATGTTTTGTTTTCAACACGAGTGCTTTTTGATAAAGTTTAATTGAGAAACCAACTCTTTTAATCTCTGTAAAGTTTCAAACTTTTTATATGAACCTATATCAAAACCCAATTTCCCTCTAACATAAATTCATTAGAAAACAATGCAGAATATATCGGAAACATTTCCCTAAAAACCTTTATTTTCGTAAAAAAAACCTTTCCAATTGAAGCAATAAATGCGGAAAAGTCCTGAATGAATTAGACGAAATGTACCTGCTCCATAGTTCCTGGTCTGAGAGAGGTCAAAGGTCGAGCTACTCCAGACAAAGGTCGCCCCGAGGTGGTCATCGGTCTGCAAACTAACTTTTAACAGTCTTCAAAGATATTCAAACTATTTTCCTTGCTAATTTGCAAAACAAAACGCAAAATTACCTAATCATTTATGTACTACCATAGTTACTGTTCCGAAATTGTATCTTTGGTTGTTTACTTTGATCATAGTGAACCTCGTCTATATCTATAGCCTATCGGCTAGAAAAGTAGAATTGTCTGCTTTATGTGTAGTTTGATCACATATTAGATTCACCGGCTCTGATGTGTGTGCTGACCAAACTACAACTCACATACAACCGCGCCCTGTATTCAACCTTGACCGCATATAACCGAGAATACTGGTGATGAACGTGCTTCTGTGGCTTAATTGGTAGCAAGTGGCTGTCAGCCGAAAAATTAGTGGTTCGAGCCCACCCAGGAGCAAAACGTTTCTATTCCTATTTGTACCTGAGTATAGGATTAGTCCCCTTGGCACTGGTAGTCGGTCTTTGGAACGAGGTTCCCGGACGGGCGTTGGGGGCGATCACATTCTGGTCCAAGAAGGTCTCGGCTGCAACAATCTATAGTCGTCGTCAGTTCCACGTGGACTCCTAATTCGTGGATAATATTGTCAGCATTGGAAGACGGTTGGAAAAAATAAAGAAAAATAAGAGCGAACTAGAGTACGTATGCTAGAAGATCCTGCCCCTTTTATCCCGTCCTGCGTCTCCTCAAACATACGCTATTTCTCCGCTCTTACATCCCGTCGGAATGTAAGAGACGAGAAATAGTGAGGCAGAGCGAGAGACGCAGGATGGGATGAAAGGGCCGGGATCTTCTAGCATACGTACTCAGTGCCTCGTTTTAGCACACCATTCTCACGCGAACACGGGTGGGAATGTTACCAGAGAAGGAAACGTACTTGTAGAAAGCATGAGATCCACACTGCTCTCTTTGCCTCGAACGACAGAGATGTCGATTGTCAATCACACAAGTGCACATTGAAATAGTTTATACCTATACCAACATCCTCGTTTTCTAACTCGTCCACATATGTTTCCTCCGTCAGACAAGACAACTTCAGGGCCCAGGCTGCCTACAAATAAAATAAACTTGAGCGAAACAAATTTATTTTATTACTATAAATTTGTTTTTCTCAAATTCCAGTGATATATTGGAAAATAGAAAACCATAATAGGGTTTGAAGCCCGGGGAAAAATGTACAATCGCCCCCCACCCAACAATCACCCCCCCCCCCCCCCCCCCCCCCTCGTGGTACTATTACCCCCCACCTAATTGAAATCGCCGAAAAGTGGCGCGAAGGTGGGGGGTAATTGGTGAATGGGTGGGGGACATTGTACATCTTCGACAATGAACAATCACCCCCCACAATACAGAATGGGGGGGTGATATTACATACCCGGAACTGATGAACAATCACTCCCCACTCAACCCAAGCCGGCAGTAAATAAGTATGGTGTAGAATCGCCCCCCAAAGGTTAGGGGCGATTGTAGTACGAGCCCTTTTCAACCCATTTTCGACCAGGGTGGGGGGCAAATGTAAACTACTCCCGAAGCCCGTATGAAAGCTCTAGATTCTAAAGAGACCACCTTAATTTTTCGAGGTGATTTTATTCCACTAATAATACTTATTAATGCAAATTATCGACATATGGGTGGTTCCAATGGTTCTCTTCGTTCTCACTTAGGCTGTCTTCAGACTTTTTGTGCGATACAAGATACAGATACACGATTCATTTTTGAATTATTTGTATCGTCACATTTAGTATCCGTATCTTGGCGCCAACGTATCAGAAAAGTATGAACTTTCTAGGATACATTTTTTTCCGATTTCGTTAGTTTCAAATTCAAAAATAACTTTTCACAATTTTAATTTTTCGATTTCATAGATATTTATAGGTATCCTTCGAATTGACGTCTATCTCATCGCAGTCGACGCGACGCGCGCATGCGCCGCGCCAAAATGTGAAAATGAATGAATTTCGAAAAACTTTGGACGTCGGGAAAAACAAAAACGCTGGTGATCATCGTTATCGACTCCCATGCCATAAACTCAATTTCACTCACGCGAAGCGCGTGCAGGCGACGCGGCAGAAATATCAAAAAGAGTCGATTCATATGAAATTGGTGAAGGTGAGGTATTCGATAATGCTGGTTATGAATATATATTCAAAACTCGTAATATCTTCTTATCACCGTGGCTAACTACTCCTAATCCCAAAAATTTATCTTCATGCACAAAACTTGAAATTTTTCATCGCGTCGCGTGCTGCGCGCGCGCTCCACCCCAAGTTCGTACCAAGCTCACATCTGACTTCAAAATAATCGATTTTCTCAGGTTCCAAAGTTTCATTGAGTTCTACAGGTTTTCAAATTTTTGTCGCGGCGCGTGCACGCGTCGCGTGCGTGATAAAAAATTAATACCCACATTTGTTATCAGAAGGATCGATAACCACAGTTCTCAAATGTTATTCAAATCCGCATATTTTCTCATTTCAACGCGTCGCGTGTGCGCGTCGCGTGTGCGCGTCGCGTGTGCGCGTCGCGCGCGAGAAACAATTTTTTTGTGAAACCCAATCGGGTTTGGTTTGGGGGACATTCTATCCAATTGGAAAATTTACACAACAATTATAATTTTATGAGTTACAATCCGAAAACCTAGATGTATCCACGATATGAGTGAAGTGTAGAATGCCGGCCGCAATCTTCAAAAATTGTGTATCGTCGATTCAAAATGATGTATCTGACGCCGAGATACTGTAGAAAAAAGTATGAACACGAAAGATACATCGCGTGACGCATGTATCTGTCGCCGCTACAAAAGTGCAATCGATACCCATGATTAGAGCGCGCATACCCATGATTAGAGCGCGCATGTATCGTGTATCTTGTATCGCACAAAAAGTCTGAAGACAGCCTTACACTTGAGCGACAAGGTGCCAATAAAACTTCCAGGCTTCGCCGTGTTATACTTTCCCAAAATGATAAACTTCCAGGGAAAACGTAAACAAAATATTTATGAACTCTACTATTGCGCATGACATAGCTTTCTGTGAATTTACCATTGGGATTATTTACTTATCTAAGGCCATATATCTGCAAAATCTCCAATAATTTCCTATTTCTATAATAACCTCAACTTTACGTTGATTCGTACATTGTTTTTTTGTATTCTGAACCTTGGCTCGCCCTCGTTCAAAAAGCACATGAAGCAAGAAGTTGAGAGAACACCATGTGATACTTTAGTTCATGTATGTACTATACATAAATGTGTTGACTACATGAATGTTTTGAATAAATATAAAAATATTGAACTATATAACAGTGGTATCCTGACCCCTCTTTCCCCCTCCTACACCTCCCTTCCCCCGCTGTTTCCCCCAAATCTTTCTTTCTGTTACACAATGTTGGCAATGCCAGCTGTCGGAACTTGGTTACAAACACATACATAATAAGCGAAGAGCACCAGATGCGGACATTAAAAGGTAGAAGAAATGGACTAGAAGTGGATGTGATAATTGCAAGAACTTCTGTGATATGCTCAATATGTTTCACGTGTATCTTTGAAGGGCAGTATACATTCGAGGAAATGTTCAAATTTTCTAGGTGGCACAATGCTCTTATCAGGTGGCGTAGCAATCCCCACAAAAGTTCATGAGATCACCTCATGAGCTATTAGCACGAGTTTCTCATGAGATTCTATTGATTGCTATGCTACAACATTGAGAGTTAACGAGATGCTCATGAGGTATCTCATGAGAAACGCATATGAACTTCTCATGAGGTTGAAGGGATTGCTACGCCGCCAGGTCAAATTATTCTGTAGCGATACATTTCTAGTTTCAAACCAACAAATTCACATGTGAACTTTATTTACAAATTGTCTATAACTCGGGTGAAACAATTGCATTGTATTTATTTTGTGTGTAAGAGAGTTAGTTTTTCAAAAGTGACTTGAGAAAACTGTGCATTTTCGATTGAGTTGCTTATAACTCCTCATTTCTCTAACTTTAAACAAAACAAACCGAGTCAACACAATAACAGAAAAAACAAACCTGGTCCAGCGGGTTTTTGGAGAGAAGTTTTGTGCATTCCTCAGTTGCCAATTCTATCTGATTCGTGTTATATAGCCTGAGGGCCTTGAAGAGACCAGTAAACTCTATCACTGGGGCAGACGGTTCCATTTGGCTGCAACTGCTTGTTGAAAAGAAAATAGTACAATAAATGTTTTCTCATCTCAGCTGTGTAGTTTGATAACAAGATGAAAACGTTTTAGTTTGGTATTGATATGAAACCCACTGGTGGTGAATCTACCATTTATAGTCGTCGCCCACGGAAAGGCGAGAGGGTACTGTATATCTCACTATCCGCTGTGTACGCACACATGTTTCCGATTCCAAAGCTTGCCCGTGTGCGCTAATAGCGCAGTGGTTAGCGCCCTGCTACGAATAGTTTGCTCGCAGGTTCGATTCTGGCGAGAGACAGAAATGTATCAATTTGGCACTTATTATAGCACCAACTTTGTGTGGTTTAAGTTTGTAGTTTGCTCTCTGGACTCTTTGGTATATTATGCATGTCCATTTAAAAACATAGAAAGTAGCATTCTTCCTCTGTTATAGAAAAGAGTGTAATTTTACAATACAAAAAGCGTATTGTTATGTTTACACCTTGTTCGGGAACAAAAAAGAATAGCACTTTTACTTTAATTAACAAGTATATAAAGCTCCCCAACCAGCTTTGTTTGTAGTTTATTATGACAGAATAACTAAATGAGAATAGTACCAATAAAGAAAGGAAACAGATTCATATATGTTCGAGTGTGGGTAATCCGTTGGAAAACAATTCAGGGCGACATTTGTTACCATGGAAACTGGGTGCGCGCAACTATGCACATTTCTCGTCCGGTGAGGCATTCGTGCCAATTAACATTAGGATAAACCTCTGTTTTTGCGATTCAAATAATGTTTTTTGCAGAGAAAACATCCGTTTTTCCAAATGTGTGTTTGTTCACATAATCCCATTCCGTTTTGGATACCATTCGGTTTCGACTCGCGACGGAAATATCTTTTATTTGTCATGTTTTCCGTGTCAGTATCCTCGGTTGGTTTTTTTTCCTAGTTATAGGCTTATTCGCCTTTTCAAAAAGGACTCTATGGTGTGTGTTTCTTTATTTTGCTGTGTTTGTAGCTTGATCTAGTTGATCATCACGCAAAACTGACAAATAAAAACGTGTATCGACATCAAATTACACGATTCGGTCACTCCCTACATGCCATTATAAAATTGTTTACCGCCTTTGTGAAAGTCAGTTCAGGGATTCGCAGAGAAATTTTCACATCTCGGTTTTTACCAACTATTCAGCTTTCCGTCAGGTTTCTGACTTACATTTTCGTCAGTGACACTCTATTCATGAGAGCCTCCATTGGCCCAAAAAGTGACCTTGTACCCCAGTTTAGAGTGGAGATCTCACCACTTTCAGAAAACCGAAAAAAAGTGAATATTTTTTTGCTTCGATGTCATTTTCCAGTTTTTGCATACCATACACAATATAGTTTAGATAGACTTATTCATTCAATCATAGTGCATTTTACATATATTTATTATGCTCAATAGATGTATATGAGAACACATGGTAACAATGCATATTTTGGAGGCGGCGGGGGGAAAATAAAGTTGTCAGGAAGAGAAAAGTGCCCAAATATACTAAATTATTCATGTATAATACTACAAACGACTGGCAGGATGGAAAAGAAAACGCGACGCGACCGCGACGCGCGCGACGCTTCTCGCGACTTTTGGCGACTACCACATGCGTCGCACGTATTCTCCACGCACGTCACGGGGGGTTCCGAAGGAGGTCATACCGGTCTGCAACGAAATATCGATTGATTGGGGGGAGTGACATCATTGTTATCGAGATTATTGATTTTCGAATTAGATGTATTCTTTAAATTGTTGCGATTCTTCTAAACTACCGAGATTACTTCGAAATCTCTATTACATTGAAACCTAATACATTTACTTCACTATATCGATATCGAATTAATAACTTAAATTATAGATTTCGCTGTGTTTGTAGTTTGATCGCGTTGATTCCCCGTCGAACTCCGTAAGTAATGGCGTGAAACGAGTTCAATCTACAATTTCTTCTTTATCTCACCTGGTTAGCATGATCGGCCTCCTTCTGTCCGGACCAGAATGGAACATCGGGTCTGCGGGCCATATCGGCTGGCAGGTCCTCGTGGGTATCGTCGACGAAGTTGGTGTACACCTGGAAGGATGTTATTATGTATTTATGTTCAGAACTTTATCACTCCTAGAAGGATATGAATATAGTCTATCTCATCTCTATTGAGACTCCTACAGTACACATTCGAATTTTCCAAAACCAAATTGAATGCGGAATTCATAACTTTTTAGATAGCACTTACCTATTGACAACGAACTGGAAGTTATGATCATACTATATGTGAAAAGTAAAACGAAATAACCATTATCCCATCAAATTTCTAACCTGTCTCGGCTGTCCGAATCCGGTCTTTCCGGCCTGCGACTCGAGGAAGTTGACTCCCATCTGATAGGGGATCATGCCCTGCAAACATTGCAATGCATCAAAAGGTATATCCGACACAAAAGTCATTTCAAGTCTCAAATGAACACAACAGTCTTTCCATGAGGTCGATAACGTCATAACACAATTTATGGCCGGTCATTTCGGTCCAAACTTGAATTCGTTCGAAGCGCCTTCGATGTCCCTGTTTTGGGAGAGTTGAACGGAGAGTATCCGAAAACATCCATACTTGGACATTTCTCTTTTGTTCATTATGTGAGTTCGTTTATTTCACCCTAGATTACCATAACTTGTAAATCTATGATTTTTTACCTGAGAGCGTTGTTCCTGTGCCTGGAGCATGAAGACGGTGTTGTTTCTGAAGGCTCCGAATCCGGACATACCGGCCTGCGAAGCTCCTGAAACAGTGAAATTAACTATTCCATCTCATTTCGTCAATTGAATCTAGAGTACGGATAGTTTTAGTGCTAGTCATCTAGCAACCAAGTTCAACGAAAACAGTTTGTGAGTTTGAGCTTTGTTGGCGCCCACTGAACGCATATACTTGACACATGTTTGGGAAATAACTTAATCACTATCTCTGTTCATATTTTAGACAATATTTCATTTCCATGATTTGACCTACCCTCTCTCCATCCGGAGGTCTGTCTGCTGGTGGATCCCTCGTCATGGGGCATTTCTCCTCTCACCTCATCCTTGTACCTGGAAAAATCAAAGAGTCAGATTTAGATACAAATCAGTACTATACAAATCAGTACAACACAGTACAAGCTTCGTTTTTCCCCGTATCTGTGAGTTTGTTGTGTAGTTTTCACATTTCCAAATAATCCAAACTTTTTGGTTCACTCCGCTGCCAAACAGTTAAATTGGGCGTAGTTTGGGATGAAACCACTTTTGTATGTCCGCAATGTTGTGATCAAAACAAATGTGCGCCCAATATTTCGGAAAAGTTGATGATTTTTGCCGTGTCAATTTTGTAATGAAATCGATACTGTTACCCACTTGGTGATGTTGTGGCGGGGCATACCGAATCCGGTCATTCCGGACTGGTTGGCGAACCGGTTGGTTCCCATCTGAAGGTGAACAAAGCCCTGAGACTCACGGTCCTGGTCGTCGGTCTTGCGGACTGAAAAAGGGCTGTGTTATATATTGGAGTTATAGTCGTTGCCAACCGAATGGCGGGAGGCTACTGTATATCTCACTTTCCGCTGTGTAAGCATACATGTCTTCGATTCCAAACCGTACCACTCACTATACCAACTTTCTGATCGACTGCATTGAAGTTATCTTGGAATGATACTTCAGAGAAACGTCCAATTTATAGATTAGGCACATCTTGAAGTGATCTGCTTCTTTGGTGGATAATTTCGTAGATGTGATAATAAAATGGCAAGAATCATTGGCCACCTTGCTGCGTGAAAGTTGACTCGAGTAAAAAAACTGAACCAAAACAACCGATAAAATGGGTTTTGGCTTGTTTTACTAGAATTCATGGAATTCACGCTTTTTATTTTTGTCGGTGTGTTTAATTTTCGCGGGACGTCCATGCGAATTTGACTACGTAGATCAGGTCCAAACGTACCATCAACGATTCTAGGCATTCCGATTCCGGTCATACCGGCCTGAGAGGCCAGCTTGTTGGTTCCGGACTGGAGGGGCACGATTCCGTCGGTGGCACGGGCCTGAAGAAATAGTCGATAAAAACACAAGTCAAAAAAAATCTCGTGTCTAGAATGACCTTAAGTGATACTACAACTAAGTGATAGATAGTTAAAGTGAGTGACAAGCTCGTTTGTAAAAACATGCCTACTTTTTGACCATACTATGTTCTTGTCGGTTCCAAAATGGTTGTTGATCGGACCAAAAAATATTTTTAGAGCAGTGGTTGGAGCAGGATGTCTGAGGTTATTTACACCGATAGAGTATCTCATTTGAAAGTTCAAAAATAATATTTTTAAAGTTGTAAGAGTAATGTAAAGTATGTACCTTTTCCTCGGACACCTCGCTGGCTCCTCCGGTTCCCTTGGTCAGGTAGTTCACATCACGGGGGCAACCGAATCCTGAAAACTTACATTTTGGTATTTTGTTATTTATTCGAATATAAAACGTTTATAGGTGTTTTCCACGAGCCGTAAATTCAAAAAACACAAAGCCTTCGATCGATGGACACAAAGTCTATCAGTATTTGAAGGCATCGATTGAATTGAAGTTTTTTTGGAAACAGTCAGCTGTTACCGGCCTAGATCATGAAACGCGTACAAAACGTTCTTCATACCACAAAAAGTATACTTATTACGTTTATCAGCCCGGAAAACGTGCATTTTTGTTCACGTTTCACTAGTGAACGTACCGGTCTGTCCCTTCTGAGAGGCGAATTTGTTGGTTCCGGACTGGAGCCAGGTGGACGCCTTCAGGGATTCGATCTTCTTTTCGTCGGTCAACTCGGCGAGGTTGGGCGACTTGATCTTGTCGATGATGTCACGGGGCACACCGAAGCCTAGAAACAAATGGTTAAACAAAATAGTAAAGAAATTAACAGAAAGGTTTGTGTACTTCTTGCGCACTCGTACTTTGCACCATGAACATTTTCTATACTTGTGTGAAGTTGTTTCAGCATTTTTTCTCTATATTCCCGGATCATGTTTCGTAACCAAAAGAAATGTCAGAAATGAATGAATTCGCACTTTGAACTATTAATTCACGTGAAAACGTGAGAACGATACTTTCTCTAAAATTGGGAGTAAACGAGACGTGAACATCAAATACGTCAATGTTTCTCGATGCGGTGTTTCACACTTTCATGTGAACAATCGTTTGATTTGGCGTATAGGAAAAGCAGTGTAGTTTGAGTTGTTAGCTACGCAACATCAACATTAAATGGGTTCCTTCTATGTTTACTATTTTGGCGTTGAAGGCATTCAATTTTCTGGCCCCCCGGTTTCGTACATTCTCTTGTTTTGATTCCGAAATGAACGGTTTCCCAGTACTTTGTCCTCTCCGAACCAAGAATGACAGTAGTCACAAGAGATAAAAGGATTACCATATCTTTTCGCAAGTCGAAACAGACCTTTGCACCCGGACCCGCACATTCCTGTGCTACCATAGGAACACCAACAGAATATGGAGTCACACGACCAAGATTTTTTCGTATTCATTCCAAACAAAAATTGTTTGTTTGTTGTTGTTATGTGCAATGTAGTGTTTAGAACTACTTCGGCTTTTAGCTATAGTATTACACGTAAAGTTTCCCGGTACAATGGACTCTATTCATAAGGTTTAAGTTGGTTGTTTCTAGGAATTTAGAGGTTTCTAAGGTTATAGGGGGGAGACTAAAGGTTGCATTTCTAAGGATAAGTTTTTAATTCCAGGGATCCAAAACAACGTGAGTTGGTTCTACGAACTAAAAGGTTTCCCTTGTTCTATGGCAGTAAAGTGAGTTGCAGAGGCGTCTTAGCAAAGACGCCACATGTTGTAATAGTGAAACACACTCGGGCCGATAGGAAAGTTTATGTGTTATGGGGAAACACCATAATAATGTCAAAAAGACAAAATATTAAGAGTTTCAAGATGTTTCACTTCCTAGTTTTTCAATTTCGGCTGAATGAAACAGAGAAATGCTGTGTAAAAGTTTTTCAGAAAGTTTCTGATTTTAACGGTTTTCATCACTGTAATAAACATAGAATGATCAACTTCCTTGTTGTTCGTCTATTTGAGTACATTCGGGTGTTTTTCGCCTACGTACCGCCCGGTTGTCTAATGGTCGAGTATAAGCGGATTATAACAGTTTCATTGAAACAAAAGAAGACTTTGTCCTTTCAAAGTTCACCCCCCAAAAATGTCACGGAATGATTGAAAAAGAACGTAGGTAGGGTGATCATTGGTAGTATGTGATGAAATATTGATGAACCACAGGGTACTTGTCATTTTGAACATCTGAGCGACACTGGGGTAAAAGAGCATCTGATAACTCAGAATGTTAAGAATTGTATCATTTATTTTCCAAAGTGTGGTATAGGATTTGTCAAACCGTTGTGGACACCGTACCATCGATTTTGTATGGGACGGGGTTTGGCGAGCGACCAGTTCGTCTGCGTATCATTGATCTACACACTCTCTCAACTGCTGGCAGATAATCAGCGACCGCTCGCCCCGCATCGCTCAATCAATTGAACCCTCTGCTGTCTTTATGAGGAAAATGGCGACTATATCCCGGCGATATGTGAGAGCAAAGAAATAGCGTATGTTTGATGAGACGCACGTTGGAATAGAAAGAGCGGAATGTTCCTTCATACGGGGTTACGGTACCTAACACTTACCCTTCTGTGAGCAGATCATGTTGAAGTGTCTTGCCCGTTAGTATGAGAAATTGGTGACGGTTATAGTTTTTTGGTCTTCAAGCTGGGTTACGGTACCTGTTACTTTCTTCTGTGAGTGGATCAAAATTATTCGGGGAGCTGTTATAATTCTTCTGTGTTTCATCTAGGGTTACGGTACCTGTCATTCCCTTCTGTGACGCGTATTTGTTGGATCCGGCCTGGATGGGGATGATTCCCTCGGATCTCATCAACTTGTTCTTGTCATGCTTGGAGGGCTTTCCACCGGAGTAGTTGGCCTGCCTGCAAAACATAGGTATTGATTAGTGGGATTATCGGCTATTATAAGTAAACGTTTTCTTGATATTATCTTTAATCAATGTTTCACCAATCTTCATGAAAAACTAATGGCTTGTAGTTTGTTGCTGAGTATTGTAATTTCAACCAACAGAACTTCTTTACGGAAAACGTTCTAAAAATGTATGGGTTGAACTATTCAAGTTGTCTCCATGTTCCGGTGTTCATGAACTCCGAATGTTATAGTATGATATTGGAAGTAAGTGTTCAAAAAAATTACCAATATTATACAAGCTGTTCCCGAGAATTTGTTGTCTTCAAATTTTATTATTATTGTTCTATGTTATTTGTGTGCTATAATCCGCGTAGGAGCTCCGGTTCACAAGACTAATATGGTAGATAAGAAAATGTTCAAAGCGGTTCCGAACAGCGTTCGCCTTGGGGAAGATTAGTGCCATACTATATACACTCTTTGACTTTTTTCAAAATCTTTTTGATTATCGTGAACTTTGATGAAGTCGTGAAGTGCACGTGAACTTTAATGTGTGAAAGTTCAATTTAAGTTAAAGGAAGATTCATGTGAATCGTTTACGTTTAACTACAAAAGTCCGCGTAGGAGCAAAAAAACTACGGTTGTCACACTCGTATTCTCACAAAATTGTGGAGCAAGCAATTGTGCAGGCTTCGTGTTAGTTTTCCACAAAAAACGTTGGGAATATTCACGAAGAACCTAAGGGAGTAGTTTACATTTGCCCCCCACCCTGGTCGAAAATGGGTTGAGAAGGGTCCGTACTACAATCGCCCCCCACCTTTGGGGGGCGATTCTACACCATGCTTATTTACTGCAGGCTTGGGTTGAGTGGGGGGTGATTGTTTATCAGTTCCGGGTATGTACTATCACCCCCCATTCTGTATTGTGGGGGATGATTGTTCATTAACGAAGATGTACAATGTCCCCCCACCCATTTACCTATTACCCCCCACCTTCGCACGATTTTTCTAGGATTTCAATTAGGTGTGGGGTAATAGTACCACGAGGGGGGGGGGGGGGGGGGGGGGGTGATTGTTGGGTGGGGAGCGATTGTACATTTTCCCGAACCTAATACATAATTTTTCACAAAAAGTCCAAAAACATAAGTACTAACTTTCTGAGGACCGAGATGGGTACGGAGGGCGGGGGTGGGGCTCTGCCGGGAGTGGGACTCTTCAGGGCGGCTGGGGGAGGGGCGCGACGCTCCTCGGCGGCCGGAGCTGGAGCATCTTCCTCCTCAGGCTTCTCCTCTTCCTGGAAACATTAGATAACAATTATGATTGTAATATTAATCATAAAACTAATAAAGCTGCTCCTCTTCCTGGAAACAGTTTATGTAGGTATTGTTATTGAGAATAGTTAATAAGTTAGAAAGTGTAGATGTTTTCTTCAGTTGAAACATAGATCGACTGAGGATGAAGTACGAAAAATTGTATGTTTGCCTATTCAGTGCCTATTCCATTTGATGGTGTGGTGGATGTATTTTTTGTACAAGGTGTTTGTAGGCGGGCATACAAAAATGAGCTCTTGAAGGAAAATGAGGCGGAAACATCATTCGAGAACTGATTCGCATGATATGCAAACAAATATCCCTAAACGCTGAGAAGCTTCCGTTCTTTCAAAATTTCGTGTAAAAATCCCATTTTGTCTTTAAAAAACTGTTTTCCCTCTCTCTCTTTCTCACACGCAAATGTTGCTCAAGAAGTAGGCTAGTGTTTCAACGAGTTTGTAATGTTATTCGAGCCCCCCACATATTGTTGTTTCTTTCCCTGCCTGCGGTTGTCTCCGTAACACTATTACAACCCGGCTGGAGGCAGCATTAGAGACAGATACGCTGTAAAACGCGGCAGCGGCAGCACAAAAAGCGGGAAACTCTGCCATTCTGAGGTATTGATTGAATTTGGAGGGGGTTACAACTTAAGTTGAAGGTTGCTTTTAAAGTAAGAGGTTTTGTTATAGGAATTTAGAAATATTAACAACTTGAGTGAATAGGTAGAAGGTGATGACTTGTGTGGGACTCTCATAACTGAAACGTATACAATAGACATGAGTGATACGGTTGCTCTTTTAGTGACAGTTAGGAGACGTCAGTAAAAGAATACCCTAAGCAAATCACATTGCTGTGGGTTCGATCGAAAATGTTCAACAAATCGAAGGAAAATAACATCGTTAAGCTAAGGAAAATAACATTTACAATAGTTTTACATGTTTTTGTGAAATGTTTTAATATAGTGCATGTGAAATGACCGGTAAAGAAGTTTGTGGAAATGTTCACGCTCTGAATGTTTTTCAGTCACGTGCTATTCAGTAGCTGATCTTTTCGGAAATAAGGAAACATTTAAGTTCAAAATGTCGATCGAGACTTGGAAATAGAGGGCAAAATAGACGTGATAAGGGATTAAAACACAGTATTCGACATGGTCATTTTCAGTAAATTTGAACAAACAACTTTTAGATTTGAACACGCGTGAATGGTACTTTCTGCAGAATGTCTTCTTTTCGCGAAAATTTACGAAAATTTAAATTTACCTCCAGATGAATGATTTTTGGAAGTTACACTGAACAAGCTTGCCTTATGAAAAACATTCTCAGTCAGAAGATGTTTTGATTAATACTTCATAGAACCCTTGTTGGGTGATTGATACATCAACACGGAATATGTCAGGAACTGCGCGGATAGAATAAAATGGATCTTCCAAATATGTATTTTATCCTCCATACATTCAGTATTAACTATATCGAGGAGATCTAACAAAAATTACAAAGCACATGAAACTATGAATAACATCAAGACACCGCGTTTTCGAACACTGAAGGGTGAAGCAAACGCGGAACAAGAAGCAACTAACATTTTCCGCATCAGAGCAAGCTAGAAACATTGCAAATCGGAATACGTAGAAAAACAACTCACCGAACCTCCCAGTCAGAAAGAACGGAGAGCCCGCCAAAGCAAGAGTTTAAGAACATTCCTTGGTCAGAGAATTTTAGAGACAACGCAGATCAAGAGACTCAGAGAAACAACTCACGGGAGCTTCGGTGGTCTCCTCGGGCTCTTCTACCTCCTCCTCGTCCTCGTACTGAGACTCGTCCTCAACGTCAGACATGATGATAGTAGCTAGTAGTTGACTGCTGGTTAGATCCAAGCGAATGAGGGATCTTTATGCCCTCAGGCGCTTGCCCGAGGCAAAAGGGGCGTGGCCGGCCAATCAGCGCGCGCCGCCTCGCCCACTTACACTATTTTTACCGGGAAAGCCGCGCGAAGCCGAGAAGTGAGCGGGAATTGATCCACATTCCGATCAGAGCTGTTGTTTCTGGGGCAAGCTCTGTTGTAGTTTGATCTTAGATCACGGTTCTTGCCCAAAAAGCAGGCGATCAAACTATAAACACAACGGGGTTGGTGTCAAAAACAGGTCAATTTCACATTCTCGATCAGAGTTGTTGTTTTTGAAGGTGGAGATGGATGTATTGGAAATATGAGAAAAGACCGAATACTCGTTGTAGTTTGATCTCAATTACGGCACAGTTCACGAATGTCACCCGGAATACGAGGGGACCCAACTAGAACGAGATGTCATTTACAACTTGTTCAAGTGAGATCGAACCCTATGTGCGTTTATCTCAAATCGTAACGGCTCAACAGAAAACTTTTAGGATAAGATGATAGAGCGTACGTAGAAACAAACTCTATGATGAGAGAAAGCTCGTGAATTTTATGCGAGTTGAAGACACTACAACGTGTATTCATCGCAAACTTCATTTTTTCCGATCCACTCATTTTTTGTTTACTGGTAAACTGGTAATGCGGCAAAATTGAAAGAGTATGTCACTCATGGAATGTGCGGGTTGCTGATCAGAGCATGACGTCATAGGATGTGTTTGTGTGGGATTACCACCACAACATGGTCTTTTGAGTTCATCAACTATCCGAACTTCGTTTTGAGATGAGGAGCAAAATCAAAATTAAGGGAAGAAAACTGGTTACATATGCCAGAATTATGGAAAAGCGATTGAAATGAATAAAGTTGAGATCGTTAGAATGAGAGTCCCGTTTTGGTCTTCACTTTTGAATTCTTTTCGTTGAAGTATCACTCGAGATCTTCAAAATACACATGGTCTCAGTACAGAGTATCAGAACCCAGAACCGAAATTATTCTGCATTTCATGTCATTTTTTCACGTCAACATAGTGTGTGGACAATATTGGTGTTACAACTGTTGGACATAATATTGCGTGTCTGCGTGACCTTTTTCAGTAGCACGTAGGAAGCATGGGAGTTTCTGAATTCGATACTCACGTTTTCTGAACTCTCCAGGTAATAGTTCGGAAAGGTTTACCTAAATCCTATTGTAAATGAAGGTTTCATTTCAGCTCAGGGTGAAGCATTCTCTATTTTATGACCTTCTTCCCACAATACCAGGTGTTCATAAATGCTCACCAATAACAAATATATTAAACTCCAGGTAGATAAGAATGTAGTTGAAACTTGCCGGAAGTTGAAATGTAGACAAGTAAACAAATATGAATCATTTGTTTAGTTTCATTCAAGTTGTGGTTTTTGACCTTTTATGGTCCATCTTTTATATCAGTTTCTAACATTAATCTGTGAGGACTCATGAAAGGGTGGTCAATTTCTTACTTTTCCTAGAAGTTCACTGCGTTCCAGAGAACTTTGATTCGTTTGCAATGTTTCCCGAGTTGCTGTGTAACACTGTGCCGAACTCGTAAATATTGTCTGGAATAGCTAATACAACCTCAATTTCGTGAATGAGGTAGATTCTCAGTTTGAAATCACATTTTTCTCCCAAAAACTAAAAATGTTGTTTTCTAAACAGTAAATTATAGTTTCAGTATGAACTACTGACTAAGTGAACTCCATCTACAGAGAAATTATGTGCGTCACTTCTGAGTCAGCTTACCTTTCAAATTGTAGTTTGAACTTGATATAAAGCTTGATATAATACAAACTTTTTGAGTTTGTGCCAAATATCGTGAACAATAAAACTACATAACACAGCGGTACAGGACAGCCTACACTCTTTGCTTGCCCTAGTTAGAGGAAACCCTATAGACTCTTTTCGGTGTTTTCCATAGATTGTATCTAGAAACCGCAACATATTTTTTTGTGTTTTTTCCGGCATGTCATCTTTAAAAAAGGAGAACAGAAAGAGAAGATTGATGACGAAATCAGTTGAATGTTTACTTTTTATTCCGTTTTTCGTCTATTACACCCACTCCCCCACGGAGGGGAGAGGATTTACAATGATGTCTGACTGAGGGAAGGAGATAGTTATGGTTTTTGACAAACACTAGTATAAGCATATTAGTACAAAAGAAATAATTATAAAGCATGTTTGATGAGAAGTAATAACATTTACGAAGCACTTGTGAAATTTTTCCGAAAAAAAACATTTCTAGAAATTTGGCCTTACTGAACGTTTTGTGGTAACATTGTCATTTTTATACCAAACAAACAGGCTAGTTCATTTGATTTTGTTTGTGTTATTCGTTTAAAATCAAACACCGCGAGCCCTATCTACCTCTTTTTCTCGGAATAGAAAAGTAGTCGGTTTTGTTGACTGAACACTGATAGATGAAGCAGACTACCGGCTGTAAATCTCAGAATTCCGATAATTTTTATTGCACATATAACGATTGTAGTGTGAACCACGTGATATTCTCATCATTTCTCGAATAACTGACCATTTTGTACAGTATGACGAAATATCATCGATTTGAACTACAAATTACGACTCGGGAGTTTAAATTCGGCTCAATTACTACTTGTGATACCGTACCCCAATAGGTGTTCATCAATTTTGTCCAAATAAAACTACTCATTACTTATAGAAAGCGAATTTGGTGGAAAAACATGAAAAACTAATCATAACATGAGTACGTATGCTAGAACATTCCAGCATCTGCGTGCACTATTTTGCGAAACTCGTATACTGGCTGAAGGGAAGTGGGATCGGAGAATAACGTATTGTGTAACCTAATGAACCTGACGACCTTCTAGATACATTGTTGCCAGTTCTGTATGTTTAACCATAATGTAGGTGACCAGATAGCTCAGCTCGAACCTTTCCATGAGACCTCGCTACGATGTCGGAATGTTCATGAAAACGACCTCTGAAAAGACGACCCCCTCCTCACCCAACGCACGTGGTTTTCATTCAGTTCTTAAAGTACACCTAAATCAAATGTAATGTTATACAGTACAGTTCACGTGATAATCACGACTGGTTTTTTGTTGCGAATTAACACTTTTTTGTATTTTGATTTGCTATCATCGACTACGCTTGATTTCGTCGACACTCGTGTTTTAACTGGAATGTTTGGTGTTGAGGTGTTTTGAACTGTTAGATTTCCCACAATCTCAGTTTTTTTCTTGTACAGACTATTGAAAATACTATAGTGCCAGTTAACAAAACAGTGACACCAGACTGTGAAACACTATGAAAATCGTTGTGTGTGCACAAACACATGATTCCATGGATTTCTCACGTTTTCCGCAATTTTAATTCACTTTTTAAACATCGTAATTGTGCACAGCTAAACATGTAGGACATATAAGTGCAATATATGTTTTTATCAACCCTGCTTTTTATAGTTTAAGTGTCAAAGTTCTAAACTACTGTCCAGTGGATTTACTTAACATTCATTTTATATCCTTCATTTCCCTATCACATGTTTCCTTAGTAGTTACTTAGTAATGTTACTGATGGAATTCCACGTTGAACTTTTCATTACTGTGAGAGATCGTGCTATGTAGGCGGGCAACCCCGTTCCACGTGTAGTTGTCTACTAGTAGTGCTCTCTGATACTGATCGGTGCCCGTACCGGAGAAACAAAAACGTTTCTCATAACAACTCACACAATTGAGGATGTCTAGGCCAGCGTCCTCATGGAGTCAGAGCCTACTACCACCCCGAACACAAACAGTAACGCAGTTCAATCTACTTGGTATAGTTACGTTGAAAAATGCGATAGAAACTACTTAGTCACACCCTCCCATTTCTCAGATCAAAAAGGTAGTAGGTGTCATAGGGGTAATTGCCGTATTTGTAAAATTATGAACTTTAGCTCCAGGGTACTATGTACCACAACTCAGAATTTCATTGTTACAAATAAACCGAGCCAAGCCAACTGTGAGACTAAAAATGTGATTTATTGTATTACGTGTAACACGTGTAAATACCAATACGTGGGCGAAACCAAACAGAAACTCAGAGGTCGTATTAGTCAACATTTGTATTCTTTCACTAAGAAATCCATAAACACTTATCTTTCCAGCCACTTTTTCGAAAGCGGTCACAACCCAAATAACATATCGATTGACATTCTCGATTCAGTTCAGGGTGCTTTTGATAAACAAACTAAGATACATTTACACGATAAAGAGATTATGTGGATTAAAATCCTTTCATCAAGTTATCCATTTGGTTTCAATGATCAAATTAAAGGTTTTGGAAACATTTCCAACACTCCTAATCCACTTATTAAACCTGACCATCCCTTTTTTGTCATGCCTTTTCCAACACATCGTAAAAGTCATGGAAAGAAGCGACGATCTAAAACTTCTAGATCTCCTCAAAGAGATATTGATCAGTTATTGAATAGTGTTCAGATCATGCAAGGTAGAGAACTTTATCTGTTTTCAAGAACTCTCTCTAAACATGAGAAAGATTTGCTCCTTCAGTATGCTTTCGCAGGTGAATTTCTTACCAAAAAATTTGAATTCAGGTACAAACTTTATGCTTGTATCTGTAATCATTACTGGAAAACGAAACGAACTAAGTCTCAAGATACTATTGTTGCTAGTGTCACTATTCCTTTCATGTCTAAAAGTATAGAGCATCTTCATTTACCTAGCCTCTTCAATAAGAGTGTTGTTCACAACTATCTTTCTGAAATCAGTGGAATGCCTAATCCGAAAATTCGGGTGATCTTCACGTACAATCCTCCATTATCACTTAAGGTGTTCAATTATAACACGTTCCTCAAATTCACATTTACGTAATTTGCTAACATGTGGTACGAAATTCAGGTGTCAAGAGCCACCAGACTCAGCGTCGATTATTCAAGCTTGTCAAAAAGCGGTTCAATCAGTTATTGGAACAGTTCGTAAATGCTATAAACCTAACAAACAGGTTGTAGATACGTTCCAAGATATTCTAATGCAAAATGTTTGTAATACGGTATCTAACCGATTGCATACTCTTGATCCTGATTTGGACAATTCTTATATTTTGAATACTCGTGATTTGAATGATATCACAAAGTTACAAGAGCATTTCATTATAACTTGTGTCGATAAAGCAGCGACTAACTATGCATTTACTTGTAAAAAGTTATACGTACGAATGATGAATGCAGAAATTGAAAGAAGCAGTGTTTCGCAGTTTTCCACTTATGAAGTTTCCAATCATACTGTTGATGATGTAATCATTAAACATTCTAAGTTTATTGAAGGCTTGAACTTCAAAAAAGTGCAAGACCCTTCAATTCCTAAGATGTATGGTATACCAAAAATGCATAAAGCTATCATGAAGTTTCGTTTCATTACTGGTGCTAAAACTAGTCCGTTGAAACCTCTTTGCACCAATTTGCAAGTAATTTTGGCTCATGTACAAAAACATTTTATTAACTATTGCAATGTTATACACGAGAGAACCGGAGTTCGTCACTACTGGGCTGTAAACAACAGTTCACGAGTGGTGGATGACGTGACTCCCTTGCGTACCAGTAATAGTACACGTATTTATTCTGCTGATTTCGCTAGTTTATTTACTAATTTACCACATAGCGTGATAAAGCTGAATATGTTTCAGCTCCTTAGTGTTTGTTTCAAAAATCAAAACTATATACGTGTACAAGGTAACCATTGTAGTTACAGCGTATCTAATAATGGTACTGGTTCATTTTTCACTTTTCAAGAAGTTTGTTATTTACTTGAGTCACTTCTAGAAAATAGTGTTGCTGTATACGGTAACAAGGTTTATAGACAAAGATGTGGTATTCCACAAGGTGCCAGCTGCTCACCACAAATAGCCGACCTGACACTTAGCTACATGGAGTACAAGTTTATCAAATCAGTTTTAGAAACACGAGGGCAACATTTCGCACGAAAGTACAATTATACATATCGATATATCGATGATCTGTTACATATTTCCGATGTATCCGATAATTTCAAAGCAGATTTAGCTCAAATCTATGACTCTTCATTGAGTTTAGAAGCAACAGCGGATTTGAAAACAAATTGCGAGTTTCTCGATTTGGATATCACTGTGACAATTCCCCAGATTAAAGTATCTCTATTTAATAAAACTGATCTCTTCAAGTTTGACGTTATAAGATATCCAAACTACTTTTCGAATATCGATAGTAGAATTGGTTTGAATACAATTACTGGCGAAATAATACGAATAACACGTGCTTGTTCAGACTATGAAGATTTCTTAGCAAGAGCAAAACAGCTTGCTAGTTTTTATTTTAAAAATGGTTGGCCTAAAATGTTGATTCTTAGACGCTTCTATAAAGTAATTGCTGATAAACCATTTATCACAAGTAAGTATGCAATTGACTTGCAATTGTTTACTAGATTATTAGATGCAGTGACGTGAACTTTTGATCCAGCGAACAGTTCGATCAATAATTGTCTGTCCATTTTCTGACCCTCCTCTTGCACTCAGCTGACTCACTGGTCATCATTCTTCTCTTGTGTAAGTGTAAATGGACTCTTTTTACATCTTCTAACTCAATTTCTTGAAATAATCTCACTAGGTTAACTATAACAGGTCATCTACTGATGAGGGCATCCTGTTTGACATATGGATCGGTAATTGCCCGAAATGTCAAGGTAACTAATGTTTGTAATAGACAATCTAGGAATTTGCACAGTGCAAATAAATTTATCTCTCACTCTCTTCCCTCTTTTCATTCCTCTCTCCTTTGGACTTTTTTCTTTTATAAATTACTGAAGTAGCCTGATATCAACAGTTAGTCGAGCTTGTTTACACGAGCAACGTGGTTTTGTATAGTAGTTTCAATTTCCTAGTTTTCTTATAATTTAATGTACTTATGTTGTTCGGTTGTGAAATGACTGGCGAAATATGTTGACATTTAGCTGGCCATCTTTCGAAATGCTTTGTTGACCCTCACAGTTCATCAAAGTTGTTTCTCCCGATCGTTAGACAATCAATAACATTGTTGTTATTTGTATTAGTGTAACAGCAAAATTGACTAAGGCGTTTCAACTGCTTTCCATCACAAACCACATGCAGGAAGACATAAACAAGAATCTTTATGAGGCAATGAACACGTGTGCTGAGATCGCGGAGTAGGGAATTATGAGCGAGGCGAGATGCTTTCGGGATCCGGTTACCCGGTTACTTCCAGCCGGTTACTTCGGACCGGTTAATTCCAGACGAGGCGGACACTTATCCGGGTCGGTATGCGGAACCGCGGCCGGTACCATTCTCGACCAACTCCTTCATTATTCGTTCCAGGGCTTGCAAGTCGCGTTTCGGTCGGGCTGGAAAAAGTAAAATGAGTATATGAAGTTAAAGTTCGAGTTGTAGTTTGATTTAGGTGCACATGAGCAAGTTCCAAGTCAAGTTTTGACTATAAAGTGGTGGGATCTAACTACAGACACCACCAGCAAGCTATACCTAGACGATTGTGCTAACCACTGAACTAATATAAAAGTGTTGAGGTTGAGAATTGTGTACAGCAAAAATCAAGATACACAGTAAGCCACAAAGTGCTCAGAACACAAGTTATAATCTATGATTTGGTGGTAGTAAGTGTAATTTTTGTGACCTACGCAGATCGAAACTAATATGTAAATACGAGGGAATCAGACAGATTACACTATCAATGTACACTTTTCGGATTAAAACACCGGGTTATGAAATTCAGCACTGACACAAAGTACATATTGATGAAAAATTTTGCTCTACTAATAAAAGTGGTTTGAGTTTCAATACTCGATATCGCTCAGGTTTCGGAACTTTGAGACTGAACCTATGATCAGTGTCCGAACAAACGCGATCAAAAGTTAACTGAAGAAAGCGAGTGAACAAGTTGCAAACGGAAAGTATGAAGGGTTACACTCGAAGCGCGAACCCAAACTTGCACACAAAATCATCCGAAAGGTAAATATAATAAGAATACTTAGCTCACCTTCAGCGGGTGTCACGAGTAGTACAGTACACAGCAGCAGGGCGAAGAGTACGGTAATCAAGAGTCGATTCATTTTCGGGTTACTGTAGGTGTTGTGTGGTGTTTCGGGTGCAATCAGTACACTGAACTGTGGAGACTGGCGCTGAGGCTGCTTATAAGGGACCGCCTTATCTGTAACTGGGTCACCGTCACTGTCTTGCATACCACAGATGCCTGGGGCAATAAATAACTTCACGGAATCACGTTATCTATGCCTGCAGGCTAGAATAATCGGAAACAGAAAAACCGGAAAGAAATTGAGATTTACGATTGTAGAGTTGGGATAGTTGAGATTTAACTCGGCTTCGAAGTCAAGTTGAAACTCAAGTTGGTTCCAAAATCAAGTGAAGATCCGCACGTTGTATTTTTCTAAGGTTTGAGATAGTGTTAGAGATTGAATCCGATCCAACTACACTAGAAACGAGTTAATTGGTAAAACCAAAACGTGAAAACACGTTCGCATACCAAAGATGCCTGAGGCAGTAAATATCTATGCCGAACCACGTTATCTATCCTGCAGGCTTGAACTATCGGAAGCTGAAAAACCGGAAGACAAATACAGGTTTACGATTGTATAGTTGGTCAAGTTGAGACCAAAGTTGGTTTGGAAGAATGGAGTTTGCAGAGTTTGACCAAACTACACTAGAAAACAATGAAACACGTAAAACCTGAGGAGTACTTTCGAACCAGCTTTGCGTAAACTCAAAACCGGAAAATAATAACTCAAGCTCGAAACAGGAAAATATAGATATTTTCCTATAATCTTGAAAAGGTTCAATAGTTTGGACCATCTGAGTGAGTGTGAGAATGTTCTTTCGAGACGATTCTAGAAAAACTGTCTAGGTAGACTACACCGCTCTACTGTTCATGCAAAAACTGCAATAACTATTCTTATAGTAGGGAAAGTGATAATGATAGAAAACGAAAACTAAGATGAATCCGACAATCGGTTCGAGTGAGCGACATTTCGTGTCTAAATGATCATCGAATCCCATAAAACTCGCTATTTCCAAAAAATCGCCATTTCGTGTGCGAATCTGCAAGCAGAGTTACGAAATATGATGCAACCCCAGATTGTTCATTGGGCAGACTTTATAAGTCATGGTATTTAAGTTAAACACGTGAATCTACGTGAAAATGCGTGATAAGTAGTTGGAATTTGCTTGATTCACCATCTTTTTGCGATTTTAGGTTTCTGAAACCCAGTGCGATCACGAAAAAATCAGTTCTTATTAAAGTCGAATAAAATTTTAGAATGAAAGCGAGACGTGAAGATTTTCATGTGAAATGATTCTCTAGGCCATAACATAACATCCTAGTTTACGGTGGCTCTCACTTTCTGCTGTGTTCGAGTTCAAATATGTATGAGGAACTATTCATGTTGAACCATTCCTATCATTCCTATGCTTTTTCCTGGAAATTCTTGTTCGTTGTTCCTTGTCTACATTTTGAGAGACTACACGTCTAAGCCGAACTAATCCTATTACAAACACATGGTACAACATTTGCTGTAGGGTGTGGCCAAATCTTCATTCTCGTTTGATTTTTATACATTATTTACGAAATTGAACCAAAACTCAACTAGATCAAACTACAAACACAGCGGGATATTGCAACATACACCGTATAGACTGGCTTTATTATTGAAGAACTCCTTGAACACCATTGTGTGGACCGAAACTAACAGTTTATCCATACGGTGACGCTCAGTTTCTGCTGTGTATCTGTCCGGAACCATTCATGTTGGGCCATTCCTATCATTCAAACTTTTTTCCCGGAACTTTTTGTTCGTTGTTCCTTGTCTAATTTTAGGAGACTATACATTCAAGCCGAACTAATCCTATTAGAAACACATGCTAAAGAATTACATAATAAGTCACGGGTGCAAGGAATGACATAAAGAAATGAGCATCAAGTGGTAACTAATCACGTAAAATTATGGTGTTTTCGTACTTTATTCCCATAAGCACATAAGCTGTTCGTGAATAGCATAGGTATTGATTTGTTCTGCACATCATGTCATCAAATATAGCAACACGAAAACTGATCAAGATCTTTTAGGTAAGACCAGCTACAAACGTGGAAAAGCATTGATATTTTTTTCAGATACAGAGTCTCAGACAGCCTGCGTCTCTCTGACCTGCACGTACTCTCGTCTACGAGTAACCAGTACGCTGCAAAGTGACTAGCCAACTGACATTCTGAACAATTCCCAGCCAATTGGCCTGCCACTTTTGTAGTAGTATGCGGGTCAGAGATTCACAGAGTGTATGTCTGCGGTCTCATTGACCTGAATTGCTCTCTCGCTTTTCTAGCTGGCCAGTCGCAGAAAGTTCGCGCTCGCTAATGTTTCCGAGTCGATCCCAACAAAGTTTTCGAAGAGTGTCAAAAACTCTCAAGATTGTTTTCCAAAATGCACAAGTACTTTTCAAGATTTGTCCGCTTTGCTACGTGCGCTATCGCCTATTTTCATTGAGTGTATTCTGATTCATCTATCTGTTTTTGTGACTTGTGAGTCTCTTCGAAAACACGCGCTATCTGCTCTGTTTTGATAGAAGAACCCGTGTTTGATGAATTATTTCATTATCAACAGTGTTTGTCTAAAAATGTTATTTGGATGACATTGAATAACAACTGCTTGACAGGACTTATTCGTAGTTTGTTTGAAGGAACGTATCATTCATCAGTTCCAGACGAAACTGAGTTTGGAATCTAGCATCCGGCACCTTCATTCCATCCTGCGTCTCTCGTACTATTCTGCGAGACTGGTATCCCGGGATTGGGTGACGACTAAGCTCAAACGCATTAGGCTACGAGCTATAACTCAAGTTTGAACATCAACAGATGGTTCACAGTGTCACAATGGGTAGTTTATAGGATTAAACTGACTTTGTGGAAGTTTGGAGAGAAACAACTCATACAGTTTTCAATAAGAGACACCCGCTCAATGTGTTCGTCACCCACTCATCCCGGCAGGTTGTGAGAGCAGAGAAATAGTGTATGTTTTAGAAAAGTGCCAGGATACGGTCTCGGATGGGCAATAGTTGTGATCCAGTTCAACTAAGACCTTGTGGACCATTCGGACGTCAAATTCACCCCCCCCCCCCCCCCCCCCCCGGGTCTCTCTTTATACTTACTAAGCCGCAGGGCTTCTATGTCGGTGAGACGTGAGACCCTAAAAACACCGCAAGCTCAGAGAGACCCAGGTCGAAAACTGCGAATGGGGGGGGGGGGTGTTTCTGTGAATTGCACGTCGTGCGGCGTAGCAATCTCCACAAAAGTTCATGAGATCACCTCATGAGCTACTAGCACGAGCTTCTCGTGAGATTCTATCGATTGCTATGCTACAACATTAGGAGTTCACGAGTAGCTCATGAGGTATCTCATGAGAAACTCATATGAACTTCTCATGAGGTTGGACGGTTTGCTACGCCGCCTGATGCGATAGAAATGAGCAGTCGTGAAGTCCATTCATGAGCTGAATCTCCGCGTCCCAGAAACATAAGTATAACTAGTTTCACTGGACAGTCTTGACACACAGTCTCACACAACTTCAACTAGATTTTTCTGACGAGAAGTTTTCGAAATTTCCCATTGCCCTGTGGTATCTGTTTTGATTGATGAAGCAGTCCAACCAGTGTATTTTTCAATTGACTTTTATATAATCTAGAACAGTACAAATGTATCTTAAATGCACTTGAAAGATGAATGATTCACTTGCAAGTGTATTTTCTATTTCTCTTCCATGTGACCTTCTACTATTACTCATACCCACCCGGATCTTCAAATTAAAATTCACGTGAACCCCCCTCGTGATCAAATTGGTGGGGGGGGGGGGGGGGGGGGGGGGGGTAGTTACGAGTCTGCTTACGTCACCGGAAGTGGCGCGAGGGTTCTAACTATCTCTTCCAACATTCCAATCATATTTCAGTGAAATAAGATTTCTCAAGGCATGTCGATAATTTTACACCAAACTTTGATATAGAGTACATTGTATTACTTGATGTGACTAGTCTTTGAGGTGTTTTGATGTTTCTTTAGCTGTAAATACGATTGCTCTGAGTTATTAAGAACGTAAATCTGAGATAGAAATGGGATTAAAGTTGTATTTGCAAGCAATTTTCCAGGACAAATTTTATAGTTTCATACCCACGTGCGGTTGTGTGGTGTTATAATCTGATCTGTTTTTTCCTAGTTGTAAACTTGCAAGACACGTCTTTTACAACTGCTCTAATCACCACGGAAGTCATTTGAATGATCAGACATATAGGCATCAATAAAGATACAAACTAAACTACAAGATAATCAATAATCTAGAAAAAGGCTTTGGCTTTGAAAAAGTGGTTATATGGGACTTCAGAGGAAAACCATACGTATGAAACACATATACTACATAAATGACATACAAACTACACTATAAAAATTAATCAGTACTGGAAAGCTTACAGGTTCTGAGCAAACAGGTTGCAAATGTCAATGAGTGGTAACGAACCGATACAAATTATGATACAAATTTGATACAATTGTTTTTAAAGTTCGCTCACTTTTAATTCGAGTATTTTTGTTCTCTATTCCTTGCTGAACCTAATGCGCACCTTTTTTGCAAATTTTGTTCGAATAGCTAAAAAATTGAAATCTCAGCTTTGAACCTAATTATTCCTTTCACAAATTTGAGTTTGAGAGGTTGAACATACATTACCCGGGAATCGAACTACACACCCAAAGAGTAAGGACAAAATGACCTTTCCATATCACGAAATAATTGAAAAAAAAACTTTTTCAATTCGACTTCGAAAATACTCATACTTTTCTTTGTACGTTTCGACCTTCGGACCATTTTGTGTTCAAAGCTTGATTATTTTTATCTCTTTACGTAGTTTCAGTGGTGGGTACACACGTTTTTAATCCGATTAGTACATTCCAATAAAGGGAGTACGACCGTTGAAAGCAGTCTAGTGTAACGTAGGGCGGAAGTACAGTGGTAACTGAACATAATAATATCAAAACTATCAAAATAATAATAATAAACTATAGTAAAAAGCGGTAACATTCATGCTGTAATTGCTGTAATTCAAAAGATTTCCAATAGAGTATTGAGAAAAAATACACTTCAAAACAAAACACTTTATTATGCTTTTAAACTGTCGTTGGCGGAATCGTTGAGGAATTGAGCTGCCGATTGTAGCGTTTTCTGAAAATGCAACGAGTTGGAAAACAGTGAAACGTGCTCCTATCTCCGTTGTAGTTTAATCACAAAACACGCCACAGTTCACGAATTTAGACTGAAAACGACGAGGTCAAACTACGAGCACACGAGAAAAGAGCAACATTCACCGTATAGACTTTCATTAGAAAAAGCGTACCATATCTGCAAGAGTATCCCGGGGCCCATTTTCCATTCTACGTGTACTGTACCCACCTCAACCTCATTATTGGCCTTCGTGCCGAGATTGTCATTCTCCGTTTCGAATATGGCGAAACTGCTCGATAGTTCCTCTGTGAATCCCTTTTCGAACACAGCAAAACTTTCGGACAACTGATCGAATAATCTGAAACGGGATTCTATTGGAAACTGTCTCCAAAGTTTGTTTTGTCTCAATGTTTCCAGTAACTGTTGGAAATGTCCGCAGCTATAAACCTATTGCGGATACGTGCAACGATGGAGGGCGCAAACAAAATTGCAAATATTTACTGTCTTATCACATTCCTATCTGCATTTTTCACAAGAATGTTTTAGATTATAATAAGCACTTCCTCGATTTTCGTGTGCTGCACAAAAAAGTCATCAAGGCTACACTGTTTGGTGATAATTCGAGGATTAACATTTCTGTTCGAGAAAAAAAAAGTATACAGTGCAAAGAACGATGATTGAATGACAATTTACAACAACACATATGAACAGATCGAATGGTTTTGTAGTTTACAACTACCCCAAACTTTGATATTTTATGAAGATGTTGAAAATTACAGAACTTAAAACTTTCTAAAAAGGAACCAACTTGTCGAGTTGATGTCTGAAGTTCATTTTCGGGTTTTCTGCGCATTTCTCGGGAGAAATACATTTGCCTCCTTGTTCTCTCACAAATCCACGTTGACACTGACAGGCAGCGGGACCACATACGGAAATACATACCTGGAATAAAATATATAATAATACAACACATTCAATGTAAATTATGTATTTTATTATTCACCGGTTTTGCATATGAGCTTTTCTTTTAATAAACTAATATTGTTTCAGAGACCGTGTTCATGATCCACTTTGAATATGAAAGTTTCGTAAACACCGCACAGCAGAAACTGAGAAACACAGTAATTTCTTGCTGTTTTTGAATCTGGTAGAATACAAGTATTATTTTCCTCACGTTGGAGTCACTCACAGGCATGTTTTTCCCGCAACTTGGCTCGCATTTCGTGGAACACTTCTTCCACTCCTCGTTCTCGCCACATTTCGACTCTGAAAAACAGTGTTTTGTTCTGAGTACGTATGCTAGATCCCGGCTTCTTCATCCCATTCTGCGTCTTCTCAAACATACGCTATTTCTCTGCTGTCACCGGGATGTAAGGGACGAGAAATGGTGAGGCAGAGCAAGACACGCAGAACGGGATGAAGGTGTCGGGATCTTCTAGCATACGTACTCTGGCGCGCTGATAATGTGTAAAAAATTTGGAATTTAGACACTAAATTTGATCACACAGTGCTATCGAAGCCAAATTTACTGAAGAACTGCGTCCTTCTTGAATATAACCGCGAAACCGGCACAGGAGAACCGAACCGCAGGCGTCGAATTATAGAAAGCGGTCTGTTCTCGAGGGAAGTGAACTGTGAGATCAACCGCAAACGGCAAACCTTACCCGGCGTTTCTGTTTTGGATTCATTAAAGAACCGTGCGCAAATGATGAACTGAACAGTCATCAGAGATGAGTATGACTCGGTTCTTGTGCAGTCAGAGTGGTTTGGTCGGTATGGTTTGCCGGTTCCAACGGTTCGAATGTTCAAAGACCCGGTCTCCAGGCGGCGTAGCAAACCGTCCAACCTCATGAGAAGTTCATATTAGTTTCTCATGAGATACCTCATGAGCTACTCGTGAACTCTTGATGTTGTAGCATAGCAACCAATAGAGTCTCATGAGAAGCTCACACTAATAGCTCATGAGGTGATCTCATGAAGTTTTGTGGGGATTGCTACGCCGCCAGTGAACCGGGCACGGTTCGAAGGGATATGATACTACTGACCTTCTTCAGTTGTTTCTGATTCTTCCGTCTCACTGCTATTCTCCGAAACCACCTCCTGTAACTTTGGAATGAAACAATTATGTTAAAGAAATTAATAAATTAAACAAGTCAAGGTTGTTTATAGTTTCATTACAAATTATCAATAAGCTGGAGAAGGGTTTGAAATAAACCCACTTTACAAGTCGGCACCGGATAACAGGGTTTCTGCGTGCAGTCCTTTTCCAAATTTTCACATATTTCTCCGGTTTTGCATCGCACATCAGCACATCTCAACCCTGAAAAACGAGGATTTGGAAGACTTGTTTTCCTCAACGATTACTGCGAGTGGCTGAATCAACTAATATAGTGAGTGCCAAATTCATGAATTTCTGTCTTCCGCCGGAATCGAACCTGCGAGCAAAAATTTGTACCAGGGCGCTATCCACTGCGCTATTCGAGCACATGACAAGAAAGCTTTGGAATCGAAGACATGTGTGCGTAGCGGAAAGTGAGATATACAGTGCCCACCCGCAATTTCGTTAACTGGTTAGAGACTGTATAGATCAAAGATACGCAGTTGCGCTGGACGCTTGCCAACTTTTGCTCCTCACAAAATTGACAGGACGCTGTTTTTCTCTGACCATTCTCTGTATTTTCGCGTTTATTCCGAATAGTGAGACAATCGCGTTTATTCCGAATAGTGAGACACGTTTTTAGTGAGCAATCGGCTGCATCGACATCAAACTACAACGGTGATTCAATACCTTCCTAAAAATAAAGACGAACCAATGACCAAAAAAGTCTTTGATATTCTCATAACGTAGTAATCTCAGGGTGATACCATTTGGCTCTCCGGGTACACAAATAGGGATGGAGGATAGTCGTGGACAGCCCGATTTCCCCAGACACAGCGGTCGTCGTTTGACACAGACAAAATTATCGACACAAATCGAATCGTCGCAATCCAGCCACGAGTCTGGAAAAATAGGTTTCATTATGTCTAATTTTCTAACTTTCATGAGTTTCACAGCCAGTTCCCAATTCGGTCACATGTGTATCTGCGTTTATTTTTATTATTAAATACATGGAAGTCCATTTAAATAATGACGATTATGTGGTTCAATCGCAAGGCTTCAGTCCTTTAAACCGCAATACATTTTTCAATTGCAGTTTAAAGGACCGATGACACGGGATTGGTCCACATAATCATCCTTCTTTAAAGCTTATTTGTCATGTATTCGTATCTTTTGAACACATTCATCTTTAGGTGCAAACCGTGATGAAACAACAAACACAGTTGCCGGATTCAAAGAAATCAGATTTGCGTAGGTGTGACAAGATAATTTTTTTGGATTTTGTTTTGGAGCAGATGAAGATTGAGATATTGCATTAATTAAAGTATGACTTCTTGGCCAATGGAGAACAACTTTTTGCAGTGTAGATGACAAGAAAATGATCGGCAAGAAAGCTTCGGTCCCTTCAGCTGGTTTTTCAACGTTTTTATAGGAAATTGAACAAGAAAAATAATGAGAGGAGCGGAATGTTCTCTTTTCTGAACATTTACAAATTCGCTCACCTGAACTTACAAAGCTTGCACTCAGTGCTAGAAGAAAATAGACGAAAACAGACCACATTTGCTGAAAATAATGACCTCGTCTTGAACAATGAACTGGTTTTGTAACGGAAGAATTGGAGAAATTATCTTCTCTTTTTCATTTCTGTTTACGAGAGTATCGCAATGGCAATAAAAGGTGTTTTTTCGAACGGGAAAACACGAAAAACACGAAAATAAAGTTGGGAACCGAAACTGTGTTGAAGATGAATTAGTCTCAAGCTCAGTAATCATAGTTACTGAGTTCCCGTTTGGAACTATTCACTAAACTTTGTAGTAACTAGTAGGTTTCAACTGATTCTGAAGAAGAATGAAACTTATTCGAAACTGTTAGGAAAAAAAGATTTGAACATGAAAGTACGTGAGTAACTGGCTGTTTCTGTCTTATAATGCACTAGCATCTCAATGTCAAACAATTTGGGTCAACCCATGAAAAAGTAACGAATTTGGTAATCTACACCGGGCAATAAAAAAGCAACAAACAACTATGATGGAAGGCTGAGTTAAAAAGACGGTTTCTTTTTCTTAAATAGAGAGATCAACTAAGAATAATAATACACAAACTTCACATTAATGAAGTAAGGCCAAAAAAAAAACGACAAAAAAAGATGAATGATTCAAAGTTGCTCCAGAAAATCCTGCACAGCAGAAATTTAGGTACACAGTATGATCATTCCTGTTTTGGACGAAGTTCAGCGTTCAGCGACTTCATCATACGCCCCACAGCTTGGTCAAGTTTACATGTGCGGTACACGTTTTCTCGTTCACGTGAAATAAACCCGTTCGCGTGAGGTAGACCCGTCCACCCTTGTATTCCTCCCTCATTTCATTCCTCTTCTTCTTGCATCCCTGGTCGGTCTCTGGCAGCAGCTCTGACGTCATGGCGGATGGAGCTCAGGAAAAAGGTATGTGGTGTTTTATCGGGCTTACCAAGCCACTAAACTATAACTATACTAGAAGTAAATTGAATAGTCACGTGAAGTTAGCATTCTAATGAGGTATCGTGCACTTTGTCATTGCACATTTCTGAGTTCTGCTGTGTTGGACATGTTTCACGTGACTGCGCATTTGACTAACAGTATACAATCTACAAACTACAAAACAGTGTACGAAAAAGTGGTGTTGACCTGAAGGAGCGCTGAATCATTTAGTTTGGAGATTCAAGTTAATCAAATTGGTATCAGCAATTTTTTCCGAAAGCCGATGTGAGGCTCGAACAACTACCAAATACTGCACCAACTGTGCTTTGGTCAGGGTTGATAACAGAACGAAACTGCATATTCAACTACAACATAATGCACACGTCTCAATGTAAGTAATTTCGTCGTGACTATAAAAATTTTCTCATTGAAAGTTTTACAGTCGACACAACTCAGCAAGCCTCGTCTCCCGAGCGCATTTTGAGCATCATTGTGAAGAATGTCATGGAGGGAAAACCACAGGTAAATGTTTGTAGAATTCACAGATTTAACCCGCTACTGCGTTTAGAGAGAAAGATTTCTACCTTCGTGATTGCTAACACTTGTGGAACACTTTTTCATTCTGGTTTTCAGCTCTGTTACAGTTCTGGGAGACACTAAACTTAGAGAAAACTGGACAATACGTTTCCGAACTCAACTAGCTCACCCGGCCGTTGCACCAATATTTTATCACGCAAAATAGGTCAGGTTTTCGCTCCCGGGGGGCCAAAAACGCTCCCGGACGTATGAAAAAATATTGGTGCATACGGTCACTCGTCGCATCCTTTTTGACTCCAGCGTACGTATGCTAGAAGTTCCCGACACCTTCATCCGGTTTTGCGTCTCTCGCTCTGCCTCACTCTTTCTCATCTCTTACATCCCGGCGGGATGTGACAGCAGAGAAATAGCGTAAGTTTGAGGAGACGCAGGATGGGATGAAGGTGCCGGGATGTTCTAGCATACGTATTCAGGTGACGGTGAAAGTGCCCGCATCTAGCCAGGTGAAGGAATTGAAACTGGCCATTTCGGACGCCTGCGAGGTACAGCCGAGTAAACAACTACTTCTCTACAAGGACAACGAGCTGAAGTGAGTTTCGTTTGGCAACTCAAACTAGCTTACACAAACTTATTAAAGCGTTAAAAGAGTCGAAAGTTTCCCTAGCATAAATTCACATACATTTCAATAATGAGGACAAAAAACTACGGTGTATGATGCCCTATCCAGCTGTGTTTGTAGTCAGATCCCTTTGCTGCTCGGCCCAACCTCGTAAATGATGGCGTTTATTGAGTATAATTCATGATGTGGATGTTATGAACAGTGAATTTAGATAATCAAACTTCAATTCATTTCCAGAGATGACGAAGTTCTTCTCAGTCACTACGGGATAGTGGATGACTGCACCATAACAATGAATGTCAAAATGAACACCGGCGTTTCGAGGTAGGCTTTTTCTTGTTTTGTGTATTTCATTTTTTCTCTATTTTTTGGAAAAGTTTGACCACCCACGGCCGTCAGGATCTCTTGGCAATTTCAAGAAACACAAAAATCAGGAAGAGGGGGTCAAACTTCAATTTCTCAAATCACTACAAATTGAGATAGTTCAAAAGTTATTAGGAAAGGAAATGATTAGAAAGGTTAGTTGCGGTTTACGGTCATAATAAAAAGCCAATGCTCCTCATTTCGGTTTTTTCCGGAGCTTCATCGGGTGGTCTCGATTTCTTGATTGATCTTCTTTACTGAAGTCTGACTGACTGATCATCTGTTATGTGGTTATCTGGCTGAAGTCATTTTTTAATAGTCTCAGTATCCGAAAAAGACAATTATATCATGAACTTCAATTCTGCACTCCATTTCTGTACTTGCAGAGCTTCCTCGGGAGGTGTGGACCTGATCTTCTACGTACCAGCCTCCATGCCAAGCGGGAATATCACCAGCCTCCGCACTGTAATCAAGGGAATGAACAACGCCAAGGGGTGAGTTCATCCTGGATACTTCAGGATTTGCCATTGGTAAATCTACACCTATTAGAGCCTGTATAACCCCTTAGTTCAGATATAAATAATATTCACATGAATATAGGATACTTTCAAGAACAGTACCAAAGTAGTAAAGCGGCTATCCTGCACCTCTTTCTACTTTCTTTGCACACTGTTTTGCGGTGGTTTTGCGTGGCTGAATGTGAAAGTAGAGCCATAGAATGCTTTTAAGAGCCGGAGAACTTCTAAATGTTGACTTGTTTATTCTTCATTTATTTTAAATGTTTGCAGTCGTCCGAAAAAAGTAGCGAAAGCTGTGGACAAGAACAAGAATACACAGGTTTGGACGGCCGAGAAGCAGTTGGAACACGAATTGACCAGGAACAGAATGAAGGTTTGTAGGTTGTACTTCACTTGATGAGAGATTGGTATTCAGTCACTCATCCTTTTTTTAATAAAGTAAGAACTAACGTTTTGGGGGCATGTTGACTCTTACAGTGCGCACATTTTGTTTATAGTGGTTTTAATGACAGAAAGACTTATCCAAAAACTTTGGCAAGCAAAAATAACATCAAATGGGTTATTCCTCCAGAAGGAAGAACGAAAAATCATCATGAGTTTTTCAGAAGTTGCTGAAAAAGAAGAAGCGCACCAATATTTTATCAGACACGCCGGGAGGTTCGAATAATGGATCTCAATCTGCCTCGGTGATTGGATCAAGAGCGAGGTACGGCAGTTATACAGAGTCTATTTTGAATCAAATGAGTTCTAAAAAGTGAGAAAGAAGACCTCGTTAATCATTTGAAAAGTTGATCGTTCGGATACATTATACTTTCACCCCCTTTGCCCTTGTTCTATTCTAGCCAGAGAAAAAATGCAGCTGCTGAAGCTATTACTTTCGACCAGGTTTAGACTTATATTATTTTATACCGGATTCTTACTTGCAATACTATTGTGAAGTGCAATTTTAAAACTAAAAAAACTTTGAGTAAACTATTGTAATGATTCAGTTACTCGCCCGTGGCCACCCCTCCAACGGAACTGGCCTCCGGAATTCCGGCTTCGAAGGAACCCACTCCCACCCCGACATCCCCCGAAGTCAAGGAAGTCACCGAAAAGGAGCTCAAGGTGGGAGATACGAATCTATTACTAGAAACTGTGAAAACGCTTCTCGTCTTATAATGATCGAGTCTTCGTTGCACGCCATCACTCACAGAGTTTTGACGGAAAACAACTCGATCAAACTACAAACACGACGATATATATACACCGTATATATATTTGATTTGTAGTAAGCATACTCCATATGTTGTGAAGGGTACATGCATTTTGAGCACTGAGTACAAATTCTGGAAGCTCCCGGCACCTTCATCCCATCCTACGTCTCTAGCCTTTCACTATTTCTTGTCTCTCACATCACGGCGGGATGTGAGAGCAGAGAATTAGCAAATGTTGGAGAAGACGCAGGATGGGATGAAGGTGCCGGGATCTTCCAGCATACGTACACAGGTCCACAAGGCTCTAGGCCAATCAACAGCTATCTTGAAAAAAATACGGAGAGAGATGGAGAGAGAGCAAGATCAAAAGAGAGGGAAAAAAGGAGGCAACATTTTACAGTTTGTTTCCCGTTGCAGTTGTACTTTGAACCTGCCGAGAGTCTACAGCAGCTCCTCTCGATGAGACGCGACATGTACACTCCGCCGCAAAATCAGAAGGAGCTGGACGAACTGAAGCTCCGTCTCGCGAACCTCGAAAAGACACGCTGCGGGGTGAGACGAGGAATTATTGTAGTTTGATTTGATTTTCAGTGAATCAGACTATGAACTGTTATAGTTTGATGTTAACCGTTCAGGGGTTCGATTATGAACCATTCAACTCAAGTTTTGGGAAAATTGAAGTATCGCCCCCCACTTTAGTTGCCCCCCCCCCCCCGTAGCACTTCAACCCCCCACCCAAGCTAAAACCTGAAAATTTAGAAGAGCGGGGGGGGGGTCAAAGTTGAACTTTGACATTTACTATTTACCCCCCACCTGGGTCGTTATGCTATAGATATGCTTTATGCAGGTATAACACTCAGTAAAATATAAGACCTAGCCTTTCGGAATTTATACGTTCAAAATCTACGAGGAAGTTTTGACATGTTACTGTGGAGTGAAACATCACTGGAACACGAATGGTGGCATCGAAAGTATGATTCACCCTTTCGAAATTGGATTACAATAAATATTCACGAATTTATTGGCCTTCGAGGAGAAACCAGAAGAGTGTCTGATGAGGTTACTAGTGCAGTGTTTGGCGAATTTTGATAAACCGAATGAATGAGAGTCATCAATTAGTCTCAAGAATACTTTAAAAAAGTGGTTGAAGAAAGATTAGAAAAGAGTTTTCAAACTAACACAATTAGACTAAAGTTAGAGAATACCCAATATCCGTTCAGATGTGTAAGAAGAAACTGCCTCTCTCCGAACAGACCATGGCCTGTCTCTGCAAGAAAGTCTTCTGTCGAAAGCACCGTAACCCCGAGCAACATTTGTGTGTCATCGACTATAAGCAGACAGGAAGAAGCAAACTGGTCAAGGTTAGTCGTAACTTTCAAATATAGAACTTTATCTAAAATAGAACTATTATTTCTTTGGAAAAAAGGCCCCAATTATAGTTGGAGTTCTAGCAGTATTTGAACTTGAAGAAGGAGGATTATGTGGTCCAATCCCAAAGCTTCAGTCCTTTAAACTGCAAAACATTTTTCAATTGCAGTTTAAAGGACCGATGACACGGAATTGGTCCACATAAAAGTCCTGCTTCAGAACAAATGTCTCATTCCCATCCAGTAGATTCCCAATCTCATGGGGTTCCTAGTACCTTAAGTAGTAAGACGAGCATGAAATGTTAACTTTTCAAATTGCCTTTCAAAAAGTGCTCTGCAAATATACTTGTTGGAACCATTTTAGAGTGGGATGCTGCAGTCTGTACTGTTTCTGATCATTGGTTGACCAAAATAGACCCTTTGAGATAGTACATTACCTCAGCCTAACTACCGGGGCTCATTATACTTGTGACATGCCCTGTCTACCTTGGAAACTACCGAGCCTTGGCCTTCCCTATGGCCTATCCGTGCACTACGTTGCTAATGAACGCGCTTTACGAATCTCAATAGTCTGCTATAGGTGTTATTTTATGAGCCTTTCTGAGAGATACTATCGATTGAACAAAATATTAATTAGAAAATATAACGAGAGGGGAAAGAAAGAAAGTGTGATCTTACTAAAACCTTGTTAATAACTGAATCGGGTTACGTGGATTACTCGTACAGGAAGGTTTTGTTGTTCGAGCATAATTTGAACGGTCAGTCAGTTCGGAATGAACCTGTGAAAAACGACCAGTTAATTCGTTTACAAAAGTTTTCGTTATTTGAATACATATTTCAGGAGAATCCGAAAATTGGCGGCGAGGGAATTCGAAAAGCGAAGTGTTGAGAAGAAGAGATACGAGCTACATACATGAATTACAAGGCATACTAACCAGAAATGAAATTGAGCCTAATTTGTACTTAGATTGGAATAGACAAAAATAGAGTAATCTTTTTGCAAATAAACATCCGCATTGTATCTAGATACTTTGGTGACTCCTTGTTACAGACAAAGAATACATATGTGAAAAAAATTACAGACTTCTCAATTCGCGATAATTTGCTACTTGTCAGTTTACATCTTTTCATATTATCTTGAAAGTGAAAGAGAGGAAGAAAAGCTACTTGGTAAATCTATCATGTAGCAAAAAGTTATTTCTCGAATTCAGTATTACTGAAGTGAACTTAATGAAAAGTTGAAACTGAATTGTTCTAACATACAAATTAATGAAGAAAACTTACCAATGTAGAATTGTTCTAGCAATCCATATCAGGTTGAATACCACAAAAAACTTGAAAAGCCGATAACTTTTTGCGTAATAGGAATGAACGAAAGCTATCAACAAAGAACTGTTCTAACAATCTATATCAGATCGAATACCCGAAAAAATCAAGAGAAACCAATAAATTTTTGCTCAGTTTCTGCATATAATCTTGCGGGGTGGTGGTTACGGTATATGTTTTGATCTATTGACCAATGGGGCGGGTCATCGAAGCCGCGCCCCTTTTGCCTATAAATAGGAGGATCGGAGGAAAAAAAATCATTCCACCATCATGGATATCAAAGTACTAGCCCTTCTCTGCATACTAACCGGCTATATTGGAGCAGCACCCTGTGATAAGGTATGTTTTTATCCCTTTCTTTGTCTATGTGACTCTCTCTCTCTCTCTCTCTCAGTTTTATTTCTCTCTTTGGTCACTTACAGCATCTTTCTGGTATCTTTTGAAAAAGTTCTCATTTTTCTCTCAACTTACTTAGTTTGAAACTTTTCTAAAAAATGATTCCTAAAACTAAAATCATGAAAGCCAATTTTCCACAATTGCGAGCTCTCCGTCCTGCGTTTACTAGGATTTTGAATCAGCATGGATCGTTGTTCGAAATTGGGATCCCTAAATTTTAAAATCAACTTTTTTTGGTTCTTTTAATTTTAAATTGTTAGAAACTTATGTTTTTTTGTATTCATTTCTCATTTATGTAATTTTTGAGGTAGATGAGAATGCGATCGCTGCGAAGAGGAAGGAGTTAGACGTGTTGGAGGCCAAGTTGAAGCAGCAAGAGAAGAGCGAGGAGAATCGATTTAAGCTGGAGCAACTTCACAAGGAGCAGGAGCAGCTGATCGAGGATCTCAGGAAAAAGAGTGAGTTCAATTCGTCTTGTTATGGTACTTTTGCTGTATTGTTTAGTTTCACTTGTTTTTGAAGTAGTTTAGTGTCTAGTGGGTACGGGTTTTCAACCAGGCAAACCTTATTTCCCATTTCATATGTTTGGATCAGGCTTCCATAAACAGTCACTTTTGCGTTACTTGAGTCAGCAGTCACCTTTCATTCTAAACACATCGATTATTATGATATAACTAGTTCTACGTTTGTTCGCGTCACTTGTGTCTTATTTTTATTCGATGAGCTTATTAGGGTTAGCTCATAATCAGTTCAATGTTTGTTCTTATGTTCTTTTATTTGTAACTATTATTTCTGATTTCAGCCGCTGAGGAGGAAGCCAAGAAGAAGCAGCTGGAAGAGGAACTTCTCTCGAACGCCCCCTGCTCTGATGCTACCACCACCACTTCTGCACCGCACGCAGCTGGTAAGATCTCTTCTTTTTATATTGTATTCAATCCTAGCTCTTTCCTGTTCGTCCAAAAACACTCAATATTCACTTTATAGCTTCTTTTTCATATTTTTTAGCAATAGCTATCATTTTCTTGTTGTAGTTTGTCCACTTTTAACGGAATGTTGTTTTCTCTTAAAATCAACTTGGCATTTACGTATCTTCAGTTGTACAACTTCTGCCTGTTTCAGCCGAACCTTGCAAGAAGAAGTTCGTAGTGGTTGAGGAGGAATTCCAGCAGGCACCGCCAACCATCAACGGTAGGTTACATGTCTTTGTGTTTACCTTTTGACCTTTTGTTTTGTTAAAGTAGGACGATTATGTGGACCAATCCCGTGTGCCCGTGTCATAGGTCCTTTAAACTGCAATTGAAAAATGTATTGCAGTTTAAAGGACTGAAGCGTTGCGATTGAACCACATAATTGTCCTTCTTTAAGTCAGGATTTCGTTTGGTAAAAAGGCTAATCATGGCTCACTGTGTAGCTTCCAAAATTATGATTTTCAACATTCATTTCTATGTTCTCTGTTTTCGCATTCCGGGGTATTGCATTAATCAATTGCTGTTCAAGCTCCCTGCAAGAAGAAGTACATCGTTGTGGAGGAAGAAACTGTCCAGCAAGCTGAGCCCTCTCCCATCATCGTTCAATGTGAGTTTCTTTCGAGTATTCTGAACTTGTCTGTACTGTGTATTCAAGAATTCAAGTATTCACCGCTGACCAGAGTCCGAGTATTCGTCAATTACTTTCTGTTCGTTTCGGTTTTTGGAGATGTGGGATTTGTAGTGTTATTACCTAAAATGAAAATATTACATAATTTGTTTCTGTTTCACCGTTTCCATTACAGCTCCCTGTCCCAATGCTGTTGCTGCCACCACTCCCGCCCCCTCGGCTGATTCTTGTAAGTTTCTCTCCAGGTCTCTACCTATTGAACCTATTTCGCGATCTATAACTTCGAAGGTTCTGAAATTTAGATAAAAAGTCAAAATTCAGGTAAAATTTTGATTGATTCCGTTTTTTTATCTAATTTCTTTTTCTTTCCAGCTCCCTGCTACAAGAAGTACGTTGTTCTGCAAAAGGATGCGCAAGCTGAGCAGGAAAAGGCTGAGGTCATTGTTCAGAGTGAGTTTCTCCACTTTGTATGGAAATAGAAAGAAATACCATACCGATGTTTGTTTAAACTTTGAAATAGGTGTATTTTATATTATTTCCCAGTAGTTGTGAGCTATAACCTTATATCTATTTTAGCACTATTATAACATAACATAACATTGTTTTTATTTCAGCATTGTTATAACATTGTACAAAATTATTTCTATTGCAGCCCCTTGCTCCTCCGACTCTGCATCCCCTGTTGCCACCACCCCATCGGCTCCCTCCTCTTCTCGCTGCTACAAGACGTTCGTTGTTGTGCAGAAGGACGGACAGAAGATCGAGCCCGAGAAGGAAATTGTTGTCGAAGGTAAATTTGAGTCTCGTTACGTGCTCTAAATCATAGGTGCGGGGACTATTAACCTTTTCCAAAATTTTTGGGCTGTAGGGAACCTTTTGCTTTTTTTTATTCTTGAAATCGTCGAACCGACATTGTCCCAGTATCCCACCTATGCTCCTCATTCCTATCTTCATCTATAAGGTATTGCTATCTCGTAGACACGGAAAATTGGATAAATTGGCCCAAAATTTGCCTAATAAGTTTGAAAGGCTGGTTTGTGATTTCGTGTTATTCTCATTCATGCCTATTTCACACCTGCCTATTTCCAGCTCCCTGTGCTGCTGCTGATGATGTGTCCGCTTCTACGGCTGCCCCCACGACTGAGGCCTCTAAACCAGCTGGTTGGTTACTCCAGTAAAGAATACGCCTCTTTCGCCAAAATTGGTTAAATTATCCTGTTTTGTTAATTGTTACGAAAATCTCAATTTAATGATTGTGGTTTGTTTGTGAGTTCTCATATCAATTTCATTCTAGAAGGCTGTTTCAAGAAGTTCATCGTCGTTCAGAAGGAAGGCCAGAAGGGACAGCCCGAGGAGATCATTGTGCAAGGTAATATTCGCGGTTCGGCAGCTTTTAGACTATTCCTTACTTTGGTTTGATCTCGTCTTTTGTTAGTCGTTTGTTAGATTCGATATTTCAATCTTTTGAGAGCAAATCTAAAGTTTCAGCAGCTCATATTATAATTATAACTGTTTTTTTTTCAGTTTTTATCAGCATAACAGTTTTTTATTATCCAGTTGGTACCTAATTTGAATCATTTAGCTCCTTGTGACGATGTTGCTGCCACCACCGAAGCGCCAGCCCCAACCACTTCCGGTAGGTTGTCGTTGATTGCTCAGACTGAGAGAGCGGGACAGTTGTTTCAGTCTCTGGTGACCTTCTTGTAATATTGCAAGTTCTCATTAACTAATTGTTTGATAGAACTTAGAACAAGGCTTTTGTTTTAGTCGGTTGAAATTTTTTGCACCATTTTCATTCATTTCAGCTCCCTGCCAACAGAGGTACATCATCGTTGAAAAGCCTTCTGCTGATGCTGCCAAGAAATCCGATGACGCTGATACTTCTGCGGACAATGGTGTGTTTTATGTATGCATTAGCATTATGTAGTTTATAATGTAGAACTAGTAAAGTAATCACTTGATATCCTGAACAGTCTTTTTCTAAAATAATTTTTACGTGTTTCAAGCTGAGATCAGATTCCTTTTTCAGTAATGCTGGAGCTTGTCTGTGAAAATTACAATTTTCCTTGTAGAAAATGTATTTCTCTGTTCAATTTCTTTATTTTTTCAGATAACATTGACTGGGCTCCCTATGACGCTGCTCGCCTCGACGCCGAATCTAACACCGAAGAAGAATCTTCTGATTCCGCCAAGGACGAGAAGGAAACACCCGCCGATAAGGTTGGCTGTTCATTTTTCATCAGACATGGATGTACTTGCAATTTTCTCTACCCTTCGAAAAACGGCCTTCTACGCCGAAAACAATAATATGTCTATTTTCGATGCAAAATCATGATCTAGTTTTCGAATCTAAAATATAGGTTTGTGGTATTTGAAATCTTCTCTTTTCGCGCTAATTCTTCTCTCTTTGCAGAACGGTGTGTGTCCCGATGGCTGGGAGGTGTTCGAGGACTCTTGTTACATGATCGAGCGAGATGAGAAGCTGCCCCTCGACAAGGCCGAATCCAAGTGTCAGGATCTGGGAGCCAACCTCTTCGTACCCAACTCCAAGGAGGAATATGTCAGTTTTCCACTCTTTCTCTTTTGAACTATGCCGTAACGTATTTTTTTCCAATATGGTTTCAATTTACCGTTTTTTGATGCCAAATAGCCAAATCATGGTAATGACTAAGGAAAACATTGGGACGTTCGCTATTAACTGGTTTAGTTCTTCCCTTTGAGACCTTCGTCAGACGCACTTTGGTGAATTGAGGTTTTATTTTAACTCAATTCAATGTTCATCTATTTTTCATATATTTCAGGACATGATCATTGCCGATGCCCCGGTACTCGCTTTCACTTGGGTTGGTCTGTACAAGAAGGAAGCCGAGGGAAACCCCGAGTGGCAGACGACTGACGCTATCGCCTTCGAGAAGATGTACGTTTTATTTAGGTTTTGTGTTTTTATTTGCTACTTTTCATTTTCTTTGTGTTTTTCAGCCCAATTGAGGGGCACACACACTTGTTGGATAGTCTACAGTCTCAAATACGATTGGGATGTTTTACTTAGTTATCATTATCGAGTCTCGCGTATATTTCAAACCTTATGATATGGTCGATATTTCAGTGACTGGTTGATCTCTCCCTATTCTGATGCCTCTAATGGTTGGTCTACCGTATCCCAATGTGCCGCCCACTACCGATGCTCATCTGACCTGGTGAAGTATGCCTACTGGTATCCCTGCTCTTTCTCCCACCACTTCATTTGTGAGAGAAATGCCACCATTCATGGAGTAGAAACTAAGAAATTCTTCTAACTGCAAAATAGTTTTATGTCATGTACCATGTGAATAATTATGTACCGTCCACTGTTAAACAGTTGGCACGATATTGTTGCAATAAAATTGTACCTACTATTCTGTTCGCAAATATGTGTTTCAACAATTCGAAAATAACTGGAACGTTGGAAATGATTTATATGATAACTGAACTTGGTAGAAAACAGTTTGGTTGGAATTTTGAGGATATGACGCCTCAAAAATTGTTTTAACCGACGCTGAACTCACTTGAACTGCCTAATTCCTCAGCCTCACCTACTCCGCCGAATCCTCTGGTGAAACAAAGAGTTAACACACTATTGATTTTCAGTCTTCATCATTCCAATGTGTACTCCACGGGCTACAAACAACATGACCATCTTCCCTAGTATGTAGTCTCTACTTTTTTCTCTAGCATGTGTTTTGGTTTCGAGATCAAACCACTTTTGTAATACTAGTATGAATGCTGATTTGAAAATATCGGATTGGTATTCCTGAACCTAGGTGTACTTTTTACCCGTCCCAAGTCCGTTTACGGACAACTCCTCCGCGAAGATGCGACAACTCGTCCCCCGCTCAAAAATACAGTTTTCGATTTTCCTGATTCCATTTTTCGAATGTATTTATAGTCAATACCGGGATGCCCCTTAATATACTAAGTGGGCGGAGCTAACCTAGATCAGACGACCATGTCTGGCCGCCCTGACCAAACTACAAGCGAGAGAGTGAGAGACTTAGAGATCGCGTTCCGCGACATTCACTTTTCACGTACTAGACAGTTTTCATGTTTTGCAAACAATCAGGGTTAGTTTTTAGTCCTGTAGGTCTATCTATTACTCCATTCATGAACATAGAGGGAGAAGATACATGTAGATGGAAATCTCTCTGGGGAAATGATACCGAAACTGGGATATTATTCCGCTCTTCTGTGTTTGTAGTGCAATCTGAGTACATTTGAGACTTAACTTATTACTTCTTCTGTGTTTTGTGATCACACTACAACTGACAGTCACACACTGTAAATGTCAAGAGTTCGGACTGTTTACGTTTTTTCTCAAGCTTGATCGCTTGGTTCCTAATTTGTGGAGCATAAAACATGTCAACTTACACGCACGAACTTATATCCTTACAAACTCAACGTTACAGATTCAGATTGGTGCAAACCTTTTTTCTATCATAGTCAACACTTTTTGGCCATTTTCCCCACATTTCCGTACAAAACATCGATTTGGCTGTCGTCAATGTTACCCGCAGTCATATTCCCATGACCCAAACAGTTTTGGCGCGCAACTAAGCCCCGCCCCTTTTCGGAAGCAACCACAATTCTCCCCCTCACAACTCATTCCTCCACTTCCCTCTCTGTCATGCGGTGTCTACTTCTCTGTACCCTCTTCGCCGTAGCTGTTCTCTCGCAAATCGACGGGTCAGGGACGGAGTGTGAGGAGGTGATCAACGTGGTGATCAGGAAGCCGAAATGTGAGGAAGCTATCGAAATTGTGGAGAAGAAGGAGCCAGCGTCAGACGAGCAGAGTCTGCCCTTCTGTGAGGAAAGCATCGAGATTATGGAGGCGCCAGAGGAGACGGAAGAAGGTTGGTTTCGGGTTACTTTTGATTTTTGTGAGAATTTCTGCACTTATTCGATTACTTTCTGCTTTGTTTAGCAGTAATGAAGCTGGAGCATGTTCTGTTTTACATCTCCAGCTTTTCAAAGTGTCTTTTAGATCATAGTCGTTTAGATCATAGTTTAGATCAAATCAGTTCAGAAACTAATCCACAAGGTTGACCGATATTCAATTTTCATTGAACTATTTTTCATTCTTATTTCTGGGTTTTTGTAACTTTATTTCTTATCTTTTTTGTATTTCCAGCTTCCTCTTCGACCGAAGAGAAGTCGGCTGTCAATAAGGACAAGACTGTCAATTGGGACAGTGACGACATTCTCGACGAAAAGGAACAAAAGAAGGACCAAGCACCCACCGAAAAGGTATACTTTCATCTTCTGATTATTACTTTGTTCTCTTTTTATTCTCACTGTCTCTATTTTTTGTAAATATTTAGATTTTTGTAACGTGAGAGTCTTGTCACTAAGTATATGGTAAAGTCTTCAAAAACATATGTTCTTACTACTGTGACATTTGGCGAATTCTTTATTCAACCCCGGTATTTCGTTAACCCTCTCAGTTAACCATTAACCGTTAACCGGGTTAACTCTTTGGTTAACCACTGAGTAACCGAAAAATTTTCCCAAAATCCATTGTAAAGGGTTACAAAGAGGTTAACAAAAGTGTCCACCCGGTTAACGATTAATGGCTAACTGAGAGGGTTACCGAAGTACCGGGTTCCTTGTGGAATTGGCCCATTTTCCGTAGTTCTGTTCACGTCATTTGAAATGAGTCACTTTTCACACAATAATACATTAAAAACGTTCAACTCTCCTGTTTGGCTTGTTTGCGGTTATTGGTGTTCACATTCTCATTTTCAGTCCGAGCGGTGTCCGTTCACATTTTTTTATTTACACTTACATTTTTACATTTACATTTACATTTCCATTTACATATACATTTTTTATTTACACTTACATTACATTTTGCTTACATTTTGCTGTTTACCTGTTTACTTGCAGTCCGAGCTGTGCCCCTCCGGTTGGATTCTGTTCGAGACCTCGTGTTATTGGATGTCTGAGGACCAACTTTCCATGGACAAGGCCGAGCGACAGTGCAACCAGATGAAGACTACTCTATTCGTGGCCAACACCAAGAAGGAATGGGTACGGTAACTTTTATTTCTTCTGTGCAGTTTGTGGTTTGGGTTATAGTTATAGTATCCGGTTACATCAAGAAGGAGTGGGGACGGTAGTTTTTATTTCTGATGTGTCTACTTGATTTGGGGAGTAGTTTGCATTGTGTTTTAGTTATAGTCTTGGGTCACATTCCAAGAAGTAATGGGTACGGTAGCTTTACTTTCTGATGTGTTTTTTGCGTTGTAGTTTGTCCTGGGTTACAGTTATAGCAAGTAACTTGAATTTCGGGAAGCTGTCGGGTGTTGTATTTTCACATTAAAAGTAATATAATCGGTAAAATTATTATTTTTTGAATAATAATTTCCAGGATACTATCAGAGTCCTGGCCCCGGTGGACAAGTTCAGTTGGATCGGCATGTTCAAGGAAGACGAGGAGAAGATCACCGAATGGCAGACGAAGGACGGCATGGACTACGAGCAAATGTAGGAGATTATGTTTCTTTCTCTATTTATCTCTCACTCTCCGCACCTCTTCTCTCTCTCGTTATCTCTCTTTCCGTTTGTCTCTCTCTCTCTTTCTCTACGTGGGTTTTGAAAAAATGTGAGCTCTCTTTCTCTCTCTCTCTCTTTCTGTTTTCTCACTCACTCTCTCTCTCTCTCTCTGACGTCACCTGTTTGTGTTATTACTCTACTTCTATCGTTCTCGATGTCTCTCCCGCTTAAAGTCTCTCTCTCTCTCTCTCTTTTTCTCTGTCATAATGCAACACCCTCCAATTAACTCCCTCTCCTTACAGGAACTGGCTGCTCCCGAATGTCGATTCCATCTCCAATGGCTGGTCTACCGTATCCCGTTGTGCAGCCTACTTCAACCCCGCCGCCGCCGCCGACCACTATACCCATTTCTATCCCTGCCAGACCGACTATCACTACATTTGTGAGCGAAACGCCACCCTTTTTGCCAACTGATATCTATTTATGCTGTGATATTACTAGAAGACTCATACCGACTACTGTGAATAAAGCGTTCTCCTAAATTGTGTACTTTCTTTCAAATTCTTGAAGTTAAACTTGGACAAACCGTCGCTAATCGCTTTCGCTAACTGCAAGCGTGATGTATAATCTAGAAAACTTTAGCCTCGTGTGTTTTTAAAACTTTATCCAAAACCGTGCCTCATCGAATTGTTACTTGGACGAAATCCTTCCGCAAACTTGTATTTCCAATTAAATACGTTTTTAAGTTTACCACAGGAATACAAAATCGTTTTGGAATCAACTTCTCGTGCCAAGTTTTCGAACGCTCCGTCAATACGCAGATTAACACAATAAATACCGAGTTAAAGAAGGACGATTATGTGGACCAATCACGTGACATCGGTCCTATAAACTGCAATTGAAAAATGTATTGCGGTTTAAAGGACTGAAGCGTTGCGATTGGAGCACATAATCGTCCTTCTTCAACACCGAGTTCCATCAGCTCAACCGAGGACGGGATATAAGCTCATTGGAAAAGCAGGCCGATACAATGAATTTTCACCGCTCCCGTGTAGTTGTAGTCTGATCTCAACGCAACACTGAAGGACTGTTCTGTCTACAATTCAAATTGGTTCGAGCCCTTTAATAAAAACCTTACTTTGCTTGGGAAAACACTGAATGACAACTCTTCTGTTACTGTATGCTCCTCAACCTATCGTGTAGTACGAGTACGATACGCCTTTACGTTTAACTAACTTCGTATGATTCGTAGAAAAAAAATTGAATTTTGAACAAACAGTTTACTTTCCTGCAGACAACAAAACGAGAGAGAAAAAACGAGTAAACATAAAAATCGACCGCGAACATGTAATTTTTACATTCTATACAATATATACACATTTCCTAAACAATATCGAGGCTAAACGGCTACTAAAATCAGAACACATACATGAACCATCACAAAAAAGACAAACATACCACGTATCTAAAATATGATAAAATCCTTCATTCTTCATTCTCTGGCGGCCATGCACGCACCGGTTCCCGTCCCTCTTCTGTGTCTGCAAAAATCGACAAAATACTGGATAAGGCAGGAAAAAAGGATGATATTAGAAAACTATATGGAGTGTGAATGAGAGAAAGAGAGAGAGATGTAGAGTTATAGAGATAGAAGAGAGGGCAAGAGAGAGAGAACGAGAGAGATGTAGAGTTATAGAGATAGATAGAAGCTAGAGAAACCATCTCTGGCACAACCTGAAGTATGCAATGCAAAACCTATGAAACCCATGTCAAATTTCGAAACGGTAATAAATACGTCATTCTTTCCATTTACCTGATTGAGTCTCGGTTTCCTCATCAACTTGTACTTCCGGCTCCGCTCTGGTTGGAGAACTGTCACTAGCACTGGCTGCAAAGAATTAATATCACTAGTTTGGAAATGAAATTGTATATTGTACTTATCAACGGTTTGTTGACTACAAAATAGGGATGCTCACAGCACAACGCACAGTGTTTCAGCACTTTTCTGTGAAATGAATTGGGTCGAACAAAACGCAACTGTTCAAACAACGTTAGGATGGTTATTAATTGGGTACTATCCTCCGACAACCAAGGTAAGAACTAGCACATCAAAAACCGAGCTAAGATTTTGCATCAGACACGAATGAGCCCATTCTTCTGATTTTGGCCGAATCGGAGCCAGTTTCTGGAACTATTCTGGCTATTCGGCCACATTTACTGCCAAAAGTTATGTATCTGGGTTATTACAAAAATCCACCCACCAGTCTCCTTCTCCTCCGCCTCCCTTGTCCTCTTTCTGGCTCGATACGAGTTGTCCCTAACCACTCTATACAGGCTATCACCCCCAAGTATGAACTAGCACAGCACAAATCAAGGTATACAGTATACTACCTTATGTATACTTATGTGTGCAGTATAATTATACGTATGAATCTACTCACCAGTCTGCTCCCTTCTCCTTTTCCGTGCCCGATACGAGTTGTCCCCGGCCTCTCTATTCGCATCTCCCTCTTCGCTATTCGACGAACTCGCCACGCGGTACTCCTCACCGGCCATTTCGTCTGAATATATTTAATACAAAACTAATACGTTATATGTAAATAAAGAGATAAGACAAAACTTCCGATGTCATTTCCGATTTTCCCCCAAACTCACCATTTTCAACTCGATAACTATACTTTACAACAGAACAAGTTGTTTTGAAATAAAACCCCGGTTTTGTAAACCAAGGTCATTTCCCAAGTTGGAGCTTTGGTAGGACCTAATACTGTAAATGGCTGTTCACCTTTGTTTCATAATGCGAGATAAGAGAATTTTCACGAAACAAAAGTTTTCTGTGCAAAATATTCTTCTAAAATGTTATTGGCGGGCTGGCAAGGTCTCGGTGGGAATGAATAGAAACATAAAAAGACGTACCGTCTTCGTCGCTGTGCTCCTCGCTGCTGCTGCTACTCGACTCTTCTCCGCCGGGTCGACTGAAGAACATCTCCACCACCTCCAGTCCACCCGCTGTGACTGAACAAAAACTATGACTGAACCACTGAACAAAGACAACCGAAATTCGATTTTAGGTTACTTGAAAACAGGTTTCCAAAACCCGATTAGATGAAGAATTGGCCAAAGAAAACAACTGGTTCGTATCAACTATAATTACAACATACAACCAGCCGACCTAGTCGCACAAATTTGTAACAAATCAAGTCTAAAATTAGGGTCTTATTAGTATTATTAGTAATAATATTATTATTGACATTGAGACCTAAGAAGTGGCGACACATTCGCCTTTTACTCGAAAAACGGGCGTAAGACGGCGTAAAAAAAGGTAACCAGTATGAAGGTACAGTCTCCATCTGAATACACCTCAACCTCGTCGGCTGGCAGTAACCAGTACTTCAACTCTCTAACTGGGAACGAAGCTTAGTTTGAACAAAGGTAAGAACGGACTTCTTTCTACAGAATAGTCCCACCATACCGATGTGTAATTAGTACTACATACTAGTTGAAAATAAAGAAAAGAGGCGAAAAGAGTCTGGACGCACAGTCTCCATCTGAATCGACCTCGGCCTCGTCGGCGACCCCGTTTCTTCTGTCCACCACACCCCATCTGTTGGGAGAAGAGCGGTCCGGGCGGGCCTGCAAATTAGGCTTGTTAATCGAGTTGAAAATTTCGAGTTTTCAAAAATTCGGAGTTTCGAGTTTTTCGAGTTCTGAAATTTTCGAGTTTATTCCCAGTTTTTCGAGTTCGAGTTTTTTTGACAACCCTACTGCAAAGGCAAGATAGGCTAAGATGGACTTTGTTCTTTGTACTCATACACCCAATAATGTCGGACCAAAGCAAAAAATACAATTAACAAGCATCAAAACGTAGGTGTGTTTTCACTATAAATTACAAAATGACTTCAAGGACATCGGACATCGCACACCGTTGTCAATTGCGAGAAACTGTTATTTCCAACATTCCAACAAATGGGAAAAGACCCCTTTTTACTCCTATTTTTCAAATAGCCGAACCTTTTTCGGGTATGGCAGAAACTATCAACGCTCTCAAACTCACCAGCAGCAGTTCGTCAAAGTAGTTGAGCATGTGCGTGTCCTCGGCCGTCTCGTCGTCTGCACCCTCCTCGTTCTCCTCATCACTCGAGTCGCCGGCCGCGGCGAAAAGACCGCGCAGACGACGGATCCACACCGCGTGTCTGCTGATAGAATATAATGATATTTGATATTAACAATAACAATAATTATTATAAGTATACCAAGAGAAAGGGATATTATCATAAATGATAAGCAACGGTGAAAACTCATTTGCCTTCGGCGAAAGGCCTGTGACTTTTCAGCCGAAAGCACGAGATCAACTTTTGAGTTTAACAACGTACTCCATAAAAACTGTCAAAACTCCCAAAAGCCAGAATAAATCACAAAATGAACTACTTGTCTGCCAATATGGGGAGAAATTGTCTAATTTTCATGAAGAAGCAAAAAGTTGTACGTATTTAAATGTGAGAACGGACTACTTTTAGTCGAATATTTGGACCTTGCTGGTGTATGAGCAAAAGCAAAGTGAACTTGATTGAAAAGCATAGTGAACTTACGGGAACCGTCGTCTCCTCCCAAAACAGCCGAGATCTCGCGTCTTCGGGGTATCGTAGGAGAAGGGCAGAGAAAGGCCACTCCAACACTGAAACGACAACAATGATAAAAACGTTTATCATATTCGAAGATATAGGGGTTCAACTGATCAAATGCACGTACCTACAAATGACCAATAGACCAAATGTTCCCTATAGATTGTAAATATAAATATAGTAATTGTAATTCAATAACAGTTACCTTGACTATTTTCTCCACTCCACATGAGACGATCATCTTGTTACGTGCACTGTATCGCACGTGGTTTACGATTGAACGATGACCCTGAAACAGTACGATGCAGCATACAGTGGAAGAGATGAAAATCCACGATTCATCATTCATAACAGACAACCTACATTCATACACGAGTAAGGTAAGAGTAATCTACAAAAATGGCCTCGTTTTGCGACACACTAAATTCATGATTTTTTCTCACAAATGAGGTATTGGCGTATTGGCGAAAATTGAGCCCACTTTTTAATTGTTTTTGCCATTTGAACGAGTTTACTGGGATAAATATGCCCAGAAACCCAATTTCTAACTATTCGAACAATATTACTGGAGTATGCTTATGTTGTTTAAATGTGTTTACTGTTTAAAAGTGATTCCCACCTTGAGCACTCTCGTTGATGACGTCATAAGTTCAGTGGGGAACGTGTCGCCAGTGCCAGCCGGCTTACTGGAACGGGAACCCCGCAGGCGACGACCACGGTGCAGGGGGATGGCGCCGGCTGGAAAAAGAGTGGTTCGTTGGAAACCCGGTGAACTTGTTTCTGTTTTTGTTGATCCAAAACTGAATGATGAACCAATCTACCTACAAGATGTTACTCCTAAACTTCAGCTTATTATGACCATACCGCAGCAAAGTTGTCCGAATAGACAGCATAAATCAATAAATCGGAAAACGGACCATTTTTTGGCCGAAAACGAGAACTTTTGTCTATTTCTGCTGCCAATTTTCACGTATTTGAAGCTAGAAACAGCCTCCTTTTCGTCGGATAGTCACACCATACTGGTGTATGGTTATGCCTGAAGAAATTGAGTTTCCACTTTGAACAAGACACTGACACAGGTGATGTGATACCTCGAAAAATTCCAATGTTGGAGCTGAGAACTTTGCTTAACCCTGCAACCCCTCACTCACCCTCAGTCTGTGTTTTATCCGGAATATCCCATGCGTAGATGTTGAAGTTGTCACTTCCCGTGATCAAAGAACGATCATCCACGAAATCCAACGACTTGATGGTGTGCACATTTTCATACTCGGCGTCTTGCAGACGAATCCAGCGGTTGGCCACAAACTGAACAAAAACATTCCAATTTTGTGGACAACACACTACGAACGTCCGACTAGTATGACTAGTATCCATACACCAGTAAGGTCCGACTAAGCGATATGAAGTAGTCCGTTTTCAGGTGTAAACACGTGAAATTTTAAGATTTTTCATCAAAAGTAGACCGATTTTCTCTTTATTGGCTAACAATTAGTCCGTTTTTCGAGTTGTTATGACTATTCGGACAACTTTACTGGTGTATGCTAGTATCCAGAAACATAGCCCGCAGCCCGCTCCCCGCTACATAAACTTCATTAATAATACCGATATACTGTTAGAAAGTCGATAATAAACTATAAACAACTGGGCACAAGAGTTGATTTGTTGATTACCCACTTGTTTTTACGCAAAAGAGACAAAAAGATAACCATCCCGATTCCACGAAGTTAACCCCGCATACACATTTCCCATACGTGTTACTTACTTCCAAGAGAAACAGTAAAATCAACAAAAGAAGTACAACTACTATCGCAGGTAAAATACCCCTTAGTTCAACCTAAAATAGACAACTCCTCAGTCAGTTCAAGTTAACAGTGGCATTGAGTCTATGATTCCCATCATCCTATCAGGAACATACTACAGACTACACACATCAGTCCGATGCAAATGACAGAATCGCGCGGAGCGCGAAGCGCTCTGCGTGAGTTGTCTTTGGTTTGGCCATTGCGGACTCGTTTTTCCCTTTTAATTAACAAAAATCTTCAAACATATTCTTTTTTCGAAAACTAAAAGGAGAGAACGTTAGAGAATCACGAATTGAACATTGTGTGAAAATTTCAGCCAAATCGGATTGTTTTCGCCTGAGTTATGGTTTCGTGTCGTTGTTGAAAAGTTCCGCCGTAATTCGTCCCTCCTCCCTCGTCCCTCCTCCCTCACGGAATTCTGTCCGCATCGTAGTGGAAAAACTACTGAACCAATTTGGCTGAAATTTGAAACATCTATTCTATGGCAAAAGTTAGCTCGTCGCGCCAAGTATGAAATGTATATGTAATCTCTGGCGCCGGGCGCGGGCGCCAATAGGCGCCAAAAACGACTATTGGAAAAACTATCGAACCGATTTAGCCGAAATTTGAAACATGAGTTCTAATGCAAAATTTAGCATGTCGCGCCAAATCTGAGATGTATAGCTCCTCATTGGCGCCGGGCGCGGGCGCCAATAGGCGCCAAAAACCACTATTGGAAAAACTACCTAACCGATTTAGCTGAAATTCGAAACATGAGTTATAATGCAAAAGTTAGCCCGTCGCGCCAAATCTGAGATGAATACATCACCATTCGCGCCCGGCGCTGGCGCCAATAGGCGCCAAAAACGGCAAAACACTATTTATCATCAACTAAAATGTTGAACACTATTAGAAATTGAATAATTTGTTGGAAAGTGTGAAAGTCTTTATCCAAAACTGAAATTTTTCTTCTGGCGCTCGAACCAGGCGCCAGATGGCGCCAAAACCCAAACTCACGACAGCGTCAATGGAATCGTCTGAAATTCGGTACACTAAATAACTATCACATGGCAAGTAAGATGCTCAATCTGAAAATCAAAAAAAGTTCTGTTGGCATTGTGCGCTGGCCCCAATTGGCGCCAAAGTTGGAAAAATATCAGTTATCGTCAATCAAACTGTTTCAAGTTAACAGATATTGAATATTCCAATGTGAAATAAAGATCCACAAATTCAAAATCGAATTTTATCGTCTGGCTCGGAACAGACGCCAAATGGCGCCAAAACAAAAACACACAAAACTGACAATTGAATAGTTTGAATATTGCTCCAATCAGTAATTGACACATGTAGTGTGTACTGGTAGCTCACAAACCTAGAAAATTTCGTTTCGTTCTGGCGCCAGACGCGTGTGTCAATTGACGCAGGAATGAAAAAAAGTTTCAACGAAGGTTTTTGATGTGGTATTGGAAATAATGGCTATATTGTAAGTGAGTTGGTGTCTCTAATTGTAGATTTGTCAATGGCGCCAATCCCCATCGCTTATCGCCGCTAAAAGCGGTGTACATGTCAATCGGAACGTTTAGCGTTTTTGTTCAGTTGTTGATAGTCACAGAGCCAGTAACCTGCGTTATATTACAACATCAGCAATTTTATGGTCTGCATTCGGCTTCATGCACACACAAAACTGAGATTTTCATAATAATATAATGAGTTCACAAGATTCACTCTGTAAATAGGCAACATATGAAGTTGTAGGAGTACAACTAGCAAAAAAAGGACAATTAGTAAAAAGTGGGGGAACCAACAAATGTGTGAGTTGTGTTTGGTTCGACCTCGATATCAGCAAAAAGTGAACGATACGAATTGCTGTGATACTGTAGCAGAAGTATTCTGCAAAAATAGAACAATACAAATGTTGCACAATGGTTCACAACGCACGCATGTCGTCAAAGCACACATGAAATACCCTTCGGCAATTTCTGAAATATCATGCGGGCTTCGTGAACCATTGTGCAACATTTGTATTGTTCTATTTTTGCAGAATACTTCTGCTACAGTATCACAGCAATTCGTATCGTTCACTTTTTGCTGATATCGAGGTCGAACCAAACACAACTCACACATTTGTTGGTTCCCCCACTTTTTACTAATTTGCAACTGACATCGATATATAGTGGTGTCTGGTTGGTCTGTAGTACTCCGAGCGAAGTGCCCAACGAGTTCCATTTGGCATAGATGGCTCCATCCGGTAAACAGTCCGAGAGACGACCACCCATTATGTCTCCTCTGGAAAATAGAGAGCATAGGACCATAGTTGTGGGTCGCATACTCATTTATAATAGAGGGTCGCGAACAATTCTTGGGAAAAAATAAAAACTACGGATCAATAAATAAGAAAATTCATGTAAAACAATGTGAAATTCCGAACAGCCGTACGTAAATGTGTCTTATATTTGACGTTGATACTGTTTCCTAGATCAGAGATTGGTTGATTGGTGAACAATGAGCCAGCGCCCAGCGTAGAAGCGCAGAAAGTTTATTTGAATTGGAAACCAATGAACGTACTTTTCAATGGCTCGTAGATCGAAGATAGTCACTCCGCGACTTGCACTAGAGACGGCGAAGAGAGCACAGGACGAAGGATTGTACTGGCCAGAGTAGAACTGACTGCCTGAAATGGAGAATTGGGCATAATTCCAACACGATACAAAAACCGGCATAAACTACAACTACAAGTTATTATGGAAATATGTTATCAGTGAAAGGTTCCACTCAAAATCGTTTCTACCCTGAATACAACTACAAGGTTGTTCAATCTCGTTAGACCAAGACCACACACCACTACTACCAACTCCATACCCACCACAAATTGAAACTAAGACGTTAAGATTATCATGTTATATATTATGTATGACGTTATATATTTTGATTTCAGTAAAGCTTTTGACACTGTTAGCATTCCCAAGCTCATTTATAAACTACAATCGATCGGTATTCAAAACCCACTTCTCAGTTGGTTTACATGTTTTTTGACTGATCGAACGTTTTGTGTACGAATTAATGATGTTTGTTCTTCTATGAGATCTGTTAAATCTGGTGTTCCTCAAGGGTCTGTACTCGGACCTCTTCTCTTCTCGATATTTATTAATGATGTTCATTTGTCTCTTCCTCTTACCCCAGATGTACACATTAGAGCGTTTGCAGACGATATAAAATTATTTGTTGTTTTTGAGAAAGGTAATGTAAAGTCCAGAGTACATTTTCAAAAAGTTATTGATCATTTCTGTGCGTGGGTGAAGAGCTGGCAATTGACTTTGGCGGTAGACAAATGCAATGTTGTACATCTGGGTAGAAATAATCCTTTCTCTCCATATTTTATCGGTTCTGATTTGATAAATGTTGTTTCAGAGTGCAGGGATTTGGGGGTGACCGTTTCTAATACTCTTGTGAACAGGGGAAACATTGAAATTCGTTATAAAAAGGGAATGACTCAACTTGCCATTCTTCTGCGCACCATTACTGTAAAGGACGTCAAAATTCTTGTACGTTGCTATCAAACCTATGTTCTCCCGATTCTTGAGTTTGGATCACAAGTTTGGAGTCCTTTTCTGGTTTTGGAATCAAAGAAAATTGAGAAAGTTCAAGAATTTTTCACCAGAGCGGTCTATTACAGGTGTTTTCCCAAAGCTGACTATCCCATGAGTCTGCCTTCCTATCAAAATAGGTGCAAAGAGTTGGGAATGAAAAGTTTAGCATTCAGAAGAGTTATTCTAGATCTTGTGCTTGCTTTCAAAATTATCAAGGGCGAGTGTATTCTGAGGTTCACTTCTTTTTATCGCCATCGATTACACAATGGTAGAAGAGGTAGTCACTGTTTCTATGTTGAAAATACCAAAGTTAATAGTCGATATTATTCCTTTTCTTTACGAACTTCGAGATGGTTCAATATGCTGTCTTCACATAGTTCAACAATTTTGAAAGCGAAGTCCTCGAAACTATTCAAGAAACGTCTACTAGAAACTGATCTATGTAAGGTTCTAAAACTGCCTTGTAAGTTTTAATTGGTAATCTGATGTAGCTCTCTTTTTATTTAGCAACTTGGTAAGTTTGGTAAGTGCCCATCCTGTCGCTGGTGCGGAATGTTGTTCATGGTCCATAGTCTATGACACCGTGTGAACCAGTGAGAGAAACAATCGAGAACAAAGCTGGCCAAACTCCGTTGTTCTGCTCACATTCGCGAAGAGGTCATACGTGCATGCATTGATATTTTTTTCCTATTACTATTTATGTGTTTTCTATTCAGATTTGTTTAAGATATTCATCATAGTTTGAGGAATAACGAACATTGATTATAGTTTGATGTTAGGATTACTAGTAGTACTATATTCTGTACTATATCATCTACAAATCCGCTGGGAAAAGTAAAGACTCAAGTTACATATCAGGTCTGAGGGAATTTAGGTGGAGGTAGAAACTACAAATCGCGCGCAGCGCGAAGCGCTGTGCGAGATTTGTCTTTGGTCCGGCTAATGCGCGCTTTCATTTTTTTAGTTTACCCTCAAAAAGGCCCAAACGTGCAAATCAAAACTTTTTATGATTTGTTGGTATTTCATGGCATATTTACAAGCTATGTTCCAAATTTGAACAAAATTGATTAAGTTTGAGCCGAGTTATGACGTTATGCGCTTCATGCAGACCGCCAACTTCCGCCGTGTGTGTGTGTGTGTGTGTGTGTGAACGCACTTCTGGGAAATTTTTATGTGTGAACCGATTTGACTGAAAATTTGGGAGACGATAGATATCCCACTCAAACCTTGGGGGCGCAAACTTTTTTTCGAAAAAAAATTATTTTTCATCAAGTTATAGGTCTTTGAAAATGTCTCTGCGTCTCTTCATTTCGTGCACTCTCTCGCCCTCTCTGTCGCGGTAAATCAAATTGCGTTATAACTCAGCTCAGTCCTAACCAATTCAAGTAAAATTTGGAGTATGATACCACGACATGAACTGACATTGATTCAGATGTAAGTCTTCTACTGATGACGTTATCGAGGATTCTGGAGCTCGGATGACGTCATAATCGAAAAGTGCAAAGTTGATGTCACATATATTTTCAAATGTTGGTAATATCTTAGGAGGGGTCAATTTACGGTAAAACTCAATCTGAGAGTGACGTATTCTGGGATTCTGGAGACCAGATGACGTCATTTTTGAAAAGTGCAAAGTTGACGTCACATATATTTTCAAATTATGGTAATATCTTATAAAGGGCAAATTAACGGTAGAACTCAATGTTAGAGTGACGTGTTGTTCTGCGATTCTGGAGACCAGATGACGTCAGTTTTGAGAAGTGCAAAGTTGACGTCACATATTATTTCAAATGCTGAAAATATCTTAAAAATGGTATATTAACGATGAAACTTTATCTAAATATGACTTATTCTGGAATTCAGAGACCAGATGACGTCAACTTTTGAGAAAATTGACGTGAAATATGTTTTCGAATGCTAAACGTTTCTTAAAAATGGTCAATTCAGATTAAAACTTCATTCAAATATGACGTATTCTAGGATTCTGAAGGGCAGATAAATTAAGTTTTCAGAACTGCAATGTTGACGTCATATTTTTTCCGAATGATGGTAATACTTGACAAGTCATTCATTAAGAAAACAATTTTATCTGCATCGTACAGATCAAACCACATACCTACGGCATGTGTACAAAAAGAGAAAAATTCATGAAAAAGTGGGGGCCCAACGACTGTGATATTTGTCTTCTGCTGTGCGCCCCTTAGACAGCTACTCTCAAATGGAGCAGCTACTGCTACAAAAACCGGAAAATACTTATATACTCAAGTATAACTGTTCATTACAAACATACAAAAGTCGTAAAATATTTTTTCAAACCTGTAAACTATAATATACAAATCACAGATGTTAACTCAACGTAGTCAACTATAGAGATTCTGGTTTTGTACACAATGATTTGCAGTTTTGGTCCTTACTTCAACTCTAGGTGCTATAACACTTGGCATATTATTCAACAGTTGTTCTCTCTTTTACACCTGTGATTTGTATATTATAGTTTACAGGTTTGAAAAAATATTTTACGACTTTTGTATGTTTGTAATGAACAGTTATACTTGAGTATATAAGTATTTTCCGGTTTTTGTAGCAGTAGCTGCTCCATTTGAGAGTAGCTGTCTAAGGGGCGCACAGCAGAAGACAAATATCACAGTCGTTGGGCCCCCACTTTTTCATGAATATATATCAACTCTACTTAGGTGGTGGTAGGAACTACAAATCTATATCAACTCTACTTAGGTGGTGGTAGGAACTACAAATCTATATCAACTATTAAAATCTTAGGTGGAGATAGAAACTACAAATATATATCAACTCTAAGAAACTTAGGTGGTGGTAGGAACTACAAATATATATCAATCATGAGAAGTGTAGGGATAGGTAGTATTATTTTAATCATTCCCAGTGAAGACATACCTCTTCAATTCAACAAATATATACAGTCTCGAAATACAGCCCAGCGGTTGTGGTACTGATACGGTAGCTATGTCATAACAATCGCTTTAGTACTGAGTTCATACAGTATTATTATATTTTTCTTCCATGTTTATCAATTCTTTTCATTAATTATTTTCACCATTCTCCTTTTTGGCAATCTTTCGCGTTTCACACTTTCGTTCCGTTATTACACACTGTGTAATAAATATTTGATTTGATTGATTGATGTTTCGGAGCCAACAGCCAACCTTGTGAGCTACTCAGTTTCCACTCACTTTTGCTTTACCGGTGCATACAGCGTATAAGTTATAGTATAGCCCGCTTCTCAGCCAAATGTCATTCCTTCATTAATAGTCCTACCTCAGCACAGATTAAAGCACTCGCAAACACTAGTAAGCTCCTACTATTCGACCAAAAGGAGCCTTTTTTTCATAAATATTTTCATGAAAAATAGTCAATTTCTTCCGATATTGGCGAAAAGTCTCGGACAACCTTACTGGTCTATGAACACTAGTGAATACGCTCACATAACTACAAGCTATAAAAGGAACAAACACCAACCAGGAACATTGATCATCATGGCGGTTCGCAACGGTTTCATGTCCTCTCTACGGTCATAGAAGGTGACTGTTCCATTGTCACGAGTCACCGCTACCATATTGCTATCGATCGGCTGGAAAACAATAAATAAGAGTCACAAACAGTCCACAAAATATCGATAAATGGAAAACAACATTCAACATGTAAAAACTAAAAGAACGACTTTAGTGAACATCGTACTTTTGGGGTTTAGAAACTGGGTATTGGGATATAGTTATTGTAATTTTGTAATGTAACAATCGAAAGTCGAAAGAGCAAAAGCTCTATCTGATTCAAAAGTGATCATGTTCATGTTGTTAATTTCGTGAAAAAAAGTAGAGTCGTACTATGATAAAAACTCGTACGTCTGAATGGAAGAAAAAACCTACATTGGTGCATATGTTGTACACCGAATTGGCTCTTCCATCGTATTTGGTGATCAGATTCCCAGTTGTGACGTCATGCGAGATCATCACCCCGTCGTTGCCGCCGGAGAAACAAGCAGCGCCACTGGAAAAAAAGTTTTAGAATAGAAAATTTTATAATTAAATTAAGGGTGATAATTTCAAGCACTATTCAACGTACCATTTGAAACACCTGACCAAGAAAATAGGATCATTATGGTGCAAACTGCAAAATACATTTCATTTGACCAAATGCAAATGCAAATATGTTTTGCCCGTTTCGATTGCTTCTAAGAAATACAAATGTCGTCAAATCTACCTTGTCACAATTTCAGTGGTTGGTCGGTGGTCCTATTCATGGGTTCAACTGGGCCTAGTTGATTAACGCTGCTACGTGATTTTAAAAAAACTTGGACAATATAGGAAATTGGAGGAATGTAGGACTAGCCGGAACCCATCTCTCCTCAGTCTCACGATTAACAGATGAACACGAAAAAAACTAAAACTGGCATACCGCATACCGGATACTGGCAATAATTGACTCCGTTCAATTTCTACAGCTAAAAAAGCACGCCGCTCGCCGCGAAACAGACTAAAAACTCACTCATTAGAGAAACCCAGAGCGAAAATGTTGGAGAGATGTTTGGTGTCCATAACGGCTCGGGGTTTTGGTTGCTCATCCATCATCACATCAGAAGAATTCCAAAGAAACACCCGTAGATCATCACCGCCTGAAAACAAAACAACTCTTCTACCTTTACCTTCTATATTCTACCATACACCAGCAAGGTTGTCCGGATAGTTAGAAAAATTCGAAAAACAGACTACTTTTTAGGCTAAAAGATGCAAATCGGTCTATTTTTTATGAAATGCACTAAATTTTCACGTGTTTACATCTGAAAACGGATTTTTTGTCGCCTAGTCGGACCTTACTGGTCTATGTATTCTATCTACCTACGAAAGCATACATTACTGTGTTGTCGGCAGTAGCTTTAGCGAGACACATCACACATTTGAACGATTCGCGTGATACACAGCGAAATAGTGCTCCAATCACATTATATTGCAGTGGATTTCAGGTTTTTCCGCGAAAACTCCGCAGACGATGTCCAATACAAGCTTGGTGTCAAAAAATATATGCGTAAGCACCGTGACTTTATTCATAACCCCTTTTCGGCAAGCTAAAAAAAAATTGACTGAGAACTAGAATAATAAACGTTTTATTAGAATAAGAAACGGACTAACCGCTGGCAAACATGGCCTCATCGTGATTGAACTCCACCGAATTCACACAGCCATGATGACCGAGAATGTCCTTTTGGTGATATACGTCATTGGTGAGGATATCCTTGACAACCAGCTGGAAATAAGAAAACAATGAAAAACAAATTCTGGTAATCTGGTTAGCTCAAAAGCAAGAGTACTTCACAGAAAATAATGCATCTCGAGATGAGCAATATTGGCGTCAGGAACGTGAGAAAACCGGTGAGCCTCCACGAGAAAGTTTGCGCCTTACTTCTTACTGATGGTGGTATGTTTCTTGACAGTTTTTTTTTCTTCAAAAAATTTTTGAGAGTTGGCGACATTGGTGCAAAATCATGAACCACCCGGATGTTAATTGCTAGCATTCCAGTTAAGAAAAAGATGTCTGCCTCCATCCATTTCTAATCTTATACGTTTTTGACCACGTTGAGATAACGCATTAATGAGCTCTATTTTGAAACAATTAGCATTGACCATACAATTGGTGGCAGAAACTGGACTACAGTAAATTGAACTAATTATTCTAAAATGTGAATGTGAGAGAGCATTGTATTAGTTTTTATCCTATCCTACACTCATTCATACATTGTGTCTTACACTTTTCAATTGACCACACTGCATTTTGAACCAATTATATTATGTTTCTACAAGATTACGATTGAGAAAGAACTCACATCTCCACATTTAACATTGCCGCAGCTTTCCAAGGGACGATTGAGAATTCGAGTGATATCCATTGTTGGTCAACTTGTTACATCGCTTGAACAATTGAACCTGAAAACTGTTTGTCTCTTCCTTTTATCCTGTATAATACATGAACACACTCTGGTGGTCAAAGTTCAAATCGAACGTATTCTGCAGGGTTGTGATCCTATGTATTCCGCATATATTTCAACCGTCAGAGGTGTACTCCCAGCTCAGGTGTTCCAGTGAAACACGGTGTTCTGCGTTCGTTGTTTTTTACGCAGTGAAACGCGGCCGGTCGCAAAGACCGCGACGCATGAGATACTACTGTAGATTTTAAAAATATTTGAAATTCGCGGGCGCACTCTCTCGCTCCCCCACACTATTTCTTGCGAGCCGCACGCGTCATAGCTCCGCGAGGCGACGGCGTGAACATTCAAAACCGCGGCGCACTTGAACTAAAGCTTCAATTGGAGCATTGTAGGGTTCAAACACCGTGGAAACCAGTTAAAAATAAACCACAACGGTCTCCAAAGCGGAGCCACACGGCCTTACGGCCACAACACAAACTGCTGTGTTTTATTTGTCTGTGTGAATCTTTACCACGTAGTGCCGGACTGCCGGAGAAAACCCTCGAAACGGTGGTTTGCCTAAGCCTAAGCCTTAAATCGAAAGTGAGGTCAACTTTCATGTTAAATAATTGAAATAAGTAATCATTTGATGAAGAAAATAAAAATGATGAACCCAATAGGTTGCGAAATGTTCACACAGATGAATAAAAAACAGCACTTTGTGTTGTAGACGTAGTGTCAGGTAGCGGAGCCCTTGCAACTGTTATTGGATACCGCTATTCAATCGGTTAGATGAAGCTCGATTTGGAAACATGTGTTCAACACCCACGGCACAAAAATCAACACTTTCAATCAATTTTATTTGTATTAATTAAATAAAATCGGAATTTTTAATAAAGCCGAAAATAGAGCGCGCGCAACCGAAAATAGAGCATCAATTGCTGATGGTTACTTATATTTTCAACTGTTTGCAAGTAGAAGCAATTTTCAGTCCCACGCGTCATAAAATCGGATTCCGTGTTTTTTCAGGCAAATGTCAATTCTTACCGACTATCAAATCTTACCGACTACATTTCTTACCGACTTATGGTCGGTATTGGTAAAGCCGGTTTTGCTCCTTCTTTGAGGTTTTTCTTTGTTTATCTTTATTATTATTATGTATAAACTTAATTTATGTGTTTTACCGGTAAATTATTAACATTTTTAACACTCAGTAGAATTCGGAGTGAGATTATTGGAAAACAGTCCATAATCATCGGCAAATGGAACTTACCGACTAAGATCAAATTTCTAAATTTGTGATATTACTCGATCAAACACTTCATTGTTATGTATTTTTCAATAAAAACATGTCAGAAAACCCAGGGAAAGTAATCGAGCATGGTTTCCAGAAACATTTCAACTGAAGATGGCTATATGTATTGTATTGGAACTTGATCTCGTTTTAAGTCTGAAAGTCAAATTTCAAGATAGACGTTTTACCTCGTTTTCTTGTCCCATAATTCGAATTATCATTCTAATGATGATCTGCTGAACCAAGATAAACTAAGTTTCAGTTCATTAGAAGAAACCTATTAACAGTTCTATAGTAATTTTCCATTTCATAACCCTATGCAGACATTTTTATCGCTGACATTTCTATATAACTTCTCAATATATTGTGCTGCTGTACTGTGATAATTTTTATTGGTTCCAGGAGATTGTGCTCCTCTGAGCCCCGCGAAGAAAGCTGAGCGGCACGAGAAGAAGTGTGAACTTCCGGCTCAGTTTTTAGTGTACGTATAGGAAATGTGTTTGCCTTTCACAGGATAGAAAGAATCCTACATCGTTGTTCTTTTTTGCCATACTTTCTTTGAACTCGAGCGGTAGCTGGCTAAGTTGATCAATTGTCGTCATTTCCGGAATTCACCTGCTGTTATTCGGAAAACAAACGAAGGATAGCTGAACATAACTCGATATATCGTAGAATGTACCGATACGAGTATAGAATTGTTATTCTTATTCGGTAGGCTATCTTAGAACTTTAGCTGTAGCACCTTTACTAGATCCATCTTTTGTCAGTTTTCGAATAAGTTCACATGTTAGTATTCGGAAAACAAACGAAGGATAGCTGCACATAACTGGATATATCGTGGAATGTATCAATACGAGTATAGAATTGTCTTTCTTATTCGCTAGGCCATCTTAGAACTTGAGCTGTAGCACCTTTACTAGATCCAACTTTTGTCAGTTTTGGAATAAGTTCACCTGCTGTTATTCGGAAAACAAACGAAGGATAGCTGAACATAACTCGATATATCGTAGAATGTACCAATACGAGTATAGAATTGTTATTCTAATTCGCTAGGCTATCTTAGAACTTGAGCTGCAGCACTTTTACTAGATCCAACTTTTGTCACTTTTGGAATAAGTTCACATGTTTGTATTCGGAAAACAACGGATGATAGCCCCATATATGATGAGATATAGTTTTGACTAGAACGTGAGCTGCAGCAGCCGTAGTTCAACATTGTTTTGTCACTCTTGGCGAATGTTTCGAAAACTCAGCTGATAAGATTGTAATGTTAGGTTCCACTAGTCTTTCTCAGAATGTGAGCTCTACCAACCAGAGTTCAGCTGTTGGTTTAGCACTAGCGGCCTCCATCAGCCATATCACCTAAGCATCTCATCCTATATAAATGCTCAACGTACGAATAGGAGGTATCCGTGTCCTTCTAACCACGGAACATATGGTACTGTCTCACTCAAGAGTATAGAACGCAAAATATGACAAACTTTGCGACCGATCACTATTGAAAACTAACTGTTTATTTTCAGATCGCAGCGGATTCCCGGAGAAGGAATGAGTGATTGCGTCTATCGAATTTTCGACCGCTAGTAGAGCTTTGTTTATTAAATGTACAAAAATTAATTGTCAAACCAATTTATTGTGTGTTCGGAAGAAACTGTACATATTCAAATATATCATTATTATCTTCGCTATCTTTTTTGAAACACACCGGAAGGACCATCTGCCTGAAAAGAAACACTTTTCTGAATAAACTAGTACAAACTGACAAAATGATAACAATTTGCGGAACTAAGGCTGGTATGCCATGTTTCCGCAACACGAGCAAACGTCAGACTCCATTCAATGCATGATGTGCTGTACTGAATCATGACTGACTAGCTCTGTCTGTTTGAAAGGTAATCCCTTTTCAGATGGGCTAATAATGGGCATACACTCACAACAGGCTAGACTCACTCTAAAAATACCGGGACCCCTTGACCATTTCGATCCGGGACCCCCCTCGAATCACATTAAAAACACATAAAACGAAGATTTTAATGAAATTTCAAAATTAGAAACTACTGGGACCCCCCGTTCTCTGGAAAAAAGACCCACCGGCTAATGCGAGGGATTGTGAGTATATGATAATGGGTTGAAAGAATGGTCACCTGCCTTTCAATTGGGCGATTGGGAAGCTGCAGGTTACGTCGCAGGAGTGTTTAGCAAAGATATAAACATAACATAACATTGGCCACCTTTCAATTCATCTATGGTATGTCGAGTCATCTCCAGCTATACAAAAAAACAGCAATATACGTGTTTTGATACATACTACGCTATAACCAATTATAGCGTCATCTAATAATGCTGAATCTCACGTTCTGAGATAGCGTAGCAAAAAAGTAAGACTGGTCTACAAACTGTCGCTACAAAAAATTAGGTGCATCTATCATACAAAAAACGGTACATAAAATTAGGTGCATCTATCATCCGTTGTTTCCGAATAATTTTATATTACCTGTGAGTTTACTATGAAAATGCTGCAGCTCACGCTCTAGTCAAAACTATATCCCATCATATGTGGGGCTATCATCCGTTGTTTTCCGAATACTAACATGTGAACTTGTTTCAAAAGTGACAAAAGTTGGATCTAGTAAAAGTGCTACAGCTCAAGTTCTAAGATAGCCTACCGAATAATAATAACAATTCTATACTCGTATTGGTACATTCTACGATATATCGAGTTATGTTCAGCTATCCTTCGTTTGTTTCCCGAACACAAACATGTGAACTTATTCCAAAACTGACAAAAGTTGGATCTAGTAAAGGTGCTACAGCTAAAGTTCTAAGATAGCCTACCGAATAAGAATAACAATTCTATACTCGTATTGGTACATTCTACGATATATCGAGTTATGTTCAGCTATCCTTCGTTTGTTTTCCGAATAACAGCAGGTGAATTCCGGAAATGACGACAATTGATCAACTTAGCCAGCTACCGCTCGAGTTCAAAGAAAGTATGGCAAAAAAGAACAACGATGTAGGATTCTTTCTATCCTGTGAAAGGCAAACACATTTCCTATACGTACACTAAAAACTGAGCTGGAAGTTCACACTCCTTCTCGTGCCGCTCAGCTTTCTTCGCGGGGCTCAGAGGAGCACAATCTCCTGGAACCAATAAAAATTATCACAGTACAGCAGCACAATATAGTGAGAAGTTATATAGAAATGTCAGCGATAAAAATGTCTGCATAGGGTTATGAAATGGAAAGTTACTATAGAACTGTTAGTAAGTTTCTTCTAATGAACTGAAACTCAGTTAATCTTGGTTCAGCAGATCATCATTAGAATGATAATTCGAGATATGGGACGAGAAAACGAGGTAAAACGTCTATCTTGAAATTTGACATTTAGACTTGAAACGAGATGAAGTTCCAATACAATACATATAGCCATCTTCAGTTGAAATGTTTCTGGAAAACATGCTCGATTACTTTCCCTAGGTAGTAGATATCAATTTCTGACATGTTTTTATTAAAAAATACATAACAATGAAGTGTTTGATCAAGTAATATCACAAATTTAGAAATTTGATCTTAGTCGGTAAGTTCCATTTGCCGATGATTATGGACTGTTTTCCAATAATCTCACTCCGAATTCTACTGAGTGTTAAAAATGTTAATAATTTACCGGTAAAACACATAAATGAAGTTTATACATAATAATAATAAAGATAAACAAAGAAAAACCTCAAAGAAGGAGCAAAACCGGCTTTACCAATACCGACCATAAGTCGGTAAGAAATGTAGTCGGCAAGATTTGATAGTCGGTAAGAATTGACATTTGCCGTTTTTTCAATCTTCAATGTTTCAATTTTCAATGTTTTTTCAATCAAAAGTTCAGTTTGTAAACTTAATTTTACAACTTTACAATTCCTGGAGCACTCCAACAACATTTCTAAATTGTAGGATGTTTGCATGCTGTGGTGATTAGTTCAGGTCGGAAAAGTTATGTTAAAAATAATTAGCTGTTTGGTGTATGTAGGCTATTTAATTCAATGGACACGTACCACCATTTTATCACATTGATTGTTCTGTTCTCTCTCAACATCTTAGTTAGCATTTCATACTTTCTGGCCCGTGTAATAAGCTATTCTGCTTCAGGGTATGGTCACCAGTTCCACGCCGGTAGAGAATGTCGGAATCAGTGGAATAAGCGTCTACTTTCCGAATAACTTCGTGTCCCAAAATGAGTTGGAAAGGGTATGTTTGCGTCGTCTCTTTTTGTCATTTTTCTCGGCTGGAGCAAAGGAAACGTGTGAAATATGTTTTTATGAGCAGAGATGCTCTGACGAGTCATCTTCCTTGGGTCGTAGTCACCAATCACCGGTATGCTAAACATATTATCCCGCGGGAAAGTATATCAGAGAAAATGTGCTGATGAGGGGGGACCACTCAGGCGACGGCTTGTCCCAGGTACAAGAACGGGACGTCCCATGTCCCGGGAGCCCGGGACGGTACCAAGCTACCAAGAATTACCGTAGAAATAGAAATAGAGCATATTTGCATAAAATAGTCTCCTGTTTTGTCATCATTTATGCAAATCCGCTATATTTCTACCGTAATTCTTCGTACCGTCCCGGGACAGTACCGGGACATAGGACGTCGCGTTCTTGCACCTGGGACGAGCGACTGCTGAGCAGAGGCGCGAGAAGCTTTTTCTGCTCTCCGTGACATTGATGAATACGGTCACTACATTGAACAGGAAATAGGAAAGGTAATTATCAAGTTTCAGTATATTACGTAGTTTGACTGAGTCATGGAAGATGGAACTCTGTCTATTAAGCGTTTATCGAGCTATTTTATTTTATTTTCAGTTCGACAACGTTTCTGCAGGCAAATACACTGTGGGATTGGGTCAGCAAGAGATGGGATTTTGTGCGGATAACGAAGATGTCGTCTCCATTTCTCTCACAGTCACGACAAGTCTCATGGATTCGTACAATGTAAGTTGAGGAGGGAAACGTTCGAGAACTGTGCTTTCGTTTGCAGAAATCGGTAGATTTGACCATAGGTAAAATAGTTCAATGCCAGTGCAGCTAAAATGAATGTACTTAAACACGAGCATTAGGGTTGTTAATCAATTCCAAAAATCAAGTCAATTCCAATTCTTTTTCGTTTCTCAAAAACCCCTCAATTCCAATCCCAATTCTTTTTCAATTCTCGAAAACCACTCAATTCCAATTCCAATTCTTTTAGATTCTCAAAAACTGCTCAATTCCAATTCCGATCAATTCCTCGAAATCTCAGATTTTCAATTCCAATTCCATTGGAATTGATTAGAATTGACTGTGTTTGCAACTTCATGTCAGTTTTTTCCTCAAAAAACGGAGATAAACAATGTTCACTTTGGTTCTATTGAACGATAGACATAAGGAACAATGGTAATTTGGTAATGAACAAAAAAAACAGCATAGAATTGTAAATCAATTCTGAATCAATTCTGAGAGAAAATCAAGTCAATTCCAATTCCAATTCCAGTTGTTCTGATAAACGAAAGAATTGCAATTGCAATTCCAGAAATGTTTTGACATACAAAAGAATTGCAATTGCAATTCCAACCATTTTCGATATACAAAAGAATTGAAATTGCAATTCCAATTCTTTTCGACAGACAAAAAGAATTGGAATTGCAATTCTTTTGGATGATTATCTCAATTCTATCAATTCCAATTCCAATTCCAATTCTAACAACCCTAACGAGCATGGAACCCTGAAAAATGAAATTTCTCTCAGTTATCGCATTTTAAACAGTTTATTTTCTAAAAATGAGCGTGAGTCCCAGAAAAAGCTCAGAAAGGCGCATATGTCAGCGCCATGTTTGCAGGGTATTTTACCTATGGATTTGACTATCACAGAGGAGATAGGATACACCCAGCCAACTCGCCCACATCGCTAGAAAGATCAATAAAACCAAGCTAATTTTCCGGCGAATTTGAAAAAAAATATGGCGATTCCGATTTCCGATGCAAGTTTGTGGAATTCATTTGGTGACCAGTTGACCAGACCAGATTTGCTATTTTGTTTTCGGCCGCTTCGATTCTATCTTATGTTGGGGTATAGAGGATGTTTCTTGTTGCTACCGGGATTTTCACGTCATTTTGCCTGCTCTATTATTCTCTCTTTTCAGATAGATCCTGCCTCCATTGGTTTTCTGGCCGTTGGTTCCGAAACTTTGATCGATAAGAGCAAGAGTGTGAAGACGGAGTTGATGAAGCTCTTCCCCGACAATCACGATATTGAGGTAGGTAAAAAAGAAATGTAAAATTTCCTTTATATCCAACTGCCCATGCACCTTATCTCATCATCTTGGTATATTGTTGGTTTTATTGTTTAAACCGCACACGAGTCAAGATGTTTTTGTTGGAAGTTATACAGTGTACACTAACAAACGATAAAACCGAAACTCTTAAAAGGAGAGAATATATCTCGTAATGCACAATTTAAAAAAGGGATTATATCTCATGATGCATAAACCAATGTTTTCATAGTTTTCAATCAATTACTCTGATTGCCTAATTTCGGGTAAGTAAAACAGTAGTCTAGGATCTAGGTTCCACAGGCAAGCAACCAGTTCTTTTTTCTTGTCTCTGACAGTCAGCTTAGTTCGTCTGTATTTGAGTATTTTATGTTATGCTATGCTTTTAGGGAGTTGACGTGAAAAACGCGTGTTATGGTGGAACACAGGCAGTTCTGCATGCAATCGACTGGGTCTACGCCAACTATGGGACAGAGAAACGGAATGCCATCGCAGTTCTGGCAGATATCGCCATCTATGAAAAGGGGCCCGCGAGGTGTACCGGAGGTAGGACTATATTCGTTGAAAACTTGAGATACATGTAACAAAGTAACTCGTCCGGATAGTCGGAGTGATTAGATGTTCTGGCTCCCTTTTGCCAATATAGGACAGGTTCGAACGTTGGTGGAAAATGGTAAGGTTTCACATATTCAAATGGAAAAAATGGTATCTATTTGGAAGAATAGTAATAGTAATACCCTATTGGTGTCATACATCAGTAAGATCCGACAAAGCGACAAAAAGTACTCCGTTTTCAGATGTAAACACGTGAAAATTTAGGATTTTTACAACAAAGTAGACCGATTTTCATCTTTTCGGCTAAAAAGTAGTCTGTTTTTTTTGCACTTTTCTGACTATTCGACAACCTTGCTGGTGTATGATTGGTGTGTGGAAGTAACTTTTTTCTGAGTTACATTCTCTGAAATCGGCGTACTTTATGGACTCTGGACTCACTTCTAATGATAGTCAGATTTCATGTGTCTGATGGTTATTCGTTATTTTTCAGGTGCGGGTGCCATCGCAGTGTTGATTACTCCCGATTCCCCTATCGCTTTCGACCGTGGCCTGCGTGCGTCCTACATGACTTCCAGCTGGGACTTCTACAAGCCTGTTGGTGAGAGTGATGACGTTATCTTTGGGCATATCTCAACGGTGTCCATACACCAGTAAGGTCTGACTAAGCTACAAAAAGTAATCCGTTTTTAGATGTAAACACGTGTAAATTTGGGATTTTTCATCAAAGGTAGACCGATTTTCATCTTGGTTGCTAAAAAGTAGTCCGTTTTTCGAACTTTTCTGACTATTCGGACAACTTTACTGGTGTATGTGGGTGTCAACATTTTCTTGTTGAGTTTTGATCCAATTCGTCTGGTATAAGTTATTGGTTATTCTCAAGGTAGTACTCTCTGTTTTCCTTCTATGAATACGAGCGTACAAAAATAATAAAGTTCATGTGTGATTTTTCCAATAGTTTTGTAGAATCTGCATACAAGAGTGTTCACGTTCATGCCATTTTGAGAGGGTACAATGTTGAATCACTTTTCAGGCAAAAAGACGAGTGAATACCCAGTTTTCGATGGTGCTGGCAGTCTGAAATCGTATATGACGTCAGTGGAGGAGTGTTACAAGCTGTATCGACAGAAGGCGAAGAGAATCAGCAATGAAGGTTGGTTATACCATACATTATTGAAATAATTCACGTCTTGCGAAACTTTGGAAAATGTGCTCGTTCTCTTTCCGATCTATGAAATATTTGAGGATATTAATTTTTCAATCGAAAAAGAACCTTACTGATTTGGTTACTGGTCTGTGACCATACCCTAAATGCCTCAGAGTTGTGACTTTTTCAAACAGGGGGGTTTCGCCCACCCCCTCAGTCATTATAAGGGGGTTTTGCCCTTAATTTAGAAAATCGCTAAATCAGGCAATTTTTGAGGGGGGTTTTGCCCAAATCTTCGGACCAAAAACAGGGGTTTTTTTCTCAAAACGCTGAGCATTTAGGGTATGTCTGTGACTGTGAATGTGCGGTAAGATAAGAAATGAGAACACTTTTTTTGTCTCGAAAGATTGTCGTGGATGATAAGCATTCATCATCAAGGTCTATTGTACCCTTGTAAAACAAACTCGCGTATTATAAAAGCACGCAGATTCGATGATCACGCCAAAAATATCAATTCTGACAGGAAAAAAGTCGTTTCTCGAATCTCGAAAAAACTGACTATCTTGAGTCTTGCAAAAATATTTTGTGGAACGATTTTACCTCTCTTGATGTATATACACGGCTCTTTCACGGGTTGTGCTCTTGTGTGTTATGTGCGTTGCACAGACACATATCAGTAATGTCTGACAATTCTACAAAAGGAAGCCGTTTTTCGACTAAAATACGTCAAACTTCATGATTTCGCATCGATATTATACAAACTCTCGGTACTGGCCGAAATGAGGTCCTGTTTTTGTGTCACTCGAACGCGGGGATGTTCCATTCCTCCTGTTGCCTATTGTACGAAAATGAACTAGTTTTTCGATTCAACACGTCAAACCTGTATTCTGATTTCCTTCGACCTCAGGCAAACAACATGTTATTGTTTCTATTCTACTGGATGTTACTCGATGAACTGTGATTGTATTGATCATTTCATTTTTTCAGACGTGAGTCTATCCTTGTTCTCTGCGGTGATGTTCCATTCGCCGTTCGCCCGAATGACCCAGAAGGCGCTCGCTCGTCTGGTCTACCACGATGCACAGGCTGGACACGGGGCTACGGAGGTATACAGTTCATTGGGGTGAGTCTCATTTCTGATGCGGATTTATGAATTTGAACGTATTTGGGTCGAAAACGGATTCTTTTCTGTTGAATAGAATAGTCATGGTGTGTATGCGTTGGTGAGCGATAGTTGAAGCTTGAAGTCTCGAACTTCTCAGTATAGCGTTTGCGCCAATTCACCAAGATTGGCCCGCTACAAACACTTAAGATCGATGAGACGATGACAATATGTCGTATCTTATCTAAGCCGTTTACGTTTTCTTATCGGTGATTGCTCCGCAAAGTTATAATTTTGTGTGAAACTTGCTTTTAAAAGCGTATTGTATCGTCAATGGTGAATAACATAGCGTCCAAAGTCCATGTTATCTTGTTGATAGTTTTATGTGGGTTTTGAGATTTCATAAATTGCTTAATATCTTCTAGAACTGCTGCCATAGTCAACTTCGAGGATCGTGCCGTTTCCAAGATTGTGCTCGCGGCGGCCGAAAAACAGTGGCAGGAGAAGACGGATTGCAATCTCGAGCTGAATAGGTTGGTGATTTTCGGTTTTAGGTATAGGCGTATAGGGAGTGAACCAGTGAACAAACCTTGTTTGTAGTGTAGTTTGATTTGCATACACGCCACTATTTTTGAATTTCGACCCAAAATCAACGGGGATCAAACTACACGTCGGGCACATACACCGTATAGCCTCGATTTGGAAACGACGAACACTACATCTGGGTGCACACACACCTTGGTAGTACAGTCGTGACACAACCTGTTACAGGTGGAATTTTTCTCAAATTGTTCATCAGTAGTTGTTTTCCCGATTTCAAAGGAGAAATGATGAGATGTGGAAATGTGGAACTTGAAACTTTTTCAACACGCGAAATAGAGAGGTATCAGGGATGTACATGTTTATGTAATTTTTCACCATTACCGAACATGTAAGAGTTCAAAACATTTCAGACGGATTGGCAATATGTACACCTCGTCATTGTTCGCTCAACTGATCGCCTTTATTGCCAGAAGGTATGTCAAATGTCATACATTAATCGTTAATTTCACTAAACGCGTTCGTTATTTAGTTGGAAGTTGGTCGCTTGTTTGCAGCGATAATCGATATCCAGAGTCTATACTCACGTCCGAACACTAAACAGTAAGAATTTCTTACCAGAAAGGCCTTTATTCTTGAAAGTTTTATATTTTGACTTTTGTTTAACCAAAATCAAATCGATAACGTGTTTTTTCGCGATGTAGAGTCAGTCAATATTTGTTTCAGAATACGTTAGATGTTGTGTTTCAGTGAGGAGCCGCAGAATGACCGTATCCTTCTGTTCGCCTACGGTAGTGGCTCGGCCTCCACGATGTTCTCTGCCAGTCTGCGTCTGGGGGACGAGAGATTGGACAGGATGCGAGTTGTCTGTCGAGCAGCCGTGGAGAGGTTGGATGAACGCCAGATGCACTCACCGCAGAGGTTCACTGAAGTTCTGGAGATGAGGGAACAGTTTCTCACGGCAGATGGTTGGTGCTGTTTATACTTCGACTTGGCCTACATTTGTAGAATCGCCCTCCACCTTACTTTCACAGATGGTTGGTGGTATTCGGTATTCGTTTATAGTGCGCTTTCACACATCAGTAAGCAGGGACGGGCATCAAATGGTTTGACGTAGAGTCCAATACGACCTCCTCCCTTTTTAGAAATGAAGAAAAGTCAAATTTCAACAAATAAACGGAAAATGTTGAGCGAAGTTTCGTGCTGGTTGCTAAAAGTGTACAATTTTCAACAAACAATCTACAACACGTATTCTGTCGGAGTATATGAAATCGGTATAGTTTTAATGAGGTGCTTAGTTAAAGATGTACAATGTACTCAACGCATAATGTTTTATTTAAATCTAAGTTTTGAACATTTTTTCTCGTTTTCTCACTTTTGCACCACTTCGGATAAGTTTACTGCTGGTGGTTCGCTTTTTTCTTTTTTTATTCGGGAGCTTGTCTTCTAATAAATATAGAATTTAACGCGCAGACAAAGTTTTCGCTAAGAGAAAATTAGACACAGTTGCCGACTGTAGAAAAACCTAATAAGTACTCTTCTTTTATGCAGTATATCATTGCTTTTTCGTTAGTATGATGTTGTATTATTCCACGGCTTGCATATCCCAGTAAAGATGCACAAATCTTCCGAAAACGGGCTCCCTTTTCGTAAACATAGGAATAATTTGGTCATTTCGATACAAAATCGTATTTTACCATGTTTCAATCTAAAAAAGGCCTCAACAGTCGACCCTTACTGGTGTCTGTTTTTAGTTCCCACGGTACCGCGTGCCCTATCCGAGCCGGATCTGCCCTTGTTCGATGGAACCTATTGGCTGACTTCAATCGATGACAAATATCGCCGAGAATATCAATTGTCACTGAAATCGAATGCAAATGGAACTTTGGTGAACGGATCGAGTGGTGATCCGGGCAGTTATGTTAATGGCGTTTAAGTTAAAATTAAAGTTTAACGTACGTTTAAGTTAAAGTAGTTGTTGTTATTTCTATCTGGGAGTGACCACATGGCTTGAAAAGGCGAAATTAGGAAGGTTTTTCCGTTTTGGGTGTATTTTTTTTGACAATTAAGCACTAGATTAACATTGTTTTTAGTGAATTTATAGTTTTAGAGAGATGGAGAGGATCAATCCTGTGGTCACTCTGTTTCTATCCTATTTTTTTTAACTCCTATTCATATTGTAAACAAGCAGTCGAATTGAAATGGTGCCCCAGCTCTATTCTAGCATATCACTATATCAGTGTAGTTGAGTTGGAATTTGTGAAGTTTTCGCCCAGGGCTACTCGATATAGTTTCATTGTTAAACGTTAGGTTTCTTTCGTAGCCTGTTCTGTTTTCTCCGTTCTTTCGTTCCTTGTGCATTTATTTTCATCACTTTGTTTGAATTGTTTGTTATTTCGGCCATTTCGGGTAATATGAGCTATGAAATGCCTTGATGATTGCTTTCGATTTAGACTGAGCTTTTCTGATCTATCGCTGAGAAGCTGAGATTGTTTGCTCAACTTTTACTTTTTAGGCTTAGTTGTAGTTTGTATGTAGAGATAGCCTTTTGTGCGTTTTTGTTTTCAGATCATTTTCTCGTTCATTTTAGTGTTTCTGTTACGTTTGTTTCTTGTCAAGATCTTCTAGTTTTAAATGTCCGGTTCAGGCGTTTCTACTTTTCATCCCTTTTTAATGTGCTGCCAAGCGGCTAGTAAGAGCTTGATTTTTAGATGTATGTAAAGTGATTATCGATTTCTTTGTTTATTCAGTTTGCTATCGAAACGGTTAGAGCACCGCCTATATTTCTTAATCAAAGTGTCTATTTGTCAAGTACTAAGTATGATTCTGGTCATGTTCACGTGACAACGTTGAAAACAGCAGATTTAGTGAGAAAGTTGACGATTATGCCGATATACACTTCCTGACGTATAGTATTCAATTTCGTATAGTATATTCAAATGAGCTGTTGACAAGTGCGTGTTTCCGTGAAATCCTGGAATACACGAATACGCATAGTTTGTTTCACCAGTTCGTTCAAGTTTGCATGAAAAGACGGTTCTTTCATTTATTCTTCTTCAGCCAAAGGATGGGTTCTCGTTCGCGAAGTGGGTCATCTGGGGGAGAGAGATCAAAGAGTCGCAGCGTCAGGTATGGATTCTATACTGAAGTTGTATTTCGTGTTCGTCAGTGAAAAACAAGTTGCTTAGTTCATTTGGTAGATCAAGAACTTTTACGCATTCACATATAGAAAGGGGTCCATTTTGTAGATGATCTCTAAAAACTTCACTGGTATGTGTGTCCCCCGGAGACTTGAGTGGCCGTATTGATAAAGCTGATATACATGGACACACGCTATTAACCGACTGCGAATATGCTAGTAGCGTTTGATCGAACCTAGGGTTGACAGTTGGATTTAGTTATTTGTAGGCAGTTAGTTATTATTGACTGGAGTATGGATTTTGAATAGCAATTTAGTAGATGGCCACCAAGTTTCTATCAAACAGCTACTTCCCGCGACATTTGAGAATACGGTCACTGGTGTGTTGACCCCAAGTTTTGTTTTCACCAGTTGAGCTTGTTTATATACTATTAACTTATACAAGTCATTATTTTCTTATAATAATTGCATTCTTCTATTTTTAGTTACGCTTGTTCATACAAGGTAGTACTTTTTTATAATAGTTTCATTTTCCTTTTTTTTCATATGATTTAATGTCATTTCAGTCGCGACGGTGGCAGTCGCCTGAGCCGGTCCCGCAGTCGTTCGCCGTCTCGCCGCAATCGATCGAGTTCTGGGTCGCCGGTGCGACGCGATCGGTCGCGTTCCGCGTCCACGCGACGTCGCGAACGGTCGCCCGCGGCAAAGAGCAGGAAGACGAGTGACAGAAGAAGCAGATCACGCAGTCGCAGGTTGGTTGGATGAGTGAAATGGGTATATCGGCAGGGGTGACCAAATATCGGTCGCATTCTACCTACGCCTGCCTTTGAGTTTGATGTCGACCGAAAAATGGCATCAAACCAGAAACACAGCGGGTGGTCAAACACCAGTAAGGTCTGACTAAGCGACAAAATATAGTCCGTTTTCATACGTAAACACGTGAAAATCAATGATTTTTCATCAAAAGTAGACCGATTATCTTCTTTCCGGCGAAAAAGTAGTCCGTTTTTCATTTTTTCTGACTATTCGGACAACTTTACTGGGGTATGCGGGTGGTCAGAGCAGTGTACATTGTACACCATATAGGCGTACTTTGATACCAAACCTATATGTGGCACGATGTTGTACGTTTTTTTCTTGTGGGAGGTTATATCGATCAGGGTTCATTTGCATCTGGTGTAATAATTGGAGGTAGGGTACATATATTGGTAGTATGTGGTTATTTCACTGTGGTATGTGTTAGGGAATAGGAAAAGCTGCGCCTTGAAGTTGGTCGCCATAGATTTTATAGTTTATGTTCGACGGTTTGCTTGGTTACAAAAGGTAAAAGTTTTTAGTTCCTGTCTAGATAATTGGTTATGGGTAATGGGTTCTGCCAGTCTCGTGGAAGAAAAACTTGAGCGTATTCCGATCATCTAACCGACGTCCATGAGGTGCTATATTGGATTGTGTTCATCCATCTGTGAGAGCATGAGAAGTTTTATTTATTCAGTCGTTTTTGTTAGCCAAGGTGCTTGTAACAAAAACAATAATCAATTAACATAATGGTGGGTACAAGGGGCTGGTAATTGGTCGCCATGGCTACGCGCTTTCGAGTTATCAGGAGCGGCGAGTATCTGTCACCAATTAGTACTGGACCACCTGTGCCGTTTCCTATCCGTTCCCGGTGTATTTCCGAATTTTGGTTAATTTCTACTCCCGTTAACTTCCGGTTTATTTTCGGTCTACTTCCGGTCCGTTGCCGGTCCATTTCCGGTTCATTTCCTGTCCCCTCTCCGGATTTCGATTTTGTTTCTGATTTTCCGGATGAGTTCTTCGCATAGAAGATGCCGCGAGCCGGACGGTATTCGCCAGAAGGAGTATTCATGGGATAAGCTAATGGAGTTTGTTGATCGGAGACAACGAGAGTATGTTATATATGGTGCTGGTCAGATGTGGTCACGTAGAACGTGTTGACATGACGTGTCACGTTCACGTGACTTTACTGCTATGATTTTAGTTTGTCAATGGAAAGTCTACTTGAAAACTATTGGGGTAAACAAAACATATAAGGTATGCCCAATTTTGTATGCACGTTCCGTAGGTGCGAGCATTGTTTTGTGCACAGAAAATAATTGAATATCAGGTATTTTACCTGGGTAACCAATCTACAAAATAGTTCGGGAGATTAGGTTTTCATCACCAACGTGCGACTATTGTGGTTTGCGGAATTTAGGTTAGGTTAAAGTCTCGATGGTAAGAAAAACGGGTGATTAAATGAATCAACCAAAGTCGCCATACGTTTGTACAAATTCTATAGTTTTCTTCACATTTAGCTATTGATTATCCGTGTATTTCAGTCTGTCGCCGAGTGCCTGTAGCAACGAGACGATTCGCAATGCGTGGAAAGACGTGAAGTCGTATCCGGACAACTTTGACGCCTGGATGAGCGTTCTCACGCTGATTGAGCAATACGTGGGTGTCCATTTCCAGTTTTTTTCTAATAATAATGGTATGAACGCAACTAGCAACCTCAGTATACTCGAATTTGATGCAGAGCTTTGAATATTGTTAGTGGTGTTGTGAAATATATCGTTTTGATTGAAGAAATATTGTTGTTTTTACTCATGAAATACTTTTATTTTTATGCCTTCTGTGTCAGAAATAGAGGATTAGTTGCATATTGTTGTACAATATTCAAGTATTCGTCGCTTTCAGAATGATATTTCGATATCGCGCGAAGTCTACGATCGTTTCCTGACCAAATACCCGTACTGCTACGGATTCTGGAAGAAGTACGCAGAAATGGAGAGAAGGAATGAAAAGTTCGCCGAGGCGATAAGTGTGCGTTTCAATAATATAATAAATATTTATAGTGCCAGATAGTTGTTTCATCCGAACTTAGATTTGAAATCACATATTTGATAATGGATTTCTGGATAGATGCAGCTCTCACGCTTCCCACCAACCAGCGACAGTGAAAAACCTCAAAAACTAGAACTATGGATTTGTTGACAGCCTCAGAAACAAAGATTTTTTTCGCTGAGTACGAGCCAAGTTTTCTAGCTCTTTTGTACTTTGGTATCAACACATTGAACCATTGGTATCTAAACTTGGTACATTGGTATCTAAACTAAAATAATTTGGTATCTAAACTAAAATAATTATACTGAGAGGAAGAGGAAATCGGCGGTTGGTTCGTGTTTTAGAACTGAACAACCGTAACTATTTTTAGTGTGATAATTCAGGTGCTCATTGATTACAGTGAATTCAAACTAGTTTTCACCCTGATTCACGACGATTTTGTTTGGTTTGGTCGAAACTAGTTTGAGTGGCATCTCACTGAGCACAGAATTGAAGAGTATACCAACAAAAAAGGCCCAAAGTAGATTTTGGTTCAAATTCAAAATAACTAAATTAATATGTCATTATTGACAGCTTCAACAACAATTACTACCAGCTTTGAGTTGCTGCTGGCTGTATTCTTGTCGATTTTGAGCGATATCAGTGAAATAAATTAACTATTGATAGTTGTAGGTCAACTATAATGTCTAGTTTCAGGTATGGGAACGTGGAAGATAGAAACGTTTGGCATCTTTCACTGAGAACATAATTCATAACCGTGCCAACCAAAAAGTTGTTACACAAATGTATTTCGGTTCGAATAAGTGAACTGTGATTGTAATGGTTTTTCTTGCAGGTATGGGAGCGTGGCATATTAGCGATTCCGATGTCGGTGGATCTGTGGCAGGGCTTCCTGGCCTTCATGCGCGAACTAGCCCCGCACACAGAGGGAGGAGTGGAGAAACTGAAACAGTGGGTTGATTTTGAACATACTTCACCGACGCCCATTATATGCGACAATCTTCCGAACGATTCCCGTGAAGAAGTGAGAGTAGCATGTCAAAATTTACGACTTTCATTTAAAATTCTTGGCACGAAAAAATGTTCCGGAACGCAGTTTTGGAACTGTCGCAGGCTCACTGAGGATAGACGGCCTTGAAGGTGTATATGTTTGCAATTAAATTCGGTCAGATCAGCTCAAGAAGCTGCTCCTACAATTATAGGTGAGATGTGAAAGAACAAATTTTCGGTCAAAAAGGTCTGTCTGTCTCAACATGTACTCGTTGCAGATTGTACGACCGGGCTCTCTCGATGGCCGGACTGGAATTCAACAGCGATGCATTGTGGAATGACGCGATTGCATGGGAAGAGTCGAGGGGGGACTGGCAACGAGTGACGGCCATTTATGACCAGCTGATACAGACACCCACGCAACACTACAAGTCACACTATACGAGGTATGGGGGGGGAGGTAGATAGAAGAAGAGGGGAGAGAGAGGGGGAGAAGGAGTGACAGAGAAGAAGAGGGAACCGGGAACAGGTTAGATATAAGCATATAAGAAGTTAGACTTGTGGTTAGGAAGTTTTGGCTGTTTTTTTAGCCGTAAATAAATTGAAGCTTAGATTTCTATGAAAGAGATAGGGGAAGGGGTGAAAATCGAATTATAATTATTGAGTTTTGCGATCATTATTTCCATAATCTTTTCAGATTTGAGTCAATAATCAAGATGTACGAGCCAGACGTTCTTTTGGGCCCCGAGGAATATGACGAAATTTTCGGTCTCATGAAGAAACATCTGGATATTGGGGTGAGTTTTGTATTTTGATTTGGGTTTTTCAATGTCATGTTTTGACTAAATGAGCTGTGGCGGGAAAATATCAACGTTTGGCGTTTTCTGAAAAAGTGACTATCCTTTCAATCATGGGATTATCATCTATCGGTGTTGTACGATACTTTGAAAGACCTGTTCACCAAGAAAAAAGTCCTATTCAAATTTTTGGGTGCAAAATTTTAATTCAATTTCGAATGTCAAACGATGATCAGCTTCCTTTTTCTACAAGTGTCGCACCCTACACTAAATCTGTATGTGTTAAACAAAAGTGTGTGTTAGAGAAGGAAGATTCCCAACGCTTCGGTCTTCTAAACTGCAATACATTTTTCAATTGCAGTAGAATGGACCGATTGGTCCACATAATCGCTCCTCTTTAAACCTTCCATTTTTTCCAGATCGATCAGATAGTAACGGAGGAGTCTGTTCTGGTTGAGGATGGTCCGCCGGACGCCATCGCCGAAAACGGAGAGGTCAAGCCGCGATTCGTCATGCGCAAGAAGGTTGGTTAGGTTTCCGTTTATAACTTTTATTTTCTATTTCGTATGAACTATTTTGTATGAAAAATTTGTGAACATGTGTGAGATTGAAGAACACGTGGTCACTCGTGTCGTTTCTGTGATGAAAGCATAAAAGAAATGTAAATCTGCTAAAACAAATGTAAATGTAGAGCATGGACGATTGAAAGTTGAAAATCGTACTTTGGTGGGCACTGGGCATTGTCTGTTGCAGATTGAAACTATTGGATGATTCATTCGGTCACTTCACATGGCGCGCATCGTAGCTCAAAATCAACGACAAGTACACTTTTTTTCCCGAGTTTTCGGTAAATTTAGCGTATCCGTGTATTAATGCGAACGCTAATGTTTAGCACCACCCGGAGGCGTTGGCCTTCTTCCGCGCCGAGATGCTCGTGAGAAGGGAGCGAAAACACGAGAAGACGGCTGCCATGATATCCTGTCGACTGCCGTTCGAGGAACAGGTATGCACGCATCTCAGTCATACACCAGCACGATTGTCCGAATAGTCAGAAAATTTCGAAAAACGGACTAATTTTCAGCCGAAAACATGAAAATCGGTCTACTTTTGATTAAAAAAATCTGTATTTTCACGTGTTCACATTTGAAAACGGCTTACTTTTTATCGCTCAGTCAGACCTTACTGGTGTATGATCTCAGTTGTAGTTTGCTCCTGCTCATACTCTAGGAATCCGGTCCCAACAGGCAGAATACGACGATGTCGAAAAAGTTTGATATTACTTTTACGGATACAAAATCAAGTACAGCTTCTTTTTGACGAAAAAATGGCATCTTACTGGTGTGTGTTCTTTTCTCTTGAAAAAAAAATAACAATTTTGATTTTGCCCACAAGTCACATGACTCATTCTAAAAACTAGAAACACCACGATTGGAGAGAGATGATTCTATCTAATCTGACCGCCTCCACTGAAAGTAAAACTAGTGCCAACTTTCACCGGAGAGCTTACTCAGAACGATTGGCGTCAGTTTGTTGCGATTGGCCAGCTACAAAAGCGAGAGAGCATGCAGGTCAATGAGGCCGCAGACATCTGCTTCTCTCTGACCTGCACACTCTCTCGTCGAGGCCGTGATAGAAGTGGCTGGCCAATTGGCTGGGAACTGTCTGAGTAGGGGTGACAAAATTTGACTTGTAGTTTGGTCTACACAGACATCATGAGTGTTTGAGTTTGGAGCAACATACATCGATACACGGCGTTCTCGCCTACAGTAGTTTTTGCGATCAAACTTGTATTGAGCTCCGTCCACGAAGTTTTCGTGGCGGGACACTGTATCCCACTGCAATTTGGAGTGGTCGCAGCACTAATTCGCTGCGTATCGCGCATATTTTCACGCAAATCATTAGCGGAGCGTCTAAAATCGAGGACGCGATTCCCTTATTTGTTAAAGCTGTTGTTGAGAACGCCGTGGACAGTAGAGGCTTTACTAAAAATCCCCTTCATAGCGTTTATATCGATTGATGACTTGCAGATCAAACGTCCCTACTTCCACGTGAAGCCGTTGGAGAAGGCCCAGCTGAAGAACTGGCGTCTCTATCTGGACTTTGAGATAGCTGAGGGAAACGAGCGAAGAATCATTGTTCTGTTCGAACGATGTCTCATCGCTTGTGCACTCTACGACGAAATGTGGCTGAAGGTGGGTGGAAATTATATATTTTTTATTTTGAAACTGAAAAATGGAAAACTTCTAGGAAAACTTCTAGGATTTCGAACAAGCTTGGAAGAGCTGAAGATTTCGCACCAGTTCTTCCCGGTCTTGAAGAATGATGTTTCCCTGATTGGAAATTTGTAGTTTGTCGGCCATTACTGGTGTATGCACATAAATCAGTATGGTGAGCGTGTAACTGTTTTGAGGAGGGATTTTCAAGTCAATCTTCACATTTTGTGACCACGAAAGTTCATAATTTTGTTTTCTGAAGCTTGCAATATTTGGGGTTTCGAACTACCCGAGATGTAAGATGTCGTTCTCGATTAACAACTCTAGTTCCCAGGTCATAGTGATGTCTGAGTCTGAGCTGATCCCCCAATAATTTAATGTTTTCTTAATAGAACGATTATGTGGTGCGCATCGGTCCTTTGAACTATTATTGAAAAATGTGTTGCAGTTTAAAGGACTGAAGCGTTGGAATTGGTCCACAGAATCGTCCTTTTTTAATGTCCTTATATTAATGCCGTACTCCTTTGCAGTTTGCCCGTTGGTCGGGGAAAGTGTGTGGCCCGAAGGCCGCGACGCTGGTCTACGAGCGGGCCAGGACCCATTGTCCGAAGAGCGTCAGTCTGGTCCTAGCCACCGCGGCATTCGAAGAAGCACAGGGTATGATGACGTCACAAAGAAGAAATAATCAATCGATATCTATTGTGGTCGTTGTCAGACAACAACAACAACAACAACAAACAATACTTGTATATGCTCCAACACGCAGGTTTTCTTCATCTTTTGTTTCATGAGCATGATGGTCGTCGCGACACGGGCGAACACACAGCGAAAAGACAGAGACACCGTCTACCCCCGAGGGGATGAAGCGATATACAGTGATACTGATACGATACATTGTTTTTGTGTAGATACATAGATATAGTTGGAGATATATTGTGTAGATAGATGATATTGCATCCTGAATAGGTGGCGCAGACTTGTTCTTCCAGCGATGTTTGGATCAAAGACAGGTGAGCAGATGTTGTGATGATGCACATAACGTGGCCGCGACGAAAACTACTGGCGAAGTCGAACGTAACGAATAGGGAAAAATTCGAGAGATTATAATAGAACAAAGACGAAATGAGAAAGTGAGCGTGTTGAACACAATTTAATCATAGTCCTGGGAAGTTGCATCGCAAAATCACTAGTAATTAACAAAGTAGCCGCAAAGTTGATCACAAGTTGCACGCGTGCAATATTTTTGAGGGGGGAGGAGGGGGTTGAAAGGTCGCATCAGTCCCGAAAATTTTCAAAATTATGATGATTTGTTTGCCTAGTTCATTGAAGTTTTCGCAATATTGAGGAATAATTTTATATTTTCGGTGAGTTTCTCTTTTTTAGAGGGAGGGGTCGGTCAACTTTTTGGTCACCCTTGAATGCGCGATAATATGGAGTCGGCTTATCAGAAAGAATTCTCCCGATTTTTTGACGTCACCTACAACAGCGTGAAAGAGTATAGGTCAATGAGGCTATGACAGTCTACATCTCTCTTATCTGCCACCTGACTTTTGTCAGAAACAGTCGCTGTCACCAAACTTTAGACTAAGTTCACCTCAGATAGCTTGGTAGAAACAGCAGCGTTTACCTAGTTTGGTGTGATAGATTGATGACAATTATTCTCAAGTAACACTTTATTCATCACCTTTTTGATAAAGCTGAAGAGCGCTACCGTTTTTGGAAGTACGACAAAAAGCTCCAAACTACACTTGGGAGCTGGGCAGAATCTTGGGCTATTGAAAAAAACTAATACAACAGTGACCATTACTGAGATTAACGAAATTATTCGTTCGATATGTGCAAACTGGGGTGATAAGATCTATTACTGCTTGGTCACGTTTGCTATTCGCTACTTCCCGCGTTGGCCAGAGCCTTGCGGAGTAGTACTGATGATTCGGCAAATTTCTTCTCGGACCGACTCTTCCCGAACCAAAACCGAACCGATTCTTCCCGAACCAGTTGGTTCGGTAAGGAACCGAACCGTTTGCGTACTCAAAACCGACATTTAACCGAATCAAAACAAAATCAACGTCACGCAGTCGACCAATTTCAGCATTATTTACATGAATTGGTTCGGTTCCAACTTTGTTGGCCTAAATTTGGTTCGGTTCTAGAACGAACCAACTGGTTCGGGAAGGAATTCACCTGTATGGAAAAATGGGAGCCTTAAATCAAATCAAAAGCGGCAATTCATGTGTTCTCGGAAGTGTATGATTATGTCGCTTTTGTAGTTTCTGAAAAGCTGGGTATTTCCTAACACCCTCTCCCAGCCCTTCTTATTTTAGAATTAGTTGTAATGCTGCTTATGGGTACGACTTGAATCTTGGGTGTTATTTCTAATGAATAAGTGAAGACGTCCCAAATAAAGCGGTATAGTTGCTGGGCAAACTTACGTAATTTGACCTCTGAAACATGAGCAAGGAAGCTGGAAGGTATCTTGAGTCCCGAACAAAGCAGTACACTGGAACGAAGTTTGCGAATGGCGATCGATGCATAAATTTGACTGTGTATGTTTACGAGTTATCTCCGAATGCCTCTTTATATGTTTGGGTCACGGGTGTCAATTATAGATAGATTAGCCTGGTAGCCGAATTTGATTTGTAGTCTGGTGTCAGCGAACACAGAACCACATCTCAATGCATCTAAATTTGTACCTGGATCAAACTACAAACACATAAGAACGGGTGAAGTTGACTGTCTCCGCCTTCACTTAGAGCCAGCTCTATAAGGTATCTTGAATTTAGTGTAGTTTGTATTCATACTTGTGAGTTGGTGAGACTGTTCTAGCTTAAGCTGAACAGTACTACTGCTGCTATTTAGAATCCCATACATTCCGTCGCTATGAAAGACAATAAAATGATCGTGTTCGAAACGCAGTATTAACCAAGCTCCCTAGTACGAATACAGCAACATGAGCTGAAACTATGATAAAGCTACAAATTCGGTTTGATTAGTAGTTTAAACTTTGTAATCTGTTTCTCACTTTAATCTTTAGGTGACTTCGACGAGGCCCTCATGGTACTGGATCGATTCGAGAGGAAGAATCCCGGATATGCGGCCGTTCGACTGCGAAAGATCGGGGTCTTCCGGAGAAGAGCAGAGGGGGAGAGGTAGACATCCCTCTCTCTCTTTCTCTTCCTTCTCTCTATCTCTATCTCGTTGTTACTCTCTCTATCTTTTGAAGGGGGTAGATGGATTCCCCTCTCTCTTTATCTCTCCCTCTCTATCTCTCTCACACACTATCCTCCTTACTCTTTTGTGCACAGACATTTGAATACTTTCTTTATTTGCCAGTAGCCTCTCGCCATAGTTTTTGAGTGGGGGCTAACAATCTTAATTCTGACTTATCGAGAACTTTGTTCAAACTACAAACTACAGTATCCGTTCCAGCAAGCCCGACTACGCGGAAGTGATTCGACTGTGGGAGGGCCTCATTCATGAGCCGGAGACCAGTCGCACTCTAGCCAGCTACTATGCAGTCAAATTGGCCAGGTAGATAGCTGTCACCAAGGATCATTGGGAGGGTTTCAATAAAACCTGAACAGATTTGAACATGCTCTGAGTTTTCATTCAATTATTGACTACTTAGGTGTAACATCGCTGAAAAATTGATTCTTATCGAAGCAGAACTGGCTAACTTTTATTGAGACTAGTTGCTAGACGAGGAAAATTTAGTCCCATTTTTATACAACGCTGTTGTCAACACACCCTGTTTATTTTGCAGATTCCATCTGAAGTCTCGCAACGATCATCGTTTGGCGGAAAAAGTCCTTCGAAGGGCCCTGGAGCGAGATGCGGTACGTTATGTTGAAATGTTTGAATTACCATTACGTCTTACGTGGAATATTCACGACGCTCCAGTCCGTTATGAAAACTTGCTGATTTGCACGGAAAATCAAAAGGAATGACAAATTTCAAGCATTGGGATAGGGCCACATAATGGCTCGTCAAGTTCAGGACATTTTACGGGGGGTTACGGGTAAAACTAACTAGAGACAGCGGTAGGCTGCATACTACTATTTTTATAGTGTTTAAAGAACGTTGATGGGTTCGTTTGTGACTGTCCGACATGTTTTTTGTTGTTTTTCAGGATAATGTTCAACTGCATCTACAGCTGATTGATCTGGCCTACAATGATCCCGAATTCTCACAGGTATATATCTTTCTATTTTGATAGTTAGACGGTTAGACCGATTCTCTATCTATCCTTTCAGCTGAAATTGGCATCCTTCAAATTTCCACCATTGCATACTGGAAATGCGGGTGTTGCCAGCGTATGTCAAAATCTATGGAATTTCATGTATTTCAATTGAGTTTTTTTTCAAAGTTTTTCCACTATCTTCGATTCTTCAATTGCAGACGCGTAGCACAAAACGCGCCCGAATCAAACTACCAAATTGAACTTCATTCACTATCCTTTTGTTCCAGACGCGAGTGGTCGAGGCGTTCGATGCTGCCATTGCCGCACGGTTGCCGGACGACGAGCGAATCCGACTGAGTCAACGGAAATTGGACTTCCTCGAGGACCTGTCATACGATATTGAACTGTACGTTCTTTTTTGGTTGTTTCGCCTCTATTGATTACTCTGTGTATACTCTATGGATTTTCTCTAATCCCACACACATACGACATCGAACTGTAGCCGTTTTGTATTCCGGCAATTACCTCGATAAAAGAAAGCTATGTTCTGTTGCGGCATGACCTAGTTTCTGGAGCCTCAACTCAGAACAAGGGGTTGTTGCAAAACAGTAAATTACTGTTTATACAGCGTGGCTGTCATATATATATATATATATAGATTTTCCCTCTCGTCGTATGACGTCTCTTCTGAGCACACTGTATCTCTAGATTTGTTGCAATACAGTTTCGATCAAACGCGCGAATTTGTAATTAAGAGAGCACGTTCCGAGAAGAATGCGTCTGTTTTTCGGCTGCTGTCATCGAACTTGCTCAAGTTTCCAGTCATACACTCACATGATGCTAGCACCAGATTTGAAATGCAACCGGCGACCCTCTTTCACAATTTGAGGCTGTCACTGCTCCCGTGTTGCACACTCTCCCACGTCTTTCAGACTCATTCTGAGACGAAGTTGGGGGGTTTGAAGCAGGGATCCCTTTTCTTCCCAATTTTGTAAATTTTCGGCTCTAAATAGATGTTGGTAACTGAACACTGTATCATTTTCTGATGTGACAGCTATTACAGTGTACAAGAGCATTGCGAGCTGCACCAGGCCCTTTTGAAGGAGATCGACACTCCTCCAGCTCTGCATACGAGGAAGAGAAAGTACGAGAGAGAGGATAGAGATAGGAGGGACAGAGACAGAGGGGATAGAGGAGGAAGGGACAGGAGGTGAGTGTCTTTTATCTTTCCACCAATACTAATACCAGGTGTGTGCTAGCAAAGTACCGTAGATAGATGAATAGATCGCTGGTTAACATTCCTTACTAGGTCGATTATTTCAGAGTAAATTTTAATTGGCTCACTAGAAGTATCTAATAGGGGTGTTTCCACACGACATAATTTTTTCACAATAAATAAGACTAGAATCTAGATAATCAAAAAGAAAGCAAGTTTCACAACTCAGAAACATTGGCGCCAATTAGCAGGAGTTAGCGCTAATTGGCAGAGATACCGTAATCCAAAAATTCAATTTTAAAGGAAAAAGCTGCTGAAAACTACTTAATAACTGAAGAAAAGCAGTAATACGACTGAAACAGTACACAAGGAGGTTTCACAGAGTGAAGTTTCAGGAAAAAATCTATTTTTTTTAAATATTAATAGGGTAGAAAACAGGTTTTGTCTCTTACGTGTTCATGGGATGAAAATACTATTTCCATCTGATGATGATATGTAAATAAATCTTCCCATGGAGGTCGACTATAAACAAACCATACCAAGGTAAAATCATACCGACTCCCACCGACAGCAAACCATACCGAGGGGGTGAAACTCTACCGACCTCCTTAATCAACACCGAATATGCATTCACCTGTTCATCTCAACAGTTTTTTGTTCGGAATATGGTGAATGCGAGACAGTCACGGTGAAAAACAGATGTCAGTAGTGGGTACTCTGTATGTTTCGAGGTAGGTATGTATTCACCCTTTCGGTATGGTTTGCTGTAGGTAGGGAATCGGTTTGGTTGCATCTCGTATGGTTTATACCCCAACCATTGACTTTAAAATGTCGTATATGGACATTTGTGTACATTTTTCAATGTTTGTCGCCTTGAAAAACTGATTTTCGGCTAGGTGACGTCGCTCGCAAAATGCGAAATTGGCAGAAGTTGGCAGCCTAACGTAAAAATTGGCATGCCAATTGGCAGGAATCTGTCTGAGAAGGTGTATGTTGCCATATCCCGCTGTGTTTCTACGTTTCTACTTTGATCTCGTTGATTTTCGGTCGAAATTCGTGAATCACGGCGTGTTTCGAGATCAAACTACAACGGAGATTTGGTCACTCTTTATATGTGTTCTTGTTTCAGAGATCGTGACGACCATCGCCGTGGTCGCTATTCGGACCATCGAAGGGAGGATGGCGGAAGGTTGGTTGTTTGTCGGTGACCTCTTACTTCTGCTCTATAATTGTACTTTGTAGTCTGGTCAGTGTTCCCTTGCAACTAGAGTGTACATTTAACATCTAGTCGCACTTTTTCGAGGAATACAGCGAATACTTGAGCGATGCGGGACAAACTTTCTTATATTTCTTGCCAGCAGCCCAGCAGACAAGATAGTGTCTATATCAAATATACGCAAACTAGCTGGCCGATCGCCCACACCCCATCCTACCAAATTGATCGTTCGCTGTCCAAGTTTTTATACAATCGTTGGAGGTAATTTTGCCATAAAATTTTAACTTATCTCATTATTTTTTACTACTTTCTGTATCTATGCTCAATAAACTTTATATTATTATTATTAAGGTCGTATCGCGGAGGAGACAGAATGTCCGGAGGCTATGCGGGACAACAACAACAAGCGTACTATCCGGCACAGGGTATGTTTGGTTGGGGGTTATTGATTAAAGGATTTAATTTTGTGTAAGGAGACCTCCATACATACAGTAATAAACCGCACAGGGTATGTTTTGTTGAGGGGATATCTGAGAACTGAGACAAAGGAAAAACAAAAGTTTCACTGCGAGCTGGCCTCGTTTCCTTAGAATTAAAGAGCTGAGTACGTGAGTACGATAATTCCTTGACAGTCAAAATTGGTTGAAGCGAACTACAATACAGCAGATTTGTAGAATTGCATGACATTACCTATTAGTTTTATGAAGCGAGAGACATTGCATATCGGTGAGCGTGTATGCGTGGTTTTAAAAAGATAAATGATGTTAAAAAGATGTATGCCTGCATTTTCCTTAGACTTTTCACAGTCTTCATGTTTTGCACCTTTGCATCTCGATGTCGTATATATCACTGCACAGATGTTTTAACGCTTTCTAACCCTCGTATAATTGATTTTTTTTTAGAGTGGAATCCGGAACTGCACGAAATTTGTGCGTATTTATTGTTGTCTCATTCACGGAGACTGTAATTCGACAGTTTTCTAGTTTCAAAGTAAATGAAAATATGCCTGGTCGTCGGTCAAAACATAGTGAGATTGATTAAAATGTCGTTTGGTTTGCTCATGAATATGTATTCAACGAAACGTACTAATTCATGTATGTGACAGATTGCATCACATGCTGTTTATTATGAACCTGGCCTTATTCCGATTCTAGTTGTTGTGATGTTTGTACTTTGGTTCCACTTGATAGGTCGTCGTTAGTGCCAGCCTCTCTCCCCGTTGTTCCTTCACCCGGTTGCCTTGGTCCGTTCCCTGCCCGATCCAAGACCGATTTTGGTCTTTCCCCCCTCCCAACAACGTCTTTCTCCCGCATGCTTGTTAGTGAGTTAGTGATTGTGTTGTCTCATGAATTCACCAACTTTTCGCGTTCAAGATCATATCATAAATGGCTTTTTGTGTATTGTCAATTCATGAGAGGTTGGTGAATTGTGCGACTCGAAATATGTATGCTTTCGAATTTGCTCTAATATGCGCTTTTATTGCAAATTGTCGCATGTATTTAGAAAAAAACGAAGACGTTATTAGTTCAGCGAAGACAGGGCTGCATGACTGTTGACGGCACATTTGTGATTGACAATGTTTTCACAACTTTTGCTCTCATCGTTCACCCTCAATATAAGTACGAGTAGTTCACATGCGAAAAATGGTGTTCACGCAAACCTTGCTACAGTATGTTAACTGCTTCTATGGTGCAATTTTCGCATGGTGCTAGATTTTGTTCTCCGTGGCAAGTACGAGTGCTATTCGATTTATCGAACTCGTTTGTCGATGGAAAATGTAATCAAGCAGCTTCTGCTTTGCCTATTCTGGTATTCAGGCATAATTCCGGCTACAGCGCACAAAACATACGTATCGATTTTGTAGCTTCTGCAAAACTGATTTCCCGCGATTGGCCAGCTACAAAAGCGAGAGAGCATGAAGGTCGAAGATACCCAGATATTTGCATTGGCTTGGGATGGGGTTCAACAAAATATTTTGGGATAGGCTTTATTTTCTGTTATTTCCAGTCTACCCGGCCACCTATCAGCAACAACCAGTCATGGGTTACGGTAATGGACAAGGAGGATATTATTGATTGATTATCGATTGATTTCCGACATGAACGTCAATCTTGCCCTTCTTTCATTAACATGGTCTCCTCTTTCTCTTACATTAATTTAAGGCTGTTCTTAATTTTGCGCTGTGTCTCTACTGTTGTCAACAAGGCTGTCACTATGCTGATCTTTACCTCATTCATTTAGTTTATTGTCTTTATATTTCGGGTTCTTTTCCTATTTTGGTTCTTGTTTCGGACTTGAAAAGTTCTTTTCAGATTTATGAGGATTAATATAGTTTTGCCACACTAGATGTGCGCTATTTTACGTTTTTTGCCTTATATATTTTTCTTAATGTAACAATTTTAGTCTTACTCGATGTTCGTGCTGTTGAAGAATATTCTATCTGATTATAATAAATATATGTCTATGTGACATGAATTTTACAGAAATTTTGAAAGAATTAGGTTTTTTAGGTTTAAGTTAAAATAAGATGAAAATAACTTTATTACACAATACAAGATATATTCGATAATGAGTATAATATAATGATATGACCCGAAGTTGTCTATATTCAACACTGTTCCCCCTCATCCTTTTTGGTATTCGAGTGTTCGGGAATGTATTGATTGGCGCGACCCACTGGACGATTGGCTGGAATGATTATTGATTGAATTTATCGACTTTTCGAGATATGTCCGAAGTACACACCAAGAATAGGGGATGAATATAGCTAACTTGTAGTTTGAACTCTGTATAAGTCAAAGCTCACGATTTTCGACCGAAAATCAACGAGTTTAAACTTCGAGCACACATATGCTTGCTTTGGAAAAAGGAAACCTATACACAACTACTGATAGACAGACACACTGTATAGTCTGTTCCACGCACTTATAACCCTCTACAGTAATCTTTGAGAACTTCTAGATCAACTTTTCGTAGTTTAATGTTTTTGGAAGAACTTCAATTTTCGCTATTGTGTTTTCTATCTATGCTATCACAAACACTGAAAGTTTTAAACCAAAATAATGATCTATTGATTAGAAAATGCCTTCTAAACATGTGACAGATTACTGTAGAAGGACATCGATTGGTGAAACGAACTATAACTATGAGCTTTTTATTGTGTGCGCGTGAACCAGGAAAACGTATAGAAACGCTAAATCTACTTCAATTAAAAGAGGAAATGCGATATTCATTTTTTCTTGGATAATGGAAAATCTAGAATGCTATTTGATATATTTTCATTTTGAACCCATTCGAACGTTTTCTGAAATCAGATCTGGCCAAACATTCTATAGCGGGGGACCAAACTCGAGTTGTAGTTTGGTCAGCCCTCGACAAACACATCACAAAATACGCCGGAATCAAACTACAAAAACAGCGAAAAGAAACTTTATAGTTTCAGATTTTCTCGAGGAAACTAGAAAAAAATGTCACTCACCGAGGGAACCATTTCTCCACGCACATATCAATCCGACGAAATATGAGAAAATGTAGAAGAATAGAATGAGAAGAGAAAGTCCGATCAGAGAAAGACCCCTGGAAAATAAGAAGAATAGAATGAGAAGAGAAGGTCCGATCAGAGAAAGACCCCTGGAAAATAAGAAGAATAGAATGAGAAGAGAAAGTCCGATCAGAGAAAGACCCCTGGAAAATAAGAAGAATAGAATGAGAAGAGAAAGTCCGATCAGAGAAAGACCCCTGGAAAATAGAGGGACTCACAGAAAATATCCGAAAACTTCTCTCATTTATACACAGATAACTCGCATTTTTCTTCTTCTTTGTAACCTCTCATTCGACCAACACTTTCATGTAGATAAGTTGATTTATTCGAAATAACAAATGGAAAATATGAAATACTGTAACACTATTTTTGCTATGTGCAATTTCTAGCTCGGGTACTTAACAGGGCGAACAGTTTTTGGAGAAACAAATGTTATTTAGAAAAAACGAAACCGACTCACAATATTGTCATTTGAATGTCTCTCTGGCAACATTCCATGGCACAACACGTGTCGTCACACGCGAAGTAGAGCGTGAAATGCTGGAATCAAGAGTTTTAACCACTCTTGTTCTCTCTCTTTCTCTTACATTCTCTACATTTCTCTCCCTCTCTCTCACTCTCTCTCTTTATCTCTTCCTCTTTCATCTCTGTAACATTCCTTTCCGTCTCTGTATGTCCTCTACATCTCCCTTCTTCGGTCTCTCCTTCGCCCTTTCTTCTCTTTTATTCTATCTCTCTCTCTCTCTCTCTTTATCTCTCTCTCTTTATCTCTCTCTCTCTCTCTCTCTTTATTTCTCTCTCTGTGTCACTCTTTTCGTTAATTGCAGATAAAATCACAACCAAACTCGCATTCCTGCTCGTGAGAGAGAGAGAAAGAAAGAGGTAGAGAAAGAGAGAGATTGAGTTATCGTACCATAATGTGTTTCTCTTCACTATGTGACGACATTCCGTCTTCTGATAGATGACGTCCCAATGAATACGCACAAATGGAATCGTCATCCTGTAAAACGAGAAAATAATCAATAATTGTAGTTTGGGAACAGACTTGGGGATGTATTTTCTCAAAGGTCGTCTATGTTTCTGGTGTTTATAGTTTGATCCCGTGTCTTTCAGTCGTAATTTTCAATTCACTAGCCATGCAAATCAAACTCAATTTAAACCAATTACTCCATACATATTCTTTTTCCCCTTCTCTTCCATGTTTTCTTTTTATCTCTTCTGCCTTTTCACTCTCTTTTTCCAATTAACCCCCTTCTAATTGAATATCTGCCCGTTTGGATTGACTCGTTTTGACGTTTTGTTGTTATGCTGTAGTGATAGTTTGAACAGAGCAAACTACAACAAAACCACTTTTTTCACCCCTATATTGTGTTTTCACTTCCCTTTTCTCTTTTTATTTATTATTTTTGTCTTTTATCCTTTTTTCTCTTTTTTCAATTTGCCCCTCTAATTGAATATCTGCCTGCGTGGAGTGGCGTTCTCTAAAAGGCCCCAAAAGCACTTGCGCTCGATTTCCGCATTTTTATAACAAAAACGACTTCCTTCCTACCAGGATATATGATATCATAAAGATCAAAGAACAATAATGTAAGGTATAGTTTGATTAAAACAAAAACACTTCGTGATAATCCAATCGTGTTGTCGAAATACAAACGATTCTCCTTAGCTAGTAGGCTAAACGAACCTTTGAATGAGAGTTATCCAATTGTTCAACGGTAAAGAGTCCATCCATTACATTGTTGTCCAAACGCAAGGTTTACAATTTTTTGTTTTATTTTGGTGTGTTTGGATCTCAAGAGGGAAAGATGTTTGTATATCACACTACAACGCTAACTTAGTACATCTCTCTAGACTTTTTCCCCGGAAAGCCATTTAATCCATGTTTGAGTAGGAAATATTCGAGCAAATCAGACATGCCATCGAATACATCATTTATAAGCCATCCGGGAAGGGGAACGCAAGATGAGAAAGGTTTTTGTGTTTTGGTCGACTTAATTTCGCCTAAAGAAAATCAATGTCAAAGTTTGAGTTTTCGAGTTTGGAGGAAAATTTTGGTAACGAAGTTAGTCCTACTAAACTGTACCGAACTATTTTTTCGATGATTAGCACATTATTACACACTATAAACATAAACATTTCGGTTCAAATTTCCAGCTACGAAACAAAATTATATCCTAAACTGAACAGTAGTTCAGAACAATCGAAGCCTACTTTCAAAACCATATTTCAAAAATATTTGCGAGATTTACGATTTGAGGTTTCTTCTTCTTGAGTGTGTTTACAAGTACTGGCTAGCCATGACGGAAGCCAACAATGATGAACTATTAGAGAGAACGGCAAATTTCTTCCCGAACCAAATTCGAACCGATTCTTCCCGAACCAGTTGGTAAGGTAAGGAACCGAACCGTTTGCGTACTCAAACCGACATGCAACCGAATAAAAACAAAATGAACGTTATGCAGTCGACCAGTTTCAGCATTATTTACATGGATTGGTTCGGTTCCAACTTTGTTGGCCTAAATTTGGTTTGGTTCTAGAACGAACCAACTGGTTCGGGAAGAATCGGTTCGGTTTTGGTTCGGGAAGAGTCGGTTCGGGTAGGAATTCACCAGAGAGAACTACTAAGGAATCATTTATATTTGCTCGGTTCATTTCAAGGATAGTTTGGAGAAACAGAACACTTTCCACTTTCTGCCAGGAAGTCTTTTCGGTTCGTTGATAGAAAAAGTGAAACAATGGGGCGATTCAGACAAATGGGCGAATAATGACCGAAAAAGAAACTTGAGTCTCTCAAACCTCGAACTTAGAAAACATGTTAAACATAAACAACAAATTTCCCTCTTTTTAATTTTTTCAATTTTATGACCTACGATAGAAGCGGTCTCAATCAAACTAAATACTCAGGTGCAAATGTCTTATGCAAATTCAAGTTCTGGGAAAATTATAATTAACACTGAACAAGAGGTTTCAAACACCAAAAAATGGTGTTTTAAGCAAAGAGAAACAGACTTGTACTTTTAATTCAGTTATCCAATTTCATCAAAAAAGTTTTCGGAACACCCCAACCTTTCTCCCTAGAATATAGAACCAGTGTTGACAAGTGTACTTTCAATATGAATCCTCCATGGAAGTTGTTTCAAGTAACAGTTGCTTACCCCCGGAATAGAGAACGAGTGTTGTTTGAGAGCTGAGCAGCTAATTCCCCCCGGGAGGCTCTCACTAGGAGAAGAGAAATAGACGTTTGTAAACGAGTTGGGAGAAACACATTAATCTTTCAAAAAAGGGCAGAGGGGAGTTCAAATATCATGTTTACTAGGTGAGTTTAAAGGTTGTGCTCTCCGTACGTGAAAATAACGACATTTCCGAGAAACTATGAATAAAAGTTGTAGTTTGCTCATTAAACACAACGCAGTTACATTGCCTACGGTGGATTAGGTCCAAACTTCAATCAGATCCATCCGAACAAAGTACCGTTTCCATCTTTTTTCCTTGAGAACTATATAGGACCCTTAAGTTGAGGTCGCCTCAGGCAACTGAACTGGCAATCTGTTAGACTCTGCCGGGTTTGTAGTTTGAGGCCGATGTATTAGAATTTTTGCTGTGTTTTCTGATCAAACTATAACTCTCACCCCACCTACAACGAAACTTCCATAGCTACAGTACACTAATGAACTGACCTCTATTTTTCGGTAAACGGTATAATTTGGCGAATAAAAGTACGTGATGCCGGTGTCTTCCGACTGCGAATACGAGCAATGACGCGCGAATTCCGCGAATTCAAAACTGACATTCGCGACGATTTCGTGGGCGTATTTCGCCCTCCACAGGTTACCTGAAAAAGATGCGTATTGATTTATGAAGTTCCGGGGTCGGTCAGCGATTTGATTTTATCATGTATTTTACAACAGAATACATTAATAACGTGCAATTCGAATGTTCGGGCTATTTTGTTGCACAAATAGCAAAAGAATGGAGCTGGTTCTAAATGTACTATAAAATTCATGTAATTCAAATTTAACTATATATTGTTTTGTTGTACGGATTGAACTCAATACTTCATACAGATTCGGATCTTTCCTGACTTTATAAAACTTCTGCGCCATACCGGCTTCGAACCAAGAACGCAGGTTCTCTTCTGTAGTTGCCGTGGAACGCAGGTTGGAGTTGTTACACATCATAAACTTAGAGATACAGTATTCTCACGCTTTTCTTTGAGTAGCGACTAGGTATTTGTTATATAGTTTTTGAGCCCAGTGAAAAACATCTCGTCGCAATATTTTTCCGTGTTTTGACGAGCAAAACACTTTAGACAGCTGTTTGGTGTGAATTTTAATACCTACTCAAAAAACAAGCCAAACAATTTTTTTGTTTTAAATACCTTGTGAATTTTTCATGAAAAACCCGGAAAAGTTTTAATGTGTTTTGGTGATCTTTTGTTGAATTGTTTAGCGGGTGTTTAGCGCGCGTATTATGCTCGCGTTTTTAGTGTAGAAAGCAAGATTATCGATTTACGTCGGCGTAAAAGGCCAACTCTCGCGTTTTTCGAAAAACACATTCATACTTTTTTGGCGTATTACGCTCAAATGAAGTACGCCGCGTAAATTGAGAATTGACATCAATTCTGTTGATCAAAAATTGACGCATTTAATATTTGTGTAGCACTTTAATGACTTATGAACTAGGTCTTCGTCAGAGTACAAGTTAGGATTCCCAGACGTGCTTGAAGAAGACCCAAACAGAGTTTATCATACAGGATGAATGTTCGTGTGATCAAAGTATGTTTTGCTTTTTCGTGACACATTTTTACTCGAACACGTTTCGTTCACGTTAGTATACTGTTCAACTCCAGATTCATGTAGTGCATGAAATTGGAATTTCAATCCGATGTTTTTGCAATACAAAACTTTTCCTGAAAGCTCATCACAATAATTCCACCCTATTTTGAAAAAAACCTTCCAAGAAAGATTAAACGTGAACTTGGAAACCGGCGAAGTTCAAACTATTTTCGGAAACTTCCTTATTTCCAAACTATTGGAAGAGGAAGAGAGAGAGGTTGTCAACAGAAAAAAGATGACTCGTCCGAAGACAGCCTAATCAATCTGGCGGAAGTTTGATGAAATGTTTCGGACAAATTGAGGGGAATTCAAAAAACTTTCTCGACCAGAATAATGTAACTTAACTAAAACTGATGAAATAGTCACGTGAAAACGTGTAAAAACTGTGGTAACCCGTTTTCGGCTACTGATGAGCAATCATATACCTAATGAACTGGAAATTGTCATTCATAACTTTGAACACAGTTGAGAGAAATTCAACAACCACGAAATTGTTTAAATTTGTCGCAATGCATGAATGAAAGTAAATTGTGAAATATTATTTGGTTTTCGACTTTTGGTCGCAACGAACTCGGTGTATTTTCTGTGAACAGGCGCAGTATCAATTTGTAGCGTTCTCAGAGAATCTCAATCAATTGCAATGACAAATTGAAAGAGAGGAAGAACAGCTACTTCGGCTAATTGGCGTCAACAGTTCGAGAAAATTGGAAAAAAAACTAACTTCAGCTTTACTAACTTCATTATCAAAACTATCATGCTTCAAGTCTTGCAAAACGAAAAAAAAGAACGCCTCAGAGCGTGAGTTGAACAGGTTATCACCCCATACGAGCTGGTAGTAAGATGTAAGGTTCTTTCAACTTTCCGTGAATGACATTTTCAGGCCCAGTTTTTCGAAAAAAGTGGAGATAGTTGAAAGCGGTTGTTGAACTTTCTAACATCATGTGAAGGCACGTGATTGCTTTTCTGTTCTCTAGGAAAAGTATATTTCCCGTATTACGCGGTCAAAGTCTTACTATTCACGACTAAAGGAACTTGAAACGTGCATAAATGTTCGACGTTTGAAAGTTCGCGAAATGTTTTTGTACCCGGATCTCTATCTCATTGCTACAACTGAAAAAAAACTGCTGACTAAAGTCTGTGCGTTCATTAGGAAGCTATTTTTAGAAACATTGAATGCATTATGTATACGTTCACCGTTCACGAATGAAACCGTTTTTGAGATCGATTCGATTCTTATTCTTCAATGATGTGCACCTTGAGTAAATGCTATGTTCCTTGATGAAAATGAATAAAGAAAGTTTTCAAGAAGGTTGTCCCATGGTCCGAGAAGAGTAAAAATGATGTGTCCCTATCAACTCAAGCTCCTCAAGCTCAGTGGAAAATGGCCATTTTCAGTACAGCTCAACTGAGGATGACTCAACCATGTGAGAACAACACCAAAATAGTTTCGAATCAAAGTTTAAACTATTTTCAGTTACATTTTACACAATTTGAAAATCCTTTACAACCCAAACACTCAAACTACATGCTTTTCTGGACATGAGTTGACAGGATACTTACAAACTAAAACACCGGAGTTTCGCGTGTTCGCAATTTAAATGGCCGAATAAAATTCATGTCTAGACATTTATTACAATATAATAGCCTCTAGACTTCAAGTTACAACAGTTTTCACAGAAGATGAGTGTATACTTTCCCAGAAAAAGTTCGAACTCGATAATATCCCACCTTTCATGGGAACATGCCCGACTTGGTCCTTCTTGGAAAGGGAGGGGGGTACGAATAGAAGGGGGAGCAGGAGGAATAGCATCACCCATGACACGACATACGAATGTCTGAAAAAACTATTTCGTTATGGTTTTACAAATTATGAAGCAAAATTATTATAAGTTATTAGAATAATGATCATAGGGCGCAAATGATGCATAGAAGAAACTGTTCATTCGAGAAAAAAAATTGTGAACCCTTGATCTATGGGAGAATTGGTTACACATGAAAACACAATTTAACAATGTTTCAAAAAATTCTCAGTTTGTTAAAACTCTGTTCTATTCCAGAATTATATGTACTTTGGAAAGCGCGAAAATAATTCAGCAAACTTCCTACGTTTCACGGGAGCCTACTCACGTGACCCTACTCACGTGACCCTACTCACGTTAACTGCTCACGTGACTCTACTCACGTAAACTGCTCACGTGACTCTACTCACGTGGTACGTGTAATAAAAGAGTATTGTTTAGGCGAAATGAAAGTGAGTAGAAGAAGCAGTGATAGAGCACTGGGGGCAGCTGTCTCAATGATAAATTGGACCAATAAAGTGGATATAAAAGAAAGAGGATAACACAAAAAGAACAGAGAGAGAGGGAGAAGGAGAGAAAGGAGAGAGAATGGGAAAAGAGAGAAGGAGTGAGAGAGGGAAAGGAAAGAGAGGGAGACAACGAGTAATATAGAGATATCGTCGTAGCAATAATGGATGAGTGAAGACAGAAAAGTAAGAACGACAGAGAGATGTAGACACAGAGAGAGAGAGAGAGAGGAAGAGAGAAAGAGAGTGAAAGAGAGAGAGAGAGTTTGAGATGAAGATGGATAACGGAGAAACAAATAGACCCCGTTAGGTGAGAGCTGCATACAAAAAAAAGTAAGAAATAAAGGAGAGAGAAAGAAAGAGAGCGAAAGAGGAAAGAGAAAGAGATAAAGAGAGAGAGAGGGAGAGAGAGAGAGAGAGATAAAGAGGGAGAAAAAGGAGAGAGAGAGATAAAGAGATGGAAAGTTGATTAGCTCCATTAGCGTTCCGAAGGAAGTTGTCAGTACATGGTAATAAGAGCCAATTGTGACAATCAATATAGACGAGTTTCCCCTCTGTTTTCCAGCCTTGTTCTAATCGAATTCCGCCAGAGAACACTCGAAGAATCCCTACTGGTAGGAGGGGGGCGGAGCCTAATTTGGTGACGGCAATTCACGTCAGGAGCTGAAGTTGGTGAGTTTTCAAGGTCGTGGATATCGGTTTATATTGTTCAGCTTCTAAACATACTTGGGATACACAGTGGTGAACCCTCCTTAGCGTTACCAACTTCTACAACGAACGAGATCCAACTAAAAACAGTGACGGGATGGGTAAGGTACACCGAGCCTACTTCGACCTTGATCGAGTAGCCTTCTAGTACACAAAAATAAGACGTTCTACTGTGTTCATATATCGCATTTAGTTCTGGTCAGGGCTTGAAGATTGTTATGTGTGCTACAGATCGAAGTACAACTTCCAATGAATCTCTATACCATTGTATAAAATCAAAGTACAACTTTTGATGAATCCCTATAACCTCTATGGGATCAAAGTGTAACTTTTGATGAATCTCTATAACTTCCCCATCCTGACCACATGCTATAAATATGAGGGAAACGTGAGAAAAAGGAAATGATAGATAATGGAGATGCATGTATTTTCAGTCAGAGTTTGCAGATTGGGTTGTGCAGTAGCAAAGTACTAATTTGGGACTAGTCAGTAACTTGGAGTAATTATCTAAATCCCGTATATTTACCATAAAGAATCAAAATGTGGGTGGTAAGAGAGAGGAAAAGAGCAAAGTGAAAAACAAAACAGAGCAAGAACAAGAGAAGGAGAGTTTGAGAGAGAGAGAGTGAGAGAGATTGAGAGAGAAAGAAAGGGGGGGGGAGAGAGTGAGGGAGAGAGAGGAGAAAAAGTGGAAGAGAAAGAGGGTATACTTTATTTGCAAAATCTCAGAAATGAACTAACATTACCTAATCATCTTAATCTTAATCGAAAAGAGATGCCATTGTAAATATATTGGACCTCTTTTGTATTTCGTGTACATGTAGTACCCAAAACTAATATTTCCTTTTTTAACTTTGTTTTGTACTAATGTCTTTATCATTCACAGAAAAGAAATAGAAAAAGTCTAAAGTCATCTATGTTGGAATAGCATGTCTCGTACTATTAGAGGGAGCCTGAGAAATAATGAATACGATGAATTATTCATAGTAGAACTACGCAGGTGAAGCGGAAGAAAGGTTAGACACTCATTCTCTCTTCTCGTTCTCTCTCTCTCTCTCTCTCTCTCTCTCTCTCTCTCTCTCTGTTTCTCTCTTTATCTTTCTCTCTCAATCTCTCCCCTCCTTTCTCTCTCACTGTCTATCTTTTTCTCTCTTTATCTTTCTCTCTCAATCTCTCCCCTCCTTTCTCTCTCACTGTCTATCTTTTTCTCACTTTTTCTCTCTTTCTCTTTTTCTCTCTCTTTCCTCCACTATCTATGAAAAACCGTTCACATCTCCACTCTTATTCATAACTTTTCCACTCATTTTCTCATAAAAGCTATCCCAAATCCTTCCGAGGATCGTGCATCCATATCTAAGTAGGCCAAAAAATAGGGTGAATGATCAAAAACCATACTATTGAGAGAGAGGGAGAAAGAGATAAAGGGAGAGAAAGAATAGAAGAGAGAACGAGAGTGAGAGAACGAAAGAGATATGGGTAGTAGATATATTGAGGTAGATAAGTAGAGAGAGACTTGGAGGGTTGGAGAGTAGAGAGACAGATATAGAAAGAAATAAGAGATGAAAGGGAAAAAAGCAAGAAGTAGTTTGAGATGAAACTCGATACAACAATTGCAATCGGCAATAGCCGGACGTGTGTCAAAAATGAGAGAAAAATGATGGACACGCCCACTTTTGGAATGAAAAAGAGGAAGAGGGAAGAGAGAGAGAGAGAGAGAGAGAGAGAGAGAGAGAGAGAGAGAGAGAGAGAGAGAGAGGAGAGAGAGAGAGAGAGAGAGAGAATGGAGATGGAAAGGAGAGTGAGAGAGAAAGGAAACAAGAGGAGAGGAGATATAATGTAAGAATAAGAAAGTGTGAGGGTGCACCATGATAGGTTTAAATTCTTTGTTGTGATAAGCTTTTAATCTTTAAAGCTTTCTCAGAAGAATAAGATCGCCGGTATAGTAGTAATCTATATTCGGAATTTTAAGATTTGTTTCGGCTTCACATGGGTTTCAGAGCTGTAAATCGGAATGGAAGTAGAAATTAGTGTGGTACTTGTGGATTGTGTTGCCCCCAGTTTGTGTGGATGCAATCAACGTGGCGTTCACTTTCTTCCCTTCCTAAATTTTCTAGGGAATTTCTCTTGAAATACTTGTTCGGATGTAATTCTATTTAAATCATGCGTTTTCATATAAATAACTACTGAGAAATCGTACACATCAAAAATTCGGATATACCGTGTGCTCCGCTCAGGAAACGGGCAACGACTACACTCAAACAATGCGTTACCGCTGGAGAACGGTACAGGTGGTACCACGGTGTCGTGGGGCGGTTACTCTGCTTCTCTGGCGGCATACCGCTGTTCTTTTGCGTACCATATATTTATTATTCAGTGCAATAAACGCAATATATACTGTTAGTCAATTGCATAGTCTCGTTAAACATGTTAAACACAGCAGAACTCAGAAACGTGCAATGACAAAGCGAATGATGCCTCATTAGATAGAATGCTAACTTTACGTGACTATTCAATTTACTTCTTGGTTTGGTTTTGTTTTGTACAGACGTATTTGAGTAATCTACAGGATTCATCACTGCTAGACGTATATTATACCGGAAGTATCGCCTGAGAATATAGTCGTTGCCAACGGAAAGGCGGGAGGGTACTGTATATCTCACTTTCCGCTGTGTACGCACTCATATCTTCGGTTCCATAGCTTGCAGTTGTGTGCTCTAATAGCACAGTGGTTTGCGCCCTGCTACGAATCTTTTGCTCGCAGGTTCGATTCCGGCGAGAGACAGAAATTGATAGGTTTGGCACTCACTATACAGGTACTTTCGGGCTAAGGAAATGTGTGCTATACTAGAAGTAAATTTAACAGTAACTTGAAGTTATCATTCTGATGAGGCATCGTGCACTTTGTCATTGCACGTTTCTGAGTTCCGGTATGTTTAACATCTTCCAAGTGACTGTGCCATCTTAAAATGTAAAATGAAAAAAAATTATAAAATGTAGTATGACTAAGAATGGCAACTTTCCTTCCGGGTAAATGTTTGTCCACTTTTGCTACACACTGTTTTGCCTTGCACATATATTAATCAGATAGCAGACTTCTATAATTAACTGAGACACACTGATTGCTAAACGAAGGGTATATGTTGAATAGAAAGTATATAAGTATATGAAAGTGTGCATGTAGAAAGCATTCAATCAGTTACGACTCAGTTGCAAATTGATCATATTCATGTGTGTTCTCAACTAGTGTTTTTACGAAATGTCTAGAAAATTGCAAATAGATAATACTAGTGAAATCTGTGAAAAATAAGCGAAAAATAGAATGCTGGGAAGTTTTTCTTTACGACGATCGAGTTAAAAGCAACGGGATCCCAGTACAAACTACTTACGTACACGCCTTATCTGGCAAGATCGAACCCTTTAATAGTTCAAAAGTGCACAAAAAGTTGATTCATCCAGAAAAAAGTTTGAAAATGGTTATAAATCGAAAAGAGAAAAAGTGTTCAAAATAGGTGTAAACAATTAGTGACCGCATGTTATTGGGTCCTCAAAATAGAATTGGCTGGCGATGAATAAATCAAACGAACGTCTGGTCAGGAAATGAAATACAATGGGGTCGCGTGAATCAATCAGACACAAATCAGCATTTCCAACAAAACGGAAGAGGAACTTCTGATGTATACTCTGATTCACCTTGACGTGATCAGTTACAGTAGGTGTCGAAAATTTATAGAAAGGTTGGAACTTTGAGTTGAATGTCGACAATCACGTGCCAGATATAATCTTTGTAGTTTGATTTAAAAACACGTCGAGAATACAGCACGACCGAACTACAATAACCAACAAAACGAAAGAGAAAATGGACCAATTCATCGTTGTAATTTGATCTAAAAACACGTCGTGGTTCTTGACTAAAAAATAATGGGACCAAACTACAAACCAACGAAACGGAAGAGAAAATGCATGCATACTCATGTATACTCTGATTCACTTGTACGTGGTGAGTTACAGTAAGAAACTGGGTTTTCAACCAGGTTTTAACAAGGAAGATATGACAACACTGAAGTTTCATCACTTTTTCAAGTTTTTTTGCGTTTGAGGAATTGAAGTTTGACCTCCCTCCAGCGGAAATTTGAACTCAACTCATCGCCTTTCAAAAGCTTTGTACTCTTTATCTCTCTCTCACTATCTCTTTCTCTCTCTCCTTCTCTGTTTCTATCGGAGGATGAGAATGAGGATGGGGAGCTTACAAAATAGCCGGTACTGAGAGGGAAATGGGAGCAAATTTTTCGAACCTTCATTCCGTAAAACCGGATTTTTACCTGAAAATAGAACTGTCGGAAAGTGTACTGTAGTGGTAGGCGTCTGTACCTGCTAATATTCAGTCATGGGTTCAAGTCCCAGATAAGGCAGGTGTTTTACGACGTTTTCTGTTTTTTTCATTCTTTACCAGCAAAATATTCATCTTGTCTCGACACAAATTAACTCAATTTACGTCAACTTATTTTTGTTGTATTCGTTCAGCTGTGACAATTATAATTGGCAGTTTTGATCACATTAGAAAGATATGATTCATAAGACAATATGTTTTTGTGAAAAAACTTCGCGGAAAACATGTTTTTGTCGGTTAACAATTATCAGTTAATTACAATTTACTCAATTCCAATAAATGAATGCATGTGCACAACAAGATTCACACAACAAGATAACAGCGAATGCACACAACAAGATAACTTCTGTTCGCAATTCGTAGTAATCAGCTGGAAGTATACCCAGAAATTAGAGACATCATTCTAAGATGAAAAGTCATTCTGGAGAGTAAGTAGACTCTGCTGAAGGCCAAATCTAAATAACCTCGATTTTGAGTTGCACTTATCGCACGTAATTCAACCAAAAGAATGTATTGGCTTTTTCTTGTGTTTGATGAAACATCACTTCACTGTAACGCTCTACGGAGAGTAGCGTGATAAGGTAAATTTTGTCTTCCCCCCGCTTTATTTCATAGTGCAACTTTTCAGTGAAAAGTAGTAATATCGGTTGTGTAAGGCTACGTTCATACTTTTTTACGCTGCATCTGGCTGCAATTGCAGTCGCTTCGCAACATTTTTGCAGTTGCTGCAAATTGCCGCTGCAGTCAGATGCAGCTGCAATTTTACGCAGCGTAAAAGTATGAACAACCCAGCGTAATTTCTAACGCAATTCAAGATAATCCAAAAATTCAATTCGGATATAGTGAATCTATATTTCAAATTGGAGTATTCAACATCTTAACTTGAAACAATTTTAGGCCAATTCTACAACTAACCAAGTTTTTAGGTAACCTAACCGGTTTTTGTTAACCCTTTTTTCAGGTTACCTCACAAGTAACCGGTAGGTAACCTGAAACTAAAATCCGGTTACCGTACAAACAAACGGTGAAAACCACATTTTGCGTTGGAAAAACAGGTAACCGGTTTTCCATTTTCGGTTTCCGACCGGTTAATTATCGAAGTAACCGGAAAAACGGTTACCAAAAAACCCGGTTACATATAGAATTCACCACAATTGCATTGACGACAACTGATATTTTATCAAATTTGGCGCCAGCGCCCGGTGCCAACAGGATTTTTTATTTTTAGACTAATAAACTCCTAGTCAACTGCTACTACATATTGGATTTTAATTATGGCACGCCTAAAATAGTGAAAAAAGATTGATAATGATAAAAAATTCATAAAAAGGGTAACTACATTGCAGTGCAGTATGGTCATGTCAATACTGCAATTTACGCTGCAGTCAGCTTAAATTACGCTCAATTCAGCGTAAAAAACGCTGCAGCTGGTTTAAAAAAGTATGACCAACACAACTGCAGCGTATTTTTGCAGTTGCAGTCGACTGCATTGGCGTAAAAATCAATACGCGTATTTTCGACAAGATTTACGCTGCATCTGGCTGCAACTGCAAAAAGTATGAACGAAGCCTAAGAGATAAAACTACAACTCAATTTTAGTCATACCAAAGGCTTGTAGAAGCGTATATTTACGAGCATGGTAGTTCTTCGTTGGTTATCCGACAGAGATCACCAAGCTATAGGCGTCGTCAACCGAAAAGGCGGGACGTTACTGAACATCTCAATTTTCGCTGTGATTGGACACATGTCTTTGATTTGTAAGCTTATCAGCCTTGAACTCTCGAAGCGCAGTGGTCCCAGCTACGAATCTTTTGCTCGCAGGTTCGATCTCGGCGAGAGACAAACATTTATAAATTTGGCACTGACTATAATACAATTGTATTCAGAAGCTGGAATATAACAATAATTTTGAATGACAATTTAGGTTTACATACTGTAGAAGTTGATATTTGCTAAATCACTACTCTTATAGAAACATGTCCTTTTCGTAGTTTCCAGTGTCCTTTCCCCTGTTTTCTGCTATTTCGAGAGCCCCTCGATCCCGCTGTTTTTCATGTTCACGAAGTCTGTCCAATCACCTCATTCCACACTGATTTCACCAACATGTCGAGATCACGAGCAAACACTGTCCACGCGGTTCAGACTTGGAAAGATCGGACTTGTTCGACAAAAAACAACAAGTATCCTGAAAAGAGTAGAAAGTTACTAGAACAGTCAAGTGAAACGTGGTCAAACGTGAGCAAAATTTGTGAGCTGTTTACTGAACTACCATACCATAGGGTTTGCTTGTTCCAAACCAAGTCTATACTGTGTGGATTATTTTTTGTAGTTTGATCCTGACCAGTAAAATATCCTGTACACGACAGTTTACAGAAAACAAAGAGAGAGCCGGAATTTTCGCAGGTTGCAAGGAATATTTAAAGAGATCTGCTTATCTTCCCATTCGCATTAGCCGGGATGGATCCTGAGCAAAGAGTCCATTTTGGTGACCGGAATTTTTGTAATATCCGACTGCCCATTAACCCCGAGACAATGTATATTTGCATTAGAAAGACCGACAAAGCGCCAGCCGCGCCTGAGACAGAATGGATGGACACATTGCTCAGATTCGTACGGAAGGTTATAAGTTAAAAAACACACGTGGTATATAAGGAGTACCCAACTCTTTGTTGAGGTTTGATTTCTAAATACGCGCCATAACTTATTAATTTCTACTGAAAATGTACGAGATCAAACTTACACCACATACTCTTGCTCTGAAAAAGAGAACCCCATAGTCTCTTTCACGCGCTTGCAGAGACTACAGTATTCCATTCAAAATTCCAGCCAGTTCTAACTCATTCGAGAGAATTATTGAAACGTTTCGAGATCATGATCTGTGCTCTTTTTAATAATTGTAACTTCAGCTATAAATACGCCAAAACAAAGTGGTAGAGTTTTGAAAATGAAAAATAAAGTTTCAACACAAAGCCAAATTCACATTTGACGGCTTATTTCATGAAGCTATAATGAGATTCTGTATAAATAAAACTGGCAATGCTACAGCTCATTAAATATTCTTGTGATAATGAGACGAGATTACGTGTGTTTAAAACAGTTCCTATAGGGTCAGGGTACTTACCGATTACTGTAAGTAAACACATGTGTATGTGTTTCCCCCAATATAGATTGAGACGTTTGGGTGAGTTTTTGAACACTCTTTCACGGCTGTGATTGATGAAAACTCCTGTATCTGATCTATACCGGTCCGTTTCACAAACAAGTCGGCAACAGGTCGAATAATACTCTGAGTCACCAAGCACAAACAAATGAAACAATGCAACTGGCAAGAATAACACATCCGGTCAACAGTCTGAGGAACCTGGAATGATAGTTCGGGACGCAAGTCAGCGATCACCACTAACTTTTGTTCTTTTGCGTCTGTTGATTAAAACATGTTTGTGAAGTTTCGAAAATCATCGAAAGAACGTTCCGCAACTACTCGATCGCGAGCTGAAACTTTTAGCAGGTTTTCGCATTGGGACGAATATTCAAACCTTGTACTGTATCGGTTTTACACTTATCATGATTTACTTCATGAAGTACTACTACAAGTTCATTGGTATTCGAATCTAAATGCTCTGAAACAAAGAGAAAATATGTTTTATGGTGTTGAACTTATGTTCATATACCATATCCATCCTACAGAACTTCTCTCCGAAGAAAAGCTCTACAGTATATGTTTGTTTATACCGCTGCGTTTGTAGTTTGATCCCGTTCCAACAAACTACAACGAAGATTCGGTCCTACTCTATAGCGGGGTGGTCCCCCACTCGAATGTGTTGGTGTTTTGTATTACGTGTCCATTCCAATTTTGTAATTATGGTTTCAAAAATAATTAGTTTACAAGATTCAAAAATAATAAGTTTACAAGACCTGGTTGTATCTAAGGTCAACCATGTTCAACCCCTGGTCTCCCCACTCAAGTGTGAAGCGGTGTTGGTGTTTAGTATGTCTTTGTATACAGAGAGGAGGCTTCCACGGAGATAAGCTGCTTTTACTGCACGATCGAGCCTCATTTGAACGCTCTCGGAGAGTCTGAACCCATTTTACGTGTTCAGTCGCAACAAAATCACCGATTCGGAGCAATTCAATGTTCATTTCAAGGAAAATGACGATAAAATGAGATAACAACAAATGCACAGTTTTGACTTGATTAGTGCTTCATTCTCATGAAATTGAGATTTACAGTTCCAGATAAATAAACCCTTCATTTGATGGAAATATGACGATTTCGAATAAAAACAACTGTGGTCAACTCCATTAACGACATTCATACTTCAGTACTCTATCAAACTTTATTCGATGGCTGAGCCAACCCGGTTTGAGAAAACTGAAGTTGACACATCAGCTGGTTCTCAGGTCGCCCGGAAGGCAAAAAAACTTACAAACACTTGGCAGACGGGATGAAATAATACTTCACACACGTAATGTAGTACCACTAGAAACAAACGGTAACACATACTTGGAAGAGCTTGAAAAAGAGTTCCTGTAGTCATGACACCAACAGTGCAGATTTGAACTGGAAAAGGATCTGAACGGTTCCAATAAATATCAGTTACCGTATTTCGGTTTCACAGACTCCAATTTTCTCTCAGTTTCCGATTCATCGAAATAGTTGGTGCTGAACAGTTTCGATCTTCTGATCCCGAACACGACGCAGAGCAACTAGTTGCTGCATCCAGTGAGCTCTGTGCCATCTTCTGTTCCATTCTGCAACTCACTTTCCAGTTTTGCAACGACAATCAATGTGTTTCACCACATCTTCGTTCTTTCGGGACATTTCGAATGAAAGGAACAGAAGAAGAATGTGTACCACGGAAGAGTCGGGGGGTTGTTTCGCAAGAGGATCAACAAGGGTTGCGTCCTTCTGGGCAGCTTCTTGCCTATTTTTGGACATGATCATGTTTGTCTTGAACCATTGTTCGACCCGCCCTTCCCAATCCAACTATAAAATGAGCACGCTGCTGTCCGGTTTTCAAGCCAGCCGTCCGTCTCGGAGGTAAAGCGGCTGCTCACCCCTCCTTAACCCCGCTTCCCCCGAGCCCCGCGGCGGGGGAGGAGCCACCACTCGCATTCCAGCGGTCAGCGCTAGCTCGGCTCGGACTTCGACTTCATTCAATCATTCTATTTAATCACCGTGTATATCTTCCTATTTTATCTTCTCATTCCTTCTTTTCCTTACTTACAAAGAGTACATAACTGACCCAAAACCTTGAGAGCACCCGCAGCTTTTGGGGTTTTCTACCTCCAACAGATTACTTGATATACTTCTTCTCCTCTTGTTGATCTGTGCGACATTTCAATTTAGTTTGCATCATTTTTTGACCAGACCAGTTACATGATGTTTACACTCATCCGTCGCGCGCATTGTTAGTCGTTACGAGAGGACAGAGTCACGCTTCCAAATGGAACTTCATATTGTTTAGAGATGTGGGTGCTATTTATGGTAACTCTTTTCCATACAAGATGAATATTTACAACACTATGTTTTCCGGCTTCTTGATGTAGACTTATGACTGCAACGCACATCCTCCCATCAACATTTGTTCTTGCTTGATCCAAATTGTTTTTGCTAATCATATAAGAACTCACTATTCATGAAAAATAATCTATTGTCTCTGTGAAGTTGGAATATTCTCGAACATATTTGTATTGTAGCCAGAGCTTTCAGAAAGAAACCATTCCATCTAGAATTTGTGTCTCCGTTTCGGTTTATTCTTCTTTTTCAACTTGTATTCGTGTTTTTTTTATCTTAGTATTTTTCACTCAATCTACTCCGTGCAACAAGCTCTTCTGTCAATGACCTCATTTTCAGTTCCAGGGCCATGCGTTACACTCTGCTCTTCGTGGGCTTGCTCGCCATTCAGGCATATGCTAAGGATTCTGAAGAGAAGACTGTAGAATCCACCACCGAGAAGGTTTTCACCACTGAAGCTACCACGACACAGGAAGCCACAGAGCAAACCACAACGAAGAAAACTGAGGAGGTTGCTGAGGTACTGTTCTGGACCATGATCTTTTTCTTCAACCGTACATTGAACGTAAGGAATTTTCGCGCTCACAATCTACCCCGATTGTTCGAAGAGGGTCGGTTAAAAACAAAATTTTGCGGTACTTTAATCTAGGATCTGTCTTTATACTCTCACAATCGAGTAACTCTCCTTGTCCAAATTGTCATGAAGTCACTATCGATTTCATTTGTTTCTCAAGCGTTCCAGATCATTGTTTGATTTGAATGGTCATCTGATCATGCGTTGCGAGTACTTCACCTTGCACCGCGCTTCTTTTGTTCTTGGTCAGCTGTTTGTTTTTCGTTTGTTTGAGCTTAGCCAACGCTGAAGACCCTCGTGTAGCCCGCTTTTTACACATCGACTGTGACAGGAAAAACACGAACTTCCAAGTGGACATTTTATCAACATTGACGTTGACAGTTCCATCAATCGAATATTTGAATATTATGATCTGATTAAAACTATCAGTTTTACATCAAAGTAGATATCGACTAGTTGTGGGTGTTGCTTATGAGAACATTGTCCAGCTATTATCCAAATTCACGAGAACTACAAACTACATTATCTTTGAACTTCTCTCCGTTCATATTTCCTGGTTCACCGTCTAGAATTAAACGCCATTGTTTTATATCGAACACACATATTGTAGCAGTTCGACAAATTCGAGACAATTACAACAGTGTTGTTTCTAGTAGCCGCGTTTGCAGAGAATGTCAAACAAAAGGTGACAATATTTCGTACAGTCCGAGTCTAATGCGAGCGCTAACGGAGACGGTTCTTGTTTGAGTTGCCGCCAGAGATTATACAAACGAATTCGTCTAATTAGCAGACCCGGTGAATAGACCGAGGGAACTAAGCAAAGTGGTCGCTGCAAAAAACCTCTGAAACGACTAAATATCTCACATTTTGGGGTTCAGAACAATTAAGCCTTTTTTCTGTATTGGTACACACTTCCCGTACAGATATGTAAACCATAAGTTCATATATGTAACTATGTCTTTTCAGGTCAAACCATCAACGAACGAGACAAAGCCTTTGATCCGAGCAAAAAGACAATGCTGCTACCAGCAACAAACCAGCTGTTGCGCTCCCGCTCAACCGCAATATCAACAGTGCAACTGTCAAGCACTCCAAGTTCAGGTTGGACCAAAGTTTTGTGTCTGCTTAATTTTCTATACATTCTATTGAATGGAACTTCATAAAATGTTGACTGAATTGAGAGTCTTTTGTTCCAGGTTCAAAGATGTGACTGCGCCAACATGCTGCAAACGCAGTGCGGATGCCAGGTTCAGAGCTCCGGAGGTTGTAACTGCCCTCAACTGCAGCAGCAGTACACCAGCTGTGGATGCGGAGCTTTGCAGTATCAGGTACTCATTTTTAACGAGTATCACGTTCAAATTTAGTGTTTCGTTCAAAACGGCATAAAGATTGTGAACTTACCATTTAGGGTTCCACAATGGTCAAAACATACACAGAATACTCGCCAGCTTAGGGTTGAAATTGTTAATTTTGATAAAATACTGATGTGACTAACATGTTCCAGGTATCTTGCAACCAGTGTCAACAGGCGCCCATGCCCATTCAACAGTGTGCTCCAGCCTGTATGCCCTCTTGCCAACCTCAATGTACTCAACAAGCCCAGCCAATCATCGTTGTACAGCAACCCCAGCAGCAGCAATGTGCCCCGGCCTGTATGCCAGCCTGTCAACCTCAGTGCATCCAGCAGTCCTGCGCTCCCGCCTGTCAGCCCATGTGCCAGCCACAATGTGTTCAGCAACAACAGCAGCAGATCATCGTCGTGCAGCAGCCGCAACAACAGCAGTGCGCACCCGCATGCATGCCATCTTGCCAGCCACAATGCGTCCAACAAGCCTGCGCCCCAGCCTGCCAGCCGATGTGTCAACAACAGTGTGTCCAACAAGCACAACAACAGATCGTCGTGGTTCAGCAACCCCAGCAGCAGCAGTGCGCACCCGCGTGCATGCCATCTTGCCAGCCACAATGTCTGCAGGCCGCCAGCTGCGGTAGCAACTGCAACCAACAACAGCCCCAGATCATCGTTGTTCAGCAGCAGCCTCAACAACAACAATGTGCCCCGGCCTGTATGCCATCATGCCAGCCACAGTGCGTCCAGCAGGCCTGCGCCCCAGCCTGTCAGCCCATGTGCCAGTCTCAATGCGTTCAGCAGCAACAGCAACAGATCGTTGTTGTTCAACAACCACCTCAGCAGCAGTGCGCTCCCGCCTGTATGCCCGCCTGTCAGCCTACCTGTGTCCAGCAGGCATGCGCCCCAGCCTGTCAGCCACAATGTACTCCTCAGTGTGTTGAGCAGCAACAACAACAGATTATTGTTGTCCAACAGCCTCCCAGCCAGCCATCTTGCAGCCCCGTCTGCCAGCCAGCCTGTCAGCCTCAGTGCGTGCAACAGCAGCAGATCTGCGTCGCTGCCTGCGAGCCCAGTTGTCAGTCTTCGTGCAGCTCCAATGCTCAGTGCGTCCAGTCTTGTCTTCCATCCTGTGAACAGTCGTGCGTCCAGCAGTCGCAGCCAGTGATTGTCGTCCAACAACAGCAGCAGTCCTGCCCATCGGCCTGTCAGCCAGCCTGCCAGCCACAATGCATTCAGCAGCAGTCAGTCTGTCAATCTGCCTGCCAACCCAGTTGCCAATCGTCCTGCGGAGGCAGTTCTCAGTGCGTGCAGGCCTGTCTGCCTAGCTGTCAGCAGTCTTGCTCCCAGCAGCAGCAACCTCAGGTTAGTCTCACTACAAACTCAAAATACCGTAAAGACTTCAGAAAACACGCACTTTTCTGTTGCCGTGGTACACATTGAGATGACAAAACCTTTTATTAAAGAACAAAAGACCGTGTATTTAGATCGTCGTCGTTCAACAGCAGCCACAACAGCAGCAGTGCGTCCCTGCCTGCCAACCAGCTTGCCAGCCTCAATGTGTTCAGCAACAGGCTATCTGTGTCCAGGCCTGTCAGCCCAGTTGCCAATCGTCTTGCGGATCCAACAATCAATGCAACCAGGCCTGCCAGTCTAGCTGCCAGCAGTCTTGCGGTCAGCAGCAGGTGGTTGTCGTCCAGGCCCCACCCGTTTGCGGACAAGCTTGCCAGGTAAAGTCGTAAATTCGAATCAAACTTGAGATTTCAACGTTTAAGAGGTATTTTGACATTATGTTATTCGCTCAAGGCAGTAGATCTCAGTATATTCTCCTATTCTATAATACTATTGCCTTAACTAGGCAATGGCTAACGCCACCCAACTTCTCTCGCGAGTTTTGTGGCATTCCCAATCAACTGAGTTTTGAGTGCTTTGACAAGGTCTTCTATCCAGCTGACCACAGTGTCTCTCGCTCTGTGTACATGAGTGTATGGAACGCAAGCCCTTGTCAGAAATTTCGAGTGAGCGCGCGACTCCAAACACAAACAAAGCAAAAAGCGACAAGCGAACTCGTCGCTCACAATGGGAGGCGAGGTTGTGTACAAATCGACACTGCTGCTCATTAGCGACGCGTGCCGAGTTTGAACAAACAGTTAGACACGCAAATAAGAAGCGCGCTGGACCTACAGACAAACTGTCAGAGCTTCAACTCCGATTTCTCGAGTAGAGCTTACGATTTCGAGCGGCTCATTGTTCTCAAAAAAACTTCTACGTCTTTTTCACGAAACAGATGAAGAGAATTTTTAGCACAAGCTATCAATGGAACAATCAATTTTTTATGCATTTTGTGACCCCATAACAACTTCGCCGATTCAGGCTCCACCAGTGATGCAGTGCGTGCCTCAATGCCAGCCTGCCTGTCAACCCGCCTGTATCGCTCAGGCTCAGGTTTACTCCCAGCCTCCAGCAATCACAATGTGCAATCAGGTAGGCCCTTATTTCTCTCGTTTCGATGTTTTCAAAGTCAGCTTGATTTTCCCCTACTCGATTTTCCTCTTCAACGATCGATACCCCACACATCCGGCTGTTCATAAATCTATCTTGTACGATCTCATTTCCGAATTGAATCAAATGTGGACTCCACACTCATTTTACAAGTGATACAAAGATCACAATTAGTCGACTCCATCACCTATATTGCTCTTTCAGCCCACTGGATCTTGCTCTTGCGGTACTGGATACTCGCAATGTATGCAGGGAGTCTGCTGTTTGCGAAAGAGACACCGTATGGCCAAGAACAAGGCCTAATCACCTTCTCATGCCAACTGCACCGTTTAGACCCGACCGCACTCACTCCAGACTATCAATATAACAATTCTACGATTGGTTATTGTTTGACAGTCAAGTTTTCTCTGACTATTCCCGTAGAGATCCGAACTTCATAGTAGTTGAACTGACTACGACCGCCGCACTTTTTTCTTTTCTCTGAGACGGCATGAGCCATTTAATGCACTCTTTGTAATTTGAACGTAGAAATCGCACCGTCTTTCATTCATGGTTTCCCGTTGTTATCAACTGCTCAATTCCAGTCTTTCGTCCTAGTCACATTTTCACAAGAAGGTGGAACAGTCCAGTGAGGACTTTTTACTGTTAATATTTATATGTGAAAATTATTAATTGTTTAATAATAAATAAATATTTATTAATTAAACTGTTAACTTTTATGATGACCAACACCCAGACAAAGGAACACAGTATACACGAAAGTGAAACTTAGCCATCAGTACGCAGAACCAGCATAAAGAGGTAGAACATTGTTTGATCGTTCTTGAGAAACCACAAAACAAAGAAACTTGAAAAATTAAAAGTACAATCGAACAAAATCAATTGAGCCACCATTTGGAGTTTGGATGCTTCGCCCAGAAACATCTTCAGCAAGGGTAGTTAGCTCGCACCCGAGTATGGCGCGCATTTATCCACGAAACAAGAACTTTGCAAACAAAAACCTTCTATGCAATAATTAACTAAAACTCGAACGCAAAAGACCGTATTGGTCATTGGCTCAGGTTGAGATTGCACATTAGTTTCCAGCATAGTCTCAATTCGCGGATGCAGCTCAACTTTTTACATTCGTCAGATGCTGGCGTTTTGCGGGAGCAGATCACCATGTTTCCTTTGGTAGATTTACAGCTGCCAATGGCATGGTGTTCTGGGTTAATGGTTACTGAGATAATTCTACACGTAACACCTGATTTTTGGTCATCTACACTTTCTTGGTAACTCTTTTTTAGGTTGCCTGGCTGTCTAACCTAAAAAAATTCACCAAAAAAGGGTGGTAGATCGAAAAGTCGCCGGGTCGATGAGACTGCTAAAATAGGCGCACAAAATCGAGCAAAAAAATGGAAGGAAAAACACACACTTACTAAAAATGAATTTGAAAGAAAATATTTAAAAATTTCCATTTCAAACGACTGGTTCAGCACGTAATAAGAAGTACGCTCGAATTAGATACCGTACTCAATGCGTGCTCGGCCGCCCTTTAAATTTTGAAATAGCCGAAAAATGAAAAAAAAAACCGAAGCATGTTTAATCGAATTCGCCTATTTTCATGTGTTTTACGGATATAATTTACATTTCAGTGTGTTACAATGTTTATTTGAATCGCTTCTCATAGAAAACTAGGTTAATTTTAGTATGATTGGTTAGTTTTTCTTTGCAAAAAAGCGTTTTTACACACCTTCGTTGCTTGAGTGGATTTCTGCTAGTTTCTTAGTTGTTTTATGCTTTTCTCATTTTCAACGAGAAGCTCATATTAGTTGCATCTGTGTAACCGAGCAACCACCCACACGGAAGCCACATGTGGCATCATTTTAGCATATTCCCATTCACGTGCTGTTCACGTGTACTTGTTTGTGTTGATTTCAACGCGTTGTTCTCATTTCTCCATGTTTGTTAGTTCTGATTCGTGCTTAGCAGATAGAGTCTTCACTAAAACAGTTATAGTTCACGATGTTTAATATTATGTTTTATTATGTCGTGATCACTGGTTCGTTTAATAAGTTTAATTTGCTGACTACAATATGTGCTTTGTTCCATTCTTATTTTCTAGTAAGAGCAGATTGAATAAGTTTCTCTCTTGATTACAAAATATCGACTAAAGTGTTTCGACTAGGCGGAAACTGGTGATTACGCCATGATTGGCGTCATATATATGCACGTGCAATTCATGTGAGTGTTGTCTGTCTGTAACACGAATCATGTTTTTTGTTCATTGTCCGTTGTACCTCTGTGGACATTTGTTTACCAGTTCCTGTTTTGGTGTCTGACTGCAACGTTATATCTCAATAACAATAACGACTTACTTTTTGATGGCTACTTATCTGCTAAAAATAGTTTTATTTGTCGTTTGTCTGGCCTGGTGTACATACACCCATCTTCACATCTTCATTCCTTACACGGAAACTAAATATTCTATTTAATGTAAAGGTGCTGTTCCTGAGCCTGACTGTTAGGCTCTCGGCTCGGTGTTCCTTTTCAAACTTCAAACTTTCATACTTTTATACTTTTATTATCGGCCAAGCGAGAGAAGGTACAGTAAAACCAAAATATACTCCGTTTTTTTTTCTTATTTCTGCAAGTAGATGGCTGGGTTACTAGAATAGTTGATTTATTACTGTTTGTTTTTTCCCGCTGCAATGCAACTATTCTGCGCAGCAGCATCAGTGTACTCTGGCCCCTACCTTGGTTGTGCTATCACTTACTGTCCCCCCCCTCTCTCTCTCTCTTTGCTTTATATCATGGCGCGTCTTTTCATCGCACCACCACCATTCTTTTGAGACTATTGACTCACCCATCGGTTCGGTTTTGGTTTTCGCTCTACGCTTTTGATTAGTTGGAATCGAAATTTGAAGGAACATTTTATATTTGATGAAGTTCAATCAATTATTTTTTTGGTTCGAATCTCAATTGGACGCGTGTAACTTGAGAAGAGTTAGGTACTAATTTTTAACATGGTTTATTGTTAAAGTTAAAGTTTAACTTCGAAATTTAGAAAAATATCCAAATCTTTCAATTGCTCGTAGTCTGTGTCCGCTACTTTAGCAGAATAAACTAAGCAGCAGCAAAACAACAGTTCAACAATTCATTGGTTTATGTTTCATCTGATCTAGCTTTTTTGTCAATGTTTTGGGTGTTTCTATTAATACCAAAACCAAAAGGGACCAAAAGGTTTGGGTTTTTAAGAAGTTGTATTTCATCGAGAAAGTACTCGAAATCTGATATTTTCATGTCTTCTGTTGAACTTGGAATCGGTGAAAAATTAATAGATGCTCTTGTACATTTTAAGCAAATTAGTTTACATAAACTTGTTTTTTCATTCGTTCATCTTCTTTCCTGTTTCCTGTACGAAATGTGAAGCATAAGCATTACATAGGTAAGCTTGGAATTTTCGTACTGTTATAGTTATGTTATCAATACCGCCGAGAACATTTATATAATTTTGTCTGATTGGTCTTTGGTGCACCTTTTTTGCCATTGAAAGTTGATATGGTCTGATCTGCATGTGTTGCGTTTCAGTTTCAGAGTTTTACACTACTCTGTCTAAAAGCTGGACCGTGATTCTGTAAAACTATAATTGATTCTTATTCTTCTTATTGTTTTGATCTCATTGCTCATTCTCACCATAGGTAAAATAGCTCAATGCCACTGCAACTAAAATGACCGTGCGTAACCCTAAAAATGTACATGATATTATTTCGAAAATGCTTATTTCTCTCGTTTATCGCGTTTCAAACAGTTTTGCTTCTGAAAATGAGCGTAAGTAACAGAAAAAGGCCAAAAATGAGCATGAGTCAACGCCATTTCGACGGGGTATTTTACCTATGATTCTCACCCGATCCTTCAACCTAATCATTTCATCTTTCTTGCTATTTCTTCGAATTTCGAATCAAAATCATTGAAAATCATTTCATCGCTTAACCTTATCTTTTTAGAATGTTATTTTTTGAAGTTTCGGCCAAAATCATCAAAAATCATTCCCTAAACGTCACTTCGTCTCGACCTTGATTCAAGACAATTTCGAAGTGCTTCACGAACACATTCTCATAACAGACCTATGTTTTTTGATCACCTATAACTTGTATTTCCCTAAATGTTCGTCTTTTTGTGATAACATCAACATGACTATGATTTTTTGATAAGTTATAACTTTTTTTCAAACATTCATTCATTGTAGGTATGACGGAAGGCGGTGTGAGCAGCGAGAGCAGCAGCAGCCAGAGCTCGCTCGAAGTCATTGAGAGTGTCGATTGTACCACCGAGATGGACATTTCTCCCTCGAAAACAGGGCAGAACGGGGCCGGCGGAGATGTTCACGCGAAGTTGTTGAACGGAAATACGTGCGTTTTTAATGATTCATATTACCCTTTGGTTTTGGATTTGGGCTATTTTATTCTCGATCTTTGCATCCATTTTGTTTGTTGGTTTCTTGCTTGGGTTCTGCCGAAACCTGACTACTCTAGGCGAGAAGCAATGTTTAGTTTCTTCTAATTTGGACGGAGTTATCTTCAAATTTCAAAGACTCCCACTTTAACATAGTGGTGAAAACAAACTGTCCTCGCAGGGTTTCGATTCAGTGCATTGAAAATTGAAAACTGACATGTTATTTTTCATTCCCGTAAGGCATGTTTTCCGGTTTCTGCTAAGAAGTGTGTTCTCGTGTTCTTAAACCAGTGAGGTATGGTTACTATTCGAAAACCAACCCCCTTTTCGATTGATATGCGTCAAATTTGATGATTTTAGAATTTACATTTAAAAAATTGTCTGAAGCAACAAGCAATAGTGGAGTGAGGGGCAGGGAGGTGTCCAATAGGCATTTGTTGTGGATCAATTAGTTCACTGATGACGAATTACACACAGTCATATGAAAATTCGGGTTCTTCTTTGCATTCCATAGGTGCAATTCTCCGGTTATCTAACCGGTAGATTCTTAATGTTTATTGCTAACTGGGATAGGGCCAAATTCCCGCAGATCGTCTCTTTTTAGGTCATTTGCTTTGAGTTTTGCGCTCTACCTACTATTTGGCCCAGTTTGCCATATTTTGCTCACTTTCCTGGGTGATTCTTGACTTTTCGTTTCGGACACGGTCTGGGGGACCTATAACTTTTCGATTTTTTTCTTACATAGGTAGGAGAGTGTCGATTCGAAGTTCGAGGATTGGATGAGTGAAGCATCCCCCCATGAAAAAAAGTGAAAAGTTATAGGTCCCCTCTAGGTAAATTCCCAGAAACTGCATTCTGGAATAGTTATGTATCCTTCCTAGTCAATGGAAAAAGTTAAGGATTCCCCCCGTCAGCTAACCGGGGTATCGCAACTATGTTTCCACATGGGGACGTTAAACTGCCCCACCTATGATAGTGTATCCTCTCCCTTTCGGTCATTCTTTTCGAGTTCTTCCTACTCTTTTGCCAGAGTTTGATTTATTTCCGTTTCAGTCCCCGCTGGGAGCGTTCCCCGACCCCCACCACGAACGAGGAGGACTTCGCCACCCCCTGGCATATTGCCATCATGGTCAAGATCGCATTCTCCGTCATGTTCTTCTGTGGATATTTCGTGGATTGGCTCCGAGCCAAGGGACTCGTCAAGTTCGCTGTGCCTATGGCGACGGAGGACAAACGGTACAAGGTTGGTTGGTGGTTGTAGTTTGAAATGTATTATTGATTTTTTCAAGAAACCACACACATCTCTTATAAACTTGGGACAAGCGATACAGGGTTCGTTTTGGGAATTGTAGTTCGAATTTGAAGTTTGAAATCGGCTATCGGTTTTTTATTCAAGCACACACATGCCCTTAACGTGGGCTAAACGTAGAACGCTGATTCTTTTTGACCGAAATCCCGAAAAGTCCGCCTATTTTTGGCTTGGTTGTGAGTGCGCCAAGAGGAAACTAGGCTTCGAGTTTTCCGATAGAAGAGTCAATTTGAAGAAGCTAGCGAATGGCTGACATCTTGTTTATGAATTAGAATTATTTGTTGGTCAACAGTTGTAATGTGTGGTTATCTCCAGAAGTGAGGCCTAGATAGAAAATAGCAATGAAACAGTTTTTGTTGAACAAAGCGTTGTACCTAGGGGACCGATCGTGGTCAAATTAACTGGTAGAGTAAATCGTTCATTCATGCTCCAGTAAAGTGGTCCGAATAACAAGAAAATGAAAAAAAAAACCTGCCATTCACATCCAGAACTGGGTTTGTTCTTGTCTTGTCGAATAGTGATTTTTCATCATACTAGTATGGTCGTTTTTAATGATTATGTAAATTTCACTGAATTGAACACGTGACGTTGAAAAGCCCAATGATGATGGAATGAGATTGCATGTGTGATGATAGATTGACATGATAAGATCGCTCAAATTTGTCGCCAATCACTCTTATCTGTTCCCTGACTTCCTGTCTCGGAAAAGCACAAAAATGTACATAATGGGGTTCAAATGAGACCCCGTTGAATCACATTGTACAAAGTACAAGGTTTAGGTGGATGGTGTAGCCTGTTTGTAGAAATAGCATGAGAGAGAAGCAGAAAAACTAAAGTTCACGAGCTGTCAAGGTCAAAAGAAAGGGGATAACGTGTATATTACATTATAACTATAGTAGAGTAGGTGTGACTAGGTTCTGTCTCGGAAAAGCACAACAATGTACATAGTGGAGTTCTAGTGAGACCCCGTTGAATCACGTTGCACAAAGTATAAAGCTTAGTTGGATGGTGTACATACACCAGTAAAGTTGTCCGAATAGTCAGAAATATTCGAAAACGGACTTTTTTTGCCAAAAATAAGAGAATCGGTCTAAGTTTGATGGAAAAACCATAAATTTTCTCGTGTTCACATCTAAAACGGACTACTTTTTGTCGCTTAGTCGGACCATACCGATGTTTGATGCTGTTTGTACAGTCATGAGAGAATTAGAAAAAAAACAACGTTCACTAGCTGTCAAGTTGTGGCGTTGTGGGAGCTAGAAGAACTGAAAAATAAATAACGTTTACAATATAACTATTTCATATGTTATGAAGTAGTTGTGACTAGGGTATGGCTGACCATTTGCTAGATGAAGCGGCCAATCTCATCTCTGAAATGAGTGTTTTGAACTGTGGAAATATCGTATATTTACTATCATTCAACTAACTTTGACCTGCTTTCCAGGATTTCGCCCCGATGGACAACCACTTCGAGGCCATCTACGTGAACCACATCTACCGCAAGTCGAGCGACGTGGTCAACAGACCGGTGTGCAGTGTCCCCGGAAGTGTGATGACACTCAAGGATCGATACACGGACAACTACGGGTGGACTCATAAGTGAGTCCTGGGAGATAATTTGAGAAACTTGTACGAAAAGTGGAAAAAGGGCTTTTATTCTGCGAAAACTAGAGAAGATTTGAACTATTTTGAGGCTTATTTTGACCTGTTTCGATCGCGAAACTGTCACCTTTTCAAGAACAGTCATGTGTTTTACGTACCTTAGAGCCGTGAAAAGGTTCGGAACGAAAATTGAAACGAGAGCATACTGTTTCACCCCAATCAAGTCGGTGAAACCGCCTGGTGCTGTCATCGTTTCTTGTCAGGCTGTCAGCAAGCGTTACCATACAGATACAGTTCAATATTACAATCTTACAAGACAGTTAAACAAATACAAATATAGCATATAGCTACGACAAGAGTATGCACCCTGGTTATCATATCTATTTTACCTCATTTTGGTCTTCGATCGGCTAGGGTAGGTATTAGGGTATCCCCAGTTTCCCATTGGGGGCTATCCTACTAGTCGCGTCTGTTGCCAAATTAGGGCAGCTACGGTACCTTGCAATGGCATTCTTGCTGGTTTGGACTGTGTTAGTCATTGGGCAGCGTCCGCTACATATGTTGTATGTTCTCAGCCATAACATCTGGCCATTTTTTGAAAAGTAACTCATTTTCCGACTAATTTCATGATTTTGCTATCAAAATGAGCAAATTCGAGCTTACTACTCTGGTTGCAAACCAATTCCGAGTTTCTTTTTCGTTTTTACTCGTTTTGGATAATAAATAAGGTACCACATTAGTACAACTGCTATTTTCGGCTATTCTTTGGTAATCATAACATACAATCACCAGATAATAGTTTTTTTTTCTCCGAAAGTTAAGTAGTTGTAACTTATCTTTTGGCGATTACGAATCACAAATGTTAAGTGCATTCCAGGGTTAGTGGATTGTTACACTATAATTCATTTTTTTCGCACTTTTCACCCCTGTCCTATGCGCAATCTCAAAGGTTCATTTTGTTGCCAACCGGTTTTCAGTTAAAAACTCCACACGAGAATATCACACGCAGTCTTCGCTTTCTTTTGTATTATTGTTTCATTTTCATTGGTCTTTTCTGTCGTAATTCTCTTTTTAAGTTTAAACTAAGAAAAACATTTAGGTAATATAGTGTATATTACGGTTTTGAATATTGATTTATATAGTTGTAACACTAAGCGGTAAAGTAGTTTCCAACAAAAGTTTAGTTCAAGTGAAAAAATGAGCGAAAAAATAAAATTGAATTTGGCGAAATGTCCGGGACAAGGGTGTGTTATCGGCCTTTGTTACATGGTTGTCTTTTTATCGCGTTCGCACTCTCATCTCATTAGCATTTCGACAAAATAGAAGGACAGTTAACGTGTTATAGTTAACGTGTCATAGTTAACGTGTTAGACTAGTTTACAGATAAGTTTCACACTCTCCTGTTATCCTGTATTTTTTTCACTCAAACGTGCAACTTGTTGGCGTTTTCAAGTTTAGTCATAGTTTCATTTTCAATTGTTTTCATTATCTTACTCACTCACTTCTCACCCAGGTTGGTTTTTCTAAAACTGTGCGACAGAAGCTGAGTTAATATTAAGTGTTAGTATGTTTCTCTTCATTTGAACATTGATTCAAATACCTGTTTTCAATAATCTATTTTTATATCATGTGTTGGTTGATCTTCATATATTTGAAGTCGTCGTTTTTCATGATTGCTTTTGGTTACTCAGATTTTCATAGTTTTTAGGTACTCAGATCGTTTTTCATGACTATATTTCCAGGTTCTACTAAATGTCGCGCGCGGAGGATCAATTCGCGGCGAAGAAGTTCTTCATCGAGTTCTTTGCGGGTGGCGGCAGTGCTGCCTTGGCTAGAACAATCACAGCCCCCATTGACAGAGTGAAGATTCTGCTGCAGCTGCAACATGCACAGGAGACGATTGCCGTGGAGAAGAGGTGAGGGTGGTTATGGGTTTTCGAAATATTGAGTTCTTATTTTTGTAACATATTTAGATGTTGGTGTAGAAAATCGTTGTTAGTCACATATGTTTCGTTTGAGCCGTAATAGTGAAATACTTACAATGTGTTTTCGCACTTCTCACTTATTGTGCTAGAAAAGAGCCCATGCTCATATGAACAAAACTAGCTCGAGCCAGTCAGGTTATATGATTCCCTCAGGGGAGAGCGAGTCGATTCTGTACATCTTGTTCCAAACCATTGTGTTTGTAGTTTGATCCCGTTAATTTGTCATAATTTGAAAATTTTGCCGTTGACTGAATAGATCAAGTTACAACTCAGGTGTTGTAATTCCTTATATGCTCTTTTTTAGTACCTTTTTTGTAGATACAATGGAATGGCGGACTGTTTCACGCGTGTCATCAAGGAGCAGGGTCCCACCACTCTGTGGCGTGGAAACGGCATCAATGTGGTCCGAATCTTCCCGCAACAGGCTCTGAATTTTGCATTCAAAGTGAGTTTCCTAGATATCTTGTGAATTGTCAACAAACACTATGTTATGTAATTGTAAACAAAAAGACATTAATATGGTCCGAATTTTCCCACAGCAGGTCAGCAGGTTCTGAATTTTGCATTCAAAATAAGTTTCTCGTTGTAAACAAAACTCATGTGTATAGTCACATTAATGTGTGAAAGACGGTGTTTGTTGTTGTGTGATGCAAACTGCACCCTTCACTGGAACGTTTGTATCTTAATTTATCCCTTTTTTCACGTCGTATCACATTCATCATTCGTGTTTTGCAGGATTCGTATCAGAAGATGTTCCTGCGAGGCGTGGACAAGGACAAGCAGTTTTGGCGTTTCTTCGCCGGAAACCTGGCCTCGGGTGGAGCTGCCGGAGCCACCAGTCTGGTCATTATCTACCCCCTCGACTTTGCACGAACCCGACTCGCGACAGATGTGGGAAAGGGAGCCAATAGAGAGTTCACCGGATTCGCTGATTGCACCAAGTGAGTTACGTTCCGTTACGTTACGCTGCGGAATTCATGACACTGTTGCGAAATTTGAATGAACGTGGACCATTTTTTGAACAGCTCCACTAAGTTTTCGTGGAGTGAAATGAGGGGTTGAGTAATTGTCAGGATTTCGAAGCATACAAGTAAATAACGTGTTTATAATTTATGGATTTGTATAACCTTTTTTCGAGTTCATTGAGCTCCCAACTTTGTTGTCATAACGAGACGATATCACTGAATTTTGATACGCCCCTTCAAAGTGGCCTTTACATGTAGAATATTTTTCCCATTTCCAGGAAGATCATCACTAGCGACGGCGTGCGCGGTCTCTATCGCGGCTTCAGTTCGTCCATCCAGGGGATAATCATCTACCGCGCGGCCTGGTTCGGTCTCTTCGACACCATCACCCACACGATTGTGGACGATAGGAAGAAGATCAACTTCTTTGCAGCCTGGATGATTGGACAGTGCACGGTGGTCACGTCGGGACTCATCTGCTATCCCTGGGATACTGTGAGACGGTTGGTTATTCTGTCTCTCATTTTCTTACTCTCTCCCTCTTTCGCATCCTCTCTAATTTTACCTAGATATCTTCCCTTTTGTATCACAGTGGTATCATCTAGTGGGGATAAAACAGTACAAAACTACCCAAATTCATTCGTACGATCGATAAAATTGAAATAATAGTCATATTCAAACTGTTCGAGCGTATTTACCACCATGATTAAAATCTCCTTTTCAACTGTCAACGTCGTTACTATATTTTCTGTTTCAGCCGTATGATGATGCAGAGTGGTCGGAAGGACACCCTGTACAAGTCTACCCTCCACTGCTGGAAGCGGGTCTACACGGAGGAGGGCGGGGTGCGCGCCTTCTACAAGGTAACCATTCTTTTCACCTTCTCATATTTACTACTTTTATTGATTGATTGATTGATTGATTGATTTACATGCTAATATGAGATGTAGAAGAGATGAAAATGAAAGTAAAACACTAAAACATTCAAAGAGAGAAAATTTAATCTATTTGGAATTAAAAGTTAAATACATCTAATCATTTCAACTTCAATTTGAGAATTCACTTGTTGAATTTTTCATTCTTATTATCTTGAAAACTGTTTTCATTGTCTATCGATTTGAAGGAATAAACACTATTACAATCGCGAATAAACTATTCTATTTTAAATTCAATTCTATTCCAGGGAGCCCTTGCCAACGTGTTCCGCGGCATGGGAAGTGCCCTGGTACTCGCCTTCTACTCGGAGATTATGAAATACACCTAGGATATATTGTGTTGCTAACATTTGTGTACGGGTCAACAAGAGGTCAATCATTGTGTGTGTATTGTATGTACATTTTCGTGATCATTGCTCCAATGAACATGACGGTATATTATGTATTTGTGGCTTAAAATTGTTTTGCTCTGCTCCCCGAAACGTGATTTATAGAATAACCGCACCCCATAGAACGAACCAACGAACATGAAAATAAAGACGAGAAATACACTGAAATTATCTTGCTGCAAATGACAACCTGACGAGGAATTTTGAGTTTGAATTTGAAGCTAAGAGACGCTCCATTTCGTAGTACTTCGCTCTGATTCGGTGTACACGCTAAAGGAGTGTGTAAAATCAACGAGTTGTGGTGGAAGTCAAATATAAAACCTTCAACAGGGTATCAGTAGAGAATGAACAAAATTGTGACATTCTACTTGATGTCGTTCGATCGATTTTTCCAACATTGGTACTCCAAATTTAAATTTTAGCAAAATTCAAACAGTAAAATCTATCAACAGCCCTAGTTGTGACCATTAATGTCTTCGTTCCAGATTCACTGGCACCGAGTCTCGTGTTGTGAACCTCGGCTCGTACAACTATCTGGGCTTCTCCCATAACGATGGACCTTGCGCCGACCTGGCAGCAGAGTACATTGGAAAGTACGGACTTCATATGGGGGCCACCCGACACGAACGAGGTATAGATAGACATTCACAAGAGAAGGAGCCCATTTTCCAGGCTTTCCTTGACCATATGGTCAAGGTTATCAAGATATAATGTGCGTGTTTTGTTGTAGAATTGTATTGTTAATTTGTTGACTATGTCGATGTTGCAGGCAGCCACGTGGTTCAACAGGAGATCGAAAAGTGTATCGCGCACTACCTGGGAGTCGAAGATGCAGTCTGTTTCCCCATGGGATTCGGAACGAATTCAATGAACATCCCCGCGCTGGTAGATGAGGTGGGCTGAGTATTCATTTGGTCTTTACTGGGGGAGTCGTTTACAATTTCCCCCCACCCTGGTAGAAAATGGGTTGAAAAGGGCCCGTACTACAATCGCCCCTCACCTTTGGGGGGGCGATTCTACACCATGCTTATTTACTGCAGGCTTGGATTGTGGGGGGAGGGGGTGATTGTTCATTGTCGAAGATGTACAATGTCCCCCCACCCATTTGTCAATTACCCCCCACCGTCGCAGTGATTGTTAGGTGGGGGGCGATTGTACCTTTTTCCCAATTTCAGAAATCGTTGATTCTGAGTGATCGATTGAACCATGCCTCCATTGTGCTCGGGTGTAGAATGTCAGGCGCCACCATCAAGACCTTCAGACACAACGGTTGGTTATTCTGGTTTATTTGTTTGGTATGATGACTGAACTAACGTGTCCACTTTATATTCGGTTCTGTAACAAACCAACATCTTTACTGGAGTATGAAAACTTTACCATCAAAAGTATGTCTCCAACTTTTTACAGAAGTATGTAGGAGGTAGTTTGGTTTTTGGTATAGCACAAGTAAAATCCTGCTGACCCCGTACTCGTATTTGCCTCTTTCCTTCCTGGGACTGATGTTCATTTTTGAACCGAAATCTATTTGAAACACTAGACAAGACGGAACTTATCACTTTTGCAGGTGTATCATGAGTTATACCCGTTTTTGAGAGTACGAATGCTCATAGTATTTTGACTGGAATTAGGTTTCACTTGGAGTTTGGAATTCCGAAATTAGAATCTCAAAACAACTGAAGTTAGAATGTTTTTTGGAAGTAGAAGTTGGTGTAAATTGAAAACTATGACGCGAATTGTTTGTTTTCCAGACCCCGTCGACTGTGAGAAGACGCTGCGCAACGCCCTCTGTGACGTCAGTCCAAAGACGGGAAAACCGTACAACAAGGTGCTCATTGTCATCGAGGGAATATACAGGTTGGTCGTATTTTTGTTCGTATATTCGGATATTCGGTTGAATTTGGCTGTTTTTCTGTTCCTAAAAGGTTTAGAGAATTTGAGATGTTTCGCTACTCCCAGTAGATTCTCTTGTGATTTGGGAAAACGTTGTTCGAGCGGCTGAATTTTCCAGGGAATTTTTCATCGAAAATGTTCCCCAAAATTACCTGCACGGAAATCTTCATTATTTGGAAAACAAGCATTTTTCAATGCGAAAAGATAGTCCAACCAGAAAAGTAAGCTGGTTAGCTGATGTGTTACAATTATACAGAACAGCGGTATAATTTAATGTGTCCCATTCCAGTATGGAGGGAACTATCGTCAATCTGCCCGGCTTCATTGAGCTGAAGAAGAAATACGGAGCATATCTGTTCCTCGATGAGGCCCACAGTGTCGGTAGGTCTTACCTAAATTTAAAATACTATACCCCCTTTTTCGATAGGTAAATCGGCTCAACTTTCGCTCAAGCGTATGTAGTCTATTTGAACAATAACCATAGTCACGTCACGCAGATTTGTGTTTAAGAGATTTTAGTTCAAACCACAAATTAGTCTTTCAAACTACAACTTGCTGATTCAATTAATCAAACTACAAACTTCAATTTCAGGCGCTCTCGGTCCCTCGGGAAAGGGTGTGGCCGAGTACTGGGGCTGTGATCCGCGAGATGTGGATGTGATGATGGGAACACTGACGAAGAGTTTCGCGGCGGCTGGGGGATATATGGGCGGAGCTAAGGTTGGTGGTTATTGTAGTTTGGTGGTCATTAGACCTTTTATAGTTTAGCGGTCCCAAGTGTAGGGTCTAAGGTGGGATTAAGGTTGGTAGTTTGTAGTTTAGAGGTCCTTTTCAGTTAAGTGGTCTCTAGGGGCTAGGGTTGGTTCATGGTTGTAGTTTGTAGTTTATCGGTTATTAGGTCCTTTGCAGGTTCTTCAGTCATTGCTGTCACTGAGAGTATTGTACAGAGTTGATTCGTATATCGTGTTATTAGAAGCCATAAATGGGATTGATAGTGTTTCAATGACTCGTATGAGTTAGGGAGCATGCTTAACATTGTTGTTGAAGTCATTTTCCATCTTTAGCGGATTTATACATAGAAAAGCGTGTTCAATTCAACCAGCAATATCATTTTGGAAGTCGTGATCGACGGGACGCAAACGTTTCTTGTTTTTCTATTTTTGTTTTCACAGATTATTTAATTTTAAGATCTACCTATTTCAGTCAACGATCGAGCACATTCGAATGTGTTCCTCCGGTCCGTGTTACGGGGCCAGCATGTCGCCTCCGGTCATCGCACAGGTTATCAGCAGTATGAAGGTTGGTTGGTGGCATTTGTCCAGTTTTGGATATTCACTTCCTCAGAGAATTCCGAGCCAATTGGCCAGCCAAGCCACTTTTGCAGCGGCCTCGACGAGAGAGTGCGCAGATCAGAGAGACGCAGATGTATGTGGCCTCATTGACCTGCATACTCTCTCGCTTTTTTTAGCTGACCAATCGCAAAAAAATGGCGTCAATCGTTCCGAGTCGTGTCATAGGCCGCAGAGGTATTAATGCCGGTATGACCCCCTTCCTCTTGAAAATAGCAAATCATAATTTTGACGAGAAGTCTTCTTGAGTGCGATTACTTTTTGAAAGATCGACACCTTTGCTGAGCTAACTTGAGTATGTTTTGCCGTTGTTTTCTCTGTATAGGAGGTCATTAGGTGAATATAGAAAAATGATAGATTATACAAAAAAAAATTTCAGATCATGCAAGGCGAAGATGGAACCCAGATTGGAGCCACCAAGGCTGTGAAGTTGCTGCGAAACTCGAGGTGAGCGGAGACAAATGTTTTTCGCATAGTTATAGGGAAGAATATAGCAAGTTATAGTTGGAACACGGTACACGTCATAATTTCACACATTAAAATTACAACAAGTGCTTTGGAAAGAGCCTGTATACTGGTAGCACGCGCTGGCAGCTTTCCTGCACTCAAAGTGTTCATGTTTTGGGTAAGTCATCAGCTGATGTAATTCTCTTTTGGTTGAGTATTGATTGATTTCTAGAATAGTGACTGTTTCACAAATATTCATCTCCAGATACTTCCGCCGTCGTCTCCGTCAAATGGGTTTCCTTGTGTACGGGAATGACGACAGTCCGGTGGTCCCCCTCATGACATTCTACCTCACCAAAGTCGTGTCAGTTCTTATCGATTTCCACACTTTGTGTAATGATTTATAATATTTTGACTCATTTACGTGTAGAATTTACGTGTAGAAAAAAACAGTTCAAATCACATACACTGAAGGTATTAACCGAATGTGACTTCGGCACATCACCATTCTCCCAATTTTCGCGTAAAGCGCCCAGAAATCAAACTACTAACAGCCTAAATTGTAGCCTAATGACCATGAAATGTTGTTGGCTTCAGACCATAGAGAGACTTATCACTCATTGAATACCCTAAACTTTAAAAACATATTCACTCTTGAATACGTTCTCGAAGTTGCACAACAATTTGATCAAGCGAACAATGCAAGTGATACTCTTTTAGAATTGGTGATTTTTCAGTGTTAGACTTACGTGTGATATAATACTCTAGTGATCGCAGTATCTATTCTCCTTTTTACAGGGACTTGCCGCGTCGTACCCTGAGTCATAACTCAGAATTATAGCAATATATTCGAGTGCGACAGAAAAACCTTAATTTCTTGGTAACCTGAATATCGATTGTTCCATATTAATCCTATAATCATGTCTACTTTTACAGTGACTTCTCGCGTCGTACGCTGAAGAGAAACGTGGGTCTGGTAGCCGTGGGATTCCCGGCCACGCCCCTCACGAAGGCCAGGGTCAGATTCTGTCTCAGCTCAGATCACACCAAGGAACAACTCGACTTTGTAAGTTACAATAGTAATTTGACTTTGTAGGTTACACAAAATATCAGAGTTAGTAGGTTACATTACTAATTATTGAATATATCACCCTATTTTGGAGGTCGTTACTATAAATTGGTGGTCGGTGAAGTTTTCATGCCCTTACTTTATTTGACCAACACGCGGTATTGTGAAGTTATTCTATTGATTCACGACTTTTACTCTGCTCTGTTGTTCAGCTATGTTAGTTTAGCTCGTCTAACCTATCGTTCAAAGTTCAAACTACAATAACATCACACTATATCAGACCACAATATGAGGACGACCCATATTGATCGTTTTTGCCTGTTTTCTTTAGAATGATCTCTATTACGGTTTTGTGAAAGCTTCTTGCTGTTAGTGGAAAACTCTCAGACAGTTGTTATTATCATCGTTCCAGGTGTTGGACGTGGTAAACGAGGTTGGAGACGAAACCGGTACTAAATACGGCACAAAGCAATATCAGGGACAAGTTATCGAGTATTAGGTATCGAATGATGTTACGCTATTTAGGTCCAGTTGTTGATCTTTGCTCTCTAGAGTTTGTACTTATCTCGTTGTTATTGTTTGTTTCTCGCATTTTTGCTGCCAAATCACAGTGATTGCATTCCTCTAATAATAGTTTCAAACCTGGAACGTTTTATCGATTTTTTCTCATTTAGAGATTATTATTGTGTATGCTTGGCCTCATAGAATGAAGTTTGCCAATTCAGGTGACAAAAGTATTGATTAAAATATCGATTCCAGCATGCTATTGACACCCGCTAGTCTGTTATTTTATTCTGCTGTGTTAGTAATTGGCCTCTCCCTATCCCTCTAGTTAAGGTAGTTGTTCTGTAATTGTATACCTTGTTTCCCCCAACCGTGGTCCTCTGCAGTATGCGGGCTAGTTCTCTGAGCAAACAAAAAATGTATAGTATCAAGGATCACATATTTACTAAAGTTTGATAAATAGCATACTGTAGAGGGTTGTGTGTGAGTGAAACAGACTAAATATCTTGTATTGCGGCCTGGCGCTTTTCCAATCTTTTTCTCTACTCGGATCTTTTTTTCTTCGCGAGACTACTTTGTTGAGTCTGTGTTCATTGTTTTTAGAAAGTATACTGTGTTCGTTTATTTGTCTGTGTTTTCTAGGAGACTATTATTGATTTTCTTGCCCATTTGGTTCATCGCACGGGAGTTTCCTTCGTTTTGCTTCTGCCATGACAGAAAGTGGTAATAAATATAGTATTTTTAAAAAAATTTCTAAAAAACATATTTATCACAACAAAAGTACAAAATACAAAATGTTATCACAGGAAAATCAGAAACAATGAAACTATAATAAGTATTGTATCTAAAAACAAAAATTTATCACAGGAAAAATAGAAAAGTACCCAAATTTGAACGTTGCAAATTGAATTGGAATTGCATGGAAGAGAACGTAAATTCTGAAATCAAGTTGACATGATTTCGCTACACATATGATGTATTGGTTCTGAAGTAGAGATTGTTCAAAATCGACATACATAAAATCAATTTAAAATTGCGACACATATATTTCATATAACATTACTATTCAGTGAGAACGAAAACGATAAACTTAGCCAGATTGTATTTGAATCTGATTCACTTGACAATTTTCGTTGAGATTTTACGTGATCTCTGAACTTTCTGATCAAAGATCGTGAATTTGACTAACATGCAGAGAAATACAGAACTATTTGAAAAGTAATAGAGAGAAAGCTTGCCGGAATGTTTCAATCCATGAATTAAAAATACTGTCATTGTATACTCCTGGTACGAAAATCGCAGAGTTCCTAGAAAATATGAACGAACGCACATGTTGAAAACAAAATTGAACGTTCTGCAGTCACACTGTAGAAGGGCACGTGGAATTGGAAATGAACTTTGATTCCCTGATTACGTCATCATCTATTAACTTGGTCCCTTCCAACGACGGTTGCGCAGAGAGAAGAGGGCACTACCTAGAATTTAACCTTTTTCTCGGCCCTTGAGGAGAGATGCAGGATTTTGCCATAGACAATTCATATTTGCAATCATAGTGACATTTTGCTCTATTTCTACTAAAGGAACTCGGAAATATGTTTAATGTTCGTTACAAAACATTAATGATGTGAATTATGGTTGTTAATCGATTCAAAATTTCGAGTTTTCAAGTATTGGAAAATTTCTATTTTTTGAGTTTCCAGTTCGACTCGACTCGAAAATTTTCGTCGAGTTTTGAGTTCGACTTCAACCACCCTAATGTGAATATTGAACCGCAAACCGTAACATGTAACGGTTGAGTGAGTGGGTCGGGAGTAGGGTTGTTAAACTCGAACTCGAAACTCGACTCGACTCGAAAAAACTCGAAAATTTTCGAGTTGAGTCGAACTCGAAACTCGAAATTTCTCAAAACTCGACAACTCGAAAACTCGAAATTTTCCAAAACTCGACAACTCGAAAACTCGAAAACTCGAAATTTTGAACTCGATTAACAACCCTAGTCGGGAGTATACGGAGCTAGAGTATTCCTACATTTCTAGGCTCTCTTTGAGACGGTGACTATGTAGTCAACATATAGTATATGCTGAGACTCTTACCAGTATGATTGAAACTACCTGGAATGCCGATCCCTTTGTGCACGGTTCTCCGTCGATTGCAAAGTGGCCCGTCCTGGTCGTCGGTTCCACGCGAACTGCGCGCACCGGAATCACCTGAAAGGGGCGGGGCCTAATTTGCAGACTTAGTAATATGATTTGTTTGAACATTTTATGGCAAATAGTACACTTTTCAGTTCAATAAAATACAATTATCGATATTTATTTCGACCGCAATCGCTCCTAAGTGTTTTTAATAGTGCAATTCTATTTCGTAACGCCGCTGCATGCTGCGTTACGTCTTACGTCAACTTAAATGCTCTCCATAAAGTTGTCTCAGATTCCTCGGAAATCGAGTATTCATCAGATATCGATAGTTGAGAAACACACCAACTTCTTTAGTTGTATCACGTTTATCCTGTTCTTTCACCTTGTTTATGGGATTCCTGTAAATTTACCTGTAAACAGGGATAGCTTAGATGTACTCCGTTGCTCATTCGAATGAACAAATCCGTGACATGGAACCTTGTCTTGATTGTCTTCCAATCGAGGAGGGTTAGATAGAGAATAGGCTCCCCCAGACGGGCGGCGGGCAGGTAGGGCAGGTCCGAGCCTGGAAGCGATGGGGTTACAGTTCTCGCCGAATTAGAGGTTAAACATAGTTTTCTAGTTGGTTCTTTTATCTATTAACGCCGTATTTGTAGTTTGATCCCGTCATTTTTTTCACTTTCAATACGAAAACTGCGGGCTGCGAACAGGTAGGGAAGGTCCGAACCTGGAATGGAGGGGGGTTATGGTTCACGCCAAATTAACGACGAGGATACTGGAGATATTTTTGATGATGTGTAAAACCCATTCTGATAACTACAACATGAATATCTCATAAAATATTATATACTTCATTTTGCTCTTCTCTGCGGCGTTTGGTGTCTTCAACGTTTATACACGGCACACTTCACAAATTGCGATAAAAACGTAGCGGGTTCAAACTACAAATACAGCATAACACTACATTTATCCTACCGTGGGAGCCTTTTCTCAGATCGAGTCCTATATAACAGGTTGCATTCCACTTCTATGAATACAGTTCCGGAATATGAAGCTTCGTGAACAATGCTCAATTGAAATAAAAGTAATAAGTTCTCCCCGAACTGACCGAGATGGGTGAGGGCGGTCACGTTGATCATGACCCATTCCCCCTCCACCGTAACCCAGTCGTCGGTGACTGGTTGAGAAAGGGGCGGAGCCTCGAAGAGGGGCGAGTTGAGGGAGGACTCTATCGACGGGAAATCAGCTGATTCTACCCGCTCGGAACCGTCGGCCTGGAAGGGTAATGACATCATGGATGAGCTCTGACCTTTATATCAAGGTACGTTTACCTACTGAAGGGTATGATTAACCCTGAGTTGTAGTTTGATCTGTTCATACAGAAAATATTGTGAATTTAAACTGGAACACAGAAAAATTAAATTACAAACATAGTGGATGGTAATACAGTTTGAAGAAGGACGATTATGTCGACTAATTCCGGTCCTTTATACTGCAATACATTTTCAGTAGCAATTCAAAGGACCGAAGCGTCGAGATTGGACCACATAATCCTCCCACTTTAAGTAAGGGCTTTACCGAAACAAACAAGCAGTTCCAATATGAATCGAAAAAATCGGGTTCTAAAGATATTGGTGGAAAGCGGGCATGCGGTCGACAAAATTTTTCCCTCCACTTTTAATGTTTCTGTTAGAATACGATTGTTGTATATTTTCCTGTATAACTCACCTGTTCCACTTTTTCAAACTCGAAGTGATTCGCGCCGAACTTTTGTCTTTCGTCCGTGTGAACCAGTTTCGTTTTCTGGAGGGTTTCCTTATCATTCAAGGGAATATACGACACTTTCCCCTTGTAATTGGCCGTCGTCGGAAGTTCTGGAAAACATAAACTAAATTATTAAAGAAATTATTTATACATTCACATGTTTATTTCTTCGTGCTCCTTCGTTTTGAGACGGCGATCATTCATTGCACAGTGTTACCGATAATATGAGACGAGGAAGTTCTGGATTATAACTGGATACATTTGAAAAGTTTAAGTTTGAAAATTCACTTCTTTCTCTAAAATGAAAACCTACGCATGAGTCGTATGAAGGCCTCCACGTGGAGTCTCGCCATCCCGGCCCATCGGAATCGCTCGCTCTCGATGTCTGGAATCAAGTTTTCATTTTTTGAGTTAAAAATATCCTGAAAATAGGTGTCATTCCCAGCCATTTGGCTAGCTAATTTGGAGAAGCTTCGACGAGAGAGTGTGCAGGTCGGAGAGACGCAGCCTCACCCAGCCTATCGGCGGCCTCATCGATCTCCATGCTGTCTCGCTTTTGTAGGCAAATCGCATAAATTCGAATCGAGCAGAGAAGTACTACAAGGACGGTGAATTTGGCGTTAACACCGAAACGTACCAATATCGGCGATGAGTCCCCAGGTGGCGCTCATGAACATCGACTTCGGTCCGTCGCACTCCGTTTCCACATTGAACAGCCGGAGGGGGATGTATCTGCAAGGAAAAATTGGTTGAAAATGATAATAATATGAAGTTTGTTGCGCATATAACAACTAAAACTTGATAATTCAATCACTATAACATTAGCTAAAATATAGTTTGTTTCACCCATCGATAGCAGCCGGGTACAGTACATTTTAGTGGGCGGAGTCAATTGTGTTGGAAAGTTTCCAACAGCAACCAGTCTAATCAAATTTGATGCACAAGCTGGGTATTGAACTCAGCTATGATAGGTAACGCGGCGCACACAAGCAGCCGGCCATTCGAACATGATTGCCGAAACTGAAAATAGTTATATCCAATCACCTCTTTTCTCCGTTTTTCAAAGCTCATTTTACCGCATGAAAAGTTCTTTAAGTTATTCCCCAATTATGTGGTAACCTTTTGAGAACAACAATTTTTTCAAAAATCTCAAAATAACCACTTTTCGAACTTGTATTTGCATTGAAAAAGACTGGCAAGCTGCCAGATCAATCGCCCGCGATATAGGGTGCGCTCGGCCAATGGCTGACTGCTATCGATGGGTGAAACAAACTATATAGGGCAAAGCCAAGAAAATGTCTTGCAAAAATTCAGAGGGAGCCAGACCTGAGTTGTAGTTTGAACGCGATACACGTCATACCAACACAATTTTCTCCGGGAAGAAAGTGGTTCAAAGAATGAATAAACTCCATTGTTGATGTCTACTATTCGAACTATTCGATTGCCTACCTCGGTCGGGCCACCATGACTGTACACTCTGTGATGAATACATCTCGTGGGGAGAAGGGTTCACTGGAATGGATTGGAAATTTAAAATACTCTTCCAAAATTGAAAACCTGCGAAAAAACACCAGTGGAAAAGTGAATTTCATTATCGAATGATTTCTACGTCTTTGTGGTACAATCAAATGAAGAACACCAGTCTTATTTACTATGTTCAACTTTTCCTTTTTCGTATTTGCTTATGAAAACAAGTGTATTAAATTGACGTACTACAAAAGTAGAACAAACTGCGATACTAACAGTGAAGAACAGAAAAATAACAGTGATACAAACTAAAAAGAGTTGAAGGAACCAACTTGCACGCGAATAGAATGGCTGCCGCCAGTGCATTGCTGGTGCCACCCGGGATGTGGGATATCGGCAGCCGGAGGGCACGGTGACGATCCTTTCGGAGTAGGAGACCCGAGAGAACCTGGAATATCGATATTTTTTTTAGAAAGGTATACCGTATGTGGAATTTTCTCAAGAGCTCTGGGTAGAGCGGGCCGATACACTTTTTCCCGATCAGAAACACAGTGTTTGTAGTTTGACCCAGTCAAACTTTCAAGTGTAATTCAAAAACTGTGATGTGCATGCAGATCAAACTACAACTTATAGATGTTAAACACGTACCTCTAGGCACCGCAAGCCATAATTTCAAACGCAGCCATTTTCTAATATCGTTATTTTATCGCAAACTTCAGTGCTGCAACATGCGATATTACGCTCGGAAATGACGGATGCTTTCCATATGCCCCTAAAGTAGAAGATCTGATGATTCATATTCTATCAAACTTGTTTTATTTCATTCAAGTTCAGTATGTTCAATTCCTAATCAAACACAATACACCCGCCGCGCGCGTGAAAACCACGTTTCGTTCCACACAAAGTGGGCGGAGCTTTGCGGTGCCTACTCAGGCACGAGGGCTAACGGGCCGCCGCTGAAAAAATGAAAATTCGACGGGCCGCCGCAAAAAAAATTGTCGGCGGCCCGGCCGTTTCTTGTAAACAACAACTCAGGCACGAGAGCGTCCGTTTTTCGGCGGCGTACCGTCCGAAAGTTGTTTACAGCACACATCAACGCGCGCCGACAACCATGTTACATTGATCGAGCTTACTTGACCACAATTTGTCACTCACTACAAGTCACGATGGTGATGGTTCAGTTCATTTTCATACGTTTTTCCATCAGTTTTCGTCTAATCAGTGATGAACCAAACTATTCGAATTGTTCTACAACCTCCCCCTCTCTACATCTCTTCACTATCTCACTCTCTCTCGACTCTCTAACTGTTGTTCAATTCACTGTTCATTCCTTCATTACATACTAATTTTCAGTGTCGCTGATATCTTCCTATTCTGATTTCGTCAAGAACAACAGATATGTATCATGTTATCAGTGAGTTATATCCACTATGTCTTGCAATTGACTCCTTCATTCTTCAAAGTAAAGAGAACATAACTCACTGAACACTGTTGTTCAGAACACTGGGTTAAATCATAACTACTTTATTTCTCAGAAGGTTAAAGAGACTATAGATATTTGAAGCGTTTTCAGGATATAAATGAGGGTATTAGTTTCGGAAGTTTCGTCAAACTAATAGTTACTTTGCAGAGTATCTATACGCTATACCTACTTCTGACACCTTCGCATATAGAGGAGATCAATCTGATTCGATCTAGGAAGAATGGAAAGGATGATATCTGGAGAGGTAAGCATCTTTTCGATCGAATTATATTGATAAACTTCTAGTGTTATTCATCTTAGCTGTGCCAGAGCAAAAGGGACTTTAAATATGCAGAACAATTGGTGAAGTGTGAGAGAGGAAAAGTCTATTTACTGACTAAATTCATTATGTTTAATGAATAAATTTCAGAACGATTAGTCAGTAAACATAATGACCGCTATAGAAACGTAGGACGTAGCGTGCGTTCAGGTTAAACTTCTATATGTTTTATATGATATGAGGAAGCCTAGATTCATATTAAGAAAACACAGCATATTATAAACTACTTTTCAATGTTTTTTCGAATAATTCCATTCTCTATTTCAGATGACGATCGCATGAACAAAAACGACCCGATCCGACGAGAAGAAGGTTCGAGAAAAAAGAAGAGATATATTCTATATACATATTCAATGTATTGTGATAGTTTGAATAAACCTATCTGAAAATAAAGTTTTCTTAATTTCCTACTACGAAAGAATTTTGATCGCATTGGTTGAAAAATCAATATATAGTGGATTTGGATGGATGGGAATGTCTAAAAATCTGACGGGCCGCCGACGAAAGCAGCGAAATCCGACGGTCCCAAAACCTTCCCAAAGGGGGTCGGCGGCCGGTCGGCGTTTGGTCGGCGGCCCGGCAGATTTTCGCCGGCGGCCGGTTGGATCATATGCCTAAGTACGTACCTCCGCCACTAGTCCGTCCCCGCTGTTTACGAGTACCGCGTCATATCGATCGATATCCAGGGAAAGCATGATCTCCGTCGCATGATGGGGGTATTCTGGAAACAATTATAAAACAAGTTGATGGAGGTCACGCAAAACGCAAATTTTTACTTGTTTTCACGTTATTAAGCCTGTGGATTTTTTCTGTGTTCCATGACCATGTAATTCTTACGAAACACAGAAACACACATGTAAGTAAGACGTGTTCCCATACTCGAGCAAAGTTGTCCAAATAATTCAGAAAAACTGGTTCAGAAAAACTGCTCCTTTTGAATCTCAACAAATTTTACTATTTTCGATGCAGAACTAAGAAGCAAATTTCACGAGCTCTTACTTTTTATTTTGTTTCTGTCCCAGAAAATGCATGTCATTCAATGGACATTGGTGTTTATCAACATTAAAAATGGAATCCAATTTCGTAGACAAGAGGTTCTCACACCATAATAGATAAGATAGGGGGAGACCTCTCGCCCTTCCGGGAGAGAGAGAGAGAAATGGAGAGAGAGAGAGAGAGAGAGAGAGAGAGAGAGAGAGAGAGAGAGAGAGAGAGAGAGAGAGAGAGAGAGAGAGAGGGGGGGGAGAGGAGAGAGAGAGAAAGCCAGAAAGACACAGGCGAGGGTGAGAGAGAAAGAGAAGGATAGAAATGTACAGAAAGAGCGAGAGTGAGACAGTAAGAGAATAATAGAGATAGAGAGACCGAAAGCGGGAGGAAAATGTGAGAGATGGACAGGCAAACAGCGAAATGATAGAGGAAAACAGAACGGGATAGAAGAAAAACAGACGGAACTTTTTAAAAATAGATGAATTCCAGAATAAAATGGACAAAACCTAAATTTCTCACCCGTGGTTCTGATCTCCGTTTGAATTCCCGCCGTTTCCAGTACTTTTCTACCGTAATCCTCCCATAATTTGACGGCCTTTTTCTGTCCACTGAATGGGTTTGTGAGAAGGAGAACGCAGTTGTTCGGCTCCTTTTTCAGGAGGTGAGCTAAAAAGGGGGAAATAACGTTGGAAAAAATTAATAACTCAACGCAACAGTATGACACGTACGAGCGACCAAAGTGTTATTATTAATTTGAATTCCATGTAGTACCTGAGAGATTGCAATCTATCTCAGAATAAACCTTGAAGAATTTCGAAAACTTTCATCTGAGAAAGCTGTCAGGAAGATTCCACTTCATACTGTAAATATTCACGAGTGCAATGAACCATAAAACACACACCACACACAAGTGTTTGGAAGTGCCAGTAATAAGTTCCAAACAATCGTTTTTGCTAACTTTTGAAACTGTTTGGAGTGATCTTAACTATTGTTTTCTTGGTTTTGAGCATTAGATGTGTACTTTTTGACCATGGCATTTCCAAACTTCGGATTTGACCATGGCAAACCCAAAAATGTGGGCGGGGCTTCAACATTTTGGGTTTGCCATGGTCAACATTTTCTCAGAGTTTGAATAACGAACAAAACGAAGCTGAATCGAACTACAAACCACAATTGCAACTCACGTGGAAGCCTTCTCTTCGTAGCTTTTTCCAATCTCCGTAATAAATCGTTTTCCGTTGTTTTCGAGTCGAATTCTAGTGTTTTCTGTGTCTTTTTCCTTCTTTCGTTGACCAATTCGTACGAGTTGACTACGACGCGACTGGTGCTACTGGCACAGGCGGTATTCGAATTGGAATCTGGAAAGCTTAAAACGTACGTAACACAACACGTAACACGTAGAGCATGCACGTTACGTACGTACGTACGTACGTGCGGTACGGCGGTGTTGGAACCGGAGTCTGAAAAGATATAAATGGGTAATAAACACTTGAAAACGGTACGAGAAATGATTTTTAATCACGAATCGTTTATAATCTGTGCGAGGCACTTAAGTTGGGTGTTTTTGACCTGGTTCACTGTTCATTCATTCACAAGGATTGGATTGTAAACCAAAACTTTGTGTTAAACTCAAGTTCAGAAATAAGCGTTCCACCTACTCAACACTCAATGATCATGTTCGAACTCAAATCTGATGAATAATCAAATTCACGATGAACTTCTATATCGACTAAAAGCCCTAGAAACCGACCTTTTGGCGATTTTTCCACTTCAAAGCTGACCACATTTTCCAGGTCAGAATCGAATATTCGTTCACCGGAGCTCATTCTGGAATGAAAAAATGTGGTAGGGAAAAAGGAAAAAGAGAGGAAAATAAGGAAAAGGAATGTTTTTCTATGGTGCGAATATCAATAAAACAATAAAAGTAGGACATGAACACCGAGATCGACAGAACATATTTGTTGATTAGTAGCTGGGAAAGAGAGATAAGGAAGGGGTAGATGATAGAGAGTGGGGGAAGGGGTAGAGAGAGAGAAAGAGGGATATGGAGAGAAAAATAGAGAGCAAGATAGGGAGGGAAAAGAGAGCGAGAGAGAGAGAGAGAGAGAGTAAGTGAGAGAGAGAGAAAGAGAGAGAATGCGAAAGCGACTGGGAAAGGACACACCTATTGAACATATGATTCAGAAGACATGTATTGATACAGAAAAAACGGCGAAACCAACCGGGAACTACCCTATGCTATAATTAAAATATGCAATATTTCAATTGGGTTGATAAACTGGAAATTCGAGTACAAATGGAGCACTGACTGTCAAAAACTGTGAAAAAATACAAAAACTTTATTTTGATACACAAAATAGTTTTAAAAAGTTTATCGAATAAACACAGAGAAAGCTTCCAAATACACGAAGAAGTATAGAACAAAATCGTATTAATCCTGAATAAAAACAGTTATGGTATTGTTATCAGACGGTTCGGTAAAAAGTAAAAGTTAACAGAGAAGACAACAAATTGTTGTTTATCTAAACAATATTAATTTAGAATACAAAGTGTTCGTTCTGATTTGTATTTCGGTGCAAAATGTTCGCTAACATTTGAGTGTTCAATGATCAAGGACAAGGGTTGCGAGGGACGATGTAGACAGCTGGGGTCTTTTACAGCAGAAAAGTAAACAAAAAGTAAATAGAGACAAAGAAGTAAACAAATTGTTGTTTATCCCAACAAAGTCAATAAAGTGTATTGGATCGAATGGTAAACTCGTTCGAGCAGTCTTTTACATCAGAAAAGTAAACAAAAAGTAAACAAATTGTTGTTTTTCCAAACAAGTTTTGTGATCATTCGAACAAAGTACATTTGACAGGTTATATGGTTTTCTCACAACTAGGAACACAGAAGACAACAAATGGTTGTATAGCAATCTTATTTAAGGAAACTAACGCTTCAACAACAAAGCTCACAAAATACATTCATGTATGTAGTACACACCTGTAATTTTACATTCTAAAGCGGTTTTTGGTTCAAACAATCACATTTCTCTACCAAAAATAAGAGCTTTTGTTTTATAAAAAGTGTTTTACAGCAAAATTGAGATCAAAAACTGTACTTTAACATAGGTGAGTAAAATGTTTAGTAGTAACTCGGGTTGTTCAGTATTGGCTTTCCGACCCGATATGGGAAAAATCAATGAATGCCACATTCAAGGCCCGCAGATTATAATTATGCGGAGGTAGGTGAACAGATTATTTTCCGTTATAAGCACTAGTTATGAAGGTATAATCAACCGTCTCTCTTTCTCTCTCTGTCTCTTCTCTCTCTCTCTCTCTCTTTCCCTTTCCCACGCTCTATAGGTAAAACACTATCCCACGTTTTACAGCAGGCCTTATGTTCAAGCATTTTAGGATTTTAGTACATATTTTTCAAAAAAAAAAGAGAACTGAAAGAAGAAGGTTGTTTTGGAAAAAATATAAGGAATGTTGGAAGAGTAAACTCAGGAGGAGGCTACTGGCAGTTTTATCGGAGTGAAATCGTTGTGTGCTATCGCCTGTGCAAACTATCGCATTGCAGTAGCTGGGAGAGAGAGAGAGGGAGAGAGAGAGAGAGAGAGAGGGAGAGAGAGAGAGAGGGAGAGAGAGAGAGAGAGAGAGAGAGAGAGAGAGAGAGAGAGAGAGGGAAGAGAGAGGAGGAGAGAGAGAGAGAGAGAGAGAGAGAGAGAGAGAGAGAGAGAGAGAGAGAGAGAGAGAGAGGGAGAGGGAAGAGAGAGGGAAGAGAGGGAAAAGAGAGGGGGAGAGAAAGAGGGAAGAGAGAGAGGGAGAGAGAGAGAGAGGGAAGAGAGAGGGGGAGAGAGAGAGAGGGGGAGAGAGAGGGAAGAGAGAGATAGAGTAAGAGAAATAGAGGGGAAGTGTAGAGAATGAGAGAGAAATAGAGAAGGAGTAGAAGAAAGAATATATTCTTTCAGTATGAAATGAGCATTTATCGTATGCATTCCTTTTTGTGATGTGCAACTACAAATACTCATTCGTTAATCCAACTTATGAATTACTGTGAGGGTACGAATGCACCGGAATAAACTGCCTTTCTGAGGCTCCTGTTTCCTTCAGTGTTTGTTTAATTTCTGAGCACATTTCATTGAAGATCAATAGAAACCTTTTCTTACATTTGTGTAATAAATAAAATTATGATGAAAACAAACACAAAACAACCATTCATCAACAAACGCACAGAACAAAACGAGTGATCGCAAACAAAATAAAAACATGATACAGCTCGGGAATTAGGCACAAACTTCACCAAGTTCAAGTCAAGAAAAAACACTGACTCAATCATTCTTGTCGAAAAAGATACAATCAATTCACAGAAAACATATCAGAAGACGATAGTATGTGCACAAAATTGACTTAAAAAAAACAATAAAAACTAGCGATCCAACTAAAATAGAACAAATCAACACTGTGTGAAGAGAGATGGATACAAAATAACCGACATCTATAAATATTACACATAGTCACTAACAAACAGTGAACGTAAGAAAAACCCTCAAAGATAAAGTTTCATCACTTTGTTTCAATGAACTCAACAGTTGTTTGAAAGAGGGATTAACAATGAGATGAAACTCTATCAATACTGGCGGCCTTTCTCAGTAACACAACTACATAAAAACAAATATAGATATCTGAAAATAATATCTGCTCATGGTGCACAAAATTTTAACTGGTCAGATAGGTTTGAAACCTTCAAACTTTTATACTTTTTCAAACTCCAGAACTAGAGGATCAAACTCAAAACTGAGTTTTCCAATACCAAAAACAAAATTGCGTCAGCAATTTTTCTCCGTGCGAGCAGGCTCAAAATACTTAAAACTAAGTAAAAAGAAGACTTTGCCATTTTCAGTTGCTGGGCTAAAACGAATAATAACATAATATTGTGACATATGTACTGTATTGACTGACTGTTTACGATGTAACTATTGCCATATTATCCATTCTTGTACTGTATATTACCTATGTTTTCGGTTCCGTGTAGAATTTGCCTCCAACTTGCTGTAATATCTTTCCGCGTTTGAACCATACTGTCTTTGCAATCTCGACAATGTTTTCCATTTTACCAATTTATCTTATCACACGCTTCATTTGCGTAATAAATTCATTCATTCATTCAACTACTTACCCAGACGTCAGCCGACTTTTCTGGTTCCACCAGCTTTTTCTGGTTCAGAGAAGCTGATGTAAAACAACCCGAATCTCCAAAGCCGCACTGCAGACAAACTCCCAGAAAAATCAGCCGAAAAGCATAATAACTACTACATCTAGCCTATCTAACCTTAACTACCCACTATATCCTCTCATCCTACTACAATATTTATCTATATTATACTACTTCAATACTTGCAGTCATTACCCCAGATGTCAAGTATCTATATTATCCAATATGCTTCCAGAATTTCAGAAAAACCAACTGAGTTAGTCCTGAGAGAACTACTATATATACAGACATAATCCATATATACAGGCAAACTTGGCTCAATAGCGACAAAAGCTCAAAAAGTGGCTCCTTTCCCTCAAATGGTACAAAATCGAATATTTCAATAAGAAAACTGTCTTCCATTTCGAAGCGTAGTCACAGATAACTAGTGTACGATTGGAACCTAGATTGTAAAATCCTTGTTACATTGGCAAACATCACGGAAAGAGAGCCATTTTTGCCAACAATTTCTGGCAATTTGTACAACCCTATAGCACTTGATCGAGATTTTGCATCAAAAATAGTCAACTTCTCCCTAGATTGGCAAAAATCACGAAAAGAGAGCCATTTTCTGATAACTTCTGGCTCTTTAAAGGCACCACTACTCCGATCCTCTAGCACTTGATCGAGTGCATGTCCATCCTCTGCAACTGTTGAATTCGATCATTGGCCATGACGATGAGATTGACCAACTCCTGCAGGGAATACGTGATGAACTCCATGTTCCTATCCAGAGGGGCCGTGGGACCGAGGGACCACGTGGTTATGAACCTGGAAGGGGAGACATACAATAAGGTAATAGGCAAAATGAATAGGTAACATACAAATATCAACATAAATGGTGCGAACATTTTAGGAAACCAAATCTATCGAACATTTGAAAGTTTTTGGTTGAGAAATGTTTCCTGAATTCAAGATTTATTTCATGAGACTGAGAAGCGTTTGATAATTCTAATATTGCTGGTATGAGAACACGACAGCCGGACCAGAGTTAACGTTCAGCGCTTAAACAAAAACGAATACCGCAGTACGTGGCAATCATGAGATCGGTTTCGAGTTGTATTCTATGTCAGGTATCTAGCAGAAATGAGTTAGGTTTTTTTTCGGATAACAATCTATGTATAATATTAGAACAACTCATTTCCCTACCCCAGTAATGTAGTCCGAACAGCCAGAAAAAATTGGAAAATGGACTCCTTTTTCGCCAAATTTAGGGAAATAGAAAATTTGCCTAGTTTTGCTTAGGAAACATGCAAAACCATTAATTTTTAGTTGTTTCAATCTTAAAACAGACATTTTTTGTCGATTGGTCGAATTTTACTGGGATATGCTTACTCATCCACCAGTAAGGTCTGACTAAGCTACAAAAAGTAATCCGTTTTTGGATGTAAACAAGTGAAAATTTGGGATTTTTCATCAAAGGTAGACCGATTTTCATCTTTTCGGCTAAAAAGTAGTCCGCTTTTCGAACTTTTCTGACTATTCGGACAACCTTGCTGGTGTATGTGCTTACTTCATCTTGATCTCGTCGAGAGTGGCCGTGAGAGTGAGAAGAATGTCGATGTTCGTCGGATGTTGACACATCATTCGCAGAACCTGCAAAACAGTAAATATGTATCGCGCGGAGCGCGAAGCGCTCTGCGTGAGTTGTCTTTGGTTTGGCCATTGCGGACTCGTTTTTTCCTTTTAATTAACAAAAATCTTCAAACATATCCTTTTTTCGAAAACTAAAAGGAGAGAACGTTAGAGAATCACGAATTGAACATTGTGTGAAAATTTCAGCCAAATCGGATCATTTTCGCCTGAGTTATGGTTTCGTGTCGTTGTTGAAAAGTTCCGCCGTAATTCGTCCCTCGTCACTCGTCCCTCGTCCCTCACGGAATTCTGTCCGCATCGTAGTGGAAAAACTACTGAACCAATTTGGCTGAAATTTGAAACATCTATTCTATGGCAAAAGTTAGCTCGTCGCGCTAAGTATGAAATTTATATCTAATCTCTGGCGCCGGGCGCGGGCGCCAATAGGCGCCAAAAACGACTATTGGAAAAACTATCGAACCGATTTAGCTGAAATTTGAAACATGAGTTCTAATGCAAAATTTAGCATGACGCGCCAAATATGAGATGTATAGCTCCTCATTGGCGCCGGGCGCGGGCGCCAATAGGCGCCAAAAACCACTATTGGAAAAACTACCGAACCGATTTAGCTGAAATTTGAAACATGAGTTATAATGCAAAAGTTAGCCCGTCGCGCCAAATATGAGATGAATACATCACCATTGGCGCCCGGCGCTGGCGCCAATAGGCGCCAAAAACGGCAAAACACTATTTATCATCAACTAAAATGTTGAACACTAATAGAAATTGAATAATTTGGTGGAAAGTGTGAAAATCTTTTTCCAAAACTGAAATTTTCCTTCTGGCGCTCGAACCAGGCGCCAGATGGCGCCAAAACCCAAACTCACGACAGCGTCAATGGAATCGTGTGAAATTCGGTACACTAAATAACTATCACATGGGAAGTAAGATGCTCAATCTGAAAATCAAAAAAAAGTTCTGTTGGCATTGTGCGCTGGCGCCAATTGGCGCCAAAGTTGGAAAAATATCAGTTATCGTCAATCAAACTGTTTCAAGTTAACAGATATTGAATATTCCGATGTGAAATAAAGATCCACAAATTCAAAATCGAATTTTATCGTCTGGCTCGGAACAGACGCCAAATGGCGCCAAAACAAAAACACACGAAACTGACAATTGAATAGTTTGAATATTGCTCCAATCAGTAATTGACACATGTAGTGTGTACTGGTAGCTCAAAAACCTAGAAAATTTCGTTTCGTTCTGGCGCCAGACGCGTGTGTCAATTGACGCAGGAATGAAAAAAGTTTCAACGAAGGTTTTTGATGTGGTATTAGAAATAATGGCTATATTGCAAGTGAGTTGGTGTCTCTAATTGTAGATTTGTCAATGGCGCCAATCCCCATCGCTTATCGCCGCTAAAAGCGGTGTACATGTCAATCGGAACGTTTAGCGTTTTTGTTCAGTTGTTGATAGTGACAGAGCCAGTAACCTGCGTTATATTACAACACCAGCAATTTTATGGTCTGCATTCGGCTTCGTGCACACACAAAACTGAGATTTCCATAATAATATAATGAGTTCACAAGATTCACTCTGTGAATAGGCAACATATGAAGTTGTAGGAGTACAACTAGCAAAAAAAGGACAATTAGTAAAAAGTGGGGGAACCAACAAATGTGTGAGTTGTGTTTGGTTCGACCTCGATATCAGCAAAAAGTGAACGATACGAATTGCTGTGATACTGTAGCAGAAGTATTCTGCAAAAATAGAACAATACAAATGTTGCACAATGGTTCACAACGCACGCATGTCGTCAAAGCACACATGAAATACCCTTCGGCAATTTCTGAAATATCATGCGGGCTTCGTGAACCATTGTGCAACATTTGTATTGTTCTATTTTTGCAGAATACTTCTGCTACAGTATCACAGCAATTCGTATCGTTCACTTTTTGCTGATATCGAGGTCGAACCAAACACAACTCACACATTTGTTGGTTCCCCCACTTTTTACTAATTCTTCAATAATTTGTCGGGTCGAGAAACCAATTTAGATATTGAAATTCGGATATCACCATATACCAGTAAAGTGCCGAACTTTTTGCAAGTTTTCTGAAGTCCCATTTTTAAAGTTTTCTTGATATTCAGTCAAGTGAGTCAAAGTATGAGTATTATTAGATTAGAATAGTAGTTTTGAAATCAATGAGAAGCATCATATATAATGAGACAACTGAAAGAACCGCAATATTAAGGTGAAAGAAGATGGTACGTTCATCTACCTGTCGAGTGTAGACCCACGAGTGACTGAGTTCATTCATATGGACGGGCGCAGATAGAAAACGGGCCAGCACCCGCTGTGTGAAATCCATCATCACAGAAGAAAGTTCCTGAAATTTGCAAGTTTCCTCCAAAATTCGAAACCCTTTTAATTCTAAAATTTGAAAGATTTGACTGTACTTATTACAACCTTTTTTATTTATGTATTGCCCTCCACCTAATGCTTTATCTCTTTCTAATTACCAACCACATACGGAACAGTTGTTGGTAAGTAACCACGCGGGAAAGATACCACGCCAAAATAGCGTTGACCCATGTTTATTTTGAAACTTATGTTCATTGTTAGAAGCATACGTCATTTGAAACGTAGTAGTGATAAATAATTCATGTTCAGGATTACGCACGTTCGCTTTAATAATCTCAGCAACTATTTCCGTGCTATAGCTTGCCGCCGAAATCTGATTCTAAATAATAAAAAACGGTGAGTCGTGAGTGCGCTTCAGAAAAACTGACGCCAATTTCCAGATTTCATCCAACAGCACTTGTCACGATTTTTCCTGCATAAATGGAAAATGAGGGTTGAGTTTGGTCGATAACCTCGATGATTCATTAAATAACTTTTTTTGGTTAAGGTTTTTTTTTAAACTCCCGAACACAATAAATTAATCTACCATTTGAATACAACGATTAGATACATAAGTTTACATTCAGTTCATCGAAGAGGTAGAAGAGCATAGACAAATTAACCTACCTCGTAACCACGCAGAGTGAACAACTCGTAGAACTTGATGCAATTGCTGGCATATCTCTCGACCACCATTTGAATCTCCGGTGGTCGCGGCTAAACAGAATTGTCAGTTTCAGGTTCCAATGCTCTCAACTTGCAAAGGATATCTCTCCATAATTTTGACAAAGCATACTACACAAATTTGAGTATGGTTCATTACAAAAAACGGTTACGTGTTCAAACGAACTCGATTAAAAAAATCCGAATACCGAATTTCAACACCAAAAGAGCCCAATGGGAATAGTACCCGGCTGCGACCCTTCAAACCTACCAGTGCGCACTGATACATTTTTTCACAAGAATCGTTTGCAATCAAAAAAAACGCAATTTGGCAAAATGATAAACTTCACTTGGGGTATTGTATAACCCTCCCCCAATCATCATGAGTTCATAGAAGGCCTCAAAGGTGTATTATATGACAATACAACCGACTGACCACAAAAGTAGCAAAGACGCTGGTCATCATTTGCCAGCTCTGCATCACAAATCCAACCACACGTGTACGATCACACGGACCATCATGTATTATCCTGAAATAAGTGAACATTTGGTACAGACGAGAAAGGTTTAATAACTATGCTTCGAAACAAATACCGTATACCGCCACTAGAGTTTCGTATCGAAAAAACATATCTTCCCAGTTACATCCACAAAATAAGAAATTAATGAACTTATAATGACATAAAAGTTATGCGATTCTCCCACAAAACGGCTACAAGTGCCCTCTGTGTTGTTTGGACGGGTTTGTTTAATTTCTCCGATTTTCCATCATAACTCACAAAGCTGTGTACGAGGTCAAACTTCACTCCCAGACGACTTCCCTGAGTGATAAACAATAATATAGCCTAAATTTAGATTTTTAGTATTTATATACCTCATTCTATTCATTTTTCACTACGATTGATCAATGCGTTCAGTTGTTGTCTCGTTGTTACACCTTTATTCGATAAATATTATTATTCTACCTGAGCCATTTCATCTGCTCCTCCATGTGCTTCTGCCAGTACTCCACTGTCTTGGCGGCCCTCTTCCCGTTCAACACCACCTGACTGGCCACATCCCAATCAACACCGGTCAGGCAGGCCATCGACTCCTGCAAAACATACACCAGTCAGGTACTATTCGGCAAAAAAGTCACCCGTTTTGGGCTTGATGCTTGAAACATGTGAGAAAAAAGTCAGCTAGCGTGGTACCCATACCTTTGAATGGTCCGAACTGTCAAATGAAAGGTTCCTTTACAGTCAACTAAAAATGTTATTTGGAAACGGTTTAAAACCAACTGACATCCATGGTTTTGTTGCAGACCGACTCGTTGAGCTTCTTGATCATCTCCTTTCGCATGGCCGGCGTCTTTGGCCTCGTGTGGCCGGTCAGGTCGAATACAGAAGCTCTGAATAGGAGAACAGAATATAGAATAATGATACATCAGTAAAGCTATCCGAATAGTCAGAAAAATCGGAAACTACTTTTTCGCCGAAAACAAAATAGGTCTAGTTTTTTTGGTTTCTGATGATAACCGACTCCGGATACCAGATGTATGGAAGAGAAGATAAAGAAAAAAGACTACTTCGAAAAATTCAGATAGTAAACCTCGCAGATGTTATGCAGAACATAGTTGTTGGTGCCTTAGTCTGATAACCTTACCTAAACAACCAGAAACATTTTTAACAAACAAGGCTTTATATTTTAAAAAAACCTACTGCTTGATAGGTGGAGGAGGCGTTTTCATCAGCTGAGGGCTCGCATTGATTGTGCTGGTCGTAGTTGTATCCAGTTGCTTCTCATTGTTATTACTCCTGAAACAAATTAATGGAACACTGGCGATTGCGATACTTTTTTTTAAACGGAACAAATAATAAACCTCAAAATGCATGTTATGCACTTCTTAGGTGGAATCATAAAATTTGAAGGTGCTTTCCTCAGAAAACGGAATGATTCTTGAAAAATAGTCGGAATCGTCGAAAAACGCCTTCCTTTTCGCCAACACCGGGCAAATTTGGCAATATATGAATATATGATGCAAACTTGCAAACTCATCAAGGTTCGCCTTTTTCTATAAAACGATAGTTATATTTTCGTAAAATAGTCACGTCTTACAACTGGTACCTACTTCTTCGAAGGAGGGGGAGTGCTAATCAGTCGAGGGCTCTCATTGTTCGAGCTCGTTGTAGCTGCATCGACCTGTTTCGTATTTCTATCATCCCTAAAACAGCACAAATATTTCTTAACGAAACAGATCCACACTCATGTTGCAAGCGTCTCACTGACAAGAACACTGCGAAAACAACGCATTGGAAATCCTGTATCTAATCCTCTAAATTCCATATTCTAATGAATCATGAGCCGGTATCACAATATTTGACCCTGCAGCGTACATACATAAATGAGAAATCGTTGAATATGCCAGCTGCTATTCATACACCAGTAAGGTCTGACTAAGTGACAAAAAGTAAGCCGTTTTCAGATGTGAACACGTGAAAATTTAGAAATTTTCATCAAAGGTAGACCGATTTCCATGTTTTCGGCCGAAAAGTAGTCCGTTTTTCGAATTTTTCTGACTATTCGGACAACCTTGCTGGTGTATGCTGCTATTACATTTTTTCAACCTATAACAATGACTCATAACACAAGAAGCCTCCGGCGGTTAGAGCACGAAAAGAATGTGTTAGACCGGAACACAGGAGACTCAGACCAATACAAAAATCGTTACGACCACATAACATGTTTGTAGTTATTCAAATGAGCCCGCGTTTGACGTTTGAAGCTTCAAACGTTTTTGTTAAAACGATCACGCTTTCAACAAGTTCACCCGATCATATCAGTTGTTTCGTTTTCTTCAAAAAAATGTTTACGATCAGATAACATGCTGAACCCTACTTCGTTGGTACTGGAGGTGGATTTTCCATATGTTGAAGACTCGGCTTGATTGAGTTGCTCGTATCCAGATCGTGCTGCTGCACATTTATATCACTCCTGAAACAAGTGCAACACTCAAAAAATATAATTCCTAAAATTCGGTAAGCAGGCAGACGTTTGGATCATTTAAGTATTCTATTGTATCTTTCCGTGTTCCCCCAATTCTCGACCGAAAAATTTATGATGAACGAATAGCATCCATTGCATTGCGGGAATATCAATATAGGTATAACTAGTTCCGGTTAATTAGGGTGTACGGCTGTTGAGGGTTGAAAAAATCTAACTATCGCGTTATGATGTCTATAACCTACACTCCAGTCCGGGGTACAGTATCTGGAAGAAAATCTCCCATAACACCAGTCGAGTAGACTGAACCTTGCTGGTCCTTGTTCGATCTGTAAGTAAACGAATACGACTTCAACAACTCTATACTCTATTCGTGTACCTGTTACCTATTCAGCTTCATATACCACCAAGGGTCTCATATTTGTCTTGAGATCTAGTGACCTCTCCCCTTTTCTGGAACCGCGACCCATCCAGAACTATATTCTGCTTATTTACTCCTAATTTTGTGAAAACCATGGTTGATTTTGAGGACGTTCGATGGAATTACTAGGTAGTAGATGTATAACTAATGGTCTCATCTTAGTGGAGGGGTGATAACTCCGTGAACAATTGGAATAGTACTATCGATCGTGTCAATGATGTCTGTCACTTACCTGTGAGTTGGAGGTACAGTTTCGGAGAGAGAATCTCCCATAGCACTAGTAGATGTGGCGAGACACTGCTGGTTAGCTCTGCAACGAATACAACTATAAACTATCGTACTTCGTACAGTCGTTTTCAAACACAGACAATAAAAATAACACGACCAGGACACCGTTCGCCCTCTAACAGTTGAACGTTTTTCGTCCGTAAAAAGCAAAGTCGTTATTGCTAAGTCAGTACACCAGACACCACTATTTTCGGCACTCGATGCTTACTAGCTCACTCCGTCTCTCACAGTTAAATTTCAACCTCACGAGGGGTTAAAAGCTAAGCACACATCCGTAACGTTTATTATAGTATGATTAGAACAGTACCATTGATCACGTCAATGATGTCTGTCACTTACTTGTCAGTCGGGGGCAGGGTCTCAGCAAGAGTAGCTGTCGTATCACACGTAGAGTTGGCCAAACCTTGCTGGTGGTTCGATCTGTAAACATACACAAGTGAATATGACACACAGTGAATGAGATCACATTAAACTAAACTATGAAACATACAACTTTCCACATGTAATGTGGCACTCCAAAAGGGTGGATGGAGAAAAAAGTTGACGAGAAAAGAGTTTGGCGACGAGCTATTTTGACTTTGCCCAAAAAGTAGAGCATGATCACATACAATTCACGATCGAGGCACACGTTACCCTCACGTCCACATATCCAAATTCCAACACATTGTATACAGAATACCATACCCTAAATGCTCAGCGTTTTGAGAAAAACCCCCCTGTTTTTGGTCCGAAGATTTGGGCAAACCCCCCCCCCCTCAAAAATTGTCTGATTTAGCGATTTTCTAAATTAAGGGCAAAACCCCTTTATAATGGCTGAGGGGGAGGGCAAACCCCCCCCCCCCCCCCCCCCCCCCTGTTTGAAAAAGTCACAACTCTGAGGCATTTAGGGTATGCAGAATACATACAAATCACATTTATTCATTGGACTTACTCGAGCGACGAGATATGTTGACTTTGCCCCAACTGATTCACCGACGGCTTTCGCGACTTCGGAGGCGGTAGAGCGATTGAAGCATTTGAACTGGCTTTCTTGATCTTGAAACAACACAAGAACGTGAAAAAAGGATAGAAACAACCAGTGCGATAGAAACAACCAGTGAGATCAGACTATATTCAATGGTGTGAGCAAGTGTGTGAACTTAAAAAATCGAACTGTCGTAATTTCACAGCTCCGACGTTTTAACGTCTTGTTTTATTCTCAATTTTGGATGTAGACTCGTACCCCGTAGGTACAGTGACAAAATATCACAGCACAGAGCAAGTATTTCAACCAATCGAGAAATGTAACCCTCCCACCCTCGCGTAGTTGTGACCCCCGCTTACTACCCACTAAGGTCAGCGCTACATAGAACAGCAGAGTGGTAGCTAGGTTACATATATGGATAGTTAGATTACACTTCACCGTCACAACTCTCAAAGCGCTCTCTGGTATTTGTAACGCGCATACTCCCGTAAAATTATCCCAGTAGTATCAAAAAATGTTTCGATGCAATACTATAACTTTTGCACGTAATCATATGAAGGAGGGGTTCCTGGGAACATTTTACTTTCAACCCACTCCTTTCACTTTCTAGCCGAGAAATCAACCGTTGTTTTTCATCCCCAAAAAGAAACTACCACGCGTAGGGCGAAGTATAGTAGGGCGATTCTACTAAATTTTCCGAGTTGATATCACACTTTACTGATGTGTGGTGACCACAAACCAGTGAGGTGTAAGTATGTTCTATGTTACGAAGAGTAGTCTGTTTCTCATTGTAGATCGTGAGAATTCATTATTTTCCTTCAAAAATGGACGACTCTCCGGATTTTTAAATTGTTCCGGCTTTACTGATGAATGGTACCGTGCTTACCGGTATACCAGAATCCCTTGCAGCTTGGGCAACGATATCCTCCTTTTTCTCCAATTGCCATTCCCTTTTGAGGTTTCTGACAGCCTTCGTCGGCCTGTCAGTTGATCTACCACTCATCGGCTGGAACGAGGGGCGGAACGGGGTCGCACACCTGCAATTCAACCACTTTCCGATATATATAGGCAAACCACAGTAAAGTTGTCCAAAAAGCCAAGAAAAATCAAAAAATGGACTACTTTTTAAAAGAAAACTAGTCTATTTCCGATACAAATTCGTTTATTTTAACGTGATTCCAACTAAAAACTGACTCCTTTTCGTGGAATAGTCGGACCTTACACCCAACTGGTTTATGTCTGCAATTTAACACTTTTAGGAAATCATCTATGAGAAGCAGACAGCCAGGCAGACATATTCTGTCCCAGCCTTCAAGCTGCCGTATTTGTAGTGTGAATACGAAATCCGGTCCGGATTAGGAAAACTCTTGCTAGTTCCGCATATTCCTGACGAAAATCCCACTCAGGCGGGATACGGATCATGAACACATGAACTGTTGATGAATTTGAAATTCACGATTATCATAATTTGATTTGAGCTGAGCAATACTCACATAACTGTACATATCGGAGAAGAGAGATCCTCAGATCCAAGGATCCAACACAAACTCTTCTAACGTTAAACAACAAACCCCCCAACCTCTTCTGAGTAGCCTGAGAAGATTCTGTACATTCTGGTGTCCATTCAGGGGTTGCCACATGCCGCGAAGTAGGTGTTGGCTTCGACTGTAAACGAAGAGCACATAAAACCAGACATTAGTGAAGAATGACGTTACGATTTTGTATCGAAATAACGCAAACTTCTGTCCGATATTGTCGAAATCGACAAGGCTGACGCAAAATTATGAAATCGCACGTATTTCCATCGCGAAACGGATATCCTAGCATACTCACCTACTCTGTCTGGTTTACTCTACCTGGTCTATCTTATTGGTGTTTGTCGTTTGTGGTTTATCCGCATGCAGAATCGAGAAGCGGGAGATTACCTCATACACCAGTACATTCCGACTATTCTATGAAAACTACTGTTCGGCGTAAAAGTAGCCAGTTTTTCGATTTTTTCAGACTATTCGGACCACTTTGCTGGCCATTACTTACCTGTGACACCTGCGATGATAGTCCTTGAGACGAGAGCGGTGTGCTGAAGGCAGATCCCGCTGATGAGGACAGCTGAGAGAACGGGCGGTTCTACAAACGAATTGAAATATCTTAAAAGTGATAAATTTTCCAAATATACAGTGTTTCCCCAAAGGTTCACACGCGAAAACCGCACATATATCAGTGCATAAACATTCAACGTAACGTCAACGTTTTACACCCAGTGAATCAATACGCACGTCTTCACTATCACCGTTTGCGCTCACCTTTGCCTCTGTATATTACTTTTCGCAGAGAACCCTTCCCTTTAACATATTGAATCCTTCTCGGTGTTCGAACCATGCTGTGTTTTGCATTTCCAATTATACTCTATATTCTTATCAAAACATTTTATCCCAGGTTGCACTTGCGTAATGAATTCATTCATACCTGTGATGACAGATACTGAGATGAGAGTGGTGTGGAGAGAGCGCTGGATGAAGACAGCTGAGACATGCAGCGATTCTACAAATTAAATGAAATTTCGAGCATCATTCATAATGGTTTTCATGGCCCCTTAATACACACTTTTTCTGCACCATTTCTCACGTTCACGTGAGCTGAAGGAAACCGAAGAACGGGCTACTTTTTCGCCGAAAACAGGAGAACTTTTCAATTCAATTTTCAAAAATATCAATCTTCACGTGTTTCAATGTAAAAACAGACTACATTTGTGGATTAGTCGCTAGTCGGACCTTACGGTTGTATGGCTGAATCTAATTCCAAATGAAAAGCCATTTTCGAAAAACGGGGGTTTACCTGTGAAGGCGGGAACTGAGATGAGATAGATGTGGATTGGGATCCCGTCGATGAAGGCTGCTGAGACTGAGAGAAACGGCGGTTCTACAGAACAACATAATGAACAATTTTGTAGGGTTTTTTAAAGGTTCACACGCGAAAAACCCACATAATATATATATATATATATATATATATATATATATATATATGTTTACAAGTACCTTGTCGCCTTTCCGGAAAGGGTACAGGGTACTGTAACGGAACGGCGACAGGGTACTGTTAATCTCAATTTCTGCTGTCTACGGACAGACAAATGTCTTTGATTCCAAAGCTTGTCGCGTATGTACTCTCGTAGCACAGTGGTTAGCGCCCACCGCCAAGCTGTAAACCTTTTGCTCGCAGGTTCGATTCCGGCGAGAGACACAAATTCATGAATTTGGCACCTCCTATATTTTACCTGTGACTGTGATGGTTGGAACTGAGATGAGGCCAGCTGAGAGGGGGGTTGTTGCGAGGGAACGGGAGTCGAGTCGGCCGACTGGGTGGAACAGTGCTTGCCCAACCACTCGTCCACGCTCGCCTGCGATTCGCCGGATCTTCGCTGAAATAAATATATTGAAGTCGGGAAAATTTGAAAAAAAAAGTACTACTTTTACGCCAAAAACAAGAAAATTTGTCTACTTCTGGGGCAAAAAAGTATTATTTTTTGTCAATTAGTCGCACCTTACCCTTACTGGTGTATGTAATAAGCTAGTATTATATTGTAACAACCATATTCCAGTAATGCGGCAATATCGATTTCACAGGCAATAGCTAGAAAAGACAAAACGGGCTTCTGTTATCACGAGACCCAGAAAGCTTTTCGTATACAAATGACTTCAATCGAAAAACAAGGTACTTCTCGTAGTAGGCAAATCTATTGGGTACATAGGTAAAATAATTCAATGCCAGTGCAACTGAACGTGCGTAACCATAAAAACGGCCATCAAACCACTTCACAAGTGATTACTTCTCTCAATTACCGCGTTTGAAACCGCTTTTGCTCCGAAAATAGAGCGTAAGTTCCCGAAAAGGGCCAAAAATTATCATGTGTAAGTGCCGTTTGACAGGGTATTCTATCTATGATTGGGTATGAAACCGAAAACATAATGAATAACTTGCTACTTGCACATACCTCCGGCTGAGAACCATGTTCTTGTCTGGGAATAGGCCCGTCTACGGTATATCCGAAGGCAGCTAGACCACCCTTCTCCACAACCGCCAGAGCTGCTGCCAACTTGAACTCGAAGCTGATTCCATCTGCAATCATAATATAGCAATCATGTACACATACCCATTACATTTTTTTATAAAAACGGGCTCCTCATCACACCATAGCAAAGTTGTTTAAATAGCCAGAAAAAAATCATGTTTTGGACGATTGGACCGATTTTAATATAATATCCCTCCAGCAGGGGTAATCCGACATGGTGCTCGATGTCGGCACATATAAATGCATATGAAAAACAGGTAGTAGAAAGCATCCCTCTCATTTTCTGCTTCGTGAACACCGTCCCAGATATACAACAGTAAAGTCATATTATTTGATAAAAAATAGTCCGTTTGTGAATTTAAACAAGTGAAAAGTTGATGATTTTGCATCAAAAACAGACAAATGTTCTCATTTTAGCGGAAAGTAGACTGTTATGGTCACATAATACAGCATACAACTAACCTGGACTGATTTGTGAGAGTGATTCTACAGGTGCCAGTGTACCAACAGCAGCCTCCGAGTAGGATCTATGTGGTTTCTTCTCATTGAAGCCATAAGAATTCCGAGACATGAAGATCTGGAAACTAAGTTTTTTATTTATTTTATAGGTCCTGAAATTCGTTAAGTAACACAAACACAACGTATTTTTTTTGAAACCGTTTTTTTTTTGTAATTAGAAATCCTCTCTTATTACAGACCATTTACACATCACAATCAGAAAGGAAGACGGGAACATACGAAAAAACGTAAAACTTTGGTGAATTCAATAATCTAACCAAACAACCGGTACGGGTTTTTGTTTTGGTTTTTACGCGTTTTCAACCGGTACGGGGTTTTGCAAACAACCGGTACGGGTTTTTGTTTTGGTTTTTACGCGTTTTCCTTTTAAAGCAGGGTAATTGCCCCACCAGCCGAGTGCCTTATCTTACTCAATCCGTTCATACATTGGGATAAATCCGACAGATGATGAACAATAGAAACGAATATAAATATTAAGGGGATTAAAACTTGAATTTTTAAAAATACCAACAAAAAAATTCCTAAAAGCGGTTTATTCCGACGCGAAAAGTAACTTACGGATGGTACCGTAAAAGCAGGGATACGCCAACCGTACTTACCGATCGGCTGTTGGATAAAACCTGAGTTGCCTTCTGCGGCAAACATTGTAATAATTCAATTGAATTGATCAATAATTGAAGCAATTTTTTTCATAGTAGAAACCACTTTACTCAACAGTATCAAAACATTGCTTCTCTATCTATTAGAATGGAGTTATCATTCTGAACTCTTGAACCATCCAAAATGAAACAAAACTGGAATTATAGTTGCCATTTCACGGTGAGACCGCTCCCCAATAATTTGGAACTTTGCCCGCAGTTGAAAAACGGCGTACCCCGCCAATTGAAATTCCGCCGGTCATCAGTCTAGACAGGGCGCGTACCCGCGCGGAAAAAATGTACTGTAGCTTTTTGGCACGATGCTTGGTTGTTTGCATACAATTTATCAGAAAGTGCGCTCCATTAATAAAACCGCTCGTGCATTATACGCGGTGCGGTTTTGTCTTTCTTCTGTTTTTTCACTTGGACCGTTTCTGTCGAGCGGTCTCACCGTGATTTTTGCATAAGGTTTGACCGCATAAATAGCTCAGCCCACGTGTTGCCCAATCTTGCTGAGTTTGTAGTTTCATCCCAGTGCCTTTCCGTTCAAAGTTGTAAACTATGACGTGTACTGAGATTAAACTACAATGATGAATCGGTCACTTCCTAAAAACAGAGAGTACAAGTACAGGCTCACACGTTGGAAAACGCAGCAAGAAACCAAAATGAAAACTTTGCATTTCATTTAACCGACAGTCGGTAGCTTGTGTGGTCGGCACCATGACAAAACCAACTTCACTTGAAGCTAAGGAAGAGGTAGTTTTTCTTATTTCGAAGATAGCAATGTGTTTGACACTCAAAAAAGTAGAAGCTGCAGATTTCGTTCCCTATGCCTTGCACAGGGAGAACCGAATCTGCAATATTTCAACATCACCTCAATTCGAGTAAATATAAATACATTATTTTATCGTTCAACAAATAGTTCCCCATTTCGTATTTACGTCAATAACTTTTTTCAATCAGCAGGTAGAGGGTGATGGAAAGAAGGAGAAGAAGGCAAAAGTCAGACTTGCCCCAGGTATATGTTTTTGAAAACTATGTTTGGGTTTTGGATTGGTTCAGAATTTAATGCATGTTCAAATGTGCACTAGTGTAATGTGTTCGGTTCGGGCAGAGGCAAAAAATATGCCCATTAACTTTCAAATCTGTTCCGTTAAATTTGATTGATAAAGCTCTTCTTTTAACGAGACGATTGATTCATTCAGTTTTTTTTTCAAATTCTTCTCTTATGACCACATACTTGCAGGAACAACAGACAACCTGAAAACGGCTCGAATGTTGCATTGTTCCGATGTTCTTTTGGAGAAATTCGAGATTCTCGGTCTCATGGGAGGCGGAGGGTTCGCACAGGTCTATATGTGAGTTACCAGAACTAGGCTTTTCACGTACGAAATGTAGAAATGTAGTTGGTGATGATACTGTAGTTGGTAGGGATAGCCTTTGACCCTGACTACTAACTTGCAGATGGGCAACTTTCAGGCTAATGAAGGCAAGAAAAACTGCTCACATTGCTCTTTTCCGTTTTGTTTGTAGTTTGATTCAAACCAATTCAGAATTAATATAAAACACAAAATGGACCTCAGACCACAGCTCAAATCTGTACGTCTCTTTTATTGAGTTTCATTCATGTGTTCATTCAGGGCCAGGGACTTGACTACCAATACGAAATGTGCGGTGAAGATCGAGTCCGAACAGTGCGATAAACGGAGGATGAAACTGGAGATGACTGTACTCGCACTGCTACGCGGAAGGGTTCATTTAATATTTTACAGTTTTTTTTTTGTAAAACTGACAGAAAACTTTAAACCTGATCAACAAAAGCTTCATTTTGCTTCAAAATATGTTCTATAACTGGGACCGTAACACATTTTGATCACGTATCTACTATACGAACTGAGATGTGAACTCTTTCTATAAACTTAATGAGTCGAAATGCACGAGATTTGTCGTGAATGATGCTAAAAATGTAACATTTTGGTGATTTTCTTCCAGAAGAACGTGCCGCTTCTGCTCGGCATGGGTACCTGTTTGAGTGGTCATTTCCTGGTCATGCAGCTGGTTGGAAGAAATTTGAGTGACGTCAGAAGACAGATGCCTGGCAGGAAACTCAGTCCGACCACACTGTTCAGGGCCATGACACAGGTTGTTCTTTGAACTTTGGTCTCTGGTCAAGTCAAGTTTGAGAAGCAACCCAACCAGTATAGCGCCATCAATCCAGCGTTGAAACTTGACACAAAACCATTGATTTCGCTGATAACCGTGACATTGCTGACCCAAATACTACCAGCAATTTTCGATTTTTGTGTGGGCAGCAACGTGTTAACCACATAAAGCCAGAGACTGATATCCTTTTCTGACCGAATCGCAGAGTCTTTTCGGATACTGTGGAAGTTTATACAAGAATGGTAGCGACTATATGTTTAGGTGGCGAGTGCGATCTCTCTTGTGCACGGGGCTGGTTTCCTCCATCGTGATCTGAAACCATCCAATCTGTGTATTGGAACGGTCGATGTGACCAGGATCTATCTGCTCGATTTTGGTAAGTTGGCTAAAATTAAAGAACTTGGGTGCTTAGGACACCGTCTTATTATCGAAAGCGTATGATTTTATACTGTGTTTGGTCATTTGTGTGACATGGGTGTAACGTTGAATTATAGTTTTCGCATAGTTTTTGAGGCCGAGCTTGATGAATTTCGTTTGACAAACTACCTGGTTGAACTGAACCTTAAAACCCAAGAAAACGGGGCGGACCACTTTTTTCGTGCACAGCCGTTGAAAGTAATGTTTGATTTCTAGGTCTGACTCGCCAGTTTCCAGACGATTCCGGGGAAACATTGACTTTTTACCCCCCCCCCCACCTTTCTGAATTTGTATTGCGTTTGGGGAATTGTAGTTTGACCCCCCACCATTGAAGTTCTACCCCCCACCGACGCAGGTGGGGGGTAAATAGTAAATATCGAAGTTGAATTTTGAACCCCCCCCCCCCCCTCCTCTCCTAGATTTTCAGGTTTCAGGTTGAGTGGGGGGTTGAAGTGCTACGGGGGGGGAATCAACTAAAGTGGGGGGCGATACTTCAATTTTTCCGATTCCGGGTTCTTTTGAACACGTGAAACAATGAAGAAATCTATTCACCATATGTATTTTCCTGAACTAAAGAAGTTCACCCCGGAACAGTTGAAATATGAAAGTATTTGCAGGTCTGACTCGCCAGTTCCTCGACTGTTCTGGTTCTTTCCGACGCGCGCGCCACGCGACGGGCATGCGCGGCACCATGCGGTATATCAGTCTCGCGGGACACGCGCGCAAGGAGTTCGGACCCTGTAATGATCTCGTCGCATTCCTCTATTCTACGGTAGGTCAAATAGATTAAAGATGGACATTACCCGCTTCATTCGATGGTAAGTCTAATGAGACGATACATCAGTGGACGTTTAGTGGGCGTTTTGTAAATTTCTAACACAAAAATCAAATACTCGCCTTCGCCTCGCCTGTTCGCCTTCGCCTCGAGTTCGCCTGAAGTCTGAAATAAACAACTTCTTTTGATATTGAAAGCAGAACGACAAAATTTCTACACAAAGAAAATCGTAACTGATTGACCGTGTCTGCTTAAGTTAATTTCCTTAAGTAAGTTAATTTAATTTCCTTAGAGCTAGTTCTCTCTCTGCACAGTGTAGATCTCGTTCTACAGTATCCTGCTGTGCACTGTTCAGGCTGTTTTTGTAGTTTGATCCAACTGCTTCACTGTCACAATTATTAACTAGCAGGGTGTCTTCACATCAAACTACAAGAAGGGTTGGTCACTTCCTATATGTCTTATCCCTTCCAGATTGAGCTGGGCGACGGTACTCTTCCCTGGAGTAGACTGACGGAAGAAAAAGCCATCGAAGCGTCGAAAATCAATACCACGGTGACCAAGTTGTGCGCCAACCATCCCAGTCTCGTGCCGTTGGCCGAGGTACGCGTGCATTTTGATTTTTTACAGTATTTTGTAAAAGTATCAACGGCATTTGGGATATTATCTCCACTCCAATAATCAACCTGCGGTTTTGACTTGAACTCGAAAAACAAGGATTACAGTACTATTGACCATCATCACATCAAAGTTCATTTCATCTAAAAATGAAATTGAGGGTATGCCGTGAACAATTTTTCCAATAGAGCAATGTTTTCCATCTTTTCTACTCTCTTCCAGCACATCATGTCCCTTGTATGGAATAGTTGTCCCGACTACCCCTTCATTTTCGCCCAACTGGAGAAGTGTCTCCCCCCGGATATGAGCCCCGATGATCCGTTTGACTGGCAGATATATCCGTTCGTTTCTTTATAATTTTTGATCTTCAAATAGTTATACATGCTTCATAGTTGTGTAGTAGGTGAATGGAGGGCGAAATTCTTGGTGTCACTTTCACTTTCTATTTCATGACTTTCGGCAACGTGGTCCCAAGTTTATAGATTTGTTGCAGAGAACTATACATGAAGTACAATCACGGTAAGTCAGCATTCTAATGAGGAATCGTGTACTTTGTCGTTGCACGTTTCTGAGTTTTGCTGTGTTTAACATGTTTCACGTGACTGTGCAATTGACCAACTATATAGTGCGTTTGTCGAGGCTTACTTTAAGGATCCTATTCAGCCCTGGTACTTTTTGTAGAGGAATAGTGTTGAGCAGTTTAATTCCTTCTGAATGATCGGAAAATACTCAACACAGTACACAAGAAAGACAGCAAAGACATAATGAAATATTTACTCCGTGTTCTATAGATATCGACTGTATACTCTGTTTCACCAATCGATGTCCTTCTACAGTAATCCGTCGAGTATTCAGGAGACATTTTCTAATGCATAATTCATCATCTCGGTTTAAAAATTCCAGACTTTGTAGTAGTAAACGTGTAGAAAACACTACTAAAATTTGAAGAAAATCCAAAAACGCCCATATATCCAACTTTGCCCTGGATGTTTGGACAGATTACTGTACAGGGTTATAAGTGGGTGAAACGAACTGTATTTGTAACTTCCATTTCCAGATGTTCTCTGAGCCTCGATATAATTCCCGAGGAGAAGGAGGTAACCGCCCCGGCTGTCAGCAAGGCAAATACCGTGAGTTGTCGCGTGAGACCCAAGGAGACGAAATAGTTGTAGTTTGATCTTTATACCAAAGATTCGTCTGGGAAGAAGTTGGATAAAACTACAAACCTATCACGTTGAAACAATGTGACCATGTCCCGCTCTCCGTGAAGCAGACAACGTCTTGATGCAGTGATTCGAAGTGGAGGGGGGGGAAGACATATAGTTTGTTCCACCCACTTATAACCCTCTACAGTAATCTGCTAACACTTTCGGGTCCAAGTTTACTATATTAGCGTATTCAGAACGCTTCAAAATGTTCATAGTGTCTTCTGCATGTTTACTACTACTAACTCTGAAAATTTGAAATCAAAGTAATGACTTTTTCATTAGAAAACACCCCCTTGAATAATTGACGGATTACTGTAGGAGTACATCGATTGGTGAAACAGACTATAACCCAAGTTCTAGTTTGATCTTGAATCACACCACAGTTCTTATATTCTTGCGAATCGTCCGAGATAAAACTACAAACACAGCAAGTTGGAACAAAATTATCGTGTCTTCCCGCGTTTTGTAGATCAAATTCTTTGACCGTAGATACTGCCAGTATCTGAGGTGTAATTTGATCTACATACGAATCAGTTAAAAGCTACAACTCAAATACAAGGGGGCCAATCTACAGAACATACGTCAAACTGGGTTGTATCGACAAATTCTGTTCGAATAATTGAGTTCTCAAAAACTGTTTTATTTCCAGTTGCCAACACTATCGGCCGAGCAAATCATTCAGAATGTTACGATTTGAGGGAAACGAAGATTTCCGGCATAAATGAAACGAAAAATCGATTACTAATGAAACAAGCTTTTGAATCCTGTGTTTTTGTTTGTTGTTGAGTGCACAGTTTGCAGGTTCACACGTGAAAGTAGGGAGAATAGTTTCAACAAGTAAAGAAATCTTTTTAATAATAATAAACTTTATCAGTATAGTGATGGACAAACAAGAGTTACGAATTTAAACCATATGAACTGATAATTGAGAAAATACAGAAAAAGAAAAACTAGTACATACGCAAGTTGCTAATTTGTTGATACTACTGAGACTCAGTGAGAAGACCGAGATGGAAAGGGTACCCAAGATTGATTGATGTTACACCGGAAACCATAGCGATCAAAGTACACGTCAGATACAATTGGGGCCAGATGAGGGGTCAATTGATAGCAACCATGGAAACAGCTGTAACGTTCACGCATAGAAACTCCACTCAGGTGCATATTATACAACATGTCAACATTGTCATTTACACATTTCAAAGAAACATCATCGAGAGCATCATGGAACGATGGAGGGTCGATTATGGATGGTGAATCACACATAGGAGAAGGATCATCAGATATTTGTGTAACTTCAACAGGGACGGGACTTTGGATAGCAGGTTGATCATCAAAATGGGTTGAACGAGGAGATATAGAGTTTGGAGATGGAAATGCTGAGACAAGATTGGAAACGACATTTCTAGTTTGTTCACAGATAATTTTTCTCTTTTTATGCTATTTTTGTTGGTAAAGAAGTTAGGAAGGAAGTTTGGGAGTGAAGTTATGAATCACACGTGAACACTTTAGTTTCTTTCTTTTAAACAGAAAAGGAACTAAACAAAATTGAAAATAGATTAACAATTGACCTTGGATGACTTATATACTTCTTACAAAAACACATTTTCTACCTTAGATCTTAGACGATGTATCGTAACTATTTACGGAATGGTAAAACTGAGTACAACCTTTCTGTATTTGTCCACTTCTCCCATCACATGTGAGCCGCGGACGCGCGCGGCGGTCGCCAGGAGGCGGCGTCTGGAGGCAGCCTGGAGACAGCCCGCCGCTGGGGCGGCAACTACAAAGACCACAAGGCTCAGACTACAAACCTGAAACTACAAAGTTCAGACTACAAATTTTTTTAAATATTAAAATGGTCCAAATGTAATGCCCAGAAATGAGCGCAAAAGTGCGTCAAATGTTGTGGAAAGTGATGAAATAGTTGATGAAATGAGCACAAATGTGCTCCTAACTCCTATTGTTGTAAAGAGGAAAAAAATGGTGAGAATACCTGCCCCAATACCCGGCAAAGACCGGGTAATTGTTTTGATATGTGGGTTCTTGGTTATAGGACACTGACGCAGATTTGGCTTCAATGCTGTCAAATTACTATTTCGAGCCGATAAACAATCATCTGAAGTACGTCCAGCATGTGCAAGACAACTAGCCGGAGCGGAATGTACATACAAGTGGTGAAAAAGATGGCTGAGAAGTTCAGAAATATACGTAGTGCGGCAAATGTGTTCATGATGTGCATCAAATGCTGTAGATTTGGCTAAAACAGTGGAAAATCATCACCAGATACCCGGCGAAGACCGGGCAATTGCTCCGCTATGAGCAGAATTGTGCTCTCGATGTTGTCAAGATACTGAGTATTGCCCCCAAAGCGTACAATGTCCCCTACGTTGTCACAAATGTGCAGCAAATGTTGTAAATATAGTCAAAACAATGGGTAACTACTTGGGTATAAGCACAAATGAGCTCTCGGTACGCTGTTAAAACGTGGGGAAATGTTACCAAATGGGCAAATGAACGCATATTTTTGTAAATAGGGGTGCAGGTGTGTACAAAAGTACTTTACCAACCATGAAAAAGCTGGGAAAATGTTTGAGAAAGTTGGATAAAGGATTCAGAAAGTTGGGTAAATGTTGCAGAATGTTAGGTTAATGTTTGAGAATGTTGCGCAAAACTTCTGGAAATTTGGGCAAATGTTTGAGAAAGTTGTCAGAATGTTTGTTTATCATACAGAATGTGTAAGCAATCTTGTTAGCATGTTGGTGAATGTGAATGGTGTCAATTGTACAGTCAGTATGCAGCCAAAGCGATCGGAATGTTAGTCAAATCCCACCCAATTTTGCGAAAATGTTAGCCAGCCTTAACAATCTGCACCTAGTTTGAACCTGAAGCTATCGGTATGCTAGTCAAACCTATGAAATGTGTGTCCAAAGTGCATTCAATGTTGTCAAATTATGAGAAAAACCTGAAAATTGTGTACCCAAAGTGCACCCAATGTGGCCGTATGATGCCGAATGTGGACTCAATGTGACCTTAATTTGCTTAAAAGTGTACGTTTATCATCTCATTTGCTTTTGTGCACGTGTCATGAGCAAACGTATTCGCAAACACGCCGCCCTTTTACAGGAGTGCTCGCAAAACAAGGCTATCCTGGAGACAGCAACCGTTAAAGAGATTGGCATACTCGTTGAGATTGTCTACAATTTGTTGGAGAACGACAACTTTTTTATCACAGCTCAGGAAAGCAAGGTTCTGAAACCCACTCTCGCATTACTTTATTCGCTTTCAAAGGAACGTACCCCTTCCCGAGCCAGGGAACTTCTGGGTAGACTTGACAACACCCAACTTTGTGCCACACGCCGTTCTCGCCTACAGTAATTTTTGCGATTAAAATTGTATTGCGCTCCGTCCACAAAGTTTTCGTGGCGGGACACTGTATCCCACTGCAATTTGGAATGATCACAGCACTAACTCGCTGCGTATCGCGCATATTTTCACGCGAATGATTTGCGGAGCGTCTAAAATTGAGGACGCGAGTTCCTTATTTATTAAAGCTGTTGTTGAGAACGCCGTGGCCATAGTAACACCTGCCCTAATCATTACTGGATGACGTCGAACCCAAAATTCGAGTTGGTATCTATTGATGAGGAGACCATGAACATCATGTCTCTGGAAAACAAAATCAAAGAAGTTGTAACTAGCAGCAATCTCGGAGACAACGAGAAAGCCGCTATACATGAGGATTTGATGGCTCGGCTCAAAAATTATAAGGAATCCATAAACTATACTCCACAACCCAAATATGTAACTAAGCCTCGTTACAAACCTACCGCAGGTAGTTATGAAGAACAAGTTTGTGTGGAGAATGAGCTTTTTCGCGGAATAGATACAAAAAGCGATTCCGGTGCTTCGGGAGATGAAAAATTGATGGATCATGTTTCTGAGAGAACAGAACCAATCGGAATTGTCAGAGGACACACAAACGAGATGGAGGAGAAAGACAAAACTTGGAGCAATACGGAGCCAACACGGCCTAGAACCCAACGAGGGATGTCATGTTTATGAATTGTTGTGATGTCATGTTTATGAATTGTTGTGATGTCATGTTTATGAATTGTTGTTTACGCTGAATCCACGATCATTAGTGAGAACGGCATAGTGAACATCGCCCGTTTATTAGAGACGACATAGCATGGCGGTTCGAAAACCACATTTTCGCACTTGTATCGGTAGTCGACGCAAAACTTAGATCGGAAAACTAGTAATCTCGGCCGGAATATAAGATGAGGAACGGGTATTCCCGCAAAAATTTTCTGAACCGTGTGTCTGAAAAGACGCGCGAATTAAACAAGAATAAGAAGCTGTGGTGAGAGAGGAATTGAGATAGTGACAACGAAGTGATTCTTTCTCTCTAGACGCAGCACTCGTGCTGAGAGCTGTCGCAACACGACTGATCAGGAACATTTGAATAACCTAAAACTTTAGACGTATTTGAGAATTGGATTGCTGACTTTAACTTGTAAGTTTGATTTTGGTTCGTATGAGCATGACTTGTGGACGGAAATGTATCAGCTTCTGTACTGTACAAATATGGGCGTCTGTGGCGGCACCTTTCACCCAGAAGGCCAGCTATTGTTCTTCATGCCAGACTCGCGTGACACGCAATAAACTTGGGCGGCATTAGCCGCTATAGTTGACTTTTTGATTTATCGATTGAAATAAATTGTGTCCTAAGGCACTAGAGTAGTGAGAAAGCATTGTTTACTACCAGACTTCAGACGCTAAACAAACTTTGTCTAAGTGTTGGCATTTTGGAGTTGGTGGCGTTTTCGGTAACCTTTATTGTTCTCTCAAGCTTCTCCTAGTGTTCTATGAAAGTGGCATCTGAGTTCGTATGCTAGAAGATCCCGGCACCTTCATCCCATCCTGCGTCTCTCGCTATGCCACACTATTTCGCGCAACTCGTATCCCGGCGGGATGTAAGAGCAGAGAAATAGCGTACGTTTGAGGAGACGCAGTAAGGGATGAAGGTGCCGGGATCTTCTAGCATACGCATACGTACTCTGTTGTGAAATACTTACCACACATTTGAATATTTGGGATATTACGGTGTGTGTTGCGAAATACTTAGAAACATATTTGAAACTTTTGCAACGTATGAATATTTGGAACATTTGGACCATTTTAATATTTTTAGTATAAAAAAAAATTGTAGTCTGAACTTTGTAGTTTCAGGTTTGTAGTCTGAGCGTTGTGGTCTTTGTAGTTGCCGCCCCAGCGGCGGACTGTCTCCAGGCTGTCTCCAGGGCGGCGTAGCAAACCATCGAACCTCATGAGAAGTTCACATGAGTTTCTCATGAGATGCCTCATGAGCTACTCGAGAATTTTCAATGTTGTAGCATAGCGATCAATAGAATCTAATGAGAAGCTCAGACGAATAGCTCATGAGGTATCTCATGAGATTTTTGAGGGATTGCTACGCCGCCAGGCGCCGCCTGCTGGCGGGCAGGGGGGTGGTAAATTTGGGACCTATCCACTACTCATGTGCCCTCTTACTCTGAACTCCCTGGGACTGGGACGTCGTAGCAGTCACGCAAAAAAAACCGCATTTTAGCTTGGTAGCAGACGACGTACGGGTCAAATTACTCAACGTAGCAGACGTCGTTGCACTCGCAATGATAGCTGGATCGCCACTCGTGAAGTAATCAGCGGTCCGGCCAGAATTAGATACGTACGTGCTAGAGGTGCCACTCTGCGCAACTCAGCCAATTTAGTTCATTCGAGCTAGGTTAAAAGCCGCTCTGACACACGAAAGAAGTGCTCACTTCGATTAGGTGTTAAAGAGAAAACATGCTTGTGCATATTCATTTGAAAAAGTGTATTTTTTTCAAAAAGAATTAGCATTGAAAGTTGAGCAATAATCTCATATTTTCTCAATAATTCGGAGTGAATTAGTAATATTATTAATCAATTAAATTTCGGAATGGTCTGGGGCCGCGCTGGCCCGGCTGATCCTGACCAACCGTCTGGGACGGTAGCAGTCAAACCGTCTGGGACGCGTAAACATCGCGTCCCGGACGGTTGACTGCTACGACGTCCCAGTCCCAGGGAGTTCAGAGTACTTCCTATCAGTGGTTATCAGTTCTCGCACTGTTTCTAGAGAAGTGGTCTCCCGTCGAATCTGAACGCAAAAAATAGCGTGTGTTCGAGGAGACGCAGGTTGTGATGGAAATTTGGGATGTTTATGCACACTTTTCTTATATCTGTCCACTATTCCCCATCACATGTGCCCTCCTACCCCCTATCAGTGGTTATCAGTTTTGGCTGAGCGTCTGCCTCTAAGCTGCTCCATTCGCACTTCCCACCTGGTAAACCCGACACTATTTTCCTTTTTCACTATCTTATCGTCTTTATTTTTTATCTTTTCTCTCTCTTATCAAAGTCCAGTGCAGCGGCTAAGACGATCAGACGACACGGGTTTACACACTCTTTTTATTCCATTTTTGTTGTTGTAGAAGTTTTTTTGGGAAGTCATTAAGAACACAAGAATACGTTAGAGATCGCATTCTTAAACATTTCGACCTATCGCCCAACTTGCGTCTCCTCAAACATACACTATTTCTCTGCTCTCACGCGGCGGGATACCAGTTTCGCGAAATAGTACGCAAAGCGAGAGACGCAGGATGGGATAAAGGTGTCGGGATATTTTATTCTACCTATTCGGGCACACGTTTATATAATATGTTTGTGAAAAAATGTACTCATTAAACTTTTACCTTTGGTCTTATTTAACAGTTTTAAGTTCATTGTGGTATTTCTAGCTTTGTAACTTATATGTCCCACAATTAGGAAGCTTTGATATTCCAACCATCGAAAACTTAAAAGTATCGTTGAGTTTTAACTTTATAGTACTTTGTGGGTGCACTGTTGATTTTGACCGTTAGTAGATAACAAGCTCAACGTCAATTTACATACACAAATACAGTGGGTTTGATACCTAGTGAAATAACGTTTTCTCCCCCAAGCAACTGCCAACAGGGCAACAAGAAAGAAAGTAAAATATGAAAGAAAGTTCTATAACGCTAAACAAACATTGTCCATCGTGACTAAACTTTTGCGATTATACTTTTTGATGTAGCTTGATCTCGATAAAGGTCATGATTCTTAAAGGAGACCGGAGAGCAACATGGTTTCTCGTAAAGCTGCTGTATCCTACTTTTGATTGGACGCGTTGCGTGTCGCGCGGCATTGTCATGTGAACGTCACGTGGACTAATCAAACTAATATACCAGTTATTTGTGCTCTCTGATCTCAATACAGTTAAAAGCAGCTCGAAACAAAACCTAGTTGTGTTCCGGTCTCGTTTAAGTTCCGTTCGAAAAACAACGAGATCAAACTACAAACACGAGCAGCGGGATAGAGTACACCGAGGTTGTTTTGGGAAACCGCAAAATTTGAGTTCGTTGCGGGAATAGTGTACTTTTTGGTGTGTTTATTCCACAGGCCGACTGTTTATACTCATTCTAAAAATAACCAACTTTATGTTAAACAACCATCAAATAACCTAAATTATGGGGAAGACACTATCTGATTTGTAATTCCATCTGGACATACCGTATTTTACGAATTTTAACCGAAAAGCACCGGGATAAAACTACACACACGGGGCAATTCACATCATTAAGGCTTGCATTGAGAAAAAGCAAATCTTATACAAGCTCACCCGTACAAAAACGCACAAACTTTTTCGAGCGCAAAAGTTTGCCGTTTTCAAAATTTATTTTGTGTTCCACCCTTGTGTGTTCGTTAGAAAACCACCACTTGAGTTGAAGCGTCATGCTGGAACGATGGTTTTCAGAATCTTCCGTGACTCCATCAAACCTGGACTGATTCATTTATCTCGACAATTGAACCAAAATGACGGAAGAAAAAGCCGAGACTACACAAAATGGAGCTTCGGATTCATTGTTAATTGGAGAGTCTACTTTAAATGAGGAGGAAGATCGTCTCCGGTAGGGTTGTTGAAGGCGCATTCAAAACTCCAGAGAAAAATTGCCCAAAAATTGATAACTGAGAGTTTTAAGCTGAAGAACAAAATTTGAAGTGGAAATCATTCTGAAACTGAACTGGACTCGAAAATGTGTGAGTGTCGGGTTCGAAAAATGCTCTAGAACTGAACATTCTGAGTTCAAAACTCCAATAAAGTTTCCCAGAACTCGGAAAAATTTGTGAATCGGATTGACATTCCTTAATTTCAGGTCATCTTCTCACACCCTCAACTACCTCCAATTAGATGCCGACAAGGTCCTATCAGCCTTCGGCAGGTTCGGCAAGTATCAGGTGATTTTTGTATTCGTATAATTTAAATCAATATTTTAGAGCAAGACGTCATATTTTATTATTATATTTGTAGTAATTATACCGAAAACAAATCACCTTTTGGGGATGTTTATCGAGGAAAACAAACTGACAACAGTAGAAGTAAACAAATTATGGAACCTAGTTGTTATGGTTATTCAGAAAATTTATATAAATTACTTAGGACCAGAACTTATCCTTGTACTTAAAGTCACATTACAGAACAAGTAAATGTTTCTATTGACTATTTAAAAAAAACATAATTATTTCAGATGTTAACCTATTTCATAACAACAAGTGTACATATTCTATTCGCAATTAATATGATGGTCATGCCGTTTATAACCGAAGACCCCAAGTTCTATTGTCAAATTAACGAGCCGGAGGGAGCGAACTGGGTGGGTTGTTTGTTTATCTATTGTTTATGTATTTGTTTATATTCTCGAAAACAAAGTGAAAAACAAATACAAAACAAGAAGATTTCTCAGTTACGTTATTGTTTCACCGAAATGTAAATAAGTATCAGAAACATTTGGCAGATTTGCGGAAAATATGGGAAATTGTAAACTTGGTGAAAGAAATGAGGGTTGCTTTTCAAGTTGAAAATTCAACAGTCTTCGTTCAAGATGAGATCGGTAAACATTTCTTAAAAGGTCTCTGCGCTCTCGCCCTTTAAAGAATCCGTCCCGCTTTAATTTTGACTCTTGAGTTAACAAACTGACCCTATGGCAAATGAAAAACCATTATCAAAAATATATACTTTTATATTCCTATCTTGCTTCGTTTTCTCAGAAAAGCGGCTTACGTAATGACACCGATAGGGGAGTTGCGTACGGGGTATGCTCAAAATAGCCTGTAGAAGTGCGAAAATGATTTCAAAACACTCAATCACATACGGATACATAATTAGGGACTAAAAATAAAAATAAATCTGTATGTAAATAAACCAAGTCAAGTTGCGTCACAGTGAAAATGTTCATGTCCCCTTCTTTATTGCTTGATGTTATGCAAATTTTACAAATTTTCCATCAGAAAGTTTTTTCGTGGTCTATGGGAAACCATTAAGAATCTTTTTTGAGCTTTTTAAATTTCTCGTGAAACTCAAATTATAGCGGAACGGTTTCTTTAAGTTAATTTAAAAATAAAAACAAAATTTGCAACAAAGTGTTAAAGCAAATAACGATTTTCAGGATTATACGGTAGTAGATAAATGTACGATTCTGGACGGAAATAACTGGACCACGTCATGTTTGAATATTCCTGGAGCGAGGTGAGTTTCTTTAATATTATTACTTATCGCTAAACGGAATGACCACATTTCAGTTTGATGTAAACACATCCCATTGGGTTTTATTAGAACAAAAAAGTCGACTTGAGATAAATTTAAATAAAGAGGTTGTTTTTAGAAGAACTTTACGGGCTGTTATCCTATAATACTTATTGGCTACAGAGTTCAGGTTGCATTATTCCCAAATTCACGATCGTGACCTAGAAGTGACGTTATCAAACTACAGTCACAGCGTTGAAAAAACAACAAACACCGTCAGAGCCAGATTTGGAAAGAGCAAACCACATACTTTACGAGTATTTTCCAGATTTAACTGAGTCCAAATCACTCCCACTGGAACTCTTACAGTACACACTCAAACTTTGCAATGATCGGAATGCTCTTAGGTTCACAGTTAAAAATAAATGGCCTAATACGCCAGGGTTGAAAGCTGAAAAGGGTGGGCAATAGCCAAACCTGATACAAAACTCGCTCCGCTTGATTTAGAGGATTACCAGAGCAACATTTGTAGTTTGATCTCAATACAAGCAATAGTTGACGAGGCTCAACCAACTGGCGACAGTAGCAAACTACAAACACAAGCGGAAAGGACTGCATACACCGTAATTGCTTGCCCCGGAAACAGCTTAAAGAAGGACGATTATATGGTCCAATCGCAACGCTTCAGTCCTTTAAAGAATGACGATTATGTGCTCCAATCTCGGCGCGTCAGTCCTGTAATCTGCAATACATCAATTGCAGTTTGAAGGACTGACGCGTCGAGATTGAAGCACATAATCGTCCTTCTTTAAACTACATTACATTATTCAATTGCCGTTTAAAGGACCGTTGACACGAGATTGGTCTACATAATCGTCCTGCTTTAACCTACTAATTCTTCTATATTTTCAGTTACAATTATTCTGACGTGCATTCTTCCCTCGCTTCCGAGTTCAATCTGGTGTGTGATGATTATGACTACGTGGAACACGGGACCTCCATATTTATGTTGGGTACGGTAGGCAGATGGGGCACGAATGGAACGATTCTCGACTTGCTGATCACAAACTGTGGAGAACAAACATTGTTTCCATCAATTACGCTGTAATCTGCTTTCTTAATTCAGTGTTCATGATAGTCTCAATAGCTAGAAAGTTGGGCGAACTCCCCTTAGTTTTGTACGATATGGGTCAACACAAGTAATCTCATTTCAAGTAGTGCTGTGGTATGAACTACTGCAATACTCATTTTTCCATCTTCATCTCAAAATCCTATTCAAAATTTTACCTCGCCCCTTTCCAGGCGGAATGCTGATAGCCCCCATCATAACCCAGCTGTCGGACCTCTTCGGCCGTCGAATAACCTTCCTCGCCCCTCTTTACGTGGCCGTCGCCTCGAATTTGATATGCGCCTTCGCGCCAAATTTCACTATTTTCCTGGTTTTCCGGTTTGTGGCCGGAGTCGCTAGTACGGTAAGTTTCTCTTATTTCGTTTGTGGACAAACTGAATTATTTGAAAAACTACCTTCAATGTGCCCCACAACTTCCTTATTGCAGGATAAATACTAAAAAAGAGACTAGCCGTATAACTGAAAAACTGTTTTTGGCCGATATAACCTTCTTTTTTTCTTCTGTTTTGGAAATTTTTCTTCCAGGGTTTCTTCTCAATAGGATACGTACTTTGTCTTGAATCTGTTTCCGTTGAGTTCCGATCGCTGGTTCCGTTTCTGGGGAATATCACATGGGTCGTCGGGTTGGTTTTCAAAAACTTTTTAATTTAAAAAAATGAAAAGATGATTTTCAATGAAACTTCACCCTTCTTGTAGTATTAACACTACAAGCGTTGGAAAACTATCATTATTAAAACAAATGTATCCACTGAAAAATGAGCTTAATAATTATTGTCTGATTACTGTTACTCCCTGAATGGTTAGTACTTAAGTATAGATAAGCAACCGTTAATAGTGTTATTCAGAGAAAGAGAGAGCATATTTAACATCTCTCTCTCATTCAGATACATTCTAGCCGGAGTGTTCAAGCTGTTCATCAGCAACTGGCGCATGCTCTATCTGGCTGTATCCATACCCGGTCTACTCACTATACCTTTCTATTGGTTAGTTATTATGGATGTTGGAACACACTTTGAGAAATGCTGTTGTTATAGATAACAAAGGACTACAAACTGAAGTTATCATTAAACATACTCTAGATTTTGGCGGCGACTCGCCGGCGACATGGAGGGGTCGGCAGAGTGTCGCCGGCCCCTCCATGCCTGTGATTATTTTCAGGTTCTTCACACTAAAGGTTCTATATAGTGATCAGACACCGGAACTGGTAATTTTACAGTTAATGAAAATGCTGTATATACTTATCGTCGCCAGAAATATCCACGATGAGATTCACGGCTTCATTGTTCATGTATAAACATGTCACCCACCTAAAAACTACAAGTATACGTATCTGATTAACATATATCTTATCCAGAATCAACGACCTAAAACTAATCGCAGGCGCCCCGCCGGCGACACTCTGCCGACCCCTCCATGTCGCCGGTGACTCGCCGCCAAATTCTGGAGTAATTTTGAGTAACAATCTTCCATTTTCGTTTGAAATAAACTGCTCAAATTGAAGCTAAAAAAGATAAATCGACTTTCTTAGAAATACCACCGTGAAAAAACTTCCCTACTCTATTCCATATCTCAGGTTTACTCCCGAGTCTCTTCACTGGCTCATCACAAAGAAAAGACATATTGGAGTGGAAAAGTAAGTTGCAGTTAGAACAAACTGGTTCGGCTGATTATCATAACTATTCCCATCTCACAACTCTTTTCAGTTCGAAATTTTCTGTCTTTCTTCCGTTTCGTTTTGTTTTAGTTTCACTTTCTTAGTATTCTGTCACACCACTACCTTCGACACTATTCTAGATACATCCTGTCCTCAATGCGATATGATCGCTTGAATACTCCGCTGTTGGAATGCCAGTCTTCAAATGATCTGGCGAAGGTGAGACAAATTTTCTTCGTATTTGCGAAATTAGAAGTAAATATAATATTTTGTATTACTTAGTCGATTGTATAGATTTTTAAAAGAAGCAGTTTATTTTGTTAGCAGCTGGCGGCGAGGAAACTGGCAAAAACGGGAACAGGAGAAACGTGTAGATTGCACTGCCATTGAGAATAGTTTACAACTACATTTTAGTTCGTTGTCTGTCAAATGATTAGTTTTATGATACGTCGTACAACACTTTTACCATAAGTTTAATTTCCTTACCTTTTCTGTCCACTTCCTCTTTATTTTTTGAAATAAGAACTTATAAAAGGGTTAGGAACGAAGTGAAGCGGGGCTGAGAAAACAAAGTTCTTCTTTCAGGAAAGTTTGAAGAAAAAGCGAACAATTGTGGATATTTTCACCACTCCTATTCTATTTGTTAGTCTCATGCTCAACGCCTATATATTGTGAGTCTGCCATTATTCCAAATAGACACTTAATGTCTCGTTCGAATATTATTTCACTCTGAGCGTTCAACAATTAGATTTATTTATTTGTTCATTTCGCTTCGCGAGAAAAAAACCCTTCACATAGAGCAAAAACGAAGAAAACCAAACAAAGTCCATTGTAAAACTTAAACATTCACGTCACCTGTACCGAACAAAGACTTACTAGTGAAATTACAGGGTAGTTATGAACGGTACCTACTGGGCGTTGTCTCTGTTTTCGACAGATTTGAGCGAGGACAAAATGCTTGGTTTCTTTCTCTCGGGAATCGTGGAACTGCCAGCTGGACTGGTGGCTACCGCACTAATTGTCAGTTTTATTCCATTTAGTATTATAATGGATGAGTATTGATAGGAGTATTCGAGTCCGACTTGTGGCATTCACATTATACAGTTGAAACTACTGTTCTTCCAATCTGCGTCCAATCCTCAAACAAACGTTGCTTCTCGCTCACATTTCGCTGGAGCATGAGTTTCGCAAATAGTGGTCAAAGTGCGAAATGTTTCCTGATTAGAAGAGAATAGAATAGAATAATTTATTGAAATCGTGAATGACTTCAAAAGTGTGTAAACAAATTCTTAGAGTGAGTGTGATTACGTCTTCTATAGTTGAGTTGGGGATCGTAGAGTGTTTTTTGACCTGTTCTCATTCTTTTCATCAATTATTCACAAAGGGATATTATATATGAAAAATTTACTGAATTATTTGTATTTCAGTGGTATTTGCCTCGAAAGACGGTCTCCTTCTTCTCTCTCTTCTTCCAATCAATATCGATGATTTGCGCACTCTATTTACCAGGTTAGTCGGAAATTTAGGTGACGACAGAAAGAATTACAACTTGTTCAAAACAAACAAAATCGATCATAATCATGGTTCTTCACCCGTTTCGGGATACAGGCAAAACATACCACTTCTCATTGATGTTTTTTGTGTGCTCAGTTTTTGCTCGAAATTTGGGTCGTTTCAGTCTTCTAGTTCCCTAAACGCCTGTTTTCGAATTATATTTCTATTCAACTTGAAGCTGAAGTTCAAATCATCATGCTACCATTCAGTTGTTGACTTACACCGTTAATAGTGGCGTTTTCGCAATTAAACTAGGATAATACAAGTATACAAGTCATAATTTCCAGTCTCCCCCTCCATCGCGATGGTTTTCCCTCTCTTAGCCAAATGTTTCAACACAATCGTCTGGTCGTCGCAGCCGCTTCTCTTCACAGAATCCACCCCGACGTCGGTTAGGAACGTCTTCTGTGGAGTAGCCAGCTTCTTAGGGGACTTTGGCAGTGTGCTGGCACCCTATCTCAAGAGATTGGTAAGTAGTTTACATACAAAGTACACATAGTATTCATACAGAGCACAGCTTGTCGTTTGAATATAAACACGGCGGGATCGAGGGACATATCGACTTGTTCTGAAAAAAATCGAACCCTATATCTCGATTGTGATTTGATCTGTATACGAATCAGAAAGATTCTGATTGGAAAACAGGAATCAAACTACATTCCAGGAAGCCGTTCATCAGAGTGCTCCCGCAATGCTGATTGCGTTGATGTCGATGGTGGCGGCTGTCATTGTACTGACACTGCCGGAGACGAAAGACAAGAAGCTGCCGGAGGATATAGGTGAGAGGGCAGAGAGAGAGAGAGAGAGAGAGAGATAGAGAGAGAGAGATAGCGAGAGAGACAAAGAGAGACAAAGAGAGAGACAGAGAGAAAAGAGAGGGAGCAATAGTGCGAGAGAAAGGTACAAAAAAAAACAAAAAATGAGGTTTTCAATCTTCTTTCCTTAGATAACATCGATCCGGGACCGGTATTTGGTTGTCTCGTGAAGAAGCGAAAATCGACAGAAACTGCGAGCGAAGACGAAGAAGTGAGTTTACGGTTTATTGAAAGTAAATGTAAAAATCTTGGAATTTCACATTTAACACAACTTCGCAATTGACCAGGACAAACTAGTAAAATTATCAGAGTTGTAGTTTGATCTGTTTACATAACATTAAAAATGACGAAATCGAACTACAAATGCAGGAGTTCAGCTATATGCTAACTATTCACTATTTGTCGGTTTAGTTTAAAATTAGTAGTTATTTTTATGCTACAGCTCTGAAAACCAGAGTTTTGAAGGCAAAACTGCAAAATAACACAATAATGTCACTTCATTTTATGCTCCTTTATTCAGTTCAATGTTTCAGATGATATCAATTCCAATGGAAGAAACGACAATGGAAGAGAAACACACACGGGTCACATTCAGTACATGATAGACACACTTTTTAATTCGATTAAGAAATATGATATTTCCTTTTTTCTGTTTTCGGCTCGAATTCAAAAGTGAAGCTATACAATAATCAATCTATCTAGCCGATCTATATATCTCTATAAAAGTACAAATACAAAAATCTCTATACTATTCTAAAAAAACAGCTTACAAAGCTTACAAATCACCGAATCACAGACATCTAATTCTGATCTTCAGGATACTTTATATGCACATATAAAAGCACTAGTCAGTGTGAACTTTTTCTAGTAAAAAACCGGAACTAGTGAAAGGTGGTAGATGATAGAGAGATATAAAGAAAAATAAAGTGAGTGCGGAGAGAGAGAAAGCGAGATAGAGACAGAGAGGTGAGAGAGAGAGAAAGGGAGAGAAAAAGACAGATAGGTGAGAGAAAGAGAGAGCGGAGAGAGAGAGAGAAAGGGAGAGCGGAGAGAGAGAGAGATTATGGCCGGATCTGGAAGGTCTCCTTCTTTTCTGTCCATACAGCCTCTTGCGGATCCCGAGGTACAGTAGCCTAAAATACGATATTTTAAAATCTTCACCACGTTGTTGTTTTTCCTTCAATTTCAACATTACCTACTCGTGGAATTTTCGTTAAACTCGTGCAGTTTTGTACGTTAGTCTAATTCATGTTTTTTCAGTTGTAAAATGTGTATGACTTTCTGTTCATATCCAAAGAGCAACAATTTCTGGACAGATCTTTCAGGTGCTTAGAACGTTTCACCGGAACTACAAACATCTAATATCAAACTACAAACACAGGAAAAGAGCAACATACACCATGGCCTGCTTTATAAATTTTGAGCCCAATATATGAGCAACGTACCATTCTTTTCTCGTAATACGTGACGTTGTCCTGGTTGTCGACGACCACTATACTGTGCGAACGGGTACCGTATCTGGAGACAAATTTAATCGATTGTTTTTTCTTTCTCTTTCTCTATGCATTTTACTTTTTCGCTTTCTCCATATTTCTGTTATATTCATTTTTCTATCCCTTCTTTACTGTTCTCTGAGTGGGGTTCGAACGTGCAATCCAAAAATATTTTCTTCACTGAAAACATACAACTACTTCAGATTATTGATATTTATTGAAGAAGGACGATTATGTGGACCAATCTCGTGTCAACGGTCCTTTAAACTGCAATTGAAAAATGTATTGCAGTTTAAAGGACTGAACCGTTGCGATTGGACCACATAATCGTCCTTCTTTAACTTGTGCAACGGAGCAAATAAAAAACTATAATAGTTTTTTTATTTGATCCATATTATGGATCAAAACCAACCTAACGCCCATCTCGGGTGGGAAACGGACGAAAATCGAGCAGAAGGGCGAGTACCTCGGCTGCTCCCAACCGATTTGCAACGCCAACTGCGCGTCGGGGGCGGAGCTTAAATTTGAGGGAGATTAGACTCTCTATTCATATTTCTTCCGTTGTCTCTCTTCTCTATCTCTCTATCTCCCTCTCTCCCTCTATCTCTAACTGTTAGCCCCCCTCTCTCCCCCTCTCTCTACCCCCTCTCTCTCGGTGGGCAGATGGTTTTTCAAGTCTGTCCCCCTCTCTCTCTCTCTATTTCTCTCTCTCTTTCACTCTCTTCCCTACTTTGTCCTGTCCGTAGCTATTTCCATTAGCCCTTCAATGATGTCATCGACCGTCCATTCTTCACTCATTCCTTCTATGAACTTCTCCATTCTGTAATTATATTACAACATGAAGTATTTATCAAATGCGGTTTGTATTTTGATGTCCAAAAACAGACGAACCAAGCCCACAAAATGTTTGCCTTTTTTGCACAAAGTACACCTAATATTTGCTATTTACTACGCGGTGATGCCACATTAGAAATAAAACAGATAGGTTTCAAGCTACAATTGGAGCCTCATTACAATTTGCAGGAATATTTCAAAGAGCGGTGAGATCGCTTTTCGAAGTGGAAATGCGCGTACCTCTTCTTACCGTATACCACCTTTCTCAATGGTACATGAGGGGGACTGTTGCCGAAACAGTGCACACCTGCAAGCAATTGAAATAAGCCCCGCCTACAAAACTGTGCCATAATTGCCAGAAACAAAGAAAAATGCGAGTATAATGGCATGCAACAACGAGATGAGTGGAGTAAATTCCGTTTCAGACTTTGCTCACTGGAAGAAAATACTGTATAGTTAGTGAGCAAATCTTTGGTGTACCCAGATAAAGAGATACAATAATCACCCGATGAAAACCTCTATAACCCAACCACCGGATGTGCTCTCAAATCCTACTGTAGATGGGTGCGAGCGCGTGAAACAGACTATAAAACTGTAGCAATCGCATATTCTCATTGGAAGAAACTCCCGACATCAAATTATTCATCAAACTACAAACTATAGTCTGTTTCACGAAACAATAGCCCTCTACAGTAAGATTATGAAACTTTTAAGTGAATTTATCATATCTTGTAGGTGTTGTACATAGTTTAAACTTTGTGATTTCGTTTTCCACTTTGGTTACTACGAGCATACAAAACAGTGAATCTTAGATTCTGTTTGTTGACTAGATAAATGCGTTTGAATTTTCGAAAGATTACTGTAGAAAGTCATCGATTGGTGAAACGAACTATACATCATCTGTCAATGAAGAAAAATACATTTACAAAAAGCTAAATCCAACCAACCGGGAGCCCACTTTTTCCTGTCTATTTCATCCACATACAAGTTGGTCATCGTGTACAAATCGTGCGTGCCGTTCGGTTTCCTGGAAAATTGGAAAACATATGTTTACGATCCAAAATCTCACATTATAGAATACCAATTCTAATCGTTTTGTGTCTCAAGATGTCTACAGTGCTGCTATTCTCACAAACTATAAAAAGAATACTCCTGCACCGGATTCCCACCAACTATACCACAATTTTCGGTAAAGGGGCTGAACGCTGAATTGTAGTTTGTAGTGTTTTGTTTCAATTTGGAAGATTTTCTCGAATTGCATATCAGTAAAGTACAACTCCAACAGATCAGAATGGAAGGAGTGTGTCAGTGTGCAAATGAATTGTTCTAAGTACATATTTAATATTTTTTCGGAGTATCTGCCACCGACTTCTCAAACTTTGCCTATAAACTTATGTTTTATAAACTAAATTTTTGTTAATCCGAACAACCTTTCGAAGCTTGCTCAAAAACTTATACTTTACAAAATTATGAACTAATTTTTCCGTTCAACCAACCTCTCAAAAGCGAGTAATTGGAATCCATTGTAATCCTGGGCGACGGATTGGAGATTCTCACAGAATCCATCCACATTCAGAGGAGATCGGAGATAATCGATCGGAATTTTACCTGGCAAGATATATCGATTGATAATAATGATAAATTGGTGTTATCATAGACATTGTCGATGAATTATTTCTGGAAAACACGAGAGAGGGAGAGAGGATGTGAGGCACTAGAACGCCAATGTTACAGTACGCAGGAAAACATAACTAAATTGGGTAGAGTTGCAGTCTCGTGAAAGTACAATTTTCTCTCACTTTCTTTGACTGATGGTATTTCGTAATTGCAGTTATAACGCGATTCAAAGTTCTACAGACCACGGACTGAATGTACCAGACAACATACTGGCGAATAGCTGTGGTCAGCCTAGGTGAATCTTTTCCTCCAATTCCCAGCGATCTTTTGACACCAAGAACACCTTCACACAACACCCATAGTGATACGGGAGAACATAAAGCATATTCTCAACTAATGTACGGTACTTGCATTGCCGCCATACTGTAATACTTTCTCCAACAAAGTAAAGAACAACAGCAACTAAAACAAAAACTTGAACGTGAATAGGATACCTCTGCTGGGGGCCTTGAAATCCTTGGTGTGTTCCGGTTGGGTGATTGCGAGGAGAATTCCGATTCGTCCCCGTCTATTCATGGCCATCCACGTACCCTTGGCGACGTCTTGTAGATCAATACCTGGATCGATGGTGGTCGTTAGAAGGTACGGTATACTCTGTTTCACCGACCCATGTCCTTCTACAGTAATCCGTAAAATGTTGAGGAGGCTTTTTCTAATGTATATTTCATTGCTTTGGTTCCAATCTTTCAGAGTTTATAGTACTCAGGTGAAAAGTCAAGGGACTATTAGGCTCTAAAAGAGAGACTTCGGGTGATTGAGTGAGCGCGGGACCAAAAGACCCTGAAAGGGCCGCGAATCTGCTGATATCGACCACGCTTTTATCAATTTCGAATGCAATTCTCTTGCACTACTCTACATTTTCTTCGATTTTCCGAGTAAGTAAGCTAGGGTGAGCAAGAAAAAGAAATTAAATTTAGTATTTGAGAAGAAAATGTCACGCTACGCGGCCCTATTAGGCCCTAAGGCTGTCTTCAGACTTTTTATGCGATACAAGATACACGATACATGCGCGCTCTCATCATGTGTATCGATTGCATTTTTGTAGCGGCAACAGATACATGCATCACGCGATGTATCTTTTGTGTTCATACTTTTTCTACAGTATCTCGGCGTCAGATACATCATTTTGAATCGACGATACACAATTTTTGAAGATTGCGTCCGGCATTCTACACTTCACTTTTACCGTGGATACATCTAGGTTTTCGGATTGTAACTCATAAAATTATAATTTTTGTGGAAATTTTCCAATTGGATAGAATTTCCCCCAACCCAAAACCAATTGGGTTTCACAAAAGTTTTTTGTTTCGCGCGCGCGATGCGCGCACGCGACGCGTTGAAATGAGGAAAAAAATGCGGACTTGAGTAAAATTTGAGAACTGTGGTTCTCGATCCTTCTGATTACAAATGTGGCTATCAATTTTATATCACGCACGCGACGCGTGCACGCGCCGCGACAAAAATTTAAAAACCCGTGAAACTCAATGAAACTTGGGAACCTGAGGAAATCGATCATTCTGAAGTCAGATGTGAGCTTGGTACGGACTTGGGGTAAAGCGCGCGCGCGCAGCACGCGACGCGACAAGAAATTCATCTTTTGTGCATGAAGATAAATTTTTGGGATTAGGAGTGGTTGGCCACGCTGATAAGAAGGTATTACGAGTTTTGGATATAAATTCATAACCAACATGATCGAATACTCCACCTTCCCCAATTTCATATGAATCGACTCTTTTTGATATTTCTGCCGCGTCGCGTGCACGCGCTTTGCGTGGGTGAAATTGAGTTTATGGTATGGGGATCGATAACGATGATCATCAGCGTTTTTGTTTTTCACGATGTCCAAAGTTTATTGAAATTCATTCATTTTCACATTTTGTCATCGCGCGCGTCGCGTCGCGTGCTATGAGATAGACGTCAATTCGAAGGATACCTATAAATATCTATGAAATCAAGAATCTAAAATTGTGAAAAGTTATTTTTGAGTTTGAAACTAACGAGATCGAAAGAAATGTATTCTGGAACGTTCATACTTTTCTGATACGTTGGCGCCAAGATACGGATACAAATTGTGACGATACAAATAATTCAAAAATGAATCGTGTATCTGTATATTGTATCGCACAAAAAGTCTGAAGACAGCCTAATAGGGTGATTTCGGCTATGAAAATCGCGGGCCTGAAAGGAACCTTTTAGGCCCTTGACTTTTCACCTATGTAGTAAAGGTGCACACTTCCAAATTGTGGAGAAAATACCTCCTAGAATCCCGTCCCTCCATGCCAATCCCTCAGTGGGTCTGTCCAGGAATTCGTCCCGATTATTCAGAATAATCAATCGATATTTGCCATTTGGGTCCGGATTGATGAACAAAAATGTCATACACATTTTACTACTGAAAAAGTGCATAGATTAGAGAAACGTACAAAAAAGTGCTCTACGTGCACGGAAATTTCACGAGTGTCCGAGAGATAATATTAGGTTTTAGAGAAAAACAGCTAATAAAACTTCTATAAGTACGAGGAACCACAATAGCAAGTGGAAAACGAACTGGTTTTCGATGTGTTTTTGTGGAATGAAGTAGCTATTTACATATTTATTGTTCTTATTTCACATATTTAGTGAAGACAAACAATAGAAATGTAAATATACATAAATGATAAACTATAGGGGCGCCAAATACATGAATGGTGTGCGTTATGAAGTTATATAACCGGGTTCTTTGCAGAAACACAGCTGTAACTCATGTATACAGTATGCTGCTGCACTCGTTTCGGCGAAGACTATAACTACAGAAACAAATGAATTACAAGACTATCGCTGGAACACAGCAAAATTAGTAACTAGAGCGTTATCAATGCAGTTCAAACTACATTTAATATTTGCGAAACAACAAATTCATGTAATGTTCAGTGTGAGCGGAACAATTTTCAAGATACTGACACCTTCAAAAAGGATTGAAATATGAACAGAGAAGTAGGAACTAATACTTTACTTTTTACGAACATGTCACAAACCACTAAAATCACAATTGAATGGTGGCACAATTATTGATTATTACAGATAAGAAAGAAAACAAGAAATATCACGTAAGCTGCTGCTAAATGTCCTTCTACTAGTTGAAATACCAGATAGTATAGTTGGATTTATTTATAGGTGCAGTAGATCAAAATTAGGTAACAAAACCCTACCGTTTTCAACTGAAAGCTGAGAAGAATGAAAAAGCGGCTCTTAGTTGCTGAGATGGAAATAACGTGAACAGAGAGGTTAGTTTCAAGTAAACGAGAATCTGGGAAAATAAAGGTCTAGAAAAAGCCTTAGTTTACCAAAAGGTCAAAAAGAGATCGAAACCCGTCCAATAAATTGACTAGACGATCTCCAGAACTAATTAGTATAGAAGAAACACCCATCCAAGTTCCGCACCTAGCTATCAATTACTATCAAAGATCAAAGTACACTAATCTGATTAGGGAGTTATGAGAGCAATACACTAGAAATCGTTTCCAGAGAAAACCCTGTCAAAACTAACACGACACCACAGAGCCTGACAATCTAACAATCTACCTCTTAAGTGAGCTCACGAGATGACGTCAGAGAAATGAAGCTTTTTGTACTGACAGGTTGGATTTACTGTGAAAACCGGATCATTCCAGGTGCTAGTACGATTCGAGAGATATGAAAAAGATAATAGAACTCGCAAGTTGTGCAATATAAAAATTGATAGATTGATAAATTATTAAAAAGAATCCCATAAATTCAAAACAATAACTACACAAAGGCACATAAATCCCGAACAGTGGACCCGTTGAACCAGAGACTAATATCGTCCAAACTACATCACGTGTCATTTCTTCTGGTGCACCTTCTTCACGTGACCTCGTAACGTGTCGTTGTCCTTGAAAAGAGCCCCGCATTCCGGACAGTCGTGGCTGGAATGACGTCACTTTTTGAAGGAACTATACAAGAAACAAACGTCTCAGCTTTTTTGTCGGAGATCAAATGCAAAATCGTTTAATGGTGAATTTTATTAGTTTATTATATTTTCAAACGAGCGGGACTTCCAAAATTTATTACGTACGTGAAGTGGTGTATGCTCTGTTTCATGCATTTGTATATTTGTCACCTTACAAAAGGAATTTTTTCGGAATTTAACTACAGAAAAACTGAAAAAAACCTAATAACCCCGACTCAGAAATCATTCCTGTTATCAGGTGCACTTCCGCACTGGAGACAAACGTGTCAACCACACTATTTACGTCATACACCAGCAACCCGCGGAACGTGTAAGCGGCGCACGAAACAGAGATCAATTCTTTTTCTAACCGGTTTTTGATAACCTAACTTTTGAAAACTTCACTCCAGGTTACCTGAGTTACTTTTACGAAAGCTATTATTTCAGTGGTTTTTATTTATTTTCTGTTTTCTCTATGTATCTCACATGCTTGCATGTAAATAAATCGATCAAAAAAAGTGAGGACAGTCAGGTTGATCAATTCAGTATTAGATTGGTGAAACCGCCGTTAAAGTAGGACGATTATGTGAACCAATCCCGTGTCAACGGTCCTTTAAAATGCAATTGGAAGCACATAACTTGGAAGAAAAATGGAAGCTGGGGTTCGGCGAGCGGCCAGCTGGCTCTACGTCTCTTTGATCTACCCACTCTGTCAGCTACCACTGCCCGCGCTGCTCACTCGATTTGGCCCTTTTCTGTCTTTGTCGAGGAAACTGAGACTATACCCACTTTCTGATAATGAAGTGTGTCCTTTGTAGATGTCGGTCGTAGTTGAACTTCTTATTCGTGGAAAAAGTGCAAAGGGCACAGTTGAACCGACTGCTCGGCGCGAAGGCCGCGAGCGGTCGCGTCGCGTGCTGCTCCCGGAGACCGTGTCTGAACTCATATAATTAGGTATTACAGCTAAAAGCAAAAGATGAACTAACCACACACTATTATTGTTAGGTCGAAGTCGAGACTCGATACAACTGGAGAAAAAAAATATTTTGAAAAAACTTAAATTCCGACTTCGATTGACAACCCTGATGGTTGATTTCATCCCGTATACTCTATGGTGAGAAAAACTCATCGTACTCGTAGTACCCCAACGCTTTTTGAGTTAAAGTAGGACGACTACGTGGTCCAATCGCAACGCTTCAGTCCTTTAAACTGCGATACATTTTTCAATTTCAGTTTAAAGGACCGTTGACACGAGATTGGTCCACATAATCGTCCTTCTTCAAGAACATTACTCTTGCCGTACCCACCAGTATCAAAAGATGGTTAGCTAGCTGTAAATAACGGGTAACTGCGGTTTCCTACTGTGTTATAAGTCACCATGTGGGGTCCGGTTTCACTATTCGGGGGGAATACTTGCATGTAAAATAACCTGTAAAGTGCCTTCCGATTGCTCGCCTCGTGACCGCATGTTGAACAGCGTAGCCTACAAACCGATCAATTAAAATCAATCATTCTATACGGGTACCTCTGAAAAACACAGCCAAAATCAATGTTTCTGTCTGCTGTGCGTGTAGTTTGAACCCGATGCGTTTTGAACCGAGGTCGAAAACGCTGATGTGTTCGCTGACCAAACTACAGGTTTCCACAATATTGATAATATCTCATCTGATTCGAAAGCGAACCGCTGTTCACCCCGACGAACGGCGGGAAAGCGTGGGGGAGACAAAGCAACGTGTGTTCCACGTGCATTTCACATTAAATTCATAAGGACTACACCTGGTTTCGCTGCAGAAAAACTCGTCGGCCCTGCCCTGTTTCGACTCGAAACTGTCCATTGTCTCACGATTCTCACAAACATCTGATTTTCCGTTCTCCTGGTACGAAGTGGAAGGCTGAAAGTAAATGAGACTCAGGACATCACCAAACTATAGTTGTAGTTTGATCTTTGAGAACATCATAATGTTGGAAATTCCGCACAAAACACCGGACTTGTATTGTGTGATAAAATATGTGATAACAATTGGTTTTTTCCGAGAGTTGTAAAATTGTGGAATTCGATAAGTAGAGATATTGGTAGATTGGAAAATATTAATCAGTTTAAGACCTATCTAGACGTTATTGATGTAGCTGTTTTATTTGAGAACATTCCATATGCGTTTCAATAGATTATGCGAGAAATCAACTGTTTTTCTAAAAAGCTCCCCTCAATCTGAAGATGAGAGAGTTATGCTCTCATCCCTTTGGGGACTCAGTTTATTCCTAACATCTTGTAAAACTTCTTGTTCTATGTTTTATATATGCAGGAATAAATAATAATAATCAAACTACAAACACAGCAGATTGAAACAAAACTACCGTAACTTATTGTTTCTTCTAGAGCGAAAAACTGTTTAGGATTACACAACAGGTTCTTCTGCGAACGCGATGTATATTTCAGATTGTTGGAAATACATGTCCAAACTATTTATTATTTTACCTGATCATCTATCTGACTCGTTGAAGCAATACACAGATCGGTGGCAATATCACAACTGACAGACGTTTCTGGAAAAGTTAAGAAGTATGTTTCTGTTTGCTTGACAAAAAAGTCAACTTTTCCGAAAATCCTTTAGTTAAAAACGGTTTTTTCACATTTTCACATTTAAATCAGGACGATTATGTGGACCAATTTCGTGTCAACGGTCCTTTAAACTGCAATTGAAAAATGTAGTGAAACTTAAAGGACTGAATTGTTGGGATTGGACCACATAATTGTCGTTCTTTAACACACGTCCCTAGAGTGCTAAGACCTGACTAGTGAGATTGAACAGAACGCGGCTAATCGCGTTTGCATTCGGAAAAGTTCTGAACGTTTTCCAAGTCCACATAAGAATGGTGGGGACTATACCTGACTGACTTGGGTCCATGTCCATGGTTGCTTCCTCCACTGGGAATTGCAGCCTCGTCCGAGATTCCTCCCAAAAAGAAGACCCGTCTGACAGTTCCAGAAGGGCCCAGTTGTCAGCAAATCTCTCCTGAATACACATATATGATGTTTATTCAAGGCAAAAGAAGAAGGTACAAAGTACACTGTATCTTACACTGTGTGATGTGCTCTGTTTGTTGAGACCACTTTTTGTGCTTACCTCTGGTGTTGCGTTAAATAAAGAAAAACCATCCTTTTTCGATAAATTCATCCCACTGATACGATCCAGTTTATAACGAAAATGTCCCAAAGTTTACTGAACTGTTCGCCTGTAATTTCTCATGTGTTTTTAGACGCAATCTCTTCAAACAAAACAAACAGAGTACTGTAGTCAAATGTATAGTCACGTCATACCCTAAATGCTCAGCGTTTTGAGAAAAACCCCCCTGTTTTTGGTCCGAAGATTTGGGCAAAACCCCCCCCCCCCCTCAAAAATTGTCTGATTTAGCGATTTTCTAAATCAAGGGCAAAACCCCCTTATAATGGCTGAGGGGGAGGGCAAAATATAGTGTCCGTTGTTTACCGCTGTGTTTGTAGTTTGATCCCGTTACTTTTCGGTAGAAATTCTTGAATCATGGCTTGTAACGAGATGAAACTAGAACGAAACTATCAGACTACAATTTTTTCTCACTTCTTACATTTCGAATATTATGAAGTAAACAAAAATTTCTGTATTTCCAGTATAATTGGTACCATAATCATCCTCTCCGCCTCGCCGGCGACTGATTTCGCTGCTTCGTCTTCCACCTTTTCCCGAACCTGGATTTCGGTCAATTGTTCAATTAGATTCGAAAGGAGATCTAAAATACAGAATGAGATATAAATGAATAAAGATAATAACGACAGAAATTCTCTTCCAGATCGAGCCTTTACGTAGATCTTGTGAAACGAGTGGGACGGAGAGCGTGTATAGTCCATTTCAGGTGAATTCTATATCTAACCGGGTTTTTAGGTAACCTAACCCTTTTTTGGTAACCTATTTTTCAGGTTACCTCAGTAGGTAACCGGTTGGTAACCTAAAATGAAAAACCGGTTACCTGTTTTTCTAACGCAAAATGTGGTTTTTACCGTTAGTTTAAACGGTAACCGGATTTTAGTTTCAGGTTACTTTCAGGTTACCTACCAAGGTAACCTGAAAAATAGGTTGCCAAAAAAGGGTTAGGTTACCTGAAAACCCGATTAGTTGTAGAATTGGCCTCCATTTCATTACTACATAAAATTCTACAATACACTAAAGCTGCCCAATTATCGGAAATCGATAGTAAACCGCTATTGACAACCGAGAACGTCATTTCAAACCAACCAGCCACTTGTTAGTTACTCCTCTCAGATTGAAGTTTTATATTTTTCGCAGTTACAAGGAAGTTACTTTTGAAAGTTTAGTCTCAGAATTCGATCTTCCAACATTTGATGACCTCTTCTACCTGAATTCACACTTCTCTACCATCACAAATGTGGTTAGAACCCTTAATACAGATGGGAAGCAGACACAATACTGTACTCTGTACACTTTGGGCTCACGTAGAAAAGGACTATACTGTCAACTACTGTATCATTTTCACTCTACGTAAGAAAGACTAGTACTATAACTCTGTTCTCTACTGTAGCTAGACTGTATCACTTCGATTCCACATAGGGATGAATATGACTATACTAACTAACAACTTCGTGTACCACTCTGACCGCACGTAGGAATGGTTTGGACTATACCCCTGCCAACTACCGTAACTTACTAAGTGCATTCCCCTTTTCATCCAGGGTGAGTGGTTGATATCGCTCTCGCACCGTATTCAGCGAGTCCACAAACAGAAACATCAACTCCGTCATACTAATTTCAACTGAAATGTTCAGTTTAGAAAAGTCCAGGAAGTTATAGTCAACATCATTGCTACTTGGACTCCTACAGTACCCATTCGGATTTTTTTCGTTTCTGCAAACAACTACAGAATTGAAACAAAGTTGAAGCTTTGTATTCATAGTGTGAGCTCTCGGTAAGAATGGAAAAGACTTTAATCAACTCATTTAACACATGTGGTTAGAATCTGAATCTTTTCCGGTTTCCGGAGCCGTTTCCGAAGCAACTTTTCTTTCGAGAAAGCGGAAAAAATCTTGTATGAAATCTTGTGTACATTGCCACTCAAAATGTTCCAAAATACCAATATGACAAACTGACACACAACTTTTGGAAAGTTCAACACGAAATCATATAGAAAAATATTTATATTAAAAATCACCTAGCTTTTGCACTACCGGAATTAAATGAAATATATATACACACAATCATTTTTGTTGAATAAAATAAATAAATATACAACATTGTACAGTTATAAATTACTACAGACTACTTATTTCCCCAGTAAAGCATGAATGGATTGAATGGCAATAAAGTGAAATACAACCGACAATCTGGGCACGAACCAAAATGTTTTCCACACCGAATTATGACTATTATGAAACGAAACACTAACTTTACAACTCTACCACCCCATCCAACAATCTAATCATGTAAAAGCTCTCAAAAAGAAAGAAAGCAAAGCTTTTACAACAAACTACTTTTGTATAAAAATACAACCTACAGGCTACAGAATATATGAAGATGATACCTAGAATGCCTCTCATAATGATGCATACTTGATACTGGATCGATGCCATGGAACACCGTAATCTCATCGGAAAAATCAATACTTGCAAAAACAATATATTGACCCTAACCGCCTGCGTCTCTAGCACAAATCGTCCTCATCCTCTTCTGGCTCCGCCCCCTTTCCTTCTACTCCACCGGGAGCCTTCAACTTCTTCTGTAGACGGAGATACTGGAAATAAAAAAGTTATTCAAAACACTAACATATTTTGGATATCCACTCATCTTTTTCGACACAAAAAGGAGTGTTCATTCTAGATTCGTGAAAACAGATTCTGCATCAAAAATAGTCATATTTTCTTTTCTTCAGGGAAAAAGCAACCTGTTATTCGATTTTTTTTCTGGATATTCGTACTACTTCACCGGAGTATGTTCCTTCCTCACCCCTCCCACCTCATTGGCAATGCTCCTCAATCAATAACTTTCATAGAAAGTATATATTAATCTTAGTCCATTTATTCATTTGTGTAAGAACTTTATTTTACTTTCTGTTTATTCATTCACTCCACCCACCTCATTGTCCATGCTCCTCAACGACCCGCACTTCAATACGTTCTGGAACTGTTCATCGTCGCCGTCCTCATAGGCGGTGATCAGCTGACAACAGGCACGCGCGTCGTCTGTGTATTCCACCTCACCACATTGACTGCAACACAATGACTATAGGAAAAACCAATACATGAAATGTGTATTAGGTTGTTTATTTGAACAAAATATATTTGTGTCACTAGGACGTTTTGGAGGCTAGTTTTTATTGAGCACATTAATATAACATTAAATGTAGTTTGATCTATATGCATAGCGCAGTTCTAGACCACCGTGATTGCAAATATTTGGCAGAAGCCCAGAGAAAAATTTGAAATTAGAGCGACTAGGAACGATACAAGCAATTTGTTCAACGTTGATTACACTAAGTTGCAACTTTCTTGTGCAAGTTATAAAAAACACGTCAAGAACGTGGGTTCTCGTAGAAGTATACGTATGAATGAAGAGAAACACCAACCTAATCACCCATCCGTATTATACATAAACCACGCCAAGAATGTGATTTCTCGTGAAAATATCGTCTAGTAATGTACAACTAGACCAACCTAATAACCCATCCGTAGCTTTTCGTGGCTGCCACCGAGTCCTCCATGGCCAATTCCGTCAACACGAGAGCTATGGCCAGTTGACCGATGCGGGGCGCCTCCTGCAACAATAAGGCGTAAGTTCGTTGAATGGTTCATTAAACTTTTCGCTCTCTTCCGCTCATATCTTCTTTCATAATTCATGGTTAATCATTAACCGCCTGATATTTAAAATGAAATATGAACTACCAACTAGCCCCATGTTCGACAGAAGTATTACAAAGGAAATAACAATAGATCAGCCTCGTTAATCAAAAAGTCCCGTTCGTCAAGCAAAATAATGACGTTTCACGAATTTGACGGAAAAGCAGCGAAATACGTACATACAACCTTCATTTTGACAAGTTCTTAAATCAAAATTACCCACTTAACGCCCTCTTTTTGACGATTTGCGCATACACCGCCAAGGCCCCTCATAAAAGGGGGAGTCGCGAACAAATCCTTGCAAAAAGTAGGGGTCGCGAGCTGTTAACTAACGAACTTCTTACAAAATTAGCTATAATCTCAAGGAATATAGTTGAATGTCGCCGTTTTGGGGGTCGCGACACGAGAAAACATGGAGGGGTCGCGAGAATCTTGAAGGGATAAGAGGCCCTTGGCGGTGTATGCGATTTGGCCTCTTTTATACTCTGAATGTGTCTCACCTTAACCTCGACATACTTCTGAATCTCCTCTCGAATAGCCGCGGCCGCCTCCTGGTACTTCTCAAGCCGGAGGTTCAACCGAGTCACCTGACTCAGAAACTCCCCTGCCATCTTCGATCGATCCGACTGCTGGACCAGTGCCAGACCCATCTCGTACAACTGAAATCAATCGATTGTGGTCAAAACTCATAAAACGAAACAAACCATCTGCAATAAATAGCAAGCGAGAGAAATGCTCAGTTCTATACAGGTTATGATCACTCGAGATAAGCTTCTCCCCTTTAACTGTCGCCTGGGGCAACTTTTTTGCTATATATTATTTTGGTCATTCAAAATCTAAGATTTGAGTCACTGCTAGAATCTCTTAAAGTCTGTTCAAATGAGAGATCCGGTGATCAACCACAGAGGAGGAATCCACAATATTATATTACATTTTATTCCATGAGTCTAATAAATTCGGACAGCACGACGTGTTATCAGCTTTCTCAACTGAAAACAGCTTCCAACATCCAGCCACTTTGAAACTGAAATGAATCCATTCCACCCACCTTGATGGCCTTCTCCGGCTCGGTCTGGGCGACAACCTTGGCAGCCTTCTCCACTGTCATCGCCGCAGTATCCAGGCTACCCGCCGTCGCATAACTGCAAAAGTTACAACAATTTACTAAGAACAAACAAGATACAAACATCCCTAGACAAACTTGGCGAAAAAGCCACAAAAATACAAAAAAAAACGTCTATTTTCAATCAATAAACTAACCCATCGATAGCCTGTTCGAATAGTGGATAGGCGGCCGCACAGTCTCCCGCATCTCGCAGCAACATGGCCGCACCCTCTCGAGCCCTGAAACAGAAATGGTTAGAGATACACAGTGAATAGAGAAGCATCATTTACACTTTACTACAAGACTCGTAAAAATCGAGATTCTGTCTATTCTAAAACCATACATTGACAACTGACTTTCATTTCAGATTTTCAACGTCATTACAATTTCCCACTGAATTACTTTAATCTTTAACAACAGCAATGTTTCCTTTCCCGCCCAACTATGAAGAAACCGTGCAATTGGTGTGTATGACTTGGAATTCCATGACTCCAGAAAATAGTAAACATACACCAATAAAGTTGTCTGTTGTCCCAATAGTCAGAAAAATCCAGAAAACGGACTACTTCTTTGCCGAAAAGATGAAAATAGGTCTACTTTTGATGAAAAATCATAAATTTTCACGTGTTATCAACTGAAAACGGTCTACCTTTTGTCACTTAATCGGATGTTTGATAGTAAAAAAACAGACACTGGTGTTTGATAGTAAAAAAAACAGACAAAAACCAACTTGGCCGCGTGGAAAGTGTTCCCATTCTGCTCATAGTTGCCAGCCGCATCCAGAAGCGACTTGGCTGCTTTCTGCGGGTCGCCGGCATTTCTGAACAGAAATAACATTCGGCAAACCACAAAAGTTAAATGAAAACGTGCCTACATTGGAAATCTGATTATCTGAATCAATTGAAAAAGGAGTCCGTTTTTCAGGCTTTTCGCAAAACTATACTGGAGCATGTGGGCCATGCACATAATAAATTGCCAATATATTTACCTGTAACAAATAGAGGCTCTCTCCAAAGCCGTGGCCGCTCCATCGAAATCCGGTTTGAACTTCAGCTTGATCATAGATGTCTTCAGGCTGGAACATAGTGTTTTGTTACTACTTTGATGCAAAGTTCTCAAAAAAAACTGATGCACGTAGCAGCTGGCAAAAATTTTTGTCCACTGCAACGGCGTGATTAAATCACGTTCCCAACTATTTAGATTAATAAGAAAACGGTCTGCGCAAAAAGAAAGGCGGTTCATTCCAGGTTATACTAGTAATCAATCAACATGTCTGCGTCTAAAAAAATTCAGTGGCCCCTAGCCGACGTATATACCACGTGTGATCATCATAGTTGGAAGTTGAAATAGTAACGATTTGAGAATTTGGAGAGTTAAACATCAAAGTTCGTCAGATAGAAAGACAAAAATTTATAGGTCCCTTTAAACGTTTTCTCGCAAACGCAAAGTTATCCCCCCACGTATACATTTGAATAAAGGTGATTCAACGATCCGGTTCGTTACCATCACATACGTTTACATTCATTGGAAACTGGAAATAAACTGCAGAACTCTGCTAACTAGCATTATTCCGGTCTTATGTAAAACACGTACCATTCAGCCGCCTTCTTCTCGCACTCCTTTGCTTCTGATATCCTGGCTGAATTCGACATTTCACCTAAAAAACTGGAATTATCTTGATGTTTTTCTACCCCCTCAAGGAGATATAAAACGAATACGTTTTGCATGCAGATGGAAAAAAAATATATATTGGAAAATGAGCAAATATACCGAGATCCGGATAGGGAACAGATGTGGTGAAAACAGAAACAAGTGGCAGAGCGGAGTTTATTTCAGATTTCAGAAACAATTTGGTGCGAGAAGAACGTTGGAGATGTCTGGAAGAGCCTGTCTTCTATCTCCAAAGTAGAGGGAGGAGCAAGCAGTATAGAACATACTGCAACATTCGAGAAGAGTACTGTAAATGAACCGAATATTACGATTCTGAAAGGAACCGAGTATTCTGTGATAATCATGCAAAGTACTTGAAAATTGTGTTCGGCTCGTATTTCGAAAATGAAAACGTGACAAAATTTTGTTGAGCCATCCTCAAACGGGATCAAAAGTTGAATATGAAAAGATCGACGCTCACCTATAAAATCCGAGATTCAAATGAAAAGTAGAAAGCAATATGAAGAAAGTTTATCATGAAAAGATGAACAAAGCTATAAAGATGGTGTCTTAAGCAGGTTAGAACAGGAATCTAATAATGAAAACAAAATATACAGACTGCCAATAGCGACATTTCTGCACTGCTAAAACAAATAAATAAAACAATACAAATGAGATGCCTCGGTACTCCGCATCGAATATATATGTATCATCATATTACAACAATATATATAAAAAGAATTAACAAGAAGAAGTGGCCGAGGGAGAAGGGAGAGGAGCAGGGAGGAGAGAGAGCAAGACCAGAGGGAGAGGGAGACAGACCTTAGGGTCTAATGCCGACCCGACGGTCCTGCGCCTCATTGATTACTCTCTCTATCATCAATCGACAAGTACGCATGCTATCATCTTCGCCAGAAAGACTGAAACACGTACAATTTAGTATTGAACACACATATGAATTAGATCGTCTGACAACTGATTCTTGGTGAAGACACTTTTCTTTCCTGGAACAATCTAGCTAAGGTTTCCAAACTCTGATAAGATAAGATCACAAAAAAAAAACAAATTTGGAACGCAATTTTTTTTTCTTTACTTTGTTCAAGTTCAATCTCAGGATATATGAACTTCCTCTTCACGTCCTAAAACAACTAATTAAAGCTCAGTTAAGCTGTGATACAAACGGAAACGTGACCACTCCGACACATTGAACATGTAGGTTTATTCGTGATGGACCGACAGTTAGAGGTAGGAGAAGACAGAGAAAGAAAGACGGGAAGTGGTTACCTAATCAGACGAGTACCAATCGGGAGACCGGGTTTGGCGTCCCTCTTGTGTACTTGTACTTTGCATCCACTGTACTGCTGTATATCTTGCAGAGTCTTGGCCCTCGGGCCAAGCACAGCACCAACGATTGCATCAGGAACCTAAGAGAAAGACAGTCAACAAGGCAGAGAAATTGGGATGAGATCGGGAGATGGGATAAAAGCATACACCAACTAGTCCTCTCAAGTTATTGAAACAAAATCATACACAAGACTATATGCTAGATATAGATGACGTGAACACAATTGAAGTACGCTTATTCTTAAATCAAACTTCTTAAAATACTAAACTACTTTATTTTCACAACGTAGGGGACAGAGAACGTGGAATAAAGTATGAAGTTTTCAAAAGTTAGGTTATAAGAGGAACAAGTTGGCGTATGAAATGCAGAGAGAAAGAGAGAACTGTCCATCACGAATAAACAGACCTCTAGTTCGATTGAGTCAGGAGCAGTCCGTCTTTCCATTATCACAGACGAGGCGTAGTTTTCGCCGTTCGCCGCCGCCCCCGTTCCAGACGACAAAACGTCCATCAGAATCGCATTTCCGCCCCCCGCTCCGCCACCAAAACTCGACGAAAACTGATAGGAAAACGATAAACAAACAAATTGGGGGTTCTCTAAACATGAGAACGTCTAGGTAATATTATTCATTTTTAAGAGTTCAGCCTCCTCTGTTCCATTCGGGCATGGAGGATGCCTAATCACAAACAATTCTCATCTGAACTGAATGTACGCACAACGCATTTCATCCACTAATGCGTACTATGCAGTAAACTAACCGCATCTCCGCCCTGTGGCTGGTATGACTGCTGGTCTCCGAACCCGGCCACTCCGTGATTTGAGGGAAGGGCGGCCGCTGGCTGCTGCTCCTGACCCGATCTCATCTGAGCCATCGCCGCTACACCCAATCCCAAACCGAGACCCATGATGTTGTACTTGGCAAGCACCTGAAGACGAACATTTAAATAATAACTTTCGTTTTCATATCTCAATAAATCCCCCCTCAAATTTATCTTCTCGCCTATCTCATATCGTTTAATCAACCAGAACAAGACACGCTCGTTTTCCTAGGAATATTCTCTCAGAGAAAAACGAGTTTACTGGTATGATACATTTTCAGTCCGAACAGTTGATTTTTGTCAGAGATACATGCCAACGCTAAAATCCCCCGAGAAACATTCATCTCAAGTGTTAAGTTACCTGCATTGCTTGCATAACTTCAGCAACGCTTGTCTCGTTGAAACCAGATGTCCTCAACGTATTTTGAAGGTTGTCCAAGAACGAAAGCAGCTGTAATGAAAAGTTGAATATATTTCAAATATCAATCATTTCACCTACACTATAGTAATGAAAGGTGAAGCAACTATATAAATGACACGCATACACAAGCAATGTTGTCCGAATAGTCAGAAAAAATCGGAAAACGGACTATTTTTCAGCCGAAAAGATGAAAATCGGTCCAACTTTGATGAAAACTCCCTTTTCACGTGTTTACATTTGAAAACGGGTTATTTATATTCGCTTAGTCGAACGTTACTGGTGTATGATCACAGCTGGAAAATTATGGGTTTGCTGAGATGCCGAGTTGATAATATCCCTCACAGAAAATGTATAGGTCCCTCCGACCAGTTCTAAAAAGGTTGAGACCTTCGCAGTTTGAAAACCGGGGGATCCCTATCACACCTGCAACATGAACGTACCTCGTTGTTTCCAAGTCCGTTCATAGGGTTGTACTGGAACTTGGCGGGCGCGTTTCCAGCATAGCCATAACTCTGTTGGTACGAGTTGCCACCGGATGGGCCTCCAGAGTAGTTGTTGGCACCGCCTCCATTCGTGAATCCGGAAGACGAAGAGAAGGATGAGTTCTGGTTTCCGCCACCAAACTGAAGAAGATACGAATACTGATTTTATGAGAAACAACATGTTGTAATGCTATTCAAAGTAATCAGTTCAAAGACTCGTGACCTACTGTGAATTTTCAGGTCGTGACATCCCTCAATACATATGAAATTACATTATCTAAATTCATATACAACGCTAGACGCTAACCCTCGATATTCGACGTCGTAGCCGTACCACCCAATACGACAAGCTACCAGAGTCATGACAAATTTGAATACGATCAGATCTGTAAGGGCAAAATTGAATTATTACCGATCCCTTGTTTCCAAAGTCCTCCTTTGCAATCTCGCTTGAGTGATGAGGATCGGCAGCAACCTTCTCGAGAACGCGGCTGGTAGCTTGGCCGAGTTGCTGAAAGAAAACAGATAAATGCACACAAATACAAAAATAAAATAGTCGAAGAATATTTTTTTCATAATGCAACTTAGAAGTATGTTTGTAGATTTGAACCATCACATAAACAGCTGAGCCTGAAGTTCTCAGAGAATAAAATTTAACAAATTTACATGGCAGAAAAACCACAAAAGGTAAGTTACCAGGTAATGACGATCAGAAACCCACCGAGCGATCTTCGTGAGCCAAGGTGACAACACGCTCTAGAGAGTTCTTGGCTTCAGGAGAGCCGGCCTTGGGGAACACCTGAAATATACACTTTAGGAGTTTATTCCGGAGATTTTATCTCCATTTATACCCTAACTCTAAACTGAAATAAGTAAGTGTCTAAAGCTCTTAAGTACCCTCTTAAGTATGTTTTATTAATTGATGTATACATCTCACAAATTGATTCCGCAACAACTCGTCCCCGCGCGTCGCGTGTGCGACAACTCGTCCCCCATCATGCGACAACTCGTCCCCAATGCTTTATCACAAAACTAGCTGAAAACTAGGTTCCAAACTGAAATCGCATCTTGTAAAGTTTCCTGCTCATTATGGAATACAAACTAAATAAAAAAACAACCGAACAACTGATTTAGTCGTCATAAATTATAGAGAAAACGATTAATTTGTGAAAATTGGGATAATAACAGTAGTTTGATATCTTTGATTGTTTCCTATCACGGAAGATGTCCACAGTCTGTAGTATAACACATAACCTAGTCACTACTTTAGTTTGTAAGTTCCAAGCTAATTTGAGCAATTTTTGGGCTGGGGACAAGTTGACGAGTTGTCGCTGCACAAGTTAGCCATTCAAATTTTACTGGCTATTCAAAATACGGCGAGATCTTTCAAAGTACGACCCCGAACCAACCTGTATCTGGCATCCGTAAGTTTCTCTGATATCCTTGATGTTGGCACCAGCTTTTCCTATGACCATACCTGCCGATGTGTTGGGCATAACGATCTTGATCTACAAAAGTGGATGTGATTAGAATTTGGGAGACAAACTTTAAAACCACATTTATGCAGTTCAATTGAAATTGATTGATTTATTTACATGCAAGCATGTGATATACAAGAGGAGAAAATAAAACATCGGCATTGAGAAACGAAAACATTCAATTGAAGCGTATTGTGCAAACAGTGCCAACATTCAAAACGTACGAAAATATAGGTATACTACAAACAGTTCAATGAGACTGCAGTTCCCAGCCCTATAAGATTATTTACCCACCTCGTTTCCGCGTTCAGTGCTCTTGTGATCGAAGGCGTCAGTGCCGGTGATTCCCTCACACTTCTCCTTGATTTTGTCCATCATGGCGCTGACCACAGAGAACACATTTTGGAGACGACCCTTCACCAGACAAACACGCTCACTGGTACCTGCAAAAATAATATTTCACTGAGAATAAAAATAATAATGTTTTATGTATTTTATGTGATTGTTGAACAAAGCTATGATAACCAACACACAGAGGACGGGGCTGACATAATCCGAAATCAATGTAGTTCGGCGTGTTTAGCGTACTTTACGGATACCTCTAAACTTGCTTGAAAGTAGTTCCATACACTCACAAGACACTGGATTGAGACTGTGGTCGGCAGCGGCAACCCACTAATAAATGTTACCCGCACTCCTTTTTCTTACCAGAAATATTCCGACTAATTTCTAAAATAAATTGGCTATTCTCTCATTGAGAATACAGCGGGACCCACCCATGCTTGGAAATGTTTACCAGCGACTCCTCCGCCAAAACTAGGCTAAGTTAGTGTATGAGTAGTTCGAGCGATTAAAACGGACTTCTAGTTGAAAAATACTCACACCTGGCAATTATATTCTTTCGCAAATGAAGACTAACCGGGATAGGTGTCTGTGCTCTTGCTCATCTGAACACGGCACTGGTTGTCAGTCTTCAGGGCTCTCATGGCCTCTCCACCTTTTCCGATTATAGCTCCCACGGCTCCGGAAGGTATCAGAATCTTGATAGCGAGTTGATCTGAAAATATTGACATGACACGGCGTTTAAACTCGGCTAAATTTTCGGAATGGGTTGCCTTATGTGCGTCGGCCGGGTTTTGAAATTTTCAAACGCGAATTTTTGCGGGAAAGCGCCCATCGCTGACGTGTTTAGCGTGCTAAGCGCTGGTGCGGATTTGGTGCATAAAGAAAAGATCTATAATAAGGAAAAACTATGTATTCTATATAACTCTTATGGTATGTATGAAAGCGTAAAATTATTCTTGTTTAAGAGAGGGAAGAATTATATAGAATAATGATCGTCGATCGAAATCACGTAAATTAAAATTTTGCGGCGCATTGAAATCGCGCTCCATTCGACGCGTTGCGGCAATCGCTTGGTTGCTTGTGACTTCACAGAAACTGAATGTATTGTGTCAAACGCCGTGATGAGGAAAGCTTAATCAACAAATATATTACGGAACTGCAACATCTGTACTTCCGCACGCATGAAACAATACAATGTTTCTCTAGAAAACAGCCTGGTTATTTTTATGCCATAAACTCGATCGCCTTTGCTTGTGTTTTTCGCCGAATGTATGCTTATGCAAATGAATGGAGGACGACGAAACCTTAATAAGCATTGATGAACAACTTACTCTCATCTCCATCAATATGGGCCTTCTTGCTGACTGGACCATCAGAACCGTCTTGGGTACGCTTAATTCCGGAGACCACGGACTTGTCCCCGTCCTCATGAAGATTCTCAGTCGACATTGTTTTGAATTCTGAATGAGAAATAGTTTAATAAAGCAGTATTTTCAAGCAAATAGCTAGAAAACGTGAAGCTAAACGTAAAGAAACAAAAAAAGTTGTTAGGAATAAAATTATGCGAACTCAACACGCTTCTTGGATCAATGCCCATTGATGACCGCGTCGCGCGCTGGCCATTTTGAATGTGGGTTACGGTAAGTGTTCATGCGCATCTAACACATTTTTCATAAAACGCTGATCATCGCATCTCTTGACTATAATTATTACGGGCGGGGGAAAAAGAAACGAGTACTAAAATCGTAATTTATGAAACTTTCACGAACTTTACATAGACAGATGTCTACGTTTCAGATTGTTAATTTATATCACGCTTTCTATTTTCTAGACATGGAAAACCGATTCGAGCCCAACACACTCCCAAACTGAACATTATGAAAAACTAGAGAGGAAATAAACCTCGACGCGTGTAGCTACAATCAGAGAACGTGAACAAGTTTTCATTAATAAAAAAACAGAACTAACAAAAATAGAATTAACTAGGTGAACAACCGAATATTTTTTCTACCGTATACTAGTTATCAAACCAAACTTAATAATAACCAACCAATAAAGGTTGACAGGAACTCATAACAAATAATTTGGAAGGATTCTTAGACATTTAATACCCGCTTCTAGACAGTTCCACGAACTACAAATCGATGAGTCAGAAAACCGTAAGAAAACGCCGTTACCTCAACAATTAACAACATGGTAAAGCAGTAATCAGAGTAACAATCATCACATATCAACAAACATCCATGCAAATCTATTTCTGAATTCCCTAACAATATCGATAATCATCTCGGGTGTCTTGAATACGCCAATGGTTGATCTACACTCGTGGGCCGGTCGCTTCATGGTTCCGGTCAACAGTTGGCGGTCGTCCATGGATATCAGATCCAGCGTCATGTTCACTCGAGCCTCTTTCAACTGAAACACAGAGGAATACAATGTATAGGAAACGACAAAATCTTTGTTGTAGCTATTCTTAGAGGGGGTCGACTTCAACAAATATAGCAACATTCTGTTGAATGAGAAATGTTCATGTTCATTCTCTGGGTCATCCTGATAAAGTTTCCATGAATTACATAGAATCTGGCTTGAAGGCTCGTCGACTCACGAACGAAAATAACCCTCAAGGGAATGAGCAAATAATCATTGTAGTTTGATCTCTAAATACCCCAAAATCACGAGAATTTCAACCAATATTCAACGGGATCCAACTACGAAAGCCGTGATTTTGGGCCAATCACACAAGCAACCGGGTTGCATGCAACCAAAATCCAACCGGGTTGCATGTGTAAAGACAGTTCGGTTGCTTTCCAAATGCAACCGGGTTGCTTTTGGTTGCTTTCCAAATGCAACCAAAAGCAACCAAATTGCAGTAAAAACAGGAAAATGTGGCGGTTTACACATGCAACCAGGTTGCATGCAACCAAAATGCAACCGGGTTGCATGTGTTAAAAAAATTCGGTTGCTTTCCAAATGCAACCGGGTTGCTTTTGGTTGCTTTTCAAATGCAACCAAACACTCAATTTTTGGACATTTTCCGGTTTTTAATGCAATTTGGTTGATTTTGGTTGCATTTGGTTGCATTTGAAAAGCAACCAAACTTTCTTTACACATGCAACCTGGTTGCATTTTGGTTGCATGCAACCCGGTTGCATGTGTAATTGGCCGGAAAATGTCCAAAAATTGAGTGTTTGGTTGCATTTGAAAAGCAACCAAAAGCAACCCGGTTGCATTTCGAAAGCAACCAAACTGTCTTGACACATGCAACCCGGTTGCATTTTGGTTGCATGCTACCTGGTTGCATGTGTAAACCGCCGTGATTTTGGAAGAGCAAACAAAATGATTTTTAAATTCAAACCATTCACTAGAACAAGTTAACCCGTTTTCAGTCGAGAATGTCGAATTTCACTGATTTCCCATGAAATAACTAATTTATGATGGATCAATCAGTTCAGTAAGTTTTTAAACTTCCTGCCTAAATAGTCAGCGTTGCCAGAGTATGGTCATCTTATCTATCTCTTTCGCTGTCTTTTTAGTATTCATACGTTGCTTTCTGAGCTTTCGTTCACTAGATATTCTACTCTATATATTCAGAATGAGACAAAACCAACCCTCTCTGGTGACTGGTGTAAGTCTTCTAATTTTCTCCTAATTGCACTCAATCTCGCTCGAATAGCATCGGCAGCCGGACCGTGGGCGGTACTAGAATGTCGTTCACAGAGGGCGGCCGCTCGAACCAGAAACGCCAGTCGGAAATTGGGGCCCATCTAAAGACAAATCTTTGTGTTTGTTCTTTTTAGAAAATGATCAAAAACGTGGTTTTCGTTTTATTTGGGACCCCAAACTACAAAACTGGGGCTGTAAGAAGAGGAATGAGAGAATGCATCTAAACACGAATCTTTATACGTCAAAAACTCGGTGACCAAACTACCGAACAGGATGCAAGGTAAAGGTACGATTTTCAAAAAGATTTTGAACAGTAGGAACAGCCATTGAATTGTTCAGTGTTGCGCCTGTTTGTAAACTTTACGTGAATGAAGCAGTGAAAACAACCGGAATGATTTTGAAAACTTTCTATAAACTTTGGTGTAATCTCTTCAACATTACCAACGCCTGAGCCACCCTGCGCGGCCTGCGCCTGGAAGTGTTTTACTTCGAAAAAGCTCACCTGAATATTCTTATTCTTTCCGAAAGAGAGCCAATGTTCGGGAAGATCCATTGTCGCACACAACATGGATACTGTATCCAGATACTTGTGGTTGGCCCAGCTGTCGTTAACCTACAAATCATACGTGAAATAGTTTCCCATCAAGACCAGAGTGTGCATCGTTTAAACATATGTGCCACAAATCAAACGTCGACGTGGTCACGTTTTGAGGACCGTTAAAGCCGAATTGAGAAAAGCAAAACCTTTAGTCGTTCAATCTTTCAAGAACTTGAAAAACTGAGTACTTGTAACTCGAAAACGAAACTACCAAGTCTAGAACTCTATTGAAAATACTCATTATGGCAATGAAAGAAGTGGTATAGAAGAATGTAGAAGGCAATGAAAGAAGTACTCAGTTCTCACCTGTACTAGAGCTTTTTTCGAGGCTTCCCAAAACTGCAATTGATCTCCATAATCGGTGGCCACCGCCTCATAGTCGATCAGATACCGTTTCAGTTCTTCCGAACCCAGAAGCGAACTCTAGAAAATTACAATATAAAACTACTCTAACTTAGGTCATAATATGCCACTTTGCTATTCATTGTTGATGAATCATTTGACTTCTCAAAACTGCGGCTTTCGTGATCGTGGTTCACGTTCACGTGACTGCTCCATTTACTGCTAGTATACCGTACAACATCAAGGAGAAAACCCATGATAGAAATCTTTTCTACAGAATCACGCCTTGAAGAAGGACTATGGAAAGATGGAAGATAGGGCTGATTGAAAGCCTACGAATCTGATGAAAACAACTAAATTCTGAGCAAACGACCAACCTTAGTGGCACATCGAATAATAGAGTCGTAGATAGTAGACATGTGACCTCGATTGTGGGAACCGACCCGGAGATGCTGTTCGAAAAGCTGAAATGATGTGTTGGTTTTTAAATATATATATATATATATACCAAATACCATCTGAGGCCGTACTCAGGAATATCCCAACTATCAGATCACAATCCGCGCCTCGTCGAACAAACGTTGTTTCTCTGCGCACACATTCCCCAGGCTACAACTCTGGCAAACATACCTCGGTAAGATTCGACTATTCGACAGAAAAGAGTCCGTTCTTAGATTTAAACACATGCACATTTATGATTTAGCAAGAAAAATAAGCAAATTTTCCCAATTAATGGAAAAAAAGAATCCATTTTTTCTAGATTTTTCGGGCTATTTGGATAACTTTACTGGAGTATGCTCGCAAAGTAGCTTGCAAACCAGGAGACGCAGGATGGGATCCCGTATAGGACAAGATATTTGGGTAGAGACATCAGACATCCTAACATCGTGTGTATACCGCATCTGTATCCAAACCCATGAAGTAAACAACTACACTCTCACATACACAGTTTTGTTTGTGAAAAGCTTGGCTTAAACCACAAAACTCACAGCTAGTGCCGAATCATATGCTCCGCGATTGTAATGCCAGAATGCCTGGAACACCTGGGCCTCCCTGAAATTGGGCAGAACAAATGAATCGAGCTCAACAAACGAAATATAATCTTTTCTAGTTGAGGCCATTCTCGAAACAGCTTTGTTTGTCGCGCAGTTGAGCCATGCAATTCAGAGCAGTGGAGCAATGTTTTCTTTCACTCACCTCTTCATAAAATATTCAAAAAGTAGGAGACTAGCATATTGGTGCAGTCCATCCGGCAAATTTCGTAATCATACTGTAGGAGTCTCAGCGGGAATGAAGAACATTATATTATAAATCTACAACGGAGAAAAAACTCACGTATCACTACTCTGGGCATCGAAAAACCATCCCTCATTGTGCGATTCGGCTGTATACGATTCTGCGGAACAAAATTTCACCTTCGTTTCCTCGAAATTGTCTTCTATTTCGAAATCTCCAAAAATGTCCGATAACATTTACTGGACTACTGGGCGACTAATCCTGAAACAATTCAAGCATTACCTCAAAACGTCACTAATTTGCGCAGACATACATAATAATAACGAAAAATGAGATAAATAATAACTTCGGTCAGAACAATCGTGGAATACGAAACATAAAACCATTACTTATGACATATTCATTTACAACTATACAACATAACCATAACAACAACTAATATTATCAACGCCTACCTCAACGAAAACAATTACAACAATTGAAATATATATCTTCTACTTTTTCTTCTCTCCCTCTTTGACATACTGCTGCGACATGTTTTTCGTCATGCACTCTTTGAAGGCAGTCAGCTGGAAATTATGTGCAGATAATTTTACTTTTGTCTAGGTGCCACCCTCGCCCTCCAACTCCAACTAACTTAAAGTAGGACGATTATGTGGACCGATCCCGTGTAAACGGTCCTTAAAACTGCAATTGAAAAATGTATTGCAGTTTGGAGGACTGAAGCGTTGGGGTTGGACCACATAATCGTCCTCCTTTAATCTATTTGATTACATAGAATGAGCAATATCCGGTAATGTGAACCTTTCCGTCTTATTATGGTCAATAGTTCCACCAGGCTTATATGCTAACTGTTTTGCTATTTCGTAATTGTAATAGAAATCAGGAATCGCGGCAACGTGGCAAATATAAGCGGTTTTTTCGAAGTCCTCGCGTACATTCAAGTTTTTCCAAAAGTGATCCTAATATACAAGTCACTTCTTTCAAAATAGGAGTCCCAGAGCGCGGAAACTTCTCCTACACGTAGAGTCAACGTAAAAAGTAAAAGACTATTGACTTCCACTTCTATGTACCTCAATTCACGAGTGGGTGACGATTAGGCTTAAACATATTGGACGGCTGCCTCCTATTGGAAACTGTATCAACGGATTTTCTCTAAGTTTGCACAACCACAGATTGTTTATACAAACTATCTATCGTTACACTTTGAACTTCACGGTGATGTTCTAACTTGGGTTGTAAGCTGTAGCTCAATCGTCACCCACTCAATCCATAAATACTTTCGATAAAAAAGATCAAAGACCAACCTGTGTCTGACATTGTCTCCAGTCGCCCTTGTCCCCCATGCAGTCCACTACTCCCAAATGCTGATCCCAGCAACCAGAAGATCTGAAATAAAACTCTAATCCATGTTTGTAGTTTGATCCCCATGACGAATTCATGGTATGGATCGAGATCAAACTACATTCGATCACTGAACTTGATTATTCTTACGACCGTCCCCTATAGGTGATGAACAACTCTATTCTATCTCAAGCACGACGAGAATATAAAGGAGACCGGAACACGAACACGGAACACGAACAGTTAGGGTACGGCAAGATGATGAAATACGTGAGCAGAGGTTTTGTTTCGAGCTGCTTTCAACTGTATTGAGATCAGAGAGCACAAAAATCTCCTATATTAGTTTGATCAGTCCACGTGACATTCACATGACAATGCCGCGCGACACGCAATGCGTCCAATCAAAAGTAGGATACAGCAGCTTTACGAGAAACCATGTTGCTCTGCGGTGTCCTAGGCAACCAGTACTGACCATTCCGTATCCTACTGCTATGTTGGTACTTTCAAAAGTGTTTGAACTGCCCCTCAATCGCTGGCGAACTGAACCGCACCTTTCATGGTTCAAATATTCGCCAACGTGAACTCAAAAAAAGTTGAACCCACACAACAATCCGAACTCGAAAACTCTATTCTTCAAAGAGCACCCGTGCTTCGACCTGATCAGGGCAACCCTCACGTGTCATGTGCACCAAATCATGCAACTTCCCCCATACATTGGCGAGAAATGAGCCTGGTTTTCGAACTTTTCCGAGTATTCGGTCAAATTTACACAAGTATGATTGAATAAATCGATACCTACTTAATCAGCGACTCGACTCTATCCTCCTCTTTGTCGTCCTTGGCCCAATGGGAGACGGGCGGGTGAGCAGGGGCAGGAGACGACATTTAACTTCTAAATCGATCAATAATCATTTATATTAAAGCACACATATGGACTACTGTGCGTACGACTACGCGATTTAACATCCAGTTCTTAGGCACCAGGTAAAACTCATTCAAAAATAAAACTCATTACTGGAAAACTCATTGAGAATGGAAACTCATTAACTTATTTTTAGTCAGGATTTCAAAAGCGCCGAAAAATTTGAAAGTTGATTTTTGCTTTTCACTACGTTCGTGTACTTAATGAGATTTATTTTTGAATGAGATATACTTTAATGAGTTTTATTTCTGAATGAGTTTTTCTGGTTGCCAGTTCTTATGCACAAGTACACTTGATAGATCATCAGATTCTCTTCCCCAAGTTGCAAAAACATTTTATTCAAATATTGACTAGAAATATACGAGAAGTTTGACACAAACCCCTAAGATAAATTCAAACAACATCCAGTAGACAGTCATATACTTCATAGCTGATAGAAACAGCAATAAATGACAAAACCAGATTTCGAAATCGTTTACTGTCGCTATACACAAGAACAAGGTACTACATCATCTACAAAAGAATGAAGATTTGCGATCGATGAAACCAATCGATAATCGATTAGTGCTGTTGTTTCATCTCGAAGGGGGGAATGAGACCGGAAGTCTCGACACGAGCCTTCTTCTCAGCCTCAATCTCATCCAAATAGGGCTTCAGGTACCACGTCTCCTGAAAGCAACGATGTACAGTTCACACAATACCCAGCAACTTTTGGTGAATTCTATATCTAACCGGGTTTTTAGGTAACCTAACCCTTTTTTGGTAACCTATTTTACAGGTTACCTCAGCAGTTAACCGGTTGGTAACCTAAAATGAAAAACCGGTTACCTGTTTTTCTCACGCAAAACGTGGTTTTTACTGTTAGTTTGAACGGTAACCAAATTTTAGTTTCAGATTACTTCCAGGTTACCCACCAAGGTAACCTCAAAAATAGGTTACCAAAAAAAGGTTAGGTTACCTAAAAACCCGGTTAGTTGTAGAATTGGCCGCAACTTTTGTAGCGGCCTCAACGAGAGGGTGCGGTGCGGATCAGAGAGACGCAGATTGTTTTAGCATATCTGCATGCTCATTGATCCCGATCTCCGTACTCTCTCACTTATAAAGCTGGCAAATAGCGCAGAAATTGGCGCTAATGTTAGAGCAGAAATTGCCTACTCTCTGGCTTTAAACAAAAATGACATAATTTGGTTACTTTATGAGGCAAAACTGGACACTTAGATAAACTTTTAACGGAAAACGAGCTTCTTTCTAAAGAATAGTATGATTTAAATAAAGAGAATTATCAGCTTACATCTTCCCACTTGGTCCACTGATTCTTGGGCAATTGGTCTCCGTGCATCGAGAGGGTGTGAGCACGAGAGAGACGGATCTTGCGCTCGTCGAAAAGATGGGGTTCCTTTAATAATATTAATAATAATTGATAAAGAGTTAATTTGTATAGAATTATAATAGAGGTCCGACAAATGAGGTTCCTGTAAATGTGCTAGTAAACGAATAGAGATCAATGATATCATGACAAGAGAGGCCTCGCTAAAATAAATCATTTTTGCGTCCAACGTTCAATAAAGGATGATCGAAAAGTTAACCGGCCTTCCGGCAAGTTGTGTTCACCCTTGCTCTACTAAAAGACCGGAAGTTGGTTGAAACTATAGGGTATTCGAAAGATAGAAAGAGTCGCGGGTCTGAATTCTCGAAGAGACACAAAACTCTATATCATAGTAAAGTAAAGCCCGTGTCGCGTGAGCGTTAGTGTATGCTAGCTACAGTAAAAAAATATAATAGAAATTATCATAGTAAATAACCATATATCTTGACAATAGTAAAGGCTTTACCATCAACTATTTTGAATCTAAGAATGTCTTGAGAAGACTGTGTTTGAAACTGTTCGAGTGGTCATATACCAGTGCAGTGAAATTCTTCAAATAGCCACAAAAGTTCAAAAACATGCTACATTCTTGCCAATATCGGTAAAATAGCCTATTTCTGGTGAAAAATCTGAAATTATCAAGCACTCGGGCCGAAAAGGGCTCCCTTTTGTGGAATAATGCTCGGAGAAACTAAAAATACGAAAACCCGTGGTGCGTACTGCAAATTATAAAAAGAAGAAACTACCTTGAGGTTGAGACGTCTCAAAGCCTCGGTGACTTCGGGTGCGGGCTCGAAGTAGGTGTCATGGAACTGAAGACCGAACTCACGACCTGTAAAGAAAATAATAAAAACATACTCCAGTAAAAATCGCTGAATTGTCTGAAAAGTCTAGAAAACGGGCATCTTTTTAGAAGATACGGTTGCAACTGATGTGTGAATGGAGATCAACACTTAACAGAGTCGAGAATGTGTGAATTGAAAGAACACTGCGCACGCCGCCTCCTAATTACCAATCAGATAATTTCCTGTGTAAATTACACAAGATTACGATTTGATTATATAGATCAAGCAATGAAATATATAGATGGAACTATCATGAATCATGTTGAAAGAATGTTATACAATGATAAAGCGTACCTCCCCAGAAATAGTTCCACGAGAACTTTCGCAGAGCGTTGACTGCTGCGTTGTCGTAGGCGAATTTCACAGCTTTGGAAGCCGCCATAACTACCTATCAAGTTTCTGAAATACGAAGTTGAAAGTTTATTTATGGTAATCAACTAGCTTATTTATAAAACTAAGTTGAAATACACTGGGAATAAAGACACATAACCAAATAAAAAACAGCATTTGTGGATGTAAGAAGAAATACGACACTGATGCCGAAATCTTTAATTCGCGGCGAAGAATTTTACATAGTAGAAACTATCAATGCGAGTGATGATGAGCATTTTTTGCTTTTTTTTGGACGGGAGTTAAGACGGAGGAAGAAGTTGCGATGTGAACTTTACGGACTGACAATTAACTGATATTTTTCATAGTTCTCGACAGACAAACTAGTGGGATGAAGTTCTGAAGTTGTAGCACAATATTTCGGCCACTAAAATATGAAAACAATTAGTTCAAAACAAGGAAAACAGTGAATAAGACTTGAATTTAAACGAACGGGCGGTGAACTACCGTAGTCTTCCCGCTGACGTTGGACCAAAAATAGCTGTCAAATTTTGATTCTAACCGAACGGCAATTCCAACCGATCTCCGTTTTAACCGACTTATTCACCCTTGTTAAGAGTGGTAATTCGTTTATGAGTTGAGAGATCTCTTGTGAGTTATGAGTTCGAACAAGGTTGTTATCCTTGCTGGTACATATTCTAACGACCATGGAGAAAAAATCTGCGTTGAATTTACTGGTACTATGCTACTTATAGCTTCTGAATCTCCGCAACGATCGATTGTTGGACGTAGATTTCATAAGGTTTGGTAAAATAGAATATGGAAATGGAAATGAGTACTAACAATCTGATTTTGTCAGTTGTTTTTAAATATTTAAACCCCAAAGGGAAAGAAGGATCCGAAAGAACTCCAAGAACGCGAAAACGAGTTAGGTCAAACCAGGCGAGAAAAATACATGTTCACCCAGTTAGGCGCCAAATACGATATGGGATAGAGAAAATAGCATTTCGAACTTTTTTCCGATAAAAGCTGGCCAGTAAGTCTATATTCGGCTCAATTCCGCTCGGGTTTTTTTTAACTAATAAATTCACGAACCTATAATTATAGTTTTCTCTTTTTCGAGCTTTCACCTATTAGACTCACCCTGAACGGAAAATATAAAAAATAAAATGGAATATTGTGTATTCATAGTTTGTTCTATTTTTTGCGAACGTTCGACATAATACTATCATTGGCTCCATTGACATTCCGTTTTATCTAAACTATTTAACACGATAATGTTATACATTATTTTAATGACAAAACAATTGAGTATGTGTTTATTAGAAGAGCGCACATCACTATTGTAATCTATAAATATCTATTCGGTACGTTTCCAGTCTCGCGTCCTCAAGTTTGAAAGGTTTTCAAAAATACAATGATTGTATAGTTCGTTTCACCAATCGATGACTTTCTACAGTAATCTATCAGAGATTTAAACGCATTTATCTAGTCAACAAACAGAATTAAAGATTTACGGTTTTGTATGCTTGTAGTACCCAAAGTTGAAAACTGAATCACAAAGTTTAAACTATGTACAACACCTACAAGATATGATAAGTTCACTTAAAAGTTTCATTATCTTACTGTAGAGGGCTATTGTTTCGTGAAACAGACTATAACATAGTAGGTGACGTAACTTAGTTGTAGTTTAATATCTGCAACCGGGTTGCATGTGTAAAGACAGTTCGGTTGCTTTCCAAATGCAACCAAAAGCAACCAAATTGCAGTAAAAACAGGAAATTGTCCAAAAATTGAGTGTTTGGTTGCATTTGAAAAGCAACCAAAAGCAACCCGATTGCATCTGGAAAGCAACCAAATTTTCTTAACACATGCAACCCGGTTGCATTTTGGTTGCATGCAACCTGGTTGCATGTGTAAACAAGCAGTACATAACACAGCTCTCCAATCTTGCCTAAAACACAACGAACTCAAAATTTCGTGTTCCGAGTTTTGGGTGATTTCGAGTTTTTTTGGTTTGGGCATTTTCATGTCTCTCGACTCGAGGATTCTCCAGTTGTTTCGAGTCGAGTCGAGGCGAGTTGCGAGTGCGACATTGAAGACACCCGACTGTCTCAGACTGTCTGGGGCCTCATAGACCTCCTTGCTCTCTCGCTTTTGTAGTTTGCTGATAACAGAAGATTGACGCAACTGTTTATGTGAGGTACTCCTTGTACTCCGCTATCCCTTCAGGCATGGCGCAAATGTCGGACCCAAGTTTCATTTGGCCGCGAACCGAGAAATCTCAGATTCACAGGGAGAAGGACGATGAAAGAGCGAGGTTAAATCAGTATGACGTGTGAGCATAAATCAAAAATGTACAATGATGAAGTATACAGTTTCGGATGTTTATACACGTTATTCATTGTTGACCGTTCGTTCTACTCCCTACACGAATACAGAGCGGAAATAATACTATAGATGACCAAATAAAATTGTTGGAGTAATCTTCATCCAAAAAGCTTTACTTTATTGTGTAGAGAGTTACCCAATCTCCGTTGCAGTTTCATCTCCAACATGCTATTACTTACGAATTTCAACCGAGAAGCCGCGGGATCAAACCACTAGTATTAAAGAAGGACGATTATGTGCTCCAATCTCATCGCTGCAGTCCTTTAAACTGCAATACATCTTTCAATTGCAGTTTAAAGGACTGACGCGCCGAGATTGGAGCCCATATTCGTCTTACTTTAAGGGTCATTCAAGGAAAAGAGGCTAAAAATGTATGTAGTTTGATCCTTCTGCCTTTCAGTAGTAGTTCAAAGTGTAATTTACATCTGTTTACGAATATGTCATTATCACCAACTCAAACCCCCATTTTCCAGATGCTCTACTGTGACTGTACTTTGCGCTGTGTTGGCGCTCGTCTTTCTGACCTCGACTATGGTCCTGTCTTCTTTTATATGGGGATACAGCCTGGGTATGGGTTACAATGACCACGACAATAGGGAGGTAAGATATTTTCGTTAAATGTTTCGAAATCTTCCTTACTGCCTCACTTGCACTCTTTGTGTAACCTTAACTCTTTAACATAGACCTTTATATTCGTACTACAACTATAACAAATGTGTCTCTCTGGTCTCGCAATGTACTTTGCGTACATACAGCTTCACTGCGCTTTAGTATTAACTCTGAAGTATGATCAATCGATCCTGTCCCTTTTGTTTCCTAGACAAATTGAAAATCTAAATTCAGTCGATATGCATCTATTCTATTATAGTCGTTCCCAAGAGCGCTACCAGAAAAAAAAGAGAAACAATTCAACTAACTACCTGTCATCTCTCTTTCTCTATTTTTCCAGCATGACCTCTGACCTTTCATCAATCGATATCTATGTTTTCCATTACAGCCTCACCGACCGGATGCCCCAAAACCCTCGATGGATTGGCCCGAACCGTCTGGAAGTCTATACGCCCACTACAAAAAGGCCTCGGTTGCCTCGGATCACGGAATGTGCTCAGAAATAGGGAGGTCGGTTAGGGGTGGAGTTTGTAGTTTGGTCTATTGCGCTCTAATTTGGTTTGGTTAGGATAGTGGTTTGTAGTTTGGTCATCTCAGTTGTAGCATGGTCTTGAGGCAAAGAATATGGAATCAGCTAAAACTCACCAAAATCAAATTACAAACAAACCAGGTTGAAACAATAGACGTCTGCGGTATGCCCGCTTTGTCTTGAGTGCGTGCAATGTATGGCACTGTTATAGTTCGTTTCAACCATCGATAGCAGCCAGTTACAGTAGATTTTAGTGGGCGGAGTCAATTGTGTTGGAAAGTTTCCAACAGCTATCAGCCTAATCAAAATTGTGCACCAGCTGGGTATTGAACTCAGCGGCGATAGGTGGCATGGCGCCCACAAGCAGACGGCCATCGGAACACGATGGGCAAAACTAAAAACAGTGATATCCAATCACCTTTTTCAGGCCGTTTTTCAATGCTTATTTTATCGCACAAAAAGTTCTTTAAATTACTCCCCGATTTGGTGGTAACCTTTTGAAAACAAAAAATTGGCTGAAATCTTAAATAACCACTTTTAGATTTTTTATTTGCATTGAAAAGACTGGCAAGCTGCCAGATCAGTCGCCTGCAATGTAGGGTGCGCTCGACCAGCATGGCTGACTGCTATCGATGGGTGAAACGAACTATACGAAATCGGAATAGATAGTGCTTTTCGGATACCGCTTTAACTATACTTTGTGGCGTGAATAAATATGACCTTTCGCCTTTTGAAGTTTGCTAAACTGTCGCCAGAACATGTCGTTCTGATTTCTGACGCATATCGATAGATATTGATTTTCTCCAGAAATGTGCTGATGGAGGGTGGTAATGCTGTGGATTCGATGATAGCCAGTCTGCTGTGTATCGGAGTGGTGAATCCCCAGTCATCCGGGTTGGGGGGAGGATTCATCATGACCATGTACAATGCGTGAGTATCTCTATTTTCTGTCTTTCTCTCCCTCTCTCTTTCTCTCTCTCTCTCTTTCTCTCTCTGTCCCTCCCTCTCTCTCTCTCTTTCTCTCTCTGTCCCTCCCTCTCTCTTTCTCTCTCTCTCTCTCTCTCTCTCTCTCTCTCTCTCTCTCTCTTCATGTTTGTAGACTCCACTGCGCACTTTACGTGGCTTCACAGACGCGTGACACATATTGCATCCTCTGTACTTTTTCTACACTATTTTATTTCTCACTACGTTTACTTCAGCACACTATTTTTCTCTACCTTTTTTTACCCAGTAGTATACTGTATTCTCTGCTACTATAAACCAAAATCGTCTACCGTGATATTTCAAACCGTATACCCCGTGAAAAGTATTATCACTACCGTATACCACAGTCGTTCTGACCGTATTCCAAGTATACCACATTCTGTCCTTCTTCTCAATATGCCGCCGTGTTTCTTTAATCCACAAACCAAAATGTATTGTACCGTATACCGTTACCGTAACCCCCCATTTCAGATCCTCCGGTCGTTGTGTCTCCATAGATGCCCGTGAAACCGCTCCTTCAAAAGCTTCTGTCAACATGTACGTCGACGACCCTACACAGAGTGTTACAGGTAAGTATTCACAAATGCAACGGAGTACAAGAAGAGATAATTTTGCGTGTAACACATTTCAGCGGAGAATCTCGAAAATGACACCTCACATTTATAGTCGTCGCCAACAGAAAGGCGGGAGGCTACTGTATATCTCACTTTCCGCTGTGTACGCACACATGTCTTCGATTCCAAAAGCTTACCGATCATCTGCTCTAGTAGCGCAGTGGTTAGTGCCCTGCTACAAAACTTTTGCTCGCATGTTCGATTCCGGTGAGAGACAGTATAAATTTGGCACCCACTATATTTCGTGCTTCAGGATACCGAGCTATTGCTATTCCATCAGAACTCCATGGATTTTGGACAGTATTCAACAAGTTCGGGTCCAGAAAGGTGGGCACTGGACTATGAATATTTTATAGACATTTTACGAACAGTTAGAAAAATGTTTCAACGATCAACAGCTGTCGTAGGCAGTACAAAATTTATACATGAGTAAATGTAGGTATGTGGGTATGTTTCACAAGCTCACTACATATGATTATATTTTTTTACATTAGTATAACATTGACTTATTCGCAGGTTTCCTGGCGTCGGCTCTTCGAGCCTTCTATCCGCTTAGCCATGCAAGGATTTCCGGTTTCCTCATTTTTGGCTTCAACACTTGTAGAGAAAGAAAAACAGATTCAAGCTGAACCCACACTGGCGTACGTTTTTAAACGTTTTCAGTAATTTTCAGAATGATCCAGTAATAATCAACTCAAAACTTAACTGTCCTGTTTTCTACATTATTTTAACTTGTCTGACTTGGTTCACTTCACGTCATTTCTAAGCATAGTGTCAACTTCATTATGATAGTTTGACCCAAAAATCTTATATTCTACAGTAATTTATTCTTCAGAATCAGATACACGGTTTTCGTATTTTTCTAGTGAAATCTTCATCGACCCTTCCACCGACCGAGTCTACGAAGAGGGAGATATTCTCAAGAGGAAGACTTACGGATTCACATTACAGGTACGTATCACTTCTTTGTCATTCCCATCAATCTAATCACATCAGATTAGTTTTGAATTGCTGAGCTTTCAGTTTATATACTAGAAGTGAAATGATAGTCACGTGAAGTTAGCATTCTAATTAGGCATCGTGCACTTCGTTTCTAAGTTCTGCTGTGTTTAACAACATTTTTGACCTGATTATGCAATTGACTGACATGTCCCAAGCTTGGTTTTTTTGGCAGGCCTCTGTGTTTTTAGTAAAAACTGAATCAGAAGAGATTACTGTAAAGTGTCGAGGCTGAGTGAAAGAAAGTATAGGGTTTTCTCTCACCGAACCCAATACGGTGTAGGTATAGTTCGCACATTTCCCAACTGGACTTGGGCAGCTGGCCAATGAAATTTCAAGGCAGTTTTTCAATATGTTGAATGACTTCAAAACAATAGAAAGTTATGTGAAGGGTTGTTACCCTTTATTATAATTCGTGTCCAGGAAAACCTTCTGTAAAATATATGTTTTCTCTGAATAACAGTCTTCCAAAGTTTTTGGCACGTTGCCAACAAGTCCAGTTGGGAAATTGGAGCACTATAGCTTGATCCCGCTGTGTTAGTAGTTTGACCCCCTTGCTTTCAATCGATATCCGGGAAATATGGTAATGAGATCAAACTACAAACTGCCTGTGGTGATCCGGAATACCAAACCTGTTTTTCTCCTATTTTCAGTTACTAGCCAACTCTCCGGACCCAGTGGAACTATTTTACAAGGGCTGGTTGGCACGCATTATCGCCTCTGAAATCACTGCAAACGGTCAGTCAACTATAGGTGCTAAACACATTCGCCAAACTTTGCACGCAAATCGTGTTATAGGGAAAATTCATTCGGACTACATTATACTGTTGGTCAATTGCACAGTCACGTGAAGCGTTAAACACATCAGAACTTCGAAACGTGCAATGACAACGTGCACGATGCGTTATTAGATATTAAGTTTATTTCTAGTATAAGGCTGAGGTTTCACTGTGTCAGAGTATCGAATGAAAATTTTGTTCCAGGAGGCCTGATTGACCTCGAGGACCTATCGAACTACAAGACATCGATACAAGAGAAACCTCTCATCGCAGGTACCGGTTCACAGGCTCACTCTTTTGATTCAAGAATCAAACTGTTAATTAACTTTTGGAATTGTAGAGGTCTCTAGAAAAAGTCTTGTTTTAAGAATGGATATAACCTCAAAAAACTCAAAAATATAACCAGGCTTAGTCGATTTCCTTCCTAAGTATACTCCAACATCATACAGTCAATGAGAACAGATCGAAAACTGTGAATCGGCGTGGCCTAATTTGATTCCCCTCCCAGATCTCCTGTCCGACTATGAGATGTGTGGCCCTCCCCCTCCCTCTTCGTTCGCCGTTACACAGAGCATCATCGCCGTCATGGCAGGTATGCCAACGTTCCATTTTTGAGAGTGACACCTAAACGAGATGGCTGAAAGTTATAGTTTAGTGCAATTTAAGATCTTGTATTGTTGAACTCGTTGCGCGAAAAACATGAAGCAAAAACCTTTAAGTTTAACGAACTGTATCTTGGCGGAATGTGAAAGCAGAGAAGATAAGTTTATTGGAAGAAAAATACGATTACTGTAGCTATCCCTTAACTCAACTGCTCTAGAATTTGGCGGCGACTCGCCGGCGACATGGTAGGGGTCGGCAGAGTGTCGCCGGCGGGTCGCCTGCGACTATTTTCGGGTCATTCACACTAAAAGTTCTATATAGTAATAAGATACCGAAACTGGTAATTTTACAGAGAATCAGAATGTTGTATATACTTATCGTCGCCGGAAGAAAAAACGATGAGATTCACGGCTTCATTGTTCATGTATAAACATGTCACCCACCTAGAAACTACAAGTATACGTATCTGATTAACATTTATCTTATCCAGGCGACCCGCCGGCGACACTCTGCCGACCCCTCCATGTCGCCGGCGACTCGCCGTCAAATTCTAGAGTGGAACACGTCAACTCGAGTGAAAATCGAGTTTTCCGTTGCAGAATTCTATTCCGGAGGTGGTGTTGAACTGACCATCTCACAAAACACACTATACTCCTCCATTACAGTTTTGTCTCGAACATAAATATAACTGAAACGTCAAATATTTGTCAAACATGCATGCTTTGCTAAGTTTTCCAAAACAATCAATTCTTTCCAGAATTCTACTCCGGGGGCCGTGTTGACCTTGATGACCCCCTCGTTTATCATCGACTGATCGAGGCTGAGAAGTTCGCCTACGCTAAACGAACGGCCCTGGGAGACGTGGACTTCGTGGCGACTTCTAAGACTCTTGTCGCTAATATGACTACTAAGTGAGCATATTTTCAATAAACTCAAAATAGACATAGCAACGTGAATGAGAAAAATGGGTTTTGGAGTGTGAACAAAAAAAACAACAGGGTAATATCGCAACCAGTGTTTTACGTGGATTTCCTAAAACTGAGATGCGATAGAACGAAAGAACATTATATACAAGCTGCTGTTAGGGGTTGGTCTAGATGGCAGTCTAAAGTTGTACATGAGGGCCTCATGTTTGTAGTTGGTTCATTTTTCAATCAAAATACAACCTAGATTCTGTCAAGTATTCTCATTTCCAGTGCGTACGCCAAATGGATTGCTTCAATGATAAAGGACACTGCCCAACCACAAGAATACTACTTGGGAAGGATGACGTCACAGGTGGGAGAGAACATATTTGGAAATCAAACATTTGGGACTGTTGGATAACGTCCGTGAACCGCGTGGACAGCGTACCGATCAATAGTGTACAGGCTGTTCTGAGTGCGTATGCTAGACGATCCCGGCACCTTCATCCCATCGTGCGTCTCTCGCTTTGCCTCACTCTTTCTTGTCTCTAACATTCCGGCGGGATGTAAGAGCAGAGCAATAGCGTATGTTTGAGGAGACGCAGGATGGGATGAAGGTATCGGAATCTTCTAGCGTACGTACTCTGGCGCGGGACCATTCTTGCTGCTTCGTCGATTCGGCTATTCTCGGTCGTTGAGGAAGAAAATAGAGAGTATTCAGAAACCGAACAATCCAAATAATCGATTGAAACGAAAAACACAGAAATAATTGATGGCTTCATTATTTCCTTCCATGAAACTCATCATAAACTTACAGAAACCGGACCATGGTACGTCGCACGTTTCTATAATCGATACGTATGGAAACGCCGTCTCCTGCACGTCCACAATTAATACATAGTGAGTTAACTATTAATCAGCATTTCCCTAATTCTCTAAAGCAAACCTAAATGATGTTTGTTGCCCCATTCCGCTGTGTTTATAGGTTATAGCCAATTCTTGTTGATCCCTGGTCAAAATTAATGGCTCTTTGTAGAATTAAAATATAGTTGCCATTCTCCCCATAAAGACAGCAGAGGGTTCGATTGATTGAGCGATGCGGGGCGAGCGGTCGTTGATTATCTGCCAGCAGTTGAGAGAGTGTGTAGATCAATGATACGCAGACGAAGTGGCCGCTCGCCAAACCCCGTCCCATACAAAGTCGATGGTACGGTGTCCACCACGGTTTGGAAAATCCTATACTACGACGATTGTTGCATTATTAAATTTGCTCAATCTTCTGCCAGTTCGGTTGTGGGCAACTATGTTTAGCTGATCTAGCCTAGAACTTCTGGATCAGTGCAGCCGCAACAAAAGATGTTGACACTTGTCTGACCTGATTTTAATATTTCTAGTTTCGGATCCAAGCGGGCCTCTCCTACCCTTGGTATTATTTGGAACAATGAAATGGACGATTTCTCTACCCCGGGAGCCTCCAATTCATTCGGTTTCGCGCCTTCTAAGACCAATTTCATAGCTCCAGGCAAAAGACCAATGAGCAGCATGTGCCCAACTGTTATATACAACAAACATGACAAAAAGGTTGGCAAAGTTGTTCGTTTTTGTCGATTTAGAGAAATACCGCAGCATTTGTGATTTGAAACTAGGTCGGAAGTTTGGGAAGGCAGTCAACCATTTTAGCCTACTTCATGCCTGCATATACTTCTACAGTATGACAAGAGAACCTATAGACAGTTTCAATCCCGTTTCAAAACTTGACATGACCATAAACCTTTCATTTTATTCTCTTCTAACATGAGCGAATCGAGTGCGAGATCGAGATTTTTTTTAGGTGAAAATGGTGGTGGGTGCCTCGGGTGGTTCTTTTATCATTTCCTCCATTGCACAGACGGTCGTCCGAACACTTCTTTTCAACGAAACTGTCAAGGTAGGTCAACGAATAATCGATATGTTTAGGTCATTAGAGAATTGGATTCACTCATTTACGAACTAAAAAGTGGAACTTTTTGTCATTTTCTCGTCCAAACGACAACACCTACACACAGGAAACAAACAAATGATTTATGGAAATGTTTTTGTTTTTGAATAACCTCATTTCCAGCCTCTCGCATACGGCATACCTAATATGTTGTTAGTACAGGAGTAATTTCTATGACCTATGGGTTTTTATGAACTTCTTTACAAATGTAATTTTTATTCAGGAAGCAGTGGATGCTCCCCGACTCCACAACCAGTATCTGCCCCATGTTACAGAATATGAACAGAAAGCTCCGAAGGTTGGATTGGGAGATGAATCTCAGAACTTGAATATGATATCTGAACAAGTTTGAGTGGTGGTTTTATCACCACAGAGTCACGTAACCGAAATTCCACAGGATTCAAACTATAATCACAAAAGGGCGCCAAAAACTACTCACTTTCAGCTCTTTCTCACTATCGCTTCTACACTAAACGACTGGTTACAGTATAGTTTACACCATTCCTACTGAGACTCCTACAGTAACTTTGCAAACTTTCCGAAGGCTGTTGTGAAGCTGAAAATTAAGTTCATGAAAAAAGCTCCCGTATATTTACCTCACCTAAGACGAGAAGGAGGTACGGAAATCCTGAACTTCTCCGATCAAAAGCAAGTGAGCAAAACGGCTTCGAATTTTCAAAATCCTACTGTAGGAGTCTCAGTGGGAATGGAAAAGACTACATATAGATATAGAAAAACGCACCACAACTGAGGTTACCTTTGACCCATGTTGTTTGAAGCACTTATAGATGAAACTACAACCGAGAACTGGCATTCCGATCCCCACATAGTTCAGTACTTTTATCATTTCATACTGTCGTAACCAATTTGAAGGAATGAAGTTATGGTTTCCAGAAACTAGTCGAGGCACTGGTGTCCAAGTACAAGCAGAACATGCAGTCGGTAGATCAACAAAAGTCTGTGGTACAGGTGTCGGAAGTGAAAGCGAATGGTTCGTTTCATTCCAAGTTAGGAGAAGTTCTTTTTGATTCACTTTCATACTTTGGTGTTCAGTTCTCCATTTTTATTACCTAAAGCTAGTTGAGTAGTTTCTAAAAAGTCCTTTTTTAGTTGAAAAATGTGTTTGAATATTCAATGTGAAAGATTATGGAATAATGTAACACTTTTGTCATGAAGTTGTTCAGGCTTCATCTACAGCAACAACGACTTTCGAAGAGAAACACCCAACTACCCGACCGGGTTCTGATCCTTTGTTTACGGTGTTCGTTCTTTGTCTGTGTCATACATTCAAGAGACACGACGTGTAAATTGAACTTGTCTTAGTCATAAAAATTCTCACATTTCTTCTTCATGAAATTAGCAGTCAGATTGATAAAAAAAATTCAATAAGAAAGTTTCAATATTTATTCGACACAGTCATGTATTCGACACATAGAACTAACATGAACTAATGTATCAAATGGTGTTCTCTCATCTTCTTGCTTCATGTGTATTTTGACCGAGGAAAAGCCAAGGTTCCGAGCGCAAAGGAACAATGTCAGAATTGACGTGCAGTTGAGGTTATGGAACTTCAACTTCACGTCAAGTCTGACATTGTTCCTTTGCGTAACTTAAGAAAGTTAAGTTTATAAGTTAAGTTGAAGGCTATATGAAAGTTTATAGTATCTAAACTTCAGTATTAGATTTTAACTGTATTATATGAAACAATCATTATTGTGTTTTTCTCTGTCCATTTAACACATCTTATTTCGTCTATCTTTAATTTTTTTATCTCTTCAAATAGATGAGTTTCCATATTCAATTGTTACTCGGTTCTACTCGGTTCAGTTTGACTTTCCATTTTGTTTCACCTTGAGGACATATTTTTATTTCTTGTACACAAAAACCTAAATACAAAACAGCAAGTTCCATACACTTACTACAGGCGGAAAACTATTATTAGTGGAACAATATGTGAAATTACAAGAAAAGTTATTTTCAAAACGAATGAACTTTTTCTCATAAGAATCAAACTGCATCAATGAAGTGTAGTTGTGTCAAGCTCTGAATCGGAGCACCGATAGGAAAATTTTTAGAGTTTTTAACATGCGATTTAGCAGTTTATCGGAAAATGGCAAAGACCGCTCAAACCTTCAAACAATGATTTTCTCTCTAGGAAACATATGCACAATTCGAGAGAGAGAAAGAAGCAACATTCGCGTCTCAAAAACAAAATATTATAACCAAATTAGCTCGACTGACTGCGGAACCACTAGTGGAAAAACGAACGAACATTGTTCAAAACATCAAAACATCACTACTTTACGTAATACTTTAATTTACAACTAATTTACAACCATATGCTCATCATGCAAACGCCTCCCGTTTCATACGTCTTCGTCTTCTAATAGTTTACAATGTTAGTTACAAATCACATTATCACGTGAAAGGTGAGGTCAAAAACGTGAAAGTACACGTTTGTTCACGTTTACAAACGTTTCACGTGACTTCCATTCACTCCAACTATATGAATTTAGTACAAAGAGTCACAACCAACAAACTATTACAAAAGTGAGAATCATTCTGACTAAGGGAATTCTGATTTACACGTCCAGCGGGTCGAATACCCTCGTCCAACCAATATATCGAACACAGACAAATAAAAGACACCGTAATTTCAGGATCAAAACCCGGCTGGATAGGTGGCGGTTTTCCTTCGGAAATCACTGTTGCCGTGGATGAAACCTAGAACGAGAAAATATATTTTTTTTCTAAAATTGACCACGTTTGAAGACCTGATAAACAAAAACAACTTGGAATAACACCGAGAGCGAACCATAATTTTTGAAAGAATGCAAGTTATATTTTGGCCGAAAACTTGTAACCCACCAGAAGAAAGTTTGTTTATTTTATGAGTTTTTCAACGAAAAGCTTAGAAACGTTCATGAAGTTGATAAAATGTTCTCTGTTAAAAGTAATAGTTTACCAAATTTGAAATGAAACTAACCGTCCGGCTTTACTTCTAGTACTTGTACCACGGACTTTTGTTGTTCTACCGAACTCATATTCTGTTTGTATTCGGACACCAGCGCGTCCACCAGTTTCTGGAAATTAGATCGTTTATTGAAATTATAGGCATTCACACAATACCAGTTAGAAGAAACTGGTTATTTTTGTTGTATTGACAATTTTTAGTAGTAGTTTCACCTGTAAAAGGGATAGGGAATAAGTATCTGTCGCTCAGGGAAAATTAGGCAAAAATGGTTTTTCTCTTGATATTCAAGGGAATGCATGTTCGATTTGTAGTTCATTCTGTAGAAGACATTGAAATTAACCTAAATACCTAATTTTTCTACAAAGTATCTCCGAAACCAACCATGGGTGCCTTGTGTTCGTATTGGGTAACATGGGGCAGGTATTGATTGTGGAATCGGGGAGCGTCAACTGCTTCCTGAATAAAATGGTTTGAAAATCGATAATCATAAAACATCCAAACAAAATATTTCCATAAGTCACTTTCTGGCTTGGTGCTTTCTGTCGAAGCATGGGCAAAAAATTGCACTTAGTGGTTTGTAAACCTGAAAACTTGTTTTACAATAACAAGTATATACATCGATTTTTCGTTGACCTACCTTGACAGTTTCGTTGAAAAGCAGTGTTCGGACGACGGTCTGTGCAATGGAGGAAATGATGAAAGAACCACCCGAGGCACCCACCACCATTTTCACCTGCGAAATGGAATGAATGAAGCTAAAAAATTTCACCTCAAAATCAAACAACTAAATCAAATTCTGACACTCTTTGTTCGACAGTTCATTTTTACACTTGTTGAGAAACATAATACTTGGTTAAATCTCAACCATTTTGATATTATTTCACTTTCGGAACCAAATATTGTGCATCTTTTTCTTAGTTGCTGCTTTCCAGATCTTCATACAGTATTGGGGTTAAATATAGTGCAATTACTGATATCTTTCAATTTTAAGTTCGTTTCTGCATATAGTCTTAAAACCTATGAACTGAAATTTTATCACCTTCCCTCACCTCATTGTCGTTCTTGTTATAAATAATGGTGGGGCTCATGCTGCTCATTGGTCGTTTGCCTGGGGCTATGAAATTGGCCTCAGATGGTGCGAAACCGAAGGCATTTGAAACTCCGGGGGTGGAGAAATCGTCCATTTGGTCATTCCAAATGATACCCAGGGTGGGGGAGGCGCGCATCGAACCGAAACTGGAATGAACTGATTTTCATATAAAACTGAACACTATACTATAAGTGAATTGAATTGTAAATCAGCATTCTAACAAGGCGTCGTGCACTTTGTCGATGGACGATTTTGAGTTCTGCTGTGTTTAACCTGTTTCTCGTGATTGTGCAATTAACGAACAGTATAGTCACTTTTGCAAACAATCACAAGCGTGAACAGTAGCTATGCTCTAGGATACACAATTCCATGACTCGTTGGATCAAGAGCCCTCCTGTGGACTTCGATCATGACAGCCAATAAAACAAACACGCCAACTCATACGTCGAAGTTCACATAAAAGACAAATAGGTCAGACAAACAGTGAAACAAGACCTTCGTACTCACATTTGATTGACAGTTGACGTACAGGAGACGGCGTTTCCAAAGGTATCGATTATGGAGACGTGCGACGTGCCGTGGTCGGGGACCTGAAACCGATTTAAGGATTTAAACTGAATCAGCTAACTGTGTTTCTACAACTTATACGATTCTAACGGCCTCTTGTTATGATAAACTAAATTGACAATATGTTTCAATAAAAAACCGTATGTATCTCAAATCTCCCCTATCTCCATGAATTTCAGCATCATTCGCAGCTTGTACAAAGCAGAATTTGTTGAAAAGCGTAGTGACTCGGGGCAACCAAAACTGAGTGCACAAACAAAGTCAAATAGTATCAGTGTGCTCGTGAAATTTCTAACAGAAGCTTCCTGGATTGTTTTCTTCTCCTTGAACCGAACACCATCTTACCGGGACATTACGAACGTGCGAAACGAAATATGGCAGCTCAATCAACAATTGTAGCCTGTACTGAGTATGAAGTGTGAACGCAGTCTGTGGGTTTGCCAGTTGTGTGCCAATATAGTCTTTTCCATTCCTACTGAAACTCCTACAGTAGGATTTCGAAACTTCCAAGCCGTTTTGCTCACTTACTTTTGATCGGAGAAGTTGAGGATTTTCGTACCTCATTATCCTTCTCAGGTAGAGTAAATATACGAGAGCATTTTCCATGAACTTAATTTTCAGCTTCACAACAGCCTTCGGAAAGTTTGTAAGGTTACTGTAGGAGTCTCAGTAGGAATGGTGTGAACTATAATTGTGCAACTTTGTGAACAACGTGAACAGAACATAAGTGGAACAATGTCAGACTCACCGTACTGATGTTAGTATTGGACTAAAAAGGTGTTAGTTGTTGTTAGATGAGCGTAAACATGATGTTAGTTGCATTAGAAACAGAGAAAATGGTTCGCGGGAAAACTGGATAGTAGAAGTAGCCGAGGAAGGTGGATTTTGGCTAAGAGATTAACACACTTCGATTAGGTTATTCACCTTTCCTCTGTGAATGAGTGTCTGACTTGAAAACAAATAATTTTTTTGTATGGTACATGGTTCACATTTCAATAAAACTCGTGTTTCTCAAAGTTTTTTCAAACATCAACTTGAGAAAAGTATTTGCCCCCACCTGCGAGGTCATATCTCCCAAGTAGTATTCTTGAGGTTGGGCGGTGTCTTTGATCATTGAAGCGATCCATTTAGCGTAGGCACTGGAAATCAGTTATGGTACGATGATTGAGTATGAGTTGTATTTTGATGTGCGCACAGAACATCATCAATCACTACAATACTGGTATCGAACTACTACCCAGCAGCTTCTCGGTTCTGATCGACAGCTATGCTAGCTCGTTCTTGTCTATTTGATTGTCTATCCATATTTGTCTATTCAAATGTTATTTTTTTAATGAGGATAACTTTTGTTTCATGCAATACTTTATTCCGTGAAAAAAATTGAAAAAAAAACACACGTAAATCGGTCGTGTTGGAACGTTAGACCCTGATGTTCCACACTTCTATTCATGTTTCTACTATACACACGTCTTCTTTCAAATAAGCTGCAGTGAAATCCTACTGTACGTAGAACTTTGTACACTCGCTGTGATTACCCAAGCGTAACGTTAACAAATCTATTCTTACTTTGTTGTCATATTAGCCACCAAATGCTTGGATGTGTCCACAAAAGCCCCGTCTCCCAATGCCGTTCTCTGTGCGTAGGCAAACTTCTCCGCCTCAATCAGACGATGATAAACGAGGGGGTCGTCCAGGTCAACTCTGCCCCCGGAGTAGAATTCTGGAATGGAGTTCACTCTAATATTTTTCATCAAAGTACAGGTTCGCGTGGCTCGGAAGTGGTTTTCAAGTCAGTCCACGTGGTTTAGATAAAATATGGGCTATGATGCTCGTATCTTGTTATACTGTTTGATGAGTTTGAACAACTTCTATATTGCTTTCAGATACAACATCTGGCGGCGTAGCAATCCCTCCAATCTCATGAGAAGTTCAAATGAGTTTCTCATGAGACACCTCATGAGCTACTCATGAACTCTCAATGTTGTAGCATAGCAATCGATAGAATCTCATGAGGAGCTCATGCGAATAGCTCATGAGGTATCTCATGAGATTTTTGAGGGACTGCTACGCCGCCTGCAACACTTTGGCGAGAGGATTATTTGAAAAATGTTGGTTGAAAAAGGTCAAAGGAAATTATGAGAGAAATAGGTACTATAAAAACATTATATTCATGCCATTTGTTTCAGATGTTCTTTTGAAAAATAAAACTCTCACATATAGTGATTGCAAAATTTATTACTTTCTGTCTCTCGCCGGAATCGAACCCGCGAGAAAATGATTCGTAGCAGGGCGCTAACCACTGCACTACTAGAGCACAATCGAAGTCGAAGACATGTGTGCGTACACAGCAGAAAGTGAGATAAACAGTAGCCTTCCGCCTTTCCATTGGCGACGACTATACCTGCCATGACAGCGATGATACTCTGTGTAACCGCGAACGAAGAGGGAGGGGGAGGGCCACACATTTCATAGTCGGAGAGGAGTTCTGCCAAGATACTCAAATTAGGCCACGCCCATGAAGATGGATATTCAGACACAGCAAAATAAGGCGACACGACGTTTCGAAAAAAAGTATGTCTGTAGTTTGTTATCAACTAGCCCCAGATGAAATATGATAACTGCTTTCTCATGCCATTTTTAAACTACCATAACAATACAGGAGTTAATTCATAGCACGGAATATCAAAGTATGAAAAGTTTCTATATCACATCTCATGCACTCATCTGGCAATTACGAACAGATACTGAAGGTCTCTACGAGTATCAGGAACCGACTATACCTGAGATGAGAGGTTCCTCTTCTACCAGGGTTTCGTATTTTGATAGGTCATCAATATCGACATGACCTCCTGAAATATAATTGTAGTTTGTATTCAAAGAGAAAAGGCTCGATCCAGTTTTCCGGAGTGGTTCCGGAAAACTAAGAAACATAGGTTTTCTATAACGATAATGATGGCATATGGGATTTGTCAAACCGTTGTGGACACTGTATCATCGATTTTCTGAGGGCGAGATTTGGCGAGGGGCCAGTCTGCGTATCACTGATCTCACACTATCTCAACTCCTCGCAAATAATCAACGACCGCATGCCCCGCATCTCAGACAATTCCCAGCCAATCGGCCAGCCACTTTTTCATTGGCTGAACGAGAGAGTGTGCAGGTCAGAGAGACGCCGACTGTCTTAGCCTGTCTGCGCGTCATTGACCTGCATGCTCTCTCGTTTTTGTAGCTGGCCAATTGCAGAAAACTGGCGCGAATCGTTCCGAGATTTTCTAAGGGCGAGATTTGGCGAGGGGCCAGTCAGTCTTCTGCGTATCATTGATCTCACACTCACTCAACTCCTCGCAAATAATCAACGACCGCATGCCCCGCATCGCTCAATCAATCGAACCCTCTACTGTCTTTATGGCGAAAACGCATACACATTCTGATTTTCTTCCGCTGCGTAAGTTACGAATGCATACTGTATGAGGTTCCTGGGAGAGACCGAGACCATCGTGAAAACATTTTGATACGTAATTCCGTAATCTAGGCTGTATTTCACTAACCGTTTCCGGTTATTTCCGCAGCAATGGTCTGTGCCATTCCTCCTTTGTAGAACAGTTCGATAGGGTCAGATGAGTTGGCGATCAGCTGCAAAAGAGAGGGTTACATCAATTGACAATGATGATTTATCACGCACCTGATTGATTCATGTTTACGTTAAACTACATTGAGTAATTGAACTTTTCTAGATGTTGTTATAACTATATAGGGGGTGCCAAACTTATAAACTTTTGTCTCTCGCCGGAATCGATCCTGCGAGCAAAAGATTCGTAACTGGGCGCTAACCACTGCGCTATTAGAGCATATTACCCGTAAGCTTTGAAACCGATCAGATGTGTGCGTACACAGAGGAAAGTGAGATATACCTTTCCGTTGGCGACGACTATAATTACCTGTAATGTAAATCCGTAGGTCTTCCTCTTGAGAATATCTCCCTCTTCGTAGACTCGGTCGGTTGAGGGATCGATAAAGATTTTACTGAAAAAACTGAGTAAAGAATTAAACTTCACGTTTTAACGTTTTGTTTTCACAAATATACACCTTTTGTTTGAGTAAGTATTTCTACGAATTTGTAAAAAGCCAATTGAGTTTAAAGCAGGACGTGTATGTGGACCAATCCCGTGTCAACGGTCCTTTAAACTGTAATTGAAAAATGTATTGCAGTTTAAAGGACTGAAGCGTTGGGATTGAACCACATAATCGTTCTTTTCAATGCTGAACTAGTATAAATTCAAGTTTATGTTTTTGTTACAATATACTTTGTAAACATACGCCAACGTGGGTTCGGCCTGGATCTGTTTTTCTCTGTCCGAGAATTTGGCTGCCAAATCAGAAGAAACTGGGAATCCGTCTATTGCCAGGCGGATCGAAGGCTCGAACAGACGACGCCAGGAAACCTGAGAAGAAATGCATTTGAAGTGTAGAAAACAAAAGAAGCGCTCTGTATTATCAATGTCTACTGCACAGACTGGTTCGTTTGATTTCAGCGCTCATTCCTCATGTACCTAGAAAGATCAACAAGCAACAACGGTACTAATAAAGCGAAATATCAAAGCTTTTTGTACTAGACAATTCTCATGGGACTTAGCCGTGGAAAATCTGGTACCAAGTCTTGAGGTAACAAACTCCGGACTAAGTACCCCCCCAAGTCCCAGATTCTGAAAACGAAACTTCTTCATCTTTTGACAGAAGAAGAGGAAATATATGCACTTAGATCTAATTTTCGCTCCAATTTCCATTTTTTCATTCAAAATTCAATTTTATTCACTCAAAACCGCAATTTTGCCGCATTGAAGACTCAGAAACTGGCGCGTGGCATTGACTCTTTGAGCCACGCGGGAGCCTACAAGCCACGCCCCTTTATGTACCCTTCTAACTACCCCAGGTTCTGTGTGAGTAGGTCGATCTCAATGCACGCCATTATTCACGAGTTGTGACATTTGAATGAATCGGGCGCAGCGCGGAGCGCTGCGCAGATTAGTTTTTGTTCAAAGGTCTGCAGACATTAGAAAACAGTTTATTACAATTCTTCTTCAAAGTACGTCGACCATTTCCCTAGATATTTGCATGAATTACTGAAGGGCAACACGTCTACAAGAAATTAAGTTCACGTTCCAAGAAAAAATTTGTTGAGAGGAGTTAGAGGACCCAACGTCTCGCAGAAATGGCTTCCGTGCGGGGCGGCGGCGGCGGCGATAAAAGTGTCCGCCTCCTCAAACCTCGGCATAGTTTTGCTCAAAATCAACTTTTTCCGAAATTTCTCACACTGTTAAAAAGCCATAAAAAAGTTGAGGTATACGTATTTTTCAGGTATGTCGTAAATTTGAATATTACGTGTGAGACGACCGAAAATGGTTGCGCAAAAATTATGGATAGACCGGTTTTGTGAAAATAAAAATGAAAGAAGAGTTTAACGTGTAGTAGGAAGACTTTTTCCAATGGAGATCTCATGACAGGCGGGTACAGCTTGGTTTTCATTCCTATTCACATGTCTGAAGGGCGGATTGGATAAAAGCTATTTACCATTTACGCACGGCGAACAGAGGTTCGATTCCTGCCTGGAGCACAAAATTTGCTATTACTTGAACGAGGTTACAACTACACCAAACGTTCTGAACTACGGCGCGGTTTAAAACTCCAATAGAAAAACATAATATTCCTTGTTTAGATTATTGTTCAAAAATATCATTTTTATCAAAAATGACCGTTACTTCGTAACCATAGAAAAAGAGTTCAATCAGTATAAAAAACGAGTGTGAAGAAAGTAAAGATTAGTTTTGGATAAACATGTACAAGAAATATAAAAGAAGTGCAATAAAAATGTTTTGAGGAAAATGCTACTCTCGCTTCTCTTGAAAACAACGGAGTATAAGCTAGATAGATTATTGTGAGTCGCGTTCAGAAGTTTTCTTCCGGTAACAAAAAACTCGGTATCCTTTTTCTGAAATTTTAAACCGAGCGAGATTAGCCTTTTTCTCAAAATATTTTTATTGGACTTCTTTTATATTTCTCGTACATGTTTATCCAAAACTAATCTTTACTTTCTTTACACTCGTTTTTTATACTAATACAGAATAGTTTTTGCGCTGAGCACCACTAGTTTTTGTTCAGTTTGCGTTTTCACTCATTTTCAGCCGACCTTTTTGGATCCGAATCTGTTAAAAACTGTCCAATATCCATGCAGTTCGGAGGGGGTGGCGATAGCTCGGTATCCTGTAACAGAGTTAATCATGAAATTGCGTGTTTCGCTCAATTTTTTTTTCGATACTTCCAAGACTAGAACTCAAAGTTCGATAGATCAGAATCAATACGATTGAAAAGGAAAAACAAACCGGATACACTCTGAGAAGGGTCGCTGACGAACATTTCGGCAGACGCTCTGGCCGGGGCTGTTTCACGGGCATCTATGGAGACACAGCGACCGGAAGAGCTGCAAAAGGGTTTCAATTAACGCTTTGGTTCAAATCTGCCAGGAGTTTGAATGCTTTCGCAACGGACAACAACAAGGGACGCGTCGCGGTTCGCGAGAAACAGTGTGCAGAAGCAAGAGAGCTCGCCCGCGAATTTTAAGTATTTTCAAAATCTACAGTGACATTTCATGCGTCGCGGTCGTGCAACAGGCCAAATTTCATTGCACTAAACTGAACGACCTCAACACACCGTGATACGGTAGCAGATTCTACGCCACAACGAAATTAGGTGGAGAGGATGACACTATAATATAGTTCATTCACTCTTATATATTTGTAGTCACAGTACGCAGTGGTGAATTCTCATGACCACAAGGACCAAGAGGAATATAATGAGCTGAAAGAGGCGAAGAGAGAGAGAGAGGAGAAAGAACAAGGACAAAACTGAAAAAGAGAAAAGACGATGAGGAGAAAGAAATAGAGAGAAAGAGAGAGAGAGAGAGAGAGAGAGAGAGAGAGAGAGAGAGAGATACTCACGCATTGTACATAGTCATAAGGAATCCTCCCCCCAACCCGGATGACTGGGGATTCACCACTCCGATACACAGCAGACTGGCTATCATCGCATCCACAGCATTACCACCCTCCATCAACACGTTTCTAAAGGAAATCAATATCAATCGATATACATCAAAGTGATTGGTATTGGTGGCCAGTGAGGTACAAAATGTAATTTCAAGCGCTACCCGGTATGCTATTGTATACACTGTAACTGCACGTACTGCAAGACGGAGCACGTATATAGACTTTGTTCCAATCTGATGCCGTATTCAAGAGATTACAGTTCCTGTCAATCCCAAACTGCGTTTTCTCAGACATACGCTATTTACTGCTCTTACATCCTGCCGATATACAATTTGCGCAAAACGAATAGGCGATGTAAGAGACGCAGAGAGAGATGATGTCCAACGTACGTACTGTGTTTTCACTTTGATGTCAGTACGTTTTGAGCAGAATTTGTACAATCAATCTGTGCTTCAGATCATACCACAACTTCAATGGCAAAACTACAAACTTCACCCCTAACCGACCTCCCGATTTCTGAGCACATTCCGTGATCCGAGGCAACCGAGGCCTTTTTGTAGTGGGCGTATAGACTTCCGGATGGTTCGGGCCAGTCCATCGAGGGTTTCGGAGCATCGTCACGGAACGGCTGCAACGGAAAACATTTATATCGATTGATGGTTAGTCTGAGGTCATGCTTGAAGAATAGAGAAAGAGAAGCGACAGGTAGTTGGTTGAAATGAGGATTTATTGTGATTGATATGTTGAGCAAATTGTACTCTACCAAATTGGACAATAAGTCAAAAATTTGCGTTCATTGTCAGCTGGTTGATGGAAATTTCAGGGAAAAGAGGTGAGAACTTTTTGAGCTGCGTCTCTGTAATCATGCGATATTTCGTGGCTCTCGCTCCCCGTTGGGATACAATCGCTGCGAAATAGCATGGAACGCAAGAGACGCAGAGTCGTATCTAAGCGCCGTTATCTTCCTGAATCAGGCTCATTTTCAAATAGGTGTGGCTTTTCATAGAATAGGTAGAACGGGATAGTAAGAGAAACATGAAAGTAACATGCAGGGGTTAGTTCGATAGAAAAGCGAGGAGCGAACCGCAAAAAAGCTTCACATTATTTTCGTCCGGGTTGTATATTAGACTTATTTGAGACCCATTTGAGCTTGGCGCCGGATCTCGCGAAACCACGGAATTCTGCTAAAACAAGGACACACTGGTTAAACGAAGGACACGTGACAGACTACAAAATACAGACATTCAGTAACTAACAGAGACCTGCAATCTACAACTAGGGCTGATAATAGAATTGAAAAATCTCGTTCGAAACTTTCATGTTCTTGACAAGTTTAGGTTTATATACCCTCTATGCGACACAATAAACTTAAAAACTACCGACGACAAGCCAACATTGACTATTTCACATGGCTGCGATACAATATTATACATTTACAACAGATAAAAAAACAACATTTCTAACTAACCTCTGAACTGTTGTTTTTATTATCCTCATTGTACTTGATTCCTACTACAATGGCCAATGCTATGGTCGAGAGCAGAAAGACAAATGCCAACACAGCACAAAGTATGGCCACCGTACGAGTGCATCTGGAAAGTAGTCTTTAAAATACTGGAGACAAACATCTTTAACTTACACTTACTCACCGTGACTAAGAGCATTTTAAACCTATTTTCATATTCATGTACCTTAAAAATTCATGGGACGGAGTTCATATTTGGAAGAATTCGAATAGTTATTTACTTATTTTTTGTGATACACAGAAAATACGGAGGGATGAAGTGGAAAATGAGATGAGAAGCATAAATGGCAGTTCAGTAATTCCCAAAATTATCTGCATTCCATTGGGATAGAAGAAGAGGTCAAAGAGCATGCGCTGATCATTATATCGAGATAGAGCTCATGAAAGGCTTTTTTTTCGTAAAATTAACAATATACAGAAGAGATTTTCTGCATCTGTTCTCTCGTGTTCATTATGAATCATCTTGGCTTGGATAAATAGAAGTGAGACTGCTCTAGACAAGTTTTTATGGAAACTCACTTTTTTCCTGTTATAATCGCATGAAAATGCTTTAAACACTGTGTTTTTCGATGAGCACACCCTCTTTTTTGACGAAAATCAATAAAAGGCTCAGATTCAATCGATAATCTCATGAGGAACGGAATTGATTGAATCCATAGAAGGAGTGAAAGCAAAGCGGAAAGTGACAGTTGCGTTGGAAACAAATAAAGACACAGTGGCGCTAGTGCGAAAGCTCGCGCTAGTATAGTCCATTCCACCCACTCATCACCCTTTACAGTAGGATTTTGAAACTCCCATATTTCCAAAACTTGAACAATCGACAACTGAAAATTCTCGGAACACTACACCCCCACCTCAGACTCTTCTTTCTTGATTTCTATACCTGAATACAAGTACTTTCTCCAAAAGGAGTTTGCTTATTAAAATTTGCATTCAAACTAAGTGAAAATTGTATACAACGCAGTGGTTTGATCTTGAATGCTTTGTATAAAGGACTTTAAAGTTTGGTATTAATTTTTCCCACGTGTATAAGTTACAGTTGTGCTCGTTTGCTGCTAAAATTGCACCTCAATGGCAAATATTGGTCCCGTCACGTAGGCTGATGTATACAGTAATACAGTAATCCGGAGAACACAGAAAAACCATAGGCAAATATAAGTTGGAAACGAAAGTTAAACAGAGAAAATCACAAATGATACGCAAATAGTGGGCGAGAAAGAGCAGTAGGAGAAAAAGGAGGAGGTGGGAGGTCGATAGGTAACCGAGAGTAGAGAGAGATAGAGAGAGAGAGAGACAGGTAGAGAGAGAAGAAAGAGAACTAGAGATGAAGAGAGAAAGAAAGAGAGAGAGATAGAGAGGTCGAGAGGGATTAGAGTAATCAAGCGTACTTAGGGAGAGGGGGTGCAAAAGGGGAGGGTGAGAGAGATAAAGTAAAACAGAAGAAAAGAGAAAGACCGGAAGTGAGAGACATTTTCCCGAGAATGTTTCTCATCAAACTAAAGTAATTAAGATTATGTAGAATTATTTTTTAAAGGATGTTAACCAACCCCTTTCTCCTGTCCTCCTTTCCCCTGTGGATCTGATTAATGTCGTGTGAGAAGACATCGCTGGGAGACTCGGTTCGGGGGGAGCTCGAATTGGGATCCGACACTCGCACCATACCTGGAAAAGATACATAAACAATTGTTTGTTTGAAAAAAATATCACTTCAAACAACAATGTTGAATGTATACAATCAATGTCATTGGTGAGTGGAACAATAGTAATAAATTGGTAGGTTGTACTATGCAGAAAAAAGTGGTGGAAAAGGAAAAGCCATGAATGTCGCTCGATGCCTGTGGCAACATATAAATAAAACAATCATAAGAATAACAAATATTAATAATGATAGTTTGAAACAATAAGGTATTAGAACGTAACAAACATGGATACTTTGGTGGTGGAATGTAGGAAGAAAGTAAACGACACTTGTACCTGCCTGGGAAGGAAGGTAAACCTTTTGGAATAGTAACAAATAGATTTGTTGACAAACAATACAAAATGACCTTGTAGTGCTGGAATATGGGAAGAGATGTAGAATTGAGATCAATACAACGGAACTATAAAAAATGACGTGGAATGATAAAACAGGAAACACGAAATCATCGACGAATGCAAATGGCAAATGGCGTAACTTAAACGAAAAGTGAAGTATTCGGATCAAGCGGGATAGAAGAACACGTGATTGACGTTGTTTACATGAATTTTCACGTAATTCTGAATTGAAACCAGAAATTATTGAAAAAGTGTAGAAAGTTTGTAATAAGATAAAACAATTCCGTTTAATACCGCAAATTGGTCAAAAACAACTTGTAAAACACGTTTAACCCAAGAAATCTCCACTTTGGAGAAAAGTTTCAGACGGCTTCTCGAGAAATCGGCCACTTTAATGATAAGTGCATAGACACAATCAGCAACTTAGCTGGGATTATTGAGAATATCTGGGATTTGAGGGATTTGGGGAAATATCTCATATCATCTCACTAGTTGACTAATCGAGCGATACAACACAGTGAAAGTTTGAGACGGACTCATGAACTTGGTTTGGTTGTCAATGACTCACTCAGTGATTTGATCAATGTACCCAAAATGGTGTCAATCTTGATTCAAGACTATTCGAAAAATTGTGAACGTTGAGTCATTGGTTTTAGAAATTTTAAAAAAATCAACTTACTGACCTTTTTTCAGAAAAAAATTGAAAAGCATTTTCTTCTTTTTTCATACGGCATAGTTCAGCCACGCTTTTAATCCTACCAAATTCAATTACAGTTTTGTTTTCATGAAGTTTCGCGTCAATGTGAGAGAGCGGAAAGGAGAAAAGTAGAACGAAAGGGAGAGAGAGAGAGAGAGAGAGAGAGAGAGAGAGAGAGAGAGAGAGAGAGAGAGAGAGAGAGAGAGAGAGAGAGAGAGAGAGAGAGAGAGTTATAGGGAGAGATGAAGAGCGATATTAACAGAGAGGGAGAGAAAGAGAGAGAGAGAGAGAGAGAGTGAGAGAGAGGGGGGGGGGGAGAAAAATAGTTGAAAAGTTGTTGAACTCTCTGATGTCAGTTTGTCGCAGTGGCATTTATACACGTACGGGTCACGGAATTACAGGTTAAATGTCAAGCAAACAGAGGACTGGAATTCGCGAGAGAAGGGGGGAGAGAGTGATAGGTGATGGAATCGAGCGAAAGAAGTAGATAGAGTTATTCAGAGAGAGAGAGAGCTAGAGAGAGAGAGAGAGAGAGAGAGAGAGATACAATTATTGAGAGAAGGAGGAAGACAGTAAGAGGGAAGGAGAGAAGAAGAGTGATAGGGTGATAGAGCGAAAGAGATAGAATTGAGAGAAAGAGAGAAAGAGAGAGAGAGAGAGAGAGAGAGAGAGAGAGAGAGAGAGAGAGATAAAGGAAGAGGGAAAGTGGAGACAGAAAGACAGAAAGAGAGATCATAGAAGAAGAGTATTGACGAGAGGTGGATGGATAGATCGGACGCGAAATGATAAGATGAAGAAAAGAGAAATGAAAAAATGGAATGGAGGAAAATGAAGAGAGAGAAAAACGGAAAATAGAAATAGAGAGAGAAAGAGAGAGAGAGACATATAGAGAGAGAGAGAAAGAAAGAAAGAGGCAGAATGGATTCCGTTTCACGTGTGATAATCGCATCTGCCATATTTCGCCCGGCTGACTCTGATTTGAGTTCGATTGGAGAGAACTGGTTATAATGGGGAATAATGGAATGAACTGTTCGAATCGGCCAATGAAAAAGTGGCAGTTTTTGGTGGCAGTTGTTACGTAATAGTTCTACGTACCGAGTTAGGGAGCAAAATATATGGTACTCGATGGTTTTGCATACAGAGCATACAGCATATCGCTGTGTTTGTACATTGATCATCTAATGCTCGAGGCAGCTGGTTTTTGGTGGCAACTGTGAGTAGGTCATGGTGTCACCTACCAACTTTTTGGGGTCGCTCAGGGGAAAAAAACTACCCAAAAACGGCGTGCGCAGTTTCTCTGCTGTGTTTGTAGTTTTGAACCCCACACGTGATTCGTAATTAGTAATCCTTTCTGTGTACGATCAAACTACACTTCCAGTATCGGTACCCCCTATGTTGGTGGCAGCCGTGTGTATACTAATAGTCAATTGCATAGTCGCGTGAAACATGTTAAACACAGCAGAACTCTGAAACGTGCAATGACAAAGTGCACGATGACTCATTAGAATACTGAGTTTGAGTGACTATTCAATTTACTTTTAGAATACGCAGTGGTGCTTTCTACTGAGTCTTGAAAGTTGGGTTGAGGTGAGGCGAGTCACTTCATGTGAGACGTGTAAAAAAAACAAAATTTAACTGCAATGGGTTTCAAAACTGAAGGAGGCTTTCAAAGAGAAATTCCAATAGAACAATTGTTTTTCAGTCGTTAAAGTTTTCAAACTCAACAGTTTACCGTGAAGAAGACCATATTAGCATCGATAAATGCAATCTAAACACACATACTTCTGTTCATTTTTATATATCTTCCACATCGCTGACACTTCTTCTCTAATATCAATGTCGCAAAACTTGCAAAGAACGAGTCGCAAACACCAAGTCTCGCTCAATTTAAACATTGGAACGCGAGAATCTAGACACGTAAGATCAAGAGAGATCGATCAAGAGTGAGGAGATATAGTTCTTTTCATTCGAGTGTAGGCTACAGTATGATTTTGAAATTTTCAGACTGTGAGACTTGCAAGACTCGAATATGATTACATGAGTTAGTCAACAACCAAAATTTTTATAGTAAAACACTATAGAAACAATGATAGCTACAGAAATTCAAGTTTGGAAAAAGAGCAATTAACTATGATAGTCACAAACATAACCGCGTTATGGATATGAAAATATAAACAGTGCGAATGAAAACATGACTTCTATTACAGTACCTCACCATTCTTGTATTTGGAAAGAACTACGCGTATTCCTGTCAACAACCAGATTAACCCGGCTCACTTGAACTTTAACAAAACAGAGTTGAGATGTAAAAAGAACCTGTTCGCTGGATTGCGTGAGTCAGTGATACTACTGGCTTGTTGTTATCAAAACGAGAAATGGGAGTAGGAGTTATCACTCTGGGTTGAAAAACACAAAAACACAAAATGGTAGTATCTAGATAATATAGATCATGGAATTATCTACTGTGCAAGAGAAGAAGGAAAACCCATTTCAACATCGTAAAAAATGTAAACTACAATATGTTTCACCCATTCAAACTCTTCACGTATTGTACACTTTTTAAACTATTTTATAGTAAAAAGGGCGGAGAAGAAAAACCATAATCGAAACGCTTTCCGAAAACTTCGGAAAATGATAAAAAAATCGTTATGTTCCAAAATCCTGCTGCAATGGTTAAGTTATGCCTACGAATTTGCGTCAGACTAGAGTCAAATGAGAAAACCTGCGAAAAACTGAACCAAATTGGTAAAATACCCCAATTGCGTCTAAATTGGCTCTATACAGTACATTGTGATTCCCATTAACAGGGTACTGCCTGTTTTGATGGGTAAAACAGACAAGGTAATTCGCGAACAGTTTCACGCAAAAATAATGCGTTTCTCTACCTGTAAAACACCAGGGAATCGATTTTGTTTTCCAAAAATCTATATGGATGAATCAAGTTTGTTTATCTATCTGCAAAGAACAAGAGAGAACCTAGATCAATCATATTGAACTGAGCAAATACGTCACAATTTCAATACGAAATACGAGAGAGATACGTCTCGCATTTATAGACGTAACCTGCAATCCAGACACCTTCACCCTGACCCTGCTCAAGCACCGTCAATTGCACAGTCACGTGAAACATGTTAAACACAGCAGAACTCAGGAACGCGGAATGACAAAGTGCTCGATGCCTCATTAGATTGGTAACTTGACGTCACTATTGAATTGAATTCTATTTATACTAGAAGTGAATGAAAATTTCAAAAAACATGGAAAACCTACACAGTTAAGCACTATATCATTCCGTTATGAAATTCAAATTTCAGAAGTTATGCTGTATTTTACACGTTCCACGTGATTACACATTTGAGCCGTTGTACAGAAAAGCTTAGTGAATATATTACCACAGATGAGTTAGAGCAGGGTTATGGACAACGTGTAACCGAGAGACGCAGAGACATGACAGAACGGCACTACTATTTAGGGGAGAAATGAATGATAGGAGCCACACCTGGTTGTGGTCGGAAGGTGTAACAACAGAACAGAACCGGCTGACTGAACTTCGAGACAAAGAAGACACAGCGAAAAACAAGATACCGTAGTTTTTGTTGTCGACACGTCTGGTATTATTCGGAGACAAACGAATGAAAATTCGAATCTCACGTATACGTGTAAATGTACGTGAACGATACGTGATCGAGTTAGTAACCGAAAGCGAGCCCCACCTGTTTTATAGGTTTTCCATCCGTTTTATGTGTTTTGTATTAAAGGTGATATTTAATGTTGAACTAAACATACATAATCTGCCCTCGTCGCTGAGGAAACCAAAAAAGTTGGTATACTAGAATTCAATTGAATAGTCACGTGAAGTTAGGATTCTGATGAGGCATCGTGCACTTTGCCATTGCACGTTCCTGAATTCTGCTGTGTTTAACATGTTTCACGTGACTGTGCGATTGCCAAACAGTATACCGTAATTGTGTGTAGGTGGACAAAAGTGTTCGACCGAACGCGATATTGTATGGTTACCGCTCAATTCATAATCCGATAGGATTTAGGTGTTTTGCACTCAATAAAGTGGTAATGAACACACATATTGTACCGTGGCGAGTGCAGGGATTATGATTTTCGATGGTGTTCATTAAAACATGAACGATGTTCACAGAAAGAGAACGGTTAGTTTTTGTTCGCAGAAGCAAATATCTGACTATACTTGTTTCACCAATCTATGACTTTCTACAGTAATATTTTAAAAATTCAAACGCATTTATCTAATCAACAAACAGAATTAAAGTTTCACTCTTTTGTATGCTTGTAGTACCCGAAGTGGAAAACTAAATCACAATGTTCAAACTATGTACAACACCTGCAAGATATGATAAATTCATTTGAAAGTTTTATTATCTTACTGTAGAGGGCTATTGTTTCGTGAAACAGACTATACAACATCCGAATGACACCACTAGCATTCATCAATAAAAGTGGTTAGGCGAACCTGTATACTAGAACTAAGTTGAATAGTCACGTAAAGTAAGCATACTAACGAGGCATAGTTCACTTTGTCATTGCACGTTCTTGAGTTTTGCTGTGTTCAACATGTTTAACGTGACTGTGCAATTGACTAACAGTATTGAATGACAGCACTAGCCCATAAAAGTGGTTAGACGATCTAGTATTTTACATTTATCCAACATACATAGCGAGGTAACATCATGAGTAGATACATTTACAATGTAATTGAGTCTACTCTATATTGACTGTAATATTGTTTATTTTGTTTTTGTCATACGCGATTTTGATGACAAAAAGGTTTCGAGACCAGTTTCAATAGACATTTCGGCTGCTTTTTCAATGAACGACCTTTCTCTTCGAGACAATATCTTTCAAAATGCAAGTGTTCCGCTGAGAATCGAGTCTGTATTGAATAATTAATCGGAGTTAGAAAAAACAGTTATTTTCAAAAGTGCATCTCTATTAAGTTTTTGTTATCTAAACTACCGAAATGAAATACTGGACTAGTATACAATCACGTTTTGGGCTGCACGATTCCGTCAAATAATAATAATAAATCATAATAACATTATTATTATTATATTCCGTTTTCTTCAATTGTCAGTATTTGACGGTCTGACAGTACAAAACAGCACAGTTGAAAATAATGCAGATGCTAGGCCGCGTTATTAGTTTTTCGCAAAAGTTCTCTTTTACAGCTAATATACGAGTGAAGTATGTGTCATCACTTCGAAGTGTTGCTGATGGATGATTGTTTCTTCCCCAAACATATTTCTTTTGTATACTTTTTAATATGCGAATTTCCAATAAACTTCTATTGTGCTACAAGTATGAATGAGTGTTTCTTAAAGAAATCCATTTGAATTGAAAATAATGTTGTTTACATTAAACTTCTTCTTGGTTTTGCAAACATATAATAAAGTCGTACACTGAACAATACACGCAAAGAACTCAGAAATAGTGGTGTTCACTAAAACATGAATTCATGTAAGAACACAAACATAGTAATTTTCAACACACCTTAAAGGCTTTACATATAGGTTCATATAGAGCCATATAGGGTATTAGGGGATGCCTACATAAGAGTCGTAGTTTGAACTCGATGCAAGTCATAATACACAAGTCTTAAAAACACGGGGTCAAACTACAATAACATACACAGGCGTCAGCTCTATAGTTCGTTTCACCCATCGATAGCAGTCAGCCATGCTGGCCGAGCGCGCCCTACATTGCAGGCGACTGATCTGGCAGCTTGCCAGTCTTTTCATTGCAAATAAAAATTCGAAAACTGGTTATTTCAGGATTTTTGTAACTTTTTTGTTTTCAAAAAATTCCCACCTGATCGGGGAGTAATTTAAACCACTTTTTGAGTGATAACATAAGCATTGAAAAACGGCCAGAAAAGATGGTTGGATATCACTGTTTTTAGTTTGGGCCAACATGTTCAGATGGCCGGCTGCTTGTGGGCGCCGCACCACCTATCCCAGCTCAGTTCAATACCTCGCTGATGCACAATTTTGATTAGGCTGGTCGCTGTTGGAAACTTTCCAACACAATTGACTCCGCCCACTAAAATATACTGTAACTGGCTGCTATCGATGGTTGAAACGAACTATACCAAAACACCGCACCCTATATAGGGTCTGTGGCAATTTTAACAGTATAACAATAGAATGAATAGTATTATAAGCAACGAATAAATGTAAACCGTTTTCAGAACTGCAATAGGGAATGTATGAATCATGTGGAACATAAAAAGTAGTATCTTGCGCAGCGAATTGGGGCGAAAAATAACTGACAGTTGATGATATTTGAAGTGACAGTCGGAAATGGGAAATATATTGGATATAGAAAACTATTTCGTGAAAACTATATAAAATTTAGTAAAAATATGTAACTTGTAAAACGCTATCAGTGTTAGAAATGAGTGTGGTGAAGGGTTAGTCAAACAAGGTAAGTTAGGGTGAAACTTCAAACTTTTGAAACCTTGAAACCCTACTAACTTTATCGTAAATGTATACTCCGTTTCACCGAATGGTGACTTTCTACAGTAATCTTCCGAACATTCAAGGAAATTTATCTATTCAACAAACAGACTCTTAGCTTCACTGTTTTCTGTGCTTGTAGTAACCAATGTATAAAACAAAATATTAAAGTTTAAACTATTTATACTACCTACAAGATATGAATAATGTGCTTGACATATTTACAATCTTACTGTGGAGGGCTATTGTTGCGTGAAACAGACTATACAAGTGTATATAGCTACTTCGTGTTGGCCGTTATTATCTTGCACAACTGTCACTTCCAGTTGTGTACCAAGTAGCGCAGTGGTCTAGAGCGCGCCTCTTGATTGAGCGGGTCGGGTTCGAGTCCGCGTCAATACATATTCCACGTGAAGAAAACGAAATAGCGTGAACCCTGATCGCTTAATGTCATAGTTACACAGATGGGTTATTTTATTGCACTATAATAAATATGGAGTTTAGTAGCAGACAAAATTAACTTTACTGAGGTTAAAATCCTAAAGTTTTGAAACTACTAAAAAATCCCCTTTTTAGGCGATTTCATCCTTACCTTCAAAGTGGTATAATTTTTCATCTGTGGTACGTGGACTTTTCCTAATGTGTATTCTCTACAATTCACTCGACAACTAACAAATCTTGAATGTACCGAATAGCGCAGTGGTCTGGAGCGCGCCTCTTGATTGAGCTGGTTGGGTTCGAGTCCCCTTCAATACAAATTCCACGTGAAGAAAACGAAATAGCGTGAACCCTGATCGCTTAATGTCATAGTTACACAGATGGGTCATTTTATTGCTCTATAATAATTCTAAAGTTTAATGAAATACAGTTAAAAAGTCATTACTCAACTTTCTAATACGCAAAATATCAAAAATCAACTTTGTAGGCTACCAGAAGTGAGAACTTTCTCATTTGATGTGATATATCTAAAATTCCAATCACTTTTAGGCCGGTTCAAAGTTAGTGATTGTCACTACACTTAAAATATCGTAGTAAGTTGTGAAGGAAGTAAAGTAAGAAAAATAATACGTGGCCTCCGTACAACCGGAAGTTTTACCGGAAACGTGGAAACGTCGGGGGGTTGTTTCCGGTTCACAAAATAACACCACGAAATCAATGTGCGAAAGTTACTTTCCTAAATTTCGAATTGAAAACAACACTGGAAATATTAAAGAAATACTTTATTTACAAACTCTCGATAACTTACAAACAAAATAAAAATGTGTACATTCGCGAAAAAAAATGAAAATAATCTCAAAAACTTTCAATGACGGGAATGTATTTGAGCAAACTATACATCTCGGCAATCAAAAAAGGCAAATTCAGCACGAAAAACCAAATTCACAGAGAAAAACGTGAAAACCAGCATAAACTAAAAACCCTACTAAAATCTACTTACTACTCGAAAACCAGTTGACAATGAAACTCCGTATCTCCAAGATGAGCAAAATGGGAAGTATGAATAGAGGATAGAAATGGTAGATAGAAGGAGAGAGGTCTAGAGAAACAGATAGAGGGAGAGATAGAGAGAGAGAGAGAGAGAGAAAGAGGCATAGAGAAGATAGAGAGAGAGATAGCACGGATATTGGTAGATCAAAGGTCACCTAAGGCTCAACCTCGATGACCAAATCTCCAGCAGCCAGCTTGTTTCCCTGTGCGGCGTGGACCTTCTTGACTGTGCCCGCAATGGGACTGTCGATGACCATTTCCATCTTCATGGCAGACAGGACGAACAGCGGCTGTTTGGGGGTCACCTGGGAAGACACAGATGAAATTGGGCACACAGTAAGTTGAGATGAGCCTAATTGCCTAATGTCAAAGTATATGCATTATTTATAACTATCGATAACCGACTATTCCATAACTAACGATTAGTTATTCTGATAGTTGCGGGATCTTTTTCTTGTTCTTTCAAACGGTTCAATTACATTATTGGCGATCGAATCATCGAACTAGATTATTTATGATCAAAGACCAGTAAGGTGCGACTAAGCGTCAAAAAGTAGTCCGTTTTAGATGTGAAAACGTGAAAATTTCTGATTTTTTGATCAAAAGTAGACCAATTTTCTTGATTTCGGCGAAAAAGTATTCTGTTTTCTGAATTTTTCTGACTATTCGGACAACTTCACTGATGTATGTTTATGATTGTTGATGATCGAATTAAACACTTGTAGAACGCTATCACACTTTCCATAGTTTCCAGTTTGAGGACACGGTGAGTGAAGAACGTAAAGATGTACGTAATATAAAGTTCAAGTGATGTCATATACTAAAGAAAGAATGCACATATCGTAAGTTTTTTTTACTATTGTTCTGTTTATCACAAGCTTGATTGCCGAATAACCATAATCAAAATGTAGCGCCTCAATACTTTCGAGTTTGTCATTCATAAATTTAGGCTCATGAAAACTAGAATGAACTCTTAGAAACTTCAATACTAATAACGATAATTCAAAAATCGACATGCCAAAAATAAATTGCCGAATAACCATAATCAAAATGTAGCGCCTCAATACTTTCGAGTTTGTCATTCATAAATTTAGGCTCATGAAAACTAGAATGAACTCTTAGAAACTTCAATACTAATAACGATAATTCAAAAATCGACATGCCAAAAATAATGTTTACCTTGTCTCCCTCCTTGACCTTGAGTTCGAGCACATCTCCGGGCATCGGGGCTCCGATTGAGCCGCGAACTCCGGGCAGAGCTCGGGGACGGGTGATGATTTCCTGGAAACAGAGACATCAGACATAGGACTCATTTACAATTGGCTTACCCACTCAGTTGTCAACTATCCATACACCGCCAAGGCCCCTTATAAAAGGGGGAGTCGCGAACGAATCCTTGTAAAAGTTGGGGTAGCGAGCTGTTAACTAACGATGTTCATACAAAATCAGCTATAATCTTACGGAAAATCGTTGAATGTCACCGTTTTGAGGCGGTCGCGACACGACAAAACACGGAGGGTTCGCAAAAATTATGAAAGAATAAGAGACTCTTGTGTATGCAACTATCTCTCCTACCTCCTATAAATCCTGTTCAAAGAGCAAATCTCAACAATCCTTATTTCTTCACGATTTCCGGGATCAGGGTGAATAAAGTCTTTATTTGCTTACCTAGGTGTTTTTTCTACTTTAGAAACACATCACTTTATCTTCTCACACTTCAAAGATGTCTGCATCCCTCCCAACACATATCATAAGTCCTGTCTACCGTACCTTGCTGGCCTCTCTGTCCTGTTCGAACCCAACAACACATCAGAAATATTGTCTACCGTATCTAACTTCTTCGACGACCCCTACCACCCATCAAAAATGATGTTTACCGTATCCTAATTTCTGTACAAACCTAACTACACATCACATTTCCTGTCTACCGTACCTTGCTGGCCTCCCTGTCCTGTACGAACATGCTTCTCATCTGTCCGTTGAGGTCAAAGAACACTTCTCGTTCTCCGCGACTGTTCAGTTTTCCCTCGGCCAACATCTGGATGGCCAACGTCTTTCCGCGCTCGATTTCAACCTAGAATAAGGGAAGTACATGATTAAATACAAAAGAAGAGAGAGAGAGAGAGAGGGAGAGAGGGAGAGAGAGAGAGAGAGAGGGGTGGGGGTATAGAATAAGTTTGTGAGAAAGAGAGGTAACAGACAGACGAGAGATGGACAAAGAGAGAGTGATAGATAGACAAAGAGTGTTAAAGAAACAGAATAGAGAGAAAGTGAGAGAGATAGACAGAGTAGAGTAGAATAGAGAGAGCGGTGGGGGAGACAAAGAGAACCGAGATGGAGACAAAGGGAGAGAGAAAGATAGAGAAAGAAAGATCGAATAAGCGAGAGAGAGAGATAGAGAGAAAGAGAGAGAGAGAGAGAGAGAGAGAGAGAAAGAGAGAGATATCCCACTCACATCGCACTCCTCGGCCACATCCAATCCGGTCAGGAACTGTCTGGTGGGTAGTTTGTCCACCGGTCCGTACAGCTGGCGGAAGGTCTCGAAATCGTCGAACACATCGGGGAACATGGCAGATGACATCACGTCCACGTCTCTGAAATCAATTGATAAATCAATAAATTATCAATTTCGGATTGACCTAATCAACATAGTAGATGTGCACCAACTTACTTGCACGTATTTACATTTTATCTTCAAACTATCCGAACGCTTTCAAACCACATTACAAACTGTGATCTTGCTGATTAAACAACTCATTATATTGAATAAATCATTAAAATGTTGTCAAAAGTCGACTATTAGTGCGTTAGAACTTTTAGTGACCTCAAAACAACAACTTCCCGGCGCTACCTATCAATCTAGCCCGCCCTTGGTTGCAGCCGTCTTATGGCGCAGCGGTCTACAAGCGCGCCTCCCGCCCACACGACGCGGGTTCGAATCCGCGCCGGTGCAAAATCCACGTGATGAAAACGAAATAGCGTGAACCCTGATCGCTTAATGTCATAGTTACACAGATGGGTATTTATTTTTACCAAAACTTCACAATGGAGCTAATTTAACGTTTTAAAGCTATTTACAAATTTTCTTTCCGGACCTCTGAAAAATGTGATAATGGGCTAAACTAGAGAAGAAGCACATTATGTTCAGCACAATTTCACCGGTTAAGAACATAACTCAACCATTTAACTCCATCCAAATCCCAGCTACAAACTCAAACTCCTCACTTTTGCCGCAAAATAGGCAAACTTCATCGGTATATGCGGAAAAGACCAATTTTTGGATTGGTCTCAGCTCGGTGTTGAAAACTGCTTCCGTTTTTGTTCTACCCCAACCTCCCACGAGACTTAATTCTTTATTTAACCAGGTTAACTACTCAGGTATCCTGAAAACCGGTTAACGAAAAATGTTAGGTTACCTTTAACCAGAAACGAACTTTAGCGTTCTTCTATGTTTCCAAATTTTCGCCTAACACCATAATGTACTCAGGCAATTCTCAGTTTTGTACTCAATTTTTTCGTAAAAACAGCCAATTTTCTGCCAAATACACAGAAAATTTCCATTTTTGGCATTTTTCCGGCCTCTTTCTCTACCCTATCCTCACCTGAGCGGTCTTCCGTGTTTCTCCTCGAGGTCCTTCTTCATCTGGTCGAAATCGGCCGGTTTCATGTTCTCTCCGGCCCTTCCGTTGATCTTCTTCTTTCCGCGCAACACCTTCGTTCGGAGGGGTTCGGGGAAGCCGTAGGGGGGCTGGCCGACGTTGCCCTGCAATAAAATCACTAGTGAGTTCCGAATGTTCTACGAAAAGTAACATGTTTTTCCACTGTAATGCATGGAACTTTGTGAGTCTGTTGTATAGAAATATTCCAATTTTGCCGATTTTTGCCGGAGATGGAGCCAGATTTTGTAAATTTGTACAAATTTAACAGCAAGAACTGGCAACGTTCACGATTTTTCCCAGAACATGGGTCATTCAAAATACAGATTACAATCGCGATCTCAGGCCGCGTGAAGAAACAAGATTTCTGGGTGTAGTGACGTGTGCTGTTGAAGGAAGATTCCTAAATGAAATTAACACTTCCGAAACTTTTCCCGATGTAAATACGTAAGAACTCTTCATTTTGCATCCTGCAAACTTCGAGGATTCGGCGAGAAGACGGCTAATTCTACGAATATTCCCGGCTATTCGGACAACTTCCCAAGAATTGAGCATGCGTACCTGCATGAAATCGACGACACTCTTTGGGAAGGACAGATCGTCCGCCCGGTCGACCAACGTCTCTCTCGTCAGGTTGTTCTGCACCATGAACTGGGCCAAGTCGCCCACGATCTTCGAGGATGGAGTCACCTGAACTGATATGATTAAAAAATACCCAGAATTCAATTTCAATTACAAACTTCAGAATTTCTCACTTTCCTTTCCGAAATGGCCCGAAAATAATTTTACAGAAGAGGTGGGAGCGTATGAGTGGGTGAACGACCAAAAAATACAGAAAGTTATAAAAATCAGGAGAACCAACAATAATGCGGATACAGTACCTTGATGATATCTCCGAGCACCATGTTGGCTTCGTGGTACATTCGCTTCACTTCGTCGAACTTGCTTCCGAGTCCCAGAGAGAAGGCCTGCAGATAGAATATGAAATAAAAGTTAAAACCTAAACTGAATATGCCCATCTTCTTGAGAAAACATTTGAACTTTGAACAACTAGTTGCCTCTCTCGCTCTCTATTCCTCTCTATCTCTGTTGCTTCTCACAATCAATTAACCACTCTCTCTCTCTTTCTCTCTCTATCTCTATCTCTATGCTCTCTCCCATTAGCCAACCCTTATTCTCTGTCACCCCCCCCCCCCTTTCTCTCAATCTCTGCTGTCTCTCTTCTCTCTCTACCTGGAACTGTAGATTGGTGTACTGTCCGCCGGGTATCTCGTGCTTGTATACATCCGCGTTTCCACTCTTCATCGTAACAGCACATTCGAATGGCGCGTACAACTGACGGGCAGATTCCCAATACGATGAATACTTGGACACCTCATCCAACGACACTCCTAATAATAATAATAAGATTTATCAGTATATAGTTGGACAATCATATTTAGGTGCGAAAACTGAACCGGTTGGACTGATATGTGAGAAAAGGAGAAAATCTTGGGAACATATGATCTTGCATGATAAATGATGTTTAGACAGACATTAGACGAGTTACCATGATGGATTGATATTGTAACGGAAACAACTGAAACGTTTCCCATAACAGTTTGAACAAATACAAGTAATAAATATAGCCTGATATGTTTCACATCTCCATAGATGACCCCCTGGTGTTTCACGCAACCCACATATAAAATTTAGACAAATATACATCTCATTCACATAATTTTTGATGCAACACACCATTGTACACTTCTATTCGTCTATATTTTCGATATCGAATATGGACTTTATCTCATACTCAAAATACGAAGCTTTTGTAATTGTAGTATCAGGTGTTATACCTAAAAAACTAAAATAGTGCTCAAATTATGCCGAAACCTAAATACACTGTACTTAATGTCCCATTAGCCGTCAAACAATCTGTTCCTCTCGCGGCCTTTCATTGTTTATGTCTGGCGCGCTGTTTCTCTGCACTCTAGCTAATCTATCTCCCCCGATGTCGCATCGCCTAGTGGACGCGCTATGAATGTGGCCGGATGGTCTAGGGGTATGATTCTCGCTTTGGGTGCGAGAGGTCCCGGGTTCGAATCCCGGTTCGGCCCAAATTTTTGTAAAAACGGCATAGATTACCAAATATGGTAAAAATTCAATTGTAGTACTTGTAACATCAAGACTTCACTTTTACGTAAACTTCATACTCACTTACTTACTACCCAGAAATTTTGTTTCGTTACAGATATACCGAAAATATTGCTTAACTTTATACCCTTTTCATATTAGAATTGAGCTCTCATTCTAGAAGTATGTCCAGGTTAGCCAGGAAACTTCATTTCCCCATGTACCGTAACCCGTGACCTACCGGTATCATGGGGAGTTCCCTGGAGAGAGGCGACAATTGCTCCCATACTCGGCTGACTCGTCATTCCACTCATGCTGTCCACTGCACAGTCAACCACGTCCGCACCAGCCTGTAGAGAAGAACATATCGACTTATTACAACTGCTATAACTTTTTATCAATCTACTTAAAATTAAAATCAAACGTAAAAGAAACGTGAAATAACTTTCACCAGAGAAAACTAATTTATATCAACAGTTAGAATAAGAATAGGAATACCCCAGTGAACTTCTGGCTCAAAACAAGGACAAATTGGGGAACTCTGCACTCATCTTGCGAAAGTAAGCCAAAAGCAACACAATAACAAAACTACTGTAATAAATCTAAACAAAACATATTATTTTTAAATTGAGAATATTTCTACCTTGGCGCACTCCAACATCGATGCCACTCCGGCCCCGGCCGTGTCGTGAGAATGTACGTGAATGGGAATGTCGGGGAATTTGTCCCTCAGGGCCCCGATCAACATCCTTGCTGCTTCCGGCTTCAGAACACCAGCCATATCCTGACATCAATAGGTATTGATTGACTGTACCATTAAACAACTATAGCTAAGTAAAAGTTTAGGTCCTACAACTAAAGAAATAATGAAACGTCACAGGGTCAGGGATCATGCTTTAATGAGATCACCAATTTTTCTATATACTTACGTTGAATGTCTACAGACAGCTTTTCAATTCAGGTGTGGTGAGAAGAATATTTTAAACCATTCTGCTATTCAAACTAGAGTAATCAGTCATGTGATGTGGCACTACTCGAGAACGTACGTTACAAAATTAAAAATGTATACAAAATTGCTGATTTGTGCACATTTCAGGCAAGTATGACAGATACTCGATGACATCTTGCTAGTTGTGGCCGTGATAGCTGGCTTCAGACAATATCCAACTATATCCCACCTTGATGCAGAGAACATGTGCCTGAGCCTTGACCAACTGCTCGGCCAGATCCACGTAGTACTGTAGGTTGTATTGCGTACGAGACCTATCCGAGACGTCACCAGTGTATGAGATGGCTGCCTCTACCTGGAACATAGTCATTTCCCATTATTGATATATATGATTACGATGATGAGTGTGTGTGAGTGAGTGAGATGATGATGAGTGAGATTCAATCGATATTCATGTTTTACACGTTCGTGACTTTGCCCCACAGTATGAGCTCTATGTCTCAATTTATTAACGAGAATGATGAAACTGACATGATAATAATATAGCATGTCCATATCAAACATAACTACAAAACCCGCGCTGATACGAAATGCGCTCCAATGCGAATAGCTACCGTACCACTCCGCCAGCGTTTCCGACAGCCTCCATTCCTACGAGAAGATTGGGAAGGTAGTTGAGGGAATCGAAGACACGGAAGATGTCCATACCAGACTTCACGGACAACTCACAGAACCTGGAAGGAAGAAATCAGTTAGAACTTTGCGTTTTTGATACTTTTTGCTGCTAAGTTTCTTTCCAATTTCAAAAATTACAACGTTCACTGGCCTAGCCCACTTTCGAGTCACTGAAAACATGATTACAGGAAAATTATGAAAGCCCTTTTCTACTAGTAGATTATTCATACCAAAATAAAGTCTCCAGTTTTCACGAAACTTTGACCCGAGGCAGAAATGGGATTCATACTCCGGGTCAACCGCACTATATTGAACATCCTCAAAGACGAGAGCATTCCAAATTAACACCGCGACTGACTTCTGGATGACATTATCCGGGTAGTTGCTGTATCCGACGGCGTTGGCCCCTCTGAGGAGACATTGGAAGGGAATATTCGGAATGAGGGCCCTCAGGGTCTCCAGTCGTTCCCACGGACACTCGTGCAGGAATCTCATCGACACGTCGAACGTGGCTCCTGGAAAGAAACGCTGGTTGGTAAAAGTTAACCCGACTTTCTCGCGGCTAGATTGAACCGGTCACTGAAAGAGGTCTCAAAAAACAATCCCTCTCTGCTATCGAAAATAATAAGATTCAAAAAAAACGAGAGGAAATAATTGACGATGAATTGTCTTATTCACTAGATAGACAGAGTAAATTTGATTGCCTCTAGTTATTGTTACTACACGCCAGTTAACTGTGCCTATTCTACTTTCTACAAACAAAAAAAACCGTTTTTTCCTATTCAAATTCCCGAGCTTTCCCGATGGTGGCGAAAATAGTGTTTTGATTCATTTCTGGCTATTTAGATAACTGTTCTGAAATGAGCTTACCTCCCCAGTTCTCCATGGAATACAGTTGAGGGAATGCGTGGCTGACGAAGGGAGAGATGGCCGCCAGGTCGTAGGTTCGCACCCGGGTGGCCAGAAGAGACTGGTGCGCGTCACTGAAATAATGGGTATTCAAACAAATCAACAATTTTTTTTTAGCATTAACGCGGTTGATGGCGCAACCTCATGTAATACTTGGTAAGGCAAACTTTTCTCGATCTCTTTCTCGCCGACTTCAATTTATCAAGATCGTAAAGTTAGCCCTTGCTAATGCGTAAATATCAGTCCAAGTAATGAAACTGACACCCCTGACATTCTTCGCTTCACACAAACTGTTATGATTCAGTTCTCGCGACTCCTACTCAAATATTCACGAATAACTGGCTACCGCCATGATTACTCTGCCGAATAAACCGTCCATGCCACAGTAAAGATGTTCGACCATACAGCACAAAAAACCGCGACCGTACTCCCTTTCTTCATAAAGTTCAACGAAATACTGATGTGTGGACCCGTCCTCCTACACGAAAACCCATCTACCCACCGGAACGTGGTGTCGGTGATCATGCATCCGGGTGTTCTCCTGACGGCCCTCGCAAATGCCGCCGGACCGTCCTTCAACAGAACCTGGCGAAGTCCAACTGGGGGACGAACTCCTAAAATAGTTATAATAATAAAATACACAAAATGAAAATAAAATGATTGAAACTCAGTCACAAGCTCGTAAGGTTTCATTTTCCACAGTGCGGACCTCTCTTGACGATTACGCAAAAACACATTATACTCTATTCACTGTTTTACAGCAGGAGACGTTAGAAGCATGGTGAGGCACATTAATAGCCAAGACGACACATGTTCACAGTGGAGTGTGAATAGCAGTATGGCTAGAGGGCAAATGTAAATACGAACCTGCTCTGACATGGGGCACGGGTGGCTCGACGTAGGCTGGTTTCAGATCAGTCGCCAGCGGGGTGGTGGGACCGTTTACCTGAGAAAAACCACTCAATGATTCAATCAAGATAGAGCAAGTCCATTCGAAGATTAACTGCTGCATGTTTTCCTTTTCGATCGAACAAAACCAAAGTACAAAGTACGAATTTCCCGTAAAATTTCACTATCTTTTTCGAGTTTATTCTCAGTGGTGTTGACGGTTTAAGTAACCACTCCCACCGTTGACATACACCACTAACTTTCATCTACATACGTCTACTACTCTTCTACTCTACGGGAACAAAAACAAGTACCGACCGCCAAACCATGGAAATATTACATTGGAAGCTAATATCATTCTCTCTACCCCGCAAAACCTTCATAGAGCATGCGGTGACTGGCGACAAGATGTATTGTACCAACCTGTACTTCTCCCAAATAGGCCAACAGCTTCTGAGCTCTGTTCTGACTGGCCTTGAACTGGAACAACTCGGGGTGCTCATCGATGAAATACGTGTCCACGGAGGCATCTAGGAACGACGGCTGTTGCAGCACATTCAGCAGGAACGGGATGTTCGTCTGAAAACACCGACTCATTGATGTAATTATGTTTAAAGGACTGTTCCATGATTTCGTCTTGGTAAGGCCTGATGAATAGAAAAACCAAATCGCAAATAGAGTTGGTCCGAGACAAATTATAATAGAAATTAACATGATTCATTCTATTTTGTTCCCTGTAGCTTCTCTGCTTTAAATTTGAATTGAGAAAAATTGAAGTCTCCGACAAAATACTCACCTTGACTCCTCGGATTCGGAATTCCTTGAGAGCGCGAATCATTTTTGCGGCTGCATTACTGTGGTTTCGGGCAGATGCGATAACCTGGAAAAGATACGTTAATAGACTCTGTTTCAGAAAAAATTACATACTTCTCCAAAAACTCCCTTCACTGCCGCCATGTTTTCTGAAATGAGATTAAGACTTGAAACACGGGCTAGATCTAGATCTATAAAATGTGCTACCACATCAAACTTCTAGAGCTCGGAGCTTCGAACACTCCACCCGACTTCCTGTTGCAACACGTAATTTCTCAATGAAAATATCCCTATTTTCCGAAAAGCATTGGGGTTGCCGAATTATAACTCCAAGCTGGATCCGGAAAACAAACCTTGACCATGAGCGAGTCGTAGTGGGGTGAGATGATGGATCCAGCGTGTGCGGCCGCCGAATCCAGACGGATTCCCATTCCTTCTCCGGAACGGAATACCTGAACACACAGAAACTTTAGGCTTTAGCAGACTAAGTTTTAGTTGAGAAAGGAGAAACCCAGTTTTTCAATAAGTTCTAACTCTAATCCCCAGATAAAATAGTTGAAAACGTGTCTAACACTGAAGTCGTTCCACCTAACAGCTTAACACTTCAATAATCAATAATCAATCAATGATTATAGTTCACATGTACGCGCCCTCTTCCCAAATGTACTATGTCTACGCAAATAGGAGTACCTGAAGTTTAATTGCACTCATCACTCAAAAAATATGTTCTTTATAGTTCAACCCCTTCATACATATCGAACAATCGAACTTCTATGAACCACAAAGTGGCAGGACCCATGAAACGCACCTCAATTCTGCCGGAATCGGGTTGGAATCCCCTGGCCGGGTCCTCCGTGGTCACTCTGCACTGGATGGCCGACCCGTGGGGTTGGATGAGGTCCTGACTGAGTTTCAGGTCATCCAGGGTCTTTCCCTCCGCAACTCGAATCTGTGCCTGCACCAAATCCACTCTGCAACATGGAAAAGACAGTCTATTCACCAATTTTCAATTAAAACACATTTTTCAACTAAAACACGTGAAAATTCGGCCAGAATTCTGTTTTTTTTTCTAAAACAGTGCTTTCTGCTTTGGCTATTCAAGTAAACTTGCCGAAGTTTGGAGTTGGGTACAGGGGTACAGCTCAACTGGCATGTTTTAGAGTTGACGAAATGCCAACTTAGAACTTACCCGGTGATTTCCTCGGTAACCGTGTGCTCCACCTGAAGGCGAGCATTCACTTCGATGAAGAAGTAGTTGCCCTTTTGATCTACCAGGAACTCGACGGTACCTGCAAAAAAAACATGTTTTTAGTTACACTTGACATGGATAACACCCTTTGTATTGTTATTGTAAAGAGGACTAAGAGATCAATAAATTGGTTATTTTCGATTAATCAGTAGTTCCACGAGAGTTATTGTTTCTAGAGCGAAGAAAGTTACACTATCCAGATCAGAGAATCCGAAAGATATTCTGTTTTATTTTCAATAAAACTCGTCGATACCCTAGAAAACCAACTGACCAGCATTCTGGTATCCGACGTGTTTCGCCAGTCGAATCGCGTCAGCCAGGATTTTCTCACGGACTCCTTCCGGCAATGCGGGGGCTGGTGCAATTTCCACAACCTGAAAAGAACGCGATTACGGTAACTATAGGAATCACAACAAACGCCGTGACCTACAACGGCTGACTTTTATGGTTGAGCTCACCTCTTATGGTTAGATTTGTAGTTTACTGTTTCGACCAAACGTGAATATGTTAACTGTATTTTGAAGCGCTTGTTGTCAAGAGCCAACCAAACACGTGTTCGTACCAACCCTCTACGATTTACGAGCCACAAGAGCCAGAAGCCAAGACTAATGGTCGGTAGACGCCGACTAAGTAACCCAGTAACCCCTCTCTCGCTGATCACTCGATTAGTGATTACCTGTGGTTGTAGCGTTGTAGTCAGGTCAAAACTAAAAACAAAATTCAATGAAAACTGGCCAACCTTCTGATGTCTTCTTTGCACGGAACAGTCTCTTTCATAGAGATGAACCAGGTTACCATGATTGTCTCCTGGAAGTAGTCAGAATGGTTAATGGAATAATTTGAAACACACGCGGGCATGCAACAAATATTGATTTTTTTCCTGTCATGAAGGCAGTATTAGACAATTTTACTTGAACTACTCATCAAAAATTGAACGTATTCAATTTCTCGAGATTTTTCGGAGGCAAAGGAAAAAGACCAGTTATCCCAGCAAGACCTATACACTAGACGAACCTAGCAGCTGAACCTCGATGTGTCTCGGTCGCTCGACGAATTTCTCCACGAAGAGACTTCCGTCCCCGAAGGCCGCCTGCGCTTCGGAATACGCACGACGGAACGACTCTTCTACCTGACAGAATAAAAACATAAATGAAATGAGATAAATGAAACGTCCAATTTCCGAAATAAAACTAATTTCACTATACAAAAACAGACTTTTACCCTTAAGTGTGTAACGTGTACTGGTGGCCTGATGGTTATGCACTAATTAACTGGAAATATTCTGTATTTTTAACGGTAGTGTAGTGAAAAAATCCGAGGCTAAAAATAAAAAGTGATTTCAATCGATAACCATACAACGATACAACGTACATCCTCAATCTTGTCGACTCTTCTCATTCCACGTCCTCCTCCACCATAGGCTGCCTTCAAAATAATCGGGGTTCCGTACTGCTCAACGAATTCGACAGCTTCTCTGAAATGAAGCCAAATTGTTGAACAGAACTATGTTCAGACAGACAAACTAAGATATGTGTACTAAATGGGACCACACACATCACCTATGTCACAGGCTGGATTGGAAGAGACCCACATCTATTGCCTAATTTAATTATTATGAACTTCACGGTTAGTACTGTAACGAAACCACCGTATCTACAGGTACCAAAACCAAGTAACCAAGTATACAACACTACAATCGATCTGAAACGAGAGATAGAGTAGAGTTATAACATGTTGGAAATAATGAATAGTCAACTTACGCTGCGGTCGTGATGGGTCCTGGTGTTCCTGGGACCACCTGAACTCCGGCTTCAATTGCAGCCTGGCGAGCGGCTACCTGTAATTGTCCATAATATAATAGCTGTCACTTCTGTGGATGTAAACATTAAAAAAACATGTATTCTTACATACTTACATTTAACAGCTACCTCAGAAAACACTCAGAAAATAAATAAATTTCATTCACGCCTGTGGTGTTGTTTTGTGCAGATGTGAACCAATTAGTGCTAAATTCACCTTTTTAATGGAACTGGCACATGGTTCACCTTCACCTAATAAGAAACTCATGATCAGGTCACCATACAGCCTGGGCTTACAGAGATGACACAGCAAAACTCATGTCTACCGTACCTTGTCTCCCATTCGTGCCATGACATCGGGACTGGGTCCAATGAAGACGATTCCCGCATTCTCACAGGCACGTGCGAAATCCGACCGTTCCGAGAGGAAACCGTATCCCGGGTGGATAGCGTCGATGTTGTGCTGAAATATGCGATCATGTACATGTAGGTACCTTGACAATAAACATCAATCAGAAATGTAACTATATACTTTCGTAAGATAGCCCGGTGTAACATTCGCCCTTATCCTCATTAAAACAAGTTTTACTGAGGAATATCGTATGTCACCATTTGCCTAATATATCTCGGTGTAACTATCACCCTCATTAAAGGAAGTGTTAGTGAGGGGAGATGAAAAATGTCAATCTTTTAATTTTACCCCACCCCTCCATTTTCCATTGAAATTATTAAAAAGAGTGGTGTCCTCATTTCCCATTTCCCAACCTTCCTTCATTCAACCAGTTCGCAACAGAACGAATCGCGCCACGTGACAACCGTGTTAAAACAGTTACATTTTCTCCAAACTGTACTACGTAGGTGTCTAAAAGATAAATAATGAAAAGTATTGAAACTGCAGAATCCAAAACTACAAGTCCCTCACCTTGAGTGCGGTCTCGATGATCTGATCGATGGTCAGATATGCCGCCACCGGGGGCAGCCCCTTTCCGATCATGAACGCCTCGTCGGCCTTCAGGCGATGCATAGAGTGCTTGTCCTGGAATTACAATTATAAACGTTTTAACTCGTAAACTTGTAATGAAGATGAATGACCTGAAACAACATAGCGCGGTCTCAGAGAGGTTAGACAGAGCGAGATGCGAGATAATAAAAAAAAATTGTAAATGAGTGTATATAGTTTTCTATATTGAATGTTTCTGCCTATGTTTTTTACTAATTTATTTTGTATAACCAAGTTACTTTATGCAAAAAAGTTGTAACTGTTCGTTACTAGTGACACTTGGCGACTTGGTGTAAAAACAGAGGTTATAATCAAGTTCATAACTATGTTTACATCAGTGAAATAGTTATTAGTTATTATAGTTATAAACTGACCTGTTCACTGAACACAGCCACTGAGGTTTTGTTCATTTCGGTCAGGGCACGGAACACACGAATAGCGATTTCTCCTCGATTGGCCACCATGACCTGCAAGATGGAGTGGTTAGCATACAACAGTAAGGTCTGACTAAGCAACCAAAAGTAAGCCGTTTTCAGATGTGAACCCGTGGAAATTTAAAAATTTGCATTAAAAGTAGACCGACTTTCATGTTTTCGGCTGAAAAGTAGTCCGTTATTCGAAATTTTCTGACTATTCGGACAACCTTGCTGGTGTATGGTGGTTAGTGTTTAATAAATACACCGACAAATGTGTAGCTAAACTTGCTAAGCTAACACTCGTGACGCATGATCATACCCAGTAAGTTCCGACAATTCAACAAAAATGAGTCCACCGCTTTTAGAGTTAAACCCGTGAAAAGTAATGATTTTTTATCGAATCTAGACGAACTTTGTTTTCGGTGAGAAAGTAGTCCGCTTTTCTATTTTTTTTCTGGCTATTCGGACAGCTTCACTGGGGTATGCTAAATGATTGAATCTGGTCTGGGGGTCTGATAGGAGTGATAGGAGCACTTTCTTCTTTCCAAAAACTTTCGATAGGGAGAGAGTTGAAGATATTTACGAGTCTGTAATATCTCGCCTAGATGTAACACTAACACGCTACCCCTCTGATCTTTTGGTTTGGTATGCTACTGGTTACTCCTTGAATAGTGGACTGTAACAGAATGCGGTGTGAATAGGGTGAATTTCATTCGAAAGTTTGCATAATTCGACTAAATTCATACCTTATTGAACTCTCTCGAGTTGGTAGATGTGTCTGAAGCTGCGGTGTATTGCTTCTGTTGAACACACCATAATCGTGGGGCCCGCAACGCGATCCTACCGAACCTCATCTCGACTGAAAAAAAAATTTATCAAAACTATTGTGAAGAATGTATACATAAGACATAATACATAGATCAGGCACAAAAACATGTGCAGTATCAATAAAAAGAATGAAACATCAATAATATACCACTTGTTATTAAATGGGACGGACCCTATCAAAATTTTCATAGAGGGATGCTCGGTTTTCCATGAAATTGCCATTAGTAGAGATCATTGGGAAGTAAAGGTGTCACCAAGCAGCGATTGGATGGGTTGTGTACGTGATAAAGTAGCGAAAACAACGGAGAAAACTAATTGAGAGCGAGAGAGAGGAAAGCAATTGAAACAGAAAACAGGGATTAGGTTTGGCTGTTTGGCAAGATTGCCTTAGAGATAAAAATGTAGAAAGGAGAAAGCTAGCTAGCAAAGAAAATTGAAAAGCAGGAAGAGACAGAAAAAAAGATCATTGATCATTTGATTTGAATAAGACAAGTAAAATGACAATGGGATGAAATTATAGCGATTTCAGTGGAAACTAATACAATTAATTCAAACGAAAACTATAAATTAGAAGGCCGTCTGTTGTGTTGTAGATGCTAGACGTTCGAAAAACAGCAACAGATATTATTATAAACTTTAATGAAAGTGATTCTGTGGACAGTTGCATGCAAGCTAACTGACGAGCTTCTACATACTTCAAGTAATACACAGCAGCAACAAGAAACCACCAGCAACTACCTATCCTTGAGAGAGATGATATGAATGCAACAAAAGCCCGCCATAAACCATGGAACGGGGCAGGCCAGTTCAGAGAACGCACAATCACGGGACATGATCGAAAACAAACACTTTTGGGTCGCACAAAACGGGCAAAAATGGAAGAATAGGTTACAAAACAGAGAAGAAGACACAAATCAAACCAATCAACCATCACCTAGTCAAAACTGCGACCAGCGAGAAGAAAATTATGTGCTTGCTCTGATTTGAAAGCAAAAATTTGAGCTTCGCGGCTTAACAAAATACGCAAGTTTGCGTGAAACCACCGTAACACGGCAAGAACTAAATTCTTCAGCTGGCAATAATATAATTACGTCTGTCATTAGGGTTATTTTACTCTCCAAAACATGCAAGCGACTTGGTCGTTTGTTGTATCCTGCTTTAGGAATGGACTGTTATTGCCGCGATAACGATTAGAGATCAAAGGGATGCGATAGAAGCTAATAAAGAAGCCGACCTCGTGTAGTAAAGTGAGAAGACTTGGACTGAAGCAAAATAGTTTTTATGCTCAAGAGGCCACGTTTCTGAAAACACTCTGAGATTCCGTGATAGAAGATCGAATAGTAATGGAGCTCCTGAGACTTCAATGGATTACTGCACAATGTTCGTGCATAACGTTACATAGAAAAACGTGTAAGAATGGCCACAAAATTGGCGAGTTATACTGATCGTATTGATTTCCAGTTGTTTTGCAGGCTGGCTGCAGACAAGTGTTGACCAAGAGATTGAAAAGTACAGAAAACATGAAAACCAGCTGTCAATATCGCAACGCACCGGAAGATTGTGGGAAGATTGTATACAAATGGTCTACATAATATCAAATGGTATAATATAATGGTCTTCAAAATGTTTGCCAATGTTTCACAGTAAACCGAAATAGTGTTCACCAATTCGGAAATCTGAACGATTTGGTCTAAGGAAAAGGAGAGAGAGAGATGAATACGGTTCACAGTAGCAATCAGTAGATGCAGCGGACACTGAACATTTACCACGTGTACCTAACGTGAACGCACGATAAGGTCAATGTGTAAACAAAGCGGCTTAGATCCAACAAGCCTCGAACAAATTGTTCGTTTAGTCTTTTTGGTGGAACGAGATCAATGAAAACAAACAGGTTCAGTCCGAAAATGTTTGCCCGAGAAATTTGTCTGAGACGATCAAAGACGTGTTTAATCGATGGTTTATAACACTTCGGTAAAAAGTAAAATTATTTCCTTGACCACATGTTTAATCCTTGGGGCAGCTACCGTGTGCTCATTTAGTATAGTCATCACCATTTCAAGGTGGACTCTTGTAAGATACCCTCCAACTTTGAGACGATAGTTTCTGTCCAGCAAAACATGTTAGGATTAAGGTGCAGTTGCACCTAAATGGAATGAAACGGCAAGTTCTATCATCGAACCAGTACCCTATCATGAAAATGATGGAGACAGACGACCGGTGAATTGCTGTGACTGGCGCGAGAGAACATAGATATGTGATAGTTCTTTGGGTGGCAGATAGCCTGAGGGCAAAACAACCGTGATAAGGGGACCGAATGGAAAACAAACTATCAGAGATCTAATGTGTAAAAAGTGGTGTAGATAAAGAAAGTCAGGGAATTGGTCTAGCAATACTCGAGAAAACAAAGCTCTAGAATTCGAGGTCATATCGAGGTGAGTGCACAGAACTAGCTTTGAAAAAATAAGACTCTAAGCCACGTAAGAAACTACCACGCACTAGTCATAGTTACACACTTTTTGGAGAAAACGATCAAAACACGCAGAAATGACTCTGTTCAAATGAAGAACAAGTTCATCAACAGCAATAATCATTGACAGAGTCAACGTTCTTCCGAATCATGTAAACTACTAAACTCTTAGTCAATTACACAGTCACGTGAAACATGTTAAGCACAGTAGAATTCAGAAACGTGCGATGACAACGTGCATGATGCCTCATTAGAATACTAACTTTACGTGACTATTTTGACTTCTAGTTTAGACGTAAACAACAAACCAGCAGCAGCAAGCTAGCCATATTGAGGGTATCACAATGTGCGACAATGACCCCCCCCCCCTCCCCAATAGATAGGATCAATGCTGGCCTTTCACCTTCTAGTGGTTTGCGTATTGGTCATTTGCACGTACGCAGTCAGACTCAGCTCATATGATTTCTCTGGCAATTCCGTGAGCCCAGCTATAGTGTTTCTCGAGTACTGCGGACACCACCACATCACAATTTTTTTTAAATTATTACAAACAAATATAATATGAAAGTATGACTTTGAAACTCCAGTACAATTCTGATCAATGGAACTCTTAAAAACCGTTCAAAAGTACAACTTAAGTTTTCAACCAGGAAAACCGACTGAAGTGAAATTTATATTCATGAAAAAGTGGGGGCCCAACGACTGTGAGATTTGTCTTCTGCTGTGCGCCGCTTAGACAGCTACTCTCAAATGGAGCAGCTACTGCTACAAAAACCGGAAAATACTTATATACTCAAGTATAACTGTTCATTACGAACATACAAAAGTCGTAAAATATTTTTTCAAACCTGTAAACTAGAATCTACAAGTCACAGCTGTAAAGGAGAGAACAACTGTTGAATAATATGCCAAGTGTTATAGCACCTAGAGTAACAAGTAAGGACCAAAACTGCAAATCATTGTGTACAAAACCAGAATCTCTATAGTTGACTACGTTGAGTTAACATCTGTGATTTGTATATTATAGTTTACAGGTTTGAAAAAATATTTTACGACTTTTGTATGTTCGTAATGAACAGTTATACTTGAGTATATAAGTATTTTCCGGTTTTTGTAGCAGTAGCTGCTCCATTTGAGAGTAGCTGTCTAAGCGGCGCACAGCAGAAGACAAATCTCACAGTCGTTGGGCCCCCACTTTTTCATGAATTTTTCTCTTTTTGTACACATGCCGTAGGTATGTGGTTTGATCTGTACGGTGCAGATAAAATTGTTTTCTTAATGAATGACTTGTCAAGTATTACCATCATTCGAAAAAATATGACGTCAACATTGCAGTTCTGGAAACTTACTTTATCTGCCCTTCAGATTCCCAGAATACGTCATGTTTGAATGAAGTTTCATCGTGAATTGACCATTTTTAAGAAACTTTCAGGATTCGAAAACATATTTCACGTCAATTTTTTCAAAAGTTGACGTCATCTGGTCTTCTGAATTCCAGAATAAGTCATATTTAGATAAAGTTTCATCGTTAATATACCATTTTTGAGATATTTTCAGCATTTGAAATAATATGTGACGTCAACTTTGCACTTTTCAAACATGACGTCATCTGGTCTCCAGAATCCCAGAATACGTCACTCTTAGATTGAGTTTCACCGGTAATTGACCCTTCCTAAGATATAAACATCATTTGAAAATATATGTGACATCAACTTTGCACTTTTCGATTATGACGTCATCCGAGCTCCAGAATCCTCGATGACGTCATCAGTAGAAGACTTACATCTGAATCAATGTCAGTTCATGTCGTGGTATCATACTCCAAATTTTACTTGAATTGGTTAGGACTGAGCTGAGTTATAACGCAATTTGATTTACCGCGACAGAGAGGGCGAGAGAGTGCACGAAATGAAGAGACGCAGAGACATTTTCAAAGACCTATAACTTAATGAAAAATTATTTTTTTCGAAAAAAAGTTTGCGCCCCCAAGGTTTGAGTGGGATATCTATCGTGTCCCAAATTTTCAGTCAAATCGGTTCACACATAAAAATTTCCCAGGAGTGCGCACCAACACAGACAGACAGACAGACAGATACACGGCGGAAGTTGGCGGTCTGCATGAAGCGCATAACGTCATAACTCGGCTCAAACTTAATCAATTTCGTTCACATTTTGAATATAGCTTGTAAATGTGCCATAGAAAATCAGCAAATCACAAAAAGTTTTGATTTGCACAATTGGACCTTTTTGAGAGTGAACTAAAAAAATGAAAGCGCGCATTAGCCGGACCAAAGACAAATCTCGCACAGCGCTTCGCGCTGCGCGCGATTTTCACATTCATTAGGGAACAGCCGCATAAGGTTTACTGTAAATTGCCACGGATAACGGAAATGGAGTATGACGTGAATTATATTTAGAGATCGTGCGGACTATATGAGTACTAATCGAATAGTTTTTCGATTCGAACTAACATACTATTTCTGTACACTCACAAGTACAATAAATACACGAACATTGAACCAGTGAGCCAAAAACGCGGCAAAATGACTTATTGATAACGCATTCAAAAAGTGTGACAAATTCGAAGAGTTTCAACAAACTTTTGATTTTTCAACAGTTTACTGAAATGGGATTGAAGTAAGTATACATTTGAAATGTTAAATGGTTGTTGTCAAGAGGACAACAATTACCGTATCCTAGTCTGCCTGCTGCACAGTTAGCTTCACCAAAAACACAGCAAAATGGTTCCAATGATAACGTTTTCAAATAGGATCAGAGTCCATACTTATAGTGCTAGTCTATTGCCCAGTCACGTGTAACACGTCAAACACAGAAGAGCTCAGAAACATGCAATGACAAAATGCACGATTCTTCATTACTATGCTAACTTCCCGTGACATTCAATTTACTTCTAGTATAAAATTGTGTGTCAGACTCTCCAACAGCTCGCTGAAATATGGTTGTTGTCATAGTTGTTTGTATGATAACTCCAAATATCAAAATACCGTAACCCAGTTGATCTGCCGGGTGCCAAGAATCGATGTCGACCAGGAGGGGCTGCGAGCAGTTTTGGTCTGCCGTTCCTTATCTATCACAACAAACAAACTGGTTTATTGAAGGACTAATCGGACATTTTGGACACGACGAGACAATATAAACATTTAGTTATAACAATAAATCTATGAAACCAATGGTGAAACAGAATTTTCACATTCACGTAAATCCGGACCGCTACATCCCAACCTACGTCTCTTCACCACATTCCGCTGGGATACGAGGGTCACGAAATAGTACGCAAAGCGAGAGAGGGAGGATAGAATGAAGGTGCAGGAATTTGCACGCATAGGCAATCTGGTTACTTACTTGTATACGAATCTCCAAACTGTCATTTTTAGGGGAAATCAATGTAGTGGGATAAACTCTTAGCATCAGTAATACTAATATAGATAAGTATGACTCTAAAGAGGCAATAGGTGAATCTTTTCAAAGTTAACTGTTTTGTAAAAAAAATCGGTAGAATACTAACAGTTTTGTCTGAGAGGATACACGTGAACTAAAATGTGAACTGAAAGTAGACCTGAAATTTTGCAACAAATAGTCGAAACGAGGGCAAAAACAAACCAACACGAAACATTACTTTGACGAAATGAAATGACGCGTTGCATACAACCACGTTTGCATTTGCTATCTACATTTTTCTGCTACAATAACAACTTGAATCATCAGTCACATTGGAAATCAATAGTACCGATCAACAAACTGTTTTCCTGTTCCTGTATTCTTCTGTGCTTTTGTGACCAGAACTGACCGATGGTTTGTTTAGAGGCTTCGGGAGTTTTACTACCTAGAAATACATGGTTCGTTACATCATTGAGGAACTCAAATTTGTAAATGTAAACGTTCCTAGCCAAAACTTTCTTATATGTGTTGTGCGTTTATGTTTCCTTATTGACCTCTTACCCTTTCCAAGAAACAACTGTTTTATTAAAGTCGGGTTAAATCGGGTCTCTTATTGCCCCTCGGTTACTTCTCAGACATTGGTTTCGTGAAACTCGGGTACCTTTGTCCTCGGTTTCTAATATTATGTGGTCACCGGAAGGAGGTTGCCTATCAGACCCTTACTAACCTGATTCTCATTGCAACAGCATGGTTCGAGCATTATTTGGTGGATCTGCGTGCGAACCTTGCGACTCACGGCGAACAGACAGAGTGGAGATAAGGCCCCCACCAGCATGTCCAGCTGGAACTCACAAATATTTCAGTGTCATTCATCTGAACTAGACTGTGTGCGACTATACTAGGAGTGAATTGAAGACAGTTAGCATTCTAATAATGAGGAATTGTGCACTCTGTACGTTTGTCAGTTCTGCCCTGTTCAACCTGTTAAACATGTCACACGTGATTGTGATATTTCATGCTCTCTTATTCTAGCTGAATTTTGATACCTATTTGATAAAATTGTAAAACTCATATTTTTCATCTGAAAAAATCGACCATGAGACGATTTATCATGGATTGGAGGTGTGATTTTGAACACAGTTGTTGTGGCCAATTCTATATGTAACTGGATTCCGGTAACTCTTTTTCAGGTTACCTCACAAGTTAGCGGGTGACCGAAAATTAAAGCCAGGTTACCGTATGAACTAACGGTAAAAACCACAATTTATATTAGAAAAACGGGTAACCGGGTTTCACTTTAGGTTATCATCCGGTTATCTACTGAGGTAACTCGAGAAAAGATTACCAAAACCGGTTAGGTTACCGAAAAACCCGGTTACATAAAGAATTCACCAGTTTTTGTTTCTCGGCTAAAAAAGTTTCATTGGTCCATGAGAAACATAACAGAAAACTCACGAAAAAACACACCTAAAGTAGAGTTGTGTTTTCAATTTTCACTTTTCTCCAATTGTTACGTTTTCACGTTTGTTCATTCACTTTCCAACTGAATTGATTGTGGTTATCGCTGCACAAAACCAACCACATTGGCCATAGTTTTCGCCAAGAATCCATTTTCCAACGACGTTTCCGTCGAAATCACAAAATAGGCAAAGAAGAATGAAATCTAGAAATATAAATAATTTGATATAAGTTTTTTTTTCTAGTAACAGTGGTAAAATAATAGGTAAACTGTTTTTTCGAGGTATCATATTGAACAATACACAGCAGAAGTTGCTAACTACAACTAAAAAACACAGCAAAAAAGTGAGTCACACAAGGACACAAGCTCACAATCGCGAAGCGGTATGTTCATATATGTTCTGCTGGACATTGTTTCTGAATCCTTGGAACAAAATTCAAATAACTATCTTTTCTGTACTCTTTGACTCACCTCGAAAATGAAAAATATGAACATGGCCTGCTTCAGGACACTGAGCTCGACTGCATTCGTGGAATTGATCTCCATTCCGGATTTTGATGATATTATTTTATATAAAATAATACAATAAAACAGGATTAGAAGCAGTGGAACAGTTATAGCCCGACAAAAGAGAAACTGAAACGGCTTTGTAATAGGTACAACTAAACAAACTACTGGTAAATGAAATATCGACGTGAGAACGCGGAAACTTTGAAGGAGTCATTTTTCGATTGAAATTTGTGACAGCCAAATGTTTCCTTTGAAACTTATGAGGTTATAGAATAATACTTCTAGGGTTATAGAATTATAGGGTTATAGGTTATTATATGGTTATAGGTTATTATATGGTTATAGGTTATAGGGTTATAGAAATCTACTTAGAATTTTCGAGCTACCTACTTCATTTTTGGTGTTGGTTTGATCTCGTTACACATTGTAATTCATGAATTTTGACAGGAAATCAGCGCGATAAACTATAAACACAGAAAAGGTGAGGACCTCATGAGAAACTCATATGAGTTTTTCATGAGATTCTCATGAATTTCCAATGTTTGTTTGAAGCATGTGGACCAATCCCGTGTCAACGGTCCTTTAAACTGCAATTGAGAAATGTATTGCAGTTTAAAGGACTGGAGCTTTGCGATTGGACCACATAATCGTCCTACTTCAAGCAAGAAGTTCGTGAAATGTTGCTTTTTTCGAAGTATTCACACTTTCAAATGAATTCTCTATATTCTCCTTTCTTTCTTTTCTTGTCTACACAAACGAAAGGTTCACTTTTATGAACGAGGCTTTGAACACATTATTCTCAGAACACTCACCGTTCCCAGAGCTTCCTGGATGTTCTCGTCTATGTTGTCACATCCAAATTCGAACTTCCCCGAATCCTCCGTCGTCAACATAAATCGATATCCACATTTTGCATGCACGAAAAGAATAGCAAAGGAAATGGAGAGACACCAGAGCAGCAGAGTGATCAAGAGAAGCGGGAATCTGAACGTATTGTAGAATTTGTTGTAAGATAATGGCTGCTTTATTTTTCATAGAGAATAATGAATAACGTAATAAAATGTGTATTGGTCAAGATTCAGGTCAGTTGTTTTCAGCAGATCAAACTACACTAGTTGTCGTCACCATCTATATTATAACTATGTTGCTCTAGAATTATCATGTACTGTGTATCATTTGCACACTCATGTGAAACATGTTAAACACAGCGGAATTCAGAAACGTGTAAAGGCAAAGTGCACGGTGCCTCATTAGCATTAGAATGAAACCTTCACGTAACTATTCAATTCACTTCTAGTATAACCAACCCCTCAATAATGCGAACTGTTGACGTTGAGCACATCATGACCATAACACGATGTATCGCCATCAGCACATTTGTATAGATGATCATCTCCTGAGAGCAGATTCCAAACATGGTTGCCACTTCGTAGAAGTCTGGAGTAGAGTGATGATGTAGGGTAATCGAAAATGAACGTGTTTTTCAATGCACATCCGCTTTACTTTGCAGTTTCGGTTGTCTACTACAAAGGTTCTGTGCGTGGCTACTACAGAGTCTGTACTTTTCTCAGCGTTGGTACGCTGTTTTTTCAGCCAATTTCAGTTAGGAAAATTCTATCGACGTTCTTCATTAGAATAGTTGTAACAAGTTACGAGGTTTGTATTTCAATCCCATGAGCAGGTGAATTTGGCGCGCATTCAATTATCGTAGTAGAACGTATCGAATACGTTTCAAACAGAAAAAAATCTAAAAAAATTATGTTATAAAAACAACTAAAATTGTTGGCCTGTGCGTATATTGCCTACTTAGACTAACATAGCTTACAGTGACTAGGTTTCCACTAGAAACTGACATTATATTTCTGGCTTAAGTTGTCACATTTTCATAAATGAGCTCGCTCACTTGTCCTGGTGTAGTTTGTAGTCTGTTCTTCATCCAGAAACAGTGTAGTGGGTACTGTAGTTAAGGCACTCGCAATGGCGTAGACTATGTTGCAAATGAGGACCTGTCGAACCACAAAGTAGAAACGAGCTGGAAAATGTAGGTATATTAATCGTGTTATTTATTGGTTTTTCATCTTCTCTCAATTTGTGAACAATTGTTTCTCTTTCAACATAGTTGGTACAAAATGCACTGACTTCGATAAGAGCTTCTGAAACTGGAGCTATATTGAGTGCCTAATTTATTAATTTCTGCCTCTCGCCGGAATTGAACCTGTGAGCAAAAATAATCGTAGCAGAGGGCTAACCACTGCGCTATTAGAGCAGAGAGCACATAACCGGCCAACTTTGGAATTGAAGACTATTGTGCGTACACAGCGGAAACAGAGATATACAGTACCCTCCCGCCTTTCTATTGACGACGACTATATAGTCTTCGCCCATGGAGAGGCGAAAGGGGTACTGTATATCTCACTTCCCGCTGTATACGCACACTGGTCTTCGATTGCAAAGCTCGCTGGTTATGTACTCTAGTATAATAATAATAATAACAATAATCTTTTACGGCAACTATTTCAGCCGTGTGTTACTTTATTCATTTCAATACAACCAAGACAAGTGATCACATAGAAGTATCCGTAGAGGGGAGGGGTCCGTAGAAGAGAAACTAGGCATGGGTGAGCGTTATTACCAGCTCAAGCGGTCCGCCATGAAGATACCGCGCCGAGTGGGATCGAACGGTGTTTTGAGTGCTAGCGCGCACACAACCAGTCGACCACTCGGCCACTAGCAGCGCGGATATAAGCGCCCTGCTACGAATCTTTTGCTCGCTGGTTCAATTTCGGCTTGCTCGCGGGTTCAATTTCGGCGAGAGACAGCAATTTATAAATTTGGCACCCACTATATAGGTTATACCTGAGCTGTACTTTGACTTGCGCTCACGCCCGATATTGTGAATGAAAATTTCGAAAACAGAGCATTCAAACTACCAACAAAAACCTTTTTTCTCGCATTTGAGACACAAGTTTGGGTGGAGGCGAAACGTACCACTTCTTGTTCATTCCTATCAATTAATCATACCGGTTTAATTTCTATTTGCTGAGCTTTTCAATTATTTGCTCTTGCTGGACGTTTGATCGAATACGTGTTCTGAGATTAACTTTATTTCTGCGCTCAAATGATTAATCAAATTGTTGAACATGAGTGTTCGAAATGAGAACAATGTTTCACGAACAATGTTTCACGAGTGATTCATACTTTTTATACTTTATATCTGTTATACATCTTTGTCAAAAACTAAAATAACCTACTTTGGAAAAGAACTGTTTGCCCCTTCGAAAAACCAGTAGAAGAAGTGTGTTGAGAATGAAACTGGCACACAGCACAATCACGAACAGCCAAAGGGTCATGAAGGTGGTCAGATCTTCGGAAGACGGTCTCCCGGGAATCACCTGAATTTGCACAGAGAAATATACGGTATTTCTCCCTAGAAGGACAACATAATCATAATATATTTATATTATATATTCAACATAATCATCTTGACAGCATATTAGGCTTGGTGATTTCTGGTTTTCAATCGGACCAGGTAGAGGAACCACTTCGAACAAGCTTGTTCCAACCAAACGCCAGCCATAGGGTTCGCTCATACCAAATCAGGAACCGTAGCAAAGTCGTAAAAGTGGTGAGCTCACCCTGATTGAGAACCTGATCACAGTCTGGCCACACAGTTGCCATCTTTGTATGTATAAGCATAGTGTAGGTGACCCAAACTTGGGCGAGGTGGTGACCAGATATTTCAGCTCAAAGGTAACCTTTTCATATAACTTTGCTACGGTGCCAGGCCTATACTGTGTAATTTCCCGTAACCCCCTGGCTTTGTAGTTTTATCCCATTGCGTTTCGATTGTTTTCAAAGGGCGTGTATCGAGGTCGAACTACAACGGATATTCGGTCACCAACCACATCGAAGCTATCATAGTTTAGCGCGGAAATCGTAAACTCGAAATTTTCCGTGATTAAAAATTCTGCTTGAGCATAATATCGACAGCAGGATTTTTTTATCACACCCGAATATAGAAACAAAAATCGTTCCTAAAATCTTCTCTCAAAAACAACTTGAATGTTTACCTGCACCTTCACGAGGGTGAATCCGCCTCATAGTTATTTTCGGCCTCCGGTTCCTCGAAAACAAATGATTCATTGGAAGACACTCCCCACGGAACCAGACCGAACGAGGCGACTTCCGGAAGTTCCGGAACGTAGGATTCATTTGCATGTTGTGAAGTGTACGTTTCCACCGGTATTTCCGGAACGTACAATTCATCAGGAAGTTTCGAAATGTACGATTCATCAGAAAGTTTCGGAATGTACGATTCATCAGGAAGGTCCGGAATGTACGGTTCAACCGATATCGTAGAATTTCGGGCGGATTTTTTCATTCTGGAAAGGATGAAACAGGTAGATTCAACTGGAATAACTATTCTGGCAGAGAATGGTCATGGAAAACGTCCGAAATCTACGAGTAACGCGAGACTTCTGTGAAGAAACTTTTCCTCACTTTTTTCAGATTACCAAATTAATCTGTGACCGTAAAAAACAAGAAAAGTCAAACTAAATCTTGGGATGAAATGGAACGGTAACCGATTTTTCGTTCTCATTCAGATCAACAACGAGTTCCCAGCTAGGGTAATGTATAATACGGTTACCAAAGACGGAGAAAAGGTTGGATACGAGAGAATGAGCTGAAGAACTACAAGGAACTAAGAATGTATGGAATAAGTATAGATAGTGGTGAAGAGACCGAGATTGCAATACAGAGAATTCATTTCGGATAATTGAAGCTTCGATCCGAAACGAGGCTCGTTAAGTTTCATTGGAATGCGCCTTACGCATGATCAAAAAGACCAATAGCACAAAAAAACGAGACCAAAATAAATAGGTGAGTAGATTTCTGATGTTTAATTTTGTGGATATAATCTTTTCACGCTCGTGTATAATTAGAACTTGCTTCCATCCGGTTTGAACTTTAATTACTTTTCTGAAAAAAGCTTGGTCTGGTCAGTTTTGCAGAAAATAGAGCGACAGTTAGAAAATATTGTCATATATGCTCGGCTATGAGTTTGGCACTGAGCAAAACATTTGAATCACCAACAAGGAAATTCAGAAGTACCTCTTTAATTTGGTCATTCGAGTTAGGAATGTACACTCTCAGAACGATTAGCGCCAATTTTCTGTTGGTTCTGTTGGTCAATTGGTCAGTTACAAAAACGAGAGAGCATGCAGGTCAATGACGCGCAGACAGGCTGAGACAGTCTGCGTCTCTCTGACCTGCACCACTCTCTCGTTCGGGCAATAAAAATGTGGCTGGGAATTGTCTGAGCTTTGGGGGTTGGCTCCGTGGCAGAGTGCCAGTGCAGCTTTGATTGCATGTTTTTTGTAGAGTAGATAACTGGTTTTGTAAAATTGTCTCTGCTCACATGCTGTAACAAGGCTGAACTACCAGTTATGAAAGTTTGAACTACTTACAAGAAAAACTGTCAGGATCTCAATGCGACTGCCGAAACTATTATGAAAACCAACGAGCATGTGTGTGAAAACGCTAAATAAATCAGAAACTATATAACAAACAGTCCAGTATCTGTGAGCTAGAAAGTCACAGGACGGGACAGTAGTGGCATTGCAAATAGGGGTTTATAATCATGAAATGACAGGTGGAGTTATGGCTAATTGAGTTTGCGATCTCAATCAATCATGCAGATGTTGCGCAGGTAAAATTAATATCCTTCTCGGTGGAGTCGAAGGCTGCACCAAAGTTGTTGTACTGTACTGAAGTGCTTTACTGATATTCGATTGCACAGTAAGGTGAAACATGTTGAAGGAACCGCCCCTCTTCAATTTGATTATTCGAGTTATGAATGTATACTCGGGGACAAAAAATTAACAAATCAATCAAATTTGGTGAAAAATCTCCAACTTAGCTCACTTTCTCGATAATCTGCGTTTAGAAACTGCGCGGACGCACCGGCACGTACGTATTTTGAAGGAAATAGCACAAATTGTCCGCAAAACCGCTCGAAACGTATCGTAAATTTAGATGACGAAACAAATAACATGTGTTTGAAGTGTTTCAGGTATTTTTTCTATTTTCGGTTTGATTAAAATTGAAGTTTGGTGTTCTGAAACAGAATTCATCTTTCGGCCAAAAGCTTCGTGATACAGTAACCCTGAGGGTGGTTTGGCTCATAAAATGCTTAGTGCTCGACCACTTTCTATTTTTCTTTCAAATGTAATAGTGAGAGGGCTACCAGTACAATTTTTAATCTTTTGAGTTTTCATTTTTCTCAGTATTTTGAGTTTTCATTTTTTTCAAATCGTCCAAATTATAGAGAAAGGGTCCCTTTGAGCACAGCAGCAGTACTCAGGAATGTGCAAGTGAGAAATAATTTGCACGAAAATTACGGACGAGAGTTAGCGTATGTTTGGGGAGACGCAAGGGAAATGACCGGGGTTCACGGGTTAATTTTTCCCGAATCGACTGTTCCTAACAAAACCGAACCAAATCATCCCGTCCCGAACCAGTTGGTTAGTTCGGAAACCGGACCAAATTCGGGCCAATAAAGGTGGAACCGAACCAACTCGAATAATTATTGCTTAAACTGGCCGACGGCGTAACGTTTGTTACGGTTCGATTCGGTTTCGTCCTGGTTTGAGTACGCAAATGGTTCGGTTGACTACCGAACCAACTGGTTCTTGAAGAATCGGTTTGGGAAGTAATTTGCCCTGCTCACTGTCTGACATCTTGCGAGTGTCGACAGTTGAAACAAACGATTAAAAGTTACTCAAGCACGGTAAAATATGAACATAAAAGTCAAGGCAGTGTTCATACTCCTTCAACCAACGCAAGAAGCAATAAAACAATGATAGTGATAGTGAAATTCATAAGTTGAATGAAATTCTGTTACAAACATAGTTTCCTCCTCTCAAGCTATACTGTTAGTCAATTGCACAGTCACGTGAAAAACACAGTAGAATTCAGAAACGTGCCATGACAACGTGAACGATGCCTCAATTTCCAATGTGGTGAGAAAGAGCTTTGAATGTTCCTTGGCATGCTTCCAAACTGTTAGTGGGAATGATCGGGACTATATGAATGTGGTCCTGTTCCCGGAGACCTTGAGAAATATTTATCCTCTTATCATGCAAACATAAACCAAACTGAATGGGGAATACTGCAAAATGCAGGTTACTGTAAACAGTGTAAACGTGCAATTCTGAATCAAAAAAGCAAGTGCGATAATGGATAGCCAGGTGGAACACTGTTTGTTGATCGAGTTTAACGATGATTATCAAATCAACCTATGATTTTTACGCAAAAACTTGGAAACTTTGCCCAAAACAAGATCAATGAAACATGAATGTGCTTGATAACACAAAAAGGCAAAACAGCTGTATTCCATGCCAAGCACACCAAAAATTCCACGCAAAAAACTAGCAATGTACTGTATACCTAAATTTCTGCTGTGTAAATAAGGGTGTCGAGTGATATAATGCTGAGTGATATAATTTTGAATCAGTGATGATTATGTGCTTGGAACCAACCTAGTCATATTTTTCTAGTTACGCGGCATAAACTTTAACCCAATTAGTTTCGAAAACGTTCGAAATCTGGTTTCACTGCAAGTTTCAACTTCTCCAAATACTCGATTCTCCAATTTCTATACTTTTCTTGTTTCAAAGTTGTCGAAGTAATTCGAGGAAAGAGTGTTTCAAATTCAAGATTTTCTTTCACCTAAAACTGCAAATACAAGTGATTAATTGTACATTTGAACAAGCATTTTCGCCGCGCACAAACCTATTTAGCAGTGTGCCGACGAGTATAAATCACAGACAGTGATAAACTTGAAAAACTGAACTTTGTTAATGCGGTTGATACCTTGATTGCATGCACAACTGGTTCATTACATAGTCACGTGGAACGAGACTTTACTAGTTGGAATAGCAGATGTCGGAATATGGGAGGACAAAGTTGTAGTTAGAATTGTAGTTTGATCTACAAAGATTTACGTCTGGTTTGGCCCGGAACCAAACTAGAAACACTGCAAAACGAGCACAACTGTCACTTTCTGAGAGAAAGAGGGACGAAAGAGAAGAAATAGAAAGATAGAGAGGAACGGAAAAAAGAAAGAATAAGAGAACGAAAGGAAGAGAGCAAGACAGAAAGCGAAAAACATAGAAGGAGAGAGAGGAAAGGCAGCTAGAAAGAACGCACAGCTTGACTTAAAAGGAGAGAGAGAGAGAGAGAGAGAGAGAGAGAGAGAGAGAGAGAGAGAGAGAGAGAGAGAGAGAGAGAGAGAGAGAGAGAGAGAGAGAGAGAGAGAGAGAGAGAGAGAGAGAGAGAGAGAGAGAGAGAGAGAGAGAGAGAGAGAGAGAGAGAGAGAGAGAGAGAGAGAGAGAGAGAGAGAGAGAGAGAGAGAGAGAGAGAGAAACTATGAAAAAATACTCATTTCATGTACTTTTTTTGCTAGTTATTTCTACCATTTCCTATGAAATCTAGCCTTTCAGGATTTTCCCGCGATGAATGGAGAAAGAAGAGGATGTTCTCCTGTTTTATATTCTATTAAGAAGATGTTATTCTGCTGTTTTTGATCTATAGTCGGGGACGCCCTTTCAAATAGATGTGTTTTGGTGGTTTTTCGTGTAGGGTTTTCTAAAAACTATTGTAGGGTTTTCTTACCTGGAATTTGTTCTCACAACATTAGCTTCTTTTTTCCCGTTTTCCATATTTTTAAGGAACCTTACGAGCCCCTGACCGGATTACACCCCGGGTGCATGTGTACCCGGGACGATTTGATCATTGGACCTACCTAAACTGATATGAGTTTGGCAGGAAAGATAAGACCGAGTCATTCTTAGACTGTTCACAGTTGCGGTTCACAGTACAGTCTCCTTTGACTATATCCATTATTGAAGGAAACTATTTTCGCAAGATTCTCCATGTGTCGAAGTAGCGAAACCAATTGCACAGTGTAGAAATAAACATACCGTGTTTTCCCCATTATTTCATTCTCTTTCTCTCTTTCTTCTTTCTCTCTTCTTCTCTCTGTCTATCTCTCTCCGTTTTACACTGCGGATAACATCGAATTTGCACATCGCAAAACTACCGCTACCGTACCCTCTTCTTTGCAGGATGAGATTCCTTGTTCTGTTGGCCCTTCTCGGGCTAGTTGGTGCGGCCGTTCACCAACACAAACTCTCCTGGAAACCGTCAAGGTAAACTAAATGGTCACTTCAAAAAAATTGTGAAAGTGGTCGTATTTTTTTGTCTAGAAGATACAATACTAGAACTATAACGTTTCGTATTGTCAAGTTCACACTTTGTTCTAGATCAGAAAAAGAATGCTACATTGACAATTTTAAACAGTTCATGTATCATGATTATCATAGAGAACCGTTTCAGTTAACCCAATTTCTCATGGTGCCTGAAACTCTAAGAGTTCATTTTGACATTGGAAAAGTTGATCCGGTTGTTAAACTACGTTCAATCCTTCTGAGAAACCCAGAAAAGTCTATAGCAGCTAATCAATCGGCCAATTACCGAATTTGCAGGATGTAATCAATTTATAGTCAAGTATACGCAATCCGAGAGTCTCCAAATTATATGATTATATTACTCCTTTACAACATATTTCAGGAGAATTCGAATGAGGAACAACGGTGAACTGGCCGCGTATTTGGAGTACGAGAACCAGCTGAGAGCCAGCAATCTGGCTAGTCTGGGACAAACGGTTCGTCACCAATGGGAGCACCTAAAATAACAAATAATCGGTTCAGTTTCTCTGATAAACGTTAAGGAGAATCAATGGATGACATATGAGAGTTGAAACAATAGGTGTGCACTGCAGCATAGTAAATGGGTAGTGGTATAGTCTGTTTCGCGTAACAATAGCCCTGTACAGTAAGATTGTAGAACTTTCAAGTAAACTTTTTATACGCTGTAGATATTGTAAAGAGTTTAAACTTCGGATTCAGTTTTCCACATTGGTTACTACTATTACAGAAAACATTTAATCTAAAAGTCATCGTTTGGTGAAACACACTATACACAATACACAACAGTGGTTGAGTTAAAAGTTGAAGTTGAAAACCAGTATTATTCTACAAACACAGCAGAAGAATACTGAGCTCGCGTAGGGCTGAATTGTCGTGACATAAGTTTTTTTGACCTAAACTAGAACTACTAACATTGTTCAAGTAATTTATTTTATATTCAGGTTCTCTACCACGGCCATCATTGAATAAGTACTCTTGTCGTCGTGTTCGTACAGTGAAATTTCATAATTTCAAAAGATTCAAAAGAGTGAAACTTATGGTAGGAAAAGTTGAATTCATTTCTTTAATCGATTCAAATTCAGGTTCTGGACTACGGAGATTATGAATACGTGGGGAACATCACCATCGGAACCCCCGACCAGTCGTTCGTTGTTGTTTTGGACACAGGATCGGCCAACCTCTGGATTCCCGCAACTAACTGCGAGTGAGATCGCAGTTCATATTTTGTGTTCATGGAGAAAACAGATGGGAAACGGATGAGTGTACAAGAGTGAAAACACATTTTATGCACTTTCTTCACGTTTCAAAGGTTTTTTTGATTGGAATCATATTTAACTGTATACTGTAGACTCTTCAATGCTTCACTGGCTCTTGACGAAAATCTGAGAAAAGTATTGTGTATCTTTGTATAATGTAGTTTGAGCCGAAAACATTGTTCCGTAATTGGTGAACTCAGCCATCGATTTTAGATAAAAGTAGACTTCAAACGTGTAGGATTCATTCACTCTTTCCAAAGTGAGCCTAGCCCGGTTTTTGTCCACGTGGTCTTCTGGCCAAACTTTGTGAATTTCAGCGTGTAACGAGATCCAACAACACAGACACGATATTCCCTACATTGTTGCTGTTCCAGTTCCTCCTGCAAGGGAAAGAGTAAGTTCGACACAACCAAGTCGTCCACCTACCAGAAGAACGGCAGATCTTGGTCAATTCAGTACGGATCGGGAGACGCGAGGGGAATTCTCGAGGAGGACACCATCAGGGTAGGTCAAATCTTCACTATTCGTTTTGTTGGGAAATTCAATTGTAGCGTATAGCGTTACTCGAGTATTTAGTTGTACACCGTACACGTCCAACCATTTTGGTCCCATAAGCGGTGTTTCGTCCCCCAAGGCATTCCTTGAGAGTTTAAATTGAAAATGAATTATTTTCATTTCTATTTCACATAATATTTTCTTTAAAGGTAGGCGCAGTAGTGTTAAAAGCATTCTGTTTGACGAGTACGACTGATGCATTTGGGCGTAGTCATTTTCGGTGCAATCTGTACTTGGTGCGGATGTCTGATTCGTCTGATAACAGCCTAGCAGAACGACGTAGTTGTGATTTGATCTGCATGTCCATTGCTCATCCCGTTTTCGAATTACTGAATTTTGGCATGATCAAACTACAAACTTGACTGTTCAGTTCTAGAGTAACCACCCGTTCTACCGTGCGCCGATCTCATAGTATAAAAAAACCCGCAATCTTAAAAACAACTAAGGTAATCGCTCATAATGTTACTCAGTTTCAAAGTACGACAAGACAGAAATATATGGGATTTGGGCGTAGTCCTTTTCAGTGCAATCGGTTCAGTTCTTGGTGCGGATGTCTGATTCTTCTGATAACAGACGCGTCACGCGGTTCCACTGACGTCGGAACCGGGTTGAACTACCTCAGATAACACTTTATGGACATTTAGAGAAGATAACGAATCGTCGGCACATTATCAAGTACACTCAGGGGTTGATATTAAATTGTAATGAATGAATAGGGAAAATAGTTGATGTTCATGGTGGTATTTCAAACCGATTTGGCAGATATAAGAGTTGGTGGTATAACATGTTATTGCAGGGGAAAAAAGCACATTCAGAGGTTGATTTGTATTATGGAAATGATACAGTGAGAAACACTCACAGTTTATGTTGATACTCATATCATATGAGACATAGTGGGACACAATAATCGGACACAGCTGTGTCCCAACAACTTTTAGAAAAGTAACAGAGGATCCGAGTACACAATAAATGAACTAAAACTCTACTATTTTCCAAACTCTTTCCGTAAAACAAATTCTGAATAAGAAATATATAATTAGTATATAATGAGTACGAGATATTTCAGTTCGGAGCCGCTGGTCAGAAGCAGCTGGCTGTTCCCAAGACGACTTTCGGAATAGCCACCCACATTTCGGCCGATTTCAAGAATGTTAGTTTCATTACCCGGTTTAATAATGAAACATTGAACTGATAAGAAAGTTATGGTTCCAGAACATTCAGCTGTATTATGTGAAATTGTAGTTTCATCACGGTATAGTAAGGGCCAAATTTATAAATTTCTGTCTCTCGCCGGAATCGAACCTGTGAGCAAAAGATTCGTAGCAGGACGCCAACCACTGCGTTACTAGAGCCCATGATAGGCAAGCTTTGGAATGGAAGACATGTGTGCGTACACAGCGGAAAGTGAGAAATACAGTACCCTCCGCCTTTCCGTTGGCAACGACTATACATTGTTTTGCGTCGGTGAAAACTTTTACTGTACCACTTGAACTCTTGAACTCACTAATATGTAGGCGCCATTTCTTTATCAACGACATTACGAGCACAAATACTATGTTTACTCCGATCAATCAATACGTATTCAGGACGCAGCGGACGGAATCCTCGGTCTGGCCTTCACTTCGTTGGCTGTCGACGGAGTCATTCCCCCGCTCATCAACGCCATCAACCAGAGTCAGTCATGTACAACAGCACGTGGTTAACGTGTATTCGCTCGACAAACACGTGATGCTTGTGTATTTTCTCGACAAACACGTGAACAACGTGCATTCGCCCGACATACACTGTCATGTTTTGAGAATTCCAGTTATTCTTATGATTTTCAACATGTTAGTAAATAAGTGAGGATATTGAATAGTATACAGACACAGCAAAACGACGAACAAAGTTGGGCAAAACACCAAACTACAAGTACACTTCCTTCTCAGACCTGCTGGACCAGCCGCTGTTTACCGTCTGGTTGGAGCACAGAGGCAGTCTGAACGCCGCCTCCGGTGGAGTCTTCACCTACGGCGCCGTCGACACCACCAACTGCGGACCCGTCATGGCCTACCAGCCACTCTCGTCCGCCACCTACTTCCAATTCCAGGTAAAATTATGGGAAAATTCATGTATAGACGTAAATATACACGTAGAACACACGAAATTGCATGAAATTAGGATATTTGCTTTGAAAATAAGCTATAAGTGGACTTTGATGGTAGCATTCTGCACACCGGCCACTCTTGTTCGCCACCTACTCCCAGTTTCAGGTGGACGGGTGTCTAAACTTTGAGATACACATAAATAAGTTTCATAGCAGTTCGAAAATTGTGATCGAGTATAAGTTTGTTTTCGCTACGCCCAATTACAGGTTAAGGAGAAATACACACTTAAAACACGTAAAAATGCATTATAACTGCAGTTATATAATCAAAACAAGTGTATAGGTTTACTTTTGTTGTAGAATTACACTAAAGTTAATGTCGTTCGCTCCCGTAATAGAAAGAATCTCAACCTTCATGAGTTAAGTCAGTTTGTTAATTGGAGATCGTAGATAACATCTAATTTGTTATGTTTCGGAAAATGAACGTGACTTTTATTGAATTATTGATTGATCATCTTTCAGACTTCCGGATTTGGTCTGGGTTCGTACTCGACGACGACCAAGTACCAGGTTATCTCGGATACCGGCACATCTTTCATTGGAGGAGTTCAATCTGTCACTGACAAACTGGCAGCAGCCGCCGGGGCTAAGGTTTGGTTTCCACTTTTGAGTTATTCAACGTATTTCATTTGAAACTCAAAATACAGGGTCAATAGAAACTCGTTTTCAGACACTCGTCGGCATTTGAGGTTGCAACCAATTTCAGCCGTTTTTTTCTAGAGAAAACGGACTTAACCAGCACATGACAGGATTACGGTTGTTTATTCACTATGAATTGAAAGTTACAGATCAAACATATTAGACCCTCAAATCCAACTTCAAATGTGAATGTAATTCGAGGCGAGTACAGTTGTGAACAGTGAACTGAATCATACGGGTTACTGTGGCCACACATTCTGCGGTGTACCTATTGATTTCAGTACAGTTCCTTCGAACAGGCCTACTTCATCGACTGCAACGCCAACCCGGGTCCGTTGACAATTGTCATCGGGTCCACCACATATTCCATTCAGCCAGTTAACTACATTGTTGATGTGAGTTTTAATAGGTTTAAAATTTTGATTGAATTTGGAAGGTAGAGTTATGGAAGTTTATACCCCTATTCACCTGTTCATAGACACCTACCGTAACCAGTCCACCCTTTAGTTCAGTTGAAAACACATAGACGACTCCATGAATGATTTCCAGTCAGCGTTAGAGTGGGAGAACTTGAACCTTATGACAAACGTGTGAAATTTGAAGCATACTATCAAAACTTTTAGCACCAGTTTTCTAATATACGCATACACACGAGAATAATCCTAACTTGTCTATTTATACTGATGCTAAATTCAGACGTCCTTGAAAGGGTCACCTTCAAAGGAACGGCCGAAAATTCTAACTCCTGTACATGTTCACATTCGCTCGCAACAAATATTATCAGTAGCACACTTCATGTATGATCAATGTAATCATGTATACTCTAATCATCAACTTGTTTGATAGTCCCGCTGAAGGATCAAAACTTGTTTGATCCACAATCTAATCAATAACCTATTCCAGGCTGGAAACGGTCAATGTCTGTTCGCCGTGTTCCCCTTCAACTCCGGCGGTTTCGGTCCCTCCTGGATTCTTGGGGACCCGTTCATCCGTCAATATTGTAACATCTACGACCTCGGAAACAAGAGAATGGGATTCGCCGCCTCAAATCAGAAGTAGAAATGTACATATTACCATGAATAAAGAGCGCATATCTTAGATTTGATAAATTTTGGTGAAGCAAACGCGTACACGTAGTCAGACAAACCAGACTGACTAATGACCGAAAAATATTATACGAAACAAACGTAGATGATTTAGATGATTTAACTTTTATAGCCGTCCATCAACCCACACAACTCGGTAAAACTTTTCGAATTTCGAGACTCGCCGGCGACAACCTGGGAATTTTGGTTTAAGTGGCGAGTCGCCGGCGACCCCAAAATGTCGCCGGCGATTTGCCGCGAAATTCCTGATAAAGCATCGTGAATGGGGTTTATTGTACAATCGTCCCCCCCCCCCCCCTTGAGCCGAAATAGGTTAAATCCGAATCGTACAACCGAATTGTGATTGTACAACGTCCTTCTTTACTGCAGGTTTGCATTGAGTGGGGGGCGATTGTTAAACAGGTCCGGGGTAGTACTATTACCCCCCATTTTGTGTTGTGGGGGGTGATTGTTAAACGTCGACATTGTACAATTACCCCCCCCCCCCCATTTACAATCACCCCCCTCTCTATAGGGAATCGTATTGGGAGGGGGGGGGGACTTAAGGTGAGGGGGGGGGGGGGGCAATTGTACAATTTTCAACGTGAATGGTGTGAAACCCGTACGTTATGATATAAGAAGGTGCGAGAGAGAATGCTACACCAAATATTTCAAAAATGCTTATTTCCTTTGTTCGTGTGTAAATTGTTGGCTGAGCGCCGAAAATGCAGAAGAAACATGGTAGAATGTAAATTCATTACTTGTGTGTGTATTTAATCGTTTTTGCAACGAAATGGCCCGGGAAATATTTATCATTTCTGAATCAACATACATCTGATAAATAAATGTTCAATCTCTGCCGAGCCAAGAATGAGCTAAGAAATACATCTACACTAAGTTGTCCAGAGCAATATCATGCTAACTAAACAATACACAAATTGAGCGGAGACGATTTTGTGCAATCGGACAAAATACATTATGTTTCCCAGAACAACATTATGTACAGTTCAGAATTCGCAAAAAAAACCAACATGTGTATAACAATTTGTACAATAACTGAGTTGTGGTATTGAAAGATTAGAGAGTGAATAATCAAAGCCCAAAAGACAAGTTACACGCAACAGACAGTTGAAAGAACAGGATGGTAATAATCTTCTAAGCATACACCAGTAAAGTTCGACTTATTGACAAAACCAAGTTAGTTTTCTTATATAAATACATAACAGTCATTGATTTTGCTTCAGAAATAGATAAAATGTCTCGTTTTTGGCTGAAAAGTAGCCCGTTTATAGACTTTATTGGGGTTCCAGTCATTTTGCAAGACGCAGAATACAATAACAAGTATAGGTGAAACACTTCAATGTCAGTTCAATTGAAATGAACCTGCGTGACTCTGAAACCTGACATAACGCTTAAGCAAAAAACGTTTACAATGTTTGGACGACTCTCTAAATTCTGGGTGACAGAACGAAAAGTGGTGTAAATATCTGTTTTTTGGGTGATCAGAATGATACTTTTGCGTTCAAAATCCAGATAAATCACCCAATTTCGACGAATTTTCGGGTGATTATCTGAATTTTTGGAGTTTTTCTTAAATTTTGGGTGACCAAAGTTCAGACGTCGTCTACGGTTGTATACGTCCGAGCAAAAGTAATCATTTCAGTCGTGTATGGTGTTTGAACAGCTTTCGCTTCTAAAAATGTGCGTAACTTTCCGAAATGGAGTGAACATTTGCATGGGTCAGCCCTATTTTGACGCGTATTTCACCTATGAATACGATAGTTAGCCAAAACGCAACAAACCAGACCAACATATACTCCGTTTCATTCCCACTGAGACCCATTGGCCATTGGCACCGTGCCAAGATTTTTGAATGGCTCTTTCTTAGACAAGATATACATTTTCCAGAGATTTTTCCCATTGACGTGGTTTTGTGAAACTGAACAACCTCTAACAGCGAGTTGCAGTTTATTGGAGCACTTTAAAGTGGTTAAAATCGTATGGAATATTGATTGGCTCGCTGCCAAGTCTCAGTGGGAATAACCAGGCCTATAGGAAAGTGTGAAAGTAACACAGAAAAGAGAGAGAGATAAAAGTGATAAACTTCGAATACCAAACAAAGAGCTTACGAAATAGGAGTTGGTACTCAACGAACAGTAGATCCTTCTTCATCTTCACTTCATCGTGTGTAGGTGAAATCGAGCAAACCACCACCGCAGGAGATCGAGGCATCTGAAACCTTCGATTATAATATTATAACTTTGCTGTGTGTAGATGTATAACCCTGCCAGCCTGGCAGCAGTGCCAGTCAGCCGTCCGACTACACCACCCACAAATAGCCAAATTTACATTACCACCCTCTGTTTGTTGTAAACGTGCATGGGTAACGTGCGTATAATTGAAATAGACATAGATCATCATAATCAGCGTTCCGTTATCGATAACCACTACCTAACAAATTTCATTCAAATCTTGAAATTTTGTCATTTTGATGTGTCACGCGCGTTGCGTTTGCGTGGGAACACCAAAACTAATCACAGGTACTAAGCCAAAAATAATTCTTCATTGTGATCCTTGTATCAACTAGAAAGTTCGTTCCAAAATCACTCTAGCTAGTTAACTTCTTACTTTTGGCTAAAATTAGCATGAAAATATATTCAACTGGCGCGAAACCATTTGCATGTAAGGATTACGCCAAAAGATATAAACGCACGGCGTTCTCAACAGCAGCTTTAATGAATCAGGAACTCGCGTCCTCGATTTTAGACGCTCCGCAAATTATTCGCGTGAAAATAAGCGCGATACGCACCGAATTAGTGCTGCGATCATTCCAAGTTGCAGTGGGATACAGTGTCTCGCCGCGAAAACTTCGTGGACGGAGCTCAATACAAGTTTAATCGCAAAAATACTGTAGGCGAGAACGCCGTGAACGGGGAGATACGCTCTTGGGACGTAATTAGGCTGAGCTCGCAAACCGGAGCGAGACAGCCACAAAAGTGGGTCAAATAGGCGCCAAGAGGCGCCTGGGACAATAAAATATTTTGGCGCGGCTGCTCGGACGCAATTAGTGAGACTGTGCGGCATCTCTCACGCAATTAAAAAATCCAGAATTCGTCCCACGAGCTGTAGTTCCCCGTGAACGAAGCCTTTTATAAATATTCAAGTTTGAAAGTTTGCGTGAAATGCACAATGTAAACTCAAGTATACGATTCAGATTCAACATGCTATCAAAAGAATAAAAACTAACTGGCTCCTTTCCTTGACAACGACGGAACATTTTGCGTCGTTTTCAGTCTTGAAACCGACCAGTTTACTGAGCAAAAACACAGCAAGCGATTGGTGTCTGAAAAAGAAGAATAAAAGGCAATAACATAGATAGATTTAGGTATAAAAAAGCATCGAAACGGGGGAGTGTTGAGAATACATCAAAAATCAACGAATAAAATCCATTTTAAATGACATACGAAAACCGCTTTTGAACTTGTGAACACGTTAATTAACATTGTTAGCATGATAAATGTTACCTTATCAACGTAAATTATTAAAAATATCACTGCAAATATTTAGAAGAAAGATACAAAGACGATTTGTACAAAAAATTCTTTAAAATCAAAATTTGAAACAAAATAAAACCGTTTGCGGATGGTGGGCCCCAGGTACATTGGCCGCGAAGCGGTCGCGTCGCGGTCGCCATCTTTAAATTCTCCGAACCGATTTCGACGCTTTTTTACCCATTTTCTCTTCTTTTTCTTAATTCTTTCGATTTACTCGTTATTTCTATATTATTTTTTCGATATAATATATGACATAACGCCATTTCAGCTCTCTTCGGCGTGTCTCGACGGCTTTGGTCAGTTTAGTACGTAGTTCTACACAATTGCTGGAATTGGATGGAATTTAAATGAAAGTGGTCAGTTTCTTGAAATTCCTTTCATTGATAGTGTTAAAATGTTACTTTCGCTATTTCTTGCAACCCCATTATGTCGGTCTACTTCACAAAAATGTTAATTAAAAAGTTGCTTCCCTGCCACATTCGTTCACCCGCGGCATGATGCGCGCTTCCTGTCGTCACCTGGTTCATAATTATGTTTCGTATTCATCAGTGTCAGTAATCTTGTGAATAAGAGAAAAGTCCGAATGTCTAACACAAACTAGTAGGAATTTAAAAAGGAGAGAAAATTGAAAAGCGGTACGTTTCGCCTGGGAAACTATGTTTCGCACCTGAGCTGAAAGGTAAGACTAATTTAGTACTGTTATTGATATGTCTTCTCCAGGTCTGCTCTCGGTCTGTGTACGTGAAGCAACCAGATGTCCGAGTGGTGCTCGTCATGTGGACGGCTTGTGATAACCGAATCACATGTGGATTGACGAGGTTGTATGTTTCAAGTTATACACTGTTAGTTTCTTGCTGGAAACATCAAAGAAGGACGATTAAGTGATCCAAACGCAACGCTTCAGTCCTTTAAACTGCAATACATTTTTCAATTGCAGTTTAAAGGACCGTTGACGCGAGATTGGTCCACATAATCGTCCTACTTCAACAAACTACTATCAACTTCTGCACATACCCGATTAAACTAAGATTTGATTGTTTTCCTTATAGATTATGTTTTCTACGGTTCTAGACTTTCTCGCCGACAACCTAAAAACAGTAAAAACTCAAATATCAACAAATGCCACACCGTACTTACCGTGCTGTTTTTGAAATTTTGGTCTTTCGTCTCAATTAGTTTTGGTTGGTTTTTGAGTTTTCAATGGTCCGTTCGAATTACTTGAATTGTCTTAATATATATGTACATAGATTGTTGTAGCACATCAGCTGTCTGTTCGGGTAGACTAAACTAAAGGGACCCGGATATTTGAAGTTACTCCGCTTATAAAATGTATAGTCCTAAAAGGTTAACCCTAGCCAAATTAGCTGATGTGAGAATGGCTCAGAAATTGCTGGCTTTTCTAGGTGCGTAATAAAGCAACATTAACGTAGTTTGTTCAAATAAACACGTAGCTCTCTAAATTGCACAATAGTGACCGGGTCAGAAATTAACATTGTCCTGATTTACACACGGTCGACCAGGACGACATAGTGCGTTTTCTTCCTCACTGTCTTTTTTACATATTTTTGTTCTAGGAAAGATTGTGTTAACATTCAATCGCATATTGTTGACTGGGCGGTGTTTGTGCAAATAACAATTCCGCAATTATTTGTCTTGTTCATTAATCTGTTAGAAATGAATTTTGTACTCATTCCTTGTATTGACTTTGCCGAGTTTATGTATTTTCTCCATAAGGAGATTTTTACACTCAAAAACAGCACATGTTCGAAATCCTAAAACTGAGCTGCATTTGTACACTGGATTGACTAAAAACGGTCTATTCAGCAATTTGGTGTTGCAATCTCTCTCGCACCGTCTTATATACAAAACTCTGTACACGTAAGTTATGTATGCACACAACGCGAACGCTATGCAGAACCTATAGAGAAAGACGTTATCCGAGTAAAGTTCTATTTGTATAAAAAACGATGTAAAGTGAGAACGATCAGCTTTTGAGATTGAATTGCATGGAATATAGAAAAGGAAGACAATAACTCAAGAGGGAAATATCCTCTACCGTTATCGATCGTTATCCGAGCAAAGTTCTATTTCAAACTCAGATAGCTTCGTTGAACCAGAGCAAGAAGAGCTGGTGCAGTCTCACCTCCGACTAACAGGGGTATGTTGTGAGGCGTTAAAAGAGACCGGAGAGCAACATGATTTCTCGTAAAGCTGATGTAACCTGCTCTTGATTGGACGCGTTGCGTATCGCGCGGCATTGTCATGTGAACGTCACGTGAACTGATCAAACTTCAATATACGAATTATTTGTGCTCTCTGATCTCAATACAGTTGAAAGCAGCCCGAAACAAAATCTCTGCTCAAGTTGTGTTCGGGTCTTCTTTAAGAAGAAACATTCGATTGAAGTTGTTGGTTCATTGAGAGTTTCGTTCCAGTATAGAATATTTCTAGTCAGACCGCAGAGAAGATGTCCCAATCCCAGTATAATGTGAGAAATAGAGAAAATAACATATATTTGGAGGAGACGCAGGTTTTGATGGAATACCAGGATGTTCATGAATACAACTTGTCAAAAGGCAAACAGGGGCGCGCTACGAAGCAAACGCAAGTTTGTGAGATTGAACTATGAGATTAACCTTCGATAGGAAATGAATAGAAGGATGTATGCAGACAAATACTGAGAAAATGGAAGAAAACTATTTCAAAGGTGCTTGCTAAACAAATTACTAAGACAATGGGGGCCCAGTCGCCGCCCAGTCTGGGCCCAGTCGCCGCCCACATGTGGCCCAGTAGCGGCCAGTCAGCGCGTTAGTAGGCCCAGAGTGAGCGGAGAGTGGGCCAAGACTGGGCGGCGACTGGGCCCAGACTGGGCGGCGACTGGGCCAAAAAAGTATAAAAAACTTCCCTGGGCTCAGAAAAACGGAAATAATGAAAGGGTTTGATCCCGTTAAAGCAGGTACAAAAATAGTTGATAAATATCATTCATTCATACAACAGAACATCAACAACAACGATATCCGAAAAGATACCAATAATTTCCATTTAAACTTCAAACTAAACTATTGATTATGAACTACTTCGGTAATCAGGACCTATCTAAACTATTCTGAAAGTTAAATGAGTAGTCACGTGAAGTTTGTCTAATGAGGTATTCTAATCATGCACTTAGTCATTGCATGTTTGTCAATTCTTCTGCGTTTGACATGTTTCACGTGACTAAGCAATTGACTAACAGTGTAACAAACTCAAAAACCTACTTAATTTCGGATTTGCAGACAAGAGCGAACAATAAAATGTCACGGATTCCCATAGATAAGCATACAGTCGTAGTTCTGACATATAATGGGAAAATTTAAAGGTAACCTATTTTTGGTTTCGGGAAAAAAGGTTACCAAAACCCGGTTTGATATTGAATTCACCATATAGGGGATGGTGGTCAATTACAGCATTATACAGTAAAAATACAAAAACATCATGAGAAACTAACGAGAGACCACGATACTATCACTTCCGTTGAATGAAGTAATAACCAGCATAGGACTCTTCAGAGGTTTCGCTCCTTTCTCCTGCACATCAAATTTCCAACAAGTTCGGTTCTGCAATCAGTTTTCCGTGGGTAAGAAATGGCTGCATTTATTTGAGTTCGTCATTCAACACACCCATTCAAATATTCTACATCTGAGAGTGAGGAGTTGCGGTGAACATGCCGCGATCGGCCAATAGGATAGGGGACGAGGGTGAAAGGGGACGGGGGTATGGCAAAAGGGACGAGGGCTGAGGCAAAGGGGACGAGGGCTGAGGCCAGAAAACACTCTTAGGTATCGTAGAAAGGGGAAAATATGAATCAATAATAAAGATACAGAACAAGAAAAGTATTATGGAGTAATCGGAAACTAAATTTGACTAGATTTCTCTCTAATTATCAATCCACCCATCGTCCCCTTCACCTCAGCCCTCGTCCCCTTTGTCATTTCCCCCGTCCCCTTTTACCCTCGTCCCCTTTCCTATTCACCGCCGCGAACGTATCGATGAACGATCTATGGGTGAAGTCGGGTGAACTTGGTTCGTCATTTGCATATATATCCAACTTGCAAGTTAAACAAGCATTGTTTTGTGCAGTTTACGTGTTTACGAACTTTTTTCTCACGTTGTGTACAACAGCTAGATCACAGCTCAGAAATTACTTGAATTACCTTATAAATGAAAGCAGTATAAATTATTCACTGTTAGAGATTGTAGAGAACTTCAGAAATGGAAGATAAGTTTAAATAAGAAAGATGGATCATATTTCGCCTATAATCATCACAGTTTCGAGACATTTGGCGAATACGACATGAATAAATTGATCTGTACTTAAAGTCAATTTGTAAACATCATAAACGGTATACTTTACAAAACAGGATTTCACTTTAAAACCCAGTTTTTATCTGATCTTGTGATAAAACAGCGAGGAAAAGTTGTTAAGTGTTGAGATATATATAATATGACGAACTGGAGAAGGATAACTTGTCGAGCGGCGCATTCCAAAGTATTACGGAATAGTAGGCCACACTACTAGTATAAAAAAAGAAAGTGAAAAGAAGAGATAAGAGTGAATAAGAAAACGTTCACTTACCCCGTGAGGAACTCAGTAGTAGGTATCAAACGTCTTCTTATTCTTGAATGCATCTATAGAACTTCCCCGAAGCGTATTTTCTCCGCCATCGAATGAATTCATTATTTTTGACCCTGAAAATTAATTTGTGGAACGACGATATGTGAAATAAACAAACAATGATAAATGTAGATAGCCAAATTCGGTGTGACATTGGTTCAAACACCTGCGAATCAATTACGGCCAACTACCTGCAACAAACGAAGAAACGGTGGTGAAGAGAAACGAAACAGTGATAAAACTGGGGATTACGCTCCTACTTTCAGTATTTCAGTCTAGAGGAAGGTTTTTCATGTTATTTGAAACTATCAAATTTATGCTGTGACCCGTTTGCAAATGAATCACAAAATGCTTCATAGCATACTATGAAATATCAGTGCACACTCAAATTAAGAAATGAACATTTGGGCAGAACGGGCTAAAAATGACGTAATGAGGTCGAACTGATTTGATAAAAACATTACGTTCGCAAGAATACTTCAAAATGTTCCATAACATGAAAATATAACAAAAAATGTGATATATAATAACTATAAACAAGAAAAACGGACTGAAAATATAAGCTGTAAATTTGAATTTTGACTTTGAGCGGTGCGTCGCGGTCGACCGCGACGCAGCTTTGGAATGGATGAGCCATCCCCATTAGCGGGCAGGTGGGCCGCGACTGGGCCGGAACTCGCGGCTAGTGGGCCGACCCACCCGAGTGGGCGGCAACTGGGCCCCCATTGTCTGAGTACAAGTCCGACAAGCATGTACATTTTTGGTGAAACGCCTTGTAATTTTGTTTTGATGTGCTAACACAGCATAAAATGCCTCAATAGTTCAAAGTGCACATGGAAATACAAACATATTTCCTGTTTGGAGTGTTTCAAACTAATTTTATGCGCTTCCTAGTGAACCACATTTTGGATGTTTTTTTCATTCCAAGCATAAACGGTGTATCTTGCCCCATCCAGCAATAATTGTACTTTCATCTTCGTGAATAACAGCGTGTTTCGAGAACCCAACTCAACTCGACTACAACTTATAAGAGGGTACGAACTGTACTTTTTTTTGAAACGTCGCGTTGATCCAATAATAACTTCTCAAGTGGCGAATTTCACGTAAATTTATAAAGCGCCAGCTATAGAACACTCTTCAAACCCTAAAGCATACTTAATTTGAATTGATAAACTCACAATCATTTCCTGATCGTAACTCAGAACTGTCGTAGCACAATGAAATGTGATTCGCTGAAACAGTTGATGAATCTTCTTGGATTATTGCATGTCGGCTTTACAGTTATAAAATGGTCCATTATCGAATTGCTAGAACACCACCGTTTTTCACCACCACTTCCGGAAAACATATGAATAAACCACTAGATTGAACGTAGACATGAATAAACAAAAAATATCGTATAGAAGCAGGCATCCTCCAATGTATTATGATAGCTGATTTCAACAAAATATTGTGGTTTTCCTAGAACTCTGTTTGACAACACTGCTAAAACAAATTAAATTACAATACAAACTTAAATTACCTCAAAAGAGTCTCCAAAAAGGTTAGGTTTTCAAACAGTCGTTCCAGGCGTTTTCCTGTCAACCTAATTAGCATTCGCGGCGCGGCTCACGTTTTACAAGTTTCACGTAAACGAGGAAATTCTGCTGGCAGGACTTCATTTGGAGAGAAAACGTCCTCTATACGGCTGCAAGAGGTTGGTTTTGGTCTTCAAGTTGTTTTCGTTCGCGTTTTTATATTTTTTTTCATTACATTCAACTAGATTCATTATCAAAATCCTTATTGTTAATTTTAGGATCAAAATCAAAACTTGCAAATTTTCGATACTAGTACTTAATATAACAGACAAAGATAGAGATAGTTCAGTGAATGTACGGAAAGTGGTGAAATTATCTCAATAGTTACTTTGCGCTCAACTTATGAGTTTCTGCAATTTCTCTGTCTTCGAAGGGAGATATGACAACACAATTCTCTCTCTTTTTTCGCTTTTCTAACAGTTTTTCTTTAATAATTTCCCAAATGCATGCTAGAACATCTCAGCACTTTCACCCCATACTGCGTTTCTCGTTTTTTCCGTTCTTTGTATCTCGGATGGATGTGAGAACATAGAAATAGCGTATGTTGGAAGAGACGCAGGATGGTACCAAGAATGATCTAACATATTCACTCAGTTCTCCTATTCCATTATTTCAGAAGTATCTCCTGAAGTCTCTCTTCTCTCCTCAGTTGCACCACCTGGGAGTTTGAAATGTGACGGATTGCACCAGAGTTTGCGACGGCAGGGGAACCCTCGCCCGAAAACCGTACTGCTCTGGGGTATGGGCCTTGTACTATGGGACGTTGTCCCATTTTACGGGGTGGGACTCGGGATAAGACACCACCCGTTCCATACCTTTGGTCGGGTTATTGGTTAATAGGCCATGTCCTCTACCCTTGTCTCAAACCATATCGGCAATCTGAATCAAATTGGACTATCATTTGTGGCAAGAATGGACACGTAGCAATGAGGTGAATATCAGTTATTTATTGATTGGTTCAAATTTATGACGGCTTTCACAGTGCGAACGGGTTTATCAATGTAATGTGAACTTTTTGTTGTTGTAGAGACGTCCGCCTCGTCTGTCGGGGCTGGCTCACACTGCACAAAAACGTTGATATTGGTTCTGGCTAGCAGTGGAAAAATCCTAGACTTTTCTGTTTGAAAACATTTCTATTAACGGTTGACTTATCTGGATTATGGTTACAAAAATGTTCGGTTACCGAAGAAATTGATTATTTGCCGTTCCAGACATTTTTTTCCTGTCAACTCAATTAGCATTCGCGGCGCCGTTCACGTTTCACAAGTTCCACGTGAACAGGAAAACTGCGGGCAGAAAATTTGATTTGGAGAGAAAACCTTCGTCCATACGGCTGCAAGAGGTTGGTTTTCAATTTCTGGTGGTTTTTGTTTGCGTTTTTCTAATTTTTTTCATTACAGTGTAACCAAACACTAGCTAGATTCATGAAAAAGTGGGGACCCAACGACTGTGAGATTTGTCTTCTGCTGTGCGCCCCTTAGACAACTACTCTCAAATGGAGCAGCTACTGCTACAAAAACCGAAAAATACTAATATACTCAAGTATAACTGTTCATTACAAACATACAAAAGTCGTAAAATATTTTCTCAAACCTGTAAACTAGAATCTACAAGTCACAGCTGCGAAAGACTGTTGAATAATATGACAAACTTTATAGCACCTAGAATTGAAGTAATGACAAAAAATGCCAACTATTGTGCACAAAACCAGGAACTCTATAATTGAGTACGTTGAGTTAAAATCTGTGATTTGTAGATTCTAGTTAACAGGTTTGAGAAAATATTTTACGACTTTTGTATGTTTGTAATGAACAGTTATACTTGAGTATATTAGTATTTTTCGGTTTTTGTAGCAGTAGCTGCTCCATTTGAGAGTAGTTGTCTAAGGGGCGCACAGCAGAAGACAAATCTCACAGTCGTTGGGTCCCCACTTTTTCATGAATTTTTCTGTTTTTGTATACATGCCGTAGGTATGTTGAGAGGTTGTTTGATCTGTACGGTGGTAAAATTGTTTTCTCAATTGACCACTAGTCAAGTATTACCATCATTCGAAGAAAATATGACATCAACATTGCTCTTCTGACAACTTACTTCATATGCCCTTCAAAATCCCAGAATACGTCATGTTTGAATGAAGTTTCATCGTGAATTGACCAATTTTAAGAAACTTTCAGCATTCGAAAACATATTTTACGTCAATTTTCTTAAAAGTTGACGTCATCTGGCCTTCTGAATTCCGGAATAAGTCATAATTAGATGAAGTTTTATCGTTAATATACCATTTTTAAGATATTTTCAGCATTTGAAAATATATGTGACGTCAACTTTGCACTTTTCAAAAATGACGTCATCTGGTCTCCAGAATCCCAGAATACGTTACTCTCAGATTGAGTTTCACCGGTAATTGACCCTTTCTAAGATATTACCATCATTTGAAAATATATGTGACGTCAACTTTGCACTTTTCAAAAATGACGTCATCCGAGCTCCAGAATCCTCGATGACGTCATCAGTAAAAGACTTACATCTAAACCGATGTCAGTTTTTGTCGTGGTATCATACTTCAAATTTTACTTGAATTGGTTAGGACTGAGCTGAGTTATAACGCAATTTGATTTACCCCGACAGAGAGGGCGAGAGAGTGCACGAAAGGAAGAGACGCAGAGACATTTTCAAAGACCTATAACTTGATGAAAAAAAAATTTTTTTCGAAAAAAAAGTTTGCGCCCCCGAGGTTTGAGTGGGATATCTATCGTGTCCCAGATTTTCAGTCAAATCGGTTCACACATAAAAATTTCCCAGAAGTGCGTTCACACACACACACACACACACACACACACACACACACACGGCGGAAGTTGGCGGTCTGCATGGAGCGCATAACGTCATAACTCGGCTCAAACTTAATCAATTTTGTTCAAATTTTGAACATAGCTTGTACATATGCCATGAAAAATCAACAAATCATAAAAAGTCTTGATTTGCACGTTTGGGCCTTTTTGAGGGTAAACTAAAAAAACGGAGGCGCGCATTAGCCGGACCAAAGACAAATCTCGCACAGCGCTTCGCGCTGCGCGCGATTTATTATCAAAATCTTTCAAGCTAATTTTACGTGCGAAATGAAAAGTTGTTCTAACTTTGCATTACTAGTACTAAAGACAGAAGAGGAGGATAGAAAGAGTACGGTGAATATACTAGCTGTAGTGAAGTCATGTCGATAGTTACTTTGTACTTTGCATAAGAATCGTTCAGTTCCATGTTTTTACGCTCCACTTTCTCGTCATTATTAAACTTGTCATTCTATTTGAAGTCCGAAAATGATTCCAGGTGTCTATTCCATTATTTGTTTTGACTTAATACGATTTAATTCTTTTAGGTTGTTCTCCGACGTCTCTCTTCTCTCAATCGTACCACCTGGGAGTTTGAAATGTGACGGATTGCACCAGAGTTTGCGACGGTAGGGGAACCCTCGCCCGAAGACCGTACTGCTCTGGGGTATGGGCCCTGTACTATGGGACATTGTCCCATTTTACGGGGTGGGACTCGGGATAAGACACCACCCGTTCCATACCTTTGGTCGGGTTATTGGTTAATAGGCCATGTCCTCTACCCTTGTCTCAAACCATATCGGCAATCTGAATCAAATTGGACTATCATTGGTGGAAAGAATGGACAAACAGCGATGTGGTGAGTACAAATTGTGACCATATTGCGTTAGTCTTTTAGTTTGATTTGCTTTCTTCGAGAGAAAATCACAAATACAGAATAAATGAATCAATAGGATCGTTTGTTTGTTTTTCTAGATTGACGAGAAAAATTTCAATCGTGTCATATTCATATTTTAGTGGTAAGCGGGTGTCTTGATGCTTGTTCGAAGTAATGTTGTTTTGTTGAGAAGCTTGTTGTATACACACCCAAACTCATTTATTCTGATTTTTACAGAGTTTGTAAGCTTGCACAATGGCATGGAAGTTGCATCCTTTTGAAGTGTTACTCTGAGTTCACTGCTGCCGACGAGATGTAAAGTGAGTTTCCATCTTTTTGCAACCATTTTTCCGTATTCTTTTGTTATTTTTGCCAGAGTAATTCAAATTACGGTTGTCACAATGTTCTCAGATTTGATCCCACGAGTTACGCAATGTACTAGCAGAAGTTTCCAGAAGACACTGAAGCCGTAGTGGTGCAGTGGTAGATGACCAGCCTGCTGCACGCACGACACTGGTTCGAATCTCAGCCATGGACTGTGTTCCAATTTGTTACGAAGAACAGACAAAGCGACATTGGTTACAGGTTACAGGTACACATTTTTCGCGGTGTTTTTCATAATTGACAAAGATGTTGATATTGATTTTCGCTAGTAATTGAGTATTTTTATTTGAAAACGCTTCTGATTTTTCCACCTTCTCCACCATGAAGAACCAATGATTTCCACACTGCCAATTTCACTAGTAACCTAATTATCGGTAAACTTTTTGATTATCAACCACTATCAAGGTAACCTGGTTAAAGTTACAAAAGGTTGGTTACCAAAGCAAATGATTGTGGGAAACGTTGCCGTTTCAGACATTGTTTTCGTTCATGCTTCACAAGTTCTGCGTAAACAGACGGGCGGGCAGGAGGTTTCGTTCGAATTCGAAAAGCTCGTCTATACGGCTGAAAGAGGTTAGTTTTGGGGTCAAAGATGTGGTTTTTTCGTTCATATTTTCTTTCGTTCAGAAACGAGATTTTGATTACTTAATATTTTAGATGAGAAGGATACAAAAAAATTAGTATTTATAGTAGAAAGAAATGATTGATAGCAATTAAATATTTTTGCGTGAGAATTACTTTAATTTTATGATTGTTTTTGCTCTTCGTGTTTCCTGAGTTGTACCAATTTAATCAAAACAACTCAACTTAACCGGGACATGGTGTAGGTTCCATTTCTCAAGTCCTATTCTCGAACGCAGATGCAAGTTTTTCAGATTTTAATGTGTAGTTCCTGAAGTCTGAAGTCAGAGTGGTGCAGTGGTAAATGGCCTGCCTGTTGCGCTCACAGGGCTGGTTCGAATCTCAGCCACCGATCTACCAATTCCGACATGAAACAAATCCACACTGGAACACAGGTATACTTTTGTTCTATGTTTGTTTCATGACTGGCACCAAGCTGTTCAAGATATATGGAATGAGTGGGTACGAACTGAATTTTGTGTGTTAAAGAAGGACAATTATGTGGTTCGATCCCAACACTTCAGTCCTTTAAACTGCAATACATTTTTCATTTGCAGTTTAAAGGACCGTTGACACGGGATTGGTCCACATAATCGTCCTGCTTTAACAGCAAGTTCGAGTTAACGAATCAAATAGAACTGTAATCACACATTAGAAAAACGTTTCACCCTTGAACCTGATTTGATTGTGAACATTTCTTTCCAGAATAGAGCAATATGTTGTTGTTGAGTTGGCGAAGAGGTGAATATTACTGCGGGGTAAAAACGTCTTCTTAAATATTGTACTATTTGGTGAGGGTTATGCCAAATTTATAAGTTTTGGTCTCTCGCCGGAATCGAACCTGCGAGCAAAAGTTTGCAGCTGGGCGCTAACCACTATGCTACGAGGATACGTGATTGATAAGCTTCTGAATCGAAGACATGTGTCCGTACACAACTAAAATTGAGATATACAGAACCCTTCCGGCTTTCAGTCGGCGACCACTATATCAACCGTCTATTCAGATTACCTTTAAGAAGATTATCAAAGCGATTCCGTACCAAGTCCTAGTTTATACTTTTTTCGTTCCAGACATTTCCCTGTCAACTCAATGAGCATCCACCGCCACTCATGTTTCACAAGTTTTACGTGAACAGAGAAGTACTGCTGGCAGATAACTTCATTCGGAGAGAAAACGTTGGTCAATACGGCTGAAAGAGGTTGGTTCTAGGTTTTCAGTGTGTTTTTGTTCTTCTTATTTTTTATGAATTCCAGTGATGAATTCTTACATTTAGTATCAATACGTTTCTGCTGTTTCAGAAGAGAGAAGTTGTATTGATTAGCGAAATCGTAGATTTGCATCTTTTCCTATATTTCCTGTAATCATAGAAGAATGCATAGTACTGTTTTTCAGAGTCGATTCTAGAAGTGAAGAATAGATTTTGTACACAGTACTGGCTCGAATTCCAACGATTTCTGTTTGAATTGGTTCGGAAAAAGAGGCAAATCTGCACTGCGCTACAGGTTCCCCTTTTGACTTGTGTTTTCCATGGGCAAAACTATGCTGTCCTTCGAGGTATAGTGCTCACATTTCCCAACTGGACTCGTTGGCAGCGTGCCAAAAACTTTGGAAGAATACGAATTGTAACGAAGGGAGAGAACCCTTCACATAAATTTCTATTGTTTTGAAGTATTTCAACATGTTCAAAAACTGCTTTGAACTTTCATTGGCAAGCTGCCCAAGTCCAGTTGGGAAATGTGCGAACTATATAGCATAAGTGAATGTGAAGTGTACTGTGTTGTCATACACAGCGGAAATTTTGGAGTAGGAATCGAAACCGAACTAAATTTAAGCAGCAGAGAAACGTTGATTTCAACGGTATTTGTTTCTCAAAAAGCTTCTATCAACGACTAAGTTCACGCAACCGATTTGGATTAGGGTTGTTAATCGAGTTCAAAATTTCGAGTTTTCGAGTTTTCGAGTTTTGGGAAATTTCGAGTTTTCGAGTTTCGAGTTCGACTCAACTCGAAAATTTTCGAGTTTTTTCGAGTCGAGTTTTGAGTGTTTTTGGACCCAAAAGAGACATTTTTCGAGTCCGAAATTTTGAATTTCGAGTTTTCGCGTTCAAAATTTCTAGTTTTCGAGTTTTGGGAAATTTCGAGTTTTCGAGTTGTCGAGTTTTGGAAAATTTCGAGTTTTCGAGTTTTCGAGTTATCGAGTTTTGGAAAATTTCGAGTTTCGAGTTCGACTCAACTCGAAAATTTTCGAGTCGAGTCGAGTTTCGAGTTCGACTTTAACAACCCTAATTTGGATGTATCATCGGACTACTATTCAGGTTACCTGGATAAAGGTTAGAGATGAAGAAATCGCCGTTCCAGAAATTCTTCTGTCAATTCGATTAGAAGCATAGATCATATATTTCCAGATTTGGCCCCGCGAATAATCGTACCAACAGGAGTTCTTTGAAGACTGCGATGCCGAAGTGATGCAGTGGTAGATTTCCCGACTGCTGCGCACACAGTCCCGGTTCGAACCATTCATGGATCATTAGTTTCGGATAACAGACCCAGCACTGGATCACAGGTACAGTACACATTTTTTGGTAATTTTTCTCACCATCTATTAATTCTCATACACAGCAGAAATTACGTATTTATCGCTACTTCGAGGAATTTGTTTGGTAACAAGTGTTCCACAATTTGATTAACCTATTATAACATGTTGTATTATTCTAGAACAGTTGATTTTCCTCTCAGTATAAAACAGATCCATAAGTATTCATGTTGATTAATTGCATTAATGGACATTTGCATCTATTTCAGTTGGTCAAACTGCTACGCCAGTTGTTTTCGTCCGAAAGGAAGCGAAGGGTTCAAGAAGTGCTATGATGCACTCTCCACGAATATTCAAGGTCGCTCATCTCAGGTACGAACCCGCTGCAAGACATTTCATTTGCATATAGTGCGTTGCACCCACTTAAAACCCTCTACAGTGAAAGTTTGGTATAATGACTTTTTTGGATTTTCAAAAAATTTAAAGTGTCTTCTGCACGTTAACTTCTACCAATTCTAAGCTTGAAACCAGAATAAAGAATTCTTTACTAGGCCTTCTCCTGAATATTGGATGGATTACTGTAGAAGAACATCGATGGGGGAAACGAGTATATTATTCTGTCTGCGTTGGTTGATTCAAATGAGAAATGGAACCATTTATGCCGCGTTCATACTATTTACGTAAGCGTGAAACGGTATGCTGCCTGCGTAATTCTGCAGTTGGATTCTTACATGGCCGCAATCGATAAGCAAGTTATTTAGTTCTGGTCCTCCGTCCAATATGAAATACGCGTTTGCTGACATAAGAGTTGCAGACGAGAACGTGAACAGTTTTCTTAACTGATATATATGAAATACTCAGCCCTGTTTCTGGAATAGTAGAATTAGGTTCATGTTGAATTCCAATACCCTGAGAATGTATTTCAGTTTGCTGGAACAGCTACGCGAGTTTGAAACAGGACCAACATTTTCGGGAAGGGCAACAAGGGCAGGGAAGGGAAGGGGTGCGAAGTTGCACAACGAATCTCTACAAACCTCACCTATCTTGAACATCAGGTACCAATTCACTTGTACTTTGTACTTGTAAGGTATTTTGTGAATGGCTAGGTTTGACTCTAGCATTGAACATTGAACTTTTGCGGGAAACTATCCAAAACTTTTATTTTGTTTTGTCTGAGTTCATACTTTGACTATTCAGAGATGCGAAGGTCCAAACGTATGAACATCTATTTATTGGGGATGTTTCCAAGTTTTGACCTATCTTCAGCATATCACCCTGTCATATATTCATTCCATACAAATTCACACAAAATTTCTCATAGCATTGTTTTCCAGTTTCCGGAGATATGTGATGGAGATGGTTGGACAACGTCAAGAAGTCAAGAACGAACATCATACAATTTCTTGTCTCGCGATTTTGTAACTCTGCCCCCATTTGTTGCATTTGACCCGAGTTTTGGTACCGTACCCCATTGCCCCGTCCCTCCCCCGCCCCCATTTGTTGCATTTGATCCGAGTTTTGGTACCGTACCCCATTTCCCCGTCCCTCTCCCGCCCCCATTTGTTGCATTTGATCCGAGTATTGGTACGGTACCCCATTGCCCCGTCCCTCCCCCGCCCCCATTTGTTGCATTTGATCCGAGTTTTGGTACCGTACCCCATTTCCCCGTCCCTCTCCCGCCCCCATTTGTTGCATTTGATCCGAGTATTGGTACGGTACCCCATTGCCCCGTCCCTCCCCCGCCCCCATTTGTTGCATTTGATCCGAGTTTTGGTACCGTACCCCATTTCCCCGTCCCTCTCCCGCCCCCATTTGTTGCATTTGATCCGAGTTTTGGTACCGTACCCCATTTCCCCGTCCCTCCCCCGTCCCCATTTGTTGCATTTGATCCGAGTATTGGTACCGTACCCCATTGCCCCGTCCCTCCTCCGCCTCCATTTGTTGCATTTGATCCGAGTTTTGGTACCGTACCCCATTGCCACGTCCCTCCTCCGCCCCCATTTGTTGCATTTGATCCGAGTTTTGGTACCGTACCCCATTGCCCCGTCCCTCCCCCGCCCCCATTTGTTGCATTTGATCCGAGTTTTGGTACCGTACCCCATTGCCCCGTCCCTCCTCCGCCTCCATTTGTTGCATTTGATCCGAGTATTGGTACGGTACCCCATTGCCCCGTCCCTCCCCCGCCCCCATTTGTTGCATTTGATCCGAGTATTGGTACCGTACCCCATTTCCCCGTCCCTCTCCCACCCCCATTTGTTGCATTTGATCCGAGTATTGGTACGGTACCCCATTGCCTCGTCCCTCCCCCGTCCCCATTTGTTGCATTTGATCCGAGTTTTGGTACCGTACCCCATTGCCCCGTCCCTCCTCCGCCCCCATTTGTTGCATTTGATCCGAGTTTTGGTACCGTACCCCATTGCCCCGTCCCTCCTCCGCCTCCATTTGTTGCATTTGATCCGAGTTTTGGTACCGTACCCCATTGCCCCGTCCCTCCCCCGCCCCCATTTGTTGCATTTGATCCGAGTTTTGGTACCGTACCCCGTTGCCCCGTCCCTCCCCCGCCCCCATTTGTTGCATTTGACCCGAGTTTTGGTACCGTACCCCATTGCCCCGTCCCTCCCCCGCCCCCATTTGTTGCATTTGATCCGAGTTTTGGTACCGTACCCCATTGCCCCGTCCCTCCCCCGCCCCCATTTGTTGCATTTGATCCGAGTTTTGGTACCGTACCCCATTGCCCCGTCCCTCCTCCGCCCCCATTTGTTGCATTTGATCCGAGTTTTGGTACCGTACCCCATTGCCCCGTCCCTCCCCCGCCCCCATTTGTTGCATTTGATCCGAGTTTTGGTACCGTACCCCATTGCCCCGTTCTTCCTCCGCCCCCATTTGTTGCATTTGATCCGAGTTTTGGTACCGTACCCCATTGCCCCGTCCCCCCCCCCGCCCCCATTTGTTGCATTTGATCCGAGTTTTGGTACCGTACCCCATTGCCCCGTCCCTCCCCCGCCCCCATTTGTTGCATTTGATCCGAGTTTTGGTACCGTACCCCATTGCCCCGTCCCTCCCCCGCCCCCATTTGTTGCATTTGATCCGAGTGTTGGTACCGTACCCCATTGCCCCGTCCCTCCCCCGCCCCCATTTGTTGCATTTGATCCGAGTTTTGGTACCGTACCCCATTGCCCCGTCCCTCCCCCGCCCCCATTTGTTGCATTTGATCCGAGTTTTGGTACCGTACCCCATTGCCCCGTCCCTCCTCCGCCCCCATTTGTTGCATTTGATCCGACTTTTGGTACCGTACCCCATTGCCCCGTCCCTCCCCCGCCCCCATTTGTTGCATTTGATCCGAGTTTTGGTACCGTACCCCATTGCCCCGTCCCTCCCCCGCCCCCATTTGTTGCATTTGATCCTAGTTTTGGTACCGTACCCCATTGCCCCGTCCCTCCCCCGCCCCCATTTGTTGCATTTGATCCGAGTTTTGGTACCGTACCCCATTGCCCCGTCCCTCCTCCGCCTCCATTTGTTGCATTTGATCCGAGTTTTGGTACCGTACCCCATTGCCCCGTCCCTCCCCCGCCCCTATTTGTTGCATTTGATCCGAGTTTTGGTACCGTACCCCATTGCCCCGTCCCTCCCCCGCCCCCATTTGTTGCATTTGATCCGAGTTTTGGTACCGTACCCCATTGCCCCGTCCCTCCCCCGCCCCCATTTGTTGCATTTGATCCGAGTTTTGGTACCGTACCCCATTGCCCCGTCCCTCCTCCGCCTCCATTTGTTGCATTTGATCCGAGTTTTGGTACCGTACCCCATTGCCCCGTCCCTCCCCCGCCCCTATTTGTTGCATTTGATCCGAGTTTTGGTACCGTACCCCATTGCCCCGTCCCTCCCCCGCCCCTATTTGTTGCATTTGATCCGAGTTTTGGTACCGTACCCCATTGCCCCGTCCCTCCTCCGCCCCCATTTTTTGCATTTGATCCGAGTTTTGGTACCGTACCCCATTTCCCCGTCCCTCTCCCGCCCCCATTTGTTGCATTTGATCCGAGTATTGGTACCGTACCCCATACTCTAGTCAAAAAGCTCGGACGGCTACGTACAGGTAACTTTAGTAGTGAATTGACATTGTACATTGTGCATTGTAGACTCGGCAGGACAGTTTGAGATGTGTTGATATGTCTGAGGTACATGTCTGATATTTGTGATCCGTTGGTGAATAGATACTTCTGATTTGCTCAACTTTCCCAATGTATGCAACTATTTCTTTAAGGTCAGGTTTTGGGTCTTTTAGGTTGAAGCCGTCACTGTATCTCACTGGGTTGCGTGCAAACGTGAAACGAGACGAGTGGATAAAAACTACTATCTACGTTTCAAGAAAAAACTACTATCTACGTTGCTAGAACAACTAAAACGACAGATTTTGACAAACGGAGACCGAAAAAAGAAAAAATAACATTCATTCCATGTGTAGTCAGATAAACTGACTGGCACTATAATAATATACGGAACAACGTATTTGATGAACGTACAAATGTGCGTTGTATAAAAATACACAATGAGATACAAAAATGTGTACACGTAAGTTAATTATACACACAATGTGAATGATTTGCAAAAACCTATAGGCGTTACCAATGTGAACTTCCTTTTTTTAAATGAACCAGATTTACAAACGTAAAGTCATGATAACAGCCAAATAATAATGGCAAGAATCGACATTAGGTAGGAAAATTTTGAGGCTAAATGATCAGAGTCAGAGAGCATGTTCCATATACACTTACATTGAAAGTCAGTAAAATTCAAATAAAAGGTTCGTTTTTGGAATAAGTTCTGGAAACACGGGTATGTCTGATGAAAATCATAGCGATTTCATTGTATAACTGGTCCTACTTTAATAAAGTAGTCGGATCTAAATGGCGCACGAACTAGATAGATCAACAGCTAACCAAAACGAAAACATTGAAGATCAAAGTTTAAAGATTAAGCCTTACTAGAACTTTCCTCAAACTGCTCTAGGAACCTGTCAACCTCGGCGTTTCCTTTGATGGTCTTCAGATATTTGTGGTACTTGTCCCTGATGACCCGAAAAGCGTATTTGGACGCGTAGGGTAGACCGGTTAGGGGATCCTTGTACCGGGCCGGACGACCGGTTACCGCACACACGGAAGGAATACGCGGAGGAACGCGGGAAAATGACTGAAACAGAATGTATTTTTAAAAAAACTTTTTTCTTGTCTTTTCTGGAAAAAATGACTTCAAAATGAATTTTTCGTCAAAAGAGGCCTATTTTTGCCGTAAATCATATACATTTCTATGTACGCGTGGGGTTACACGGGGGAAAGACTGAATTGGAGATAATTATTCATTAGGGTGATGAAGTGAAATATTATTATCCAAACTTTGTATTAATTTCCTTCTGTATTATCCCTAAACTATAAAATGCATTGTTCTTTTGACGTGATCTCGACAAAATTTAGACATTTGTAGAAGAAACGTTATCAATTTTGACGAATATGATTTGATAAAAACCGGGCTCCCTTTTTCTCACACTTTATTGGTGTGTGATTATGGAAGTTACTTTGAAAGTTAGCCGGCTGCCGGGCATCAATGGTATGCATTCATGATTCTGATAAAACTGTAAAAAGATAACCGTGTTAGTTAGAGATACCCGTATTAGTTAAAAATACATCACATAATGTTCTCAACTGAAGTTTGGCATAGAAACAGTCTATTCTTTTGTTTTTGTTCCGGCCAAGCAGTTAACTTCACCCAATAGGGAACAGCCTCGAATCTCGAATAACAGTAGTTGAACCGTTTTTGATAAAAATCATACTTTGTTGTGGGTGTGGCTTTATATGTCGGCGAGGCAGATAAGCCAAAATGAGCGCATAATGTATATTGCATACATTCTGTTGAACTTTTGACATAAATAATAAAAAAATAATGATGTTAAGATATACTCACCTTTATGTCCGGTACCACTATCTCATTGCCACCCTGTTTGCTGCGCACCGCGATGTAGGGCGGAGGCACGGCTATTCGCGTCTTCTCCCGCTTCTTCTTGTGCTCCAGCTCAAACTGCTCGTATCTGAAACAACAAATGCGATATTAACACCAAAAATTGCATACAATTCACTTGGAATCCACATTCCACAACTTTACAATGTAACATTCCACATTCACATAGTAGTTAGGAGCCATACTACAGTAAAGTTGTTCAAACAACCACAAAAACTCGGAAAGCGGGCTATTCCTTATTCTTTCGTCAACATTGCCATAGATAGCCTATTTTTTGGTTGAAATTTCCACGGATATCGATCGCAAAACGGTTTAATTTGTGAGAAATAGTCACACCTTAACCTTACTAGTTTGGGAACATTGAAACTAGGACAACATTAAACGGGAAAACTGTTGAAATTTCAAATACATTTTTCTCGAAAGCAAAGTTTCCCCGACATTGTTAGTTAACAAAATAAAAAAACTCACTTCTTAAGGTAGGCGATGTTCTCCACTTCCGTCTTCTCTGCCTCTCTGAGTCGTTCCTTCTGCGTCTTGGCATCTACCGTATTCGGAAGGACCCCGGTGAATCCGGCCATCCGGGCCACCGCCCATTTGTTCTTCGAGAGCAGTTCGTTGCGGGAGCCGCGACTGGGTTCCTGCAATCAAGATTGTGATCACACTTCACATATCGTTAGAGTCCGGTTCATACTTTTTTACGCCGTTAAACTATAGTACTATGGTGTGACTAATCCACGAAAAGGAACTAGTTTCTCATCTTCACGCAGCAAGTTGGCTGTTTTGTAAACGTTTATGGCGAAATTGTGCAAAATGGGGGCTCTTTTCCCCAACCCATGAACATGCATACAAGTTCGATATTGTTTTTGCTTACATCACTCATTTCAAAATTTCCAACCCTGCGTGAAACCGAGAAGGACGGGAAGCCATCTCAAACTCAATCGAAATTAGTGAAACCTTGATAGCTTAAACTCGACGTCGAGTCCAATACGATCCCTCTCCCTTTCTTGTGAAAGATTTAAAAAACCCAAACTTCAAGAAAGAAACGGGAAATTTCGAGCGAAGTTTAGTTCTGGTTGCTAAAAACGTGCAATTTTCCCTCTGGATTTTTCAAAAACTGCCTCTTTTTGGTTTGCCAATCCGTATCTGCCCTTCCCTGTTTACAAACGAGACTCCTTTTGGTAAGAGAGAAATACGAACCTTGAAGCCGGTCTTCTTTCTGCGAGTCCGTTTGTCGGGGTCCTCCTGGTCACTGATCGGCTCGTCTTCCTCTTCTGATTTATCGAAATCTGAATCCACCTCATCGACATCGGAATGGACGGGAGATTTGAATACCTCGTCAACTTCATCCTGCGAAGGAGACGTTTCGAATAGAATAAAGTAATAGTAGTCAAAACACCCCTTAACATCCGAATGATGCTGACCCATACTTATTTTTGTCACATGCTGCTTACATGTAAATCATATTAATTTGTAACGGTGAAAATTGTTTGAAACACTGAGAAAAAGGAGAATTATCGGTGTGCAGAGGTATCATACCCGTTTTTGAGCTTACACAAGACACATGATAATTTTAGTGTAGAATTCATCTATTTTACGTTGACGATAATATTATCATCATATCCATACAATTTTAACTGACAAGCTTTTTTATAGCATTATTAGCTAACCGCGGCTATTTTCGAGAACATTAGTGGGAAAGTCTGTGAGTTGAAAGTTTTTAACCACAAACCGTTGAATTAGGTTTAGAAAAGAATTGATGATTTTCCAAAACAGAGCCATCATCTTTTCTGGCAACTCAATCATTCAAGAGTCAATGTTGCAAATGAGCTTGCCTAGCTGATCCCAATTCAAAAATATATACTTCAACGCTTCCACCTTTTTCAATCGAAACAAAAAACACTAAGAGAAAGAACAAGTTCTGACCTCATTGAAGCCTCCATAGGCGCTTTTGTAGAAGTCGTCCTCCTGCGATGTGGACTCGATGAGGGACGACATCTTGTTCCCCGCATTCGCTCGGCGGGATCGACTCGCGGCCAGATATTCAATCTGAAAAGATAATGAATATGTGAATGTATATACATACACCAGTAAGGTCCGACTAAGCAACGAAAATTAATTCGTTTCCAGATGTGAACACGTAAAAATTTAGGATTTTTCATCAAAAGTTTACCGATTTTCATCTTTTCGGCTAAAAAAGTGACCCGTTTTTCAATTTTTTATGACTCGGACAACCGCGCTGGTGTATGTGCAAATACCGAACGACGCTTTCTTGAAATTTGAGCTATTTTTTTAGAGAAAACAAAATACTGCACTGTAAGGTATACGATAGCCATGTACTCTGTGGTAGACTTGGCTAAATGATCGAAACTTTTCTAAATACCCCCATTTAGTCTAACACGAGACAGTTTGCATTCCATTTCCATACTGCAACATCATGAAATTGGGCATAGTTTAATCGCAACACGGTTATTTTCCTTCGTGAAAAAAGTCACACCGTACTGGTGCGTGAACTCACAATCATATCTGCTAAGATATCTCGTAATAGAGTAGCTTTATTCTATTCACAAGAAGAAGTAAGTTATAGTCAAAATCAAAATACTCATAAACAGTAAACAGTAGATTTTCAAAAAAAAACCATCGAAGGTCAAATAAGTGTTTTTGAATCACATAAACTATAACGCATTTTTGTTAATAGACAGTTGTTTTTGGCGATTCGACAACGAAATAAGCCCGAACACGACATAGAAAGTTAGATAACGTGAATATTTTCATTAAATAGGATCACAAATAGATTCTTTTTATTAAATACTGACCACGGGTTCTTCCGAAGAGGAGCTGTCTCCCGATTCGCTGCCGCTTTCCTCGCCATTTCCACTGCCACTCGGCTCATTCGAGACATCTTTTCTGTCATCCCGAACCATTCTGAAAATAACCACGAATTATAAATGTGTTGTGATTCAAAAAGAACACATTGAATTTGTCACAGAAAAACTAAATCGAGAACACGATAACGATAGGATAAACAAGGAATGCGTTGTGTTCTTTGAAGAGGGAGGCGTCTTGCGTCGTATACTAACTTATTAACTCAGTACGCACCGTATACAACTCTGAAACTAGTAAGGACTTCATTTCAGATGCTTTAAAACTGGATACCACAAAATGAACCAAATTTATATTTAGAAAATTTCTGAAACCAAGGTAATAGAATAAGGTTTTGACCTGAAAAGAAGAAGCAAATGCATGAAACACGACGCTTGATGAGAATAGAACACCAAAAGAGAGATGGCACGATTTGGAAGTCCGATAAAATAAAAAAATTTAATATGAATTTTGAGAGGAGCGGAGAGAGAAAACAAAAGTGCGCGGCTCAAAATTATTAACCGACGCCCGATCCGAGCGACTGCGCGTAAACGACGGGTATTGAAGTTGTAGCGTTGGCCAAAACAACTTGCAATGCTAACCGATTGAAGAACAGGCAGGGAGTGTAACTTTTTTTTACAGATTCAAACATTAGAGAGTAGTAAAAACTAAATGAGAAATACATTTTAATTTCACAGCTATGGAAACTATCAGACTTTGAGAACTGTTTCGGTATAAACTATGCCATTTTCTGTTTATTTTCTTGTTCCACAACGTTTGTAAGGACACCAGAGAAGAACAAATTGTGGGTTATTACTAATGAATGGAAATCTGTTCAAGAAAAGACCCATACTATCAGGTTTTAGGTAAAGGTTTGAGAATTTGAGCAATGGATTTTTGAAAATTACTTTAGGGGTACCAGGAAAAATACTATACTTGTAGACACTGAGATTAAGTACAACATAATAATCAATCTCTCCAATGTTTCTCGAATGTCTATTTGAACCTGGTTCTATGTGTATCAATATCGCCTCTCTTTGAGCCCGATAGCTCAATTGACAGTTATTTGATCTGGCCCAATATCGCCACTCCCAGCTCACACTTTCAACATACTGCTCATTGAAAAAAAAAACATTTTCGTCAGAAAAAACCGTTCAAACTTCATTTTTACGAAAACCTACAACCCGAAGTTTACACACCGTTTGTGTAGTCATTGAATTCATGAAAAATGTTCTCATAGCCAGTTCCATAATGTTACAGTACTTAGATTTCTACCAATTTAGGCTTGATAGTTCGAGTACCTGGTTACAAGTTACTTTTCGATTTCATACTGTAGGAGTCCACGTATACGAATGACAAATACTGTAAGATTTCTGCTGGTATCATGTCAGATAGCGAAGTCTGACTACAGAAATTCAAATGAAGTCGATTTTGATGAAAGTTTCATAAGAAAAGTGGTTTCCGGGGCGCAGGTTGCATTTTTACACTTCTGTCACTTACGAGAGAGCAGCCAAGCGCTGCCCATACCTCTCTCTGGCCGTATCTTTCATCAATACCTCAATATTGGTCGATTTATTCAAAAAAAAACTTAAAGCATACTAGTGGAATATTCTAGTGAAAGTTTATTGAAGTATAGAAGTGTTATATTCTAGTGAATAATTTGCGTCATAACTACTTTTTGATGGATATCCATGACATTATGGGCTCACAGTCAAGGCAAATTGAGTTAGAACTTCTAGTACGCGCAATTTTATTTAGATAGTTTATCAAACCATATTTTATTTTGCGTAACCACATTTCATAAACACTGAATAACCTATTTTTTTGTAGTTTGTGTTTGAAACCCAGTGCGTGTGCTGGAAACGAAATACGTCCTCAGGACTTTATACTAGAAGTAAATTGTATAGTCACGTAAAGTTAGAATTCTAATGAGAAATCGTGCACTTTGTCATTGCACGTTTTCTGAGTTCTGCTGTGTTTAACATGTTTCACATTACTGTGCAAATGACTAATAGTATACCTGAAACACTCCAGAATCAAACTACGGGAACATTGACTTTTTACCCCTACCTTTCTGAATTTGTATTGTGTTTAGGGAATTGTAGTTTGATCCCCCCTCAGCGGGGGGTGATAATTCAATTTATCACCTGCAATACAAAAGTTTGAGGGTGGGGGGTGAAAAGTAAACATTTCCGGTATGGAAGTTCAGCCCCCCACTCGTTGAAGTTTGACCCCCCACCATTGAAGTTCTACCCCCCCGCCGACTCAGGTGGGGGGTAAATAGTAAATGTCGAAGTTGAATTTTGACCCCCCCTCTCCTAGATTTTCAGGTTTTAGCTTGGGTGGGGGGTTGAAGTGCTACGGGGGGGGACTCAACTAAAGTGGGGGGCGATACTTCAATTTTCCCCAAACTACAAATACAGTTTTTCAGTTCTGCATCGTTATTTCAGTGTTTCCTCATTGATTTGGAATGTGTTCCTTTTTCAATCAACTAAATTTGGACGCGTTTCCTGCTTGTTGTTGTTTCCAATTCTCGTCTTCCTTCTATTTCACAAACACGAAAATTCTCATGGCCTGACCGCACAACCCTCTATTTAGAATGTTTTTAGCTATACTATTAGTAAATTGAATAGTCACGTACAGTTAGCATTCTAATGAGGCATTGTGCACTTTGTTATTGCACGTGTCTGAGTTCTGCTGATTTCACGTGACTGTGCAGCTGACTAACAGTATCGCAGCCGAAATGTTTGTCTAATAAACGTGTGAAACGTGAATGTTACGTGACTTCGAAGTGTAAATGTAGGTGTATAGAACTATGCCTATAGCAAACCCTGTTCAATAAAACTATTCATGCAACATTTTCCAATTATTGTTTATCATAAAAATAAACCTCCTTTTTAATTGTTTATAGTACCCTGTTTGCTCTTTTTGTCTGCGTCTCCAACTCTCGCCTATCGATCTCACCCACTTGCTAATTGAGTTTATCACCTTCTCACAATTACAAGTCATATGTCATTAATTTCTCTCTTCCCAGATAGAGTAGCAGTTTTTGGATTTCTAGACATACATATACGTTACTTGGGTTCAATTTTAATTTCAACCCAATTTTGTTACAACTTAACTGAAATCAGAAACTTCAACTCCTAATGATTAACTTTCCAAATCCACTCACATGAGAAGTTAAACAGAGCTTCTATTTGGCTTTTCATGGCATCTTTTCACTATTAATAGTTTGTCTTTGATGAAAAAAGTAACTTTTCCCAGGAAAATTGTGATATGTCATCAAGCATAATTAGTTATTAGTCGCCAATTTACCGGTTAATTTACAATTTACTTGCTCACAAACTAAAACGAGCATGATTGTGTTTCGGATTTTGTTCTCGAATCAGATTGCTCTAAGGATATGTACTAATTAAAGTTCGCATAACCTTGGCAGTTGTTAGTAGTGGTAGATATATCTCAAACTCCATTGCTACTCTCGGGCAATTCCTGAGGAACTTCTCTCGATTCGTACCTTTTGCACGGTTGTAGAAGTTTGTCGTACAATGTATAGGTTACTGTTTTATCCCAATTATTTGATACGCTCCATATTTTTCGAAACTTCCAATCATTTCTCATAACTTTCTACCTGATCGATTTTTCTACAAATTTTCACTGTGTAATAAGTTATAGTTAGGTCATAAATTTTAGTTCAATTCTCAAGTTCAAAGAGTCTCATAAAACTTTTCGCACTTTTTAATGTTCTGTAAAAAAGTTTATCGTTCACCTTCACCTACAGGAAGATCAGTCCAATATTGTAGACGTCATTGGGTTCTGCTGTGTTTGTAGTTTGACCTCAGTGCTTTGAAGGCGTTATTTGAGCTCTCCTGCGTTTACACATCAAACTACAATTAACACACTCTATCTCTTTTTTGCTTCATTCATACTCATTCGTTCAGTAGATCATGACCAATGACGTCATCTGTTTCAATCGATATCCGTGTTTTGCACTGAGTAATAACCCGGACAGCTGGCAACTGTTTCTTTATGCACGATTTTACAGCACGACGTGCGACGAGCGATAGTCGAGCGAAAGAACACGTGAAGCGGTCAGAGTCAGAGAGGAGAGGTGAGAGACGCAGGGTGGGTGGCGGCTGCTAGATGCCGAAGAGACACTAACAAACGTCCAAGATATCAGATTTTCGAGGGCAACAAGAAAAACGGAAGTCGTTGTTGGCCAGTAGATCTCAGACAACTCCTTCCCAATTAGCACTAAGCCACTTTTTTAGCGGACTCGACGAGAGAGTGTGCAGGTCAGAGAGACGCAGACTGTCTCAGTCTGTCTGCGGCCTCATTGTGCTGCGTGATCTTGTGATTTATAGCTTGCTAATTGCAGAAAATTGGCGCAAATGATTCTGAGCACTATTACCTGAGTTGGCGCCTTTGTCCTGATTTGAATTCGATTCGAGAGGAAAATAGCGTCATTTGAGCTGTAGACATCACTGTAGGGAAGTTAATGAAGGACTCTAAACTTGAATCTAGTATATGAAAAACTATTTTGAGTTTTGAGTGTAGCTCAATTTCAACATGGAAATTAGGATTCGATTGTCAAAATCACTAGTTAGAATTATGACATGATTATTTTCCGAGCTTGACTTGTCACGAACCATGAGCCTACTCCCAGTAGAAAAAAAGATCAGTACTAAACAGATATAAGTAAACAGTATATCCCCTGTCATGTAGAAAATCCTGAATCGAATTCCTCGAGCAACATATATCTACGCGGTCTTCAGTTACTCTACAAATAAAGCCATGTATGTATGCGCAGCATTTTCATTTTCAACTATAGAACATTATTCCCAAAATATGCTTAGAACTTTAAACCTTTCCAGTAAATGAAGTAGATTTCGTCAGTTTAAAGTGACTTTTGGTAATTAAAGGTTCTGAACATTTCCTCAGAGAAAACAAAATTGGTTTCCGCTTTCTAATTTGGCTTTTTTGTTCATTAATACATGTGAAAATGGGCGCGCCATTCTCACATTTTCTATTCATTCGGAAGCTTTTTTGGAAAAAGTTACCATCTTTTCGATTACACGATTTCACAGAAAGTATTATCTGTGTGTTTCAGTACTGCGAATAGGATATTCGCAACTAAGCACAGTGTCTTTCCATCAGCATCTTTGATCTCTCTCTCTCTCTCTCTCTCTCTCTCTCTCTCTCTCTCTCTCTCTCTCTCTCTCTCTCTCTCTCTCTCTCTCTCTCTCTTGCTTTTATTCTCTCTCAAAGTGAAACTTTTCTGTTTTTCATATTCCTTTTTGTCTATCTATCTACCTGCCTCTCCCTGTCTCTTCCTTTCCGCTACTAACCCTAGCCTCCCTGTTCCTCCCTATCTCTCTTCTCTGCCGATCTCCGAACTATAAAACACAAGTATATAACTTAAATATAAATAAGAGAATCTTCTCTCATAACTTTCGGGTATTTAGACCCCATTTTTTGAATTCCCCTCAAAAAGTCTGTGAATGCATTAAATATGTCAGTGCAGGCCCTATTACACTCTCTGTGAGGCGTTCTCCTCTCGAACTTTGCACCAACACCGACCAATAGCCGCCTGGTTATTATATTTTTAAAGATATTGAATGGAATTCTTCTTATTTTCCAGTTTTCAGTTCCACTACCTCTTTTTTGTCTCTTTTTCTTTTGACGTCTGTTTTTGAAGCAAAGTTTGTAATCCGCATGTTTAGCCTTAAAAACAACTCTAAATCGTGTTTATAGATTCAATTATCCGGCTCTACTAGTAGTCGTTCGAGTTTGTAATTTTGCACCAACACCGACCAATAGCCGACTGGTTATCATAAATAAGTACAATATTCTTTCTTTCGATCCTTGTTTGAACTTTTATTCGGAATTTTAATTTCAAATAGAAAACGACTAGAATTTATCCTTTTCCTTCATCAGATTCTACCACTAGCCATCAGATTATGTACATAAGAAGTAAACAGAATAGTCAAGTGAAGTTAGCATTCTAATGGGGCTCCGTGCATATTGTCATTGAACGTTTCTGATTTCTGCTGTGTTTATCATGTTTCACGTGACAGTGAAATTAACTAACAGTATAATATGCGAAACACAGATAATCGTTCATCCCGGAAAGTTTTTGATTATTATGTGTTTCACGCGTTACACCAGTACACGGGAGAGTTAATCAAAACATAAAACGAATTGCATCTTTACAATCAATGATCTTCTATTCGTTTCCATAGTTTCTGTCTTTAGAAACTCAGTTCTTAACACTGTTAATGTTGAAAGTTATGTTTTTGTAAAATCTGTAACACAGCTTCTCTCTTTTTTTTTCTGTTCGTGAACTGGACATTGTGAAGCAAATTATATCTGAGAACGTATTTAAAGGGACCGTACCTCTTTAATTTGATGATTTGAGTTATCAGTGGACACATGGGGACGAAAAATAGACAAAACAGTCAGAATTAGTAAAATTCCGCAACTTGGGTCGTTCTTGAGCAAATTTGAGTACGGCCACAACGCGGAAGCCACAGCACGTACCTATTTTCATGGAGACGCGCACAAATTGTCCGCAAAACGTCCGTGAAACGTATCATAAATTCAATCACGTAACAACTGACATATTTAAAAATGTTTTAGTCATCTATGCATCTTTTTGGTTTAACTAAGATTGAAGTTGTGTGTATTAAAACCGCATTCATCTTTTGACCAAAAGTTTTGCAATACAGTAACCCTTAAGATAGTTTGGCTCATAAAAGGCTTGGTTTTCGACTGATTTCTTTTTTCTTTTTTTGTGTAATAGTAAGGGGCCATCAGTACACTATCAAAGCAGTATCATGAGACTTCATCTATTTAATCGATCCAAATCATAGAGAAACGGTCCCTTTAAAGTCGAGTGACGTAGTAACAATTACCCCACTATAATGAACTTTTAATTCCCTAATACCACCATATTCGCAGTTTATGATCCACCGCATTTCCGGAGTTTTCGAAATTTCAATCTGGAACTGCTGATTCATCTCGCCATGACTTTTATGGGGGAAAACATTGATTTTCAATGTTTTGGTTCGCCACAGTTTTTTTCTTTAAAGTTGAACGATTATGTCGACCAATCCCGTGTCAACGGTCCTTTAAACTGCAATTGAAAAATGTATTGCAGTTTAAAGGACTGTAGCGTTCCGATTGGACCACGTAATCGTTCTTTTTTGAGCCGGAGAGCGAGAGAAATGAGATCGAAAATTCAGAAACACAGCTTTGTCCATATTCATTCTCTTCGTAGATTGCGATTGTTGTTATGAGTTTGCAAATTTTATAGAGAATTTAGTTCAAAACCCTGCCTATATCTGGCCTTTTCACAAAGAAGAAACGTGGCTTCGTAGGTGCCAGTCGCTAGTACTTGATTTTTAAAAAAATAAATGATTTTTCTAAAATCCTGGCTTCTTGACCCGTTACTACCACTTTTTAACGATAAAATAGCAGTATACTGTTTGTCAATTGCACAGTCACGTGAAAAATGTGAACACAGCAGAACTAATATACGTGCAATGACAAAGTGCACAAAGCCCCCCCCCCCCTGAAATGCTAGCTGCAACGTGACTATTCAATTTACATCTAGTATACCAGTGCTCCTTTACTGTGCTGCAGTGCACACCTATTTTTAGTAGACGTAGGCGGCGTAGTAGACGATAGGGATTCTGAATATCGACATAACGTTGAAGGTGACGGGTGGAAACGGTGGCCTCAAAAGCAGTAATTCTTGAATTTATAAAAAAAAATATATGTATTGGGCTGCGGTAACCTTCTATGTTATGTCGATATTCAGAATCCCTGTCGTCCACAACGCCTTCTCTGCAAGTTTGACCCCATACACATCAGTTTGGAACATTTATACTTTAGCCCCCCACCACCTTTCTCCCCGTATCGATATTCGTTATGTCCATGATCGAATACCCTATCCCTGCAAGTTTGGTTCGAAAATACTCGTTTTGCTCGCCATGATAGTTTAGCCTCCGACCACCTTTAACTTTTAACATAATGTCGATATTCGAAATCAGCGTCATCAACTACCCCTGTTCCCAAAGTTTCATTCCCAAACTCTAATGTTGACATTTTTGTCGCGTCGCGTGCACGTTTTGCGCGCGTTGGACAAATTTTAATTCGCATATTCGTGATCTTCGTGGTCGATTACCCCACTTGTGCAAATTTTATCCCAATCCGTCAAATTTTACATTTTAACGCGTAAAGTGACCCCCCCCCCCCGCCCGGGTGTGGGGAGAAATAAAAATTAAAAAATTAGAAAGAAAAAGTAAGAAAAATTGAGACTTTGTTTTCAAAATTGGACAAATGAACGATTGAAAATAGACAATTAGACAGTTGGACAATTGAAAATAGACAATCGGACAAATGGACATTTGAGATGGACAATTGGACAAATGAAGTTGGACAATTGGACAATTGGACAATTAGAGATCCAGGCCCTATGTCTCATTAGAAACTAACTTCACGTGACTATTCAATTTACTTCTACTATAAGTTGCCTTCACTTCCATGAAAGTTCAACACCATCCTAACATTGATACCACAAATTGTATCTACTATCATTCTGATGACGTATAGGGTTCCATTTTTCTAAACCAGGCCTATTCGGTGTATGGTGTTCTTTTCTGCTGTGTTTGTAGTTTGATCCCGTTGCTTATCGATCACACTCCGCTTGTTATGACGTAGTTCGAGAGCAAACTACAACGACCATTCGGTAAATCCCTATAATCGTTGTTTGATGACGTCATCATGTTTCAGGAATGCACTAAACAATGACGGACAAGGAAGAAACCGGAGGAGGGGAGCAGGACGATGTCTCCTTCCTTAGAACGGTGGGTGGCTCGAACTTCTTCCCTTCAAAACATGCGTATAGATTGATTTTTCGGTGTAGATCAAACATCAATAAGCATGTTTCGAAGCATTATAAGCGCACCAGTTTACATGCGAAATGCGGTGTGAAGCTCGAGTTCAAAACGCTCATAGATTTGGCTAGGCACCGAAACCTCTTTACATAAAACGGTTATGACATTTTATGGAGATGAGCGGTCACTTTTTCATCAGCAAAGCGGAAATATGTGTTTAATGTGGATTTCTGAGGCTGCAATTGAAATATTCTGAATTTGAATAGAAAAAAGGAGTAGACAATGACGTTCGTGAAGTAGTGAAAACGTGTTGAAGATGAAATCGAAACTGGAATTTGAATTGAATTAACTACAAGTAATTTTTTGTTTATAAAATTCCCTGCGAGAGTACAAAGTACGAAGCCCATTTGGATCAGGTGTGAAACTCTACCCGATATGAATCCTCTCACACTATTCTTTAATAACTTTAACCAGGCTCTTCTTTTAATCGCCTAAGAAAGTACAAAGTACAAAGATCATTTGGATTAGGTCAAAAACTCCATCTCATCCGAATCATAAACTTCATTCTGAAATATAAAATCAGCTCCGTTTTGTTCGTTTGATTTTAAGAGTACGAAGTACAAAGTTCACTTAGTTCATGTCTAAAACTCTACCCACTATGAAGCACAAACTCTATTTGAGAATAACTTTAATTTAATTCATTTTGATCTTTAGGTTACCTAATAGAGTACAAAGAACAAAGTTCATCTGGATCAAGTCGGATACTCTACCCACTATGAATCATATATGCGTAATTAGCTATGCTGTCACTTTTCGCGGCAATCAATCTTTTCTTCTTCGCCTGCTTTTCCATTTTGTTCTGGAGAGGGGGAGGTCCCTTATTGGAACTCATTCCAAGTCCCCCCTCTCTCTTTCTCTCTTTCTCTCTCTCTCTCTCTCTCTCTCTTCTCTCTCTCTCTCTCTCTCTCTCTCTCTCTCTCTCTCTCTCTCTCTCTCTCGCTCTCGCTCTGTCCCTCCTTGTTTTGGGTACTTATTGGAACTCATCGGAAATAACGTCCCCCACTCTCTATACTGCCATGGTCCAATGAGTTTCATACTTTATGCACGGGACTAATTGAAGGGTCAATTAGTTGAAAACTGAAGACCCAACCCTCTCTCTCTCTCAAACTATCTCGTTCCCGTCCACCCCTCTCTCTCTCTTTTTTCTCTTTCTGTCTATCTGTCTGTCTCTCTCCCTCCCCCTTCTTCTCGTATACTCTATCTACCTTTCCTCTTTCTCTCGTTCGATCTCTCTTTCTCACTTTCTTTTCTCCAGTCCTTACATGTACATCTCCTACGTTCGACCTGTTCTCTTTTCGACCTGTTCTCTCTTCGTCTCTCTCTCTCTCTCTCTCTCTCTCTCTCTCTCTCTCTCTCTCTCTTTCTCTCTCTCTCTCTCTCTTTCTCTCTCTCTCTCTCTCTCTCTCTCTCCCTCCCTCCCTCCCTAACGAATCGCGCCTTTCCCAGCCATCCCTCCCCTTCGAATCCATTCATATCCCACCCCCCTACTTATCCTAATCCCATTCCACTTTCGCATGTGTTTTTGAAGCTGCAACATTCTTTCACACTTTCACACTTTACAACTTTACAACTTTACAACTTTCATACTTTTCTACCATACTTTAACACATATTTCAACTATATCACTAACGATTTCAATTGATGAACGTGTACAGTGCACACGTGATCTATTTTTCGAGTTTCATCTGACCCCTATTTATGTTTCTGTTAAAAACAGTAGCGAACACTGGATATTTTGAGCCTAATCCCAAAAAACTTGTCAAATATGACATTTTCACTCTGGGGATTAACATTATATGCGATAAACACGTTTTTTGAGGGGGAGCAGCACGATTGACATTTTTGAAAGATCAGTTTTGCAATAAAATTTGAGCATGGAAAATATGGAAATTTGCAAATACATCGGCAGCAGAGCCTTTAGGGACGGTCTTTGATGATCTCATTTGTTTTCTAATCTAATTTCAATAAGTGATAATAAGGTGGTTCAACTGAACATTTACCAACCTCAAATTTTTCAATTCTGAGCCGGAAAACTTCATTTCGTAGTAAGAAAATCGAAAGTGACAATTTCAAAACTGATATACTGAAAAAAAAAACGTTTTTTATCGCACAGCTCGAATTCAATTCTTATTCAAACTCGAAAAACTGCTTTGAACGCTAAGTGAACTAATCCGAACAAGTTGTGACTTCCTTCTCTCATTAGCTAATAGCTATGCTTAGTAAAATCATTAGCGTGAAATAAGGAATGAAAACTGTCTCTTTCTCGGAGAATCATGTTTTCTGGAATATCCTAATTTAAAATAGAAACACTTTCTCTGATCAATCCGCACAACGCGTTGATAATCTAATCCCTGTCCATATGTAGCCATAATCATTATACACCCCCAACTAGTCGAGCAACAAGGTTCAGATTACGTTTAGTCAAATTCTCAAGACTTGCAAATTTTATAAAAAGACGTTCATAGTAGAAAAAATTAGGATTCACACATTTCCCATTCCCTATTCAATACGATTTCAAAAACTGATACAACTGAATTATATTACATTCACTTGATTATCACTTTATCCGAAACAATCCAAACCAGTATTTCGAACAAATGCACGCGTAACAACGAGAAATATGAACAAGTTCGCGCCAAATGTGATGGTGCTTCAGACCTTTCACGTTTCTCTTCATTTTAACACGTGTATAGTCTGTTTCACCAATCGATGTACTCCTACAGTAATCCGTCAATTATTCAAGGAGGTGTTTTCTGATGAAAATATCATTACTTTGGTTTCAAATTCTCAGAGTTAGTAGTAGTGAACATGCAGAAGACACTATGAACATTTTGAGGCGTTCTGAATACGCTAATATAGTAAACTTTGACCTGGAAGTGTCAGCAGATTACTGTAGAGGGTTATAAGTGGGTGGAACGAACTATATAGTAAATGAGATGACTTTCCCACGCCCCTTTGATTTTGGGTGTTTACCGAGATTTGGCGCCAACTTCAAACAGCAGATCAAATCCCCCTCGCTAGTCCGAGTGGTTGCATGTCGCTTTTGAACAAACATCGCCAGAAACAAACGAAGTCCGCCTCAGATCCGGAAGATTTATAATTTATCAACATTTTACTTTTCACGTAAACATGAAACTTTGAAATACTTTGAATTCGAATAATTTTTCCTGTGAAAGGAACAATTCCCCCTCAAGTCCTTTCATTTTTTCTTTCTCCAGTTGTTTTTAAGGTCTCAATTTTACCGGTTTAATTTGATAACTCCAACATTTGATAACAATATAAAGAGCAAACGACCCCTTCCTTTTGTTAATAAAACAGTTTCTGACTCTTTGTCTCTATGAATTGGAAAATTAAATTCGTTCGCCTTTTAATGAACATTTAGCGAGCTGATTCAATTATTCAGTTAGCTTTGCAGACGTTCGACCGCGACATCAGGTGCAAATTGAATTTTTGTTGAGTACAAATTTTATATTTATAATTCGAAACCAACGTTTTCTCTTGTCCCGAGTCCTATTCTACCCTCATTTTGTTCTATTTTTTTTTCCTAACAAATTAATTCACGTCTCTGAAATGCAGATGTTGCGTTCTCAACGATTATCCCCTCTGACTTTTGATTCTCTTTTCTCATTTTATTCCGCGAAAAACATTTATAAAACTTTTTTTGAAGATGATAATATAGAATATACGCAATTGAATACAAATGAAAATGGACTATGATCTCCTCCATGATCTCAATGAAGATCATCAATATATTATGAAGGTGGGTAAAAGTTGAGAAAAGTAAGTTATGTTAATTTTGGTTCAATTTATAAAACACCGCGTGAAACGATTTTTTGACTGTAAAAACGTTCAAAAATGTACAAACAGCCGGGGACTCGAACCCAGATAGAATTTCTAGTGCGGCCCCCACAGCCACTCGGCCATCCGTCCTTTATTCTATTCTCTTATAGGGTGACATTGTGTGTCTTTCCTGTGTCGCTTCCCACAATAGAGATGGAGTCCTCGGATCAGAAAGAGTCTGTCTCTGCACGGAGGGATTCGGAAACAGAATGTGCACGCTGGAAAATGTATCCGACAGGGTTTGTAAACTTTACGTTTTGTTTACTTATCTTCACTTTTGTTTTGTTATCTATTTGTCTCAACGGGAAAACTCGGGTAGTATTTCATAATTTCATTTGTGCTTAGCTCTTCGCGCTCTTATCAAAACATAAGGTCCATTCTAGAACTTTTGAGTCTTAAACAATTGAATCCTGAAAAAGAGGTTTTGTAGTTGTACTGCAAACTTCAAAACTTCGAAAAATCGAGAAACGTCAACCGCCCATGGAGTTTCCTATTTTATGGGCTCCATTCTACATAAATTGGTCGTTTTTCTCCAAACTGCCCCATTTCTCTCAATTATGCTACTGACAGGCCACTGGCAAGAATGGGTGACAGGTTGATTGTGGGGTGGCTGGTGCAGAAGATGTAAAACTAATAAAGTGTACTTTATTGGAAGATCAAACTATGGTCTGAGAGAGCAAACTACGATATATGCAATTTTGAATAGTGGTAATTTTGCAACCCTCCAGTAGTTTATCACGCTATAGGTTCGGTTCTTTAACAACATGTCAAATAAGTACAAAGTGAAAAGATTTCTTCCTCACAACCCTAAGAAACCTCTCTCCAACTTTGTATGTTCAGCTAGTAAAGCTCAGAGTAACACTCAAAAAATATTATTGATTTTCTTCATGAGAGAGGTATACTCTCATGAAGAGTACAGTCAATCATTTTAATCTTCAAAGCTTAATTTACAATTATTGATTTTTCTCCTCAAAAGTATATGAATTGCAGGACATTCCGCCGGACATTGCAATGTGTATGCTATACATAGACAATGCCCTTTCCATGAGGGCACTTCAGGAGATGATGTCAGCTGATAGTGAACACGTGAGTATCAATCAATATCAATCGATAATCAATAACTGATACGGGTCACGTGGAACGTGTATCATCTATTATAATCACCCCATAGAAAGTTAGATGGTCAGTTTAGTTCAATAATGCGATAATTGCGTCACTTCTGGGGTGATTCTCGTGTTTCGCGGATGAAGAGTATAGGGCGGTTTATACATGCAACCAGGTTGTATGCAACCAAAATGCAACCGGGTTGCATATGTTAAGAAAATTTTGTTGCTTTCCAAATGCAACCGGGTTGCTTTTGGTTTCTTTTCAAATGCAACCAAACACTCAATTTTTGGACATTTTTCTGTTTTTTTACTGCAATTTGGTTGCTTTTGGTTGCATTTGGAAAGCAACCGAACTGTCTTTACACATGCAACCCGGTTGCATGTGTAATTGGCCGAGTATAGGTTATACCAGAGTTGAGACTGGTATAAATGGAAGTTCTGGTACGTTTAGAACGAAACCAATGAAACTACGGATTTTTTCGGTACTAATTTAAGAATTTAGTATTTAGAAGTGATTCGAATGTGGTTCGTTTTTTCTCTCCAATACGTTCCGAAAGTGTAAAAGTAGGAAAGTGCAGTGATGTTTTTGTGTTTCGTCATCGCATAATTGAACATCCGCTGCGTCAGAAAACGTCACCCATCCGTTCTTTGCTAATGGAATAATGTCTAATGGACACATGCATTAGATACATATTGATTAGTTACACAATAGATCTGACATTGAGGCCTCTGTCCTCGGCAAAACATACAATAATTGAATGAAAACCATAAAGGGAACTTTTGCGTGAAAAATGTTTGTAGTATGTTATGTTTTGGTGTTGTCTGTTGATCACACAATGGCAAACAATACCAAAATGATATATTGCATCATGACGAGATTTATAAACAGCGGAACTTATTTACATTGATTATTTAATGTGAATCAATTATAATAATTATAATTGTTCGTATTCCAGACGACCTCTGCCTCTGGCGCCGGGGGACACAAGACTCTTCTCTACGGTCACGCCGTCCAATTGAAACATGTACAGAGCGAAATGGTGGGTAGTAGATCCGAAAAAGGTTTTGTTGTTGTTTTGGCATCGATTTCACATTATAGTGTTTGCCTCCTCCCCTATAGCAATTCTATAGTATGTTGCCTCATCTCGACGTTTTTGTAGTTCGACTGCCGTTGTTTTCCGGTTGAAATCTGTAAACTTTCTCAGTTTCATATTCCCCAACTTTCCTACGTTTGTTATGACAACCAGAATAATTCATTCAAAATGAAAATTCATTTGAAAGTAAAAGTCATTAAGTACAGAAACAGTTGAGAATCATAAATGAAGTTGTCGAAAATTTTCGTATTTTTCAAATCCAGACCAAAATGAATAAATGACTTTTACTTCAAAGACTTTTTTTGAATGACTTATTCCTGGTACCGTTTGTTATTACCAACTTTTGCTCTTTACTACTTTCATGATTTCCAACTTCTCTTTCCTACTTCTATGTTTTCTTAATTTTCTACCTCACGAAAGTTCCTATGTTTCTCTCCTTCCAGTACCTCGCTTGTCTTTCTTCGTGCTCTTCGAACGACAAACTGGCATTTGATGTGGGAGTACAGGAAACGAACAGCGGTACGCACTCATATTTTACAAACTTTCTATTGAAAATGTACTATTGTAATTCACAGTTATTGATTCGGTCGCGAAATTAGAATTCATTTGCAATATTTAAGTGTTGTACCAATTTTTGACAAACGACCGCTCGCTGTTTCTACACAATTTCCTTGAAACCACACATCATGAAGTCCGTTCACAGTACCCGGTTTTCAATCCGGATACGGCGCAAAAGTAACAAGTAAATGAAAAAGAGAATATTCGGAAATGTTTGTTACAGGCGAGGCTTGTTGGTGGACCATCCATCCAGCCTCGAAACAGCGTTCGGAGGGAGAAAAGGTCAGAGTGGGCGATGACGTCATCCTCGTCAGTGTGGCCACCGAACGATATCTCGTGAGTCATAAAATTCATTTGTTTATCATCTTTCGATTTGTTGTTCTCTATATTCAATAACTGATAAAAAGGAATAATGATGAGATTGAAGTAAAGAGAAAGAAACAGGGAAAAATCAGTTGTTGTTACAACGATTACAGTAATGTACAGTAACTAACGAGGTCAATGTGTTGGATGGTTGGTAGTTATATTCCTCTCATCAACACTACTGTTTTCTCAATGTTAGTGATTTGTGGCAAAGCATGAAAACCAACAATTTCATTCTTCTGGTTTGGTCGAAAACTAAGCTCGTCTTATCTTTTGCTGCACCAATTGTTCCATTGGTACGTAAACTTTTCGTGAAGATACGTCGGGCTGATCTCGCAAGTTTGAACGCCGTTTTTTAATTCTTGACTTGAACGTGCATAAAACATATATTATGATGAATTTTTTTCAACAAATCAAATAAATCGCGTGCGGCTAACCATTTTAACTCACTGTTTTCGAGCAGAATCAACAAATAACTGTTTTCGTGACTGAAATTCGTGATTTTCTCTGATCCTCTTTGCTTGCAGCATATGGCGTTCAGCAACGGTCTGATGGTGATAGCCTCCTTCCACCAGACCCTCTGGAACATCCAATCAGTCAGTTCGGGAAGCATGAGGACTAGAAATATGGGTGAGTGTTTGAATAATAATAATAGTATAAAATAAAGTATATTGTGCATAGCTTCAACAACAAAAAGTAGTAAGAATTAACTAATTGAGTTATTGAAAACTTCTATGGCAAAACGTATCCCAAAGGATTGTATGAAGACACACTTTTCTTTATTGTACACTTCTATGAAAAGCAATTGCTTCACAGTTTTTTCATGACAATGTAAATATTTTGTTAACATTGGAACTGCATCAGAACACTGTGGACTCGATTACTTGTAAAATGTGCTTCATTACTGAACCATCACGATGTCTGGGGTGTTTGCCACTAGTTACTACGAGTTTAGCACAGAAACTCATCACGTGAGACACGTCAATTAAGACAGGTTGCTGGCAACTTTTTGTGTGAACTGCACTTTCACGAAATGGATCGATGTCTCGATGAAGAGTTTTTTTAAATTGATAAAAAAAATTATTTTACAGGTTACTTGTTCGGTAACGACGTGATGCGTCTTTTCCACGGAAACGATGAGTGCCTAACTATACCCGAGAACTGGAGTGAACATCCACAGCACAAGTGAGACCAAATTGACGCTTTCTTATGGGGTTCGCTCATCTCGAAGCAAACTTGTAGTTTGATCCCGTGCTTTTCAGTAGAAGCTTGTGAATACTAAAGTGGTTCGAAATCAATCTAAAACTAAGATTTTGTCGATTTCTATAGATCGGAAAGGTTTGAAGAATAGGAAACTCGATAAATTTTCTTTTCAGTTTCGTTTGTATTTCCCGGTCTTATCTTGAAAAGCCACGAACGTAGAGTTTCAAGAACTATGTTTTCTTTATCATGGAAGTAGGGCGTGAAACGCTGACGTAACAAAAAAGTAGTAACTGAGGAACAAATGACGTTACGCGTGTTTCGGAGACCCTTAGGGAAATCCAATTTCGCATCTCACTTTTGATGAACTCTGCTAGAACTTTGGCAAAGGGAAACTCTTGCTCACGTTTCTAGGGGAAGAATGAGGAGTAAAACTCAAAGCGAGGGTCAAACAGTTTCAAATCTTAATTCTCCTTTTCCCTCGAGAAATTGGAAGTTATCATTGTTGTGGTGTTCACCAATTCATTCACTTATTCTACTACTTGCTGCTTCGGTCAGACTCTCGCATAGAGCAAACAAACCTCTACAGTATCCCACTAAAGTTTTCTATACAAATATAATCCTTCTCAAGTAGTCCACTACTATTCGAACAAACGTTTAGCATACATAAATAGCATAATTTACATAAATGATTTAATAATTCCGATTCCAGCATGATAATCTACGAGGGAGGGGCCGCGGTGACCCAGGCGCGTTCGCTGTGGAGGGTGGAACTCGTGAGGGTCAAATGGCACGGGGCATTGGTCGGATGGGAACAAGTATTCAGAATAAAACACATTACTAGTGGAAGGTTAGTATACAACTAGATCTACGTGGTCGAACTACATTCATTTAGATTAAAACATGTCACTAGCGGAAGGTTCGTGGTGCATTTGATCTTTTTTTTTTTCGTTTTTTCAGTTGACACTCTTTAGGTTGCAGCTGAATACATAGTTAACTTTGTTACAAAGATAAATATCGATTAAACCTAGCTCTTGTGTAAAAGACGTGTGCTCTCCAATGAATTTGTTACTCGAAATCGAAGTGTAGGCTGTACACATCCATGCTTCGCACCAATTCCGAAGCAATGCAACATTTTTTTCGTTGAACTCAATTATTAATTGTACTTTGCATTCTTCCAAATATGCAAATTACATTATTCAATTTTCCTGTTCAGATACTTGGGTGTCTTGGAAAACGCCGTTCAATTGTACCACAAAGAGAAGGCTGACTTCGATCTCACGGCATTTGTCATGTGCCAGAACAAGGTAGGTCAAAAGATATGAAATCTGGTTCAGGTGTATGATATTAAATAGAAAAAGTATATTTAAACTAGTTGATAAAGACCAACATTCAAAGTTTAACAAAAAGGGCATATTCGATCTACATGGTAGATGATGAAATGTACAGTACCCAATACTTCATAGCACCATAAAACATCACACTTGGAAGAAATCAACAAAAGCTCCTCAAGCCAACTTTTCTTTCACTTCATGTTTTCATGTCCTCATCTTGTTTCTGCAACGTTTTAATTTTTTTGCATTTTCTGACAACAATTATTTTTTTCGTCATCGCAACATAAATCATGTGTTTTGATGACAAAATAAGAGTAACCCGCCTTTTTCAACCTTCTAACCGAACCTTTTTGGCATTTTTTTCAACTTCTCGTTCTAGGACCCGAAAAAGCAGATGTTGGACGAAAAAGAAGAAGAAGGAATGGGAGCTGCCTCCCTCCGATACGGAGAGACCAACGCCTTCATCCAACACGTCAAGTCACAACTATGGCTGTCCTACCAGACTTCCGAAGTTACCAAGAAGGGACTCGGAAAGGTACGGTAACATTGGGTATCACAACTGAATGTCACGTGAGCACGTGAGCACGTGCAAAAAAATGTATCAGTTAGTACATGAAGTAACATACGAATACATTCAACACGTGAAGACACAACTCTGGCTGTCTTATCAGACGTCGGAAGTCACCAAGAAGACGGGAGAAAACAGAGAGAAAGACACGTGTGACATGTTTATCATGCGTGACCGTGAATCGTAGGACACGTGTGTTAAGTGCGCGTGGGCGAAAGAACATTAAGAACCACAGAAAACTTTATACAAATCTAAATGTTTCACGTAAACACGAGAACTTGAGGGGTGTATCAGTATGTACGCGATGAAACATCCAAAGTCATAGGGTGCACTCGGATAAGTGTTGTTCTCTATCTTGATGTTGTACGAAAGTTTACCATAAAACTTTCCGTTGCGTTCTATGGAATTGTTGATAACAGTTCTGTGTTTCGAGACCGAACCGGAACTCAGATTCGGTTAACTCGAGACCGAACTACAACTTCTTGAGTTCTTCGAATCGAAACTAAACTGCAATTTAGAATTGTTCGACCCTAGACTGCCTGTTTTAGGTGGAAGAAAAGAAGGCAGTTGCCCTGAAAGACGGCCACATGGACGACTGTTACACGTTCTTCATGGCCTTGGAAGAGGAGTCGAAATCTGCGCGAGTCATCAGAAAGTGCAGCAGTGTGCTCAATCGGTTTCTCAAGTGAGTACTCACCATAGTGAAACAAATTGACTACATTGAATGAATAACTAACATATGGATGAATCAACAATTCTTAAAAAAATGAAATTGAAACATTTTTGACGTCTCTTTCTCGTTTTTGTAATCAATCGAAAAGTCACGTGAAACCATATGCAAGAGTGCGAGTGCACGATTGCTAAAGTGCACGATTGCTGCGAGTGTACGTTATTCGAATCAGTTCATTACGTCCATGCTTTATCACGCTCTGTTTGTAGTTTTATTCAGTGGCTTTTCGGAAAAAAATTGAAAAGCGTGATTAGAGTTTGAACTAATACAAATATTCTCTTACATCCTATCTGTGTTGCAGGGGAATCGAGGCCCTGCAAGTGGAGGGAAACCAGTCGCACGACTGGACCCGGGTAGATCTAAACGAGGTTCTCAAACTGATGGAGGACCTTATCGACTACTTTGCACAACCAAAAGAGGACGAAGGTGGGTAGAAAGAAATTGTCACGAATAATCTATTGAAGCATTTCACCAACACCCCAACCAAGGCATATATTTAGGTGTTCTTCTTATTATGAGCAGATCAGCTTTCACTTGTTTTCTCTCTCATTCAAGATAACTTTTCAATTTACCCACACAATAGTTATCACTACGTTGAACTTTTGAACTCTAATTAATGCAATGAGAAAGTATGTGAAAAGCGTAACTAACTGTTAGATACCGTATGCCATTGTTCGACGAGAAGCTTCCCGTTCGTGCTCATAGATTTTTTCGAATCGAGAAGCAGATCGAAATTTCATGACGTAATAACGAGTTTTCCCTTATCGAATAAGCAAAATGTGCATTTAAGCCAATTTGTAGTACTCGTTTACTCTTTTCTCACCATTTCCCACTTCAGAGTTCGAGGAGAAGCAGAACTGTTTCCGTGCCCTCCGTTCCCGTCAGGACCTCTTCCAGGAGGAGGGGGTCCTCAATATGATCCTCGACACCATCGACAAGTTCTCTCAAATGGAGGCCCTGCCGGACTTTGCCGGACTCATCGGAGAAGAGACACATGTGAGCAAATAACAAAATTTCACTAAAATATAGTTTTCATTCTGGAAGTTTGCCTTCCATTTATAATTGTTGTGAATTACACCAAGTAGCTCACAGCAGACATGTGTGGTGCAGTCGATGTTACGAGAAACTATTACTAACACCCGAACACAGAGAAACATGTCTACAGTATGATCACGTATTTTTGCTGCAGCGATGAATACACGTTTTACATCAACATTTCTTCTAGTAGTATAGTTAACAACAATATCCAGATGATGTGGGAGGAGATCTCGACGTACCTGTACCTGTTGGTGGCGGCCATGATCAAGGGAAACCACTACAATTGTGCACAATTCGCCGCCGCTCAGAGATTGGACTGGCTGTTTGGGAGACTCAGTAATCCACAGTCGGCGGAGGGTGAGAGAACAGATAATAGTTTTGATAAACAGTAAACAAGTAAACAACAACAAATGTTGTTTGACTCAGTCACACCAGTCTGAATAAACACTACAATGAAAAACAATGTGCGCGGCGCGTTGACACTGATAAAACTACATGGATTCAAAAGTAGTTTGGAACAATTACAATGATCAGAATATTGAATTTCAATTAGTCAAAATCTACATTTGCCATTTGCCAGGTATCCTGGACGTGTTGTACTGTGTTCTGACGGAATCCCCCGAGGCGTTGAATATGATCAACGAAGGCCACATTCGATCGGTCATCTCGTTGTTGGAAAAAGTCGGACGAGATCCCAAGGTTGGTCAAGTTCAAAAAAAGACTCATTTTTCTCATTTAGTTAAGTTTTCGAGAAGAGTGATCTCTGATTTTTGGGTCTCGGAAACAACATTCACGTTAAAAGGATATATCAATACAAACTAACGAGAAACAACAAGTTAGGTTTGTTAAAAAGTTTGAAAACAACGAGAAAACAACGAACTCGATTTCGAACTGAATAAAGTTCAAAGCATCCCAAATACCCTTTCATCACAGGTACTGGACGTGTTGTCCTCCCTCTGTGAGGGTAACAGCATGGCGGTGCGGAGCAGTCAGAACCTCATCACCCAATACCTACTCCCCGGCAAGGATCTCCTGCTCCAGAGTGCCATGAGAGATCACGTGAGCAGGTGAGAAGAATAATAGAAAGTTCGAATTGTTATTGGTTTTTTCTAGTTTTTTTCTCATGGACTCTTTCCCAAATGAAGATACTAAGATGCTGTATTCCGAGGTACTTGTTTGGACAAGATTACTTTCGAAAATACTTCTGTGTGCACGATCAAACTACAAATCAATTTCGTTCGTTTACATGATCAAACTACACCTAAGATTTGGTCGTTCTCCATATAATAATTATAATAAAAATAATCTTTTCACGGCAACTGTTTCAGCCGTGTTTTACTTTATTCATTTTAATACAACCGAGACAATGATCACATATAAGTATCCGTAGAGAGGTGGGGTCCGTAGAAGAAAAACTAGGCATGGGTGAGCGTTGTTACCAGCTCATGCGGTCCGCCATGAAGATACCGCGCCTAGTGGGATCGAACCATGGGGTTTTGAGTGCTAGCGCGCACACAACCAGTCGACCACTCGGCCACATATAAAACAAAAACACCTCTATAGTCTTTCCCATTGGGCAAACTAGAAATGAAAGGGATTAATCATAATTCCCAAATCCAGCATGATGCCGAACGTGATGGTGGGGGTGGTGGATGGCTCGGCCCTCTTCCGCAAATGGTACTTTGAGGCGGAAGTTGAGCACGTGGAGAAAATGACCAAGGAGGTAACGAGTACATTCAATCACGTGATGACGTCACGTGACAAGTCACGCCTTCATGATCAACCAATTATGAAATAAACGTTCACGTGACTTTCATATGACCCACGTGAATTATATCATTACATTCGAATTCTGCCCTCAATTTTCAAGTATCGTCAGTTAGCAAACGTTACTGTCATTACTGGAATTATTGTACTGGGAGTGCAACAATCTCAGTTTGCGACGAGAAAAGAGCGTTGCCAGTCGCGTGACAATCAGACATGACGTGTTAGTCACGTGTATTCACATGTACTTTCCAGCCTCCCTACCTGCGAATTGGCTGGGCGAACAGTGCCGGCTTCAAGCCGTTTCCCGGATCTGGTGACAAGTCAGTTATTGACATAACAAAAACCTAACAAAAAATAGTTTATAATAATAGTTTTATAAAAATGGTTTTTCAGTATAAATATATAAAAATAGTAGTTTTTCTGCAACTCTTCTAATTGGTTTGATATCTCCATATTTGACACAACTGACACAATGTGAAATAACTAGGTTCTCGAGGTAAGTAAATGTATAGCGCTTGCGAAACGAACAGGCTAACACGGACAATTTTTAGCTTTTTCGACGTTCCTTAGTTTGATCACACATGAAGTTTACAGAGCAAACTACAACTCAAAATTGTTCACATGCGAATTACTCGAGAATAAATACTTCATCTATATTCAGATGGGGTTGCAACGCGGTTGGTGACGACTTCTACTCGTACGGCTACGATGGGCGGTCCGTATTCTTCGCGGGACGAGCGAGGAGACTGGGACAGAAGATTCTGGAGAAGGGCGACGTCGTCGGCTGCAGTCTAGATCTGACCATACCGGAGATGAGGTGAAAATCGATATCTGTACAAAATGATGTGTCTCGAAGTATTTAATAGAGCAGTTAAAATACTGTTCAAAACCAGTTTATGTTTATGAACTTGACTGTCACGTTGTTATTACAAAATCTGAAACATCAGGGTTGGTTTGGTGAAGATATGAAACTTATTCCAATGTGAAGATACGAATAGTATTCATTAAGAGTTCTCTCGAGGAGGTGCAATAATTCTTTTCTTATGAATTCATCTACTTACTACCGCTTAGGCCAGAAGTTCAATGTTATTGCTCAGATTCACCCTGAATGGTCGAGATATCGGAGGAACTTTCCGCAACTTCAACACGGACGGATATTTCTTCCCCGTCATGTCGCTGAGTGCCAAAGTCAGGTAAACTAATTTTTTTTTCGTAAAATGTTGTTTGGCAAGTGTTTTAAAAACAGCTATAATACATGTTTTGACATGTTCAATTTCTCTGTTGTTCTATATTTGTAGTTTGATCCCGACGCAAATACAGACTGAAGTTCAGTGATTAGGGAACTTGACTTTATGTTACATTTGATTTGAGAAGAAGTGACGCTCAGAGCAGGGCGGGTCGATATAGTTTGTTCCACCCACTTTTAACCCTCTACAGTAATCAAACTCCCAGGTGAAAGTTTGGTATATTGGCGTGTTTGGATTTTCTCCAATTTTTCGTAGTTCCTTCTGCATGTTGACTACTACGAACTATTGAAGTTCCGAACCATGATAATGAATTATTCATTAAAAAACGCCTCTCGAATATTCGACGGATTACTGTAGAAGGACATCGATTGGTGAAACAGAGTATACTGTAGGGGAGGCTTTTAACTGCTGTGTTTGTAGTTTGATCTCGTCTCATTTGGTCGTTATTGGAAACATGTGCCGTGCATGTCAATCAAACTACAACTACAACACCATTAAGGGAATTTTCCCCTCTGTTTTCATGCGGTTTCATAGGTGAAGTAAGGCGTTTTCAGTTGCCGCTTCATATTCGGTGGAGACCAGGGTCGACTTCGGTTCGGACCTCCATCTGGGTTCTCAGCGGTAGTCGAGGCGGTGCAAGGAGATTTACAGGTGAAATTATCGTTTAATTCGAGTCATTTTTATTCTCTCATTTTCTTGTAAATTTTTGAAATATGAACATGTAACAGACCCATTTTCAATAAATTAGTATATTTTAGTGTTGAGATTTTTTTGAACGTTTCAGGAGGTTTCACTATTTCAAATCCAAATTGGTTTTCAGATTACGGACTGTCTTTCTTTCGGGGACCTTCCCAAGAACACCTATTGTGGTCCGCAGACTATCTTTACGGCCATTGAACCATTTGTGCCTACTCCCGTCGACATCAAGTTTGTTTTTTCGTGAATACAGCTTTACGAATGTAATTGAGTTTGAAGAACTTTGCGAATGGTTTTCAAACATTTGGAAACTTCCATTAAAACTTTCCAGAGAAATTTCTCTACATCAAAAGGCGCACGAAATTCACGAGAAATTCGCCGAGAACCTTCATGAATTGTGGGCCATGCGGAAGATCGAACTCGGATGGAGTTTCGGAGAGGTTGGTGGTTCAGAAACAATAGGAATACACATTTTTGTAATCAAATCGGTAACCAACTTCATATAACATGATCACAACTGCGATTACTCGTGCCGCTTCTTATATGTATCGAGTGGCAAACCAACCATTTGGTATGAAACTATCGGTGTAAAGTTTCAAATGTCAATTCGAACCCAGTCATGGGATTGAAACCGGTTCTAATCGATCAGATTCAAAAAACAGAAACGTGTACAAAAAAGTTCCCGTGGAACTCATTACGACGTTTACAAAAAGTGTACAAGAGACTCACGTAAAAAAAACCAATACTTCTCCAGACACGATCCGAATCTGCCCGCCACCATCCCTGTCTGACGTCATTCGACCGTCTACCCCAGACGGAGAAAACGTACAATTTGAATCTGGCCCTGGACACAATGAAGACCATCGAGGCATTGGGATACCATCTGATAGTAGATGTACCTCCATGTAGGCTCAGGCCGTTGCGACTCCCTCAGAAGTCAGTTGGTCATATTTACGTCATTATGTTTCTAACATGTTGTTTCCAATAAAAAAAAGTTCGTTTTGAGAACACACACATGTAAATCTAAATGTTTGATTCAGGAATAGTCTGAAGTTGCAATTTAACAAGCTAGGCTCAATTATTACAATCATCAATTTCAAACTGCTCAATTATTACAATCATCAATTTTAGTTTCACTGTTTTACTGAAGAGTTGATTAGTTTCTCAAGTAATATAGAAGACCACTGTCAGAAAAAAAACTGCTAGAAAGATCCCGATTCCAGTTTCCAACAGCCGAACAACTTCAAGCCGCAGCCCCTCGATACTCATGAGATCGAACTCCCGGAGAGTCTGACTCTGCTGGTGGAGGCTCTCGCGAGAAACACCCACAACGTGTGGGCAAAGGAGAAGATCAAGCGGGGATGGACATTCGGACTGTCGGAGGTACGTGATGGCCATGTCTAAATTGTAGTTTGATCTGAAGTCTGGAATTATAATTACCCAATCAAACTACAAACACAGTAGTTTGGTGCAGATGTACTTATTTTAGCCGGCCTCTCCCACTGGGCGCCAACCTTCGCGGAAATTTCCCGGATCCATCCCAATTCTAGCCGGGCGCATTTCGCGAAATGCGCTCGGCTGGAATTGGGAAAATTTACAGCAAAAGTCGGGAAATTTCCGGGAGATAACCGGGAGAAAGCAAAGAAAAACCCCAGAAATTTCCCGCAGTTTGAAACAGCAAAATTTCACCCTGAAATTTCTTTTACCATTCTAGATTATAGGATTTTTTTTGGTAAAAGTATTTCCCAAAAATATTATAAAAAAATATTTTCTTAAAAATATTTTTCAAAATATCAATAATTAATGAATAGAATAGAAGTGCATATTTCATTAAAGTAAAAACTTCATGAAATGAACTTCATTGTATCCTTCTTGTCCATCTTCAGACTTCGATGTTGAGCTGATAATTTCCAAAATATCAAAACAGGGCACCCCTGGCCGCGCCGTATCTAGTACGGGTTACGCGATTGCCGCGGCAAAATGCTTGTCTGGGAAATTTCTCGGTTTTGTCCTCACTCTGACCCGGAAAAAAATTTCCGAAGATTTTCTCTAATTTTTCTCAGAATTTTTCTCGTTTTCTCCCCGACACTTATTTCCGGGATTTTTCCGAGTAATTGCCCGGAAATATTGCGGTTATAACCCGACTTTTTCTCCAATTTATCGCAGAAAATACATGGCAATTTTTTTCCCAGATTTCGCTGGGAGCGCAAACTACCTATGCCTGTAGCTCTGTATACTGGAAATTAACAAAATTGATCACGTGTATTTCACTGTTCGCGTGACTATGTATGAGTAAAACAGACCATAAAACATTTTGTCAGCCAAATTATCAGCGATAACGGATTACTGTATTAGGGTTGTTAAAGTCGAACTCGTAACTCGACTCGACTCGAAAATTTTCGAGTCGAACTCGAAACTCAAAAACTCGAAAACTCGAAATTTCTCAAAACTGGAAAACTGGAAAACTCGAAATTTTCCGAAACTCGACAACTCGAAAACTCGAGAACTCGATTTTCGCCAAACTCGAAAACTTGAAAACTCGATTTTTCGCCAAACTCGAAAACTCGAAATTTTCCAAAACTCGAAAACTCGAAATTTTCCAAAACTCGAAAACTCGAAATTTTGAACTCGATTAACAACCCTATACTGTATATCTCATGTCCTGATGTGCAGCAACGTAGAATCGGTGTCGTTTAATCATAACTTTTCAGTTCGTTGACTCGAGTCAGAAGCGATCTCCGCATCTGGTACCATACGATCAAGTCGACAACCGAATCAAGGAGGCTAATAGGGTGAGATCTAGCAGAACAACTCCAAAACCTATATTTTCGATGACTATACTACGATTTTTTCCCAGTTTTCACTTTACCAGTAAAAGAAAAGTCGAACGGATAATGACACCGAGTAGTGATATTTGCCAATCATCATGCCAACCAGAATGTAAATTTTACGTCAACTCATTTGTCTAACTATTTCGTTTCATTCACATCGGACGTCATCTAACGTGTAGTTTCGTTAATCGATAACTATCTTTTTCATGTGTAAATTTTGCAGGAGTCAGCAGCCGAGAACATTAGAGCCCTCCAGTTGTTCGGACTTTTCATTGAGGCACCGGCGCACGAACATGACGAGAGTCAGTTTTGTAACATATTAGTAGAGGAGTAAATGTGTTATGGTAATAAGTCTATATCGAAAATATTACGAAAATATTACAAAGTTATGTTACTATTTTTGAGTTCATATGTTTTGTTGTAAATTTACAGTTTTGAAGAAAGAGAAGAGTGAAGAACTATGGTAGAATTTGGTTTTGAGGAGTAGAAAGAGTGTTTTGTGTGAACTGTGAAACTGTTTTTTTGTATTTTGGACTTTTCAAACGATGAGTTTCTCGATTACAGTTGCGGAAAAAGAGCTGCGTGCCCGAAAGGACAACGTTCGTACCTACAGGGCGGAAGCCACGTACGCAGTCAACGGAGGAAAATGGTATGTTATCGATTGGACTATTTGATTCATTAATTCACAGATTGATTTCACTCGAATCGACAATCAGCAACAGAATACAGTTTCGGGCAACTGTTTCGATTAGTGAGGAACTGAGTGCGAGATACCAAATGATTGCGAAGTTTAAAATTATAGAATGCGTAAAAACACGTGAAAGGAAACGGAAAACGAACCAAAGTATAGAGACCAGAGAATGAATCATCAAGTGGAGTTTCGTGAGACTATGTATATTGATTTTCAGGTATTTTGAGTTCGAGATCCTGACAGCCGGTTTCATGAAAATCGGCTGGATGGACGTCTTTTCCACCCCGGACATCCAATTGGGAAACGACGACAGAAGTTATGCCTTCGATGGGTAGGTCAAAACACAATTACATTTTCGATCATAATTGAAGTATTAATACCTGTAACTCAAAATATTATCATACAATATTAGAGTATCATAACTTTGACTTCATCGGGTAGGTCATGCTGATATAAAGTTCCAAACTACCTGCCAAAGTGTTCTGCATTATACCAAACAAATAGTTGAATAATGTTGCCAAAGTAGAAAAAAGCTCACAGTTTTTCTAATTTTCGTCTTAACTGTTGGTGTTTCAGATATCTCGGTCGCAAATGGCATCAAGGACCAGAAGTCTACGGAAAAGAGTGGAAGGTATGATTTCCTACCAACCTATATTGTGTTTATTGGGGAGATTTCAGTGTTTTTCTCACGAAAAACTGATGAAATTCGTACGAATTGCTCGTCGATTCAGGTGGGAGACGTGGTCGGTTGCTTCCTTGATTTGAACGACAGGACCATCAGTTTCTCGCTCAACGGAGAACTCCTACTCGTGAGTACTCGATTATGTTTTGTTTTAGCTCCGAGTTTTGATGAAGAACACAAAAAACAACCCAAAACTCAGTTACAATCAATTGTATAATTCGAAACATTGAGTTCCTTGTTCACACATTGATAATTGAGATGAATTCGTGTTTTCGATCAGAATTCTTGATTGTAGGACCCATCTGGTTCCGAGATGGCGTTCGACAATGTGATGAGCGGCGAGGGGCTCGTGCCAGCTATGACACTGGGCAGTGGACAGAGAGGTATAGTATATTTATATTTCACGTACTAGTATCCCACGGTACGGCAATTAATTTTTTAAGATGTATTTCAGAGTTTTAGAGTGAAAACATAACACCACCCATTTGAGAGAAAGATATAACTAAATAACTTGCACAATTCCAGCTGTTCAAGTGAAGCGAGTTCTTTTCGTAAATTCTGTACGGAATAATTAACGGATGTGTATTACCAACGAACATTACAGAAAACTACAAACTACAACTTATATAATTCTCATGTTGCTACAGGCCGTCTGAATTTCGGTCAGCAGAGCAACTCTCTTCGATACTTCACCACTTGTGGTCTGCAGGAGGGATATGAACCATTCTGCGTGTGAGTAGATTATGAATATTAATTATTATTATAAAAAAAGAATGAAAAAAGGAAACAAGAAATGAACACGTCTTTTGACAAATTTCTAAGCTGAAAGGTGTGGATATTTTTTCCAATGTTCAGCAAACATTTTCCTTTCAAATTGACGTTACAATGATCGAACAAACATATAAAATTAAATGTTTTTTCTGAATGGTACAACTGTTTCATTCATATCCCATTTCAGTAACATGTACCGCTCGATGCCGATGTGGTTCGCGAAGAAGATCGCCCGTTTCGAGGACATCAACGGGGGCGGAATGCTGGAAGTATCCCGCATACCCGCCACAGGGAACAGTCCACCCTGTCTCAAGATCACACAGAAGGTGGGTATTGGTCAGAATTCATGACTTCCTGACTTTTCTGAATCATTTGTTCCAACTTAACTAATAGTTATAGCATTCTGAAAACATTGGATCACAATGGAGAACATAGCAGTACTTCATAGCGCGTATAAGGAAAAACAAGTCTAGTATATAAACAATGTGTCTTTTCCCGAAATCCCAAAAATGCCAGAACTGAACAAATTTTTCGACTGTTCTCACGTCTAGTTTCGGGTGACTTGTTCCATCGGCAGGTGAGTCAGTCGGAGAGTGGTCCCTCGGAGAAGCAGACCATGGAATTCCTTCGACTATCTCTTCCCATCAAATGCAATGCGTCCTTCGTCAAGAACAAGTGGGTAGCACCATACAGTCGTTGCCAACAGAACGGCGGGAGGGTACTGTATATCTCACTTTCCGCTGTGTACGCACACAAGTCTTCGATTACGAAGCGGGCTCGTCATGTGATCTAATAGCGCAGTAGTTCGCGCCCTGCTACGAGTATTTTGCTCGCAGGTTCGATTTCGGCGAGAGACGGAAATTTATATATTTGGCACTCACTATATATAGCTTTCGATCTACGTTTTCCCTTATTCAATTTCATTGTGACTCAATAATATCATTTTATGATTGATCATTTTGAATGTTCAGCGTTTAAGAGCCGCTGTAAGGCAGGCAGTCTCCTTCAAAAGAGTTTGAAAACGTGTTCGAGCAAATTTAGCCGAATACTCAACATTTATTTCCATTCTATTTGTAGTTTGATGGCGCGTAGTTGCGTTATTGGCGTCATTCAAACACTTTGCTATGATTGGCAGATAAACTACTATCTTCTTCATGATTGAGTTTTCCCTCAAACTCTCTTTCTTGTCGTTAACTTTCTACTATGCTATAAAACTGATATTTTTTCAGGGACAAAGACGGAATCCGGAAAGCGCTGGCCGAGTACCAGCCGAGAAGTATGTCCGTCGTGTCGCAGATCCGGTCCCCCGGAATACCGAAAGAGTTCGAGGACCACAAGGAACCCAGGGTTAGCGAACTTCTGGGGGGTTAGCGAACTTTTCAAAAAACAGTATTCGCAAGAATGTTTCGTCAGAGTTCCAATTCATACTGCAAATGTTCACGTAAACGTGAAACAGTACTAACTCGTTTAGATCTCATCTAATCGTTTCTTCTCTTTCAGAAATCGTTCCTCCGTTCCATGTTGGGTGGTTCGAAAGACGGTTCGGACGACGGTAGATCAGAAAATCGATCGAAACAGCACTCTTTTGACGCAGATCAGGATATTGATCACCCGGCCATAAGGTGAGTTGGGTGGTTCAATAAAACATTATATATTAGTTAGAAGTAGATTTAGAAGTTTGCTATTTGTGACTGAGATAGTAGGACAGTATATGGCAAGAATAACAACATTTGATTAGCCTATTTCGTATTAATGTTTGAAGTGTTCTTGGTAATATCTGAATGTACTAATTGGTGTGTTTTCCAATAACTTTCTCAACTTGAATAACCCTCTTCTCAGCACGATCTGTCGATCTGTCGTACTATTTTAGGTCAATTTTCTTCTGATGTTTCTACTGCTTGGGTCAATGACCTCTAACCTCTTACCCTAAATGGTGTTGATAGTTATTGATTTATGATTGTTGTGAATTACTCTGTCTGTTTACATCAGTATAGAATACCCCATTTAGAGCTAGATGTGTGTAATGAATTTGGTGTGGCATCCGTACTTACTTCTCATATTTTTAAAAACACCTTTTATTGACTTGTGTTAACCCCCTTACTCTCCGCCCTACCGAATTTCTACATGAGAAAAAATGTGACAAAAAACAAACAGACCCATTCACCCATCTACCCAGATAAATTTAGTCAGTAACATCCCCATTTACTTATAATTTACCCCCTTGGGCCCCTTGACCCATTCAATAACCAAGCGCAATTGTTTACTACCTATCCCCATCTCCCCACCTACCCATCTTTTCCACTTAGCCCATTCACCCAGTGAAACTGCTTCATTCACCCATCTACTCATCTTACCTCTATCTCCACCCATTCACCCATCTTCCCAAACTCATATAACCATCTACCCATTTAGCACACTACCCATCTTGCTAGACCCTTTAACTTATCTACCCATTCACCCATAGTTTATACCCATCTTACCCTTCTACCTAGACCCTAACCCCCCCATTGTGTGCTAACCCCCGGTGTCTTCAGTCAACGTCGCCGCATGATGACCCTGATGAACTTCGGTATGTACTCGTTCGACGAGTCGGTTCTCGCCTGGCTCCGACTGGACGGAGAACAACAGAAGAACTGGATCCGCACTGTCAGGTGCCACAGGAAACGGACTGTTGTGGCGTGTACGTACTGTGGTTTCAGCGGTGGGGGGGTCATACTACAAGGTCTTTTTCTCGAGTTTTCTCGAGCTTTTTGGAGTCATTTTGAGTGTGATCCCCTGCCTTTCTATATTGTGCATGACTTATTCGAGAGTGGTGTGGTTACTTCTATTATCATACAAAACAGGTAATTAGTCATACATTTCATGGAAAATAAACCTTCAGCAGTTAATTTTCTGGCAGAATATACTTTCCACGCGAGTTTCTCATAGGTGTTCTATCGTGAGAGCAAAAGTACTTGGTGAGTCTTCTCATCAAAAACATTTTTTTTCACCCAAAAAGAACGACATCATAATCGTATGCGTTTCAGAGAATCATTGGTAGACATGACCCCAGAAGATAGATTGGCCGCCGAGGAGCATCTCCGGGGCCTCCATGAGAAGGAAAAACCGGCCAAAAAGGGACTGTTGAGCAGACTCAGAGACACCAGTCACTCCAGGAGAAAGTAAGCAGAACGAAACTCTTACGATGCTATTTTACTTGTTTCAAGCACAACAACGTGTTTTAAGCACAATAAACATAAAAACTAGTTCCGAGTGAAAAGTGCAATGTAACAGTACAATGTAATCATCAGTTAAAGGGACCGTTCCTCTTTAATTTAGAGGTTTGACCTGATTAGTCGATATTGTTAACATTGAAAAACCAAAATCGTTCATATAGGTGTCAACTTCCTGTCTTGTTCCGTGTTCTCAAAAATGCGGCGCGACCACGCGCACGTACATACACCGCCGAGTTCACCTATGTACAAAATTTTCAAAATGCCTATAAAATTACATAACCATATTCAAAACATGGCCAAAATTACCAATATGAAATTTGTGAAGAAAGATTTATAAATATCATGAAAACTACAAAGCAGTGATAGATTAAGGATTGCTGCATTACAGTAACCCGCATCTAGTTGGCTTCTATTTTTCTCCGTAATAGTGTGGTTTTTTAAACTCACTGTATGAACTTCCATCTCAAAACAGAATAAATGACTTTTTTCATTTTTTTAAAATTACCTACATTGCACATTATAGAGGTACGGTCCCTTTAATCAGTACCATTTGTCAGAACTAGATCATTTTCACGTACTGTGCTTCACAAAATACAAAACACAGAAAAAAGTAATGTTCATTGAATTATAAATGTGTTTTGTATACGAACGCTTAACAACCTCGCTATAAAGACACAACTCAATAATAATGATGTTCTTGTAGGGACGACCGAAAAGACCACCATGATACCATGCGGAGTCACAAAATGAATTCTCGATCCTTCGACGCCGGGAATTTCGATCCCACGGAAGGAATGGGTGGTGGAGAGGCTCTGGGTAAGTATGAGCTCGTTGTGAAACAAATCAGAGATATTCTGTAGTCGTCGCCAACGGAAAGGCGGGAGGGTACTGTATATCTCACTTTCCGCTGTGTACGCCCACATGTCTTCGATTCCAAAGCTTGTCGGCAATATAATCTAATAGCGCAGTGATTAGCGTCCTGCTACGAAACTTTTGTTTGCTCGCAGGTTCGATTCCGGCGAGACACCGAAGTTTATAAATTCGGCACTCACTATAAGCAACCTTTTGCGTTTGTAGTTTGATTACGTTGTGTTTTAGATAAAAAATTTGAGTTCTATAATCCTATAAGTGTTTTGATTGTGTTCTAGAAAAAACATTGAGTACTACAATACTGTAAGTGCTTTCGTATAATGAATTCCCTCAAAACCGAAATATGACTCTTGATTTCCGCATATTTTATAGGTATACTGTTTGTTTCCCACACATTTTCACGTGATCGTTCTTCTTTTCCAGAAACGGGTGAAATGCCGTCCTCCGGGCCTGGCAGACAGGCGACCATCAGAATAAAGACGGTCAAGGCAAAGAAGAAGAAGAAGGTAGAGAAACTCTAGAAACATTTTGTATTCAAATTTATATCGAACTTTCATGTATTTAACTTTTTTCCCCAACTTACATGGTTTGTTTTGCTATTACACGTTGCTTCTGACAGTCTCTGGTCAGTCAAACCACTGAGGGTTGGAGGTAGAAGTTCAAACTACAAACTAGAAAACGGATATATTATATTAAGTATCGATTTTCAGGACGGAAAGAAGGAGCGCCAGCGTTCGTCGACCGCCGGTCTGATCGACCCGGCAGTAGCACAGGCACAGGCTCAGGAGGGAGATGCAGAGGCACTGGAGGCACTCAAGGAGAAGGTATAGTCTGTTTCATTGTTATGTGTACAATTACAGTAACCATAACTTCAGGGACTGTTTTCTAAGGAAGATATTAACTGGTGGGACTCATGGTGTAGGTATAGTCTGGTTCAGTTCTGTGGACACATCTACAGTAATCACCAAAGGAACGCAGATTCAGAATGTGATATGTTCTCATTTCCTCGCATAACTCTTTTACATCACAACTATGATTGAAAGCATCATTCATAGTTAATAAGTACGTACTTCTATCCCCTGATGTTTCGTTTCTAGGTAGACGAGTACTACTACGGCATCCGTATCTTCCCCGGCCAGGACCCAATCAATGTGTGGGTGGGGTGGGTGACTCCCCAGTACCACGTCTATAGTGAACAGTTCGACGACAACCACGGAGTCAGAAGGTGTCGCTTCGGAGAGGCCGATCATCACGGGGTTACGGTGGACAGGTATCACTTTTGTGCTCTATTTTAAACGGCGAATGAAGTTTAAAAAAGTTATGGTGGAAAAGTAGCCATGTTTTACCTCTGTGTTTTATTTTTGTCGGTCGCTCTTAGATAAGAATCGAGAGACCTGTTCCGTCGTATGTTCCATAAAATAACTTGCCGGTTGCTTTCAGCCCACAACGGAATGTTATTTTGACGTTCAAAATAGTGTGATATTTGGGTTACAAATCCGAAAAGTTGTCGATGATTGTAGGTTGTTTTAAGAGGCACTAAGCTCGATGACTCTGCCTTGAGTTAAAAGATTATGAAAATTTGTTCCAGTGTCGAGTATCGCAATTGTTACATGATGAATGCCGCTGAATTGTTGTCCCGTGTCCCGGATGCATCGAATACTAAGGTGAGAAAACGACAACTTTCAACTGACACGTGGTGAAAAAACTAGAAAGCTCCCGAAAACTCCAATTCCATTCACAACTGTTACAACTCATAACTCATACTCATACCATAGGGATAACGTACTGTTGAACTCTCCATTATTACATAGACATTCTATTATGTTTAAAATGTAGTTTGAATTGCAAACATACTATATAAGAAACACTATGTTTTAATTCACACCACACAACTCCATCTGCAGGTTACCGGTACCCTGATTGGATGTATCATCGACATTTCCGTCGGGGAGATCAGTTTCCAGGCAGCCGGACAGGACACCGGCATCAAGTTCAAGGTACAACTATCAGTTAATATATGTATTGGTTATATGAAAAAATTAACCAGTGAACCATTGGAACCGCTGTTTTTTCAGTATAATGGTAACTCTGAATCGTAAACATTACTGAAAACACTTCTTTTATGAGCATGCGTTCCGTTTACAATGAGAAAGTCGAATTGTGACGTGCAACGCAGAATTTGTTCACTTCATCATTGCTCGCTCATAATTACTGATGTGTTGGACAAGTTTTACATGACTTTGTCCTAGACTTTGCGGAAGTTTTACCAGTTACATGGCATGATTGCTTTGTTTCAGTTGGAACCGGGTGCAATGCTGTTCCCCGCCGCGTTTGTCACCCCCACTGCCACCGAAATACTACAATTCGAGTTGGGAAGAATCAAGGTACAATCATTTTCATGACGGAACCAGACTCATTCCAATTCGCCGTAACGTAAACACTACAATATTTCCTAGTTTCGAACACAGTTTATCCAAAAAGAACCCTATTATTTCAAATTGTACAATATCCTGTAATTAACCTCTTTTTTGTTTCTTTGGCAGAAAAAGGATGTCGAAACCGAACCGAACCAAGTTGTGTTTTGTCATTCTCTTTATTATCAACAAACGGTAGTTTACCATGTGTCACCCCTCTTTCCGGCACACTACTTATCTCCGTTACAGTACACCTTCCCCCTCTCGGCGGCGATGTTCAAATCGTGTCAGAAGTCTATTCTCCCCTTCTGTCCCCCGAGGCTATCTGTGGAGCAGCTACAGCCTGTCTACTGGGCTAGGGTACCCAATGAAACACTGAGGACAACCGCACTCAAACTTAGTGACGTCAGAGGTGAGGGAGTGTTTTTGAGAGCAAGAAAGAGAGAGAAGCGTTGTTAACGTGTCACACAGTAAGTTGTCTAGTAGAATTTTATCAGCAATCAAAATTACACAAACGGGAAAAATGTTCACATGGAAACCCAAATGTTCGTTCAAACGTTTGAATACAACGTGAAGATCTTGCAAATCGAAAAAAAAGATAAATTGAACGTGAAAATTATGATGATAAATTAGGCATACTGACCAGCTAACTTTGAACTCTCCTAATCGTTTTCACATGAGCAAAACGCTGTTACAGTAACCTAGAAAAGTACTAGTTGCGGGTTAGCCTCCCCCTCAGTAGACGTTATACCTTATTAGTCCTTCAAGCAAAACACATTATGACGAAAATTAGACTATTATGTATGGTCGAAACTATAATATAAACTGAGTACAATTGAATTTTCTTTTTTATTTTCAGTTTTCTCCATTGGGATTCGATTCGTTTGCTAAATCATGCATATTGATTCACCATTTCTGAATTATCCAAATCATTCTCACAGCAGCAAAACACTGTTACAGTAACCCTCATTTTCTCCAGGCTGGTCCGTGTTGTGTAATGATCCCGTGCGGATAATGATGGTCTACGTGCCGGAGAAAGACCAGTCGTTCGATATTCTGGAGATGATCGAAGACAACGACAAGTTGGACTTCCATCGACAGACGCTCAACTTGTACTGCAAACTGGCTAGTCACGGAAATCAGAAGGTCGGTTGAGTGAACATATAAAAAACACATTATGGAAAACAAATAATAGGAAAATGAGAATGTTAGTTGCACTATTGAGGTTAGTATGTGCAATCATTGTGATATAGAACCCGAAAGTTAGTGAGAGAAATGAAATGGCTTTGTGATGTTCTTTTCCACTCAGAAAATATCAATATATTGCCTTTATGAGGAGAGACGGGGGCTCAAAGTTCAAACTACAACTCTCAGTTTCAAGTTTGCTTATGGTCAACTTTCAGGTGGCGCATGTTTTGTGTCGCCACGTAGACGAGGACCAGATTATGTACGCAGTCAGAAGTCATTGTGAGTTGAATTCCACATGTCTAAGACTCATTTATGTATTACATTCGAAACACGTGACTCGTTTATAAGATCTGTTTTTCACGTTTTATAGTCCTATAGAAGAGTATTTCATTTGTAAATGAGAAGGTTGCTCGGCCCTGTTGTGTTTGTAGTTCAAACCCACCGCATTACAGTCGTAGTACGGAGAACGAAACATGTACTAGATCCCCTAGATTCAAACTACAACTCAGATACAATTACCCTTAGATCATATAGTGGGTGCCAAATTCATAATTTACTGTCTATCGCCGGAATCGAAACTGAGAGCAAAAGATTCGTAGCAGGGCACTAACCACTGCGCTATTAGAGTACATAAGGTATAAGTTTTGAAATCGAAGACATGCTGCGTACACAGCGGAAAGTGAGATATACCATATACAGTACCGTCCCGCCTTTCTGTTGGCGACGACTATAAACTCGGATCAATCCACAACTAAGATTACCCTCCGATTGTCATTCCAGACCTCTCTGGCCCGATGAGACAAGGCTACCATGACTTGCTGATCGCCCTGCATCTCCAGTGTTACACGAGTGCGAGACAGAGCATGAGCAACGAGTACGTGGTGCCGCTCGTGCCCGATCTACAACACAAGAATGTCTTCGACCCGGATACGGAGACCAGGTTGGTTGTTGTCAAATTAAGGTGGTCCAGCTCATGAAAGACGTATGTTTCTAATCCCAGAAGAGAAACCGTTTCATTGATGTGCAATATGTACCAACAAAATTTTTCAGAAATCACAAGTGAGCAAGAACTGTCGGGGAAAAAGTTACCTTGAAAAAACTATTAGGCATGATAGATATATTTATTTTTTGTAAATACTGAAAAGTTTTGTATTTATTGATTTTTTTTAATATACAGGTTTCCCCAAATCATGGGCGACGTGTTTTCGATGTTGTCGGTCATGCAAGCTGAGCCAGTCAAGTCTCAGTGAGTTGAAACTATAGAGAGTGACCAAATTTTTGTTGTAGTTTGATCGCGATACTGTAATAATAATAATATTTTACGGCAACTATTTCAGCCGTGTGCTACTTTATTCAACTAACAACCAAGACAATTATCACTGATGAATCCGTAGAGGGGTGGGGGGTCCGTAGATGAGAAACTAGGCATGGGTGAGCGTTATTACCAGCTCATGCGGTCCGCCATGAAGATACCGCGCCGAGAGGGATCGAACCCTGGTGTTTGGAGTGCTAGCGCGCACACAACCAGTCGACCGCTCGGCCCCTACTCGCCATTTATCACGAACCGAAAATTGAACCGAAAATTAACGCAACTAAACTACACATACACCAGCGTGGGGCACCACACATCGTATAATCTTGCTCTGGGTTTTCTCCAATAAAACCAGTTGAAACCTTACACTCGAATCCTGATTCAAATCAATTTCAGTTTCACCAAAGACGAAGAAATGAAACTTCTACCACCAGTCATCGATTTCGAAGCACTCAAGGTACGTTTTTAATATGGTCAAAGTAACAAACACACGAATTGTACAATCAGCCACGTGAAGCGATCCATAACGACAAGTTTTTTCGACACAGTTACTGTATTTTCCATGCCCACGTAGAATTCCCATCAATCACGCAAACACTGTCAGTAGTACCTTCCCCCACGTTACATTTGACTTTTTTCAACACGATAGATATTCGAAATCAACCTCAACTTGAAAACAAACGGTTCAGAATACAGAATATGACCATTTAATCATATTCCAGAGTCACGTGATGGAGTCGCTGCGTAGTGCCACCGAACACGCGGTCATGAACTGTCGCGACCTCATCGGAGGAAACAATCTCAACCATTTCGAGTGAGAACGATTGACTCTTTTCCGTTCATCATCGGCTTTAATTTTTCTCAGAAACCAGTCAACATAGTGTGAATTACCCTCGGTAGTTTACTGTAAGAGATGAGTTTTGCAAAAAGCAATCTTCCTTCGAGAAACAGGACACTTAAGTGACTAGGTTATAAGTATGCACTAGTACACTAATACTATACTAGAAGTAAAGTGAACAGTTACGTTGAATCGTTCTAATGAGTTCGTGCACTTTGTCATTGTACGTTTCTGAGTTCTGATGTGTTTAACATGTTGCACGTGACTGTGCAATTGACTAGAAGTATAATTTCAGTTCTTCGTCGGATTTGAAACATGTTGAGTTATAAAATCTCAATTGAGTTTATTTCTTGTTTGTAACCAAGCTCACACAGAACTTAGTTTTTGGTTTCTGTCGAAACTCTACAAAATACCTTTTTCAGACCCCTGCTGAAGTTGTTTGATCATCTTCTTGTAATCGGCCTTGTGACCGATGATGAACTCGAACTTCTGCTCAAACTAATCCACCCATCCGCGTTCGATGAGAAATTCATGCAAGGTACATCCAACTTAGTGTCCCAACTGTTCCGAAACTGGTGCCATAGTTAGTTGAATGGCAAATGCTCATTGTAATGAGTTTGAATGTCAGAATCGGAGCCGAAACTTTTTGAGTTGCAATTTTCATTGAGCACACAACTCAATTTGTGTTCTGAACTATTCATGCGCTACGAATCGATGATTTCTCCACAAAACATGCGAACATTTGAATTGGACTTTTTCCATTTTTAACACGTTTCTTTGATTCAACAAAAATCTATTACCTACAGCGTTTTCGACTGCATCAGGTGAATGTTACATCTTTGTTTCAGGAACAACCCAAAAAGGTCTGACCGAGATTCAGTTATCTGAGGGCGTCAAAATACAATTGGTCAGCATATTGGACCACATCTGCGATATTCAGGTAAATCGAATGTATAATGATGTACACATATATAAATACACATTTTAACAATATGACAATGTTCGTCATCGAGTTGAATAAATGTGTCATGAAAACAACACCTACCACTGCAATAGAAACAACAAGTCCATTTCAAGATTCTTTTCAAAAACACATTATAGTCAACGGAAAGACGGGAGGGTACTGTATATTTCCAATGTGTACGCCCACATGCCTTCGATTCCAAAGCTTTTCGCCTATGTGCTCTAATAGCGGATCGGTTAGCGCCCTGCCACGAAACTTTGGCAGGCAGGTTCGATTCCGGCGAGGGACGGAAATTCATAATTTTGGCACTCACTATAGTCCTATATAAAAATCTCGTTCAGCTTCGCCACCGAGTCGAGTCCCTAGTGGCTTTCACAGAAGGATTCGTAGGGGAACTTCAACAGGATCAGTGCAGAAGGTAATCGGAACTTTGATTGTTATTCCTATTTATGTAAATGCGAATTTGGTTTGTAAACCGCATTTTCAGACAAACAGTCCAAAGTACAACCCTCTGGGCAGCGCTTGATTTCTATGAAAACCACTTATTGACCGCGCAATTGTAACAATTACATTGATTACAAATCAACTATGTCGGTAAACTGTAGTGGTAAATGCGGCTGCAGGTGTGAATGTAGTTTGTATTTGTATTTTTCTGAGCTTATATTCAGATACATGGACATCAAGCAGACGGACATGCCGCCGGCGGAAGCCGCGAAACGAACCAAGGAGTTCCGCTGTCCCCCCAGGGAACAGATGTTCAGACTGCTGCAGTGCAAGGTATCGCTTCTGAGTTATTGCTGCTCTCATCTCTCTCTCTCCATTCTTTTTTATTTTTTTCTCTCTTTTTTTCTTTCTCACTTCTCTCTCTCTCTTTCTCTTTTCTTCTTCACCCTTTCTTGTTCTATGTATTAGATCGAACTCTGGAGTTAATATGTTGTGGTTATCTTGTCCAGTCGTCAATCGTGCTTAGACCTGAAACCTGAAACCTGAAACGGGAAATTGTTCCAGGTGAAAGAAGAACGGGAAGATCTATTGGACGATGAGGTCGAATACGATCAATGTCCCATGGCAGACAACCTTCAGGACGGACTCAGGTAGGAATATACCACACATATCAGGGACGATAGCTGAAAACTAAAAGTTATTAGATGATACTGACCAGTTTGAATTTGGGTGAAGAGGTCTAGCTAGTCACAAGATGGTAAGGTTTTGGAAAGGCTCGCCCAACTTTGACCTCAATGAATTTCCGCCGTCATTTGTGGAGCATGATTTTTATGTGTGAGGTAATCGAAATTACTTTGTGTGTTTCCAGAGATTTCTGCGACCTCCTCGTGTCCCGAATCGGCAACAACGCCGGCATCGAAAACGAAGACCAGCTGGCACTGGCAGACGTAGATGACAGCTCCTGGGTAGGCATTATTCTGTGCTTAACACGTCATACGAAAAGAACAGTGTTTTTAAGCTTTCTGTACATTAGAAATAGGTCAGTAGAGATAATTCATCAACTTGCTTCTACATCTTTAGTTTTTCCTTTACCAAAAAAGTTGTTTTGAAATGGCTTAAGAATGAGGCCCAATGTTGTATCTTGTATGTCATAGTAGTGAAACCTTTTTCGACTTCTTCTTTAACAGGTAGATTCGCTGGCTCGTCTGGTTGTCTCAGTACCACCGCCCGTTCAAACACAGGAAACCATGTGCCAGACTAGAGGAACCGACAATTTCCGGTCAGTTTGAGAAAACACGTGATGAGAACATTAATTGTAGTCATGTCTGCACGTTTGGCGTTTACACAACTTAGAATCCACATTTTGGAACTAAACAAAGTGAATTAAAATCATATGACAAACTACAAAAACTATTGTTAAATAATCTATTTGATCTACTTTGGTGTATAAGTATTGTAATATGGTATTTATGTCTTCATCATCAATAATTAACTGTATTTTTCATGATGTGAATGTTTCAGTGACATGATAGTATGTATGCTGCGCGAGTGGGCATTGGGAGACTTCATCGACAGCAATCAGCTGATTCGGAAGATGTTCAATCTGCTACTCAGACAGTACTCCGGTGTCAGGGAGGTCAGTTATCACGAATATATTATTTGCGTTAGTAAAACTCTATTCTCACGAGCTAAAAGTTCTAAAACTTATCTTATCATAACATCTACCAGAAGCTTTGATACTCTTTTTGAACGCACACTATGAAAAGTGACCGTGAGATTTTGTTTCAGAATGCCCACCTTCAATTGGAATTGATCGAAATTTTCATCAAAATGATTGTTTTTCCACCTATAGAAGAACTGTTTTTCAGTACAAATTGACAAGAATGAAACATTCACGAATACAGCAACTGCTCATAACGTGTTTTCGTTTCAGTTGCGTGACGCAATGGCGCAGACGTACGTTCTGCACGAGAGAAACGTACTGGACGTGAAGGACTTCATCGTCTATCTCATCCAAATCCGAGAACTTCTCACCGTGCAATTTGAACAAACGGAGGAGGCCATTCTGAAGAGAGGACTGTGGTAGGTCAACCAAACTTTTTGAATTGAAGAAATGTTTCAGAACATTACGACCGTAATCCGTCGCAACGGACATCTGCATAGATAGGGTTTTCCCGCAAAAAATATAGATAAACGTTTTTAAATTCAAATTCTCCCCGTTTCTGGGTATTCCTTGGCGTGTTTCGTTGCCATTTATAAACATGTCTCACACTCTTTTGGTGAACTGCTTTTTACTATTTGCTGGGAAACGAGCGCATTTTGTTACCACTTAATAAACGTTTTAACTTCAGGAAACTGATGAACAACCGCATCTTCTTCCAACACCCCGACCTCATGAGACTTCTCTCTGTGCACGAGAATGTCATGTCAATTATGATGAATATCCTGACCGCCCAACAGGGGACTGTAGAACACGAGGGGGACGAGATCAAGGAGACGGCTGTCAAGGTTGGTTTGGGAAGAGTTTATCTGACTTGTTCGAAAGACAGAAAAAATAGAAGTATTATTTATCTTGTGACTATTCATTTGCTCACGCGAGATACAAACAAATTGAGGCAAGATCTTCTTCTCTACGAAATATTGAAATAAAACGATTATAATGTAGAGTATTGGTCCTATTTCGATAAATTTCTTCATCTGAAATGGCTAGTTATCAACAAATTCGATGGACTCGAAAATCAATATGTATAGTTTGTACGGTTCACTTCTCAGGATTCCTCGGAAATGGTTGTCGCGTGTTCCCGATTCCTGTGTTATTTCTGTCGCACGTCGCGACAGAATCAGAAGGCAATGTTCGAGCATCTTTCCTTCCTTCTGGATAACGCCACAATGCTACTGGCCAGACCCAGTTTAAGGTTGGAATTCTTTATTATCAATTATACAGATATAATGATTATTATAAAAATGTTATTACAATGCAACCATGCTACTGGCGAGACCCAGTCTCAGGTTGGAATTGAAGATTTTCAAACAAATTATGATAATATCAATATTTTTTTTTTGTTTGGCAACTGTTATGGCATCTCCAATTAGTAATTTGTTTTTCTGTCAGTCCAACTTATTGCTGAGGTAGTAAAAGACAGTCGTACATTGACAGCATCCATTTTGCTGTCACCTCTTACAGTCGCTTTCAATTTCATTCAATGTCTATGTCGATCGTTTCGGAATTATGGAAATATGAGATTTATTCAAGAATTTCGATTTGATTTCAAACATTATAATAGTTCTACAAAACTTACAATTCAACGTATTCCAGAGGTTCCGTACCTCTCGACGTCGCGTATTCCTCATTCATGGACAACAACGAATTGGCATTGGCACTGAAAGAAGAGGAACTAGATAAGGTTGGTCACGAACTCTTTTCACTGTAAAAGTAGGCGAAAATTTATCGTGAAAGAAAACATTGAAATATCTTAAAAACAACTGAAATGTAGTTATGTGTAATTTACAGTAGAGATTTTAAGAAGAAATTAGGGAATGAGGATGAAATTTTTCAATAGAAAAACGGTTTCCATCGAACAATCCAATTGTTTTCCCAGGTGGCCGTGTACCTCTCCCGTTGTGGTCTGCAACCGAATTCCGAGCTGATCGCCAAGGGATATCCCGATCTGGGATGGGACCCCGTTGAGGGAGAACGGTTCGTTTGGAAACATAACAACTTCAAGAGAGCTATCTACAAAAATCCTTATTTGAAATATTGCTACATTTCCGTTCTTTTTAATATGAACAATTTTTAACCAGAAATTGAACTCTTGAACGAGAGCATAATGCTCATTTCCAAATATTGCTTTGCTTGACCCTGTAAAAGAAAATTGTTTGTTCGATCGATCGATACTTTGTTCGATAAATGTAAATTATACCCCAAATGTCCAGATATATCGATTTTATTCAAGATATATCGATTTCCTCCGTTTCTGTGTGTGGATCAACGGCGAGAACGTGGAGGAGAACGCGAATCTGGTGATTCGGCTCCTGATTCGACGTCCGGAATGTCTCGGCGTCGCCCTCAAGGGAGAGGGACAGGGACTGTTCGCCGCGTTCAAGGTACAGACTACAAATAAGTCACACTACAAACTACGGAAAAGTCACGGTAGAGAAACAACAAGTCATCATACTATAAACTAGGAAGGCATACCTTGAAAGAGGTAAAATGTACTGGAACCAAGGTGAACGATAGTGCACAAATTACTTTTCACTTCTGTCGGATTCAATTGAATGAGTCTAGTTTTTTCTACAAACAATTTCCAAGCAATCGCAATGTCATATTCCTGAAAATTATAGGTCTTGAAAAAATAGCATTTCGATTTTTTGATTTTTTTTTTGTTCCAGGAAGCCATTGTGCTCTCAGAGGATATTCGTGCTTTGGAGGAGGGAGATACCCATCTAGTACTCATGAGCGCGCTTCTCAGTGAGACACGGTGAGAAAAGCTTCATTTTGGAGTAACCAGTTACCGAAAGTTTCACCAGTGTGAAAATTACGGAAGTTTCACGCTGTGTTCTTTCCTACTTTTATTTTTCGAGTAGTCAAACGCATTCTCGACAAAGTTGAAATACACCGAAACTTCACGATCTCCTGATAATTATCATAACTTCTTTTGCGTCTTGACGTTGGGTTTTTTCTAAATCAAAGATTTATGTTTCTCTTTTCAGCACGTACCCTAACAAGGAGAGTGAGGGAGAGGACTACATTGACCTGGGTGCTGCTACCCTTGACTTCTATTCCTCCCTAGTGGATCTACTCGCCAAGTGTGCTCCCGATCCCATGGCTATCCAGGTAACATATGCTTATTCGATGAGTTTGAACATAAATTCTCATTTTCACGTAATTATACTAATGATTATATAGGTCTCAATCACGAGATGTAAATTATTGTACTGATTTAAAGCTTGTTCACGAGAACTGATGTTATGCGAGTAGATTATAGTCTCCTTTCCAAGTTCGAGCATGTTCCACGAAACATTTGTGATAAGATCTTCTTGATTATTAGGCCGGAAAGGGAGATTCTCTGCGTGCGCGAGCCATTCTTCGATCTTTGATCTCATTGGATGACCTCGGACAGATTCTCTCTCTTCGATTCACCGTTCCTAATCTGGCACTACCCACCACAGATGGTAGGTCAAATTGTAGTTTATTCTACCAGAATCGTTTTAATTTAAGTCACTTTCTTCGATTTCTTTGCTGTGTTTTTCTCACTTCTATGAACGTGGTTTGAATGTTTTGAAATTTAAAAGTTTCGATTGTCTAACAAAATTTAAAGTTTCATTTAACGTTGAAGTTTCGCCATGTGTTTTGCGGTATTTCTTCTCCAATCTCTGTTTTACTGTTCTGTTCTGTCTCAAACTAACAACAACCAATCATCCGCGTTCTCCTGTTTCCGTCCCCGTTCCGTGTGCGTACCGCGTCCGTCTCCGTTTTCAGTCCGTCGCCGGTCTTTCGCCAGTTCGCACCAGCACAACCTCAACCCGACCCATTCCTTCGCCGCGCTGGCCTCCGAAATGGCCGCCGCCAAACAGAAAACCCAGAAAAGACTGGAAAAAGTTCCAGAATCTGAGGATTCTGCTTCTGAATACGGTTCCACGCACAGTTCTCTGTCGGAAATTCCGCGTCCGGCTGAACCGGAAAAAGAAGTGACGCCGCCGCAACCGGGCCCCAGGGTCAGACGGCTGGTGTTGAGTGAGTTGCACTAACTATGTGGTTTGTAGTTTGTTTGATCTGGTTTTTTCGATTTAAAAGTTTACAAGATTTCTTCTTGATCACTTAAAAAGGTCAAGAAATGTATGTTTACAGAGTGTTTTTGAGTGATCTGAAGTGGTTTATGTAACTAACAAACTTATAGCCGATTCGAATGAACCTTGTGCAGAGGAAGAAGGTAAGACTGCGAATGGTTTGAATGTTTTTGGTTTTCGGTTGCGTTATGATTTGCGAATAACGTTATTTTGTGTTCGAATGAAACGTGAGTTTAGTGTTCACGAAATAGTGTCCTTAGGCAATCGGTTATGAATCGAGTTATACTCGAGTCACATTGAGTATAGAAACGGTATTATGAAGCATGTAATGAGTTTTGTTGCGCAATGTCAACTTGATGATATGTTTGCGCTATTGTTTTCAGTTCAAAGTTCTTCGAAAGAACATTCGTTCTATGAGTTATTTGGAAGTGTTGGGCTTGATATTACCTAATACTTGCAGACAACGGTCCCCTGCCGGGACTTCTCCCCAACCACAAGGGAAGTGTCCTTCTGTTCCTCGACAGAGTCTATGGAATAGACCACCAGGACATGTTATTCCACTTCCTTGAGCAGAGTTTCCTACCAGATCTACGGGCAGCCACTATGATGGATTCTGTATGTTTAAAATTAAAACACAGCAGATTTCGATGCTACAGTACTCTTCTTTTGTTAATCGAGTAGAAAAGGTTGTTAATCGAGTTGAAAATTTCGAGTTTTTCGGGTTTCGAGTTTTTCAAGTTTCGAAATTTTTGAGTTTTTCGAGTTTCGAGTTGAACTCGAAACTCGAATTTCTGAACTCGAAACTCGAAACTCCGTTTTAACATATAAGGTAGTATGCTGAAATTGATTAAACTCGAGAAATTGAATGATATATCTTGATAGATCGATTTGAAATTGGAATGTCTAAAGTAGGTTAGAACAGAAGTGATAAGATAGACTAAAGTATACTTCATGACTCCTATGATCATTTTTGACATGTTGTATATATTTCAATTCTTAGACTCTTCCTCCTTTCAGCCGCGCGCCCTGGAGTCTGACACGGCCCTGGCCCTCAACAGATATCTGTGCAACGCCGTGCTCCCCCTCCTCACCAACCACTCACATTTCTTCGCTGATGCTGAACATCATGCAGCATTGTTGGATGCCACGCTACACACGGTTTGTTGACATTAGGAAATAATAGTGAGGATAAGGATAAAATATAAAAAATTGAGATAAGGGACTAAATAGGAGATATGTGATTGGTTACTCCTGATATCGGTTACTGCACTCATTTCTTCACTGATGCTGAACACCATGCGGCATTGCTGGAGGTCAGGCTACACATGGGTAACAGTGGGACCAAGTTTGTAATAACAGAGAAACCACGGAGATAGAATTGCTACGTTCAGTTCACTCTTTGAGACCGAACACGAGGTAATATGTTCGGATAGCGGTGTTCAGTAACGCTCAAAATACTTTCATAAAGTTTACATGAAGTTCGGTTTCTCAATTTTGGACAATTCATAAGAACCACATCATTTCAATGGTTTGTCAACTGTATTGTCCCTAACAATCACATCTTGTTGACGAGAGCGTTTGAAAAAATAGTGTTGAGTGTTTGAAAATAAGTCTCATACGGCAGTTATTTTCTATTATCTAGGAAGAATCAAAATAATAACACAAATCAATTGCAGGTGTACCGCATGAATCGTCTGAAGTCGTTGACCAAAAATCAGCGCGAGGCTGTTTCCGATTTCCTGGTTGCAATTACCAGAGAACTACCTCCTGGAATGATGATCAAACTACTCAAAAAGGTACGAAAAATCATAGTTCCATGTGGTTCTGGTGAATGATAGCTTCGTGCAACGTGCTTAGCTTTATTCACCTCGGAAGTTATCGCTCTGTATTTTTGTTCTTTTCAACATGTGAAAAGAGCTTTCGTTGTAAAATAACTCATTTATCTCGCTCAAAATACGCGGGGTGAGAAACATCCAGTTTAGTGAATAACTATCCAACCATGTTTTGTTTTTCAATGCAATTTTTCAGGTCATTGTCGACATCCAACAAATGAGCGACATGAACGTCCTCGTTCCCCTTCGAGTGAGTTGTGCATCCATTTCTTGTGAACTAGTTGTTGCACAGCAGACAACCGCACGCGCTAGATCTTCTAGAACATGTTCATACAATTCGAAAAAACACTGTATCGCTTCGATCACGTGATATGAACGTGTTCATCACGTGTACCATTCACGTTACTGTGTTCCAGCCAACAATTATCCAAGAAAAATCAACCAACATCCAACACATGTACTTTTCGTTTCTCAAGTCACGTGGTTCCAGCTAGCCATTCACGTAACTTCTACTTTTTATTCACGTGTTCATCACGTGAATATGTTCCAGCCGATGACGTTGCACTACGAGCGATGTACTAGAATGAAATTCAAATATTCCAAGAAAACTAACAGAAACCTATTCGCTTCATTTTCCAGTCACGTGGTTCTGATTGGCTATTCGCATGTCTTTAACGTATTATTCACGTGCAATTCACGTGAGTACCACTGGTTTATCACGTGATCCTTTTTCCAGCTGATGACCCTGCACTACGAGCGATGTACCAAGTACTATGGCTCCGGCAATCAGTATGGAGTCGCAACTGAAACCGAGAAACGACTTTCCATGCTCCTTTTCTACGCGATCTTTGACTCTCTCGGCAGTAGACCGTACGATCCGGAACTGTTCGGAAAGGTTCGAAATATTTATATCATTATTCAAGAACTTCAACTAAAAGATACGTTTTCCAATTGGAGAGAAACCCGAAAAAGTTTCACTTTTTTATATAGAGCAGTGTAGATTGCACAAACTAGAAAAACACACAAAAAATACTGATTATTCTAGAAACAGCCGAAGTTAATCAACAGAGTCCATAGTGTTCCGTCAACCAATAAAATCAATACTGAATTTTACAGGCTCTTCCCTGTCTGACCGCAATCGGGTCAGCCATCTCACCGGATTACACACTGACAACCGGCGGGGAGGAGGTCAAGGGAAAGGTCGGTGATTGGTCGGGGAGTACGGTAGATGATGGCATTGTTGTTAATTAAGAACTACGGTGGCAGAGGTTACAGTATCTGAGCTTGCTGTGGTTGGTCAGAAACTACGGTATATGGAAGAATAGTTGTGATGAAGGATTACGGTATCCACTATCCAAAGTTACAGTATCGGATGTAGCGGTGATTGATCAAATACTGCGATAACAAAAGTCAAAACAGTCGCTGATGAAGGAGTACGTATCATAAATTACGGTGTATCTAATGATAATATGAAGTTCATTGCTAATTATGGAACTCAAAGTGGTAATACTAATAACTGGTTCAAAATATTTATATAGCAAAACTAGGTGAACGATTACAGTATCAGAGAATAGGGGGTTACTCGGAATCGAATAAAAGTACAGAGAAAAGTTGTTTGCAGGAAGGTCCGGACGACGGTTCATGGGTTCCGAAAACAGTTGACGTCTCCCGATGCGAGATGACGAGGGACCAGATAACCATGACGGAGGCATTCGCCGAACACTTCCACGACTCGTGGGCAACCAGAAAAGTGGGTTCTGTGACTAAATAAGTTATAAATGAAAACTATATTCATTTTCGGTATGTGCTAATCAGAAACAGAAGAAAACAACCGTTTGAATCTGCCCGGTGATTAATGTATTGATTAACCGTGTTTTATGTGAAAGATTTGGAGACCTAACTTCGAACAGCTTCGCATTTTCACGTTTACTGTTCGAGAAGTATGAGTGGCTGACCATTATTGAGTTTATTTCAAAAACTACAAAATATCCCCAATTCAACCGATTATTATTATTTTGATTGTTTCTTTTCAGTTGGAAAAGGGCTGGGTCCATGGCGAACTGTACTCCCGACCTCAGATGACACATCCCCGTCTCAAACCATTCAATCAACTCAAGGAATTCGTAAGTTTTGTTTCTCGCTATACTATTTTTATCTCAAAAACTTGAAGAATCCCAGACTTTCGTGACTTTTTCCTCACAAATATATCCTTCCAGGAGAAAACGTTCTACAAGGAGCGGTGCTCCGAGTTGATCAAGGTTCTCATCGCCTGGGGATACACTTTTGAGTTGGCTGACAGGTTGGTCTCATTTTGTATTAAACGAGAAAAAGAAAATTCAAAACTAAAATTCAATAAAAGTTGGTTTTTGACTCACCCTTTTTGACCTCTTCCGTGTATGGTCTAAGAACTTGAATAAATAGAGAGGTCAGAACAGTTCTCGGAATCGATTGATATTCTGTTCGCTAAGTAACAGAATCAGGTAGATGAATAATTTTGAAAAAAATACTACTGAAATTTGCTTCATCCAACTTCTACTTCTTCAGAGATGCCGCCGCCAACAAAATGGTGGAATACCTATGTTATAATTTTTTGAATAAAACACATTTGTGATTGTTTGCTATGAAGTAAGAGATAGAGAATAGAGAAACCACTGATAGAGAAATTAGCTTATTAAAAGTGTTATCTTTCCAGGGACGCTGCGGACCGTGCGGCCAATGCGCATACCCCCTCCGGGACCTCCATCGAGACATTCGCTCCGAAACCGGTCGATCTCAGTAGTATGACACTGGAGAAGGTAAACTGCGTTCAATCTTGTAGAAAACGATCCGGAGAATCGTTTTTTACTAGAATCTCAAACCCACTGCAAATTCGAAATTTAAGATTGCGTTCACTTTATCTGGAGCTTTGTCAACTTCACTGCCTACTCTAACGTCTTGTTTGTAACAATTTATAAAGCATTTTTGTGAAAGTATGAATTATATCAGAATATATCATTTTACTCGTTGATTGAATATGAGTATAATTCAAGGACATGATGGCTGCTTCTGAGAAAATGGCCGAACACTCTCATCTGATATGGGCCAAGAAGGTAAGAATGACATAGATACAAACAAGTTATTTGAAAGCAAAACATTTTTCTTCACCCAGAGAGTTGTACTCGAACCAAATTTCTTCCGAAAACAGGCCAACTTTTCGAGAGTGACGTATTAACTTGTGAACAATGTTACAGGTATCAGATTTTGAAAATTTAATCAAGATACGCAAATGTCAATAAGCTTGAAACTTCGTGCTTTGTACTTTGTACTTAGTTCATTTGCTCCAGGTCTACGCGGACATCAACACCAAGGGTGGTTTCATGCCGATTCCTCTAGTTCCGTGGGATCTTCTGACGGACTTCGAGAGGAGAAAAGACAGATTCCGCGCCATGGAAATACTCAAGTATCTACAGTACCACGGATACAAAGTTAACAGGTACGGTATTTATTCCTATTTGTATCCTATTTGCTTGCTTTATTTATTATATATATATATATATATATATATATATATCCAGTTATGAATGATGTGAACAGTTTGGGGAAAATGGTACTGACTATAGTTTCCATGGTTATAAGAAAACCTGAACGCACTTGAAGAAACTGTTATCAGAATGAACTTTACTTTCACGATTTGTTTTTCGAAGTCATCACATTATAGGATTTGTCAAACCGTTGTGGACACCGTACCATCGATTTTGTAAGGGGCGGGGTCTGGCGAGAGGCCAGCCAGTCCGCGTATCATTGATCTACACACTCTGTCGCCTTTTGGCAAATAATCAACGACCGCTCGCCCCGCATCGCTCAATCAATCGAACCCTCTGCTGTCTTTTTGGGGAAAATGGCGACTATATCGTCGACAAACTATTTTGTAATTTCAGCCCGGCCGCGGACGAATCTCGCTCGGATCGAATGAAAAACGAGGGAGAAAGACTTTCGGTGGAGAAGAGATTTGCCTATAATCTGTTGGAAAAACTTATTCAGGTAAACTATCGATTCGTGTAAATTACAAAATGTTTCCAACATTTCAAAACTATACAAATATTCATTTGAGATACGATTAATCAAGTTTGTATGTGAAGGTTTACTACTTCAACAAGTGTTGCAAAATTATTATTTGGTCTTTTGCGGTTTAACAATATACGCATGGCACTCAAAACAGTTTAACTTCATATCTTGGTTGTAAGGCATTTAGTTCAATGAGCAATATCTCTGTTGTTTAAAAGGATGAAAAACCTTATTTTCTGTTTCAGTACCTGGAACAAGCGAGTCTGAAGATGAAATCGGTGAAGCCGAGTCAAGAACTGACCCGGCGGAATTCGTTCAAGAAGGAGGGACAGGATGTCAAGTTCTTCGAAAAGGTACACAGAAGATTCCGAACTTTTCAGTTTGATTTGAACAAAATCATTGGAAAAATCATGTTCTCATCTTTAATTGTCAAAATTCACATTTTGAAAAATGTTGAGAAAAACGTGATTGTTTTACTGTTGTGGAATGTAGTTTGTTCGCAAATATGATCGAAGATAGAAAAAAAGAGAAGATGAACTTAAAAACAATTAGATTTTTCTGGAACTTTCGTTTTCAGAAACATTTTTCTAACCGGCCTTTTCAGGTCGTTCTGCCTCTGATGCATGCCTACTTCTGTGCCCACAAGACGTATTTCATGGAGGGGAGCAGTATTGTCCAAACGGGAACCGCCAGCAACAAAGAAAAGGAAATGGTAGCGAAGTGAGTATATAACAAACATTTGTTGTAGTTTGATCTTTGCACTTAGCACGACTTCCGTACTTTTACTGAAATTCAGTGTCATCAAACTACAAACACAAACTAAAGTTTGTTTCAATACAAACCTGATGACAACACAAAAAACGTGTAGCATTTATCTTACTACCCGGGCAAATGCCGTGTGCACGTCAATTTCAGAAGTTTCAACTGTATGTTTAGAAGCTTTCAAGATTGCAACTTGTAACAAAAGTAAAGATTTGGGTATTTTGGTAACACAAACATACCGCAAGCGTTCAATTCGGGAAAATAAGATTAAAAGCGAAGTAAGAACAAGTTTTCGTTAGCTGCAGAGAGAGAAACACATCTCACAATTAGGAAAACTACTGTTTCCGAGACTTGTATTTCATGCGAATCATCGATTCCAGTCTCTTCTGCCGTCTGGCCGCGTTACTTCGAATCAAGAACCGAGCCTTCGGAAGTGTCGCCAAAATAACTGTCAAATGTCTGCAGGGACTCACACAGGCACTCGATCTCCGGTAGGTTTTGTTTCTGTCAACCTTCAGGATAAAATAGAATGTCACATCAATCTTTTGTCTTCTTCTCATTCAACATCAACAGTATTCTGTATTCGTTGGTCACAAATCCTGTAGTTTAGTCGTAGTTTAGACCTCAACCCTATAAATAAGTATACAACACTGTACAACAAAACGAATCTGAGAGAAAAGGTTTCAGAAAGTGTGAACATGAATTCACATTTTTTCACCACGTCTTTTTCCAGATCGCTGGTGAAAGTGAATTCGGACATCGTGAGGACCTCGCTGCTCACCTTTTTCAACAACTGTGCCGACGATCTGTTCGCGGCAGTCAAGGAACTCAGAGTACGTTCATGTAAAATCTCCAACAAAAAAGTTTTTGTGCATTCAACTCGAAAACGGAGTTCAATCCTTGAACTGAAGGTATATGTTTGCAAGAAAGCTGGTAGCTTAAAGTATACCGGAACACCACTTGAGCAGAGGTTTTGTGTCGGGCTGCTTTTAACTGTATTGAGATCAGAGAGCACAAATAACTCGTATATTAGTTCTATCAGTCCACGTGACATTCACATGACAATGCCGCGCGACACGCAACGCGTCCAATGAAAGGAGGATACAGCAGCTATACGAGAAACTATGTTGCTCTCCGGTCTCCTTTGAACAAAAGCGAAAACGTACTATTGTTCTCGGTAGTCGCGATACTCGGCAACAATATCTGTTGTAACATACTTGAATTTCAATAACTTATTATAGGAAATATGTATTTTTATAATGGTGATAAACAATCCGCACCTATTTTCTAGGACAACGGCCAGTACGCGTTGATCCGTGGCCAGAGTCTGAAGTCGTGGATTTCGTTGGAGTTCGCGAATCAGATGATAGTCCCCGTCATGACGACCATGTTCAACCATCTGGCGAGACACCACTTCGGAACAGACCTACTTCGTATGTTAGCAGAAAAGTTCAGAAGAAAATACGCTGATTTGGAAAAACTGGTGAAATACAGTCTTTTCGACGCAAATTTGTAAACGTTTGGTTGGAAAACAGTGTTTGGAGAACAGTGTTTTCACAGTTTACTAGTGAGTACATGTTATTTGGCAGTACTTCTACTGTAGTGAGGTCTTTTTAAGTCTAAATACTTTTCAACACTTAATCACACGTTTCAATGAATATTCTAATTTGCAATACTTTCAGTGGACGACATCCAGGCCGCCTGCTACAAGATACTCGATTCCATGTACATGGTCACCGGACTGGCATCCACCGCGGCACAGAGGAAGAGTGTCGGATACGAGACGGACAAGTAGGTCAAATGGGGGAGGAGGTGAACAAGTTTGTAGGTCAAATGGGTAATCATCGACTACCTGAATTTCAAAACTTGTTCCCTCGTAAAAAGAAGAAACACTACTAACAAAATGAGGTCATGATATTTGCACAATTAACATTTTGTTGATTGAAATATCTGCAATAATATACAACTCGGTTATTGTTATCTATAATTTTTATTGCCTCAACTATCGATTTGTTCTAAATATCGATCGATTGCAGACATCGTCCGGGTCTGGGCCAGTGTCTGTCGGCCTTCGCCTCCTGTTTCCCGGTTGCTTTTCTGGAGCCGGAATTCAACAAAAGCAACAAGTTCTCCGTTCTGGCAAAAACGCAGGATCAATCGGTTCAAGTACAGGAAATGTTGGAGAATCTCTCCACCCACATACCCCATCTCGACAAATTGTTGGCCGATATTGAACAGGTTGGTACAGTACGATCGATGTTACAAATAAATACCTACAAATGAGTAAATTATAAAAATGATTAGGTAATTTTTATTTGAACAAAATATAATTGTGTCACTAGGACTTTTGGATGGTGGTATGACATCTCTTACTGAGCACATTAACCTAATCATGTAAAGTTGATGTTTAGTATCGATCCCTATATTGTAATTTCACGTTAAACGCTAGCCTCTATACAATCTTCATCTATGAGGAGCGCTCTAGAGAAGCTAGTGTACAACGGCGCATGTAGTACTGCTCCAAAGTTCTTGTAGTTTGATCCCGCTGGATTTCAATCGTATTCGGCATGTGATATAGTGGGTGCCAAATTTATGAATTTCTGTCCCTTGTCGGAATCGAACCTGGGAGCAACATATTCGTAGCAGGGTGCTAACCACTGCGCTATGGGGTGCTAACCACTGCTCCAGTAGGATGCTAACCACTGCGCCAGTGCACATATCCGGCAAGCTTTGAAAATGTAGACTTGTGTGCGTACACAGCGGAAAGTGAGATATACAGTACCCTCCCGCCTTTCCGTTAGCGACGACTATACTGTGTATGCAGATAAAACTACAAGTTACTCCATAAAGTCGTCTTTTCTCAGGTCTCCCAGAACAATGTGATGTACAGCGAGCAGCCGAATGTGTATGACGTGGACCTGCCCCTTCTCTGTTCCTATCTATCCTATTGGTTCTCCATCGGACCCGACGGAAGGAAGGAAGAGGGAAAAACGTACGTTGAGTTCTATTAGTACAACAGAATCAACTTGAAATAAGTTTAAATAAAGTGGGTTTCATTTGTATATGTCTAGAACTTTACGGGCTGTAATCCTATTGGATTTATTGACTACAGAGTCCAAATTGCAACTAGATACAGAGAGAAATAGAGTACGGAAAAGAAGGAGAAGATAGACAAGAGAGAATTTTATTTGCACTGTGCAAGTTTCTAGATTGCCTATTGCAAACTTTAGTTACCTCGTTTCTGAACATGTAGAGCTGTGTAGATATATTCGGTCGAAAACATTTGGTTATTCAAACTGTACTTTGAAGATTGTCTAAGATCAGTCATACCAAGCTACAAACTGAACACATTTTTTGAAACAATAAATGAAAGTGTTCAATTTTCTTACCAACTTTCACTAACTACGAATAGTAACTTATAACTAATACAAACATATCTAAAGTATTCAATTCTGGTTGTTTTACAAAGTTGACGTGCATAGTTGTCTCAGAACAATGAAACACTAAAACGATTGAAACATAGACTTCGTATTCTAGTTCGACGACGACGAACGTGAGTTCGGAGCACCTGAACCGCGTCTTCTGTGCTCTATTGCGAATGATTCGCAACCACGTCGGAGTGGAGAACGCACCATGGCTGTGCAGAGTACATTGTGAGTACAGTTAGAGTACATTCAGAGTTGCGGATGAAAAAACATATCAGTTTTGCACTCACAGTGCTGCTCCCTAGATTTGCATTATGAACTTATTTGTCGTTTTTTCTTCGGTACAGTTTGAGTGAGATATACGTTTACCAATTCTTTCACATTGAGAAGTACGTGCGATTTTTGACTGTTCAAGTGTTTTGGATATTCACTGAAATGTGGAATCATCTCATTGAAAATGTAGATCAACGCTTAGAACCTGAGGAAAAAAATTATTTATCCAAATTTGTAACTTTCCAGTCTTCGCCGTTCAAATCATCCAGAACGTGACGTGTGAGCCGGTGAAGGAGTTCATGCTCCCCATCGCGGAGAGACTGAGAAAAATGAGCGAACGGGCGTTCAAGGAGGAGGAGCACATGAGGACACATCCAGATGACGCTGACGAGGGAACGGTTGCCGAGGTATAGTTGTTTCCTATGTCTACTGGAAATTACGCTATGAAGGTTTTTTACCACGGAGTGCATTCCCATACTGACTTGAGTTACACTTTCTATACTACTTTTACTGTGTGGCCGAGTCACACACTATCATGAAGTGCACCGAATTTTACCCCCCCCCCCCCCCCGCCATAAAAACGAATCTCAGGACAACGCGCGTCTGGTGCGAGACACGTACGCCTTCTTCCCACTCCTCATGAAATACACGGACCTCCATCGTGCACAATGGCTGAAGCAGCCGTCGTGGGAGACAGATGGAGTCTACGAGAACGTCGCCGTCATATTCAGAATATGGAGTCAGAGTCAGCACTTCAAAGTTAGTTGTGTTGTATTCATTCAAACAAACTGTTCCTGTTCCGTTTTTAGATGTAAACATTGCACATTTCATCATGTTGGTAGTATAGTTTACTGAAAATTATTTTATTTTACGTTAAAACTAAGTTGGCAAGATTCGCTTTTTTAGTGACGAAATTTTTTCTAGACAAGTTTGTCTAGAATGGCTTGTTTGTGAAGGGTTTCTCCGGCAACACGATCCTGTTTCCATGTGAATTATATAATGTTAACGTTTGTAAACAGACGATTAAAAACTAATTTTAATTTAGCGAGAAGAACTGAACTACGTGGCGCAGTTCGAAGAGGACGCTGCTATGATTGGAGGAGGGGAGATGAAGACTGGAAAAGCGGCCATTGCCGAGAGGAAGAAGAAGAGGAGAGAGGGACAGGTGAGAGAGAGAGAGAGAGAGAGAGAGAGAGAGAGAGAGAGAGAGAGAGAGAGAGAGAGAGAGAGAGAGAGAGAGAGAGAGAGAGAGAGAGAGAGAGAGAGAGAGAAGGAGAGGAAGAAGAAGAAGAAGAGAGAGGGAAAAAAGAGAAATAGGGAGGGGAGAGAGAGACAGGTGAGGGACAGCGAGGAGAAGGAAAGAAGAAGAGGAGAGAGGGACAGGTAAAAAGAAAACATTGAAAGGAAGAATGCGTTTTACACAGCATTGTTGTTATATCATAGTAAACTCCTTTCTGTTAGCCGACTAGATGGAACAACTAAAAGTGCTGTAGTTATCGAGAAAAACAAACGAAGCAGATTGAAAGCGGGAACAGAGACAGAGAGAAAGAAAAAAGAGAAGAGAGAGAACAGAAAAGAGAGAAAGAATAAGAAAGTGTGAATGAAATGGGACTGTGGAACTATGATTATAACATACAGGAAAAAGAGCCGAAGGACAAGTACCTGCGTCTCTGTGTAGGTTTATCGTATATTGTCACGTGTAAATGTTGTGTGTCACGTCTTATTTTGAATATTGTCGTAACTGTTTATCAGTATCTGGAAAACTACACTAGTTCACGTTTTCTAAATTAGTCTGTTCATAAACTTGCACCGCTTTTTGGATCAAAAGAATTTTTTGTTGGCAAAAGACTACTCACAGATTAATCAATATAAAGTACAAATCAGTCCCATGAGTCCGGTTCGTATAATTTCCTCGGAACAAAGAGTTTCAGGTGAAAAAGGACAAACACGCGAACAGCATAGTTATCGCCTGCCTGAAGCGTCTCCTGCCCGTCGGACTCAATGTATTCGGAGGAAGGTAGACACATTCGGAATTTAGTTCCACCTGATTTCAACTAATGTATATTGTCAGTTAATTGCTCAGTCACGTGAAACCCGCCAAACACAGCAGAACCCAGAAACGTTCAATGACAAAGTGCACGATTCCTCACTAGAATGCTAACTTTACGTGACTGTTCAATTTACTTCTAGTATAACCGAGTCTTTTCCGTAGTTTGGTCTCAATACGTACCATGGTTCACGAAGTAGAACCGAGACTGGGATCTAACTAGAGGGAAATGGAAAACTGGTTGTAAGAATTTAGCTTATAGCTTATTCATGAAAACAACACCACTTACAGAACAAATGTGAGCTTTTTTCAGAGAACTGGACATAGTACAACAGTCGAAGGACAAGTTCATTCAGAAAGAGTTGGAGGAGAAGATTCGAGAATTCATTAAAGGACTGCTCGATATCCCCGTCAAGGTACGGTGGATACTAACAGTCTGATATGAAAACCGACCGACTATTTCGAAGTTCAAGTATCAAGATAATCGATTGTTGTAGTTTCATTTTACCTCATGTTATCGAAAACTCAGGTAGTAAATCTATGTAAGGCAGCTGAAAATCTTGGTTTTGTCTGTGATATTTGTAGTTTGATCCCAATACACTCTTGTTGAAATGAAAATTCTACAGTGTTCATCAATCGAAAACTCAAATTTCGTCATAAAAACACGTGAATTTTGAAAAACTTGAATAACTAAAAGTATGTTTCAGACTGACCCAACTGACAAGAATGCATGGCAGTTGTCACTCTATCGAAAGATCGGCAAAAGTCAAATGAGAGGAAAAGAAGAAATGAAGCAGGAGGGAGTTATCGAAAAGATATTCAACATGGGACAGGTCTCGGCCATACTTCACACGGTACGCATAGTCAATGTCATATGAATGTGGAGGGAGAGGAGATAGATGGAGAGAGAAAAAGAGAAAGAGAGGGAAAACAAGAAGGAAGAAACAAACGAAGTGTTATTAGTCTACTCACACTATAATAAAAACGTAAAACGGTTATTGGTTGGTCAGATTGTGAATCGACATTTTCGAATGACAGCCATGCTGATATTTCATTCAGATTTCATTGATTTTTTTCCAATCGATTGAAAACCACGCGCACTCGTCGTCTCCCGTCTTTTGTTCCGTCTGTGTCTTTTGTTGGTCACTTTTCAATCATACTCAACTCAAAACAAGTACCTTTATGGCGAAAAGTTATAAAAAAAGTGTACTGAAACTGTATTTTCTGATGTGTTCATGTCGAAAATCACGTTTTTGCCCGTAAACTAAAAGACTGTTACTGTAACCGTATTTTCTGCTGTGTATATGTCATTGGCTGTGAGTACAACGCTATCATGTAAGAGCGTGTGAAACAACCACCTAATGAAGCATATAACCCCCAGCAAAAGTGTGTTCATTGTTTTGTCTGTGTTCTCACGTTTTTTCACGTGACGTGTACGTGTGATTGTGTTCAGATTACGCGAACCCGAGACCGAAGACCACATCGTCTACAGTTCAAGGTACGGTACCAGCTACAGTAACCGAAAGTAAACTACCGTAATCTTCCATGCTCCCGAAACACATACTGATCGCCATTCCAACACATATCTTCCTGTAACCTTTATTTGTCTGTGTTGTTATGTTGTTTACGTGTTGTGGCCACCAATAACGCTTCCTTCAGTACGACTTACAAGGAAACCGTCGATTGGACGCAATCGGAAGTGTGTTCGATGTGAGTTTCATAGTAGCTGCCCGCCCGATAGACATGTTCCGGTTTTCAGCTGTGTTCAACGCGAGAACAGGAGGCTGCACTAACAAATCGCTCCACTCAAACGCTGTTGTGTTCATCACAGTGTTGTCCTCTTTCTTTACTGATCAATATTAACTAATCATAACGAAAAGACGCTTTATACTGATGGTCAAAATATAGTCCATTTCATTCCAGCTGAGACTCCTACCGTAATATTACGAAACTTCAGGTCAGTTTCAGTGACGTGATTATCATCAAAATGGTTTAAAATTTTCGCATTCGAATCTGATCACCTATAACAAGCAGTGTTCGAATTCTCTTTCGATAAAATTTAAGTTTTCATTAGAAAACAGCCATTAAAAAATTCAAAAGTGTACTGTAGGAGTCTCAGTAGGAATGGAGAGTCGACTATACCATTGCAGCAATCAAGCGATGCTCTTCTGAGCAGTCATAACATCCTAATGAAGGATGTTTCTAACGAACTCTCAGCTGGGATGTAGTGTTTTGGGGGATGTTTTCATGAGTCCTTGTCAGCGCGCGAGATTAACATTGTCATACTCACCGTCGTACACGTACGAAACTAGTTTGCACGTTCCCCAGCAAAACCAATAATGTACCTCCGTGATTTAGCATGCTCTACCACACATAGATGTTTTTTTCTCAGTATTATCTGTTATACAAAACTATATATGTTTTACAACCCCGTCCTGTTTACATGTTAATTGTTGTGTTCCGATTTAGACGGAACACCCTCAAACTCTGCTGTCTCAAGCATGGAAAAAAGTCGTCTCGACCCAACGGAAACGAGCGGTCGTAGCCTGTTTCCGGATGGTGCCCCTCTATGGAATTCCCAGGTGAGGACATCTTTTCGTACCTTTTTGCACATTTTCGTACCATTTTTCTACGTTTTTCGTGCACGTGCATGCTCCTCTTGTCTCGTTACCTGTCGTTGTTGCCGATTTCGTTGTCTACCGTATCTCCTAAGTTTCGCGAGACGACTGTGCGACTAAGCTGCTGGTTTTCAGTTGAATAGTTTGGTTTTAGAGGATAGGTAACTTACCGCCCTAGACTTTAGGCACTGGATCGCAGATAGAAGCATCACTAACGCTCCAAACATACATATCGATCTTTTGGCGCAATCAATAGTATGCAAGAGTGAGAGTGTGGCTAGAGACAACGCTGAATTGAGAGAGCGCAGATTTTGTTAGTATTGTACGTGATATTGTGTTAGGCGACGAGTCGTCAAGAAAAGGAAGATCGTTGGAAGAAAGTCCTGACTTTGCAAAGGAAGAGGATGGCTATTTCCCTTATAACAGCATCTCATCTATATCGCGTCGATTTGTAAGTTTATTCGATACTTTTAGTTAGAAACAGAGAGAGGGCGGAGAAAAGTTTGCAATTCTCTCGTTCACAACTGATATTTTTTCTTTCACACACGCAAACACGTTTTCTTCACGTGTCGAGTGCACACAATGAGCTGTTAACTAAAACGTGCTGCATGATAATCAAATTTTTCTCCTGTCTTTTTGATGCAGCAACCAAACGTTTTCTGGTTACTCTCAACAGATTATCAAACGATCAGAAAGCTTGGTTGATTGCATAAAACACAAACTTTCTGTTACCGTGCTTCTCTATTTGGTTGAATGGTGGTTGTCATGTAGCTTTTCCTCGATTTCACCTCTGTCTCACAAAAACACAAATAGTTTTTCTATAACATGTCACTTTTCGATAACTATGCATTTCTTCCGTATTTTCGCTTCTGCAATTTAAAAAGTATTGCACGACTATCTATAAACAAACTTCTCTTTTCCCGCACCACACTATTATTTCACTAAACTTATGACAAACAATGTGCCGAAAAATATGTACTTTCTCACATCTCCGAACTTCAGTGGTGTAACGGTCAAACTACAAAATAACCTTTTCGGATATTCAAAAATGCCACCTTCTTTGAATGAAATAAAAAACTGATGAACACAGAACCCAAAACAAAGCAATTCTACAGACATCGTGGAATCAACTTCTTCCTGCCGGCCTTCTCTCGTCTTTGGTTGGCGGAGGAGGACACCGGCCAGGACAACCTCATCGCAGACATATGTGTGAGTTATGTCATGATCATCATTCTATTATTAAAAAAAGTTGAAGTTAAAGTTACCCCTGTTCTTCAAAGTTCCACGTGGAACTTCCGTCTCAGAGGGAAACTCTGTAAGGCAGACCGAGTTTAGTCTACCATCCCCGTCCGGCCAGGGAGCATTAGGGGAGGCTTCAACGGATCCATAAAACCTTTCTGGACAGCCTACGGTTATCTCGGTAGATTGCGGGGCTCGGCTAACCTCACTTTATATGTGTATCTTTGTGGTTCTTCGTTTGACAGTCGGATATCCACAAAATTGGCTCGGTGTAGTTTGCCCTACCTTGCTGATTTTGTAGTTTGAACTTGTTATTTTGTTTTAAATTCCCAACCTATAGCGTGTTTTGAAATCGAATTACAACTATCATTTAGTAACTTTCTATGATATGTGATTATTTCACTGTTTCCAGAGTGGAATAGAGGAAGACGACTCTCCGCGTGTCGAATTCGTCATGGAGGACGGGGTTCTCGTCTCGCCCACAGAAGAGAGCAGAGAGAACGAGTATGTTGGGTGGAGCAACGGGATACTCATAACACACATGAACTGCAATCTTCCGTGGAATATGAACAAAGATGTCATTCGCATTTTATTCACCGTACCAACGCCAATATCCATGAAATGCAAAATATGTTCAAATTTCAGAACGTATCCGATTTTTTCATTCAATGTTGATGCAAACTTTACAGATTACACGAGATCGTGGTTTCCAAAACCCTTAGTTTTGGTAGTTTCAGTACCCGAAATCGTTCAGCGTTAGTTTGTCACGGTTTGACACTTTGTAATTGTTTACCTTACAGTGTAACTATCAGGTCTCGATACCAATCCACTTTTCCAGAACGCGTCCCGATCCCCTGAAGCAGCTGATCCGTTGTTTCCAGCGAGCTGCCACCAGTGAGGAGAGCCAGGCGACGCCAATTCACAATGATTCACTGTCAGCATATTATATATTTGAACTGAACCATTCATCTTATATAGCTTCACAAAATGGACATATTCGTTATTGGTGGGATTAGACGAGAAAGTTCCCAATTTCGGTTTTGTTTCCGCAAATTTGCTTTCAATTTTAGCATCAATAACTCAAAACGTGGTGATTCTGTTGTGCGATAGATGGAGACGATAAGTTAAAAAAAACTGAAACAAAATTATGTTATGAAAGTTTTCCAGTTACATCCGATTCGCTGACGTCATGGCCCAGTCGATTCACATCGAAGAAGAAGACGACGGAGATGGAGACGAGGGAGAAATCGATCAGGCGGTAGGTCAAAACTATATCGATTTTCGTAGAATGGATTGAGAGAGGTCACTTTAAAGGTTTCTATGGTCAACACCGTATAGTTCTTGAACCATTATTAACCTTTGCGCTTCAACACTTACCCCAATTCTACTATTCAATAGTTTGGAATTGAATTTTTATTTTATTTCACTCTTCTCAAAACTTTCTCAAACTGAGTTTTTCAAGAAACAGTTTGTAAATTTGAACAACATCTGCTGAAAATTTTGTCTTTCGAAAATTCAATTATGCTCCACTAAATCAAGTTTCATGATAAATATTATATTATAGGAATGAGAACCTTCATGATTATAACTCAAGATCTTTCGTAAAAGTTAATTTATTCCAGCAAAAAGAGGAGCAGTCCCAGGCCCTCCGTGACGAGCAGGGTGTCCTGGCGGACCGCGGGGCGGCCATCATGTGTCTGATGTACCTCTCGGCCTCCAATGGAGAACCGAACGACATGGTGGCACAGACACTCCAGCTGGGAATACATCTGCTCAGCGGGGGAAATATCGATATTCAGAGGGTACGTTCTCTATTTTGTTAAATCTTCACATCTCCAAAAATAGTCAGCTCAAAGAATGATCTTGCACTGTAGCAAAGTCTCGTGAAAAGGTCACCTTTGAGCTGAACTATCTGATCACCACCTCACCCATATTTGGGTCACCTACACTATGCCTAAACATAGAAAGTTGGCAACTATGTGGCCAGAATGTGATCAAGTCCTCGATCAGGTTCAGCTGGCCACTTGCATGATTTTGCTACGGTGCCTTGTTTCTTCTCACCAGTTCGGTTCTGAACCGAAGATTATACCGGACAGTGCGTGAACCACTTCGTCCATCTGTCAACTTTCCTCTGTCAACATCACCAAAAAAGAATAGTAAAACGCGAAGAAGTTGCAGGAATGTTGCAATTCTTGACTGTATCCTCTTAAAATCTAGCATTGTATCACACATTACTCTACATTCTAATAGTATTGTATTGGACCCATTTGCAGATGTTGATCGAGTATCTTCAACTGAAAAAGGATGTTCGATTCTTCACTTCTGTGGCCGGTCTCATGAACAAGTGCTCCGTTCTGAATCTGGAAATGTTCGAACGACAGATCAAGGTGGGTATTGTTTCTAAAACAGCTATACGAATAACTGAAATGATTGCAAAGTTGGAGCTTATTAAATTTTGCCAGATAATGCGGTACGTGCCAAGTCACCGACGATTACACATAGGTTTCGGAGCTCACTTTCGATTGGAAAGTTTGAAACGTTTGAATATACTCCATTAACTCATTTTCACTTATTGTATCAGCAGTCACAGTCACCACAATCTATCAAGTGTTTGTAGTAATACAATCTGTTATTTTTCCAGAAGTGTATATACTGTAGTTTACACGTTGGTCTGATGACGACTATATAATTGCAGGCGGAAGGTCTTGGAATGGGAGCCGAGTTGGCCGCCGGAGACAACCAGAATCTGAACGACGCCGAGTTCACCTGCTCCCTCTTCAGATTCCTCCAACTCACCTGCGAGGGGCATAATCTGGGTGAGATATTCGTTTTTCACGGTAAAAAGTACATTATATACGGTCTTCAATTACTTCATACTATATATATGTTTTTTTCTTCGATAATTTACTCTACAAGTCACCATACATGAATTGTAGCCTGATCTGCCCACACATAACACATTGCGAATATAGTGAGTGCCAAATTCATAAATTTGTGTCTCTCGCCGGAATCGAACCTGCGAGCAAAAGATTCGTAGCAGGGCTCTGCGCTATTGGAGCACATAACGGGCAAGATTTGGAATCGAAGACATGTGTGCGTACACAGCGGAATGTGAGGTATACAGTACCCTCCCGCTCTTCTAATGGCAACGACTATAACGACCGACAGACAGAGGGTCAAACTACAAACACAATAGATCACACCAACATGTGAAAAACCCACTGATTGCTTACCAGTAACGTGTTCCAGATTTCCAAAACTACCTGCGCACCCAGCCGGGTCACACGACGAGTGTGAATCTGATCAACAGCACCGTCGATTACCTTCTGAGGCTACAGGAGTCCGTCATGGACTTCTACTGGCACTACTCCAGCAAGGTACGTGCAACAACTCAGAACGATAAGCGCCAATTTTCTGAAATTGGCCAGCTACAAAAACGAGAGAGTATGCAGGTCAATGAGGCCGCAGACATCTGCGTCTCTTCGACCTGCGCGCTCACTCGTCGAGGTCGCTTTAAAGGTAGCTGGCCAATTGGTTGGGGACTGTCTGAGAAGTCTCTTTTATTTTTGTGAACTCAAAATTTAATTGATGAAAACTTGTTTTGAAATTTTTCAATAATACTCACAACACTAACGTATTCACCGTATAAAGTTATTTTGTACTTTGCAGTTCATTTGCGAATGAGGATTGTTCTTTTGATGCGTTTTGTTCTTGGGTTTGTTATAATAATTTTTCCACAAAGTTCATTATAACTTCACTTTCTTTTAGGAAGTGATAGACGAGGGAGGAAAAGAGTATTTCCTGCGAGCCATCCAAGTATGCAGTCAAGTGTTCAACACACTCACCGAAAGTATCCAGGTGGGTTCATGTTTCTGGCGGCGTAGCCAACCGTCCAACCTCGTGAGAAGTTCATATGAGTTTCTCATGAGATACCTCATGAGCTACCCGTGAACTCTTAATGTTGTAGCATATCAATCAATAGAATCTCATGAGAAGCTCATGAGGTGATCTCATGAACTTTTGTGGGGATTGCTACGCCGCCTGGTTTTGACTATCATCAAACCCATCCGACAGAAATGATACATCATTTTCGAATTATCGTGCTCACACCAAACTACACACTCGGTCACACCCTGTACCGCTAATACAGTATGTCGGCGCGTTACAAACACAATATATTAAAATATTATTCAACTACCATTTATGTACAATTTCAAATAATTTACTCTCTTTATGTTTTTGTTCTTTTCCAGGGTCCCTGTGTGGGAAACCAGATGACGTTGGCCAATTCTCGTCTATGGGACGCGATCAATGGATTCTTCTTCCTCTTCGCCCATATGATGGAGAAGCTCTACAAGAACTCCACCCAATTGGAGCTACTCAGAGAATTCCTGAATCTACAGAAGGACATGATTGTACTCATGTTGTCTATGCTTGAAGGTAGGTCAAATATGGGATCGCAATCGTCGATCGATAATTGAGGAAATAGGTGGGAACGAAAAAAAGCTCAACTCTATTGTTTTCACCCATTTGCGATTTGCCTGAACCGGCAGAAGGACATGATTGTACTCATGCTCTCGATGCTCGAAAGTGAATCGAATGTCGGATCATGAAACCAAATAGGATAATGTGTCCCCGAATATCGTCAAGTTTTCTGTTTCCTAGGCACTCTAAAAATGCAGAAAGTAAAATATGGTTTAACATAAGTGATTGACCGGCACGCTTGAAAACGTGAATGAAATAACTTTGATGGACAACTTTCTCTCAACAAATACCATCCATCATTTTTCCTACCGTGCAGGAAACGGATCGAGCTTTTTTTGTATATTGATCCCGCGCATTCCGGCCCCACTTACGATTTCTAAAGTCCGTGCGGATCAAACTACAACTATTTTTCCCGTTCCGTACCTTCCAGGAAACGTTCCATTGTCTCGTACTGTACAAGTTATATGAATATTCATGAAAAAGTGGGGGCCCAACGACTGTGAGATTTGTCTTCTGCTGTGCGCCCCTTAGACAGCTACTCTCAAATGAAGCAGCTACTGCTACAAAAACCGGAAAATACTTATATACTCAAGTATAACTGTTCATTACAAACATACAAAAGTCGTAAAATATTTTTTCGAACCTGTAAACTATAATATACAAATCACAGCTGTAAAAGAGAGAACAACTGTTGAATAATATGCCAAGTGTTATAGCACCTAGAGGTGAAGTAAGGACCAAAACTGCAAATCATTGTGTACAAAACCAGAATCTCTATAGTTGACTACGTTGAGTTAACATCTGTGATTTGTATATTATAGTTTACAGGTTCGAAAAAATATTTTACGACTTTTGTATGTTTGTAATGAACAGTTATACTTGAGTATATAAGTATTTTCCGGTTTTTGTAGCAGTAGCTGCTTCATTTGAGAGTAGCTGTCTAAGGGGCGCACAGCAGAAGACAAATCTCACAGTCGTTGGGCCCCCACTTTTTCATGAATTTTTCTCTTTTTGTACACATGTTGTAGGTATGTGGTTTGATCTGTTTCTGTACGGTGCAGATAAAATTGTTTTCTTAATGAATGACTTGTCAAGTATTACCATCATTCGAAAAAAACATGACGTCAACATTGCAGTTCTGAAAACTTAATTTATCTGCCCTTCAGAATCCCAGAATACGTCATATTTGAATGAAGTTTTATCGTGAATTGACCATTTTTAAGAAACTTTCAGCATTCGAAAACATATTTCACGTCAATTTTTTCAAAATTTGACGTCATCTAGTCTTCTGAATTCCAGAATAAGTCATATTTATATAACGTTTCATCGTTAATATACCATTTTTAAGATATTTTCAGCATTTGAAATAATATGTGACGTCAACTTTGCACTTTTCAAAAATGACGTCATCTGGTCTCCAGAATCGCAGAATACGTCACTCTTAGATTGAGTTTCACCGTTAATTGACCCTTCCTAAGATATTACCATCATTTGAAAATATATGTGACATCAACTTTGCACTTTTCAAAAATGACGTAATCTGGTCTCCAGAATCGCAGAATACGTCACTCTTAGATTGAGTTTCACCGTTAATTGACCCTTCCTAAGATATTACCATCATTTGAAAATATATGTGACGTCAACTTTGCACTTTTCAAAAATGACGTCATCCTAGCTCCAGAATCCTCGATGACGTCATCAGTAGAAGACTTACATCTAAATCGATGTCAGTTCATGTCGTGGTATCATACTTCAAATTTTACGTGAATTGGTTAGGACTGAGCTGAGTTATAACGCAATTTGATTTACCCCGATAGAGAGGGCGAGAGAGTGCACGAAATGAAGAGACGCAGAGACATTTTCGAAGACCTATAACTTGATGAAAAATAATTTTTTTCGAAAAAAAAGTTTGCGCCCCCAAGGTTTGAGTGGGATATCTATCGTGTCCCAAATTTTCAGTCAAATCGGTTCACACATAAAAATTTCCCAGGAGTGCGCACCAACACGGACAGATGGAAACACGGCGGAAGTTGGCGGTCTGCATGAAGCGCATAACGTCATAACTCGGCTCAAACTCAATCAATTTCGTTCAAATTTCGAACATAGCTTGTAAATGTGCCATAGAAAATCAGCAAATCATAAAAAGTTCTGATTTGCACAATTGGACCTTTTTGAGAGTGAACTAAAAAAATGAAAGCGCGCATTAGCCGAACCAAAGACAAATCTCGCACAGCGCTTCGCGCTGCGCGCGATAACATAAATGTGATATATTCTATTGTATTCCAGGAAACGTTCTGAACGGTCCGATCGGAAAGCAGATGGTAGATGCTCTGGTGGAGTCTCAGCCGTCCGTGGAGAAGATCCTCAAGTTCTCCGACATGTTCCTCAAACTCAAGGATCTCACCACATCACAGGCATTCCAGGTGGGGTTGTGGTCGAGTTTAATTTTTTTGATCGAGTACAAAACGGTCAGAATTTTTAGGTTTTTGAAGATTTCCAGTTTTCGAGAATTAGAATTTTTTTCAGTTTCAGTAGATTAGAAAAGTTTGAGTTTTCTAGCTCCGAGTCGAGCTCGACTCGAACCTTTTGAGGGCAAAAGTTAAGAGTCAAGTTTGGACTTTAACCCTCCTATTTCAGGACTTTGACACGAACAGAGATGGTTGGATATCACCTAAGGAGTTCCAGAGGGCCATGGAGAGTCAGAAGATGTACACGGTGTAAGTGATGCGTATCGATTGATTCTGAAATCTGTATCGTATTTGATAGGATGCTACACGTACGACAGGACAGGGGAATCAGACTACAAATAGAGCAGAACACGGCATTGTGAACCATGTGAACTCATAAAACAGTACGCTTTGTCAAAAGGACACTGGGTATTGAAACAAATTAAAGTAAACACGTAGTGTTATATTTATTTAAAACAAAAACATCCGTTGTCATTAAGACTTTTCGGATGTTATTATGAAAATGTGTGCCCAGTGAAAGGTGCCACTCAAAATCGTTTCGACCCTGATTCAATATGATTTAGGTGTTGTTCTCAGAGTGTTGGGTCATCATCAGTTCTTGGTGTTCTCAGAGTTTACGGACATAAGGACAACAACCGTAAAACGCAAAAGTGAAGTCTACCGCTTCATTTGACGAAATCTTCAGAATAATAAACATTTTTTCAGAGAAGACATAACCTACCTGATGATGTGTACCGACGTGAACAACGACGGAAAAGTCGACTACATGGAGTTCACTGAAAGGTACTATTTATTCATTTCGTGTGTTTATATAGAATAGAATAGAATGTTTATTCGTGATTGAACACGTGTCTTTCCACATTGGTATATGTGGCACTCCAATTACGAGAAAATGGAGATATGGAAGATAAAAATAGAATGTAGTGTATAGTTTACTCTGTTACGCGCTCATTATATAATGTGCACTTTTGCAGTATTGCACAATTGAAACGATGATTGTACCGAGAAGTTTGTAGAATAGGAGAATAGAAAAGGAAAATTATATACATTCTAAATGCATCATTCATTGATTTACCCTATTTCGATTATTTGTCTTCGTTGAACGTAGTTTGCTAATTCAGTAAGTCTATTTCATTTAGTTGTTTACATGCTGAGAACAATATTTATTAAGTTGTTAATTACTAATAAACATTCAGATTCCACAACCCGGCCCGTGACATTGGCTTCAACTTGGCAGTTCTGCTGACAAATCTCAAGGAACACATCACCAATGACCCCCGGCTGGAGAAAATCATCGAAAAGGTAGGAATAAACATGGATATCTTATTTAGGACTCTTTTTTCATTCAAAATTCTTGCTCTTTTCCATTCAATTGCGAAATAAAACTTTTGCTGAAACTTACATTATCATAAAAGTTTAAATTTCACTCTTACAACAATTATTATAATAGATTATGTAATCATTCAAAACACAATTTTCTCCAGGCCCAAACTCTGTTGGAGTATTTCGATCCGTTCCTGGGTCGAATCGAGATCATGGGATCAAGTAAAAGGGTGGAGAAAATCTATTTCGAAATCCAGGAATCCTGGCTGGAGCAGTGGGGAAAACAACAGATCAGGTAATCTGAAAATCTGCCATTCATAATTTGAATCATGATAACTTTTTATCTGACAAGATTACAATTACGCCTCTCAACCATGAATCGATCATGAAAGTGAGGTGAGTTTTCTCTTTTTCAAACTGCGCAACTGCTTAAAGTTCAGCGTTTGACGAAACGAAAATTCATTAAACGTAGACATAGTTAAACATGAAACTTTCAAATCCAGAATAGGAACAAAATCTGTTTCCTTTGATGTCTTTTGTCTTGGAATAAAACCGCATTTAAATTTGTATTCCAATATTCAGAGACTCGAAGAATTCGTTCCTGTTCAACGTGCTCCAGGACGACGGAGGCGATCAGGGAAAACTGGAGGCGTTCATCAATTTCTGCGAGGTATCCATCAAAAACAGTCGTCATAATTCATATAATCAACACTACGGCGAAACATATTGTTATTCGATGTATCAAAAACCGTGTTTTTGCCTCATTATCCTCTCGAAATCAGATAAAGATGGAAAATCAATGTCTTAGTAGATACTAAAAGCTGAAGAGAGAAAACTGAAGAAAACTGTAATTATATTAAGAAAAATATATGAAAACGGTTTTTTTAATTCACCATCCAACTTGCAGGATACCATTTTCGAAATGCAACACGCGGCCGAGATCTCATCCGGAGAAGGCGATTCCAAAATGGAGAGAGCCCTGAAGCAGAGGGACTACTTCCTGCAACAGACTAGCGCTGGAGAGTACGTTTTATGACGTTTTTCAAGTAAACACGTGACTAAAAAAGTTTTATCACGTTTTTTAACGCAAAACATATAGTTTCATTAGTTTTCCTTGTTTTCAACGGAAGATTGACTCTCATTACTTTTCCTTCTTTTTTGTTCCACAAAACATGAACCGCTGAGTTTGAAGGTGTGCAGAATTCGAAACAAACCTCGCTGGTACCAGGTCCTTCTTTAATTTCCCAGCCAAAGTGCATGAATGTAAATTGTAGATCACGGTAGAACATACGACCAAAGCCTGCTCATTCAAAACTCTCTTTTGTAGTATTTGTACACATGAAGGGAAAATTGAAGTATCGCCCCCCACTTTAGTTGAGTCCCCCCCGTAGCACTTCAACCCCCCACCCAAGCTAAAACCTGGAAATCTAGGAGAGGGGGGGGGGGGTCAAAAATCAACTTCGACATTTACTGTTTACCCCCCACCTGGGTCGGCGGGGGGTAGAACTTCAATGGTGGGGGGTCAAACTTCAACGAGTGGGGGGCTGAACTTCAATACCGGAAATGTTTACTTTTTACCCCCCACCCTCAAACTTTTGTATTGCAAGTGATAAATTGAATTATCACCCCCCGGTGGGGGGGGGGGTCAAACTACAATTCCCCAAACGCAATACAAATTCAGAAAGGTGGGGGGTAAAAAGTCAATGTTCCCCACATGAATGTGAACTATCGGTTTCTAACTCCAATATCGATATCCATTATCGATTGTCCCTTTTGCAGACAGCTGACGGAGACGTTCAAGAGTGGCTACAACTATGGAGTGACAGCCGCGACGGCCCTCCACCCCGACAACCTGAAACGGACCATGAAGCACGTGGGAGCGACTGTCAGGTGGGCACACGTGAAAATCATGCGTATCGATTGGCTCAGTCCGAATCGTACTTCTTAACTCAGATGAAACTACTGCAACAAAAATAAGCTTGTGGTAGTTGATGAAGTACTGAGGAAAATAAGAACACACGTTCATGAAAAGAATAATAATTGACAGGATTTTTCATGAAAAGAATATGGAAAGAATGAAAATTTATGAGAAGAATAAAAATTGACACTTATCGTTGCATTGATAATGAAACTGCATGCACTGGAAGTAGCAGCATTTCGGCTAATCTGTGATAGTACTTTTCATTTGATAAAGGTTTATTCTGCTCAAAACTATTTGTGGAGAGAACATTTACAGGTGATTGTTGTTATTTGAGCCTAACTGAAATCATGTAGTTCATTTTTTCAACTAGGTAACAATTCTCATGATGACGTCATATTTGCAGACAAATGACGTGGATGCAGTTGTTCTGGTGGCTGGCGGTGCTCCTCTTCAAGGCGGGAATATCGATTGGTTGGGGATTGTGGCTGGTGCTGCTCACCATATTCAAGTTCGGATACTTCCTCACCACACCCGGAGAGAAGGAGGAGAGGGACGAACAGCATACTGTGCCACTCATAGCCGAGTGAGTTAACGACAGAGTTAGAATTGAAACGTTCTGCAGGCTTGTAGTTTGATCAACGGGGTGTTGAAAACTGCAATCTCAACTGAATCATGTTGAATGTTCCGTCGCCAGATGGTAATTACGTCTTCTAGATGCATTTTTGAAGAAGTGAAAACAAAAGACTACATTATAGGTACTATTCGAGTGAGAATCGAAAAGATTTCGAGAAATCTTTCACTCAGCCCAGAACTCAAGAATTCATCAAAAATAGTTTATGACGAGAAATATGATGTTTCAACAGATTGGACACAAATATGAGATGATATTCGTTAATTCCAGACCGCCGCCCATTTTCGCCCATCCCCCGATGCCCGATTTCCACGCGAGTCACGTGGGAGTGGACGCATTCGGACTGACGGCTGAGAACCTGCCACACGATAATTTGGCTCCGCCCACAACTGAGGAGGCGGGACCTAAACTGGACATGCCCAACGGAGATGTACCGCCAACCAAGGTTCCCACGCCACCACCCAGTGTCAAACCGAGGTGAGTGGAGCTAGAAAAATAGAGTTCAATGTTTTTACGAAGAATAACCCGGGTATTGGAACTTTGAAAGAATTCGTTTCACACTTATTTGCTTTTGCGAAGAGCAAAATATTATGTCGAGCATCTCGCAGGCCCGATTTTCTGTGCCCTAAACTGTCCTTAAAGAGTTTGAATGCATTCAGATCCCACTAAATTATGGAATCAACTACTTGTGGTATAGAACAGAGTGTAGTTTTGCCAACTATTTGACTCTCCGTTATTTCCAGTCTATACGAGTCAGTTGCCGTCGGTCAGCTGCCGCAGCTGCAGTCCGAGCCGGACTATTCGGCCGGACTCCTCTACGAACCAAAGATAGCCGAACAGAACATGGGAAGGAGCAAGGGATCTATCATGGTAGACATGAACTTCCTAACCTTTCCTCAATCGTAAAATGAAACAAAACAGAATTATCACACAAACGTAGTTGTGAGCTTGGCCTGATCATCTGTGTTTGTAGCTTGATCAAAGATCACACGACGTTTGAGTTGAAAAGTAAGATAGCTGATCCGAAAGTGCGAAGGATCAAGAGATCCATCATGGTATAGTTCGTTTCATCCACTTATAACCTTCTACAGTAATATTCTTAAACTTATAGTTCAAATTTTGGTATGTTGGCGTTTTTGGATTCTCTTCAAATGTTGGCAATGTCTTCTGCACCTTTCCTACTACAAACTCTGAAAGTTTGAAACTGAAATAATTAATTATTAATTTAAAAATGCCTCCTGAATATTTTACGGATCACTGTAGAAGGACATCGATTGGTGAAACAGAGTATAGACTATTATTCATTTTTCAGTATGCAAACAAAAATCACAAAAATACATCACACACTTTGTTGTGACCCTTCGTCTGAGCGCTGAATCGCTGTTTTTGTAGTTTGATCAAACAGTGTTTGAGTTAATCTTGGTAATCTCTGGTGTTTTCGTTTTGTACATTAAACTACAAATTAGTTTTTATCAACTTTTATCCCCAAGAGAAAGTTGCTACAGTTATTAATTTCTACATGTATTGATGTATTATTTCCAGAACATGTTGGCCCGTAACTTCAAGACCATTGAGAAGACGACTCTGTACCTGGCCTTCTTCATCAACGTTATTCTACTCTTCCATCGAGTGGACATTATTCACACGGAAACTGGTAGGAAAACACAGCCAGAATTCTTCTTCATTACGAAGTAAAGGTCATGTTTTCCTGAGTTCTGAGTCGTTCTTGTCATTGGGCTTTGAATCGGAAAAAAAGTTTTGAGTTTGGACATGTCGCATTATTCGCAAGCGCCACAATTAGCAACAATTTATACGAACAAGATAAAACGTGACTGTGTTTCATGTAAAGTTTGATTCTATATTCACAAAGTTAAACAAAAAATATAAATTTATGTTTTTTTTGCAGAAATAACAGACGGAGACGACGAGGACGAGAGTCCTGAGACGATCTATATAACCGGACTCCAACTGCCCTACATCGACTACGAAATCACGGGATGGGTACTCGCACAGGTGAGAAATGACATTTATTGCGATATGAATTCACACGAAATTTTGATACAATCACTAGTTTACTTTATTGCTCACTCAACAGTCACACAGGGTTTGAAAAGTAGTGAGTACTTTTGAATAACTGCATAATTGTTATGTTTTTCGTCAAAATTCTGCGCTCAAATTGAAATGATCAAGCACATTATGGTATCAATCTGAACCCAATCAATGAGTTGACCGTTGTGAATGTCTTCGCAGAAAACTAATTGTTGTCAGAAAAGATTAACAATCAAACCATGAAGTAATATTATGTGTTACTCTATAATATCCCGTCATTTTTTAAGGTCCTCTACTGGATCAGTGTGGTGCATCTGTCTTCCTCCTTCGCCCTACTCGTCTCGTTCTACCAGCTGAAGGTTGGTGACAGCGCCCAAATTGTTCAGGGTGGTCCGTAGGACACTAAATGTACTCTTAAAACAACAACTAGCACTTGACTAAAAAAAACCTAGTACGAGAAAATACTGGCATTTACCAAAAACTATATTTCTGATTTGAGTACTAAGTTGAGGTGCCAAAAAGCAAAGTTTCGTGTTAAGTGTTATGAGTTCCTAAATCTAGTGTGCTTTTAGTCTATCTATCTAGAGTGCTTAGTGACTTTTCACATGGTAGCATCGGGCAACTAGAGATTTTCTCAAAGGTTTTGGTTAGTTCAATGCTGAGATTAGAAAAGATTATATGGGAGTCCTACCGCCAGACATTCAATATACAGCAGTGATACATTCGAACTACGTCAATGCTGTATATGACGAATTGTTTATGAACTTTTCGTCTCCAGATCCCGCTGATCACCTTCAAACGAGAGAAGGAGGTGGCTCGACGGTTGATGTTCGATGGATGTTGGATAACGGAGGAGGACAATGAAGAAAGAGGAGTAGTCGACACACTTATGTGGTAAGTGGGAAGGAATGAACAGTAGTTTGATGGAAATTGTAGCTGGATCTACATTTCTCACAGAGGGTTGTGTGTTTAAAGTAGGACGATAATGTGGACCAATCCCGTGACAACGGTCCTTTAAACTGCAATTGAAAAATGTATTGCAGTTTAAAGGACTGAACCTTTGCGATTGGACCACGTAATCGTCCTTCTTTAACTAGAATAATTGTTCTTCCTTCTCCTTTTCCGAGAGTTCTCTTGCTCTGAGAAATGCGACTCGCTGAACTGGCCGACCGTTGCGTCCAGACTTGGTTGTTTGTCAATAAAAACGTTTATCGAATTCTCCGGAGTCGACGTTGAGTTCAAACCAATACTTCTCTGCAGGTACCTGGATCGAATTGTGATCAGCTCCAAGTCGTTCCCCATGATGTACTGGGACAAATTCGTCCGTCGCAAGACTCGTCAAAAGTTCAAGGACCAGGTGAGTCGTATATTAACTGTACATCGATGGAAATCTTTTTTGTTCGTTTGTACACGAAATATTGAAGTTAATTGCACACTAATGCCGGAACAGCTCGCACGTTTCCTATTGTCAGTGTTAGAGAAGTGTCTACATAAATCACCTAAAGACTATCACAAGAGTTTTTTCTGAGAATGATTAATTTGAATTTCATATTCGAGATTTATTTCGCAGTAATTCACTATCAGAGACAATTTTATCTCCATTCCAGGTGGATGAGGAGACGATGAGTTCAATTCTGGGAGAAGAAAAGTCCTCGGGAGACAGCAGCTATGACTACAGGTTTCTATCATTTTCCGTGTTCGAATAACTAGGAGCATTTATAAACACCAAATACAGGTTAAAGTTCAAACCAAAACTCCACATAAAGGTGTTTGCGTAGTTTGCTTCGAATAGCGTCTAAATCTCACCGTGTTTCAACTACAAGCGCAGAAGCAAGAAGTCACATAATCGTGCTCGAACAAATATACTACATAAACATGTATTCTTCATAGATGGCTGAATGTTTTAATATTATTTTCCGTCTCAGATATTCGTGTTGGTTGTGGATTGGTGTCATTCTGACCAATGGACAGTTCCTCTATCGAGTCGGATATCTGCTCTGCTCGGCCTGCGGTAGGTTTTTTTTTTTCATTTTCTTATGTTTTATAACTAGGAATTAGTACAAAAACGGTTTCTTGTTTGGAGCTTTCGCTACACAGCAATCGCTTTGAAAAACACATCTTTGAATATCAAACAATATAAATAGTGAAACCGTTTAATTTCCCCGTTTCCTTCTTTCTAGATGATCATACAATTGTCAACTTCAGAGCAAAAACTAAGAATAACAATCTCAGTTTCGTAAATCAAAATTTAACTGATGCGATATTGATTTATTGCAGGTGTCTTTATTTCCCCCTTCTTCTATGCCTTCCATCTTATCGATGTCGTGCTCTCATTCCCTATGTTGAAGGCTATTCTACAGTCTGTCACGCATAACTTGCAACAGGTACAGTATATCACGCATTTCGGAGAAAAACAAACACGTTACTGTAGATTTAGTGTGTACTGTTTGTGCCTAAACTTCGTAAAACAGATATAAAAGTGACAGTTTGCTGACGAAGACTAAATTTAACGAAAACAAGTTGTATGCAATAGTACGAACTGTTTGGAAAACTGATTCAAACGTTATTGGCTGAAACTCCCAAGTTTCTACAGTATAACATCACGATAGTTTGGTTAAGACTGAGTTCGAATCATATTTAATGCTTAGTTTCAGAGAAGGCTGGTCAAAACAGTCGTTCTGTTGGTGTTTGTAGTTCACTTTTGTAGTTTGGTTCTATTTAAAATGGTGCACAACTTCTCTTGTGTTTTCTGACAATACTACAACTGACTCTCACATTTCCAGTTGATCCTCACCATCATGATGACCCTGGTGGTGGTGTATCTGTACACTGTCATCGCCTTCAACTTCTTCCGGAAGTTCTACGTCCAAGAGGCGGAGGAGGGAGAGGAACCCGACAGAAAGTGTCACAACATGCTCACGGTGGGTCACGCTCTAGTCACGTGAGCAGAGGTCACGTGGGAATACGTTATTCATGTCGCGTGATAACGAAACAAACCAAACAGAAAATAATACTGGAAAAAAACAGACTCTAGATCGCTACAGTGTTTTATCTAACGTTTCTACCATCTTGAAGTATTGTAGTTCGGTCTCTTACCATCAGTCGATAACCCTCCAGTGTTTCATCTAACGTTCTACGGTTGTTTTAGTATTGTAGTTTTCTACTGTTTCGAGTTTCTTCGATGAAACATCGTAGTTTCATCTTCTAATCAATACTTAGAAATATGACTTAATACCTTTCCAGTGTTTCATCTACCATTTCTACGCGGGAGTGCGTGCGGGTGGTGGCATCGGAGACGAGTTGGAGTCCCCCTACGGAGACGAATTGGAATATCCCAGGATGTTCTACGATATCTCCTTCTTCTTCTTCGTTATCGTCATTCTGCTGGCTATCATGCAGGGTGAGTTAGTTATAGATACAGACTAGGTATAGTTTGTTTCATTCCCACTGAGACCCATTGGCATCGTGCCATGACTCTCGGATGTCTTTTTCTTATAGAAAAAAAGAGTATTCTGGGAACATTTTTTGTTGACGTGTTCTTATGAAACTGAAGAACCGCTGATAGAGATAAGCATTTGTTTAACAAACTACAAAGGAAAGAAAAATTGACTAGAATATTCTTTGGCACGCTGCCAAGCCCCAGCGGGAATGACCGCGACTATAATGTGCATGGAATTGGGAGTATAGTCTCTTTCACGTAGTTTCCACCTGCTACCGTATTTCGAGAGGTGATGGATAGGTCAAACTAGTGATTGTTTCGAAATTATGTTGAAAAAGAAGACATTTCCAATCTCTTTTCGGCCTGTTTCAGGCGGTTGAATGGAAATATGTGAAGGTAGCTTCACCCCTATTTCAGCTTCAGTAAGATTATCATGACCTCAAAACAAAGCAAACAACGAACGTTTTGTAAAAACTACTGTTGCAGGTTTGATCATCGACGCGTTCGGAGAACTGCGTGACCAGCAGGAATCCGCGACGGAGAAGCTAGAATCCTCGTGCTTCGTGTGCGACATCGGCAAAGAAACCTTTGATCGGATGCCCAGAGGGTTCGAGATCCACACCACCAAGGAACACAACTTCGCCAACTATCTGTCAGTTCACCGAACGAGTGTCCAGTCCGGCAAAGTCATTTTCAGACATAAGTTGACACGGAATTGTCGGTCGCGAAAAAAAACTCGAAACTTCCGGCTTTCCCGAATTTCCGACTATCAAGCTATCAAACTTTTGAACTTAACTATTAAAATCCAGTCTTCTCAATTTTTTTCATCTGTAAAACGTTAATTGTGATCACTTTCAGGTTTTTCCTTCAACATTTGGTGAACAAGGACGAAACGGAGTACACCGGACAGGAAACCTTCGTCAGGGAAAAATACGACAACAGGTGATCTTCGAGCACTATTTTCAAGAATATTCACCCAATATTTACAATTCCAACTAGTTTTGAACATCAAACAAACTTTATTGTATTCTATCTGCATCCAGCCAAAACAACATAATACACTCAGCACTCAGTGAAGTCCGGGCCCAGAACTTCGTATATTACTTAGACTGTACCAGTAAAATTAACATAACTATGTATTCTAATAGTACATTTCTTATTTACACCTTTTCCACACTCATCCTATTTCAGAGACTGGGATTACTTCCCTGTGGGTGAATGTTTCGTCAAGCAGTACGAAGATCAATTGCTACAAGCATAATCGATTGATTATCGATTTTTATCTGACCCCGAAATTGTATTGATCATTTCTCATCCCGATCTTGTCTAGTCATTTAGGTTGTAGCTATGTTAATTACTATTTTTCAATTCTCCCATTTGCTCAACACACGTGTGTGCATAATATAGCTGTCGAAGCGTGAAGAACGTGACGAACTTTCACGTGAACGTGTACTTATCGCATTATTCTCACGTGAAATCTCGTCCTTTTCACGTTTTGGCCATAGTTGCGCGCCATTTTGGCTAGAAGTTATCGAATTTCAATCAATATTCACAGTAATACTCACGATGAAAGTGCCTTGAAGTGTTTCGAGTTTTTCTTTGTTCGAATAAATTATTGAATTCTCAACATTTTTCACTTGGTACTGGAACATTCAGAAGCAGTTCAAAATTTCGTGAATTGCTGCATAAACATCTCTCTGTAGTTCGACGTTTTGACAGCAAACCAAATTTATGTGAAAAATAATGGTTCATTTCGTACATAAATACAAAAACATATTACTCGTATTTTATGATAAAAGTCGATATTGCAAATACAACCTGTTTAAAACTCGGTCAATTGGTACAACAGATCACAGTTTTTTAAAGAAAGGTCGAGAACAAAAAATCATCGCTATACTGCACTCAAGTGGTATTACATACACGAACATTGTTAATGAGAGCAGAACGAGCAGTAATAACAACAATCTTCGATAAGAATTCAATTAGACGTCTAGAAATTTCTATCCACTAACAAACGTTCACTCTAAAAATTACGCTTCAATTTTTTATGGCTTCAGTCGTTCATAAGTTGGTTCCATTTACAACCTGTGCTACTATATGTGCACTCACATCAAACGTGCGAATATTCTCATAAATTAAAGAAGGACGATTATGTGGTCCAATCGCAGCGGTTCAGTCCTTTAAACTGCAATACATTTTTCAATTGCAGATTAAAGGACCGTCGACACGAGATTGGTCCACATAATCGTCCTTCTTCAAATATGAGCTTAGTTACTATCTAATTTCTATGTTTTCTCCCCATTTTTATACGGAATTCCCAATATCGATCGTTTTTCGTGGCGGGGAATCCATGACTGAGGCGACGTTCTTGAGAAGAGAGGAGAAGACCGCTCGAAGGAGGACTTGGAGGAGGAAGAGAGAGGCGAAGAGGAAGGGGAGAAGCAGGAGCAGCGGGAGGAGGGAGGGGAGCACTGGGAACAATGGGATTATCAATTATTCACGTGAAACACACGTGAAATGGTCACCTGAAACTCACGTACGTGGCCTAATGAAGTGCACAATTTGTGTGTTTCTTCACGCGTCACTCGACGCGACTAGTCGTTTCCTATCTGGTAAGGGAAAAAGAGAAGTAGGGAGATGAAAGAACAGCACGGGAAGGAAGGAATACATTAGTAGAATATTATGCAAAATTTATTGTAGTATAATATTTATTATGTAAACTGCGAGATAACTATCAAGAAGAAATTTGAATTTGAACTTCGAAAGAAATTTGAGCTTCCGCGAAGCAAAAGCATCTTGATAGTTATCGAGCAGTTTATATAATGTGCAGAATACGTGCAACTTGAAATGTGAGGAACGTTTCTAGGTTCTAGTAGGTTCATCAAAGTTTTTCACTTGAAGTTCATACTAGAATGAACTAGATGTCCTTTACATCTTTACTTCCTTTCTCTACTTGCATGTTATTACTGACGCACCTCATAACATGTTTAGTTCTCTTTTTAATTTTATTTTGTCCCGTTTTATCAAATGTTATCAATAGATCGCAACTTGGCTTTCAATAAATAGCTTCACAAGCACATTCTCTACTCTCATGCATGCATAAATGTTTTGGTTTCATTTGAAAGCATAGGACTTTTCAGAATAGAAACATGTGTAGTGTGTACTTAAGCACAACAAAAACAAATTTTGTTATAAGAAAAATACTTCATCATCTATAAATAACAGTTATACTTTTGTTTGGTTATTATAAGCAGAGTAGAAAGTAACACGTAAAGATATGAACGGAAAAAAACTCACATGAAAATACGGTGTACAACATTCCGGCAAACTTGTGAAAAGTACAGCACTTGAAGCTATTCTGCAAAGAAATCCAAGTTCATATTACATTATGATTAATTTATAATACTTCCGAGATAATGTGGCGTATATATTGTGCTTGGAAATTTGTACTTTCAAAACTTATGTATATTTATTTTCAGTTGTGAATAGCGAATAGATCTCGAAATGCACTCAACAATGGAATGACTGTTGTTCACTTCATATTGTCGTTCCTTCATTTCCTTCTTCTTAGAGTGTTTTGCATAGCTAGTGTATGACCTGGATACTTGAAAAAATTGTAAAAAAGCCTTCTTTGCCTCTTTCTCTGTTTCAGAACAAAGTATGATTTTCAAATACGAAAAATAAAACGCTTTGTATGGTCAAATGAACATTTTGTTCTGAAATGGAAAAATAATACTACTTTTGCGAATTCCTTTACAGGGTCAGGTCTTATATGTAAAATAGACAGAAACTCACTGCAAGTTCAGTTGCACTCTGTTGGCGACAAATTGAATTAGAAGAGGGAGAAAAACAGCCAAATCTGAAAAGTCGGACGTTTGGAAGATGTTATAATAATAAAGATATGATTATTTATAACATTGATCATAACAATAATAGTAATAATGATAATAGAGATAATCATGTTTGTGATAACGCTGCATGTATTACATGGTGCAGTAATGCACACGTAACGAAAAATTGGCAAATCCGTCTGGGGGTGTTATTCTAATATTCCACGTTCACTTACTTAACTTTGGGTGCGTTATGTTCTTATTATCACTTTTTTGCTGAATCAAGTACAAATAGAGTCTGAGAGGTTTTTTTTTTGAAAAATAAAAGCTAAACTAAACCTTTATACTGCTGGTCAAAGGTCAATGAAAACGTATCGACCACAGCCGAATTGTGCGTGTGATCATAAAGTGGAAACATGGGTTTAATTAGTTAAATAATATATCATTGAAACAAATTCAGGTACGGTGGATTTCAGAATCTACAACTTTAGGGGCTTCAAACCTGTTAAATTTGTTTGCTACTGGCTGATGTGCTAACACTTTGCACTTGACCAGTCCGGTTAAGTTTAGTATGTGGTCATGAAATAAGCAAATTTTTGTTGTAGTTTGAACTCTGTAGACGCCATAGTTTTCAAATTTAGATCAAACTCAACGGGATCAAACTACAAACACAGCGGAATACGTATGCTAGAAGATCCCAGCCCCTTCATCCCATCCTGCGTCTCCTCAGACACACGCTATTTCTCTGCTCTCACATGCCGCTGGGATGTTAGAGACAAGAATAAGTGAGGCAGAGAGAGAGACGCAGGATGGGATGGAGGTGTCGGGATATTCTAGCATACGTACTCGGGATACGGCAAAATGCACCTAAATTGAAGGCTTGATTTGAATAAATCGAACTCCGTAGCACAAATGCCACGTTTCTCTCCTATTGGTGAAATGCACTTGATTATGAGGAGAATGGGAACAAAGGTGTGGGAAACTCACATAATTTTCTTAAAGTAAATTAATAGAAGGGAACAGTAGATATCAGGTATACTAGAAAATATTCAAACGTGTACTATTAGTCAATTGCACACTCACGTGAAACATGTTAAACACAGCAGAACTCAGAAACGTGCAATGACAAAGTGCACGATTTCTTATTAGAATGCTAACTTTACGTGACTATTTCATTTAGTTCTAGTATATTATCTGAACTTTTTGAATAATACATAATTTTATTCTTATCTAACAATTCAAGAAGACGTTATCGAGAGCAACACTGGGTGCAACGCAGATGGTGTTTACTAAGGAACGAGAGAAAGAGAGAGAGGGGGGGAGAGATAGAGAAAGAGAGATAGATAGAAAAAGAGGAAGAAAGAAAATAAAGGTGAGAGACAGTAGAGAGATAGAGATAGATAGAGATAATGAGGAGGAGAGGGGGAGTAGAAAGCGAGATAAAGGTAAGTAAAGATAGATGGAGAGAATGAGAAAGAGCGGGAGGGAGAGAAAGAGAATGAAAAGGAAAGAGGGGGAGAGAGAAAAAATATTGATAGAGATATAGACAGAGACAGATAAAGAAAGACCAATTCCACTTCATGTTTCCGAAGTGGATTTCGAGTGTATTCTCGAGATTCAATGAAAAGATAACCATCCCGAAAATGAGGCCGAATCGATGTTTTGGAAAGGAAACATCGCAAATTTGCTTAGTTAGATTAATGAAACATTTTACCCTAAATATATGCAGAAATAGTTTAGTAAAGTAGTAGTTATTGAAAATCTGTTTCATAATGGATAAGTTGGTTTGTTTCGAATATATTTCTAGTTTTGAGGTGACTTTTCCAATGTTTGACAATTTCAAACTCACCTCGAACAAAATCAAGACAACCGCACTGTTCTTTGAACGAACCGAAATCGCGCGTGGAAACTTCACGCAAACTTTCACGAAATTTCAGGAAAAGTTTTCCTGGCACCACGGCGTATTCCTGGAAATTTTCTCTCATGTCCTCCTTAAACGTATTCTTGAACATGACATGTCCATAAAACTTCAGGAGAGAATGTAGAGAACTCTGCCTAGCTTTCAAATTCAGCATCAGGAAGAGAAGTGTGTGACTAAGCGGTACTTCTGTGAACTATACTACTAGTAAAATGAATAGTCACGTAAAATTAGCGTTCTAATGAGAAATCATGCACTTTGTTATGGCACGTTTCTTAGTTCTGCTGTGTTCAACATGATTCACGTGACTGTGCATGTGACTAACAGTATATGTACTGAGCGCCAAATTCATAAATTGCTGTCTCTCGCCGGACAGGAACCTGCGAGCAAAAGTTTTTCAGCAGGACGCGAACCTCTTCGCTAAAAAAGTACATAACCACTAATAATTGGAATTGAAGAAATGTGCGTGTACACAGCGGAAAGTGAAATATACAGTACTCTTCCGCCTTTTAGTTGTCGACGACTATAGGTTTGTTTTAGGCAACAAAGACCGGATTGGTGCATTCAGCGCCGTTCTGCTCTGTTTGGTTTGATCTTCGATGATCCCCTCTCCGTTCCAGTCTTGAACGGAAAATTAGAACCAAACGCAAGAGATCAAACTACAAACACAGCGGACAAAATCGACAGAAGACAAACATAGATGTTTCTGGCTGGTTATAAGTTGGGTTGACCGGAAGTGCCGAAACTGTCAAAGGAGCAACATGTGAAGAATAGTAGATATTGACAGATAAGAATAGAACTGTATTGTGGATAAGGAGTGAACGAGTTGATCTACATCCACATCTTAAAACATATCAGAACGGGGACGTGGAGGGATCAAAGTACAAACACAGCAGAAAAAATGAACGAATGTTTCTGGTCGGTTATAAGTTGGGTTGGACCGAAAAAAGTGCGAAGACTGCGCCAAATCTAATCTTGTCATTGTTTGCTTACACTATTTGCTCAGTAGGTAACGGCACTCGTCGCGGTGTCGCGCGCGGCGTCGCAGAACCAACAAAGTATATACTACAAGTAAAGTGAATATTCACGTGAGGTTGGCATTATAATGAAGAATTGTGCAATCTGCCATTGCACGTTTCTGAGTTCTGCTGTGTTTAACATGTTTTACGTGACTGTGCTTGACTCACAGTATACCGCCACCCTACTAATCACTAATTAAGTCGAAAATGACTCCTAAACGAAATTGGTGGGAAATTTGCTTGTTCGCCCAAAACCGTCGTAGAACCAAGGGGTGTATAATCTGTTCCATTCGCAAGTAAAACCTCATATTATGGTTATTCATGATTAGGTTATTCATTTGGAAGAAATATATTAGTATCACTGGAACTTTTTAAAAGACATAATTAAATTAATGTTCTCACTAGTTGTGCTGAAAACCGTCTCGAATAAGGGTCGGAACGACTTTGAAAACATCTTGTACGCAGAACAATAATTTAACTCACAGACTCATAGTTCATAGTAGGAGTTTCGAACCTCCCACCACTTTCCAAGCATCTGTAGACTTGCTAATTTTGTCTACCTTCACTCAAAAACGTCAACTTAGCTTTGGTTTATAGTGTTTACTGTGAGAATTGACCGTAAAACAACACGTTATTGTTAAAATTCGTTTATTGACCCAGTTACAACACGTTTTTGAATACACAAACAATTTGTACACCTTACAGACAATCTACAATACGAAACTAAATTTACATAATAATAAGAGCGGGAAAATATTGAACTTTCTTTATTATCAAAAAACAGTGGGTAATATTCTAACAGAGAAAAAAAACGTTAGATTGAGAAAATAGCGATAAAGTTGAAGTTACAATTCACAGGAATCCAATAAAACTTGAAAATCACATTCGAAACCATTATGTGTAACTGCATTGCGTATTACCCGTTTACACTAAAGAGAAACAAAAAAGATCAATAGGGAAAATGGGCTGTTTCTCAAAAATCGTGCGAAAACGTATTACTAATAATTACAACTTTCAACCACTACACGTAGGCCTAGGCTACAGTACATACATCATTTTGAATATTGAGACCACAAAACAATACTTATCATACAAAAAACAAAAGTTTTCATTACAACCAATCACGTGGTAGAGATGTCTCTCTGCGTCTCTCAATGTACCTTGTCTGTACGCTATCCCTCACCGTAGAAACAAAAAAAGGCAAAGTAGACTCCCGTAAGTCTTAACAAACAGGTAAGTTCTTGTTTAAAGTGAGACAAGCACGTTTCTAATACACGTGCATGAGTTGTGATGTTTTAGTCTGTTTCACGAAACAATAGCCCTCTACAGTAAGATAATAAAACTTTCAAGTGAATTTATCATATCTTGTAGATGTTGTATATAGTTTGAACTGTGTGATTTAGTTTTCCACTTTGGGTACTACAAGCATACAAAACAGTGAATCTTAAATTTTGTTTGTTGATTAGATAAATGCGTTTGAATTTTTGAAAGATTACTGTAGAAAGTCATCGATTGGTGAAACGAACTATATCTATTTGGTTATCAGTAATCGAGTTTCCGTACACATCACATGTCTTGACGTATCACCTAACTCGGTGTTATCTACACGTGTGATTGGGTGTGATTGAAACTGTATAAAACAAAATACAAACACAATAAAAGAAGGAGATCATAGTTGATCTACCCGTTCCGTCTCCGAAAGGGGGCTGGGACAGTCTCGCAACAACACGTCGTCAGTCGCGAGGGGGGTGTAGTCACGGTTGCTGAAATACAAATAAACTGAGTTTTCTAAAATTAAGAAGTTACACAAAAGCATTTTCCTTATAATTTTGTTGTTACCCTCATAGTTCAAGTACCTAACATTATCTGCTCTCTCACCAAACACTTACACATCGAACTAAAATTGGATATTACGAGGTAAAAAAAATCTGTTTACTATTGACCTGAAGGCCGAACATAATGATAAGTTGATGGATCAAACCGTCAAACCGAACCAACCGTATTTTGTTGCTATTCTTGCGTTGCATTGGAATTTGCGAGAAATTGAAGGTGCTCGGACTCGCCTTTTTCGTCATGTATCTGAAATTCAAGTAATTATAGAAAAAAAAAGTTTTTTTGCTATTTTGAATAAGTTTTGAAACATTTTTGCAGGAATTAGAGAACATTTTGATTTATGATCCATATATTTTTCTATTCAACTCACGCATAGATATTGGTAGGCAGAACGACCGTCCAGAAGGTCTGTCTATATCTCGACGACATGACGCAATACAGAATGAAATTCACGGAGGAATTCAAGAGGGAAAGAAGATCCAGAATGTCTCCCAGGTAGAAGTACAGATACCTGAAACACACTGACGTAACTCTCGACACAGTAAGAAATACGGCCTGACTTCTACTTCTTACGTAGACGCTTAACGCCAGCGTTAAACGTCTATATAAACAGTATGAATGTGGCTTGAGAGATAAAATAGTTCAACAGTCAACTTCAACATACAAATCATTTATATCATGTGAAATTCAGAAAATCCAATTTTTGACGTAAAAAATTAGGAAAGTTTCTAGTGTTTTTGCTAGTCTGGAAATCTTGAAAGGTTTTCGAAAACATCTAAAACTTTTCGAAAACCTTTCAAAATTGAATATTCCTATGTCTACTCTGATAGAACCTAGAAGAATTATTTCAATCGACCGCGCTCGATGAACTGGTATTACAGTGAACTATCGTCGTTACTTTGGGAGTCATTGAAGTTAGTTCGTACATAGCGAAATACTCTGTCATTACAAGTACACCCACAGTATTCTCAGTGTTTTTACGAGACAGCGACTATGCGACACAGAAGAACTTTCGAACAAACCTGTGCACATCGGTAGTGTAGATGGCGCACAGAATGGATATGATGCCCTGCGGCAACTCGGTTATTAAAAATACGACCAGAATTACGACCAGCATAAAAGTCGTTCGGTCGGGAGTGGTTAGTTTCCTGGAAGAAAATGATTTACTTAATTAATTAAGTTGTAATTCTTTACTGTCTTAAGAACACGTTTTTCGAGCAGGATTCGATCTTGTGCGTTTTTCACAAAAACTATCAGCACAGCGAAAGTGAAAAACACAGTACTCGTGAAGTATAGACCGGCGAGCGAGTAAACCTTATTTCTAGCGAAAAGTAGATTGGTCCCAAAGAAAGATGAATTGTCCGTAATGGGCCAGAGTTTTAAACAAAATATGAACTTTTCTTTGTTTTTTAAACTGAGTTTTCAAACTTACTTTTTGCTCGACTTTGTGTCGGTCGAGTTGTTCGAACTGACGTTGGTCAGTTTTCTGCGATGTCGCTCCGCGTCGCGAATTTTCATGACGAGACCATAGGAGAGAATCATCAGAAGAATGCACGGGACCACCTGGAGAAGAAAGATTTTTTAATTTTTTAAGTAATTTAATGTATTTACAAACACTTAGATTCACTTTTTAAGGCGTTTAACATCTAATTTAACTTATCTTTCAAAAAGTAAACTGGTAGTCACGTGACGGTCACGTGAAAATTCTAACAACAATAATTTCGCAACTAGTTTCGCACCTTGAAAGCAATCCCAATCATCCAGATGTTCCATTTGAAAATCCGACAATTGTTCTTGACGGCAGAGTAGCTGGGCTGGAAAAACCGAGGTAGATCGAGGCAAAAATCAAAAAAAAAAGTTGTGCCTCACACGGAGTTCAAACCTGGCCCATCAGTGTTATAGTCGCAGAGGCACCACTGTATAGTTCGTTTCACCAAGCAATGTCCTTCTACAGTAATCTGTAAAATATTCAGGAGGCTTTTTCTAATGAATAAATTATTATTTTGGTTTCAAACTTTCAGAGTTTGTAGAAGTAAAGGTAGAAAACACAATAGCAAAATTTTAAGTCATTCTAAAAACATCAAACTACCTAACGCAAACCTGGAAGTTTGCACAGATTACTGTAGAGGGTTATAAACACGTGAAACAGACTAGTACTAAACAGCTGGTCGAATGGATAGTTAAATTCTCGCGTTCTACATGACAACCCCACTCTAATCTAGCCTGACAGCGTTTACCGTAGCATATAGAATGCACAGTTTACTAGCTCCTTTCGTATGGCAATATAGGATTTGATCAAGGGAAGTACTGTACATCCACCACTAATTCGCTATTCTTGTAGTTTGATCATGCCTCATTTCAGTGGCAATTCAGAATATATCATGTGTCCGCAATTCAAACTACAACACAAATATTGTCCCTACCTCAGGATCTCAATTAATTTATTCATTTGCTATTTATTTTCATTATATTTTTATATATATATTGGTTTATTAATCATTTTAAACAGCCTCAGATGGGATAGGTAACGCTCAGGGTGCATAGCAAACGAGGAATTCATAAAATGCTATCTTCATTGGCTGTTTACACGCAACTCAAACTAGAGATTGAGAAGCGGCGTCCCGCGCTGCGCCGTATCTAGTACGGGTTGCACCGAAAGTGAAAAGGGGCGTGGCACTTCTATTCGAACAGCTGATTCCCAGAAATACGCTCACAATGCATTGAAGCTAGTCTTTTTCATTTCTATTATGATTCCTACAGTATAGATTCGAACTTGATATAATTTGACTATTTCTGATATGATCATTGAAATTTGATATAGTTACGTAGTCTATACGCATTGTAAACTTTGTATTCCAACTGTAGGAGTCTCCGTAGGGATGAAACAGACTATACTATCTTGATCTTGGACATCAACCATGAACGATTGATATATATGAAAACAGTTTTTTTCTTCCCTTTTTTTAGATAATCTTTGTATGTAAACCCACCCGTTTTTCTAGTACAAAAGGTGGTTTTCACCGTTAAATTTTACGGTAACCTAAATTTAGTTTTAGGTTACCTACCAGTTTACTGTGGGGTAACCTGAAAGGGTTACTAAAAACCGGTTAGGTCAGAAAAAACCCGGTTATATAAAGAATTGGCCCCAAGCATAAACAATTGATATATATGAACACATCAGGATATGCAGTACTCTACCTTCTTCCATTTGGCAATGACTATATTTTGAAACCGGTGAACTCTACATGTAATCGGGTTTTTTAGTAACCTACCCGGTTTTTGCTAATCCCTTTTTAGGTTACCTTAGTGTTGGTAACCTGAAAAATGTCGTTTTCACCGTTAAATTTTCACGATAACCGAAATTAAGTTCCAGGTTACCTAGAGGTCACCTGTTAGGTAACCTAAAAAGGGTTACCAAAAACCGGTTAGGTTACCAAAAAACCCGGTTAGATGAAGAATTGTAGTTTGATACGAACCATGAAAGTGTACAGTTGACTGGTGTAGTTGGCCGGATAGCCGGGGGCACATCTCCTGGGGGGAATCCAGAAGGTTCCGTTCAGTTTCACTATTTCGTGTACGAATACATTGGGACAGCAGAGGATGAAGACTGTCACGTAGATCACGAGACACAGTTTCCACGCAAAATTGGGACGCTGCCAGGAACTGGAATGGGAATTGATAAGATTGTTTAGTCAATTCGACGATGACGGAGTTGACATAGATCATAGAGACGCAGGTTATATGCTTAATCGCAACCCACAGCTTGTTTCCAAATCGTAGCGTTCTGATTCATGTGGACTGATACTGTTTGTGAAATGTTATAACTATCTTTTAAAGTTTACCAGCGAATTCGTTATCTAGAAACCATCAAATCTCAAAAATATCCTGCTCAGATGTGATAATTGTCATTCCACTGAGCAGTAAGTGTGGTATACAGTAATCTCATCGCATTCATTTGTCTTTGACTATACTTGTTGAGTCTGGCGACCCTCAAAGTCTTCCTCCTAATGAATGCCACAACCCACATGTCAAATATGGATAAACAAGGTATATGCACAGCAAAACCCGGCTCTACAGTAATCTACCCTGTTCAATTCGCCACTCTGAGTGTCGTTCTCCTTATGAATGTGCAGTCGAGCACCGCAAAAACTTAGTTCTACAGTAAACCATCCTCATTCGTTCGTCTTTGTCTATACCTGTTCAGTCTGGCAACGCGTAGTGTCATCCTCCTAATGAAAGCCATGGCCACCGCCAGCCATAGAGAGGTGGTGTGGAGGGTGATGCTCAACACCACGTGCCACAGCAGAAACTGCATCCAACCATGGGTGAAGGTCGGAGAACTGGAAAGCAGTCATGTTTTATCGATGTGTTTATTATTGGATTACTGGAGTTGCTGAAAACATACCATAGTTTTTTTTTTCCATTTTCGTCGGAATTGTGTGAAAATCAGCTTGCTATACACACTGTATGGTGTCCAATTTCTCTAAGCATATTTTCTCTTAGTTACCCAGACAGAAACCAATCCACAGCGAAATACTTGAGAACAGTACTCTTCGCCGCGAGCACTGACCATGACTTGTCTCTTCTGAGTACGAAATGTACAATGTAGATCAAATACGAGGCCATGGTGCCGATGTCGCACACCGCCACCGCCGTCAGAATACAGTTCACCGCCGAGTTACGCATCGTCGGGCTGGAAGTAGACTACGTGAATCGTGGAACGCGACGTAATGTTCATATTTCATCACATACTTCTGAGCAACGTCTTACAAAATTAAAAATCTAATAACAATAAGCAAAATTCCAGAAGTTGTCCCTTTGGCACTAAATAACTAGATTGTGTGAATGCATAGTTTTAATGTACATAGAACGTTTTTTAGATACATCATTCGTCACAGATTTCACGAGACAACACTTTGAAAGAAGGTATTGTCTATTGTTCTTCATTTTTATGAAACTAGAAATATGTCCTACCGCGAAAGTACAATGACGTGGACCAGATTGGTGAGAATACCAAACACGCAGAGACCCACACAGACGACTCCATGGATGGGACCGTAGAAACTGGAAAATACCGGTAGAATTACTAGTGAAAATACCGGCAGAGCTACTGGTAAACGTCCTGGTAAGTTGTCCAGCTTTCAAGAATCAGGTCCGAAATTCTGAGTGAAAGTTGGTACATTTCGAACTGTTTTAAACCTTCATCTCACTTCTCTTACTTCTCAAAAGTTTCACTTTTTTATGAAAGTTTATTATTCATAGAAAACTCTAAATATTTGTCAGCAGACCGGGACTCCAATAGTTCTATCTATTACCCCACCTCGATATCAATTCATGCGTAATCTTTCCCTAAGCCTAAGTACGAAACATGCAAACACGTTAAACGTTAAACATTCATTAATATGATTCATATAAGAAAAGTGCATGTTCAGACATTAGTAGACGTTCAGATTAAATACATAATTCGTAATTTGTGAGAATTCTAGAGATTTATTAGCAATTAACCACTGCTTTTTAGTAAAGTCTGGAAAAAATAACCCTTATTATCAGAGAAAACTTCCGCCGAACCAGATTGCAAACGAAGGATTCAATAAGAAAAATGAATATTATACTGAACTAAACGTTCATTTTGAAATGTGTTCAGGTTTTAGGTCGCTCCCGGTTTTCGTCACTTTTGCAAAAATAGAGATTTGAAAGGAATGAAGCTTGTGATGGGGATGTAACCAAAAGTGTGGTTTCGAGTTATTATAAAGTTATAAACTTCCCGTTTTGAATGTAGTAGACATGTATTGGACAAAAAGTAAAGATCAATGTGTATTTGAACATTAGGAGTTTAAGGGGTTTATTCATGCCTTCCCCATCTATTTTCAACCGACTTTTTGTGACCGAAACATTGCATTCTTGGAATGGTGTTTGACTTCCTCGTATTCGCTGCATACAAATTAGTAATCGACACACGAATTTGCATTTCTCTGAGTTGACGTCAGACTTGTTGTTTGGTCTTCTTTGACCAACTCAAAGCACAGCAGAAATTTGAGGCACCGTATTGTGGTTTTGGACTACTTTCAGCTAGTTGGCCGACACTTTTTCAACAGGCTGCCGTGAGAGAGAGTGTTCAGGTCAGATGGACGCAGAATTTCTGTGACCGTCTGCGTCTCATCGACCTTCACGCTCTCTCTCAACTTGGTAGCCCGCGAAACCTTTCTGAATGAAAATACGCTCACCTTCGAAAGTTCTCCAGGTTGTCCAGAAAATGTTTGGTCGAGTTGTTGCTCAAATCGAAGAGAATTGGATCTTCTGGGCACTCCATCACGTCGCGATGCTCATTTCACTACTGAAAAGATGTAAGTTAGGTTAAAGGTCTATGGAGAAGATTAGGTACGGTAATAGGTATTCAACTGAGAAATGGAAACTACGGTAAAACATAATGGCAGAAAGCTTTGAACTATCTAGAAGATAAGAAACACATAAAAACATATATGTGCTATTTGCGGCACTTCAATTGAAGAACGAAGCTAAGTTGAGAAAAATATTATTGTGAATGTTGAGGGTGGTAAAAACAAATATTCTCTGCCATATACACTCAGAAACTATCCACTTCCGATTCTAGATATTGTTTTCCGAGAAAAATTGAGCGTAAACTAGTTACACATAACTAGTATGCATTATAAAGATGTAGTGAATACTAAGGAGTAGGAGACATCCCGCATTCATAGAGCGTCTCACTTGTTCAATGTTCAGAGGGTTAGAAGGTGTAAAAAGAGTACTTTGCAAGAAATAGAAAGAGAGAGAGAGAGAAAGAGAAAGATAGAGAGAGAAAGAGAAAGATAGATAGAGAAACCAGAAGAAATGAAAGCTATGATGAAACCGAAGTTAGTGTTAAGATACGAAAAACTTGAAATCTACACAACAGGGGGTCTGAAATTACTTACAAGCGGGAGAAACAGAGAGACGGATAGAGAGACAACCGGTGCTCTTTCAAATGTCTCAAGTTTTATATTAGGAATTCGCGAACCTACAAAAAGGTTATCTGATAACCGAACTCGTGACTAAGAGTTTACACTATTGCGTTCACATCGTAAGATCGATTCGGAAACTGGTTCGAATAGAATGGAATAGAACAAAGTATAATATTTATCGAGCAAAAAGAGAGTTCAAAAGTTGAATACGATGTATTTAGTTTATGTTCGGAACTTTATATATGTAATAAATGTTGTAAAATGATAGATATACGTTCCACTCCGTTCAATCGAATACATTTTGAGTTTGGGGAAGTACTGCCAAAGTACTCCGTAAACTACCATTGAACTTCAGTCAAGCATGAACACTAATTGCTAATTGGGGGCGTTCTAGGCAAAATGGATTGGATATGATTCACCTTTTTTCTCTCTAAAACGTACAGTATGAAGTTTGTTTTTCCAATCACTTAGAGTATCTGTGGAGCAAAAAAATCCCAAAATTCTGCTGTGTTTGTAGTTTGAACCCGTGTATTTCCGAAGCGACTCGGAAAGGCTGATTTGTTCAAAGATCAGACTGCAACACACAAGCTTGGTCAATTTTTAAGAAGGTTCTGTATTCGAAAGACTGCTCTGTGAAGCAATCAACAGAATTATCTGACGTCGTAGCAAGAAACTCATGAGATACCTCATGAGCTATATCTCACGAGCTTCTGATGAGATTTCATTAGTTGCTAAGCTACAACCTTGAGAGCTCACGACTAGCTCAGGAGAAGATCTCATGAGAAACTCATATGAACTTCACATGAGATTGGAGGGATTGGTACGCCGCCTGGAAATCTTCGCAGAAGTATACATAGATATGACGAGGACTATATGAGGAGTCAGGTTATTCTACGTAAGTTCGTAGAATATTCAGCCCAAGACTTCGGTCCGGTTAAAGTTCGCGTCAAAAAATGACGAATCGCGTGGCATATACGTAGTTTCAAGAATAACTAAGGAGTTCGGGAAAACAACTGGCAGATATATAGTTCGTTTCGTAAATCGATAACCTTCTACAGTGCGCCGTCAACTCAAAACCATTCCAGGGACCATTTTTAATTAACCGTTCATTGTTGGTCAACAGCATGGTCAACATTTCGAACTTTCAAGTTGAGACAGAGACACGAGTAAAAAAAATAAGTTGAGAACTCGGCAAGGTAATGTTAAAGAAGACGTTGTTTATGTACACGTGAATTAGGTGATAAAATGAATTAGATGATACTTCCTGTCTCACCCTCACATCCTTCCGGGTTAGTTGAGGGAGGTAGGGAAGGAAAGAGAGAGACAGAGAGACAGAGAGACAGAGAGAGACAGAGAGATAGAGAGGGGGTAAAAGAGAGTGAGAGAGAGAGAGAGAGAGAGAGAGAGAAAGAGAGACGCAGAACAATATGTGGGCGCCGAACCAGTTAGGCAACACGACTCATGACTTTATCTCTCGAGAGAAAGAGAGAGCGAGAGAGATATAGACAGAGAGAGAATTGTTGTTAAACCTTTCATGGGGAAAAGATTGGTCTTTTCGAAGTGGGAAGAGGAAAGGAGATAATTCCATTATCGGGGCACCATTCCGCGCAGATCCTCGCATGAGAAAAGGCACTTGAGAAGATGAGGAACAAGAAGGGAAGAGATGGGGGAAGGAGAGAGATAGAGAGGGAGAGAAGAGCAGAGAGAGGAAGAAACCGAGGGAGAGAGAGGGAGAGAGAGAGAGAGAGAGAGAGGGGAGAAGAGGGGGAGAAGAGCAGAGAGAGGAAGAAACAGAGGGAGAGAGAGGGAGAGAGAGAGAGAGAGAGAGAGAGGGGAGAAGAGGGGGAGAAGAGCAGAGAGAGGAAGAAACAGAGGGAGAGAGAGGGAGAGAGAGAGAGAGAGAGAGAGGGGAGAAGAGGGGGAGAAGAGCAGAGAGAGGAAGAAACAGAGGGAGAGAGAGGGAGAGAGAGAGAGAGAGGGGAGAAGAGGGGGAGAAGAGCAGAGAGAGGAAGAAACCGATGGAGATAAAGAGAGGAAGAAACAGATAGGTATAAAGATCAAGAGTCAGAGCGATAGAGAGACAGAAACAGAGGGAGAAAGAGAGAGAGAGAGGGGGGGGGGGAGAGAGAGAGAGAGTGCTAATAACAAGTTGATGGAAGCGAAAGTATGTTGTACGGGGGTGAGTTGCAAGAGTATAAGTCTGTTCTCTGACCCCGGAGAGGAGATTGTGGGTGGCTCGAAATGTCAAGGAAGTTGGTGTCTTCGAGGGTGCAGACGACCGAAAAAGTACACCCACTGTGACTAATATAGGCTCAACAAAGTTCATTTCCGAAATGAAAAAAGTTTGTATTTGGTCTTGTAAAACTGAACATTTAAAAATCAACATTCTGATTGAAGGTCGAATACGTCTGTTTTGTATTGTCTTGTAGTAAGTTATGAACTGCAACTAAAAACACCCACTATGACTAATATCAGCTCAACTAGTTAATTTGTGATGTAATTATTTGAAATTAGAGAGAGAGAGGAGTTCATAAAGAAGATCAAAAAAGTTTTGTTCTGTATTTTTTATAGAAGTGCTGAGAACTTTTGACGGAAATGCTCGCGGTTTTTCACCTTACTGCAGTTTTCACAACAAAAAAACATGTTTCCGGGTATACGTGAGAAGTTTACGTGAATCTACTGAGAGTGCTTCTAGTATTTCCTTACTTTTGTTATTGCAAACAAAAGGTTTTTCTAGGAAAGGATTGTGTTTTTATTGAAAACGAGTAGAGTCTAAGTACTCGAATAGAAGAATGGCATTGAAGCATTAATGATAGAGTATGGTCGGTGACTGATGATCAACTACAGAACTAGAGGGGGGAGACTGAGAATGTTATGAGAGAGAGAGAGAGAGTGAGATGTATAGAGAGATAGAGAGAGAGAGAGAGGGATGAATATAGAAGAGAACAGAGAAGGTAGAGAATAAGGAACAAAGAGAGGGAAGAGTAGAGCAAAGGGGAGAGGGAGAGGGGGGGGGATACAGTCAGACAAGCGAGAAAGAGGGCAACAACTCTGAGAAAATGTTGACCATGGCAAACCCAAAATATTGAAGCCCCGCCCACATTTTTGGGTTTGCCATGGTCAAATCTGAAGTTTGGAAATGCCATGGTCAAATCGTACACAACTAATGCTCAAAACCAAGAAAACAATGGTTGAAATCACTCCAAATGGTTTTAAAAGCTAGCAAAAACGATTGTCTGGAACTTATTACTTTTGGAAAAGTTATATAATGAAATAGCTAAGCAAAACTCTCGTTGATAAGATCACCACAATACAAATTCGATCATTTTATCATTGTTTTCGGAGTTCTACGTCACAAGCTGTACAATTTCTAAAAACTATGATATTATTCAGTTTAAGTAACTCCTTTTACAATAATAAATACAGTATTTCTCTCAATAATTGTTCGCTTCCTGTAATTTTTACTCTGAGCAGAATACTCAGCAAACCTACCGGTCAATGACGGTGCACCGACAGTCGGAGGGGTCCGACTTGTCGCGACAGAAATAGAAAATCACTCATTTACTACTTTAAATTGACAATAAATGAAGTAGGATAGACAATTTGAAGAAATTGTTGAATATCATCATGTAGAATGTGAAAATATGTAGGTATTATTGAATTTATCCAATTTTGAGAAACTTACCAGTGAAAAGCAAATTTTCCTAAAAAAGGTCGACAACTGAGAAAAATAACCTATTGTCATGTTTATCGCGTTATAGTTGAAGATTACATTCAAAATAGTAGTAGAAACTATCTCCTTTTTCCGAAATGCACAAACTTTGTTCAGCCTTATCATATAAAACATGCAAGAATCGCGCGCAGCGCGAAGCGCTGTGCGAGATTGGTCTTTGGTCCGGCTAATGCGCGCTTCCGTTTTTTTAGTTTGAATAAATTTTGCCGCCGTCGCGACAAGTCGGTCTTGATTCAGGATTTCAGACAGTCGGCGCGGTTTTCGACTGTTTTCGCGTTTTAGTCGGTTCCCGTCATTGACGCCAAAGTTACGGAGTAGCTCAGGGCAACACAACCGCGCCCCACCTATACCGTACTGCGTATGTTTTAGACCTTTATTCGGGCCTATTTTCGAAATTCGAAAATTTCTATTTTTAATTTTTATTGTTATAAATCATATATATTTAAGTATTTCTGTTATTGTAAGGCAAACCCAAATGATTTGACCATGGCAAATCCATTTTTTGACCATGGCAGCGTGTACGCATGCCATGGTCAAAATATGGGTTTGCCATGGTCAAAATTTGGGTTTGCCATGGTCAAATGTTTTTCGAAGAAGTTAGAGAGATTGAAAGAGGGGAGGTGAGTGATTGAGAGAGAGGAAGAGAGATAGAGAGAGAGAGAGAGAGAAACGGAGAATTATAGAGATGATCGAAAAGAACTAATAGGCAATCTGTCTTTGTCTTGCCCGTTTGACGTCATGCTCCAAATTGTCTTCCCGTCTGAAAGTGACACTTTTACGGGAATTCCCTGGTTGCGAATTAGTCAACAACACTTTTCCTGACAAACCCCTGTTACATGTGAGTTCACTAGAGTACAGAACACGTGAAATGCTAGTTTCGCGTGAAAATTCCAGTATTTTGGGTGATACAACGTTCAAAACACTAAATGACGTACTTCATTTTATCAGGGTATGTGCCCCGTTTTACTGATATTATAATGACCGGCACTAGATTTCCATTAAAATACCAGTCTGTTATGTGGTTCTATTCAAGTTTGTGACTCATTAAAGGAGACCGGAACACAACTTGAGCAAAGATTTTGTTTCGGACTGCTTTCAACTGTATTGAGATCGGAGAGCACAAGGAACTCGTATATTAGTTTGATTCGTCCAGGTGACATACACATGACTATGCCGCGCGACACGCAACGCGTCTAATTGGAAGTAGGATACAGCAGCTTTCTGACATTTGGGGTTGTGTTCCGGTCTCCTTTAACGCTATGAAAATAAAAGTGAAAAACGAGAGAAAGGTTAGTTACGAAAATAGAAACAGAAACTAGAGAAGGAAGAGAGGGTGCCAAATTTATAAATTTCTGTCTCTTGCCGGGATCGAACCTGCGAGCAAAAATTTCGTAGCAGGCCGTTAACCACTGCGCCATTAGAGAACATGCACCCGTAAGCTTTGGAATCGAAGACATGTGTGCGTACACAGCGGAAAGTGAGATATACAGTACTCTCCCGCCTTTCCGTTGGCGACGACTATACAGGAAAAAGGACACGCCAACATGAACGCGTTTCAATGACGCTACCACTTCGGCATGTATTTTTACGAGGATACGAACGACTACGGATTGGGAATTCATGGAAGAATATAAAAGGAGATGAGGTATATCTACGTAAACACAGAGAAAGAGAATGCAAGATAGAAGAAAGAAGGAAGGATTGAGGGAAAGATGAGAGAGAAAAATACGGAGGGGAGAGAGGATGAGAGAAAGAAGACGGAGGAGAGAAGAGAGAGAGAGAGAGAGAGAGAGAGAGAGAGAGAGAGAGAGAGGGGGGGGGGCAAAGAGAAAAAGAACACGCCGGGAGAGAGAAGCAAGGAGAGAGAAAGATATGGAGAGCTAGAGTGAAAAGAGAGAGTCTGACTCTCAACCTCTCGGACGTCCTCACTATTCTCATTACTCATCAGACTTTCGTGTCAGTCCACCTAAAAAATTCAGGAATTCGTGAAGAGACATGAATGAGCGAGACATGATGTATGATCAATTGGCAATGGTCAGATAACTAGACAGGGGAAAATTCAAAGGGATTTATATGCCCTAAAAGGACGGTTCCGGCTACAAAAAGCTTTTAGGCTCGCGAATTTTCAGCCGAATTTCGCCTATTAGAGCCTTTTAGTCACTTGACTTTCTGAGTTAGTTTTAGAGAGAAAGCTATTATCTCGATATCAACTCTAGAAAAAATGAAAAGAAAAAATGAAAAAGGTGGAAAGCGGAAATTTTTTATCCAAGTTTGGAAAAATGTTTAAGAAAACCCGAATTTCACGTGAGAAGTAGCAGGAATCATGGAAAACGTGGAAAGCGATGAGAAAACAGGGTGGCAAGGATTAAACAAATATCGGAAGCTATAAAATACGCATGACAGTAACGTGGGAGACGTAGAAAAATTCAAATGGTTTTGAAAGAATGCACCTTCTCTTCAAAAACCGGATAAGAGTCAGGCGTCTCAAAAGTAAATTACGTAACCAGGTCGAAACGTGTTCACTAACGCGAGTTAACGAGAAAACTGTGATTTCACGTGTTTTGAATTATCCGGTCTCTTCAACAAAGATCCTAAAAAGCGCCCCGTGGTATAAAGATGTACGAGTTATGCTTTATTCCTGAATCACAAATTCACATATAATAAAAACTTTTATTACCCAATAAAGTGACTAAAACTCCTCTGAACAAGTAGAAAGTAGGCGGAATAGGCGGAATATGCCCGAGAGACGGGGGGAGTTACAAATTGGAGATAAATCAGGGACAGATATGCATGTGTTCAACTTCAACCCAACTGACGTTGACTGATGGTCTTCTTTCGGAGTTGGAATAACAACATGGGAACTAGTAAAGAAAGTGGGTGGGGGGGGGGGGGGGTGAGTTTTGAGTTTTTGAGTTTTCGAGGTTTAATCGAGTTCGAATCTTCAAGTTTTATGTTTTCTGAGTTCAAAACATCCCCAGTTCAGCTTGAAACCAATAACTTTCTTTATAGTTTCGACATATTATGTCATACAAAAGTAATAGTTACAAGAAAATTTCAGAATTTAATTGCTCTAATTTGTTTGCCTGGTTCCTGATACTAATGATGGATAAAGATACCTGCTTCAACTTTCCACACAGCACGAAATGAGGTATACCGTATACCTGTGCCTCTGTTTTGATGAGGACTATACTCTTCGGTGATGTTTGACATAGAACACCGAACACTAGGCAAATAAGGACATATTTTCCGCTCGACGTAACCTCAAATTGCACTGAATACCAATCGAGTAATTAACCCATGTCTGTTCGAGTTAACATTCGAACTTCCCCAAAACTAATTATTCTCTTTTTCAGAGTCTAGACCGATTATGAGAGTGAAATAAGGCACTTTTTCAAGTCAGACGTGAAATTAAAGAAAGGAAATGGGAAATAGGTGAAAATAGATAAGTTAATCTATGTAGTTAAACGTATCAACTACTTATGTTATTATTTATTAGGTAAACACCGTTTCTGGAAATGCGGAAATGAAGAGAAGTAGATATGTGAATAAAGTGGGTGACAATGTCCTGTTTGTAGTTTGCTCTGTTTATACAAGGGGTCAAACAACAAACACATCAGCTCTGAGCCTGACCGACCTTAAGTACAATATCTTGAGCTGAAGTAGGTCAACGAGATCATAGACAAGACCACTAGGTTCTCCCGCTAATCCATCTTTTTCTTTCTGTTTTACGTACATCTTTTATATGAGTTGAGTGCGAATCGAACAATGTAATTCGTCATAATCCTATTATAACACAACACACTCGAAGGATCTTGGTCGCCTCTCATTGGACAGACATTAGGAAAAAATCTGAGAATACAAGAATTTATTGAAATTTCAAAAATGGGAAAGGTAACTTATTGAAAACGTACTTACGGTGTAGTGCGGTCCACCAACACACATCGCAACTTTTAAAACATTTCCAAAATGCATTGGACTTCTCTATACCGACGATATAACGTCTTTTATGAACGTTTTTGTTCTCAGCTAGTAAAAATAAATCTTTGCTAACCTATTGGGCAGAAAATTCAACTTTATCGCTGATATAGAATACATACCATACACGAATGAAAAATTCACGTGAAAATGAAGAGCCATCAACAAATGAACACTTCATCAGTACTTGTCGCGAATTCTGCTGTGTTTTACGTGACTATTAGTTAGTCTGGCAGTATGGAGAACGTCATTGAAATAGAGAGAGAATGAGCTAATCATCCACGAAGCAATGAGGAACCGACCCGCTCCACTATTTGCTAACCAACACATTTCAATTTTCTCATTTTGGGAAAAACATAATGCTGTCTTTACGAATGATCGAAGTGTTAGTCTGCGTCAAACGTAGAAAGGAAAATTGAAATGTAACTACAATGTAAAATGTAATGTATGTTGTTTTGAATGAAATTCACGCTTTCTCCAATCACCTAATTAAGCTTCGCTGTTCGCTATTCCATTTCAGTTGTCTTCGTTTGGAAAAAAATTGAGATGTCCATACTGAAGAATAGCGTGAAAATGTCAAAGAATGTATACGTGATAGTTTCTAAAACAAAGATGTCTTGTTTTGACTCCACGGTTTTCAATTACTGCCATGACAGTAAGCACATCGTTTGTGCTCGTTGTGCAAGAGTGGTTGTCACGTAGAATGTGAGAAACACGTTATAGACGGCTGGCAGCAGTGCTACACAGTTTTGAAGGTGGGCTTGGAGGGTTCATATTTTGTAGGTTGAAAATGTGTTGAATTGGAAGCGGTGATAGATATATAGTCGTCGCCAACGGAAAGGAGGGAGGGTACTGTATATCTCACTTTCCGCTGTGTACGCACACATGTCTCCGATGCCGAGGCCTGCTACCTATGTACTCCAGTAGCACAGTGGTTACCCGCCCGATTGCGAATCTTTTGCTCGCAGGTTCGATTCCGGCGAGAGACAGAAATTTATAAATTTGGCACCCACTATATAGAAAATTACTACTTCAACTTCACAATAAGGAAGACCACAGACTAGTGACACATCAATTCTACGTGACTAGCCATACAGTAACGGTCTGATTGTCGAAAGTCACGTGAAAACGTGTGTTTCTATAAAAACCTGCTCACGTTCCTACGTGAAATTCCAACAATTTGTGATTCTTGGGTTGATGTGAGCTCCTCGAGCCGGACTCTGAATGGAATATGGTTGTTTTGCGGCTCACATAATATTACGCTCTCATTGAACTTGAATAGAAGAGAATGACAAATATTGTTCATGATGGAATAAGGAAGTTCATGGATGATTCTCAGGAAATACATGGAAAACATGGTCAAGGGAAACTGAATAAAGTGAACATTGGTGTGAAAAAATATTCACCAAATATGAACTGTGGTTTGATCTAAACATCGCGAAGCATCATGGCTACGGCTAGACTACAACGAGTTCAAACTACAAACACAGCAGAATCCACCGTTTTGGTACGCATTTTTGAAAAATCAATTATCTTTAAGTCTTAAAAGTAGATACGACGCACTCGGAGATGATATATTTTCTGCGAAATTGGAAATGGCACGGAACAAATGAGATGTACAGTATGTTTCTTTCTATATACGTGACTTTGGTGTATATAAATGATTTCTGATGCATTTTATTTGTTATTCTCTGGTATCTGCACGAAATGAGTAACATCTGCAACAGAAAGCTTGCGAAAACATTGGAGCGGAATAAACATAATAAATTAAGTTGTTTTGCAACGTCGTGCGTGTTTTCTCGCAATATTAATTTTCGGAAATGACACATTAAATGTTTTTCATGTTCGAGAGAAAACGTGACTGTTGACTCGAATCGAGCAAGTTCAAAGATCAAAGACTGTGACTTTTGATCTAAAGAAAGTTCACGTTTCGCGCAGTATCACGTTCTAGTGAACGCTTGACTTGAGTTGACGGGATCACAACTGTTGACTTACTTTTCACAAAACGTAAGATAAGTTTGAAAAAAGAGCTGGGCGTGAAATAAAACACGAAAAGAGAATCTTCAAATATAGAGAAACAGGGGACACTGCAAGTAAGCTTCAATGGTGAAAGAAAAAGTGTAAAACACATCCGAGTTCCTCAACATTCAATGATTGAACACGCGTTTTGTGAAGGTCGTTCACATTTTGGTAAATCTCCATCTACTTCTCATGTGCTACCAAAAAGGTTTACACTACTGTAATCAAACCACCAAGCCGAACCAGGTTGGTGGCAACTAACTTAGTTTTATGAAGTTACGTTTATTGGAAACATTGATAAAACTGGACTATTACACATTGAGTGGGGTCATAATATTACGAACTAGCATGCGTTTATTGGTCAATGACACGCAATTTCTCGGAATTGTTCATAAATGAGACTAGAAGATGAGAAACGTTTTTAAACGAGTCGCAAATGGTGTCTATAACTTTTCATGACATCACCAACGTTCAGCTGTAATTGGCAAGAAAAGTCAGTGAATTAGTTATAAACTGTAGTTTGATGCAGATACATTGCAGAGCTTGCAAACTACGGCTCATATATAGGATAGAATAGAATAGATTTATTCGCGATTTAACACGTGACATCCACATAGTATGTGGCACTCCAAATGGGTAAATGGAGGAACAAATTGAGAAGAAAAGGGTATGGTATAGTCTGTTTCACCAATCGATGTACTCCTACAGTAATCCGTCAATTATTCAAGGGGGTGTTTTCTAATGAAAAAGTCAATACTTTGGTTTTAAATTTTCAGAGTCAGTAGTAGTCAACATGCAGAAGACACTATCAACATCTTGAGGACTTCTGAATACGCTAATATACCAAACTTTAACCTGGAAGAGATGGCAGATTACTGTAGAAGGTTATAAGTGGGTGGAACAAACTATATGGTTACCGTGTTACGCGCACATAATACTACATGCAATTGAGCAGCGCTGGACAACGGTGATTGTACCAAATAATTTGTGGGACAGATATGTAGGAAATCAGACTACAACACATCATATGTGATTAATATGCCCCGTTTATATATATATATATATATATATATATATATATATATATATATATATATATATATATATATATATATATATATATATATATATATATATATATATATTCATTCACAAGTGTTTGAATGAAATATTTACGTGTTGAGTTGCTCTTATTACCAACAATTTTGACGTGCCAACGACCAAAGTATTCTCAACTCTGAACTGTTGATCTTTTCAAAGTTCAACGCCAATGAAAGGTAGAAAACCCGCATAAAACGTAATTAGAGTTAATAAGTGGAAATAATTGCGTCTGCGAGAAGTTTTCCGATCAGTGAGTGCTTTTTACACTGAATTATATCCTAATCGCATGAACTTGGCCGTTAATCATAATGTGTTCCAGATGTTATGAAACAGCTGAGCACGTTTGCTAGAACATCCCGTTACCTTCATCCCATACTGCGTCTCCTCAAACACACGCTATTTCTCTGCTCTAACATCCCATTGGGATACATGTCACGCGAAATAGTGGGGCGAAGGGAGAGACGCAGGATGGGATGGTTGCCGGGATGATCTAGCATAATACGTATTGGATATCGTGATATTATGGATGGAGTTTGGAAAGTTTAAACACAATAAAAATAATACACAAATCCCCTTTAATCAGATACAGAGATAGCTAGATACGGTGAGAAAAGTTAAAATATCACATCCAAACGAGAGAGAGAGAGAGTGCGAGAGAGAGGGGGGGGGGGGGGGCATAGAGAGAGGGAGAGTTTGAACAATATATGACAGACTATGAGTGAGCGAAGGCCAAATAGGAATCTTGTATGACTAATTGATAAATTAAGCTATTGTTGAGATGTGAGATTGTTTTCACACGTCAAAACCATATATTTCCGATGAATCACGCGTTAGTTGATTGTAGAACAAAGAAGCTGAAATATTCATGGAATTCAATAATTTAGCGGTGCTCAAATACGACACAAAAAAAATTCTTCCATCGATAAACTCAAGAATTTGCAGAAACATCACGATGTCAATACAGTATACAGTAGCAGTAGGTAGGGAAGAAGGAGAGAGATAGAGAGAGAGAGAGAGAGAGAGAGAGAGAGAGAGAGAGAGAGAGAGAGGGAGAGATAGAGAGAAAGAGAAAGAAGTGAGTGCGCTTACAGGTTAGGAGAGAACTCTGGGAGAAGCGTGATGGTGTTTTCTAACGCTTATACATAAATCAAGCTGTCAATTCGAGATCTTTTGATGAAATTCACGTGTTCCTCACGTGTTCCTCACGTGTCTCTCACGCGTTTCTCACGTTTTACGTGACAGCAAGTCAGACCCAAAGTATACTATTTCGATTCTCGACTCGAAGAGTCAAATGTAATTGAGATGTGCGGGGCCAATTATAGGCTTTGACGGGGGAAATTCGAATAAATGACCACTTTCTCAGAGATTAGACGGAAAGTCGGGAAAATGTTCGTGAGAACCATGAATTCCCGATAATTAGTGGTCGTTCGAGAAATAAATTAGCATATTGCATGATTGGACCGCGTTGATCACCGGAAATGTGGGATATATCACGTTAAAGACCGTAAACCAACCTTGAATGTCAGAAAGCTGATATATTTAATATTTTTAGGTCATTTATTATTATGTATTAATTTTATTCTAGTTAACTATATTTTATCTAACCAAATTATGTTTACTAGAATAAGGAGGGTCAGACCAATTAGATGTATTAAAGCGAAATTGAATGTCAGAAAGCTGATATATTCTACTTTTAAAGAAGGACGATTATGTGGACCAATCCCGTGTCAACGGTCCTTTAAACTGCAATTGAAAAATGTATTGCAGTTTAAAGGACTGAAGCGTTGTTTAAAGGACTGAAACGGATTGGACCACATAATCGTCCTTCTTTAACTGGCGCGTACTGTGCGACGTTTGCATGAGAACGTGAAGTAATGTATGCTCATAATCACGTAAACTTCTTTGTTTAGTGCTTAAGTAGCACCGAGCCCCCCCCCCCCCCCCCAAATGAAAATAGCCGCCAACGTTCACATCCAATCTATTTTATTTGGTAAAGTTCGAGCTGTAGGGAGTGGTCTAGTGCGAGTTGTAGCCTGAACAGCTAACGTGCGACGCACTTGCATCAAACTACAAACAAAGAGGAACAAGGAAAAGACGGCTATATTTTGTGCTCTTTCCCAGTATTTTAGTAAATTGTTCACTGGTGAAATGGAAAAAAATGCAGAAATGTTTCAGAGCTTACAATAGTTGGGCAACCTAGCACATGCTATTCACAACGTTGTAATACGGTTACAATACCATGTAAAATACGTGAAAAAAAATGACTTTCATTCTACAGGTACATTTTCGAAACTTATGAACACATTATAATACTTCCGCTTTCATTTTGGAAACTATTTTCGATTCTCCACTCAAGTAATGGAGGAAGTGAAATGAGGAGATTCATTAACAAATAAGATGTATAGGAGCGAAACTGAATTAATTGGATAATGTGAATAGAGGAAGTGTAACTTGAAATATCCTTTTAGATGTTTGATCAAGTTGCATAACGAGTCGTGTAAAACACAAACTTGTCGAAGCAGTGGAAACGGTAAAAAGCAAATTTACCGCCTAAAAAAGTGCGAGAAACATTGCAAAATCACTTAAAAATCAAGTCCTCAACAAACCGAACCGCAAACCAATCGGTTTGGTCATTCGCTATCTTGGTTGGAAATTGATACAACATTCAATATATTTACGAGAGGCGGTAGAGATGGTTCAAGCTGTTTCAACGAAAACAATTAGGTGATTTTGGAACAGAAACATCTAGTTTTAGGAGAAAATGTGATGTTTCTTTATTCATAGAACCACTGGGACTATGACCAGAGCTCTTCTTAAAGGAGAGTTCTTTGGATAATTTGAAACTCGTCATAACGTGGATTTGCGACTTATCCCTAGATCTCTACTTCTATGTGGGTGCAACCCACGTAGAAAGAATTTGAAAAAATGTATTTGTAAAAATGCACGTAAAAACGAAAAACGTCACGTCACGTCTCCAGAAATAGTTTGCACCTACTTTGCAAGATAATTGAAGATAATTGTTATAGCGTGCGAAGTGCATGAACTTTGTTTCAAGCTGAGTTCAATAAAAACTAGCATCAAAAGTGAAAGCGTGCAAATTCTATTTTTCTACTTTTCGCACATCTTGGACATTTGAAAAAGATTTTCAAAAACATATACATAGGGCTATTATCTTATCGTCAGAAAAAAATTATTTAAAGTGAGCTTCCGGTCAAGTTAAATATATCACTTTTCAATGAACGGTTGTGGGGTGAAGAGGGGTTCATTAGCAATTTCTGCAGCAATTGCAATCTAATGACCATGGGAAAGTTCTTTGGACTAACGAGACTAGAGATACGACTTTGATGTCGAATCACACAGAACTATGCTTGAGTTAGCAAGAATACCAATTCGAAAAACTGTAGTAAAGAAACTATTATATTTAGAACAAATATGACTTTTGATGTCAAGTTAGAATCAAACTATGCTTGAGTAGAGCAGTAATACGAATACTGAATACAGTAGTAAACACAACTTTGACTTTGTATTTTTAGAACGAACGAGAGCTAGTGAAAAGATGCAATATACCGTGAAAAAAGTTTAAACGAGATTTACAAACTAGGAGGCATGAAATGTACCAGGCTGCAAATGCGTTTCCAACTAGAATATTGATTTGGTTTATACAAATTTGATGGGGAGTTTAGAAAAAATATATATTCTTCAGGAATGACTTGAGGTAAAAAATAAGAAATGTTGGTGAACGTGAAAGCTTCGAGAACTTGAAAAAGTATAAACATACAATAATGAATGTACTTCATACTGTATTCTATTTTGTTTAGGTTTTTTGAATGTCTGTATCATCAAGCTATATGTAGGCCGGCTATAGTCGTCGCCAACGGAAAGGCGCGAGGGTACTGTATATCTCACTTTCCGCTGTGTACATGTCTCCGATTCCACAGCTTGCCGGCTATATACTCTAATAGCGCAGTGATTAGCGTCCTGCTACGAAACTTTTGCTCGCAGGTTCGATTCCGGCGAGACACCGAAGTTTATAAATTTGGCACTCACTATATAGACCAAGGATTTGGGCGGAGAACGAAAACAAACCCCTAATGGACAACAAAAAAGTCGTAAACGTACTCGATGAATGTTGTTTTTGGTTCTTCGATGACGTGTGAATGTATGAAAGTTGATATATGAATAGACTATTCGGTCACGCTCCGTCGTATATTATAGGCATAGTTGATGGGGATTTGATGGATCGACTTATTTCTCGTTTAGAGGTTCGGTAGGAACTTTATGGACTTGTTCCTTCCTTTCGAACATCCTGTCAGAGAGAAAAATAAACTTGGAATATAAACTGATAAAAATCAGAAGAGGGTGAGGAAAGGAGAAATAAAAAGAGAAAGGAGAAAGAGGCTGACAGAGAAGATAGAGAGAGAGAGAGAAAAAAGAGAGAGAAGGTTCAAACAGAGAAGTATGGCAATAAATGGTGGCACTTGGTCAGGTGTCTCTAAGCACTTCTTCTGTTGTTGGTTTTTAATGACTTGTTTGTAGATCAAACTACAATCTACAACTCGATCCGTAGTGCACTACTACCAAAGAGCAGAACATAATGTCCCATTGTTCTTTGGCGGAACACAAAAGGGGAATTAAGTTGAAATTGGTCCGAATAGCCGCACGAATCCCCCCTCGACTCCGCAATTAGGCGGCGATAGTCGGCGCCTCATCAATTCGACGGAAACACAGCAGAAAAAACGAACACAGCTTTGTGTGATGTCATCATGTAATGGTAAAGAAGGCTGTAAATCTCGTGTTCGAGACAGAGACAACTGCCGCCAACAAAAACGTCTTCGATCATTTGGATGGGAATAATTAATGGGAACTGGGGCACGAGCACATGTTCGCCGTTTTCAGATTCTCGAACTTTTTTTTTAATTTCAAAAGTTTATATATTCACTATTGATGTGTCACGCCGATGAACTGTACTAAGACACGCTATCTTTCTTTTTTTCACATTAATACTATCATTTGGTGTGGTTACAATCCCTTTATAGTACGTAGATCAAATTAGATCGAATTTATTTACGATTTAGCCCTCAACTTCTTTCCAGTGACGAGTCTCAAAATGACGACTGTTTGGCAGCTCGCCGGACAGTCGCCATCCGATACTCAGAACGATGATCGTCAATGTTCTGCGATTAACAAACTAAAGAAGCGAGGGAGCATGCAGGTCAATGAGGCCACAGACGTCTGCGTCTCTTTGACCTGTGCGCTCCCTCGTCGAGGTCGCTACAAAAGTGGCTGGGAGCTGTTTGAGTACTATCCACGGCAGTTACAATGGGAGTTCAGAGGAGCCAGTACGAAAAAGAAGTCAAAGAAGGTGGGAAAGTTTGAGAACACTCATTTTGACACATATATTGAATGCAGTTCTTGTCACTCTGACAGGCATTCAACCATTTGAATCCGAAACTTCTATGATGTTTTATGTACACCTCATAATTTCACTTAGGAGGGAGGAGAACAAGTACCTATCGAAGGTAAAGTTTTATGAGAGAACAACTTCTAACGCAAGTAAACCATTTTATATTTTTGGAGGCTACTAAAAGGGTTTTTACAATAGATATACTATTTTTATTACGAAATTCCAAAAAGTAGACGGTCGAGTGTTGCGCGAGCAGACTCGTATTGTTTGTCGATTCGTTTGTTTCGTTGTTGTCTTGTTGTTGTTGCGATTGTTTGTTGCCTAAACTCACGCGACGGACCGTCTACATTTCAAAATCAACCGACATCGCTTATATAGGCGGCCGCCCTGCTGCGCCGTATTTAGTACGGGTAACGCATATTGTGCGCGGCTGGCTCGACCGCTACAAAGTAGCGAAAGTCAACGGCCGAGTAGACCAGTAAAGTCAGGTAAATAACATTGTGCATCAGGTAAATAAACAACATCAGCATATTTGCTCGTTTTCAAACTTTTCAAAGGACTTTGTAAGAGCTTGTATTAAATTTTCGTGAAATGTAGGAATTTAACCATAGTTTTCCGAGAACTTCAAGATTGTCCATAAAGTTAATGTTTTTATGTGTATTGAGGAATTTGTCTATGATGTTATTAGAAAACACGAAAGCTCACATTCTTACTGTAGGGGCTGAAGTAGGACTAGTTGGTTGAACTTTTTCTCCTTTTTATTAGAATAGCGCAGTTTGAATTCAAGCTTGTTGATACACTATACATTTTATATAATAACTTCAATGTTTGAGTTCTTCTACATTTTCCTGTCAGTACCTTCTATCTGTGCCTCTTTTCGAACTGGGAATCAAATGTGAGGTTCATTATGAGGCGACGACGTGTTTTTTCGAGAAATTGGAACATCCGCGCAATTTGGCAAAAAAGAGAAAAAGGCGAGACAACTCAAATGTACCCTCTATAAAGACGAAAAAGTTCCCAATCAAAAAAGCCTTGAGAACACTAGAGTAGTTGAATGTCTTGCGGAGGTTATATATGGGGTTAACAATGAAGAAGTAAAGAAGCTATCGAAAGAGTGAAAAGTAGTATACTGTTGCTCAAATATATAGTCTCGTGGAGTGCTTGAACACATTACGATTACATTGTGATCAAAATACACGTATCACCTAAGTATTTCATATGCCTGGCGGCGTAGCAAACCGTCCAACCTCATGATAAGTTCATATGAGTTTCTCATGAGATACCTCATGAGCTACTCGTGAACTCTTGATGTTGTAGCATAGCAATCAATAGAATCTCATGAGAAACTCGTGCTAATAGCTCATAAGGTGATCTCATGAACTTTTGTGGGGATCGCTACGCCGCCTGTAGTATATAGTCCGTTTCACCAATCCGTAACCTTTTACAGTAAGCCGTTGATTATTAAAATGAATGGTTTCAATGAAGAAACTGAGTTTTACCGAAATATTTCAGAAGTTTGTAGCTGTAAAGTTGAAGAACATAGAACATCGTCACAATCACTTTTTAAAGTTACGACAGTTGAACTGAGAGGAAAAAGCTTATTTTTTGAACTTCAGAGAAAGAAGGGAAGAAAATGTCTGCGTCTCTGCTCTTCATAAACCAGCGAATTTGTTATTCTTCCATGTTTTCAGTGTAATAAAGCGGAACAAAACATTAATTAGGATGGATCAGCTAGAGAAGAGAAAAACAAGGAAAAGGCCATCAAAGAACGGGAAATAGTAATTAAATATATTGTAAAAATAAGATGTGCATGTAAACAACATGTCATGAAGATGAAGAGAATCATTACCAAGTGAACTTATTTGGCCTTTCAGGGAGTAAAATAAGATGTCGAAAAGATGTTAACATTTTCGCAGCTGAAAAACACCGGTTAAAGGCATAGCAGCAGATGAGAAACGTTTTCAACGCATTTATACGAATGCACAGTCACGTGAAACATGTTAAACACAGCTGAACTCAGAAACGTGCAATGACCAAATGCACGATTCCTGCTAACTTTACGTGACTATTCATTCTATTTCTAGTAAAAGAATGGAATACTTTTTAAATTTCGACTTCCGCCTGTTCTTTTTTATAACTTGCTTTTCTCACAAAACTTTTTCGTACTAGTTGCATTTATTTTTGTAAAATTCAGCACTTTTCTAGCTTTCAATAAAAACTTGGAACGATTTTAGTGTCTAAAACTAAGACTATTACCTTACACTTGCATAGAATTTCGTAGAATTCAACACGCTATTAACTTTTATAAGAACAAGGAGAGACTTTAGTCTATAAAGACTAAGGAGTCGTCATGGAATGTAAATTGGAAAAAAGGCGGACGAGGAAAGCTTCTTCGTTCAAGTTGGCTCAGATTGGATTGAATTCTACATGCAAATCCAGCATAGCATGGGACACTAGAGAGAGAGACGCAGAGAAGGAGAGAGGGAGGGAGAGAGAGGGGAGAGATCAAGAGAGAAAGAGGGGAATGAGGGGACGGAGAGCTGGAGAGAAAGAGAGAGAGAGAGAGAGAGAGAGAGAGAGAGAGAGAATGAAAGAGGAAGGGAAAGAGAGAGGGGGAGAGAGAGGGAGAGACATATAGAGAAATGGTGGAAGAGGGTAAAAGACAGAATTGAAGAGAGAGTATAATCCTGAGATATTGATGGACAGATATTTGAAAAATTCGACAAACTAAGCACAAAAGTTAGGTCTTAAGCGAAATCAAACTTTCTTGAACAAGTCTGTGAAAACAAATTTTAAAAAAAACTTTTAAATAATATAATAAGAACCAGGTGTGACCAGCTGACCTTTCGTATCAAATGTGAAATTGGGTTGCGTGGCGGAGTGGGAGGAACACAGCTGTTGGCGGCAACAAACACAAAAACACGAGGATTCTGATTTTGATTCATATGGTAATTGGAAATCTTCCAAGTTTATTGTTTTGGCTACTCATAAACATTTACACCTATTTCATGCGAGTAACATATATAACGTATGTTTTATATGAGACCGAAGTGAAGTATACTAAAAAGTCAAATGGAAAGTCACGTGAAGTTAGCAGTCTAATGAGGCATCGTGCACTTTTCCATTGCACGTTTTTGAGTTCTGCTGTGTTTAACATGTTTCACGTGACTCTGCAATTGACTAATAGTATACGATGGTTCAGATTTGTATTAGTGTTATTTATTTGGAAATCTTCCAAGTTGCTTGCTTCCGCTATATTCGCCATCATTCCTACTGGAACCCCTACAGTACACTTTCTTCATTTCCAATGGCGTTACTGTAGGAGTATCAGTAGTAGTAAGAGAGACTATACAAATACGGCGGTCATTGAAGCTTTGAATTATACAACGTAATTTTCATGTGGGACTTGAACCCCCCCCCCCCCTCGAACCGAAAACATTTAGTGTGAAAATATGTGGCAAACATGCTGAACTGGTTCGTGATCAACATTTTTGTACTTTATAGAAAAATGGACCATATTTATAGAGTCGTTCCGTGTTTTTATAAGATAGGAAATGATTCGAGAAAGTCTCTGCTTAATTAGTGCTCAAATGCAACAGACAGCGCAATTCCAAACAAGATTGGACGGGAAAACCAATTACACTTTTTCAGACAGTTCTACATTCCTTTAAAGTGTATGAGGGTGGTTAATCGGGTTCAAGGTTTTGATTTGTTTCAAGTTTCCGGTTTCGAGCTCAAAGTTTCAAGTTTTCGAGAATAGACAATTTAGAGTTTTCAGGTTCGACTCAAAAAACTTTCGAATCGGATAAAGTTTCGGGTTTGATTTTCACAACTCTAAAGTCAATGGATTCATATGGCAATTTATTGAGCTATGGAAACTGTTAGAGAACACGTAGAGAGTACGTGAGATGGGAGACGCAGAGAATATTCGTTGTATACGTAATTACTAGAAAGTTTTCAGTAAAAACACTATAAAAATGGACATTTTTGAATCCACACTCGTAAATCTCGTCCAATTTTGACTTTTCTCTGAAGCTGAGGAAAACACTTGAATGTGTCGATTACGAAATTGAATTTCAGTGCAGGGCTGTGCGCTAAAGTTTCGATAACATTTAGAGAACGTTTTGTGTGAACAACCAAGAATGAGAAAGAAAAAAACCAGTTATAACAGCATATACTAGGTTATTTATTTGAACAAAATATATTGTGTCACCAGGACGTTTTGGATGTTATAGTTATATTTTCTTTTCCATTTTCTCAGAGGGGTTCAACTGATGATGACCCTTAACCCTCTCGAAAAAACCTAAAAATCGTCTTGAATTGGGGTCGAAATGATTTTTGAGTTCATCTTTTACTGAGCACATTCATATAGTTATAAAAGTATTGAGAGATGAAAAAGAGAGAAAAAACTATAATTGAAAATACAACTTGACCACCTTTTCGATAGTGTATCGGAAGTGATAGAATCGGTACAGCAGCTGACTGAATTAATAGTTAGATTCGCGAACACAGCAGAAGTTGCAGCATACGTCCATGATTGATCAGGATGGCTGTTAATCGAGTTAAAGTGTGGACTTTGAAGTTCCGAAAAATTTCGAAGTGTCAGATTTTGTATCCAATATGCACTGTGATCAAACTACAAACACAGCAGAAAGGAAGAACCCTAACGTGTTTCTTTCTTGAGCAGCTCCTATTTTTGGGACAGGAAATTGAGTGATTTCGACACATTCGAGGAATCTATTCCCCTGCACTAGACAGCATGTTTTTCCACTTGGAAATCTGTTATAAAGGGAGGAACAAGAGGGAGAGAGAGAAGAGAAAGAAAGAGAGGGAGAGAAACGGAGAAAGGGGCGAGAGAGAGAAAGGGAGAGGGGGGAGTAGAGAAAGAGAGGGAAAGAAAGAGAGGGAGAGAAACGGAGAGAGGGGGCGACAGAGAGAAAGGGAGAGGGGGAGCAGAGAAAGAGAGGGAAAGAAAGAGAGGGAGAGAAACGGAGAAAGGGGGCGACAGAGAGAAAGGGAGAGGGGGAGCAGAGAAAGAGAGGGAAAGAAAGAGAGGGAGAGAAACGGAGAAAGGGGGCGAGAGAGAGAAAGGGAGAGGGGGAGCAGAGCAAGAGAGGGAAAGAGAGATAAAGCTATAGAGAAAGAGAGGAAGAGATAAAAAGATAGAGAGACAGAGAGACCAAGAGGAGAACGCTGACGTGCACCCTGCCAGTGTATAGCAACTTCTTGTCATCTTGAAAATGTGGTCGGAATAGGTACAGCAGACACAGCCAGAGCACACAGAAGAAAGTTATGTACACCGTATTTCACATCGTCAGTGAAGCTCGGATTAAAGACATTATTTTGCATTAGAAAGGTTTGGTCAACATTAGTCCGAACATATATGGGTGGTCAAAAGTCAAAATTCGAAAGTCGAGCCATAGCCAACACCAAACTATACAACACGCCACAATTTACAAACTCGACAATGGTGTTTCATCATATTTTATACAAACCGTTTCAAATCCGAAATTTAAACCTCGACAAGATTTATACCGTTTAAATTGCATTCAACGTCACGAAACTGAGCTATTCCCAGCATTTAATGGCTCTTTTCTGAGCACAAAAAACAGAGTTGCGAATTAGCTGCTCCCAAACTTGAACGCAATACACGAAAAAGTTCCTACTGTCAGAAAAGTTTTTTTTTGGGGGGTTTCATGATGTTTCAGATGTCAATGTTGGTTTAATCACTAGGTTATTCTTGAAATATACGTTTAATTACCACTTTACTCTACAAATAGACCTACACTATGATAAGGTGGATAGGGTGGGCGAGTGCGAAGATAAGTTTAGCTTTCATAATTGAATATATTTGTATATTATGTTGCAAATTAAACCTTGATGACGTAATTTGCTGGAATGTTTCGAATGGCTTTCTCCAATGCAATTGAATTGGAAAAACAGAAATCCAATTCGAAACAATTGCACTTGTCTGAAGACAAAAAGATCCCTCGAACAAAATGTACCAGAGGGAATTCAGGTTTTGTTGTTTTATTGTAAAAGAGTTTTCTATGCAGTCTAAATGTGAGTTGCTTCACGTGGAGGGTCACGTGATCACTTTTACGTACAAAGTTATCTTTTTAGTTATTGTGATAAATGTACTTTTTCTCAAAACAGACTTTCGTTTAGAACTTATGGGAGATTGTTTACCAGAAGTAAATTGTCACGTAGAAGGTGGTACTCGTACAGTGCACGTTCTTACCTCGTTTTACAAAACTAACATAAGCAGAAAAACACCTTAAAATTATACAAGTATAGGCTGGAAAAATTGGTTCCTTCTCTTGCTAATCTGCTTAATTACAAGCCAAGGGTCAAAAATAAATATAAACAATAAAAATTAGTCAAATTTCGAACGTTTACTTTTCAAAGACGCGAGAAGGCAATGTTTTGTGTTTTGATGAGGCCATTTTACACCTCTGCCTGGGATGGCACCTGTTTGACATTATGTCATGACAACTGTCAGGCACATGACAATTAGAGGGGAGGGGATAAACATATTCAATGGACTAAAGAGAATATAGTTTCATGATGATTGGTTCGACGGGTTGGAGAGGAGGTGACAGGGCGAGAGAGAGGGAAAGAGAGAGGGGGGGGGGGACAGGGAGAGAGAGGGAAAGAGAGAGGGGGGACAGGGAGAGAGAGGGAAAGAGAGAGGAGGTGACGGGGAGAGAGAGGGAAAGAGAGAGGAGGGGGGGAGAGAGAGGGAAAGAGAGAGGAGGTGACAGGGAGATGAGGGAAAGAGAGAGAGGGGGGGGGGGACAATGACTACAGAACGTAAACAAATATTAGTTGTAGTTCAGTCTTGTTGCACACTTAAATTTTTTCATAAAAAATTTACGGGATTAAACTATAAACACAGCGGGATGGGGCAGCATTTACTGTATGCCTCGCGAACAACGAAACCTATATGGAGTGTGAAAGTGTAGGAACAAATATAGACCAAACTCACAAACTTATACTCCGTTTCACCAATCGATGACTTTCTACAGTAATCTTTCGAATATTCAAGGCTGTTTATCTTCTAAACAGACGAACTTTTAGATTCACTATTTTCTAGGCTCGTGTCAACCAATGTGGAGAACAAAATCCCAAAGTTTAAACTGTTTTCAATACCTAGAAGATATCGAAAATTTGCTTGAAAGGTTCGCAAGCTTACTGTAAAGGGCTATTGTTGCGTGAAACAGACTATATTATAAGTCTCTATGTGTGTTTTAACGAATGTTCAATCCGGTTTCATTCCGAAAAAGGACCCGGACGGGAAAATGCTGTCAATGACCGATGCGCCTTTTGGGAAAAGACAGATTTATCAGCCGACCATCCGGCTACCTCTTCCTTCTTCGGGCATAACGCCAAGTTATCGGGTTCACTCCCCAGAAACATTGGCGCCAATTTTCTGCGGTTAGCAAGCTACAAAAGCGATAGAACACGCAGGTCAACGAGGTTGCAGACAGACTGAGACAGTCTGCGTCTCTCTGATCTGCACACTCTCTAGTCGAGGTCGCTACGGAAGTGGCTTGCTATTTGGCAAGGAGTTGTCTGAGTTGAAATACGCGAGTTACGAAACTTGAGTTCATATAGAAAATGGGCTTATGCGAGTTGTAGTTTGATCATACCACATATCGAAGACAGTAATTTTGACTAATGGTTAAAAACTACAAACACAGCAGATAAGAGCCACGTGCAGCCAGCGACCTCTGAAAACAATATGTCTACTATGAACTTCGAGACTTTGTGTTCCAACACAGCAGAAAATGAGATACACCGTACGCTGCTCCGTCCGGATTGATGATAACTATACAACAAAATATGTTCGAAAATTTCGTCATGTTCACGTGAGTACAGAATACGAGAAATGGGTTAAAAAAGAAACGTTTATTACAATGGTTGATGTTTGTTTGGATGCGCTGGTACGCATGTGTAGTACTTGAGTAGAGCGAGAAGGGGCGAGAGGGAGATTGAGGGGAGAGACGCAGGGAAAGAGAGAGGAGAGATATAACTAGGAAGAGAGAAGGATAACACAAGATGGAAGTTTGCAGACATGAGAAGAGAGGAAGAGAGGGAGAGAGGGGGTACAGGAGAGAGAGACTGATTAAAAAAAATATAGTTTCCTATGTTCGGGCCTCAGCTACAGTACTCTGTTATATTTATCTTTCTGAACATGAAGGTTCAAACATGTTTGCTCGACAGAGCTATCGGGCTTGCTTTCGGAGAAACTTCTTCTCTCGGGAAGATATTCGTATTCTATGACCTCAGAAGTTTCGTGTTACCCGTGTGATTTTCCGTGTAGAACAGGCCCTCGGCTGTTCGGATCGAATTTCAAACAAAGTCCACGAAAAGTGATCTTTTTGAGTTTTGCAGCTACCAAAGAATTTAGAGAATGTATACACTGTTTCACCCAAATGTGTGCACATACAGTAATCGATTAAACCTTAAACTTTGCTCAAAATAATTCTGATCCTTCGTGGATATGAGGATAACGATCCAAAAAGGGCATGTTTGAACTCTGACAATTCCCACCCAATTGGCCAGCCACTTTTTTATTGGCTGAATGAGAGAGTGTGCAGGTCAGAGAGACGCAGACTGTCTTAGCCTGTCTGCGCGTCATTGACCTGAATGCTCTCTCGTTTTTGTATCTTGCCAATTGCAGAAAACTGGCGCTAATCGTTCTGAGAAGCTGTTCGAAAGCTTGTCTACATAACGTCAACTCCCCGAGAGCGTCACATTGATACTATGTAGTGAGTGCCAAATTTATAAATTTTGGTCTCTCGCCGAAATCGAACCTGCGAGCAAAAGATTCGTAGCAGGGCGCTAACCACTGCCCTGTTAGAACACATAACCGGGGGCTTTGGAATCGAAGACATGTGTGCGTACACAGCGGAAAGTGAGATATACAGTACCCTCCCGCCTTCCCGTTGGCAACGACTATATGAAGTTTGATCTATCGAGAGTATACTGTATTTCACACCACTCGTCAGTATGAATTGTGGTCCCAGTGGATGGTCCCGCACATTGGGGTCAAAAACTCGAAATTTAACCCGGAGAAATGTTCTTATAAAGATGCTATGTTCATTACAGAACACAGTTGGAGGTTGCAACATGCAATGAAAGCAAGATTGGTCCTTTTGGAAAAAAGGCTGTAGATGTAAGCAGATTAGGAGAAATGAACGATTTGGAATGAAAAGAGAAAGGAGCTGGGAAGGGAATGCAATTATCGAAACACAGGCTGGATGGACCATGAATACTGGGAATAGGGAGAGAGAGGGAGAAAGAGAGAGAGAGAGGGGGGGGAGTGTGTGTGAGAGAAAGAGAGGAAGAGATAGAGGGGGAGAGATAGACTGAGAGAGAGGGGAGAGAGAGGGGGGAGTGAGAGGGAGGGAGGAAGGGAGACGGGAAAAGCACAGAGAGAGAGAAATAGAGATAGAGAGAGAGAGAGAGAGGAAGAAAATATAGAACAAAGGTCGTTCTCTCCAGCCGTTAACCATATCTGCATATAGCCAGTTTATTATTCAAATGAGCGAAAATTGCGCGAAATTTGTCGGTTTTCCGTTGAATTGTCAATTGTGTCAACAGAAAAAGCGAATAACACCGATTTTATTTCAATTGCCTTTCAAATCCAATTTCGAAGCAGAATGAATATATGGATATATTAAAATGTACTTGCGAAATAACATAATAACAAATGATTTTTATGTAGCATTTGCACGTAGAAGTTACAGATCATTATGCTACGCTTTTTTGGGGTACTCTATTATAGGATATTTCTGTGACAAAGGAGAGAGAAAGATGGTTTTAGAGAAAGCGAGAGGGTGCACAGAGAGAGAGAGAGAGAGAGAGAGAGAGAGAGAGAGAGAGAGAGAGATAGAGAGATATAAGCAGATACAGAGAGCGATTAGTAATGGTAGCTACAAAGAGGAGTAAAGATGGAGGGAGCGAGAGACAGAGAGAGATAGGGGTAGAGAGAGAGAGAGAGAGAGAGAGAGAGAGAGAGAGAGAGAGAGAGAGAGAGAGAGAGAGAGACCTGAACCCTTGAACCCCATTTGACGAGGAAGTGGCCAAGCTCATTAGGCTGGTAGTGACATTAATCGGCAACAAATGTAATTCATTCGGAATAAAAAATAAAAAAGGACAGACATATAATCAATCATCATAAGGACATCGCGTTTAGTTTTTTGTTAGTACCCCCATTAATTTCTAGTTGGTGGTGACCTGTACTGTTAGTCAATTGAACAGTCACGTGAAACATGTTAAACACAGCAGAACTTGTGAACATTATTGCTTCAATTCAAATGCAAATCCCAACCATTTGGCCAGCCAGTTTTGAAGCTGCTTCGACGAGAGAGTGTGCAGGTCAGAGAGACGCAGAGAACGATTGTTCTAAATGTTTCTAAGTAGCCAAAACAATAAACTTGGAAGATTTCCAATTACCATATGAATCAAAATCAGAATCCTCGTGTTCTTCTGTCAGTCAATTGAACAGTCACGTGAAACATGTCAAACACAGCAGAACTCAGAAACGTGCCATGACAAAGTGCACTATGCCTCATTGTAAACTGCATAGTCACGAATGCTAACTTTACGTGACTGTTCAGTTTACTTCTAGTATAGTATCCTTCCTAGATGGAACGTGAGGGGAATTATACATCAAGTTTGAGTGGTAGTTTGATCTACATGACCTAAAGACTGTGGTCAAGTTTCAGTTGGATCATCTTGCTGTTCACTATAAGTAAATTGAATAGTCACGTGAAGTTGGCATTCTAATGAGGCATCGTGCACCTTGTCACTGCACGTTTATGAAGTTCTACTGTGTTTAACATGTTTCACGTGACTGTGCGATTTACTAACAGTAAAGCTATATATATTTTTCATGAAAATATCCGCCCGAGCGGAAATGTCCACTCCTAATTATTAGAAAGATCAAAATGATATGGTTTTTTTCATAAACGAATATCAAACTTTCAGTCGAGCTAATCACGTGAAAGTCACGTGTTTTCGCATTTTATCCAACCCGACCTCTGTTCTCTCAACTTGTTATTTATTCATTTATTATTGCTTTTCAGTAGAATATTCTAAATCTGAATCCATTAACAGTCTGTGTCTCTTGTTTTCACACACTCTCTCGTTGACTCTCGGCCAAGTTGCGTGCAAAAAGCAGTAGAGTTATAAATAAGTAACTTCACCAGAACCACTATGTAACTTATGAGTCTGAAACGAAAAGCAACGGCATCAAACTACATCGCTGCTAGTTTATACTGTGGTTGCAGCAAAAAAACAAACAAAAATTGTAATAGAAATCGGATACTCTAACTAGATAATTGAGAAGACAACGCTTTCTGAAAGTTACAGTTCTACAAGGGCAGCAATCGCACAACCGTGCATGCAGGAGAGGAACGTGCTCGAAAAAAAGAAAACTCAAGTTTGTTTGTTTCAGAGTTGTAGCTAAGTTTCCATCAACAGGATGCTTTTGAAAAGAAGAAACTTACGTTACTGCCAGTTGCCTGAGTTCTGTCCTATGAATTTTAAATGCACGTGGTATACACAGTCACGTGAAACATGTTGAACACAGCAGAACTCAGAAACGTGCAATAACAAAGTGCACGATGCCTCATAAGAATTCTAACTCTACGTGACTATTTAATTGACTTCTATTATATAGTCGCGCTTTCCACATACGAAATTCAAAAAAATCTAACTTCGTGAGAATGGGATGGTCATTTTTCAGAGAAGATAGAAATAGTGCCGAAGATCTCATATCTATTCCTCCATCTCAAAAGTGGTTCTGGTGAAGAGTTACTTATTTATAACTCTACTTCTTTTTGCACGCAACTTGGCCGAGAGTCAACGAGAGAGTGTGTGAAAACAAGAGACGCAGACTGTTAATGGATTCAGATTTAGAATATTATACTGAAAAGCAATAATAAATGAATAAATAACAAGTTGGGAAAATAGAGATCAAGCTCGGTAGAATGGGAAACTCACATGATATTCACGTGACATTCACGTGATTAGCTCGACTGAAAGTTTGATATTCGTACTGTAGGAGTACCTGTAGGAACGAAAAAGCCCACATTAAAAAACAAAAGTATCCGATTTTCCTAATAATAAGAAGTGGACATTTCCGCTCGAGCAGATATTTTTTCATGAAAATATATATATAGCTATACTGTTAGTCAATTGCATAGTCACGTGAAACATGATCACACAGCAGAACTCAGAAACGTGCAACGACAAAGTTCATGATGCCTTATTGGAATCCTAATTTTACGTGACTATTCAATTGCCTTTTAGGTGGTATAATGTGGAAGTGGTGCGAAAAGATAGAAAAAGAAGTGGGATTGGGGTCGAAAACAGAATATCTCGGGGGAATTGTGCGAGATTGGAGAGGGAACACAGATTAGAGAGGGAGAAGGAGAGAGAGAGAGAGAGAGGAGAGGGGTGGGAGAGAGGGAAGAGAGAGGGGGGATGAAATAGAGAGAGAGAGAGAAAGAGCGAATGGGAGAGAGAGAAGGAGAGGAAGAGAGCGGGAGAAGGAGTGATAGAAAGAGAGAGAGGAGAGGGGGTGGGAGAGAGGGAAGAGGGAGGGGGGGGATAAAATAGAGAGAGAGAGAGAGAGAAAGAGCGAATGGGAGAGAGAGAAGGAGAGGAAGAGAGCGGGAAAAGGAGTGATAGAAAGAGAGAGCCAGGGAGAGTGTGGTGGGTGGAGAGAAGGAGAGAAAGAGAGAATGAGAGAGACTAAAAGAGGTAGAGAGGTAGAGAAAGACAGAGAGAAAGATAGACATGCATATAGAGGGATAGAGAAAGAGACCTATGGCTCCGTTCTATATTCTGCTTTGCTCCGACCAGCTTGCAATTACCAGCCGTATCATTTCTTTTTCCAATTGTCGTTGTGTGGCCATAAAACCTTGGAGATGGCACCGACCTACGTGGTCTAATCTTCGATCTTTGATCTATGGAATAGAAGAGCGAAACACAACCTAGAAAGGGGAATACAAGGAGATTCTCTATCTTTTTTTGTGTAGTTCTTGGATGAAAAGTATTACGCAATTACTATGAAAATACTTCTCATTTCGATAATTTGAAATGTGAATGCGTTGTGAATCCAAAAAATGGTTCTTAGGGAACTAAATCAAAAAAGACTTTTCGGAAAGTTTTTATTGGAATTTCGTAGTTGATCGAATGTTCATTCTACAGTATGACTGTCGCACAGTAGATAATCACCGAAATAACTGTTTTTAAATAGAGCATTCTGAAACAGACCAACTTTTCGAAAACAAGAGAACACTACTATAAATATGTTAAAGAAAAAGAGTTTTTGCAGAGTAATTTACCAGAAAAAAGGAAGCAGACAAACCTAACATAAATATCCTTTGAGCGTAGTAGTGAGACTGTCTGATACTTGTTTTCCGGAAACTAAAAACGCGAATTTGCTGTGTTTACCAAACTACAAAAGCGTGTTGAAAGCCAGTTGGCTACAGATGTCTGCGTATCTCTAATCTGCACACTCTCTCGTCAAGGTCGCTACAGAAGTTGCTGGCCGAATACGGGAATCGTCTGAGAATGTCAGTGTGGTTACGGTGTCACCACTTTCGTCTGTGTTCCCAGAAACAGAATTTGTCCACTGCAATGAATGAGGATAATTCGATTGCAAAGCGCCATTCTGTTTGTCAGGAAAACCGAGGGATTGGTTGGGATTTGCAGGCAAAAGTGAGATTCGCAGTTTACGCATACTTTGAAACCTTCGCGAAAAGAATATATGAAAACTTTGAAAACTTCAAGAAAAATCTACATACACTTCATATAATATAGAAAAATGATCAAACCAATACCGCGTAGTCTCCTGTGGACCTATTTTGAAATTATTTACAATGTTACAACAATATATGAGAAAATGCCGACCATATTATCTAATCAGGTTTTTAGGTAACCCTTTTTTCAGATCACCTCACCGGTAACCAACCGGTTACGAATCGGTTGTCTGCTGAGGGAACCTTGACAATGTGTTGCCAGAAGACCCGGTAACGTATAGTTTTCACCGAAAAAGACGGAAATGGTAGTTACTTTCTGATTTGTACGAAAGATTTTTGGTTGGCTCAAAAGAAGGCGCGGGAATCGGCGTTTGTTTTCGAATGAAGTTGTTCCCAATTGTCAGTTTCTAAACGGATTTGAGGGTGGGAAATTGGTTTGTTTTGCGACGGACTGGGATTAAAACGCGTGTTCATCCCCCAACTGACTCGGTCTAGAACTCGCACAGAACGGGACTCTGTTTGTATTTAAACCTTTCCGGGATTCGCAACGAACGAAATTTCATTTGTTCAGAAAAGGACGAAAGGACGATTATGTGGTCCAATCGCAACGCTTCGGTCCTTTAAACTGCAATACATTGTTCAATTGCAGTTTAAAGGACCGTTGACACGAGATTGGTCCACATTATCGTCCTGCTTTAAACCTGAAACGGACGCAGTACGCAACTGACTAGGACTAGAGTTCAAGCAGAATGGGACGCTATTGTAGTTTCAACTTGAAAGTTTTTCAAGAATTTGCAGCAGACATGATTCCACACTTGAAACGTTTCTAGAATTCGCAACGAATGTTTTCCAGAACTGGGACTACATTTGGTCAGAGTTTGAACTTGAAAGGTTTTGAAGGTATTATTTGTTATAAAAGTAACATATAACATACAACAGCATACAACGTTTCAGTTAGACATACTAGTTCAGTCCAGTTGTTTTTCTCTCGAAACTACCTCGAAACTTGTTAAATGTTTGGCGTTTTGATCAGGTTGAACTTTGAACTTTCGTAATGGTAATTGTATCCGATGTCTACTTTGGTCGGTACGGTTTCCGTTATAATATCAATCCATCATGGTATACTCCGTTTCATCAATCGGTGACTTTCTACAGTAATCTTACGGATACTCAAGGAAATTTATCTGACCACCAAACAGACTTTCAGCTTCACTGTTTTCTATGCTTGTAGTAACCAACGTAGAAAACCAAATCACAAAGTTTAAACTATTCATAATACCTGAAAGATATGAATAATGTACTTGATTGATTTACAATCTTACGACATTGTTGCGTGAAACGGACTATAACTCGTCCACCTGCCCCAACACAATCATTACCATATGCTCTCAAGTCTTAAATTTTCCTTTTCGTTCTCAAATATGATTGTCCAACCATATACTGATAAAGCTTTATATATATATTAATGTTGCTATAGTCTGAACTTTGTCCAAAATACGTCTAATTGCTGTGCCCGCGCTAATTTGGGTTTATGACAGGTGTCCTTCTCGAATCACGGTTTGGATGTTAATATTGCGGAAGAGTACAAAAAATACGTTTCGCTAATTACATTTGAGTGAAATAGCGGAGTTGCGCCAATTATCACATCGCAAGTGGACTAGCCAGGTGCAAGACGAGTTATGGGAGGAGAGCTAAGAAACAGTGTTGAACAGTTCGTCAGTTGCACTTCTCGGTTCTTCACATTCCTCTCTTCCCTTCTACTTCTCTCACTATCATTCTCTCTCTATCTTGCTCTAGTTCTCTTTCCTTCCATCTTTTTTACTTTCTTCCATTGCCTTTGCGCACATAAAACAGACAGTGTACTGTAGCCATCTCTCTCTGATGTGTTCTCTCGAAACGATTATTTCGATAATAAATTCATTTTAGAAATAGTGAAAGATTGACATGTACTCTTGATAAAACTATGAATCATTGATTTTAAATTACACTCTGTAGTTAAAAACCTAGTTGTTTACCAAGGTTCGCCAACCAAATTGGTCACTAGTTGATATCAAGTTGTGAAATCAAGATTTGGTGCACAATTGTGCACCAAGTTCTTTGTAAACTGTCTGAACCTTGATTCACAACTTGGGTTTTCGGCGAACCTCGGTAAACAACTCGGTTTTTAACTTCAGAGTAGTGGAGTTGTAGTTTCATCATTGCATAGTTCAGATGAAACTCTCCGCCCTTCTGTCCTGCTTCTACCCCTCGAAAAAGGCGACGGAAGATATCTACGAAGAGCCGATTGAAGTACCTCGCCAAGTGATAAAAGAGGTACGACTCACTCAAACAACCACAACTGTAGAACCTGTAGTATAGGGGGTGCCAAATTCATAGACGTTTGTTCCCCGCCGGAATCGAACATGTGAGCAAAAGATTCGTAGGTACACGCTAACCACTGCGCTACGATAGCTCACGAGCGCGAAGCTTGCGAATCAAATACATGTGTCCGTACACAGCGAAAATGATATATACAGTACCCTCCCGCCATTCCGTTGGCGACGACTAGAGCGTAGAATGGTAGTTTCTATGTAGTAGATAGTTTGTACTGAATTCAAAATTAGATACTACCGGAGGCATAGCAATGGTTTTTGTAGGACTTTTTGCTGGTTTGCAGTTAGAAGACCGCACAAAATACAGTACATCCGCTGTTAAAATTAGGTTACCAAAAACCGGTTAGATAAAGACGTTTTAGAATGTAGCCGTTTTCATCAGTAGAAAACTTATACCGTATAACGCAATGAACATTTTTGTACTCTAATAATCGATATATGTTGTACTAATCGATAATTTCCCAGCTGCCCTCGTGCCCGCCTCCTTTGCCCGATGACGTCATCCTATCGAAGGCTTCGACTTCTTCATTGGGAATGGACCAATTCGTCGAGACCATTGTCGCCTTTGGGAGGAAGGAGATGGTTCATCTGAAGTTTGCCGACGATAGGACGGAAATGATTCAGAAGGTAATAATTAATATCATCTTTTAATCGATCTGTATTGATTCACTAGTGGTTTTTATCACTTTAAACGACGGTCGTTGATTGTTAGTAAAGCATAGTGTATAGTCTGTTCCAGGCGCTCGTCTATAATTACCGTATGCAACTATGCACCAACTACCAATTTTCTGAGAATAGGTACCAGGAAAAAAGTTGTGATGTCTATAAATTAACAGGGTACAGCTCGTGGTATAGACGGGCAACGTAAGAGTCACATGTATCGCGAAAACTTGTATTCCTGACTTTTTTAACAAAGAGTGTTGATCATAGATTTCTACAAAATTCATGGCACTGTGTCAACTATCGTCCGACGGGCCACAGGTTATATGGTTGCAGTGAAACACGAATTCCAAACCCCCCCCCCCTCCATGTTTTATCGTTCATCTCCTTACATTCGTGTTTTCAGATCTCCAAAGTATCTCCCTTCCAAGATATGATAATCAATAATCTGATCTTGAAAGGCAAGATTGATGACGTCATCTGTTCTTCATTTTCGTCGGCCCAACTCATCGGACAAATTAGATTCGAAGGCGCCAAAGTGTCCTGCTGGTTCGTTACTCATTATTTCCCTTAAAACAACGGCTTAAATACTACGTAGCTCTTATATTTGATGTGTCAGTGCAACAAAAAATTGTACTCATGTGTGATAGTTTACGCTTAAGATAAACTAAATCATACTGTAGATACGGCTTTTTATGTACCTCTCTTTCTAACTGATTGACGCTACTGTAATCTCTTCAGAGGGAGTTTTGTATTTTGGAAAACAATTGAAGACGTTTTGACCAAACGAAGATTAACTGATTGCGGTACGACTGGGGTGCAGGAAAACAAGCAAACGAAATTGGCAATTCATACAATTGATCATTGTTTCTCTTTTATTAGGTATCGCAGATAAAATAAAAGATAGCTGATAGGGGGTTCAAATTAGACATAAGATCCCATGAACTTGAACCAGTGTTTATTGTGAAGATATAGGATTTGTCAAACCGTTGTGGACACCGTATCATCGATTTTGTAAGGGGCGGGGTTTGGCGAGGGGCCAGCCATTCTGCGTATCATTGATCTACACACTCTCTTCTCTGCTGGCAAGTAATCAACGCAAGTAATCTTTATGGGGAAAACGGCAACTATAAGATAATGTGTGTAATGATATTGATTGATTTCAGCTCCTCGACGATGTCCCATCTCCTGCGGAACTGTCGTGTCAACGCGGTTTCTTTCGTGAATTGCGAGTTCGACGACGCTCAGGTCAGAAACAATTTCGTTCGTCTTTCAGAATACCCTGTTTTGTTTTGCCATTTGACAAACACAGAAAATCTCACTAGTCATTTAGAATTGTTCTGAACTTTCTTCTCAAACTTGTACCCTTCCACACATTTTGAGTGCTCAAATGTGGTCTCAAATGTTTTCCAATTGTGCTGTAACTACGAATGCTTGGAAATACTGTTCTTACCAGAATCGGAATAAATGTAAAGTTCCGTTTTACAGACAATTTGCGACGAAGTTTTCATCGAGAATCGGCAGTTGAAGAGTCTTCGAATCATTGTGGGAAACGGCTGTCGACAGAGGTGCGCGGAGCTTAATTTGTACTCATCTATTAGTGAATGTACCAACATCTTATCTGTGACGCTTTTGAATATGGACTGAATTCAAATTATCAGACCATAGTTTCGAGTTTTGACCAACAGACAATACCGAGTAATATTTCATACACTGAACGACTGCATCAGTTTTGGACAATTCAAGTTATGAGTAGGTCGAAACTTGCAGTGAATGGTGGACTACTACAACTTGGAGTAAACACTTTTTGCCGAATTAACGCGTTGAAGAACTAAATGTGAGGGTACACAGCAGAAATAAAAATCTTTCTTTCAATTTCCCCTCTGTTGCAGCCACCTCCTGTTGACAGATACACTCCTGCCTTCCGTTATTAGTTCGACGGGATATAAAGATGTGTTTTTACACAGAACGAATTGAGACATACCGTATACTCTGTCAATCGTCCCCTAACTATATACCCCTCCTGTTGCAGCCACCCGCTGCTGACAGACCGCCTTCTCCACTGTTGGGCGGAACTCCCCCACCCGCCTTCCTATGTTCTACTCAGCAACATCCAGACTTCCTTCACAGCAAAAGCAGTCAAGACTCTAATTCAGGTGAGAGCAATTTTTTTATGAGAAACATCGTAAATATTGGTAACAATATGGTAATTGCAAAGATTACAAAACTGAATGTAAACTACTATATATGTCGAAAACCCGACATCATTGAGCAATAATTCATTTTCCTGCTAAAGCCTGGTCGAAACGTGGACGGAGGCTTCTGAGTACAGTAAATTTGTGCCAATTCCTTCGAACAAATCTATCTAATAGGAATTTTATGTCTATCTATTCGCTGAAAAGTAGATGAGTGAACTAATCATCTATCCCAGATGGCCCGTACTTCCATCAATTGGCGTATAACAGCGTAGCTATACATAATTTGAAATGTGAAACATCACATATTCAATCACCAAATCATTCAACTTCATTTTAACATCTCTCTTTCTTTCCCAGGTGGCCCGTCTCTCGCCAATTGGCGTATCCTGGAGTCTTGGCCGTATCGCCAACAACGCCCCGATATCCCGCCGGGTTCTCTCCCAACTACCCCCAGATGTACAGTTGATAGTAACCGGAAACCGATTCACAGTGGTTAGGGAGGACGCGCGACCCATGTTTCTCATGTTCTTCTCCTTTAATCATTGTAGAGATTCCAAATATTGATTGGTATATATTTATTATCATCTTATTGTGTATATCATTGTTTTCTTTTTTCGAATAAATTTTCATTACAGATTTTTAAGATTGAAGTGATTGAAAGTGTTGAAACGTATAAAGTTTGTAAGAACGTAAAGCCTCAGTCAGTGTTTAGACAGAAAACTTTATCAGAGTGTCAGTGGCAGCGACTTTTAGTAGAACTGAATGTGTACTGTAACTGTCCACGAATTAGCGAAAACGAGTATACACATCAATGGTTCAGCCTGTATGAACGAACTTTCCCATGAAAACATGTTGGGTGGTAACTAGTGGAGGATAACTCATGATAACTATTATATTCGTTTGTGCGTCTATCTAGAAGAAGAAAACAATTACACATATTTCATACAATTTTTATTACAGGCAAATATGAGACATTTGGTATAGCTAAACTCATTGTTAGAGAAACTACAGTGAACAATGACCAAACTACAAACTTAGACGAAAAGAATCAGTTACACGCATTCCACGTAAATCAAGACAAATAAAGCAACAACTAGTCAACGGGATGCGACAACAGAGAAATCGATTAAATGAGGTCATGAACAAAATAAATAATACAAAAAGCAATACAGAACCGCAATAGATAACAACGAGAATCACCAAGATTCCAACCTTTTGCTACAAAAAGGTTTGAAACATGTCAACAACTAAATTGAACGATACTCTAGCAATCTTTGGCTAGAAAGGACTACTATCTTCATGGTAAACCCACAGAGCTCAGAGACAAGTCAGTAGGCAGAAATGAGAACATTCAGGTCAGATCAATATCGATTGAATTATCGATTATAAGGAGGTAGTTGGGAGGCAGCATGGCTGACAATGATACGTTAGTTGAGAGATATGGATGCCGGATTCAAGAGGTTCGATTGAGATTGACTGGTGGGAAGAGCGGGCGAAGCGAGGGGGGAGGCTGCAAATAAGAGGAATACACTCCTAATTATCACTCGTTGAAAAATTAGTTGAAAAAACAAGCTTTTAGAAGAATACGAAAAATGCGTGTGTAGAGCTTCTAACATGTCTCGCAGTTATACTTCTGGTGGAGAAAAACAAACATACTGGATGTGTTCCTTGGTTACCTAGAAATAGTTCGCCTCACAAGCTGGAGGTCGAGGTAAACGGGTTAGGTTTTTTGGTCCAATAATTCAATTGGGACCAATCTCTATGTGCAACCTTACAGGTTGAAATAATTTGAATTTTCTAGTCTCCTCTTCAAATAAAAAAAGAATAGCACGAACCTCTATGAATGGGTCCATTGGTGGCGGGGGCCTTTGGTTCCCGGAATCCGGCTTCCTTCTTCTTCTCCACAGTCGCCCGTTGAATATCATCCACTCGGCGACGAATCTCGGCTGGGGAGGGGGGCACAGATCTGAATGAATAGGAAATATCAATAATAATAATAATAATGATGATGAATAAAACAAATTTTCGCTTCTGTTGTGACCGCGCAAACTTTTGACTTATTACATTTATTATTATTAAACCTGACTTTCTTCTAACTTCTTGGGCAATCAATACAGGTAAAACATGTTTTGAGGCCACACACTCTAAAATTTGGCGGCGACTCGCCGGCGACATGGAGGGGTCGGCAAAGTGTCGCCGGCGGGTCGCCTGCGATTATTTTTAGGTCGTTGATTCTGGATAAGATAAATGTTAATCAGATACGTATACTTGTAATTTTTAGGTGGGTGACATGTTTATACATGAACAATGAAGCCGTGAATCTCATCGTGTCGATTTCTGGCGACGATAAGTATATACAACATTTTTGTTAACTGTAAAATTACCAGTTCCGGTGTCTGATTACTATATAGAACGTTTAGTGTGAAGGACCTAAAAATAATCGCAGGCGACACTCTGCCGACCCCTCCATGTCGCCGGCGAGTCGCCGCCAAATTCTAGAGCAGAAAATTTGATCAAGTAGAAACTTTTGAAACATGGTATTGATCAAGAGCGATCAAAATAATAGGCGGCATCAGGATTCACTATTGTCTGGTTCAAACTGAAATCACCATAAGTAGGCGTCCCACTTCCAATACCAGTATCCCTTTTCACTGAATGATCTCACCTCTTTATAACCTGGTCGAATCTGTTCCTGGCCTCGTTGGTTGACATGGAGGTCTCGGCTGAGAGGGAGGGCATGTGGGGGACGGGGGACGGGACAGCAAGATCGCTGGAAAGAAGAGACATATTAGGCCTGGTTTATACTTTCTCATACAAAGTAAAGAAAACATTTGTAAAGAAGTACAAAATGCATTTTCATTCACGCATTTCTGAAAAGCCAGCGCTATTGTGAAAGGGTTCAATAATGAATTGTGGGAAAAATTACACGTGGAACTATATAATGAAAAATCAAAGTTTGAACCACTTGCATAATAAATCATCATCATCAGTGTTCAGGTTGCGAAAAAAAAACACTAGTTCAAGGAACTCTCAATTTCCGTATTCACCACGTAAACATGCATATAACATATAACATACTTAAATCGATATTAATTTGTAAACTCACTACTTTCTCTTTCGAACCCGCTGCTTCTCCTCTTTTGCAGTTGAGACCGTCACCTGATCCACTTTGCGAGTTTTGTCGCGAGAACTGGAATAAACAAATTAGAATATAAATATTACAATGGTAAAGAAACAGACATTTACGACACCTGGCGTTTCTAATCGACATATCAGAACAGAATATAAATGGTCCACTTCAGAATCCAATAGGTATATATCTCCAACATATAGAAACATCCTAGTTGAAGAGACTATAATCAGAACACTTTTGAAACTATATGCAGCTGTATCATTGAAAATTTCAACCCTTATTTGACCTACCTGATGAGTGACGTGTCCACATTGTAGACGCTGTTCATCTCGAGAGGAATCAGATGAGATTTCTCCTTCTTCGTCTCTTCCAACGACAGAAAATCACAAACTTGTTCCTGGAACAAGAATATAACATTTCAATCAAATACTGTTTTCGTGTAACAACTACTAGTTAGCTACACCCAATACCCACACAAAACTTTCACAACTCAAAAAAAGAACCTGTAAAACAATAAAATGTAAATCGCGCGGAGCGCGAAGCGCTCTGCGTGAGTTGTCTTTGGTTTGGCCATTGCGGACTCGTTTTTTCCTTTTAATTAACGAAAAGCTTCAAATATAATCTTTTTTTGAAAACTAAAAAAAGAGAACGTTAGAGAATCACGGATTGAACATCGTGTGAAAATTTCAGCCAAATCGAATCATTTTCGCCTGAGTTATGGTTTCGTGTCGTTGTTGAAAAGTTCCGCCGTAATTCGTCCCTCGTCCCTCCTCCCTCACGGAATTCTGTCCGCATCGTAGTGGAAAAACTACTGAACCAATTTGGCTGTAATTTGGAACATCTATTCTTTGGCAAAAGTTAGCTCGTCGCGCCAAATATGAGATGTATAGCTCCTCATTGGCGCCCGGCGCTGGCGCCAATAGGTGCCAAAAACGGCAAAACACTATTTATCGTCAACTAAAATGTTGAACACTGATAGAAATTGAATAATTGGGTGGAAAGTGTGAAAGTCTTTTTTCAAAACTGAAATTTTTCTTCTGGCGCTCGAACCGGGCGCCAGATGGCGCCAAAACCCAAACTCACGACAGCGTCAATGGAATCGTCTGAAATTCGGTACACTAAATAACTATCGCATGGCAAGTAAGATGCTCGATCTGAAAATCAAAAAAGTTTTGTTGGCACTGTGCGCTGGCGCCAATTGGCGCCAAGGTTGGAAAAATATCAGTTATCGTCAATCAAACTGTTTCAAGTTAACAGATATTGAATATTCCAATGTGAAATATAGATCCACAAATTCAAAATCGAATTTTATCTTCTGGCTCGGAACAGACACCAAATGGCGCCAAAACAGAAACACACGAAACTGACAATTGAATAGTTTGAATATTGCTCCAATCAGTAATTGACACATGTAGTGTGTACTGGTAGCTCAAAAACCTAGAAAATTTCGTTTCGTTCTCGCGCCAGACGCGTGTGCCGATTGGCGCAGAAATGAAAAAAAAAGTTTCAAGATGAAGGTTTTTGATGTGGTATTGGAAAAAATGGCTATATTGTAAGTGAGTTGGTGTCTCTAATTGTAGATTTGTCAATGGCGCCAATCCCCATCGCTTATCGCCGCTAAAAGCGGTGTACATGTCAATCGGAACGTTTAGCATTTTTGTTAAGTTGTTGATAGTCACACACAGAGCCAGAAACTTGCGGTTTATTACAACACCAGCAATTTTATGGTCTGCATTCGGCTTAGTGCACACACAAAACTGAGATTCACATAATAATATATTGAGTTCACAAGATCCACTCTGTGAATAGGCAACATAAGAAGTTGTAGGAGTACAACTAGCAAAAAGAGAACAATTAGTAAAAAGTGGGGGAACCAACAAATGTGTGAGTTGTGTTTGGTTCGACCTCGATATCAGCAAAAAGTGAACGATACGAGTTGCTGTGATACTGTAGCAGAAGTACTCTGCAAAAATAGAACAATACAAATTTTGCACAATGGTTCACAACGCACGCATGTCGTCAAAGTACACATGAAATACCCTTCGGCAATTTCTGAAATATCATGCGGGCTTCGTGAACCATTGTGCAAAATTTGTATTGTTCTATTTTTGCAGAGTACTTCTGCTACAGTATCACAGCAACTCGTATCGTTCACTTTTTGCTGATATCGAGGTCGAACCAAACACAACTCACACATTTGTTGGTTCCCCCACTTTTTACTAATTAGGACTGCAATACATCGAAATATGTCACTAACAACTTATATAAATATAATATATCTTTAGAGATAAGAATGTACAGGTGAAAAAGTAAACAAAAAATAGTATATCTGTAAACTAACCACCACCGCTCTGAACACCGTCCTCTGTGTCATATTCATCTGTGAGAGTACGGTAGTGGAGACAAGGAGGTTACAGTCAGCATGACCTACCACCACCAGGCCAGAGTTGACTGCAAAGATCAAAGGTAAGATCACACAAACAAACACTCGAGACAAATTACACTCTGTTTAACTTGAGTGATTTTTTCAAACGCAAGTATGTGAAAAACTTAATGACAACAAAAAATTCACCTTCCCCGTTTCTCGATTTGAAGACTTTTCCACCTCACCCTTTTTAGGTCTTTTCTTCTTACCCACTTCCCCTTTGTAATTATGAGTTAACAGTTAAAAGTGGTCAAACGAACAGAAATATATTAACTTAAATAAAGTTAACTAGAATAAAAAGAATAAATGAACACCCACCGAGCATTCCCGCTCGCATTTCCTTCATTGCAATTGGGTCGAAATCTTCCGCCTGCGCTCCGACGATAAAGAGAGATGGACAGTAGGTCAAAAGAATGTCGTCATCGGCTGTCTGCGAATAGAGTTAATAGTAAAAAAACATATTTTTCATGTTTATCCGCTCAAATGTAAGCAAACGAAACATTGAAATAAATCGTGGTTTAAACACATAGAAATCGAAACAACTGAATGTGAATTACACAGGTTAAAGAAGGACGATTATGTGGACCAATCCCGAGTCAACGGTCCTTTAAACTGCAATTGAAAAATTTATTGCAGTTTAAAGGACTGAAGCATTGCGATTGGACCACATAATCGCCCTTCTTTAACCAAACATAACATAATATATTCTCCACCAAACCAAGACTGCTCATGATTGTGAACATGACCAGACTACAAACTACGTACCCCTCTCGGTCCGTGTTCCGTGAGAACAGGAAAGGCGAAATTGATGATGGCCGAGACGCCGTGGATCAGTTGGACTGCCTGCAAACGAAAAAAAAAGATGACAAGGTGTGCGATGTGCCTTTCTTACAAAAAGCCCACGTTTTTTAAATTTAAACATAAACATTCATAATGTTACCATGACGGAAAAAGCGCGCTTCGAAAAAGTTCAGCCTATTGAGAGACAGCCTTACTGGAGATGATTGCATAAAGAGAATGTCGGCTATAAATTCTAACCCCACTATGAATAGAATGGAAAGTAATCTGAAACACACCCTGTGATTGAAGACACACGTGGTCTGCCAGCCGACCAGTACGATCCTCCGATCTCGATGTTGTCTCGTCAACACGCGAACCTGAGAACCAAATGTATGCATAGAACAATAAGTTGGTACTCTCTATGAAAAGTACACCGTTTCTCGATTCAGATACTTCACAATTTCCTAAATGTACCTTTTCGCAAAAAAGGGGTCTAGTTTTGAGTAATATATGCAAGAACTGAAAATTCAGAGCAGAAAATGAGGTCAACAGCTGGAGGGTAAAGTTAATCAAGCTCAACTTGAACCACGAACCTTCGAGCACACACTGAACTACCCTAGAATGTACATTTTTACGCTGTTCTCTAGAATTAGTTTGGATTGAACCATATGTGAGATAGTTCTGGTTAGGGGTCTAAAGAGTTAATGATACCTCCCGCTGAAAATACGAAAAGTTATAGGTCCCACTTCAATTCAGCGGCACGAAATCACAAAAATGGGTGATTTGTTAAATAGTTATGGGTCCCTTCTCGTCCAGTCTGTTAAATAGTTAAGGACCCCCGAGTCTGCGGACGGTCGCATCCCACCTGTGGATTGAACTTGCAGGAATGCAAAAGTAGACCATGATAATGCCCAATACAACAGCAAAATCGAAGCGGGGGGGGGGGGGGGGAGGGGGCTTAAATATAAAAAAAACACACCTTCTTGATGATAGTCGCAATCATATCGTCGCATACTTCCGCCAGCGAAGTGTCATCGTAGTCGTCAGAATACGTCATCTTCAGATGCTCGGAATCCGGATGACCCATCTGTTTCAGCCATCTGAATGAACAGAATGATTAGATTTCCAATTATGTTTTCATTATGCTCTATTCTAGGCCTTCAAGACTAGTAACTCCAACTATCAAAACCTATCATGTTGAGAATGCATCACTCAACAATCTTATCTAACCATGGTAATCGAATTTGGTTAGTTAACCAAAACAGGTGGTTACTTATATTATTAGCCCAAAAATTACATAATCTAATTACCTGAATGCCGTTTCGTGATACTTGGCCTTCATGTGATAGTCGCCGACCGAAAAGGCGGGAGAAACAAGCAGAAATACGACATCCGAGAGACAATTCGTCTGAAAATACGAGAATTTTCCGTGAAAAAAAAACCTTTTTCACGAAATTCCAAACATCATTATGATTTCATGAAACTGAAACATGAAACTATTCTATGAGCAGTGCCCAAATCTTGACCTTGATCTCGAAACCATACACCAGCCATACACCAGTAAGGTCCGACTAAGCTACAAAAAGTAATCCGTTTTTAGATGTAAACACGTGTAAATTTGGGATTTTTCATCAAAGGTAGACCGATTTATGACACCAGCACGGTTGTCCGAATATTCAGAAAAATTCGAAAAACGGACTACTTTTTAGCCGGAAAGATGAAAATCGGTCTACCTTTGATGAAAATTTCCTAAATTTTCACGTGTTCACATCTGAAAACGGCTTACTGTTTGTCGCTTAGTCAGACCTTACTGGTGTATGCTCGAAACAAGCCCTATTTCACTAGTTTGGACCGCGAAGCAACAGAACCAAACTAGAAACAGAGCGGGATCATGGAAGTTTTCTTTCGAAGAAGCCCAGCCTACATCTCATACTCATAACGACTCTGATAAATCAGTGTTCTGTTCAATGTTCCGAAAAAAAAAACACTTAGAACTTCCCTCTCTTCCGCATACTATGTCAGCATTTTTACACATAAATAACTTAAACAAAACTCTAAATCAGTTTATTTAACCTCTGAACTCACACTGACAGTCCTGTTGAGATATTCTATATCCGGATCGACCATCTTGGTTGACAGGTAATCGATAATCAATTGGGTCACTTCCGGCCAGGGTTGGAACTCGGCCAGCGTACTCTTCACCAACTTGGTGATATTCGAGAAGACCTGAAACAGAAATCAGTACAAACTACAACGACAGCCAAAAAATCGAAAGACTCTTCAGAGCTTTTTCAGCTTTTGCCCAACCAAGTTATGAAAACAACATATGTTTACTAATATTATAGTGAACTTGTAACTGTAGGAAGTATTTGTTGTGAAGTTTGAGCTCGCCTAGATGACTAAGGCAAAGTTTGCCATAGGCACACTTACTTGGTTTGCGAAGGTAAACTATTCATTCTAACTAATAGTTACTTTAGTACATTTTGGACTATGTATTTTAATTTTACTGTAGAAGTCTTAGTAGGAACTATGGGGACTATATCGTAGCCACTAACCAGACTCCTACAGTATCTGAGCAGCACGAGATAGGAGGCGAGAAAGTGAATGGGCAACATCTCAATCAACAGACGATGCACCCAGATCACATTGTCACGACGTTTCTGAAAAGAAGAGGATAAGTGTTATTAATAATTGTTAAAAATAAGAATAAAGAGCAAATAAAGAATAATTGTCTTAAAACAGAAAACAAGTGTTATGCACAACTAAGACAGGTGTCATCCGAGTATTTCTCAAAATAACGGTTTTTTTACTATAAATGCGTGTATCAGATCATTTTCGCATTGTCAATCAAAAATAGTTCAGTAGTCACACACTATAGAATTTAGCAGGTGGCTGAAAATTGTTTTGGATAGTCGGTCATGATTGAGAGTTTGAGTTTGAAAACTCAAAAACAAAAAGACCATCCGAAGTAACAGAAAAGAAAATCGATAATTCCCAACCTCACTGAAGACGTCGAAAAGATCTCGCAGCAACGTGGCCAGTCTCATGGCAGAGTTGAAAATCTTCGCTTGCGCATGTCTGCAAGATTTGAATAATTACTAGGGTTGTTAAGATCTAAATCAAAAACCCGATTAAATTCGAAAAAAGTCGAATTTCTATTTTCGATCTTGAAGTGAAAAACCGATTAACAACATTGATAACTACCGTCATTAACCACAGCATTTTATATACTACTCGAAAGGTTCTCTCAGAAGTGCATACACCGCCAAGGGTCTTTCATTTTTCCTGAAGTCTCGCGATACCCCCTTCTTTTTTGAGTAGCGACTCCTCCGAAATTGTCCAAAACTTCGATTTCCATCATCTTTTTGTTTAATTTTCACTGATTTTGTATGAATTTCGCTGTTTTTTAACTCGCGACCACTATTTTCATCCCAATTCAACTACAACTAATGGCACCGATCATCGAAACCAATAAAGTACACTAGTGAACAGAAACAAAAAATGAACTTCTCGCATTCAGATTCAAACGTTAGACCCCCAAAAACTATATCATACCAAACAAACTGGTTGAAAATGAAATTGACAACCTTTGAACATCTATCTAGACACTTAACACATTATGTATAATATTATTACATTGAAAAAATATACAACATTCCCTTAAAACATTAAGTAATAATATTAATACTGAGAATCCGCCTACCTTCCGGTGGCAGCCGTCTCTGCAACATAGAACTCAGTGATGAGGTCCATGGTTCGGACGACCAGCGCACGACGGACTTCCGTTTCTTCCAGGATTCTGGAGAGGATACGGGGTTAGCAACGACGCTGAGTAACGTTTCGAAAAGAAACGGCCAAGCACCTGACTATTCTGGGTTCTAGGAAAACCCCTCTTGAAAAGCAAGTATCTCAAGAAAGCCACTTTCGTGATTTCCATACCGTTCAGGTGTAGATACACAAAAGACCTAGCCACACTCCAATCTAATATCTCAAACACAAACACGGATACCGCCATGGAGTTTGGGAAAATGTGTCGGGTGCAAAATTGCGAAAGTACAAATTTTCCAGAAAAATTCTTGAAAACAGCCACAAGGAAGCGGGAAGCCTGACGTTCAGAGAGACGACGAATATGAACATAAACTACAAATTACCCTACAAATACTGTAAATGAGAGAGAAGCTCAGTTATGTAATACAAACTAAATTGAACAAGAAAGAGAGAGAAAAAGAGAAAGTGGTGCGTTTCGGCCAATTCCACAAGGAACCGGGTCGTTCGTTAATCCTACCAGTTAACCTTAACCGGGTTACCTGGTAACCCGTTTGTTAACCCATTTGTAACCCTCTTTTACAACGTGTTTTGGGGGAAATTTGGGGTTAACAAGTGGTTAACAAAAGGGTTAACCAGGTAACCCGGTTAATGGTTAACTGCTAGGGTTAACGAAATACCGGGTTAAATAAAGAATTCGCCGTGCGTTTCGACTGCAAAACGAACCGATCGTACAAGTGTCCCACTCCGTACGTTTCCTCTTCCGGGTACAGTCTTCGCATCATCAGACGCTCGATCTGTTCGGCCAAAATGGTCGCAGAAGTGTCTATGGGCACATTCTCCACTATGCTATCGTCCATCAAATCAATATCCTGGAAGAAAAAAAAGAATGTATATATTCTATAATTTATTATTATATATTACACTTTACTATGGTCTTCTTAATATTGACCAGTAAGGTTTGACTATTCGATGAAACCGAGTTCGTGATTTGAAAAATCAATGACTCAAATCAAATTTAAAAAATCAAAAGGCAAATAAAATAGAAAACTTTTCGGCGAAAAAACAGCCCATTTTGATTGGGTCATAGATCTTTTCCATTTCTCAAGATGTATTTCAAAAACAAATCCAAACTAACATACTATACATGCAATTTGACAAATGATGGTTCGTTGGTGAATTCTATATCTAACCGGGTTTTTAGGTAACCAAACCCTTTTTTGGTAACCTAATTTTCAGGTTACCTTGGTAAGTAACCTAAAATTTAAAACCGGTTACCTGTTTTTCCAACACAAAATGTGGTTTTTACCGTTAGTTTGAACAGTAACCGGATTTTAGTTTTAGGTTACTTTCAGGTTACTTACCAAGGTAACCTGAAAAAAAGGTTACCAAAAAAGGGTTAGGTTACCTAAAAACCCGGTTAGATATAGAATTGGCCTAGTTCGTTTTATCGGAACTAAATATGTTTGTAAATTGTCATGTTTTGGAAACAGTTCTAAATACATTGTTTCAAAACCAATGGAAAGTCTAACCAACCTCGGACTCAGAATCTGCGCCCATAATGTCCACTTCTTCTACTTCGGCATCAGTGACAGACGTGCTGGAATGAAAACAATTGGGACGGTGAAACAGAAGAGTGCAGTATCTCATTCCTTAATGTTACTTTGGACACCAAATAAACGAACTAATCAGGTTGAAAGAAAACGTCCAGCACAGTCACAGTAGAATGCGCCATATCCACAAAACCCGCTTATTTCTTATCCGTAATTTTCAGTTCCAAAAAAAGAAACCACCAGATATTAGAAAACTCACAACCTAACATTAATCCATGAGCTTGTTGCAACACACAATTAGACCGGTTCAAAATATAAATAGAACATGGTAACGGTTACTATAATATGCAGCCAATTTATAGAATAAAAGTAAAACTCCTGGCGATGCTGAATTCGCATAACTAAAAGAGGGTTGCTGAAGTCCAATTCTACTCGTTTCTTAGTCCTTTCTTTTTATAAAATAAATGCTGTCCAAATTTTCTGAACCCTATCAATATCCCTAAACCGCAAACTACAATTCGCAGAACTTACACCTGATCAGATAGAATATCCCGGTAGAAAAAGTCGACGGGCGGTTCAGGTGTGAGGGTGGGCATCAGGGATATATCCAAGACAGATCCAGCCTTCTTCCTCTGATTCACGATAGAAGAGAACGGAATCTGGAGGTCAACAAGGTTAGTCAGAAAACATGGAAAAACAACAACAACGGCAATTCTCGAGGCTAAATGTTTTTTTAATAATTTCGTTTTCATAATAATTTCCCGGATACAAAAACTGGAAGTCAAAAATGGTTACAAAAGATTGAGAAAACAACGACAGTGAATACTTCTCGCAAAGCTAAACCGTTTCCCATGGGCTTATTCGGATAGTACTAGTAAATGAACATTAAATTGAAACAGAGAATGGGTGCTTATAATGTACAAAATTGTTTTACCTGTTTCTTGGATGTCGGTGGCGACAGAACCGAGCCTCTGGAGGGAGCACCACGCACATCGAACACGGCAGAAGAAGTGCTTTCTGCAACGAGTTACGAGTAAGTTGTGCTACAGTTTTAACATCGAGAAATATGACGAACTTGCATAGAAAAAGATATCCTTGTTGAAGAATAGTCAAACCACACTGGTATGTGATTCTAACTTCGAACTTCGGCACTACTCAATTATAACATAAATTACTGAATAACTGAATTATGTATTCTAGAAAAAAGAAAAATGGGAATTCATACCTTTCCTCTTTCGATTTCTCTCTTCTTCTTCAATCATTTGATTTGTTTCTCGATTCATCTGCTTCGCGATTTTCGCAAACGCCTTTCGAGACATCTCTTCCTCCTGAAATGGGCAGAAATAGTAACAACACCAAACAAAAAATCGATAAATTGCACAAAAAGTTTCAAAAAAAAGTTAAACTGTTATGATCTTTCAAAAAATCAAAAAAAGGCCTTAAAAACCAAACACCCCAAAACCTCGCAATTTCGATTCCTACCGTATACCTCTATTAATCCACATTAACCTACGACCACACACCGGTAAAAGTAGGTAAAAGGTCTATTCTACAAAAAGTTGTCCTTTTTCAGATTCAAACACGTAAAGATTTATGAATTTGCATCAAAAATAGACAAAGTCTCTTATTCTTAGAGAAAAAAGGATCTTGTTTTCCGATGTTTTCTTGTTATTCGGATCAGTTAATTGGGGTTCACCACATAGACACACACCAGCAAGGTTGTCCGAATAGTCAGAAAAATTGCAAAACGGACTACTTTTCAGCCGAAAAGATGAAAATCGGTCTACTTTTGAGGCAAATTCTACAAGGAACCGCGAATTTTGTTAACCCTGCCAGTTAACCGTTAACCATTTAACCATTTTTAACAGTTTACCATTTAACCATTTTTTTGTTAACCCTTTGGTAACCCTTTTTTCTAACGTCTTTTGGGCAAAACTCGCGGTTACCAAGTGGTTAACAAAAAACGCGGTTAAATGAAGAATTCGCCTACTTTTGATGAAAAATCCTGAATTTTCTTGTGTTTACATCTGAAAACGGATTATTTTTCGTCGCTTAGTCGGACCTTACTGGTGTATGCACATAGATAAAATACTTTGTCAAAATGGCGCCGACCAATGCTCATTTTTGGCTCTTTTCCTAAACTCACCCTCATTTTTAGAAGCGAACTGTTTGAAAGGCGAGAAACTTGGGAAATAATAAGTTTTTCAGGGAAATCATGCCCGTTTTGAGGGTTACGCACATTCTAGGGTTGTTAAAGCCAAACTCGAAATTTCGAGTTTCGAGTTCGACTCGAAACTCGAAAAACTCGAAATCTCCAAAATTCGAGTAACTCGAAACTCGAAAAACTCGGTTTTTCTCCAAACTCGAAACTCGAAATTTTTAAACTCGAAAAGTTCGAGTTTTCGAGTTTCGAGTTTGGCCACGTCCCAAGTAAGAAATAATGAACGAATGAGCGTTTCACAGCACTTTTTCTGCTATTTCAAACATAAAATGCTTCTTTTTTCACGATTCTCGCCTAATCATGAGAAAAAATCCGAATTTCTCGAGAAATTCTTATTTTTTTATCTCGATAAAATCCTGAAACCTAACGACCGAACTCGAAAATCGAGTTTTTCGAGTTTAACTCGAAACTCGAAAAACTCGAAATTCCCAAAACTCGAAAACTCGAAATTTCAAACTCGATTAACAACCCTAGCACATTCATTTTAGTCAGACTGACATTGAACTATTTTACCAATGGTTCGCCAACGACTGACCTCCAGCTCAGCAGCTCTTTTCTGTCGTGCCGACTTGAGCAGGAACTCGTTCTGCTTGTAGATTTCGCCCTTTTTAGTCCTCTGGGCACGAACCAACGGCTTTTCCTCGCCGGTTACTGTAGAAAAGGGACCGGCCGGTGACATTAGCCGTCTGGGACTACTGCAAATACAACACCATGTAATATAAAAACGGGTATAACAAGACCGAAAACGTGTACATGGCTTGTCACGAAAACAAAAACTATGCTTATTCGTTCACAAAATCGATAATAAACAACTTATACGCAAACAACAGTACGTGTGACTAATCAACAGAGTTAGTTCGTTTTTAGATTCAAAGACTGAAAACGCCCTTTTTTGTAGTTATAATAGCTATTCGGACTACTTCAAACGGTGAAGTAGTATGTAGTAAGATGAAAAAAATACTATAAAGCAGAACGAAGGACATTTTTGCGCATGTACCGGCCATAAGGGGAAAAAACCTAAATCAAAGTCGACAGTGACAATCGTCTTTATTCAGATCATTATCTTGACAAACCCCCAAGACAAGGTCACTGGACCAAAAGAAACTATCCAGTTCACTCAATACCTAACTTGTCAATGAGAAAAAACCATAGCTAGAGCTAGCCAAATAAGAAAATCATGCTCCATGTGACATTTAACGGTTATCAATGGAAAACTAATTTTTCAGTAGAAGACTCATAATTCCGAAATTAAAATCACACACCAGTAAGGTCCGACTATTCGATAAAAATGGTCAGTTTTCAGATTTAAACGCGTTACAAATAATAATTTGGCCTAAAAACCGACGAGTTTTCTTGTTCTCGACGAAAACGTAGCCCGTTTCTCTATTTTTTCTGGTTTTCGAACCACTTGACTGACTATAATAGTGTAAACTTACATGAGTGTTTGACTGAATACTGGAGGCTCCTCCCCCTTTTCCGTACATTCAGCCTTCAACTTCTCGAATTCTTCCTTCTTCTGATAGTAACGCTGTTTGGCGACAGCTGACGCTCTGCAACCGATATATACCTTTTTTTTTACTTCATTTATTATTGTTGTTTACGGAGACCAAGAAAGCGCAATACAGATTGCGAACTAGTGTTTTGAGTAACGGGATCTCGACATAGGTGCGATGCCACGGTCCGCTGACCGGAGGACCCTCAACTTTTCACCACACTGGGCGAGAGGGGACCTATAACTGTTTAACAAATTATCCAGCTCTGTCATTGTGGCGCCACTGAATTGGGAAGGGACCCATACCTTTTCGTAGTTTTTCGCGGAAGGGATCATCAACTTTTGAGATCCCTAACCAGGATTATCCCACCTATGGATCTCGAGAATACTGAGAAACTGAGACCCTTCGAGCCGTTCAAAATCTTACTTTTAACCCTCCTCTTTTCACTTGATAGCTCCCCGATTTTAGATGCATTTCTGTGAATCAGACGTGTACAACCCCCTAGACGACTTCTGAACTTCGGTCACCCAAAATTTATGAAAAACTCCCAAAATTCATATAATCACCCAAAAATTTGTCGAGATTGGGTGATTATCTGGATTTGAACAGAAAATTATCGTTTTGATCACCCAAAAAATAGATATTTACACCATTTTTTGTTCTGTCACCCAGAATTTAGAGGATCGTCCAAAAATTGTAAACGTCTGGTGTGAATAATCAGTGTTCGGTACGAACCTGGCCTTCTTGTCCTTGCTGCTCAACAGCTGATTGTGTCTCTTGATTCCGTCATCACAGACTGTCGCCAGCAGATGATCCATGACGATGTTGACAGCTATGCCCACCTTCTCCACCGAACCTGCAGGAAATCGATACATATCTGATCAACGTGTCTCGTAAATTCGGACGCCGTCATGCGATACGTAATTCTACGGTACCAATATGGACAAACATACACCAGATAGCCCTTAATCATCAAAAAGCGTGAAGTTGCACGCTTTTTGAGTATTTTGAGAGAAAAACTGGTGATTTTTTTCATTCATAAAAATGACCCTTGGACCAGTGCATCACCAGAAAAGCATCAAAACGTGAAAGAAACCCAATTACAGTCAGCCATACGTGAAACAACTTTATTGTCCACATACAATGGAGAGCCCACCAATGTCGCGATAAGTTTGTACCCAACCATTCTTATATACGGCCTTAATAGTTCAATCTCGTATGATTGTAAAACTAGTGTATGATTGTAACCTGATTTTAACCAACTACTGTCAAAAGTAACCAAACTATAACCAACCATCCTGATAGACGATATCCTCCAGCACCGGCTTCTTGGACGGCACATACTTGACCCACCAACGGGGCAGTCGACTGCCCTTGGAAGAGGAGGAGGGGAGGGACTTCTTGGAGGGGGGAAGGGACACGGTAGTTGTAGAGGTAGAGGGAACCGCTGACTGCAAAACATATCACTAATACCCGAGAATATAATTAACACATTTATAAAAATATATTAATGATTGAAATTTCTGTTCTAGCAGACACTTTTACCAAGGTCTATCGGGCGTTGGTCTAAGTCTAGACGCCTACACCGTAAACACTTCGAATTTCCATCGTTAACGACTAACGAGCTAGTTTATTTTCTGAGATAGGTCCCGATGTCATTAATAATCTGCAGAACATGTGAAAATCGCTATATCTTAGGTTTGCGACTTTTTTCCGACTATGTATGGGTAACGTTCCACGAACTAAACTCCCATAATTAACAAAGTAAATGAAAAAAATCGCCAAATCGTATATAAAATTAGGGCTTTCATTCTTATTAGTATGTTCTACAAAAACGTACCATTTCGGTCTCCGACTGTGAGGATCCGGTCTCCGAGGTGATTGCCCCCGTATTCTCGATGACACTCGCCGTCTGACCCGACATTCGTAGTTTGATCTTGATGGGCCGAGTCTTTTCCAGGGACGAGCGCCTGAACATAAATTGAGTATTCGAGACCTAACCAGGGGAGGGCAAATATGGTTTGGCCGACCAAACAAGTCAAGTAGGGGGGCGTTTCTGGTCCAGAGGGGGTCGAAAATTCCTCGGTTACAGCAATCAAAACTAATTTTTTTCTGAAATTTTCCGTCCATTTGTAGAAGTAACGGCTTTTTCCATTTTTCAAATGGGAGCGGGTCGTATTGGATTCGAAGTCAAACCATTCTCTGCCCGCCCCCGGACCTAACTTGTGACAATTACACAAGTATTTAGTATTTTCAGTAACACCTAGCGCATGTTCATTTTTTGTTGCACAAGCTCACTTTTTTTGCCCTGACTGTTGGCAGACAATATGTGTTACTTGTTAGACAGGGCTAGTAGTTTTGATGGCAAAACTGTGCGTAACCTTGTGAAAACTAAGAATATGTATCGTGTCGCTTCTGCTGAACATTTAAAAAGTCTCCCCTTCCTGCCACACTGTTCTAAAGTTCTAGTAGACTGTAGACTTAAAACGAAATGCTTGTATCCCTATCCATACCTCATTATTTTTTCGCTGAAAACGAGACAATTTGTGTATTTTCAAAACAATTCAGTACATTTCAATAGTCGAAGCTAACTAGTGTATGTCCCAGTCCCTATCCTTACCTTCTAGTTTTCATTGTGAACGCCGGCTTGATGGGGGAGATTCGTACGGGTAGCGGTGGCACTACATCCATCTCAGTCTTTACAGCTGATGTTTCCTGGAATAAATAATTTAGCTAAAAAATAGTTTTAAATTGAACAAGTCACCATAAATCCGTTTTTCGCCCATATGGCGAGAAATTTCTTATTAAAATCAAGCAGTTCTGCGTCATTAAATGAAAAATGTTCCTTTCATAGAACAGTCTGGAAAATGGCCATCATTTACCTGATCCGGTCCCGCTACCGGTTCCTCCTTGACCGTGTCTTCTGCCCTCTTCTCCTGTCCAGGTAGACGTTCCTTCCGGTTTTCCGGTTCCTTTTCTCCCTTCACCGGCTCCCTTCGCATCGGAGTGGTTATGACGAAATCGTCATATCGGGTCGGTTTCACGATACGACGGGAAGAACGAACACCTGCAGATAACCAGTTAAAAAATCCTTAACTTGTCCTTTAATTGAGCCAGGGGAACCCATCTTTAACAACAATTCTGGGTTTAATGGATAACTACCTAGGGGAACTTACAACCTCCTATAACTGTTAGCTTTTTCTGTGAAAAGGATGTTTCATAAAACAGTCGAACCATTCTGGTGTGTGCATGAGACACATCAAGAAACATCTATGAACATATCCTGAGGAAGTAACAAACGAAGGGCGACTTTGTTGGATACTCCATTGAACCCGTTTTTCCTTACATTAGGAGGGTACTTTCAAAAATAGATTTACTCGTACCCCTTGTTTTCAAGTTTGGTTTCCCAGAAAAACACCTGATTTTCCATCGATTTATGTGTACTACAATATCGCCCTTCGCCCAACGTATGGGAACTAATGAGCTCCAGAAATTTGAATAAAATTACGTACCATCTGAGCCACTGGGTGTTTGCGGATTGGGTGATTGAAGTACTTTAGTCTCCTTCACTGGGGAAGCTACCTGGAAACATAATCATGATAAACAAACGAGGGAAGGTATATTATACAAAAAACACACGCGTTATATTGTCCATAGCGTCGAGAACAACTTTGTCCCAGCATGGTTTATTAGGAATGAAAAACCATTTGCTCATCATAAACGAACTATAATTTCGATAACAGCATAGCAAACTCAATATTAAAGAAGGGCGATTATGTGGACCAATCCCGTGTCAACGGTCCTTTAAACTGCAATTGAGAAATGTATTGCAGTTAAAAGGGCTGAAGCGTTGCGATTGGACCACATAATCGTCCTTCTTTAAAACACAATATAATATTACGCGATAAATGATAGTTTATGGACAAATCGATAAATTCTCAACATTCGAACCTTATTGAGCAGTCGCCCCTTGCTTCGACCCGGCTTCATGTCTTTCGAGGGAGACACCTTAGTTTGGACTACTTCAGCAGCCTTCGCAGTTTCTTCAGGAGTGGGCTGAAACTAATCAATAAACTCAATATTAATCAAAATGTAACCGACATATAATTGGTTTCAAAACTTCCTAAATGAGTCGCGCAATCTATATTCTCCGTTGATTCATTCTTCGAAGTAAAACAGCGATATGTTCACGTACTGAAAAATTCGAAAAACTGGTTTTACGGAGAATGAACGGAAAATTCGCCTGATTCAGATGGAAGATTACTAGTTTTCCGTACTTAAAGCGTAAAACAGATCACCTTTTGTAGTAATTTTATCCATACACCAGTAAGGTCCAACTATTCGACAAAAAGTAGTTAGTTTCAGATTGAAACACGTGAAATTCATGATTTTGCAACAAAAACAACTTCTTAATTTTCTTAATTTTGACGAAAAAGTAGCCTGTTTTTAAAAATGTTATTTGGCTATTCGGAAAACTTCACTAGGGTATGCCATTCACCTTCTCAGAGGTCTCCGGGGCAGGACCAAGATCAGTGGGTTCCTCCTCAACCTTCGCACAATCCATGGTACCTGGCTTCTCCTCGACCATTGTAGTTTGATCGATATCGAATCGATCGATACTATCGATTGAAAAACCAGCATCGACTGTGTCTTGCTGTGGGTCGATATTTGCGATATTAGAGACCGAATCGACATTTGATTTGGTCTCCGGCTCTGGTGTCTGGAAATGAGATTGAAACCAAAAATCAATAACTCTAGGAAGTGGTTATAATTTATTACGATCAATTGCACTCAGATTAAGAACAAAACTACTTTTAACATTTCATTTTCAGCTGAACTTTTGGTTGGAAAATTCGCATCGTTTGAATTTCGACTTCACAGGACTAAAACTGAGACTTCAACAGTGAAACATGCGCGATACACCGTCAGATCACAGATGTAAAACAAACCCCATTATGATACTACTTTATTATTATTCATACAATAGCAAGGTTGTCCGAATAGTCAGAAAAATTTGAAAAACGGACTACTTTTCGGCCGAAAAGATGAAAATCGGTCTACCTTTGATGAAAAATGCTAAATTTTCACGTGTTTACATTTGAAAACGGATTACATTTTTGTCGCTCAGTCAGACCTTACTGGTGTATGTTATTATTATTGTTATTGATCTACCCACCCCATGCTGGATAGCTGCATTCTCATCACCCTCCTCGTCGATCATGAGATTCCCGTCCAGACTGGTCTCATCCGTGTCATCATAGGGGACCAAGGAATACGGGAAATTACACGGCATATCTAAAACACAAACAATAACAATACAAAACACACTTCGAAAATAGGTAACACTACTGTTCAAAAACATAGTCAAGTTATAAGCTACATACCCTAAATGCCTCAGAGTTGTGACTTTTTCAAACAGAAGGGTTTTGCCCCCCCCCCCCTCAGCCAAAACATAAGGGGGTTTTGCCCTTAATTTAGAAAATCGCTAAATCTGAAGTTCAGGGAAGGGGGGGGGGGTGTGCCCAAATCTTCGGACCAAAAACAGGGGGGGGGGGGGGGGGGGGGGTTTCTCAAAACGCTGAGAATTTAGGGTATGAAAAGCTATTATCTATGAAATTTCTACAAAAAAAATCGTAGTTCTCAAATTGGGTAGGGAACGTCATCTATCGGACTATAGGGGTCGCACTGTGTCTTGGCGCAATTCAGTAATTTTTAAAAACAAAAATGAAATTTAATATACAATAAAATGCTGCGTTCGGGATCAAACTACAATTCAAAATGATCCATCCCCCCCCATATATGCCTACCTTGTGATTCGAACGAAGAGTCCAACACTGCCTTTCTGTCATCCGTTGGTTCAACCACTCGCTTGACATCTTGTCCCACATTCGGCTTCGATTCCTCTGGTACCGGTTCCTCGAAGGTGACGTCTTGATCCTAAATTATCCGATGAACCCACCGAGTTAACTTGTCCTAATCTTAACACCTATAGTCAGGAAAAAATCATCTTTTCGCCAAAATAAGGATTAAGTGTCAAAGTTTGTTGCGAAACCATGAATATTCACGTACTTTAATATAAAACCGGACTACCTTTCGTCTAATAGTCACAGCTCACTGTAATGACCATGGAACATCATCCCCCTCCCCTCTCTTATGACTCATCGGACTAACTACAACTGGCTCAGTCTCTGGTGCCACCTTCTCAGTAGTCTCCGGTTTGGAGGAAGAAGCCCTTGGCTTGGTCACTTCAACAACGGGAGACGAATGCACCGGAGAGGGACTGCGATTACGACGGAACAACGGGGTACTGTAACAATGGGGCAGTGAAAATAGTATATTATCACACATCATCCGATTAGCACACATCGTCTATCGTTATCGTTCCTATCTGACCTCTATTTTTTTTATACTTGACCTCCATTTACGTCTTATCACAAATGAACGCAGGTAGAGGTCATATAATCATACACTGCCAAGCTGAAACTACTGAAACTCGATATAACTATAACATGACAGAATCTTAGAAAAGGTGTCATTGGAATGAAATAGTCAAGACAAGACGAAATCATGTTTAAATTTCAAGGTTCTTCTCCAACACAGAGTTCCAGAACTCAGTCGGTGAAAATCAGTTCAGATGGGTTTTTTTTTAAGATTAGCTTTGCTTTGAAATAAAATTCTATAAATATCTTCAAACCAACTTCTTTATTGCCAGAGCCGAATTCTTTTTGACGGTCACTTTAAACTCGGAAGTCGATGAGGTTGGCTTCGGCTTTTCTGAGGCCATTTCTCGCATCTTGGGGGTCAGATTGGAACTGCGACCAGATCTACAACAGAAATACATAAATACATGGAAACATTCTGTATTTCAACCGGGGCGAATTATACGATTCCATCAAAGGGAAGGAGCTGAAGCATATAAAACAGCCTGGTATCATATTTTATTGCGCTTGTTTTATTTCTACATCCTACAAGCACAGTGCAGTATTCTTTAGAATAATTTAATTTTTCTAGTTTTTGTTAAAATTTAATGAAACGCATACGCATTTCAGTGGCCGTATGCACCAATATTTTTTGGGAACGTGAAATAGCGTTCCCAGTGGGAACGCTTCGCGCCACTTTGTTATGCACGAAGCGATGGGAACGTTCCCATTGTTTTGGGAACGATTTGTTGGCGCATTTCTCGTGTATGATGGCGCGAAACAGAAATATTCAAATATTTGAAATACCATACGAAGTGTTTTTGTTATTTATGAAGATATTCAGCGTCAAATTTTCGTTAGAAAATATGTTTTATTGAAAGTTTAAGTTTCAAACCAAAAATTAAAGGTGGATGATTGATAATATAATTAATTTCCTAGCAAGATACGATTAGCAACGTTCGTTCTTCAATACTTTGGTTTTTCGCGATTTTGACAATCGACTCCAAACTATACCCTTTTTCATTACCATGTTCTTATCTTACATTTCTCTAACTAACTATAACTTGTGAACTCTCTCTCTCTATTTCAATAAACTCACAAACTTTAGTAGTACACTGCTCTTCTAAACTATGTGGAATAAAACAACACGCATTATTTTCAACTAAGAATTAGGAAATGAAAAGGGTGATGGGAGATTGTTGCGAATTGCAAGTCAATTTAATGTGCCCTTATTATACATTCATTTTACCCACATCATTGGGGGCAAGTCAAGCTACCACTGGGGGAAATAACAAGAAGGGTAAATCTAACATTGGAGGGGCTAAAGTATAAACTTTACAAAAGTACAATTGTTGTGAAATTAAAGCTATAATTAGTCCATGAGGTATGTGTTATTGTCCTTAGAATGAAAAATTGCGTGATGAAAAGCCTAAAAAGGGAGAAAAACGTAAATTATTATCTTTGGGAAGCCAAAAATTGGATCGTTCCCCACCTCTACCCTTGGGAATGATAATCGTTCCCAGTGGGAACAAAAATGGCTTGGGAACGTTCCCAAAATATTGGTGCATACGGATTTTGGGGAACGTTCCCACTGGGAGCGATTTTGCGCTCCCGGGAACGAAAAAACGCTCCCGGGAGCGCAAAAAATATTGGTGCATACGGTCACAGGTGTCCGACGGCAGCAGAAAAGACTATTAAAGACTATTCGTGGGATTTGCCAGGCTATATGGCCAACATTTACAAGCTGTATCCACTTCATACTCAAGTCGAACGTACACATATAATTGTATTGTAACTGTAAACACCAACCTTCTCACAGTTTCCACATCATCCAACGACTTTCTATTTGTTTCCTTCAGATTCGAATCCGACAAGCCACTGGAAGAGCAAGGCATTTGAGAGGAGTCCTCCACCTTTTTCCTTCTGTAGATAAATTAGGTTTTCAAATGTAGTGTTGAATAAATTATTGAAAAAGCGAAGAAAGGTTAATATTGAAATCGGGAGTGTTCGATCAAAGGTCTAAAAATACTAAAAATTGCCGCATGACTGACAGCTTGTTACTAAGTTCGCGTCTTTTCTTCCCGGGGTCATATCAATCAGAGCTGAGGTCATGAAATATCTCTCACTTTCTAACTTACAGCATATAATATATATTATTGGATGACCACTCCCGTGAACAAATGAAACTGCTCATGGAATGATAGCGATTACAATACTTCGCTTTTGTTTAAGTATTTCAAAATTTCAATCAAAAAACGTACTGTTTTTTGCTTGAGTATGAAGCCGCAAAAGTGTTTTAAGATAAACTTGAAAAAACATAAAAAAATACCTCTTGATCGTAGAACTTTCTGATTGGGACACGACTGGGCTTTTCGGACTGTTCACACTCGATATGGACGCAGACGTCTAAATTACACAAATAAACGGTGTTCAATCTAGCTGATATCATAGACTATTATAGTGATCTATATGTAATATCATGTCATAGGTATTTTTATTTGAATAACATATTTGAAAAAAGAGGGAATCTAGCCACCAACCAAAACAAAAGTTATTTGGTTACTTCACTTCTGTAAATGTTATTAAAAGTAATCGTTCGTTGTTGCTCACCCGAACTTCTTCCGATTTCACATCAGTCTCCATCTTCTCATCAGAATCCTTCTTGTCGTTCGCAGACTTCTCCTGTTTGGGCTTCTTGGCGTCAACCACCGGTTTTTCTTCCTTGACCGCTACATCCACATCTTTCGGTGTGCTCACCTCCTACAAGTGTTTATACAATGTTGCTAAAAGCCAAAGTGTTTTTGGAGCAAAATGAACTCTACAACAAAACCACAGCCAACTGAAGCGACAGAGCGTGAAGGTCAATGAAACGGACACTCTGCGTCTTTCTGACCTGCACACTCTCTCGTCGAGGCAGCTACAAAACTAACTGAAGTGGCTTGTTACTGGTGAAGGGAAGATACTCTGATACTCTTTTTTGGACCTTTTCGTTTCATTAAATGTAGAAGCAGCCCGGTATTTGTTAAACAAGCATCGTGTTTTTGTAAAATATTCGCATTTTCCAGTTTTTTCATATTCAATGGTAACCTAATCACCAAGTAAACAATAATGTCTAAAATACAACTAAATATACCTCATTCTCCCTGATCATTTGTCGTCTGGCTGCCGACAACCCCATTGCTTCTGCTATGAATTGACGACTTTTGCCGGCAGAAAGTCGCTTCGGTCGAACGACTTCCACAACGTCTGAACAAACTATATTATTATTATTATTATTATTATTATTATTATTATATTTACATATTTTATCACCCAGGTCCCTCTATTCGAAGGCAGTGATCATAATATGAGCGGATGCGTCTTTCTGCGCCTTACCTTTTAATATAAATTATAAATTACAACGAACAACTGGAAACCATAGTACTGTTCATTCCAACGTGAAATCTTATAGTATTAACTAAAATCTTTTCGTTAGTTTTTCGTCATGTCAAAACCATTATTTTGCGCTCCCGGGAGCCCAAAACCGCCCCCGAAAGCATGAAAAAATATAGGTTCCTACGGCCGAAGGACTAAAATTACTAGCAACAGCAAGTTCGTTTGTATATTGTATGTGAGTACATGTATGGATTGTGAAACCTATACCCAAACAAGAAATGTCTACCCACCAGCCACCGGTTGTGCTACTTCCATTGTCTCATTGTCCTTTTCGACTTTCTCCAACTCCTCTGGTTTCGGTTCTTTCACTGAAAAAAAAACAACTATATACACATATCAGTAAGGTTCGACTATTTGACAAGAAGTTGTCGGTTTTCAGATTGAAACTTTGAAACACGCGAAAAACATTTTTTTTAATCGAAAATAGACAAAGTGTCTCGTTTCTGTCGTGAAAGGTTTTCTAACTCCAGTCGGCTTGCTGCCAGCCATAAACCATTAGTAGGAAAAGATATAGTGTTCAAGCGAAATAGTATAAAAGGGATGAATTAGTCTTCGTCATAATTCTATGAAATAAGATAATGTGAGCTGGCTACCTGCTTCCTCCTCTCCTCCTGCCTTCTCATTGTGTTTCTCTGCGCTCTCCTCTTTTCCACTATCTCTCTTCTTCTCCTGCCTTTTGACTGTCGGCAGGACGCTCTTTTCTGGCTTTTCATCCACCGACACCTGGAATAGACATAGAACTTATCCGCGATTGAACCATAAGGGGACCACCCAAGTCTTTTGGGGCCAACTAAGTCAGAAAAAACATGAGTGATGATAAAAAAACGACATTTTAGTTACACACACTCACTTCTTGGTGTTGCTCATGCTCACTCCTCTCGACCTAATGTGAAATTCTTTTACATATGGATTGAGTTTCTACATCGGGAAAGCATAGAACATACAACTAAGAACGAAAGCTAGCTTGATAACAAAATATGTCTTAATGTACATCCAAACAATATTCGCAGGTCGTAGCTTCTCTCTAGTCTGTTAACCACCCAATAGTTAGGTGAGGTTATCATACCGTATCAGAAGTGGCTGCTAGCTCCGATGACTTTTCCTCGATGACGTCATCTTTCAATACACGCTCCAGTGAATGGCGACGAGGCAACTGAAGACAATAAATACAGTTGTATTGATATTAATAATGTATACTGTTTAATATTTATGTTCCTATAACAGCGTTCTTTTCGATTTGGCAAACTGAGTGTTTGGGACATAGACACGTAACAGTTATATGATCATCTTATCTCCATTACAACGCCTCTTTCAAGATAACTATTGTCCCATAAACTATTTGGTTCAATTGTCGTTGTCCGGCACTGTTAAATTGCTTAATATTATGTGCGCGTAACATGGTAATTAAACCCTTTTTCTTCTCTTCTTTTCTCTCCATTTACCCATTTGGAGTGCCACATACTATGTGGAAGTCACGTGTTAAATCGCGAATAAATCCATTCTATTCTATTCACTACAAAAATCACAAATTCATCAGAGTTTTAGCCACCAATAAACTATGGAAACTTTCAACAATTTACTAAGTCTGAATACAGCCAGTTGACCTGCTAGCTGCTATTCAGTGAAGTTTGGAGTTTTTACTAGTATCCGACTGGGTATCTTGAACTTGTATGACCGCTACTTGCCTACGCATTCATTTACTACCCCAAGAGATGAAAACCCCTGATAGAAATGAGTTATGTACACACGCACACCTACGATGTATAACATGCCTCAATATGAAGGTTAGTAAATGATTTGATTAGTTGGGTTAGAAATTAAAAATGTTAATGGTTCAGTGTAGTGTATCAAATCTCACAGACGAGTAGTGCCTACGTTACTAGACAGTAGACAACATAGAATCTTTAGAGCCAAGAAAAACTACAATAAACATGTATGTACCAGCTCAGTTCGACCTCAACCTAAACAGCCTAGAAATTTGAACTAATTACGCCCAACGACACAACAAAAAAGAACAATGTTGTAATCCTTTATCGATTAATAAACGATGCAACAAACAATATTATTATTATTACATTGGGCATAACTGGCAAAAAAAACTTAATAGCTGATAGTGAGTGTCAAACTGATGGTCTCAAACATTAAATACATGCATGGTACAGGAAATATAGCAAACGTCCGTTTCATTTCGAACAACGCTTAGTAGTCTACATCGAAGAAAACCGTTTCCCAAAACGAAAACTACGTGGATGAAAAGTTAATTTCAAGAACAAAGTTACGTGTTACGAAAGAGATTTGGCAAATCTAACTATATTATCGTTCCGGCTTCCCGTAGCTGCAGAGCATTACGGCCGTCAATGTGCTGCTAAAAAAGGTCAAAACACCGGTTCTGTGAACACTGCCACACCACCGTAATAAGTATTAACGATGGTCTGCGTCTGACAGAAACTAAATCTCGTGCCTTGCGCTCCACAGTTAATTTATTCGCTCGAACGGGACCCAAAAAGTTTTTTTTTCGAACATCAGCTAATTAATTGTGACTAAATGTTTTACAAAAATATCGATACATTAGTTTTTGTAGCGCATTTGCACTGAAGCAAGGGAATTAACCGTGGAGCACAAGGCACGATATTCGGTTCCGGTCCGACCCCATTTAATAGTAAAAAGAAGGTATCTATATTATTATACCTTGATCATGCCAATGGATGGCTTCGTATTGGTGGGACGACCACTCTCCGATCTCTTTCCCTTCTTGCTAGACGCAGACGTCGAGGGAGAGGGGGCAGGGACGGAGGGGGTGAAGGGCGCCGCGCCTATATCCGCCATACGCACCAGCGGAGACGCACGGTCTGACCCATCTAAAATGAAAAGGATGAAAAATACGTTATTGAGAGCCGGACAAATTCAAACTTCGAATGCAAGATGCAGGAGCGAAATACTATTAAGGTGCGACCAGGGGTGACCAAAAAGTTGACCGACTCTACCGCCGGTGCGACCCCTCCCCAAAAAAAATAGAAATTCACCGAAAAATAAGGAATTATTCGTCACATTTGCGAGAATTTCACCTAAATTGGCAAAAAATCCTCGTTATTTTGAAATTTTGCCTTTACGACAGTAAGGTGTGACTATCCTACGAAACGGAGTCCGTTTTTTTATCAAAATACGGTAAACTTCTTGATTTTTCATGAAAATAGGCAGTTTCTTCTGATATTGGCCAAAAAGTAGTCCCCTTTTTGATTATTTGTGGCTACTCGGACAACTTTACTGGTGTATAGAAACTAACCATCGGTGATCTCGGTGGCTACACTGGAAGCCCTACCGTCTGCTCGGGATGGAGTTCCACTGCGAACCGAACTGGCCCGGCGGGAATTCGCGGAAGGCGTCCTTTTGATCGTGGGTTGCTGGAAATAAGCTGGATTATTACCATACATAAAGAAAACAGGCTCCCGGTTTTCCTATACCGGGAAAATGTGCATATTTAGAATGAGGTATAGAATATAATATAATTATTCGCGATTCAACACGGGACTTCCACATTAGGATGTGACACATACACCGCCAAGGCCTCCCAGAAAGGGGGGAGTCGCGAACAAATTCTTGTGAAAAGTAGGGGTTGCGAACTGTCAACTAACGATTTTCATACAAAATCAGCTATTATCGTACGGAAATTAGTTGAATATCGCCGTTTTGGGGGGTCGCGACACGAGAAAACACGGAGGGGTCGCGAGAATTTTGAAGGATTAAGAGGCCCTTGGCGGTGTATGATGTGACAGGCCAATTACACATGCAACCGGGTTGCATGCAACCAAAATGCAACCAGGTTGCATGTGTAAAGACAGTTTGGTTGCTTTCCAAATGCAACCTGGTTGCTTTCGTTTGCTTTTCAAATGCAACCAAATTCAACCAAAAGCAACAAATTGCATTAAAAACCGGAAAAGGTCCAAAAATTGAGTGTTTGGTTGCATTTGAAAAGCAACCAAAAGCAACCCGGTTGCATTTGGAAAGCAACCGAATTTTCTTAACACATGTAACCCGATTGCATTTTGGTTGCATGTGTAAACCGCCGTGGCACTCCAAATGATTTGTTTTGTGTTTGAAACTTTCTGTTGCCAATCGTTGCAGCTTTCGCAAAGCTAAAAATACTAACCTTAATCTTGAGCTTCTTCCAATCTACGGTGAAGTCTTCCTCGAACGACAGTGTTCGCTCCAGGGTCGCCGTCAGATCTGACAGACGAATCTAAAAGGCGAGAAACACATGATCATGATATAGTTCATAGATGGAATTTTTTTCAATTAGAAATACAGATCTTAACTTAATGAAAAATGAGCAACTATTTCGCGAAAACGAGAAATTTTTTGATGCCAAAGTCGTCAATTTTCACGTGTTCCTATGTGAAATTCCGTTTTGTTGGAAAGTCGGATACCAGATACCACAGGTGTGTGTGTGGTTGTCATAATTTATCAACTCCGGGGACCTTAATTTTATGATATGATGATAAAAACAATAATAACCCACCCGTTCGCTGGTCGGTTGTGCTGGCGTCTTCGGTGTCACTGGCTTATTCTCGTTAGATGTGGTCGCAGGTCCAGGAGAATATCTGGAAACGAAATGGTAAAATTTGTTCTCGTATCTCTAAATTATAATGAGCATCAAATGCATGAAATGCGCGCTTGTATGTCCCTGCTTCTCGCTGAACCACACCCTGTTGCCTGGTTTAGAAAGTATCACTACCACCATCAAAGCGTATCGAATTTTGAATATAGGATTCATACAATATCAAAAAGGGTTTCGTTTTTACACCCATCCGAGTTGAGGCGACCAACATGAGCTTGAGCACCTTTTCTCCTCATTTCACAAAGTTCCCCTCCCTTTCTTACTGATTCATTTCATGATTAACAACTTAGACTGTTATTTTCATTTACAAACATAATTTAATTTAAAAAATCGGAGGAAAGTTGGCTGGTGTATAAATGTGACATTAACGAAATGTCTACCCACCTATTGACGGTTTTCACCCTCTGTCGTGGCTGGAACCGTGGTTCCACGGCCACTGAGGCCGCTCGAGCCATGTTCGGGGGCGGCATCGAGGTCTGAACGGGACGGGGCGCCGTGAAAGTCGTTGGAAGAACGCGTCTGCAACAAACAACATAAAGATGTGGGCGTCCACTATTCTTATCAACAATACATCGCCAAGACCTCGGGAAGGTATTTTAGCTTCCCGAAGATTGGTGAATATGACCACTGAATACCCTGGGGTTTCTGATACTACTCATCCGGGGCAATACGTGATACGTCTATGAATAAACTCACTTCTGCTCTTTTTTCACTGGAAGTACGGGTGAATTACTTGATCCACCTACATCTGGTGAGTAGCCCCTTGGTCGTTGCCTCCGTCTACCTGCAATAAACATATCGAATTGTCTCTTCTTGCGGAAATGTGTTCAAGTCAAGTTAAATTTATAGTTACCTCTGTTCTTCAAAGTTTCACGCGGAATTATACTTATTCTCAAAAGTGAAACTTATATTTTACATGTAAGATGGAAATATGACAGCCGCGGGCCCCGCTAGCTGGGGGTGCCCCCCAGACCCCCGCTCATATTTCCATGTTACATGTAAAATATAAGTCTCACTTTTGAGAATTAGCATAATTCTAAAGTCGCGGTGATAAACTTTCCTCAACAAGTTTTGATAGAGGTAGTTGATAGTTGATAAGAAGAGTTAGGAAAAAACAGACAGACAAAAGATCTGAGTATTCCAAAATAACCGGGATACAGTGATTCGATGTGTAAGTATATGAGCATTTTTCATTTAAATTAAAGAAGGACGATTATGTGGTCCAATTCGAACGCTTCAGTCCAATACACTTTTTAACTGCAGTTTAATTTAAAGGACCGTTGACACGGGATTGGTCCACATAATCGTCCTACTTTAATATAATATAGCTACGTACCTCCACCTTCTTCTGTAGATCTCATGGGTGGCTCAGTCATCATTCTGTCCTCGTCTCTTCGAGCGGGAATTGACCTGCAAAATGAGTTTTTATAGTGTGAGAGTACATTCAGTAAGAGATTGTTGAATCGGTAGTCCCCATTGGTTTTCGAATCGAAAAACAGCATTCTTTAGCGGTCCAACTGCAACCACGTAACTTCCGCGGTGACAGTTTGAATTATACCTTGATTGAATAACCACGAGAAAAATAACCAACGTAGTTTATAGTTTACAAGACAAACCGACGAAAAAAATAATATTAATTGCGCTATAGCGCAGACATATTTTTCGGTCATGTGGTATTTTTACTTCGACACCCTTTCATTTGGTATTAGTTTGATCCCTCCCCTGCTCATCCCTCAAAGTTTGCCAAAGTGTATGCAAAATATTGTCAACTACCCAACAATGGGACCTACTAATTACCGCACCTACCGCACCGGGAAAATACCGCACCGCGATTTGAAAATACCGCACCGTACCGCACCACCGCAAATTTGCGTATTTTTTTCAAAAAATTCAAAATCTTTAAAAAGAAATAGTTTCTAAAGCATAAACCCTATCCTTTTTATCACTTTAGATACAGCAAGTCTGAAAATTATGTCTGATGACCGATCACAATGAGTTTATTTCCTGCAAAAATTGACAATCTTTGCCAACGAGCACAAATCTCTAACTCTATTATGGTAATCCTCGAAGGGAGAAAAACATCATCCTGGTAAGAGTGATTTAAGCTTTATGTTCTCTGTACTCAACTGCAAATTGGTCACTTCACTATATCCATCGAAGCCTGCACCTAAGATATTTTCTGACTATTTCCAGAAATGTTCATTGATAATAACGGAAATTTCAGTTTTCCTGAAACAACAGAACGCGGGATAATGTCGGACCAACAGGAGAGTAGTTGATCATTACAGAGTTAGCCAGTTCGGGTCTCTCAAAACTGTTGTCCCATAGCAGCAGCTAGGACTTCGTTAGGAGCAAACTATCTGTCGATGCAGAGATCCAGCTAGCTGAGAGCTAGCTCTCATGTACACAGATAAAAGAAAACATATTGTCACGCTTAGAATCACCGTTCAGTAGTTACTACACGCGAGGTCACATATACGTTCCATCCTGTCTAGTATTATTCACATTTATTCGTACTGGGTGAAAGGGTTACAAAAACGTCTGAGAAAAACGGTTCCAGAAATAAAAAAAGCACACTATTGAGACAGGTGAGACCGGCGATCAACAGTTGTAAGGTTTATATGGGTTCATGACATTTGAAGGCATGAAATAATTTGAAGTTACACAACAGAAAACGAAAATGCAATACTGAAAGCGTGTTCTTCTAGTGAGAAAGTTTCACAGAAAATTTTCTCGACATCACTAATGTTGTTTTCAAGAGAAAAGAATATGATTTCTGCTTTAGACACAATTTCGGTAACAAAATAAGATTTTTTGAATTTTTTGAAAAAAATACGCAAATTTGCGGTGGTGCGGTACGGTGCGGTATTTCCCCGGTGCGGTAGGTGCGGTAATTAGTAGGTCCCCCCAACAATGAGTTCCCAAACCGAATTACCTACCTCCTGGACGTGGGAACAGTTAGCAGACGTGTTGCCGCATCTGTACCGACGTCTAGATCCAATTCTAGATCCAGATCCATGCTGAAATTATCACCTCCTAATCAAAATAATAGCTAAAAATCAGATTTTCATTACCAACAACATGTCATCACAATACTCGGAAATGAGCTATTTTAAACATCAATTGACATTAAGTATGAAAAGCAGTGCTGCTGGACGGATTATAGAACGGTAAAGTAAGTTGGAGAGTTCTTTACAATAAGAGATAATAAGATGATGAAATATCAATACGACATATTTGAACAGAAACAATCTCGTTAATCCTTGGGAGAACATTTCTGTACTTTCTGAGATTGAATCTCCAGAATAATGAACAATTGATTATTGTTAATCTACTACGTTTTGAGTAAAACTTGAGATAATGAAAAAAACGCACAAATATTCTTTCCTTTATACGCAAACTGGTTTCAGAAATCCTTATGTGCAAAACATGACCTGAGAGATCAATAATATACTTGTAAAACTCATAAAAGTAAGAAATTTAGAGATCAGTCACGCGTTCTTATTCGAAAAAAATCGAAACTGGCGCGCGACGGCATTTCAAGAGAGACGTTTTTTGCGAGAGACGCAGAGAAAAGAGTGACTTGGCTACCGTCCAACTAACTTTCGTGTCGAGATATTGTGCTACAGTCGATACAGTGAGCATATATTGCATACTCGTTCGCCCTTTTTCAAATTTGCAAAGTTACCCATTTTTAAATCGAAAAATTCCGTAAATAATTAATATTCGTGTTTAACGTTTTTTAATCGTGATTCAGAAATGGCACCACCAGGAGCCGGCGGAGCTGGTGGGGCTTTCGAAAGCCAGAAAAACAAAGTACATCGAGGTGAGTTTGTAGTTTTTCAGTGTGGTTTTTTCGTTGTGGTGTTTTTCAGTATGCGGATTGGCTTTCCTAGTGGAGTAGTGAGCACAATAAAACGTAGACATTCTATATGTCTATTCGATGATCATTTCCAGTGCATAAAAAGGGAGGAAAGGCGAAACGAGATGCCGAAAAAACGAAGGTGAAGGGGCACAATCTGAAGGCGTTCACTTTCCGCTCAGCTGTGGCAGCAGAAAAGGGAATTCGAAGGTGAGTTCTGATCTCGATTTTGTTTTAGTTTCACTAGAGTTCAATCCTTCGGTCGTGCTGGGAGGTTTCGCACGTGGGATAGTGTAATTGTTGTTTCATTTTCATTGTGGAACCTCATTCACGAATTGTGTGTCATTCTTAAACTATTCCCTTCAGAGCCGCTGATTTGAATGAACGGAAGAAGCATATTCTGGTGGTCGATCGGAAACCAGTCGTTCCGCCTCCCATCATCGTAGCCATTGTTGGTCCTAGTAAGGTTAGTTGCTCTATTTTGAGTACTGAAAATTATAATCAGTGGTAGGTCGACTTCTTTGTCCACAAAAGTGTTGAATATAATATATATAAATGGGTGGAGAGATACATTTTTCTTCGAAGTCTGAAACTACAGCACAAGTGAAGTTTTGGTACTTCAACATTCCAATTTATCAGAGGAACGGGTGGTTTAGTTGAGTAGGCAATCAAACAAAGTCTCCCCACATGTTTTAATGACCAAATAGTTATACTATTAGTTATACATAGTTATACTAAAACATAGTTATACTAAAGTATATTAGTATTTTTCGGTTTTTGTAGCAGCAGCTGTTCCATTTGAGAGTAGTTGTCTATGGGGCGCACAGCAGAAGACAAATCTCATAGTCGTTGGGCCCCCACTTTTTCATGAATTCTACTTGCATTTGGAACTTTCAAGTCTTGTTTTCTTTGCTGTCGGTTCCCCCCACCGTGAATTCACTTTATTCACAGATATCTTGTGCACATTCGCCCAATTTGGTATGGTTAGGTTGTGGTGTTTCGTATATTATATTCCATTCCTTGTCGATGGGCGATGGGCCACATATAAAGCATTAATTTTCAGGTAGGAAAAACTTCATTGCTCAGAGGCCTCGTCAAATATTACTTGCGAAGTGGCTTCGGGGAACTGAAAGGTTTGTAAAATTTTATAATTTATCTTTTTAAAAAATTGTCTCAATTCGTTAATACCGAGAAGTCTTGTGTTTGGGGCAATCGCGCTATTCATGTATGAGTTGGTTGCTGTTGGTGTATTCATCAAATCTGTTATGATGTATGATAGTCATCATACTCATACACCAGTAAGGTGCAACCAATCGACAAAATTTTTACCCGTTTCAGATTTACACACGTGAAAAATAATGATTCCGCATCAAAAATAGACAAATTTTCTCATTTTAGGCGGTAAAAAAGTAGTCTGGTTTTCGAGATTTTCTGACTAGTCGGACAACTTTTCTGGAATGTCAGTCATTCATTGCAGGACCTGTTACAATTGTCACCGGAAAGCAGCGGAGAGTCCAGTTTATCGAAGTCAAGAATGATATCAATCACATGGTTGATATCGCCAAGGTGGCAGACCTGGTGGGTAGTCTTTTGATGTTCTTATTATGTTCTCTTTACATAAATAACAGTTTTTGTGCCTTTTGTCACTGAGACTAAAGCCATCCGGAGAAATCATTCTCTAGTAACATTGTGCAAACAGTCGGAAAATTTAATAAAACTGGCTTGTTGTATACAAATTTCTACGGTATTTCCAATTGACGATCATACATGTACACCTTAACTGGTATGTGGTATTTGGAAGTAATGCTCTTTTCATTTTGAGTGAATGTAGTGATCATGAGTAGATATTGTATCCGATGCAAAGTATTACGTATACCCATGTCTCTGATGAAAGAGAACAATATTGCCATATTTTAGGTTCTACTCATGGTGGATGCTTCGTATGGTTTCGAGATGGAAACATTCGAGTTTCTCAACATTTGTCAGGTTCGTTCACGTATCACGTTAATTATTGTTTTCGATATTAGGGTTTGTGTGTTTCATATAACACGATACTATATAGAGATACGGTACAGTTGATTTTCTTTACAGTCAGTGCTAGAACGCTAGCGGCAACGCTGGTTGATTGAACCACCAACTTTAAAAAAACTTTCATTTCATTCTGATGAGATCTTATTCTTTAAAAAATACTTTCATTTCATTTTGATGAGCATGAGATCTGCCTATCTATGAAAAATGTGGCACTATTTCAAGATTGTAATGCGCCCTATGGTTTACAATTAACAATTATTCTATGTTTGTAGGTGCACGGTATGCCGCGTATCCTGGGAATTCTCAACCACTTGGACTGCATTGATGGAATTTCGAAGGTATGTTAGGTTTACATTTACATGAAGCGTATCCATTATATCACCCAATCCTCGCATTCGGGGACATGTTTAGACGTCTTTCTGTCATTTTCTTCCTTTTGAGTTTCTGCGTGTCTGCAATTAATCTCAGTGTAGTCAGAGTTTTGTTATTGCAGGTAAACAAGACGAAGAAGATCATGAAGCATCGTTTCTGGACTGAATTGTATCAGGTAAGGATTCCCGTTCTGTTTTGCAGTGTAGTTGCGATTTGTGATGCGGAATTTCCAATTAGTGGTTGTTCAAGTCCCTGATCATTGTCACCAGTCAAGCGGGACCAGAATCATCTAGAAGTGGTATTTCGATTAGTTTAGATGACGTGGGTGTATGTATGACTAGCGTAGGTGGGATAATGTCGATTCAAGGGTTTGTAAAGTTAAACATCCCCTCTACGGGAAAAGCGAAAAGTTATAGTTCACCCCTTAGGCAATTACCCGATAAACGCAGAACACCCCTAACTCAGTTGAAGGAAAAGCACCTATGATGACTAGAACGTGAATTTTATGTGTATGTAATGCAAATACGTTGTTTCCAGGGCGCCAAACTGTTCTATCTCTCGGGAATGGAGCATGGCAACTACAAGAAGAACGAGCTGCACAATCTGGTTCGATTCATCTCGGTCACCAAGTTCCGTCCCATGGTCTGGAAAGATGCTCACCCGTACGTGCTATGCGATCGATATGAGGATGTCACCGATCCTGAGGTGAGGGCCGTTATTTATCATATCAGTAGTACAGTAGTAGTAGTAGTACCCTCCTTACTTTTCGGATAGTACGTATCATACGAGACTGTTTTCCACAACAAAATCATGAAAATCAGGCGTTCTATCTGAGTAGCCTGATTCGAGACCACAAAACAGTGGGCGATTATGTTTTCACCAGAAAAATGCGAGTACATACCCTAAATGCTCAGCGTTTTGAGAAAACCCCCCCCCCCCTGTTTTTGGTCCGAAGATTTGGGCAAACCCCCCCCCCCCCCCCCCCCCCCCCCCCTGTTTTTGGTCCGAAGATTTGGGCAAACCCCCCCCCCCCTCCCCCCTCAAAAATTTGTCTGATTTAGCGATTTTCTAAATTAAGGGCAAAACCCCCTTATAATGGCTGAGGGGGAGAGCAAAACCCCCCTGTTTGAAAAAGTCACAACTCTGAGGTATTTAGGGTATGTGCGAGTATTGTTGAAATTGGGTAGCTTAGAATGCGGATCGGGTAAGAAAAATGGGTAGTTCAATGGACTATGCAACAAATTCACCCTATATTTATTTTGGAACATTCATACATACACCAGTAACGTCCGACTAGCCGACAAAAAGTAGCCCATTTTCACATAGGAACACGTGAAAAATAATGATTTTGCATCAAAAATAAACAAACTTCCTTGTTTTCGGCAAAAATGAGTTTTTTTTTCGAGGGGGCCCTTCGCCCTTTCTAGCTTTCGGAATATCTTGATGTGGTATTTGTTGCGTTTCCTCTTTTCAACGAGAAGAGCTGATCGCAAGTTTTGTTTGGTTTATTTGGCCGTAATCTGAACTGTAATTATTATTATTTTTCAATTCGTCTCTTCAGAAACTACGCGAAGACCCAGACATGGACCGTTCGCTGTGTCTGTATGGATGGGTGCATGGAGCTCATCTGAAGAATCATTCGGCCATTCATCTACCCGGAGTCGGGGATCTCAGAATCAAAGAGGTATCAGTTGTCCCATTTAACAGTTTCAAACTAATTACGAAAAACCAGTGTGTTGTGACTTTTCTCTGAGAAGTGAGAAGACGCCGAGTTTTCGATTCAAATACGGCGAATTCCGGGTTACCGTCAACCATTTTTCTATTAACCCTTTAGCAATTTTTTTCAACGTCTCTTGGGTGAAATTTGCGATTACCAAATGGTTAACAAAGGTGTTAACCATAAGTTTGGTTAACGGAAAATGCAGTTGAATAAGGAAGCCGCTCCAATTATCTCAAATTTAATGGGTTCGGATCAAAATCAAAAACGAACAAATGTTTCCAGATTTAGCGAGCCAGCGTGTGTTTTTGCAAATCAACGTAGTGGTCATATACCAGTAAGGTTGTCCCAGTAGCCACGAAAATTTTAAAAACTGGTTACTTTTTGCTCATACTTGAAAATGAGTCTATTTAGTCGCGCCTTACTCAGCTTGGTGTGGTAGTGATATATCGTTTGTATTACGATTCATTCAATTCAGGTGACCAGTATTCCCGATCCTTGTCCTCTGCCTGAACAACGGAAAAAGCGGGCTCTCAACGAGCAGGCAAGTTCTCAAATATTAGTTTTATACAATACAATTTACAATATCATTATGTTTACTTCATGTTATAAATGTTTAAATGTCTCTATAGTCGTTTGAATCGTCGCTCATTGATTTGTCTTGCTAACTTGCTATACAACATTAACTGGTTAGCTAACGGGAGATGTAACTGAACGATTTCAAGAAACTCAAGTTACCAATCTCATCGTGAATCAGGATAGTTAGTTAGTTTTCTGTCGATTATCGACCGTAGTTTTTTTGCTGTCTAACGTTTGAGGTAGTTAATTATTCTTGCATTTACGTATTCAGAGTATTCACTAATAAGTCGTTGCACATTACCGTCTAATGCTCGATCAGGATAGTTAGTTAAGTCGTTCTGTTTGCAGGAACGTATTGTGTATGCGCCTTTCTCCGGCCTCGGCGGAATCGTCTACGACAAGGACGCCGTTTACATCGAGTCGAAGGGAGTTCAAAGCTATCAGGTAAGTCTTTTTGCTGTTTCTTTCTCATCTCAATGATTAACTGATGCATTCATCCTCTCTTCCATCTCGAGCGATTCACTGTACATACTGTAGAGTGTAGTCGAACTTCTAACAAATAAATGAACACGTGGAAGAAGTGTTCAGCCGTGTTGGGTTTCCACATATAGATGGTTGAAGTTGAAGATGTAATTGGGAATTGCGTGTTCCACAGTACGATGTATTTTTCTGCGCTTCCGTATCACGGGACACTGGGTCTCGTGTGGATTGTGAAGGTGTTGTCGGCTTCAAAATGGTGCTGCGTTCTAAGACGAATTTTCTTCTTTTTTTTCAACTACTTTGTTTTTTTCCAGCGTAAACGTCACGAGTTGGTGGAGGGTCTGGACAACGTGAAGAGTACGTTGGATGAGAAGATGAGCGGGGCCAAGTTGCGTCTGTTGGGAGGTTCGGTTCCCCTCGGGGATTCAGATGGGGAAGAAGAAGAGGACTACATGATAGGAGACGACGAGGACGATGATGCATTGGAGGTATGTTAAGAAGGGGATTCATTAGTTTCGGCGTGGTACTCTCAAACGAACTAGCGGTCGTTCCGCGGACTTTTGTAGGTGTTCCGCGCAACTGTCGCAATCTATTTTCTGCAAAAAAATATAGCCCGGAGTCCCGCGGAGCACCCGATCGAAGGTCATACACTCACAAGACACTGGATTGAGACTTTTGTGGCCGGTACCCCACTAAGAAATGTGATCCGCCATCCGCGACCCCCTTTTCCTACCGGGAATATAAGTATTCCGAGATTCCGACAAATTTCAACAACAAATTGGTTATTTTCGTATTGAGAATGCACCGCGCGACCCACCTATGCTTGAAATGTTTACCCGCAACCCCTCCGCCAAAACTAAGCCAAGTTAGTGTATGCCGAAGGTCTATGTATTTTGGAATCGCGCAGCGTCCGTTTAAAGAAGGACGATATGTGGACCAATCCGTGTCAACGGTCCTTTAAACTGCAATTGAAAATTGTATTGCAGTTTAAAGGACTGAACCGTTGCGATTGGACCACATAATCGCCCTTCTTTAATGCGTGTTACGCGGGCGTTTCACGTGGAGGTCGAGTGTAAAATAATATGTAGAATGGATTGTAGTTTATGTGCAAGTATACACATTATCTTCTACATTGAACATCAGATCTGGAACTTAAATGAATAGATTGGAGGAAAAAGGATACATGTCGTGTGTTTTATAAATTTTGACGCATATTTTCTTTACTGTTAACCGCCGCGTACATTAATGAGTTTTGAACTGGACTTGGAGCATTCTGAAAAGTTATTTTATCGTTTGAAAACTACTATGGGCTTTGTTCTGCGTTGTCTCAATTTTACTAACTCTGGTTTTTTGCTCTGGTTAGTTCTTTATCTTTCGACTGTGTAGTGAAAAACTCAATTGAACTGTGTCTATTCCAGGAGGGATCAATGAATAGCGAAGGCGATGTAGAGGATAGTATGAGCTTCACCGAGGAAGATATCACAGGTATTTTTACGCTATTTCTTCCGGCCTTCCCTCAGGAAATGTCCAGCATTTCTAATTTTAATCGAGAATAGAAAATCATGAGCGAAACTGCAGAACGAACGATTAAATCTGCACACGAGTGCAATCATTTGCCCGAATCAAATTCTCTCACCTCAATCCAGCTTATTGAAAGATTGGGACTCAAAAATTGGGGGTTTGACCAAATACACCGCTGTTTTGTAGTATTAGTTAGTGTATTAGGTTTAGGGGACCCTATTGTAAAAATTTGGGTCTCAAGGTCTCATGGAGGGATGGACGCTCACAAAACTTAGCTGGTACATGTCTCAATCAAAAACTCGGATCATACTTTCCGTCTATGTTATTATATTTCTAAATGTTGCAGGTGGTGTGCGTGGAGGTGCCCTGGACGACAGTGATGACGAGGAGCGAAAGGCCAACTATGGAAAGTTCAAGTTCGACAGTGACGAGGTTAGTTTGAGCACTACTCAGGCGACGCATGTTCCAGGGACAAGAACGGGACGTCTCATGTCCCGGTACTGTCCCGGGACGATACCAAGAATTACGTTTTTTACGAGCATATTTGCATATAAAAGTTCGAGGAGAATTTTCGTCATCATTTATGCAAATCTGCTCCATTTCTACCGTAATTCTGGGTACTGTCCCGGGACAGTACTGGGACATGCGGCTGCTGAGTAGAGTCTGCAAAATTATCTAGAAGGAGAAAAATGTGATGTGTCGGGTAACCCTTTTGAAATCACGCCAAACATCACTAAGGTCTGACTAAGCGACAAAAATTAGTCCGTTTTCTCATGTAAACACGTGGAAGTTTATGATTTTCATCAAAACTAGCCTGATTGGCTTCTTTCGGCAAACGCCCGTGTTTCCTATTTTTATGACGATTCGGACTACTTAACTGGTGTATGAATCACGCTTACACGCTACAATTAGCTAATGTATGTGGGCGGGTAATCTCATTCTCAGAAACCCGAAAAAAAAGAGAGATTTTTTTCGCCCAGTGGGCTAGGTTGTAGCAGAACTTAGTCTCGACAAATCTGAGTTTATTCGAATGAACGATTTGAAGTGAAGCAAAATCACAGGTGTATTAGTAAAAAGTTGGGGAACCAACAAATGTGTGAGTTGTGTTTGGTTCGACCTCGATATCAGCAAAAAGTGAACGATACGAATTGCTGTGATACTGTAGCAGAAGTATTCTGCAAAAATAGAACAATACAAATGTTGCACAATGGTTCACGAAGCCCGCATGATATTTCTGAAATTGCCGAAGGGTATTTCATGTGTGCTTTGACGACATGCGTGCGTTGTGAACCATTGTGCAACATTTGTATTGTTCTATTTTTGCAGAATACTTCTGCTACAGTATCACAGCAATTCGTATCGTTCACTTTTTGCTGATATCGAGGTCGAACCAAACACAACTCACACATTTGTTGGTTCCCCCACTTTTTACTAATTGTCCTTTTTTTGCTAGTTGTACTCCTACAACTTCATATGTTGCCTATTCACAGAAGGAATCTTGTAAACTCATTATATTATTATGGAAATCTCAGTTTTGTGTGTGCACGAAGCCGAATGCAGACCATAAAATTGCTGATGTTGTAATATAACGCAGGTTACTGGCTCTGTGACTATCAACAACTGAACAAAAACGCTAAACGTTCCGATTGACATGTACACCGCTTTTAGCGGCGATAAGCGATGGGGATTGGCGCCATTGACAAATCTACAATTAGAGACACCAACTCACTTACAATATAGCCATTATTTCCAATACCACATCAAAAACCTTCGTTGAAACTTTTTTTCATTCCTGCGTCAATTGACACACGCGTCTGGCGCCAGAACGAAACTAAATTTTCTAGGTTTTTGAGCTACCAGTACACACTACATGTGTCAATTACTGATTGGAGCAATATTCAAACTATTCAATTGTCAGTTTCGTGTGTTTTTGTTTTGGCGCCATTTGGCGTCTGTTCCGAGCCAGACGATAAAATTCGATTTTGAATTTGTGGATCTTTATTTCACATTGGAATATTCAATATCTGTTAACTTGAAACAGTTTGATTGACGATAACCGATATTTTTCCAACTTTGGCGCCAATTGGCGCCAGCGCACAATGCCAACAGAACTTTCTTTGATTTTCAGATTGAGCATCTTACTTGCCATGTGATAGTTATTTAGTGTACCGAATTTCAGACGATTCCATTGACGCTGTCGTGAGTTTGGGTTTTGGCGCCATCTGGCGCCTGGTTCGAGCGCCAGAAGAAAAATTTCAGTTTTGGAAAAAGACTTTCACACTTTCCACCAAATTATCAATTTCTATTAGTGTTCAACATTTTAATTGATGATAAATAGTGTTTTGCCGTTTTTGGCGCCTATTGGCGCCAGCGCCGGGCGCCAATGGTGATGTATTCATCTCATATTTGGCGCGACGGGCTAACTTTTGCATTATAACTCATGTTTCAAATTTCAGCTAAATCGGTTCGGTAGTTTTTCCAATAGTGGTTTTGGCGCCTATTGGCGCCCGCGCCCGGCGCCAATGAGGAGCTATACATCTCATATTTGGCGCGAAATGCTAAATTTTGCATTAGAACTCATGTTTCAAATTTCAGCTAAATCGGTTCGATAGTTTTTCCAATAGTCGTTTTTGGCGCCTATTGGCGCCCGCGCCCGGCGCCAGAGATTACATATACATTTCATACTTGGCGCGACGAGCTAACTTTTGCCATAGAATAGGTGTTTCAAATTTCAGCCAAATCGGTTCAGTAGTTTTTCCACTACGATGCGGACAGAATTCCGTGAGGGACGAGGGAGGAGGGACGAGGGACGAATTACGGCGGAACTTTTCAACAACGACACGAAACCATAACTCAGGCGAAAATAATCCGATTTGGCTGAAATTTTCACACAATGTTCAATTCGTGATTCTCTAACGTTCTCTCTTTTTAGTTTTCGAAAAAAGAATATGTTTGAAGATTTTTGTTAATTAAAAGGAAAAAACGAGTCCGCAATGGCCAAACCAAAGACAACTCACGCAGAGCGCTCCGCGCGATTCTTTCAATTTCGTTCAAAAAAGTGTTATAGTATCCAAGTGTAACAAGGTAACAACGATTGTGTCTCATGTATTTGAACATCCTACATTGTGTACTTTCCTTATGTTTATTCTTCAGAGTGATGATGATGATGACGCCGACTTCGAGGACAGTACCAGCCACCCGGTAGATGGAGGTCCCGTTCTGACGGAGTTCGGGGATGACTGGGGCGGCTTGGCCAAGAAGGCCATGGAACAGTACAATCCCCGAAAACAGACGAGACTCAATTGGAGCAAGATCATCTATGATCAAGGTATTGTACTATTTTCTACTAGTAGTACAGTTTTTTTTAAATATTTTTTGTTGTTGTGAGGTCGTAGATTGACAATTGGGGCCACGCGTAAACAGTGTGATTGTACTGGGCACGAGGTAGTTATTAAACGAAGACCGTTCTGCAGAATGTCGGAAATCGTTCAGTGTGCACTGACTGAAAAAGTCTTCACCCTACTTAAAATGTTAAATCTGGTAATATGGCCTTCTGATCACTTACGAGTAGAGTGGTTAATCAATTCCGAAAATCAATTCAATTCCAATTCCAACCGATTCTCGGAAATTTCCGAAATTTCAATTCCACTTCTTTCATCGTTTCAAAAAACCAATTCAATTCAATTCCAATTTCAATCAATTCTTCAAAATCGCGAAAATTTCAATTCCAATTCTTTCAATGTTTTCAAAAACCAATTCAATTCCAATTCCGACCAAATCTCAAAAAATCAATTCCAATTTCAATTCTTAGAGCATTTTTTCTGCAAAAAAGTTCATCAAACAGTTCTTACATTTGAACAAGATAGAACAAGACAAGAAACTGTCATTTTCCACACGTTTGAAATTTCAATTCTGGATCAATTCCGAACCAATTCCAATTCTTTTTACCAATTCTCAAGAAAAACCAATTCAATTCAATTCCATTTTTTTCTGGCTGTCAAAAACCAATTCAATTCAATTCCGATTCTCTCTGAACAAAACCAATTCAATTCAATTCTTAGGAATTGGTTTCACCCAAAAACCAATTCTTTCCAATTCCAATTCAATTCCTTAACCACCCTACTTACGAGTTTATTTCGAATTGCAGACGACCAAATTCCCCTTACCGAACAAGAGCAGGAGGAGGACTTGGCCGAGGGACTGTTCACCATCAGAAAGGCGGCCAGGAAACCCATCTGGGATCAGGTAGGCATTTATACACCTCACGTCCGACTATTGGACATACACCGCCAAGGCCTCCCATAAAGGGGGGAGTCGCGAACAAATTCTTGTGAAAAGTAGGGGTTGCGAACTATCAAATCAACTAACGATTTTCATACAAAATGAGCTATAATCGCACGGAAATTAGTTGAATATCGCCGTTTTGGGGGGTCGCGACACGAGAAAACACGGAGCATACCCTAAATGTCTCAGAGTTGTGACTTTTTCAAACAGGGGGGTTTTGCCCTCCCCCTCAGCCATTATAAGGGGGTTTTGCCCTTAATTTAGAAAATCGCTAAATCAGACAATTTCTGAGGGGGGGGGGGGGGGTTTGCCCAAATCTTCGGACCAAAGACAGGGGGGTTTTTCTCAAAACGCTGAGCATTTAGGGTATGACACGGAGGGGTCGCGAGAATTTTGAAGGATTGAGAGGCCCTTGGCGGTGTATGCTATTGGATAAAAAGTATTTGGTTTTAAAATTTAATTACGCGATAAGATTTTGCATTAAAAATCAACAAGTTTTCTGGTTTTCGCCAAGCAAGTAGACAGTTTTCCAATTTTCCTGGTTAGTCGGATGTGGAAAGACACGTGTCCCATCGCGAATAAACATTCTGTTCATTCTATTCTAGTCGAATAACTTTACTGGTGTATGACTGCGCAAAATGATCTGTTCTGTTAGCTAGTCAGGGTTAGTCGTTCGGCTCTTTTATCGATCTTTGCTGTGGGTGTTGTATGTTAATTGTTAACCATTGTTGAACAAGAACCGCGTGCGATAGTCAATATCTAGATGAATTATATTGTTAGTTCATGTTTTTGTTCGACTCATGTAATATCTAATATGTTTGCAGGAGGACGGTTTCTGCTACAACCAGATCGCCTCCACTTCAAGATCAGCGTTGGATTGGTCGTCGGAAGAAACGAGGGCCTCCATCTCGGACTGTTTTGTCACGGGAAAGTGGACAGAGGAGGACGAGGAGGAGAAACAGATTAGAGGTACACTGAGGGAATAGATAAATAAGTTTTTTTAAACTTTAAACCTTAGAATATATTATTCTATTGATGTTAACCAATATATTCTCTCTCTCTAATATCTGACAGCATTGAGTGCTCACTGCAAGGAAGGGCTTCTTCAATCGCGAGTTTCGAAAGAATTTGGGTGTATTTCATGAAAAAAGGGTGTAACCTTGAAGAGGTATTGTGATGCAGTGGCAAATTCATAATTATCGATTGGTTATTCGTTGACCTGTTGAACTTCCAGATGAATTGGGTGATTCTGATGAGGAGGGCGGTTCAGACGATGAAGGAGAAGAGGATGAGGAGAAGATGGACGTCGACGGCGAAACAGGTCAGCTGCGGGGCTCGGGTTATTGGGATGTTTCTTGATTGATGAAAATGAGGCAAAAAAGGAGTTGTAATCATACCCTAGTAAGGTCCGACTATTCGACAAAAAGAAGTTAGTTTTGATATTCGAATGCGCGACAATTAATGATTTTACCTGAAAATAGACAAATTATCTGATTTGCGAAAAAGGAGCCCGTTTTGCGATTTGGGATCTTTCTTAATGAAATGTGGCAAGAATTGAGTTGTAAGCATGGATTGTGGATTCACAGTGCTCACTGCACACCGCCAGCTGAAGTGTGTTCTATAAATATAGTTATTATGCATTGCAGGCGAGAATGGTCTCTCGGCGGTGGAGCGTGCGGAAAAGGCGGCGAGGGAACGACGAACGGAGGAGAAGGTGAAACTGAAGATGAAGTTCAACGACGAATACGACGAGACCTGCAAGTTCTACAATGCTATGAAGGTCGGTTGGTGTATTGACAATTTTAAAGTAGGACGATTATGTGGACCGATCCCGTGTCAAAAGTCCTTTAAACTGCAATTGGAAAATGTATTGCAGTTCAAAGGACTGAAGCGTTGCGATTGGACCACATAATCGTCCTTCTTTAAGTTTTAAAAACAAATGACCTAGATTATATACAACTCGATGAAGGTACGTAGCACGTAGATTGGCAGGTTCAACTTTCAACTATAATTCTATAATAAATCAGTTACATACGTTTTAAGGAATTGAACGTATGGTCTGATTTCGTACCCGAAATGGACCATGTTTCGTTTTTCCCCAAATACCACGTCAGACAATGTAAATAAAGCTAAACAGGGTTTTCTTGTTAGTTGATCGATGTGTTTCAGTTTTTTCTCTTTGAAATAGGATGTTCAGAGTAGATGACATTTTGTTCTCAAATAGTCATTCGTTGTTTCATGTGAATTGCTTTTAGAATGAAATGGACGAACAGGCTCAGTTGAACAAGAGCATCTTCGAGGGAATGGACGAGGAACAACGGGAGAAGCTCGAAGGTGGGCAGACATTGTTGTAGTTTGTAGCTTATATATGTGTACTCAATCAATCATTACAGCTATTGTACTACATGTAAGTGAATAGTATGTGTTTATTCTAGTTTCTTCCATCACAAACTGTTTTTTTATGGTTTATGGTTCTTTGTCATTTCACGTTGTTGTTGATGCCAGGTTTCCGTTCGGGTCGCTACGTGCGTATCGAGGTGGACGATATTCCCTGCGAGTTCGTCAACAACTTTGACCCGTGTGCCCCGTACGTCGTGGGGGGTCTACTCACCGGAGAACAGAATATGGGCGTCGTTCAGGTATGGAACTACTTACTTGTACAACTACTAGGGCAACGGTTAATTTTTTGCCAGATGGGAGAAAGTTAGCCAGTTTTTGATGAGGACTCGGTCAAATTGACGTGTTGCATGTATAACATTTGTAAAATTTCTTTTTTGGTCAATTGCCAGACTTTGCGACTGAAATATTGGGTAAATGAGGAGCTCCGTAACATTCGGATGCGACTAACGTGAACGTACCACTTTCCGATAGTCCCTCTTCCCATTCTTCTAGTGTATATATTTTTCTCTTTCACCTTTTCCTTGTTCGCAGGTGCGTATCAAGCGTCATCGTTGGTTCGAGCGTATTCTGAAGTCGCGTGATCCGCTGATCATCAGTTGTGGATGGAGACGGTTCCAGACCATGGGAATATACTCGATGCAGGTGAGTTATAGGAGGGGACATATTGGGACCATACTACAGTAGAGTTGTCCGGATAGTTGTCCGGAACAATTCTGAAGACTGTCTTTATTTCCGGCAATATCGAGAAAGTTTGCCTAGTTTTGTTGCAAAGTAGTGAAGTTTCGTTTTTTGTAATGACAGATGAATACCTTGTTTTAGGATCACAACATGCGTCAGCGTTTCCTGAAGTATACTCCGGAGCACATGCATTGTCATGCTCAGTTCTGGGGTCCAATCACGGCTCAGAATACGGGATTCCTTGCACTTCAGTCCCTTTCCGATAAGAATGTAGGTTACTTTTTCTCTTTTCCAATACTTGGCTGTACATTTAAATATGTTTCTGATATAGAATACAATGATTGATATCGATGTTTGGTGAGGTTTAGGGTCTTACTCTTATTTGATTCATCTGCCTTCTCTCCCAATGAAACTGGAACTCGTGGTTTGGGAGGTTTGAGGTGGATGAGAATAGAAAAGAGTGTTCATTGAATTACAAGTGAGTTCAAAAAATGAATACGAAACTAAAGTAAAAAGATTCGAAAGTCTGGACATAATCATTTGTCTTCTCATTCCAGCAGCCCGGCTACCGTATCGTGGGTACGGGAGTGGTGTTGAACCTCGACAAGTCGACCCAGGTTGTCAAGAAACTGAAGCTGGTCGGAACCCCCGAGAAGATATTCAAGAAGAGTGCCTTCATCAAGGTTAGCTTCGTCTATTTTGTCTTTCTATTGTTTTCTGTCTCTTTTGAAAATATGGTTGAAATTTTGCAATAAGTTTGTACGACGCTCAGACAATGAAAGACCGTTTCATTATTATTTGTATTGTTACTTTAAGCGCAAATATAATAACTATTCTTGAATTGCACCGCTAGGAAAACGAAAAAGTTTTTAAAAAGAGAAAAAAACATTTTTGTCGAATAGTCTTACCACCGTTGTATGATTCAGGGCATGTTCAATTCGCAAATGGAGGTGGCCAAGTTCGAGGGGGCTACGATCCGCACGGTATCCGGCATCCGGGGACAGATCAAGAAGGGACTCAGGGAACCCGCGGGCAACTTCAGGGCCACCTTCGAGGACAAGATACTGCTCAAGGGTACGTTTCCTTTCCTGCAACCAAACGGGAATAATGGGGTAATATTGATTCTACTTTTCTTGTTTCCACTACTCGTTTCACCAAGATCTTGCTCAAGGGTACTGGGTACGTGTCGTTCAATTTAACACCAACGTAGGGCGACTTTGTTGTATTGGACATTGAATCACCCGTGTTTCTTCTAAATCGAGAGTTTGAACTGACCTAGTTTCAAAAAATGTCTCCTTCACTGGTGAAAAGCTCACTTTTCACCCAGTTTTATGGTATCTTCACCCAGATGAAATACCTGATTTTCAATAAACGTTGATTTAACAGCAGTACCAGTAATAAGGTTATCTTAGAATTTATGAAAAGCATTAAGTGCTAAATCGTCTGTTAAACCTTTCCTTGTGGTTTTTCATGATTGTCAGTATATCACTCTGTACGAAATGCCCGTTTTTTTCTAGCTAGAAACTTAATGGAACGAAACTTTTGACCTACGTGTTGTATATTTGCTGGTATATAATGAGTAGTAGATTGAAAGTGTTTCAGACATTGTGTTCCTCCGTTCGTGGGTCTCCGTGCCGGTGCCCCGTTTCTACACGCCCGTCATCGATCATCTGCTGCCCGCCGGGGAGGCGTGGGAAGGAATGAGAACCGTGGGAAAGATACGCTTCGACATGGGTACCAAGCCGGTACAGAACAAGGACTCCATGTACAAGGTACGGAGGGACGTCTGGTTATAGGTTGAGTAATGGAATACTTCACTCGATTTGTATGAAAACGGGAGGAATAATTGAATTCACTAGTTTAGATGTGGGAAGGTATGTTTGGGTATGAGGTAGGTATAATGGTAAATGAAATTTAGTAAATGTGTATAAAACTGAAGGTAATCGCCGTGTGTATTGGTCGTTTTGTGTTGGAGTTTCCATTCTGTTGAATGGAGAGATGAAAGCGCTTCGAGGTAGATACATTTCGTTCCCAGTCATACACTCACAATGCCTCCCAACCTCCCATTAGCCGATGGGTCCCGGACCTTTTGACCTTTTTTGCCAGAAAAAGGCAGGTCCCAGTAGTTTTAATTCTGAAATTTCATTAAAATCTTTATTTTATGTGTTTTTAATGCTCAGCTAGGGGGTCCCGGATCGAGATGATCAGGGTGGTCTCGTTTTTTGGAAAGAGTCCAACCTGTTGTGAGTGTATGTTCCCAGTTGTCACAAATGTGTTGAGCATGTGAGGAAGGCTTTTCGCCCGACCGAATCCAAATTCAAGATTTCAAGATTTATTCATTCACGTCATATTGTTGCAAAATGGTGTTCCTTTATGGCCATCCAGGTACTCGGTCTCTGCACATTCTCAATATCTCTGCGCCACGGACATTGGGCCGAATACTCGAACCTAAACTTTCAAAGGTTCAGTTCTAATTAGTGATTGTTGCCAAATGTGTGTGTTCCAGCCGATTGAGCGTGGTGAGTTCGAGTCGGCCCCGTTGTACGTCCCCAACAAGCTGCAGAACCAGCTGCCGTTCAAGATGAAGCCCACCTATGAGGAGAAGTCAAAGACGGTCGGTTCTAACGAATTTTGCATTGAACGTAGACAAATCTTCTTGTTTTCCGAGTAAAAGCAGTGCAATGGGCTATTCGGACAACTTTTTTGGAGTACTAATTTGGTCAACGGGTTCCCTAACAGACAGCGTTTTTGCCAACTGTCGCAGAGTTTAAACCGTCGTCATATCATTTTTCACACGAATACCACCAGGGGAGGGCAGATATGGCTCGGCAAACCAAAAAAGTCAAGGAGGGGGGTCGTTTTTGGTCCAGATAGGGTTAAAAATTTCGCGTTTCAAACGAAACTTAGCTCGGGATTTTCCGTTTATTTGTTGATATTTGACTTTTTTCATTTTTCAAAAGGGAGGGGGGTCGTATTGAACTTTACGTCAAACCATTTTCTGCCCGCCCTTGAATACCACTAGTTCCTTGTCTCACAACGGGAGAAATACTTGTTGTGGTTTTAGGCGTTTACAATAGTAGGAAACGCCAGCACTTGTCACGTAGTTTTTTTTTGCATTCTCAGACAGTTTCCAGCCACTTTCGTAGCGGCCTGGACGAGAGAGTGTGCATGTCAGAGAGACGCAGATATCTACCTGCATGCTCTCGCCTTTGATGCTCACCAATCGCAGAAAGTTGGCGGGAATCGTGCTGAGTTATTCTAACATTTTCACTCGAAGTGTGGTATATTGATTGTTTGTCTTCTTTGCAGAAGCCGAATAAGTTGATCAGCAAGCACACGGCCATCATTCTGGAGCCGGAGGAGGCGAAGAGAAAACGAATGCTGGACATGCTCAAGGTTATCAACAAGTACGTTCAGCGGTGGTTTATTCTGGTCATTTGGTCATTTTTCGACTACATTGGTTGAAAATGTGAGATTTTTGTCAAGTGTAAGTGTATTTAAAACGGTACTGGTGTTCAACGGTTCAACTGGAATATTGATTGAGATGCATTATTGTTCTAGATACAGTATTCGATGAAAACTTGTGTATTAGGTTCAATTCATCTCATTGCATATTGAAACTGTGTGAGTTTCGTCAATTCTTCTTTATAGTTTTTACGAGTTCTCCGTCTTTTCAGTGACGTGGTGAAGAAGAAGGAAGAGGAGAGGTCGAAATATCTGGTGAAGAAGAGCAAACTGGTATGTTTCAACTTTTAAGATTTTTTTAATATAAGAATATAGGGATGTGTAATGGTGCCTTTAGGGCCCGCGTTTACTCAGTCACCCGAAATCCCTTTTGTAGGGTCTAATAGTCCCTTGACTTTGTGGTTATAAGAATATAGAGTTGTGGAATGAACACTTCGTTTGTGGTTGGGAAATAACCGCAAGATTTCGAGCAGTTCCCGATGAAAGTTCATATTTCTGATAACGCCTAATTTCTTGTAACGTGGTTGTGAAGGAGTTGAACGGAATAGTATTGTGATGACACAGAAGAAGCGCTTCGTTTTTATCAGTTCTTGACTCAATTTGAAACTACCCCACATACATCGCCAAGGCCTCTTATGAGATGGGGGGTTGCAAACTAGTATTTAGAAAAGTAAGGCTCGCGAGTTGAAAAACAGCAAATTTCATTCAAAACTAGTAAAAATCAAACTAAAAATGGATGAAAATCGCAGTTTTGAACTATTTTGGAGTCGTCGCGAATCAAAAAAGAGGAGGGTATCGCGAGCTTTCAAAAAAAGAGAGACCCTTGGCAGTGTATTACCCCAAGTGAACTTCCTAATCGTAGGGTTAGGAATTCAGTTGCATTTTAGTAAACATATACGAAGTGAGTAGTAAATAAAACTATATGTTCACTAAATGGGCAATTTGATAAGGATAAGTTAATATAAGTTACTCTAAATGTGAATGAATAAAAATATTACTTATGAAGATACGGTGTCCTGTTTAATCTATTATCTTGTAGGATGCGGAATTCGAGGCGAAACGCGCGAAGAACATGAAGGCGCGCAAGAAGGAGATCTGTCGTGTGCTGAGCAAGAGGGAACAGTACAAACTGAAGAAGGCGCTCGGAAAGGCCGCCTCCAGCAGCTGAGAAGTTGATCAGTATTGACTTATCGATTATTGATTAGCTCGGTTGGTAGACCTGTTCATTCATCTGTGGGTTCTATTGATTTATTGATTGGCTCGGTTCTATAGATTTATTGGTCAATTCGGCTGATATATATTGATTTATTGATTGGCTCATTGACATCCTATACGTTTATTTCTGCATTGATCAGTTACAATGGAGATAGTTGTTCGTATAGTTTCTGTTTTATCAGTTTCTTGCATCTACTGTAGTTAAGAAATTGTGAACCTCTTGTATTGTGTGTTTTCTCAAGTTTTTAGTTTTGTTTTGTAGTTTTACTATTGTTGAATGTAGTTGAAAGCATTTTTGCTCATTTCGCTATTCCCCCACTCTTCATGGTAGGCCTTTTTTAGTTGTCCAAATGTTCTTGGTTGACTATAATTGTTTCCGAGTTGCCTCAATTGGCCATCCATGCTGGTTTTTGTTTGTTCTGGTTGATATTGTTGACAGTCTGTTGTGTTCAGCTATTCTTTGTTGATTATGGAATATAAAGTTTAATTGAAACTGTTTTTTGTTTTTAGAGAATATACGGTTTCTAACCGTGGATCGTATTTGCTCTTCAGTTGAATTGCCTTCTTAAAAAAAGTAGAACAGAACCCCGAGACTTTCACATACATACTCTGTTTTACCGATTCGTGCATATCTGCATATCTACAGTATGAAAATTAAGTATGTTCATCTTTCGAGGACTAGAAGAAAGAGTTGGGATCTATTTGTCAACTGGTAAATTATTATGCCTTTTTTATGTTACTATTTCTGTGCTCATTTTCTAGGTAAATATGGTGGTGGGAATGGAATCGTGGTTCAGCAACTTCTCCCAGATCTCTCAGAGTTGGAACAGTGCGGAGACCTTGGCCGATATCCCCCGACCCCATTTGGAGTACTCCGTATGGGGCCTGTTCAAGGGGGCCGAGGCGGCTAGTGTTGTGGGTGGGTTCATATTTCTCGGCTTTTCCTGAAAAGTAACCGGTAACCAAGTGGTTTTGGGTAGGCAAAACATAACCGGCTGACTACAGAAGTACTCGGTTATAGAACCAGTCATTTTTGGGTTTTTATCATGTTATGGGGCATGTTCAAGGGGGCCGAGGCGGCTAGTCTTGTAGGTGGGTTTATTGAATAAAAATACAAAATGTTATAAAGTATATATGTATTGGGAATTAAGAGTTAGTTCTTGCAAACCAATCAATTTGCCCATTAACAGCCTTATTCATTAAGGCATTGCAAGCTTTTCGTGAATTTTCTCCTGTTTCGCGGCTGTTTTCTAATGTTCGGTGTAATGATATTGGAATTGATTATCCCTTTTGCAATAATTGCAGCTTGGAAAGTTTCAAATTCATAGTTCATTATCAGTGTATTATGGTGAAGGTTATTATAAATAGTCTGTTTAAGTCCATTATTTGCAGGCGGCTGTATAGCGCACCCGCTATATCGATTGTATCTGTCAAAGAAGTTGACGCCAGAGACGACTACTCCCAACTCACACAAGGTGATACGAGCCAAGTGTAGGGCGCTGCAGGTACATCACACTTTTCGAAGTAATAGTTCAAGGAAACTCTCATGGTCTTACAACTTGCTATTTTGTATTTCATACGTGAGAATGTGTGCAACGGGAAGGATTGATCACAAGTAGATCTGTTTTGAAAAAAGGCAACGAATAAACTAATCGGGTTGCAATGGAAAACCTATAGTTTCAAAAACTAATTACTTGGACTTTTATGCAAATTTAGTTTACAGGGTCGTTTCCTGTTTGCCGGTATCGCCTTGGGACCAGCTCTGGCCTTCCTTCATTCAGTATCTGGTGGGTCTCAGATTATGTTGGGAAGTAATATTTATTTGCTGGATATCATATCATAGGTCGCTTTGAGCTTATTTTACAGTTTTGATGGCAAAATGTTGCCTTTTTAAAAGTTTTTTCATGAACATTAGTGTTTGTAGGGTTGAAGCAAGCAAAGCTCCCTCCTATAAGACTAGTTGGACGCGCGCAATTTATGTCAGAAGACAAGTTTCAAGTTTACACAATAAATTCCAAGTTGGCGTGTATACTTTACTCTTTACTGCAGAATCAGAGTTTATCAGTTTATTTTTCTGTCGAATATTGTGGTTTATTTTACCGTTTACTTTGAGGCATGACGAAATCTGAGCTGAATGCCAGATGCTACGCAATCCGCTGCGACGGAGAGGGACTGACTATTGTGAGTTTTTTTAAGTGGTCACGTCTGGGTAGAGGCGAAACGTACCACCTTCTTTACTTTAATTTCATCTTTTTATTTCTTCGCGCTTTTCGTTTGTTTGCAATGAATCCGTTCATTTTGAAAAAGTTGCTGTCGATTGGTTTGACCGATCGACTGGCAATAGTTGAACAACGTGGTACACTGGGAAGTTCCTGTATTCTAATTCAGCAACCAAAGGTCCTGAACTTTTAACCTTCCAGCTATAAGTACACTTGCACGGTAGTTGAGATGTGTTTAGTTGATAGCATAGGTATCATGACCTCCACTTTTGCTGAACCACTCCAAAATGTCACCGACCGATTTCGTGACGTTGAATGTTCAGATTCTCTTATCGGATGGCTTCAGTGAAAGCTATACTGATGGTAGTTGAAAGTGATGAGCATATTAGTCGATAATTTCATGTTGAATATTACAGGATCGTTGTGCAGTGGTGGCCGGTTTCGTTGGTTGGTATTGGAAGAGATTTCAGGGAATGGTGGATGGAATCAATGTTGGACTCGCCTATGCACTCTTCAATAATAAGGTAGCTGTTTACATATATATTCACAAATTTCAAACATTTATTGTTGTATTTCGCTTCGTTACGAGGCGTGGAATATCATACCTGACTTCCTATGAGTAGATCTTGGTTCCGTTCCCTTGTTAGAAGAACGAATGGTAAATTTTTAAGTTATTTTGGCGGTTGAATTTGCATCTATTTTGATTTCTCTCGAAATACCGCAGTTTTTTTTCAATACACGAACTACGATTACACATATCACAGTGAAGTTCAAGAGAATCTTTCTGGTCATTACATAGTTTTGCGTTCGTCTCGCACCTGATCGATTTTATATGAATACATGTATTGTCTGAGAATAGCCGATAATATCTGGATATGTTTTCAGAATTTTTATAGAAGGCGTTTTTGAAAGAGTTGAATTGTTTCAGGTGCTTTCCAAGTACACGTCTCCAGTGTTGAAGGACAAAGTGGAGCCAGAAGAGAGATACGAGACAGTGGAACAAGCGGCTGCCAATAGGAGCAAACTCATCAAGTTCATATCGGAATTGGACCAAAACAAAGAGAACACAGGTGCTCAAGCTAGTTGATTCAAGTTTTCTAGGTTTTTGTAAGGTTAGATATCAGGGTTTATAGTGTTTATGTATTTTTGTTAAGTGGCTATTCTTCGAATATAATTAGAAATATGTTAGATAGACCTAAAAAGAGTGGAACGCAGCCTCCTGTTGCTGATTGTGTGGTTTTTCATTCAAAATGTGAGTACAGTTTAGTTTTACTGAAATATCGAAATACCTGTCATTTCGTTCGTTGTTTTAAGCCGTATTATATTCATTTTACAGCAAGTGCGTTCGATTGTAAAGTGTGTCTTAGTTGTCGTTTATGGATTAATCTCAATTTGTTAGTAATTGTTTTTGTTTCCCTAGTTGTAGTGAGTAGTTTAGGTTAGAAATCTACGGGTTTTTCTTATATTTCGATGTTTTTTACGAAACCAAATAGGTTTTTCTTAAACTAATAAAATGTTCTATAATGTTTTATCTTTGATGAAAAAGGTTATTGAAAACAAAAAAAACTAATGGTGAGGAATTGGTGGAGGCGTATGAGTTGCTTTACAGTTCAGTGTGAATTTTTTATTCTGGAGGTTGGAAAAAATGAACTTCTGATGAATTGTGAAGGTATTAATTTGATAAATATTTATTATTCCTATGAGATCGGTTCTATGTAGCCTTTGGTCTTTGATCTCATTTGAGATCATCTTCCTCCTCCTCTTCTATATGGTAGGTCATGAGTTTCCCGCATCTCCCCCCATCCGGGAGGTTACTGTACACGGGACAGCCGTCTTCACGGAAACAAGAGAAGGGCAACTCGCGGATGGTACGGAACCCCAGCTGGAAATGAAAGGGTTATTCTTTTTCTCTCTCTTTCCTCGCTCTCTCTTGCGCTCTCTCTCGCTCTCTCTCTTTCCTCTCTCTCTCTCTCTCTCTCTTTCTCTCTTTCTGTCTTATCTCGAAGCTTTGTCAAATTGCTCGAGCTTCCTGCCCGGTATTGAATCTTGGTCATTAATGAGCAGAAGTTCGACTCTGCGTTTTGATCATTACCCACAATGTTCCCAATAGTTCCAACCTGAATGTAGAGTTTTTGAACAATTTGTCAACTCTTATATCCATATATGTATCGCACTTCTGTATTTTTCTTCTATGGTCTCTAGTAATACTTCCGGTAAACCTGGCTCACCTTAGCGAATAGTAGTTGTGATGCTTTGGCGGTGGCAGCAGTGACCACCCATTGACAGCCGGCCTCCCTCGCTGCCTCCAAAGAACGAGCAACTAGGCTGGAGGCTATGCCACGGCTGGAAACACGATATATTACCGGCAATCATGAATTAATTAATAGTAAATAGCACCAGAAGGTTAAAATATACTTGAATATATAAGATTTCAATCACGTGGTACACGGACGCTTCTGATCAAAAAAGGACGATTACGTGAACGAAACGCCACTTTAAAATCCAAACGCTTCGGTCCTTTAAGCTACAATACACTTTTCAATTGCAGTTTAAAGGACCGACGCGTCGGGATTGGTCCACATTGTCAGTTGCGTGTTCACTGTTCAGCAAACTCTCCTTCGGTATCATTTTAAGACGCCAGGAAAACGAATTTGCCCAGTAATCAGCATTATCCCCAGAGTCTAGGTACTTGCAGTACGATTTTAAAGTTACGTTCCTAAAAGAAGACCCTTTGAGAAATGTGCCAGCTTCCCCAACGGTTTCAACTTCCTACTGTAAGTGTGTACAATCGTTTGAAGCAGACTGTATCTCACCCGTGTTGGTCTTTCCTGACACACAATACGTCGATCTTGAACACTTTTTCCGGCATTCCGAGTAAAATGGGAAAATCTTCCTCCATTGTGGCCACGAAAGTAACCAATCGGTTGGCATTTCGGGAGGAATACGGACCGGCAGAGATGTCTGCAATTTATAGATGTGGACCAGAGCACAATGATTGAAATGGAAAATTGGAGAACTCTAATCTTCCCGACAGCTTTTTCTACGATCATCACATTACCAGACTTTTTGTTGAGTTTTACAACAGAGGAACCTAAACGTAGCTTTTCTTAAAATGCCAAGATAAGCGCGAAAGTTAGTATAACTAGGAAAAACACATATTGGGGGTTCAGTGAACCTTGCAAAAACGTTGTTAAAAAAAGAAAAAACGTAGAGAGTGACTTTGATAAAGTGTCCACCTTTGGAATAGTCCCTGTACGGATCCAACATTCGCAGTGAGTCTGTCGTCTCGGATGACGTCATTTTCACGCAATTCAAGCACACGCCAACCACTTCTGGAAAGGAAATAACTAATAATTAAAGTAGGACGATTATGTGGACCAATCCCGTGTCAACAGTCCTTTAAACTGCAGTTGGAAAATGTATTGCAGTTTGAAGAACTGAAGCGTTAGGATTGGACCACATAATCGTCCTCACTTAAAGGATACAGAATAGAATGCTATGCAAGTACGCCAAGGTAACTAAACTTAGTGAAGCGTGAGCTAACTAACACTAAAACACACACACAACGTATGCTTATTAGTGTTTTTAGTTCGAAGTAAGAGCGATTTATCTGACTTCGTTAATTCCGTTGGTTTTGGGTATAAATTGTAAATGACGGCGTGAATCGATACAAAGCTACAACGAAAACTCGAGTCATGCAGATTGGAGAGGCGCTGACTGTCTGCGTCTCTTTGACCTACACACTCTTTCCTCTAACTGTTTTCTCACCTCCATCCATCATGACCATAGTGGAGTATCTGTCTTTCGAAATAACATCTCGCAGATCCGCAAAGAAGTCGGTCACGTCTTCTTTACTTGCATCTGAAAAACATACATATTGACTGATTTGAAGGTTTTTGGATTTGATTCGAATATGCACAACAAATTTCCGTTGACTTAATTTACAATTATTCAAACGAGGAAACTTCTGAGAATCACATTAGTTGGTTGTTTCAACATAGTACTTCAGTCTGTTCAAATTTCTTTCACGTAAAAGTAACTGAAAAGTATAATAGAATCGTTCATTATTGCTTGGCTTGCTTCTTTGGCCAGAGCGCGTTTTGTTTCACTTGTTTCTTGAAAGTATTACTTTCCAGGAAGTGCTATCAACATTTAAAAATTAATTATTGGCCCGTTGCTAAATTGGGCCAATTGAATCTCTAGTGTTTATCTTATATGGAGACCGCAGGCGCATAAGTAAACATAAACAGTGAATAGAAAATCAGCTTCTCGCGTTTCACAATAATATTATTGTTGTGTTCCGATGAGGGTTCATACTGGGAATATAGAAGTATTATAAACCACTACAGTTTTCAGTTTCCGGAACAACAACTTCTTCAGTAATAAAATAATGGAAAAATTATGAGTTGATGAGTTAGTAACAACTCGGTACGGGGCGCGGTCAGATTTGTCATGTAGTTTAATCATCATTTTGTAGTTCGAACCAAAGTCTAAACATGAGACATTTATCTTATTGTGTGAACGCACAACATATTCATTCACTGGGAGTACATCTACGTGGCAAAAAGGGTATTGGATCATGAGGACATGAAAAGATACAGCCCGAAATGTGGTAAATTATGGCTTATATCGAGTTCAAACTACAACGAAACCATGACCTATATCAATAATTTGATCTACCAACTAACTGAGTGACGTAGTGATTGGTTCGGTGACTCGGAAGTGGTCCATTAGGAAGGTGTGGACCAGGTCCCCGTCCTCCTCTGTACAGGTACGGTACTCCAACTCCATAAGGTCTGAAATGGGAATACAGACTGGTTCATAGTTTATTCAATGAAAACTACGTGTACAAGTCAGCCAATGAAAAAATACAATATTGCAGTAACCTTTGCGCCTACTTGAATTGATCATATGAGGCTAATTGTCAGGTATTATAATTTGACAGTTTGTGGTTTGAAGGATTTTTCAGTTCAAAGTGAACTCATTCAAGATTTCGGCCCGAGTTAAAGCATTGTTTAACATATATTTAGGACAGGATTTCATACTTTCGCTCTTGTTCATTTTTCATTTTTGTAACAGACTGTAATGTAATGTGACTCATGTCCATTCATTGATGTAACTGCCCAACTTTTAGAATAGTTTTCTATGCCTTTTTATTTTCCCTAGGTTCATGTTTATCCGCCACTATTCTCTTATTCTTTCTTCGATTGACTTCTCTATATGAACGAATAAATTAGTATTATCAATACATTTAATGAAAAGTTCAAACATAGAAGTAAACAATTCTGTGAAATGAAAACCCTTTCTGACTCTTTTTTTCTGAATATAAACTACAACTTGTACAGATCGCCGGGTGAAAACAAACAATTCATTTACGATGATTAAGTAAAGAAATGGATAATGTATTCTGCTGGGACGGAGTAAAACAAAAACTGATGGATTTATGGTATAAAGTAACGAGTTGAGTTTGAACTTTGAAGAATTACTACTCCAGGATGAACTAGAAAAAGTAAACTCAACCACATACAGGAAAAAACTGGAAAATGAAAGCAACTACCTCACGTCACGTGAAATAGTTTGAAAACGAACGGGAATGGAAAGCCTAATCCCCAAAAAGTGCGTAACCAAAGCGAAATTTCGTTTTAATGCTTCTCTCTCTCTTTTGGTTTAGTGAGATTAGTCGTAATCTCAAAGCCAAAGGGTCGTATCCAGGATCATATCGACTAGCACATCACAGTCTGCGTCTCCTCAAACACACACTATTTCTCTGTTGATACACCCCGCACGGAAGTGAGAGTAATAGTGTACAGAGTGAGAGACGCAGGGTGGAATTTTTGGGATTTACCAGCCTAAGTACTGGGCTCATAACACAAAAAAGTGGAATTTCTATCGAAAGAATGAGATCGGAAATGATCGCACGTGGAAATTATTCATGTACAACGTGTGAAAAAGATCAGAGATCAAAAACGTGTAGTGGTGAAGTGATTACCAATGTTTCTGCTTGATGCACGGAATATCTCAAATACTTTTCCAACTTTCCATGACAAGCCGTGTCCTAACTTGTGTTTAGTATTCCGAATTAGGTTTTAAAAGGGTTAAGATGTACACATTCCTAACATTCTTCTACTTTCGCGGTCAGTCAAGAATTTCGAGCGAATGTGGAATGTTGGTTAAACATTTGACGTTCTAGGAGAATAACTATTTCTGACCAATAATCATATGACATGGGGGGAGCAGGTGTGTGTGGCCTTATTTGAACACAAGTGGAATTTCCACATGGAAAGTGACAATTTTTGCATTATGGCTAAACTATCTCGAATCCTGATGTTTAACACGCTTTGCGTGAGTATATAGAATCAATCAGTACAATGATTCGAAAAAGAGCTCATTCCTGCAAGAATTACATGAAATGGGGCGGTTTTGCCGTATTTGAACATAGGTGGAATTTCCACTCGAAAAGTGGCGCAAAATCACTATGTTTGCATTATGGCTAAACGTTCTTGAATACTGAGGTGTGAACAGGTTTCGCGTCAGTTTACAGTTGAGTCTTGAAACTAATATCTATTTCTAGAAGAATAATTCTCAATGACAATTACGTTAAGAGGGTAATAGACACATAATAGCGACCAGTGACAAACGTTTATTGATAATTGAGCGTTCGGAGTAAACTGGAAAAAGTGACAGTATAAAGTTTATGAGGAGAAAACTATTCAATTAAAGACTACATATCGTGAATAATTACTGCACTTTATCCGCCAGAGAACATTATAAGCTTGGAATATATTTGCTTGTTGCGAAAAAACGGGTGAAACGAATGTTGGTTAATGTTTACAAGAAGTACACTTGAACTGTACAACCTTGTACAAAAATATTTGAAAAGGGGTAACATTTCTTAAACTTGGGTTGTATTCTCACGTACTACACAAACTACAACTGTCCCAGATTGGTTGAGAAACCCTAGTTCGCCTGATTGAAGTAGAGAAAAGCCTTATCCCTTCCGATTAGTAGATGGCGTTGTACTAATACGAGATCTCATGGCAACTACTTTTATGAGATAGTTCATGAAGTTTTTCTAGTAATGAAATGAGAAAGCATACGATCTTTGGTTATATCCGCTGCGTTCCTACTAAAACTCCTACAGTATAATTACAAACTTTTAATTTTGTTCTAACCACGTATTATAGTATCATACACTTTTCGTACTATCTCATCACATATTCAGAGATCTCTCTTGACTGTTTTTGGGAAAATTAACTTTTCAAAAGCTTATGAAACTCTCTCAACATAAATTCAGAGATTAATAGCGGAAGAAATAATGTGGCTCTAAGTGCATAGCTGGCAACAAGAGTCGTAGATTGCTCCAGCTGGCAACATGCCAAAAAGGGGCGGGGCTAGTCGATATATGGCAGAACACACAATTACCAATGGAATATGGGCTAGTAAAACATGTGCTAAATCGGTGGGGTGGAAGAGTTATGGAGGCACGCGAGGGGAGGATTTGTTCCCGGAAAGAGAGAGAGAAAGAGAGGGAAAGAGAGAGAGAGAGTGAGAGAGAGAGAGAGAGAGAGAGAGAGAGAGAGAGAGAGAGAGATTGGGAGAGAGAGAAAGAGAGAAAGGAGAACTGTGGAGGCACGCGAGAGGGGAGGATTTGTCCCCGGAAAGAGAGAATCTTCCAGGAATTGGACGTCGAAGGGACATGTACTAAAAGTCAATTGAATAGTTACATGCATTCTAATCAGTCATCGTGCACTTTGTGATATCATGTTTCACGTGACTGTGCAACTGACTAACATTACAGGTGGGAATTGAATTGTTTTTCTAGTAGTAAGCAGATGTTCGCTTATAAGATAAGTAAATTCTCACCAGCGAAGGAAGATTTAATTTGATATTTCCGAGTCGTAGCTTTGAGTAAAACGCGTATACAACTACTACAGACAGGAGTTGTGGAAAAATGAGCACGTGACCTTTCTCACGTTCTCATTTTTTCACGCTCTCACGTTTTCGAGGTCACTTGCCGGGACTGCGAAAGTGATCTCACAGAATAGTTTATTCTTTAATATTTCTTTTAACATAATTTGGGTCGAATCGATTAACTCAAATCAGCTGATGAGAAAAAAACCAAAATGAAACAAGATGGTATCTGCTCGAATGGTAACAGGTTACGATAACATCTATAGTTGTCTCTTTCTTTCGCTTTTATCGTTCTCTTCTATTTCATATTTCCATTTTCAACTTCTCTCTCTCTCTCTCTCATTCTTTCTCCCTGTATCTCTCTCTTGGCTCTCCCTCCCCTATTTCTTCTTCTCTTCCCTCTCCTTTCTCTCCTTCTCCTTTATCTTCTCCTCTCTCCCACCTGCGTTTCTTGTGAAGTCAGTGTTCATTTTCCAGTTTTTTCATCGTAGACTTTCCAGATAATTCCATTCTCATGATGATTCTCTTACCTGCAACTCTGTTTTTCGTATCAGGTAAGAAAATGAAACAATTTTCTAATTCTGATCTACACATGTACACAGTCTTAGTTTTTGTAACAATGATAAAACTAACTGACAATTGTACCTTTCATTTTGTACATTAGCAGTCAATCGTTCTTTTTGTAAATCTGAATTGAGAAGAAATGATACTTTCCAACTATACCAAACAATAGATCCTCTAGCACTGCGGTATAGACGTTTTTCTTCAGAAAGTTCTGGTTAATTTCTGGCTCCATATAGGTAAGAAGTGGTGAACTTCAAAGTTTTATGGAATTAACTGTTTTTTTTTCAGTTTCCATGGTGTCCGCTCACATTTTGGATGAAATCTTCCTGAAAGAAATGGAAAAAGAGATGTTTTCCGTACTTCGTCATGATGTGAAATCAGATTATCCACCATCCGACGACCAACTTCAGAACATAGAAGGCAGTGGGGGAGAGGTATAGTCTTTATCACATGATCGTCAACACTTACCGTCTGAAACTGGTATTCACACCCTGTTTTAAAGCATATGGCAGTTGTCAGATGGGAACAGCACTTATCAGAACACCAAGAAAACCTTATAGAATACATTTTACCCATAAAGACAGCAGAGAGCTCAATTGATTGAGCGATGCGGGGCGAGCGGTCGTTGATTATCTGCCAGCAGTTGAGAGAGTGTGTAGATCAATGATACGCAGACCAACTGGCCGCTCGCCAAATCCCGCCCCATGCCAAATCAATGATACGGTGTCCACAACGGTTTGACAAATCCTATAGAATAGATTTATTCGCGATTCACCACGTCACTTTCCACGTTGTTGGATGTGGCACTCCGATTGGAGAAATAAAAGAAGATAAATTTAGATGATGAAAAGGATATTGTGACCCTTGTGTTTTTTTTAACTTCTCAAATTGTATCCAATAGTGGAAACAGCGAGATGATCAGCTGATGGAAATTGCCTGATCATAAAGTTTTCAGGATTCGCAAGAATTTGGGACGTCTACTATTTTCCCTCAATCAACAACGAGTGAGTGCCCATTGCAAAACCCGTTATCATTTGGCTACATTGTTGGGAAGAAGCTCAATTCAATGTTCATCTATACCACTGTTTCATTAAATGTGAGATCAATACGACAAACTATAAAGTGAGTAACACACATAGGAACATTTATCTCACTTGAAAGATCAGACATGTTCCTCTATCACGTGGATTTCTAAAAATTATCACTATAGTCGTCGAAAACGGAAACGCGGGAGGGTACTGTATATCCAACTTTCCGCTGTGTACGCAAACATGTCTTCCATTCCAAAGCTTGCCGGTTTTGTGCTGTAATGGCTTAGTGGTTAGCGCCCTGCTACGAATCTTTTGCTCGCAGGTTCGACTCCGGCGAGAGACAGAAAGTAATAAATTTGGCACTCACTATACCTAATTTTACAACCACGTATTAAGATGCTCCACCCACTTCGACTAAACTACAAACCACAACTAAGAAGAAGGAGGAAGTCTGCACAGAGAATAATGAATGCTACGACGATAAGCAATGCGGGAAGGTACATGATTCACTCATTTATCAATCAGAGCATAAATTCTCTGGTCTGCCTATTTTCCTATTTAGTATCTGGTTGAGAACATTTTTACTCGGTTTTCATAATCGTGGTGAGAAAATTGACAGAAGGCTTTGCTCAGTAATATCCCGACAGTCGAATCCAAACGCGCGTCTCCGTAAAGGGGGCTGCAATGAATATTCAAATAAAAGATCGAACTGAGACAGTTCGATATATGTCCTTTTCTTACGAGAATGTCCAGTTCAAAGCTGTATTTCCAAATTTCACTATTTTCTGCTTGCTGTCAGAGACGCAGAGGATGATTTGGAGTGAATGAATATTGATTGCGCGCACTTCACTGACTCTCGTGCCTTTTCGGGTAACGCCGTTAGCCAAATTCGGCATTCAATGCTCCCCCCCCCCTTTAAATGTACGCGTTTTCCACGCTACTACGACTCGTCGATTTAGAAATCTTGCAGACGTAGAATGAGATCAAGGAATGTTCTAGCATACGTACTAGAAATGAACTCTTTTTAACTATTCCACCTTTTTTCACGGCGAAGTGTCCCTTTTCCGTATATAAAACGGAAGATAAATGCCTTGTAGGGTCTTTTCTGGAGGCTTTTCTCAGTCGATGTAACTCGAATCCAAATTACTACTCTTCACATTTTTGAGATACAGCCTACCATAATAGGGAGTTTACCTAAATTCAGCTACCTCGACTTTCTTTCCTTGAGAAATAATTAATTTCTATTGTATAAAAAATTGAAGATGAGTCAATTCTGGGGTCAAAATTTAACTACCCCGGCTTTCCTTTGTTGTCAAGTGTCTTTTTATAACTAGTAAACAACATATAAACAATAAATGATCATTCCTAGGGTCGTTGTCTGGGTGCCCTTCTCGGTCGATGTAATTGTCGCGCGTGCGTCCCGACGCGTAGCTGCGCGACAGACGCCGACTGCGGCGGGTTGCGCACGGCTTGCGAGGAGGGAAAGTGCAATTGTACCGAGGTACCGGTCTTTGTTTTACGACCAGTTCAAGAACACAACGGTTCGGAACAATACAGAACTATTTTAGTCGAGACGGCTTGCACTCAGACCATAGGCTGTTAATTACAAATTGGCGTTTGGTCGAAACTGTATTGCAACAAATCTAGAGATATAGTGTGCCCCGAAGAGACGTCAGACGAAGAGGGGAAAAATCAATATGTATGACAGCCACCCTGTATAAACAGTAATTTACTGTTTTGCAACGACGCTTGTTCTGAGCACCCTTACAGTAAATAACTGTTACTTACAGTGAATAACCGTTACTTACAGTAAATAACTGTTACTTACAGTAAATAACTGTTACTTACAGTAAATAACTGTTACTTACAGTAAATAACTGTTACTTACAGTAAATAACTGTTACTTACAGTAAATAACTGTTAAGCAACACTGTTCTGAGGAGATAGGTTCACTTGGAAATCTCATGAGTTTAATAAAAACGTGAAACCTAGCCAGTTCAATACCACTGATTACAGTTAAAATCTTCATTGAACCTTTGGCGTCACCGAATCCGTGGTTTTTGGTTGCTATTGTGTTCACAGAAGTTCTTCTTTAGGTTTCTCTTTTTTGACTATTTGTTATTAATATTCGTATAGTCCAACAGAACACATCTGACTTCCTTCCCCTACCTCACTGAGGATGCCTCAGGGGGAAGGTATCTTGATATTAACAAATGGTCCGTTGGTATATGTATCTGAGCGTTGTGCTCAGGTTGTTTCAGCTCTGTTTTCGGAGCAGTCAAATGTTTCAACCATTTGCAGGCCCTCGAATCGCATGGATTTTCGCTATTGATCGACGCGATTCTCCATTTCTGTGACCAGCAAAGTTGTACAAAAGATTCGGATGATTGCCATGGACTACCATGTAATGTTGGAAGATGTCAGTGTTGAAGGAACTGCCAAAGTTAACGTTTTTTCCGTGAACAGATTGATTTATTACTTTAGAGCGAATTGTACCCGTTTTAGTAACGTACTTTCCAGATTTTCGGGATGTTCGTAGAAAATTGTTGCCAGATGCTAGTTGAAAAATCTGTATACCTTCATTTTTTGCATTCTTTTAAAGGGGGCAGCAAGGAAAGCTAGTTTAGGTACCCCGGGGTACCTAAATATAACGTTGCGCGCGCCAAAACAGGCAAACACGCAAATTATGCAAATTAGGTTCGTTAGTTTGAATTATAAGTTATTCAAATCGGTTTCTCTTGATAAGCTTTCTCATACTAACTTGCCTTTCTGTCCCCCTTTAAATTATTTTCTAAGCAGAGACCTGAACATCCGTACATTCTTCTTGTTGGATAAATCTATGGTTCAACTTGCTTGAGATGTACATAATAAACAATTGAATTGTGGTGTTCGATGTTTTTATTTGTTCTTTCGGTCGCAACCCGAATCTCCAACCAATTTTCGCAAATCTTCGCAAGTGAGAATTTCGCGGTCCAACAAAGCATGAGCAATCTGGAATAGTTGAAACACGTTTTAAGGTTTTAAACGCTCTGTGGAGAACCTCAATTTTGTTTATAAAACTTTTTATGTGTAGGAATAATATAAAGTTTGGTATCGCTTTCTCGGGATCACAAACCAGCTCCAGTAATAAGCGAATGAACCGGATTCATCAACGAAAATGGAGTTGAAAGAGAGGTAAAACATCAAAAGCTCGTTCAGTTTGCTTCAAAAACTTTGTTCTTGAGAATGATAGTACAGTGAGTGCCAAATTTACAGATTTCTGTCTCTCGCCCGAATCGAACCTGCGAGCAAAAGATTTGTAGCAGGACGCTAACCACTGCGCCATTAAAGCACCGAACCTGCAAGCTTTGAGATCGAAGACATGTGTGCGTACAACGCGGACAGTAAGCTATACTGTACCATTTGGCGACGACTATACGTTCCAGTATTTTGAGCAACGTTTTCGGGAAAAATCCGGATAAAGCTCACCTGATCCAGTTTTTCTTTGTTGTCCCGAATGATTTTCTCAGACACGGAATGAGCCCGGAAAACTAGTGACGAAATTTCCTGGAATGGTTGATTTTTTCATTTTTGTAATGGTTATAAGCGGTAAATCAGTTTTTTACACGGCATCTTCAATGTAGAATGAAATCTGTGCTATTCTTCTCAGAAGCAGAAGGGTTAACGTAAGGTGTGATAATTTCTGTTTCTCAATGGGAGGATAGTAGATTAACTTTGAGCATTGAATAATAACTCACCCTATCCATAACTGCCGAGAATTTTCCGCTGTACGGTTTAGATGCGAATTGATTTTCGTGAGAAAACGAGAGTGGTCCGACCACAGCGGACATGCCGTACACTTTAACTTGGTCACTCGCCATTTTGGTAGCCTGGATGTGTTTAACTCATTTCCCACAGAAAATATTTCCCAAAAACATTAGAAATTATATTCACACGCTCTCTCTCAACTCTTTGAAGAGAAACGCTGCGCTAACTGCAGTTAAAGTTATCAAATCAAATCAAATATTTATTACACAGTGTGTAATAACGGAACGAAAGTTTGAAACGCGAAAGGTTGCCAAAAAGAGAATGGTGAAAACGACGTAGAAAAAATATATAATAATATTGTATACATTCTATACTAAAGCGACTGTGCTGACAAATGTTCTAACTTGGCTACCGTTTCAATACCACAACCGCTGGGCTGTATTTCGAGACAGCATATATTAGTTTATTTCAAAAGGTATGTCTTCACTGGGAAGTTATTGGGTCTCACTGGGTCTTCACTGGGAAGTTATTCAAAGTAGTTGTCATAAAAAAATGACAACTACTTTGACAATTAGTTATATCTACCCCAATCGATACCCTGTGTAGATCCTCGTGGGCGGCCGTGGATATCCTCCCGAATCTCACATTCTCTGCCGATCGGCCTCCCAACAAAACACACATTAGAGTGAACATCTGCAATGGATCAATAAATCGATATTGAGTTATATAGTCTATTCATCCAGCTCAAAATATTCAATACACAATAAAATTCAGATTTCAGGAATAAAAGTCTAAAGCCTTAAAGCCCTTTAGACAAGAAAAATTCTGTGGATGTAGTATATTTCGATTTTTCGAAAGCGTTAAAATTCTGTGGATGTAGTATATTTCGATTTTTCGAAAGCGTTAAAATTCAGATTTTAGGAATAAAAGTCTAAAGCCTCTAAAGCCCTTTAGACAAGAAAAATTCTGTGGATGTAGTATATTTCGATTTTTCGAAAGCGTTTGACCGAGTTTCACATAGAATGTTGCTAAACAAACTTGAAAAACTTGGATTCCATAGTACTATCGTATCATGGATTAGAGAGTATCTGAGAAAACGCTCGTTTTCCGTAAGAGTTAATTCGAGTTTTTCTAGCTCACGTGAAATAACTAGTGGAGTTCCACAGGGTAGTGCTCTCTCCCCGATTCTTTTCAACATATTTACGTTTGAACTACCTAGTATTCTGACTGAATCTCCAGTTATACGCTGTAAAGTTTTTGCTGATGATACGAAAGTGTTCAAATCTTTCAGTAATGGCGAAAGTAATGAGGAGTTGCAGAAATGCCTTGATAAGATGTATAAATGGTCTGTAGATTGGGGTCTTCCACTATCAGTAGAAAAAACAAGTGTCCTGCATTTAGGCACCAAAAACCCGCGACAAACCTACGAAATGAACGGAATAGATCTCAGAAAAGTAGATCAAAATGTTCGAGATCTCGGGTTTGTGTTAAATCAAAACCTTTCATTCAAAGATCATGTGAAACGGATCATCAAGTCCGCGAAGCATCGAACATACAATCTTTTCAAAGTTTTGAAAACTCGAAATAGGAATGTTTGGCTAAAAGCGTATAAAACTTATGTCCGACCAATGGTTGAATTCGGTACTACTGTATTCAACTCAGATAGCGGGTTCGTTAAGAAACTTGAATCAGTTCAGAACGACTTCACTAGAAAGTTGTTTTTCCGTTTGGGTGGCTATACGTATTGTAAAATCCCTAGTTCTGCATTCAGAAACAGGAAACTAAACTTGGTCACCTTAGAATCTAGAAGAAATACTACAGACCTCATTATGATTCATAAAATCATAACTGGTCAGTGTGGATTAAGTGCAACAGACTTTTTCACGTTCAAACCTTCCCGTACTAGAGGTTCTACTGCGAAATTCAGTTTTCCAACTCCAAAAACTAGCCAACGTGCAAAGTTTCTCACAGTACGGGCTGGATCCAAGTACTTAAAATTGAGCAAGAAATACAAAATACCGATGTCATTATCTGCTGCAAAAAAGCGCTTAAGTGAATGCATTTGAATAAGACTTCTACTGTTTCATTTGTTCATCCTGTAAGTCTGGCCCAATCATTGTATCCCATTGCGATTCGTTTATTTGTATTGTCATATGGTCCAATTTTTTTTCATTTAATTGTGTTACCCAAATGATATTTGTCGATTTCCGACCCTTTTTCCGCTTTTGAATCTTTTTGTGTCCTTCTGTCATATTGTTATTTCTCCTCTTGTATATCACATGCTTGCATGTAAATAAATCAATCAAAGCCATATCTACAGGTCAGGGGGGAATTTCTCGCATCAGAACTTAATCAAAACACTTTTTGAATCTGTTTTTTCAGAAAACTTTTTATTCATTACACATTTTCTGCCCAGTTTCTGCTCTGTACGAACCTCTTCTTTACTCTGTAGTCTTCTGTCATTCGGTGTATATTGGGTCCAGCCGAGGCCTGACGAACTTCGCGGTAGAATCGAAACCTAGAAACTGAGTATGGAAGTTATGTCGAATGCTCTCTTGATAGATCCACATAACGTTTACCCATCACTCAGGACGATGCCATGAGAACTTTAGGGTTACCGACTAAATCGCTGTGATATTTTATGATTTAACCGTACGGCTACTGTGACATTTTCTTGAATCACACAATTGGGTAGATAGTTTCTTCATGTTTGTAAAATTTCGCGCTAAATATTTCAAAACTGACTTTCATCGGCCTGTGTCCATCATTCTGCACCCAAGATACGAGTGCATGTCCTGCCTCGTGGTAGGCGACCACTTCTCGTTCCTCTCCTACCAAACCGCCATTACGTTTGACGGGATCTGGAAGTTTATTCACTGTAGGTACGTTCATTCACAAGTTCTATTTAATAAAAAACTTTCGACAAAGAACATAACTGTCAATAATATTGTCCAAGTCTGAATATTTGTCTCAAAAAACACATGCGAACCTTCATAAAGTTCTCCTGTGTGCTCAGAAATGGCTTGTGCTTGAGAATTCAAAGGGCGCAGCACGATCAGGCGCGATAGCACTACCTCAAAAACCTCATGAGATACCTCATGAGCAATATCTCACGAACTTCTCATAAGATCCTATTGATTGCTAACAATAGAAGTTCACGAGTAGCTCATGAGGTGTTTATGAGATTCTCCTGAGAAACTCATATGAGTTTCTCATGAGGTTGGACGGTTTGCTACGCCGCCAGGTGCGTGGTGCCAGGTGATTTCGGTGATAATTACGACATAATTTCTGATAATAATAACAAAAACACACACACTGCTGTACACAAAACCTGGATGGAAAAACCTGGACCTGGAAAAACCTGGATGGAACCTGGAAAACCGAAACCTCTATTTTGAACAGCACAAAACAAATTCAGGTAAGTTGGTGCTTGACACAATTGCAGTAGGAGTACTTTACTTGTCAACAGGACTCGGGTAAAATTTCGCTAATATACCAACCGGCGACAATTATTTCCAACGCCTCCTCTAATTCCGTCGCAGTTACTGTAGATTGCAGTCGGGATGCGGTGCGGATAGCCGCCTCGTTCACCACATTGCCAATATCGGCTCCTGGAGAAGAGTTGTAGTTTGTAGTCTGATCAAAGTTACATTTTTTGGATACGATGGAATTGACCGATTTCAATTTCTGCTGCTTCGCCAAATTCGCTCGTCTGTGGGATTTATCTAAAAACAACGCATACTGTTAGCGAATTGCTCAGTCACGTAAAACATGTTCACATCAGAACTTGGAAACGTGAGATGACAAAGTGCACGACACCTCATTAGAATGCTAACTTTACGAGACTATTCAATTCAATTCCAGTATATTGATAACTATTTTTTATGGTTTGTGGGCTGCTGTTGATGAGATACGTCAAAACTTTCAAACAGCTTCAAACTACAAAATAACGAAACAATTTTTTCTGAAAATCACAGTCTCATCGAGAAGTGATATCTCCCCAGATTTGGACTATATAACAGACCTGAGAATCCGGGAGTCATCTGCGCGAGCCTGCGCACCTCTTCGAGAATGGACGGGTCGTGATGAATCCTTAAAGAAGGACGATTATGTGGACCAATCCCGTTACATCGGTCCTTTAAACTGCAATTGAAAAATATATTGCGGTTTGAAGGACTGAAGCGTTGCGATTGGACCACATAATCGTCCTTCTTTAACTCGAATGGCTACTGGGTTATTTGGAAGACTAGACGTACTGTACTCCAAACGTTTTGCTGTGCTCAATAACGGCCGGGGGTCTGACGCAATTGACGGTTTTCTCGTTCGACCTACTTCGTATCTAGTATAGTGGTAAACGGGGTGAACGCTTGTTTGACATTATTAGTTTAAATATGTTTGGAGTTTGTCATATTTTCGAGTGCTTACAATCGAGTTGAAATTATTTTTGTTGTGAAAAATATAAGAGCAATACTATACAACAACAAATCGTCTCGTTTTCCTACTTTTTAATGTAGTATTGAAAGATCTCCTCCCTCTCCAGGGAAGTTGGTAGATCAATGGAGACATGGCGATCGAACCTTCCCGGGCGGAGGAGAGCCGGAAAATGATAAATAGTTATAAACATAAATATTCGAGATTCATATCAATTTTTGTAATTTTTGTCCTTTCCAGAATCTGACAAAGTATCACTTATTACTATCCTACAACGAAATTGGACAAAAACATCGTCAAACTCAGTTTTCACCTATACGATTATTGTCACGAACTATCTAGCTCGCAAGATGTTCTCGAAGTCTCAGGTTTTGGGTCGACGGTGCCAGTGTTCTTTGAGGAAAGGTAGTACCTTATCGAGTGAGTCTGGTCTATTCGTGCTGCCGATGACAATTAGGCCACGCCCCTTTCCTTCCAGTCCATCCATTTCCACCAATAACTGGTTCAACGTCTGTTCCGACTCGCCGGAAGCTCCTAGAGTTCTCGTGATGAGCAAATCGCTCACAAAAATAGGCAGTCTCACGCGCTCACGTGTGGCAGAAGTTAAGTTCATTCATAGAATTGTCACGGCCAATTCTACAACTAACCGGGTTTTCAGGTAACCTAACCGTTTTTGGTAACCTTTTTTTTCGGGTTACCTTGGTAGATAACCTGGAAGTAACCCAAAACCAAAATCCGGTTACCGTTCAAACTAACGGTAAAAACCATAATTTGCGTTAGAAAAACAGGTAACCGGTTTTTCGTTTCAGGTTTATAACCGGTTACCTACTTAGGTAACCTGAAAAGAGGTTACCAAAAAAGGGTTAGGTCACCTAAAAACGCGGTTAGATATAGAATTCACCTGTCACGGCCCACAGAAGTTTAGATGAGTTGCAGAGAAAAAACTCAGAGCTATGCTATAGTTTGTTTCATCCCCACTGAGACCCATTGGAATCGTGCCAAGATTTTCGGATGGCTATTTCTCCGACCAGTTACAAGTTTTCTTCAGACTTTTTTCCACTGACTTGTACTAATGAAACAGAACAACCTCTAACAGCAATTTGCGGTTTATTGGAAAACTCGAAAGTGGTTAAAAATCGCTTGGAATATTCATTGGCTCGCTGCCAAGTCTCAGTGGGCATGACCGGGACTATATATGCTATACTATACCATACGGCATGCACGTTCAACTTCAGCCAGCTCCACGCAAATCACCTTCTCCAACTGAGCTCATGACTATTTTCTAAAAAAAATATTTCTTTCATTTTTCTATCATTCTGTGTGCATGTTTCACGTTTTTCCATTGGGCCCAGTTTCATATACATAGTTTAGACCGTCCTAAACGTGTAGCTAGAGACCGTATTGGACAGAGAGGCAGAGATTATCACTTCATGTTAAGTCCACGTAGAAATGATGTAGACTATAATATAACTTACCGTATCCCTCGTTTCTCCGTTTCCCTATTGCATCTATTTCATCTATGTAAATGATACACGGAGATATCGATCGAGCCAAATCGAACAAATTACGAACTCGCGAGGCACCCAGACCTAAATTTGAAAGTTTTACATTCTGATAAATTAATGTTTCTTTATAATAACTCACGTAGAAGTGTTGTTTTGTACTTTGTACTCTATAATTTTAGCGATATTTTTCATTATTTGGATTAAACAAACGTCAACACTTGCATTATTTAGGGAATGTTGTCTTCATTATTGAAGCTCAAATTAATATGAAAATGTTATTTTTGAAAAATGTAGAATTTCGGGTCGACACTTCATGAAAGAAGAAACGCTATGATAGAATTCTCTCCCCGATACTATTGCAAACGCGCGTTGCAAGGGCTACATGACCGTGTAGTAAAGTGGTTGTGTGCGCCGCACGGCCTGTCACCCATAGGTTCGATCCCGCCGAGTGCCATGAAGATCACTTATATCAAACGCTGAATCGTCTATGTGGGTTACCTACATTATCAGAGCACTTTTATTGGAAATTTATGAATTTAAAGGTTGAAAATGCTTAAGGAAACTATTTAAAAACAAAAGCCATTTCACTGGTTTGATTGTTTTCTAGCCCGCCAAATATTGATGTTCACTTCACTTCTGCACACGCTTCGCGTGGGTGAAATTGAGTATATGGCATGGGATCGATAACGATGATCATCACCGTTTTCGTTTTTCCCGATGTCCAAAGTTTATCTAAATTCATTCATTTTCACATTTTGTCGCGGCGCGTGCGCGTGATGAGATAGACGTCAATTCGAAGGATACCTATAAATAAATATTTATGACTATGAAATCAAAAAATCAAAATTGTGAAAAGTTATTTTTTTAATTTGAAACTAACCAAATCGAAAAAAAATGTATCCTGGAACGTTCATACTTTTCTGATACGTTGGCGCCAAGATACGGATACAAAATGAGACGATACAAATAATTCAAAAATGAATCGTGTATCTGTATCTTGTATCGCACAAAAAGTCTGAAGACAGCCTAACAACCTCTCTCTCCAATAAAGTTGAATCTCAAAATCACAATATTATTTATAATCTGAATGCTTGTTCGTTTATCTACTAGTTCAGAGAGTAACTTTCTGCTTTCATCTTTGAAGAAATGTGAACATATATCCGATTCTAGTACTTTACTTTTGAAGCTGCCCCATTGTTGAGGAAATTCCAACAGTTTTTGAGTTTTCGAAAAACTTGCGAGAAAAATCGATTTGTGAGAGTAGTGTCGAGTTTGGTTTATCTCTTCCCCACCTCCAACAATCTCGACGAATTCGGGCCCATTGGTGGCGATGAATGGTACATTTGCCTCTGTTGCCAGCGCCCTGGCCAGAAGAGTTTTCCCACACCCGGGTGGTCCCTTTAAAAGGGCCCCACGGGGAAGACGAGCACCCAGGTTCTAGAAAAGGGAATTTTTGGAGTTTATTCACATTACACGTGACATATAAACGTGAAACACGAATGTACCAGGCTGGCTGATATGTCAAATTTCGAAAAAAAATGTAGAAGGACCAATCCCAACGCTTCGGTCCTTTAAACTGCAATTGAACATTTAGTTTATTGCCAAAGAATCTGGATTCCCTCGCTCCAATGCGAATCCGCCCAAAAACGAAGTTTTCGAATATCCGCTAATAAATTGTGATTAAATGATCCACAAAATGTCAATAAATTAGATTTTGTAGCGCATTTGCATCGGAGCAAGGGAATTAACCGTGGAGCGCAACTCACCATATTCGGTTCCTGTCAGACCACCTTTAATGATAGTACTCAATTCATCATCTTCAAAAACTCACCGTGAACTTCTTCGGATCGTTCAAGTAGTCGACAATTTCCTTCATTTCCACCTTTGCTTCGTGGCAGCCGGAAATATCCTGGAGAAATATGCTCAGTCAATTCCCAGCCAATTGGCCAGCCACTTTTTTATTGGCTGAACGAGAGAGTATGTAGGTCAGAGAGACGCAGACTGTCTTAGCCTGTCTGAGCGTCGTTGACCTGCATGCTCTCTCGTTTTTGTAGCTGGCCAATTGCAGAAAATTGGCGTTAATCGTTCTGAGTGGGTACTTGTTGTAAATTGGGAAAAGTCCAACAAAACTATCATTGGAGAGTTTGTAGTTTCGTACTTTTGCCTTTCCCACACCCTGTACTTTATGCATAAAATTAGGCTCAACTGAATACCGCTAAAATAACCAAATGCGAACTTTCCGTCATGCTTTGCTTTGTAAGCGTTATTTCTACCTTCAGTTCGTTGATATGTTCTCACTTATTGAGGCTGAAGTATATTCCTGAGAAAAGTGCTCCATCTGAACTCACCTTGAACATGGTTTTAGATTCCTTCGAAGCGTCTTGGTTGCCTCGGGGATTGATTATCTTGAAGTCGCTTTTCAACGCATCAGTCTGTAACAAAATTTGTGAAGCTATTCTCATTGCTTCGAATATCAAGTCTTCGGAATAATTACCGGGCTGCAGGACTCTTTGCCCCGAAGTGCGTTAGTCCTGAGGTACTACTGATATTTTGGGGCGGGGGGTACCTCTTTGCACTACTACCGCCTCTTTTTTTTGGAATATTCAAGCTGATTCGTGATAACTTTGATTTTTCACGTGTACAGAGTTGATGAACATAGGGTCGTTCCCGCTGAAAGAAATGTAATACTCATAACTGACAACAGCCTACTGCTACTGCATTTTTTATGTGGTTAGCTCTCTGATGGTTGACGTTAAAGAAGGACGATTATGTGGTCCAATCGCAACGATTCAGTCCTTTAAACTGCAATACATTTTTGAATTGCAGTTTAAAGGACCGTTGATACGGGATTGGTCCACATAATCGTCCTTCTTTAAGTTATCTGTCTGTTTCTGATCAGACAAAATGTTTATGTTTACACCGTTTCACAGTTAACCATATCACACATCACATCGGAATCTGTTATCAACCAAAACGTACCATTTTTCTCTTCACATCCGAACTTTTTCCGTTTCTCGTTAGACAAAAACTGAGAATACAAACAGTGACGATCAAGAAACACGTCAACCAGCGAGCACTGGAAGGTATGAAATAGAACTATATAAACAAAACAACATTATAATAAAGTATGAAGCAACATTATCATAAACACTAAATAGGGGTAAGTTGTACTAATATGGGTAATAAACATAATAGTAAATTGTAGAATTCGATAATTTTTATCCTAACGTGACCAACATAGAAAACACAACTTTTTCTGATTAATTCCTCTCACGGAAATGTTGGAAACTTGCAGAATTTCGTGATGATTAAAAGTAGAACTGATTTTTTTAAATAAAAAATATTATAACAACTAACAGTGTTGGATCGGGTCGAGTGTACTGAATGATATTCCATTGGCTGGGAGGAAGTAGTTGGTTGGCCATGGAGACTTCTTTCTCGAGGGAAGCGAAAGAAGGAATGGAGATAGAATACACATTGTTCACCTAGAAAAATGCATTTCTGATACTACTTAGTTGTTGACAAGGTATTGCACTAAAGTGGTCGAGGTAAGAATGAAACCGTCGAGGTCTCAAATGTGGTGGGAGAATATTCGCTTAAATAAGGACGTTTATGTGGTCCAATCTGAACGCTTCAGTCCTTTAAACCGTAATACATTTTTCATTTGCAGTTTGAAGGACCGTTGACACGGGATTGGTCCACATAATCGTCCTTCTTTAAATACGATATATCTGTTTGACCCGGTCGCTACTGATATGTAGGCTAGAAGAATACGATACATCTTTCCGTGCCCCATGCTTCACATAGGTCCTATACCGTATCGGCTCGCGTTGAAACTAGCAAACTCTATGAACACCTCAAAGAAATGCAGTTTATTTGAGCGATACAATACGCGATAAACTCCAGACCCGCTCCCCGGCTCAGATCAGGCGGCGTAGCAATCCCTCAAAAATCTCATGAGATACCTCATGAGCTATTAACAGGAGCTTCTCATGAGATTCTATCGATTGCTATGCTATATCATTGAGAGTTCACGAGTAGCTCATGAGATATCTGATGAGAAACTCATATGAACTTCTCATGAGGTTGAACGGTTTGCTACGCCGCCAGACGGAAAGTGTGGGGAGGGGAGGAGTCCTTAAGGTTATTGTGGTGGATAATTCTATTCCTTCATATATCATTCCTCAACCCACCATGTCTCCTGTTTTTGCCCCATATTTCACATGAACCAATGCCTTGTCGTTGACCCTTCGCTTGTCTGGATGGTACACTATTTTGGTCACCTGGAACAACTACAAAAAATAGTGAAATATTTTCGGCGAGTAGGCATACTGGAAAATGATGATTTATATGAAACAGCCTCAGTAAAGCCACTGTAACAAAAGTATGTGTCCAAACACAATGATACAATGGGTCAAAAACTGTTTGTTGAACCATGGCGACATGGTAGTTAAACGTCACCACCTGTTGGGTAACTCTGTTACAATTGGGTGTTCAAACATCAATTGTTCTTGAAAATAGAATTCAATATGAAAAAATTGTGACGACATCTAGATTATGTTAACTCCTGACATGTTCTCAACTACCAACCTGGCCACTGGGTAGAACTTCGTTGACGAAATCTGACCAACCGAGTTTTTTCGTCACCCCGCCTGGACCCAGTCTATCCCGACTGCAACACAAAACATAGGTATCGATTAAACTGAAACTGCCCGGTTAACTAGTGTTCCATAGTGACTGCGTAACCTTTGGTGATCCGGAACGGACAATACTTCGAAATTACCAGAACAGGACTTGAAAAAAGAAAAAAAATGATAAAAATAGGTCCGATAAGGGCTTGTGGAGGGTGATAGAGTCTGTTTAAAAACTGACTAGAATGTGATGAAGAGAAGGTCGAGTAGCAGAACTGAGCCGATTATTTTCCAGAGTAGACTGTCATCTCCGTTGTTTTGTGTTCCTTTTTCTTCGTTTTGAGAACAGCTTTTCTCTGATTTGAGACTTTTCTTTTCACTCGAAAACTGTCGGAAATTGTAATGGTAGAGTCTAACTGTAAAATAGATCATACACAGCAAAAGTATTTTTATATCAATAGTTTTAGGAGAGAGATTTGTTGAAAGTTTCAATTCCATGCAATAAGGAATGTGGTTCAAGATGTGAAAACACAGGTTAGAAAGTCAACATTTAGTTTTCGGTTTTTTTTAAATCGATTCAACTTGCATCAGACAGTTTTTTCCATTTCCATTCGGGGTTTTGTTGGAAATTCGACAAACCTTTTGCTGTCGACTGCTGAAGATTGGTGCCTCGTGGGAGCAAAGTACAAATTGAATGTCTCGAAAAGTAGAAACACCGAGTTAAATTAGTAGAATTCACCCGAATATGAGTGAGAAAAGTCTGAAAAAACATTGTTGAAAAAACTATGGGAAAATTGAAGTATCGCCCCCCACTTTAGTTGAGTCCCCCCCGTAGCACTTCAACCCCCCCCCCACCCAAGCTAAAACCTGAAAATCTAGGAGAGGGGGGGGGGTCAAAATTCAACTTCGACATTTACTATTCCCCCCCCCCCCCCCCCACTTGGGTCGGCGGGGGGTAGAACTTCAATGGTGGGGGGGGGTCAAACTTCAACGAGTGGGGGGCTGAACTTCAATACCGGAAATGTTTACTTTTTACCCCCCACCCTCAAACTTTTGTATTGCAGGTGATAAATTGAATTATAACCCCCCGGCGGGGGGGGGGGTCAAACTACAATTCCCCAAACGCAATACAAATTCAGAAAGGTGGGGGGTAAAAAGTCCATGTTCCCAAAACTATTATGAGATCATTCTGCTTTTGAAAAATATTAAATAGTATAAATTCTTGACGCAAACGTAAAAACCAAACAGCAAAACATCTAGAATTGCGTAGAAGGCAGAAATGTTGCTATTTTGTGTAGTTTTAAACCAGTAAACGAGAAATACTATTATTCAAGCAAACCATTGGTTAGTAGATAGCATAGACCGTTCTGCTTAAACTATTTGTAGAAATGAATTTCTTGAGAAAAATGAGTTTAGCGTAAACTTAGAAGAATCGTGCAATTTTCGGAAAATCGTTGTTTAGGAACATTGGTGCTTAATAACTACGATCTAATCAATGGGATCGAAGTTAAAAACCATATTTACTTTACAAAACTTTTTGTCTCGGGTCAAATTAGCTTGAAATTATTTTTCGGAAAATCACTTAAGCCCACTTGTTACCATTGTCAAATTGAACAAAAAGATTCAGTAACTGTATTTTAATTATTTTATTCATCATACAAAACAAACCCGTGAAATAATTAGGCTCCACAAGAGAAGTGCAAGAATTGGCAATCAACGATTGAATCACATTTAGAAAAAAACCCATACACCTACCAAAAAATCAATAACTTCAAAGGTTATTATTAATTTAAATAACCTAAATGTTGAGAATCTCAATAATATAGGCAAGCGAGAGGAGACAAAGTGATTAACGAGATTGTTCAACTCCTTAACAACAAAACAATTATATAGTATCAATGTAATCTCAAGCACGTAATTGAAATGCACTTTGATCAAAACAGTTATAATCGTCTAAAACAGCAATGAAAACTTTAAAACTTGTGAACTATTATAAGAAGTGGTACAATAAACACAAAAGTCAAAATGCATAGCAAGACATCGAAACGCGTGCTTTATCACAGAAATATTTGATTTATGCTAAAAAGTATAAAAACTAAACCAAGCCGTAAACTCTTATGGTAACAAAACATGTAAACAAGAAGTAAATTCAACTTATGCTAGGAGTGCACAATTTCTATTGAACCATACATGTTTAACGCTGAAACTAAAACACGAACTGTAATGCTCAAAGTTCGTCTTTTTAGGTTGTTGTGATCTATATTATGTTTAGAAATCAACAGAAAGGGTCACTTCTACTCTAAACCGTCTGGAACGAGAAAGTGTCCCCGGAATGACAATAAATGGCCCGAATCCTTTCCTTGGCCGGTTCGAAATTCGACTGAAGAGACAACGTGGAATAGTAGAACTCGAGGGCTCGCTGGTAGTCTCCCTGGAAGTATTGATTATTTCTAAATTATTGAATGACCAACAGTGAATATGATTTGACTACATGAGTTTAATTATTTACTGCTCCCAAAACTAATCTGTTCTCAGCAACACAACACTTACCGGTCGCAAAACGTTTACCCAAAAGGAAACATAGAAAATACACCCGCACTAATCTGACATTCCCTCTGAGCAAGTTTAATTAACGTACGATGGAAGCATGGAAGCCTATCCCCTATCTTTACAGGAGAGGGGGGGGGGGTAATACTACTACCTATCCATTCACCCACAAACAAACAACAATTAAATAAACAAGCAAACAGTGGAAGCGTATTCCCTATGTTATTATACAGATCTTCTATCAAACAGTAAACAAACAGACAAGTAAACAAACGTACGATGGACGCGTATATATTGGCGATGGTGAAATGGATAGCCACCAGATTGGGGCTGGCAGTAAGGGCGGCGCCGGCTGCGATCAACGCGGAATGAAGGAGACCCGCCTGGTGACAGATGTTGGCGAGAGAGATCTGCAATGGGGAAGATGGGTATCGACTAGTGAGGGATAGGTGATGGTTCATAACATCATAACGAACTGTGATAACCCTCAGACTAAAGCAAGGACAAACGAACACAAGCCCTGTGCACGTTTCTTAACCCATCCTACTAAGAGTAGCACACATGTCTTATTACGCGATATTTTGCATTTTTGTGAAAGTCAGTTTCAAATTTGCACAGCTTTCGAGCCATCACTAGCCACCGCTTTTTAAATTGTAGTTTGGTCGCTCAATTGAACTATTTTTTCTGCTCGTGAAGTTGGAAAAGATGACTATTACGTCAAATTATCGATGAAAAGAACTGACCAGTGCCACGTCCCTCATATGGGGTGGGGCTGTCTGGAGGGCGCACTGTAGACAGCCGACTGCCCTGGGGGCATCTCCCATGACACGCCAATAGAGGGAGGACAGGACACACAACAGCCAGTGCACGGGGGCTCCGTCTAAATGATACAACAAATCTATTTTCAGCGATACTAACTATAGAAAGTGACCAAATCTTAGTTTTATTTCGACACATGCTGTAATTTTTGAACTTGACTGAACAGCAACGGTGACCAAACTACATACACATCGCAATGGAGCAACGCAAACCCTACAGTCTATATTGCTAATTAAACGATTCGTCTTTTTCAAAACAACAGTATAAGTGAAAGTTCCTCCCGACCCAATCAATCTCTTCACTAAGAAAATAACAGTTTCCCCCTCAAACTTCATCAACCCTTTGGATAACTATCCGTGTTCAAAATAGACGAAAGTGATTTCTATTTAAAAATCAAAACCCAACCCTTCTAGAAACTCTTCTTGAAAAGTGTACTTGTGAGCTCAATATCTTCGTTACAATATGTGCAATAAATATTATTATTATTAGAATAGATCAAAAAAGTAATCGATAACCGACTCTGTCTGATTCCATCTGCCAGCAGTGCCGTGTGTAGTCGAGCGGCCACGTGGTCCACCGAATCTCGCTCGTTTCCCAGGGATTTCAGAGCCTGTCAATATTTTTGTACAGTTGTTACACTTTTTGTAATATAGTATTATTATTAGTAGTACTATTATCGATATATACAAAGTAAACGGCAGAATCCTTTTTAATGTTGGAGAGATTAATGTTGGATTACAGAGCCTGCAAATATCGACTTATACATTTTGTCTCTTCATTCTGCTCTTTACTCTCTCCATTTCTTCTGTGATTTTAATATGTTCTTTTTTCTCGCCTTTATATGGGAAATAAGTCAGTTCCTACAAAGTACACGGCAAATGTTAGGAAGAATACAACTCAGTATTTTGAAAACAGCCGCACACTTCATACAAAATAACGAGTGAACTATCGAAAAATGATCGCAAAATCGAAAATCTGGAGTGGTTTCACTGCTGTTTTTCACGTGGACGACGTGGAAAACGTGTGAATATGTGTAGAACTCATACTTGAACATTTTTGCTCATGTAATATAGAGTTGGTGTTAAGACTATTCACTAATCACTACTCCATTGAAATATTACCAAAAAAGCAATATTTCTAATTCTTACTCAACTACAAAAATTTAATTACAAAAAAATCAGCATCAATAATATTCTTTTTCAAAAATTCGTGCTCTGATAATGTAGGTAAATTACATGGAGGATTCGGTGATAGAATAATATTAATCTTCATAGCACTTTTTGAAACGAGTGCCCGGGCGGGGGATCGAACCCTCAACCCAGTGGGCGGCGCGGCCCGCACAACCAATACACTATCCGGTCACAATCCTAGGGAGAAGGAAAACTCACATCAGTCAGCATTTTCTCCGGCTTGTAGAACAGAAACTGGTCACTGAGGGCGAATGCGGGTATATGATCCATACCAAGAATCGGAGAACCTTCAGTCTTATCTGAATCAGACTTCATTAACCCCAATACAAGCCAAAACTGAATTCGTTCAGTAATTTAGTTACAAATCGACAGACCATTTCAAATAGCACCGTTTCGCGAAGTTTAGCTTGCAAAAAGGGTGAAACTTTCTGCTTTGAGCAGAAAATCCACTTCTAACTTTTTCAACTAACCATTAGATAGACAAACTGACTGACTCTTTCAGAAGGAACCATTTCTTGATGTAACAACATGAAAATTTCCTAGTTTCGCTTGCAAAATGCGTGAAACATTCAGAATTTGAGCAAAAATTGAATATGAAACATTTCAACTAACCGATAGAGGGGCTTTCTTGATGTAAACACGTCAAATTTCTTAGTTTATTCACAGTTTGAGCAAAAACACTTCAAACTTGTTTCCAACTTACTAATATAGGGGCAAATGGGGGGTGACTCCTCTTCAACAGTAACCGTTTCTCAACGATGTAGGTTACACTAGGTTGTGAATAATTCCTTTTTCTGAGCCTTTCTCCGCTAAAGTTACCGAAAAACAGCTCTAACTAACCAATCGAGGGGCAAATCGGTTGTAGCCCGGCTATCCCGGGAACGGGTCCCCGCAGATCCACGTATTTCTCGATATCCTCTCCCTTTGCTGTCACCGAAACCCAGGTGGACATCTGATTCTCCAATAGCACAGACAGCTGAAAAAAAAAGTCTTATTCCAAAATTTTCGAGCTACAAAGGTGGAAAAACTTGATATTCCACCAATTTTCAGGTGGAACAGTTGGAAACTTTCATACTCACAACTTTCTACCTCAAATAGCCAAAATATTCTCGAATCACAGGAAATGGGTCTGAAACATTTTCTGGCTATTAAGTACCTGAGCATAATCATTAACCAAATGCGAAGAAAACTTGTAGATATTCGGAGGGAAATTCCTAAAAATATGACAATCTGAATTGCTCACCTTGCTTCGTCCGCTGCACATGTTGCTGTTGTGCTTGGGCGGGAAACGACTCAGACCTCTGCAAAGCCACGGATTATAAAAGAACTGAAGAACACAATTGAAAAAGAGATACACTGGAGTGAGATGACGCAAATTAATGAATTGAGCCAAGATCATCAATCCTAATATCACAGTAACGGTGCTGATTTTGATAGATGCAGATCATGTCATGTCTCTAACAGTTGAATGGCTTATGGTTTCATAGACAATCAAAAGTCTCGTCCGAGATTCGAACCTATATTTCTGTATTTTTCCGAACCGCCGTGTTCTTAAACTGTTCCGACTGAACACGATTCTCGTAAAATCCAGGCGGCGTAGCAATCCCTCAAAAATATCATGAGATACCTCATGAGCTATTCGAATGAGCTTCTCATGAGATTCTTTTGATTGCTATGCTACAACATTGAGAGTTCACGAGTAGCTCATGAGGTATCTCATGAGAAACTCATATGAACTTCTCGTGAGGTTGGAGGGATTGCTACGCCGCCAGGGCATGGTCGGAGAAAACCCGATTCGAAGCCGCACCTCCTGATTTGGTGCATGGACGGTGCGGGGAGGCTGTCGGGCAGTCGAACATCCCATTGCAACATCTCCTTCTTCTCGCGGACCCAGAGGAAGGAGAGCGGTTTCTGGAAATAAAACATCTTCTTAATATTATCTCGTAATAAAGGGGGGCAGAAAGGAAAGCTTTGATCTGCTCAATATAAATATATACATACTTTTTTTCTGATATATACGTTTTTTACTCAAACTAACAAACCTAATTCGCATACGGTTCACATGTTTTAGTCTGTTTTGGGGGGCGCAACGTTATGTTTAGGTACCCGGGGTACCTAAACCAGCTTTTCATTCTGCCCTCCTTTAACACGTTTCTTAGACAGAAGAGAGTATTGTTGAAGTAAAAGATAGAGAGCAAGAGAAAGACAGAAATAGCGAAATTCCATAACCTTACTGTTGTGGACGCTCAAAATTAGCTCACATTGGTTGAACACAAAATTTTACTTCATACCGAACAATTGGGAATCAGTCCTATTGAATTTCAGAAAAAAAAAACACAAAAATTTCCTGTAGAACAAAATTATTAAAGAAGGACGATTATGTGGTCCAATCGCAACGCTTCAGTCTTTTAAACCGCAATATATTTTTCAATTGCAGTTTAAAGGACCGATGTAACGGGATTGGTCCACATAATCGTCCTTCTTTAACTAAAACTTTAAAACCAACCGGGGGTACGGGTGCCAGACTGCTTTCCACCTCTTCCTCCCATGAATCCTTTTCGTCTTCTGTTGAAACGACGTCGTATCGCATCTCATTCTGCAACAACACTTTTACATCCTCATATACGTAAGAAAGTTTCACATCAGAAATTTGAAAAAAATGAGCATAAGCAATACCAAAAAGTGAGTATATGTGCGATAACAATGTACCTTTGTCACCGCTCATCGTTTCTCAATTACAGCTGGCTCCCAAATCGATCAAAATCTGGCAAAAGTGAGCATCAGTCAGTATCGAAATTGAGAGGGTATTTTACATATGTTGGTCAATATCACGTTAACACGTGTCCACGTACCACAGCACGTGACCACCATTCGATGGGTCGTGGGGCGAAGAATGCCTCGGATCCGCCGTAGTCGAGGGGAAGTTCCTCCGTCTCCACCGTCTGAACCCCACCCACGTCGTCGGCGAACGGAAGGAAAGAGGGCTCTCGTTTAGGGGCTGGAAACAAACAACAGATAAGTAAACATAAACAATCGATAAACATCACGTTTTCATGCAATACGCATCTGTCAACTAAAATTGACATGAGAGAACAGAAATGGCCGTGGGCAAAGCAGTGGGCAAAGCTTACTGTGTAGAAATGTACCAAATTAGAATTTCCCCTTCGTACTTCTCCTATGGTTTTCATCTCTCATTTTCCAGCTTCCACGTGAATTCATGGGTAAATCACATGTCAGACGTACCTGTTTCAAAGATGGGCAGTAATGGGGAGACGATGTTGACATAGGGAGGAGTATTGTGACTCGTACCCTAGAAATGAACAAATTGTTGGTGAATTCTATATCTAACCGGGTTTTTAGGTAACCTAACCATTTTTTGGTAACCTATTTTTCAGGTTACCTCAGTAGGTAACCGGTTGGTAACCTAAAATGAAAAATCGGTTACCTGTTTTTCTAACGCAAAATGTGGTTTTCACCGTTAGTTTGAACGGTAACCGGATTTTAGTTTCAGGTTACTTTGAGGTTACCTACCAAGGTAACCTCAAAAATAGGTTACCAAAAAAGGGTTAGGTTACCTAAAAACCCGGTTAGATATAGAATTCACCCACTATAATTGCGTTGTGTATAGGTTATCAACACAGCGGCCAGTCCCAGCTGTTTGAGCGATCCCCCAAACGAGTGGGAATCAACCCCCAAACGACACTGTCACTAAAAATGACCGAATTCGCTCTAAGTTCCAGTAATTGAGAAAGTGTCCAACTAACCGTATAAACTCCGTTACAGCGATTGTAGATCAGTTTTCCAGATTCTTGATCCACCACGAAACACTGCTCCAGTCCTTTGGCAACATCCTAGGATAAAATAATTTCGTCAAAACCATTGAAATATTCATACTACATACATTATGTGTTTTGTCCGTACTGACACCTAAACCTAACTTTTCCGTCAAAAATCAACAAGTTTTCCGTTCATAGCAGCATCTCAATAACATCATCAATATAGGCTTTACTAACCAGTTTCAATACATCAGGTAAGAAGGTAACGTTGGGTTAGATGCCGTACTCTGAAACACTCTGACGGTCACCTCTCAACCCGCGTCTCCTCGAACATACGCTATTTCTCTTTCTCCCGAAATAGTGCGCAAACTGAGAGACGCAGGATGAGAGACAAGGTGCCGGAATACTACTGCACACGGCCTCTTAATAAGGATGGGGAAAAGGAAAATACCTTGAAACAGACGGCATTCTGGACGACGGGCGAGCAACAGACAGTGGGGAATCGGGAGGAAATGGCCGGTTTCGAGGACTGCAACAAGGGAACATGTACAGAGGGGAAAGGGGGATACGGTAGGTCACAGAAAGGTATGGTATAAACCACATAAAGTGAAAGCGGGTAGTCCATTCACAATAGGTCTTACTAACGGTACACATTATAAAGTGAAAACCGGTTCCTTCTGGTGCACGGTATGGATGGAAGGTGGTGAATCGTAGAACACACTAGGTAGGGTAGATTGCACAGAGATACGGTAGAACATACAACGTTATGGTCATACATTGGGGTGTGGAACAGAGGATAAGTGAAACATGTTGAACACACAGTGGTGAGGGTGAAGCCGGGTGGAACCAGTTACAACACACAATTTCTCATCTTTCCGAACGCTTTCGTTCCATTTTTGCCATGTTTGCGTAGAATAGAACACCGGTTTCTACTCACATCACCGTTGAACAGAAACCCATTTTCAGTAACTCAACGTTATAACCTACACCACATTCACCAAAAATATTTGACACAATACAAAGACACTACTTAAATAGATTACATAATACATATTTCGAAAGCAAAACGATGGACTAATCTAACCAAAAATACCTAACTCATCTCAATTTAACAACAGCTTCTTCTTTTTCCGTTTTAACTAAGAATATTTCCACATTGTTCAATGCATTTTTTCTTTTCGTACACCTATTATCTAAACATATTGATTGTTTTCTAATATCGCCTACCTTTCCACTACATGCCACCTCCAGTAGATGTGCGGCGACTTCGGTGTCAAATGGATCGAAATCCAGTGCCTCCTTGAAATGACGAATTGCGTCGTCCACCTCCAACCCATATAGGAACAGACGACCTTGCAGGTACGGGATCAGCGGCTGCAAATGGGCAATCAATCATCTTCTATATTTGTACTTTGAACCCTACAATGTTCCTGATTCGCAATCGCTGCAAATGGGGAATCAATCATCTCATCTTCTATATTTGTAGTTTCAACCCCCTACAATGTTCCTGACTCGCAATCGCTATAGGGTTCATCCTATACACCGCCAAGGGTCTCTCATTTTTCTTGGAAGCTCGCGATACCACCTCTTTTTTGATTCACGGCCCCTCTAAAATTGTTGAAAACCGTTCTGGTACAATTTTCACTATTTTTGTTTGAAATCCGCTCATTTTCTACTCGCGACCCCTACTTTTCATGAAAATTAGTTCGAGACCCCCATCTCATAGGAGACCTTGGCAGTGTATGGTTCATCCTTTTCAAAGGCAAATTTCTTCCCGCGCCAAAACCGAACCGATTCTCCCCGAACCAGTTGGTTCGGTAAGGAACCGAACCGTTTGCGTACTCAAACCGACATGAACTTGAATCAAACCCCAATGAACGTTACGCAGTCGACCAATTTCAGCATTAATTACATGAATTGGTTCGGTTCCAACTTTGTTGGCCTAAATTTGGTTCGGTTCTAGAACGAACCAACTGGTTCGGGAAGAATCGGTTCGGGCAGGAATTCACCCTTTTCAAAGCAAGCAGGTGTATACGGTGTATGTCATCTGTGTCCGTAGTGCGATCGCTGCGTTTTGGTTGTGGACACCACTGCGCACATCAAACTATACGCAGATCAAACTACAGATTTGGTCACACCTACAAGGTGTGTCATACATTAATAAGGAATCCGTTTTTCTGTTTAAACAGGGAATATGTTCGTATTTTGCATCAAAAACAGACAATTCTCTCGTAACTGGCGTGAAGAGAGTCTGGTTTATGAATTTCAATGACAATTTGAGCAACTTCACTAGAGTAGGCGTACCTCGTACTCGCCGACGCCAGCCGCCATCTGTAGCATGAGAATGGCCTCATTTCTCCGTCCGGTTGTCTTGAACATCAACTGGGCTAGCTGGGTTAGGGCCAGATCCGAGAACCATGCCTGAACACAACTCATGAATAAATGAATGAATTTATTAAGCAAATGAAGCGTGTGATAAAATAAATGGATAGAATAGCAAACATTGTCGGGATCGCAGCAAAGACAGTGTGGTTTAAACGCGAAAAGATATTACAACAAGTTGGAGGCAAATTCTACACGGAACCGAAAACATAGGTAATATAGAGTACAAGAATGGATAATATCCAGATTGAAACCACACCGTCGAAGCACACTATTGAGTTTTTTTAGTTCCAAAGAATTATGTTTGAATAAAATCAAATAATGTCAAGTTTTATAATCTAAAACTTTACGGGCTTCAAACTCAATGTATTTATTGGCTACAGAGTCCATGATGCAACTATATTCCCTTCTATTTTAACATCAGATATGACCGAAATTATGATATATTTGCAATCAAGCTTCACTCTTTTGAAACCTCTCGAGAATCACCCAGGCGAACAGCCGTTTATTTCTATTTTCAATACAGAAAAATACAAAAACGAGAAGTTTCATTTCACTTTAACTCCCTGCCACTGTAAATTCGCCAAAGTACAATTTGTATTTCACATGTATGTAGTATGTTTGTGCACCTGATTCTACATGGAAAGAATGAATACTAAATAGACGAGAAGCGACCCACGTGTTCCATGATTCCGTGTATGAGACAGAGGGTTGCCTGTCGGGGGTTCCCCTTGGCCCTCCAATACAATCCGGCCAGGTTCAGGCCGATCCAACCGGGACCGATATTCTGAAAAGAAACCCATTTTATTTATAGTCTTAAATAAAAGTATTTCGAATTAGGTCGTTGAAACTTTGCTCAAACAGATTACCCGGCTATTTGAGCTTAAAAAATACGGCCACAGGTGAATAAAAGCTTCGAGCTAAAGTGAAAACCTAAAACTTGACCAAAAATGCTAAAACTTTAGTTAGAACTGTCCAACCCTGTCTTCGCGTAAATCTTATCTTTGTTAATGGAAATTACCTCAGAATAGAATAAAGAAGTGTTTATGATATAATCTCCAAAACTAACCTTGCTCATCAGTGTTTTGATCCTCTGTGCCACCTCAATGTCTTCCATGATTCGATCAGCTGATCGGACGAGGATCGTCTTCAAAGTTGGCTCCGCCCACAATTCACGCGATTCCTCCATCAGCAACATCTCACGAACACCCTCGAACTGCAATGAAACACATATATCAGGCATCAATTCTTTCGTTCATTTTCAAACAAAATAATGAAATTTGACGTATTTTAGACCTAAAACGTGAAGTTACATGTTCACATCTTGCTAGTTCCTCTTCTCTAGCTGCACATTTTTCCCAGATACATTTTTGTTTATGATAATATGATTATCCGGGACAATGAGATTGACGAACTCGGGTTCGAAAAGTAGTCGGACTTGAGTGGTGTCTGACCACCACAACCCGGCAAAGTTGTCCGTATAACCAACAACAATCGGAAAACGCTACTTTTTGCCGAGAACGAAAGAATTTGTCTTATTTTGAATTTTGATGCGAATCATTAATGTTTATCTAGTTAAATGTGAAAACTGACTACTTATTGTCGAATAGTCGGACTTTACTGTCGTATGCTCACCATACACCGCCAAGGGTTTCATATTCGTTTTGAAATATTATAACCACTTCTTCTTTCTCGAGCCGAAACCCTCCAAAACTGCGATTCCTGCGTATATTTTGCTTATTCACTGCTATTTCGTAAGGAATTCATTATTGTTTACTCGCGACCCCCTACTTTTCACATGAATTTGTTCGTGATGCTAACTACAACTATGCCCACCTGCCCCATTGGGTGTAGATTGATATCCCCGACGTCCTCACAATAGGGTTCGTTCCAGGGAAACGGGTGGTCGTCGTTGAAATCCAGTCCGATAGCCTTCGTCAAATAGTCGGACACACTGAAATCACGGGAATTACGTGGGAATTCTTGAAGAATCGGCTCCAAATACTAATGAAATGAGACACTAAAATCGCGTGAAATTACGTGAGAATCCACAAAAAAGTATTTTCCCCACAAATACTGATTAAAGTAGACACTGGAAGGTGCGGCTGTTATTGAAACAACATACCAGTATGAAAGGTGCTTAAAAGCTGCTTAAAAACCCAGTGACTCTTTGAAAAAGTCTAACTGGGTGTATAGCTATGCGATTCGACTTTTGAGTACACATTTAGTCCGACGGAAACCACTTAGTTTTGAAATTCTGGCTAATTGAGCAATATTCTCGCTCGCACAATAAACCTGAAGTCATACTGCAAAGAAAAACAAAGCACTGAAAGACTAATGAAAACAGCACAAGCTATTACAATAACAATACTCACAGATATCCCTTGTTCTCAACGGGGATGAGTGTCTGTGGGAACCAGGCTGGTTCGAATAGATCCATTTTGGGGACAACTGCCTGGCAGTCCACCTGATTAGGCCAGTCGGCTCGACGCCAGAAACGGTCTTTCACAGAAGAGAGCAGGGTACTGTAATGAAGGATAATGATAGGGCGAAATGAGAAGTACTACCGTACTTTCGTTCAATAAGAGATATTGAGAATGTACAGAGACAAAACTCTGTGGAAAGCGGTGAAGAACACCATATTGCAATACCATGACGTGAATGAACAAATCTTGAATGTTGAACCGTATTTTGGCTTTTTTATATTGCGAATATTGCGAGAGATAATGGAGGTACACTATCATAATTGCAGATCAACTAGATTTAAAACAGAACTTCGTTCTTAATCAGAATCCAGAAACAAAATCAAATGGGAGCTGTGACTGTATTGACAGAAGAAATTCGGATACAGGTTTTTACAGCACGAAAATAGTGTGCGTTTCGAATTTTATGTGATCCAAAAAACCAATGTGATAGAAAAATAAAATGGCTCACTTATCCAGTGGATACTTTCTTCTTGTCGATGGTTTCAGTTCCTTCGTCCCACTCAATTTCTCCAGTTTCCTCTCGAAGGTTCGGTCGCGAGTGAACAGTTCCGCTACTTTCCAGGCAGTATCATTGACCTGCAAACCAAGGATATAAAATTCATCATTTTCGAGGAAAACAATATGTCTTCAAACAAACTGAATACGTTCTCAGATAAACCTGATGTACTTCGGTACAACTGAACGCAGGCTTTTTGGGTTTTGATATGTGCACACTGTAGTATTTCTGGATTAAGAGTTTCGCCATCAATGCAGCGCGATCAAACTACAAACACAGCAGAGCCAGACACAACACAGTTCCACTCATTTCCGTTGGGATTAAATAAGTGAATTGAATACAACTATTTATAAACTTGACCAACCACAACCCATAGGAACAGAATATCTGTGGCAAAACGGGTGCGCAATAAATCTTTATTACTATATTACTATTATTATTATTACTATTATTATAACTATCCATGAACTATCCTATCCACTCACCGCCGGTCTATTCTTGAGAGTGGCCTTTCTGAATTCGTCGAAGTATTCGTTGTAGGCAGCCTCCTTCTTGCCAGCCGAACAGGCCATCATCCCAATGAAATTGTTCGGGTTGTTCGAGTAGGGGAACCGCTTGTCGACTCCAGTCATACACACCAGATCTGTAATTAAAAATAATGGTCCAGCCGTTTTCGACTCGCTTCTATTTCTCTCTCTCTCTCTCTCTCTCTCTCTCTCTCTCTCTCTCTCTCTCTCTCTCTCTCTCTATCTATCTTCTCTCCGTGTCTCTCACTCTTAAATCTTTCTCTCTCGCTTAAACATTTATCTATTTCTTTCTCTTTTCAATTTCAAGCCCCCCCCCCCCCCCCAATTATACGATATAAGAATGTATCACAAACAAAAATTGTTTCACGAGTTATTGGATAATTACAAAACTCAGATAACAATTGCGTACAAAGCTTATGCCCCCTCTCCAAAACATTGCCACAGCAGAAAGTCATGCATACCGTATACCGAAAACTATAAAACTCACGTGGATTGTATCCGTACTTGTACATCTCGAATCCTTTTTCCAGTTTATCTCTTTGCTCTGCGGAGACCATTCGACGAATTATCTTCTCCTCTACCTCGATCTACGGGAAAATCGATATTAGTTCGGGATCGGGAACCAACTACAAACTACAAGTTTTTCATCTACCACACAACTACTTCTGTTATCTGTTTATTTATTGGATATTTCATCATGTTTCACTTCTTTCTTTTTCTAAGCAAAAAATACAATATCGTTTACCTGTTCCCCATAGACTTCGTTGAAGTACAACTTGTCCTTAAGCAACTTCTCCAGATTTTCCTGCAATAGTAAAATAGTATACACTAACATCACTAACTCTAAGTCTAAGGCTTGTAAAACTCTCGTCGTAGTTCGAATACGAATTTCGATACACGTCATGAATTTGAACTTCGACCGAAAAGCAACGGGATCAAACTATAAACACAGCGGAAACAAGCAAACAAGAAACTAACACCGTCGTAGGACCACTTTGCCCAAACCACACCACAAGACCAATATGTGCTCGAGGTGCGACTAACTCACACAAAAATAGCCCACTTTTTTTAAATTCTAACACATGAAACTTCACTATTCTACTTCTACATGGAAAGAAGGCAACCTTCATACCGAAAAAAGTGTGGACCAACCCTCTGCTGTTCAACTTCCCATATGATCGACTCTCACCCAGTGTATGCTAATCTTAGTTCATTTCTGTACTAACTTTATTCTGAACTAACTTTTCAATTAAAACTAAAACCGTACCCTCTGCTGCTCCAGCTCCCAGGTAATCGACTGCTGACACATGATTGCTGCCACCTTCCGTCCTATCAACTCCATTTCTCTCTTCCACATCTTTCCCTTCAGAGGCGTTGTCGAAGAACATTGGATCTGAATAAGAGGTAAATACTGAAAAGATAGTTTATAATCGTTTACAAATTATGAAATAAACTGTTTATACCGCCAAATAAAGAATAGAGTTCAAGTTTTGCCTCTTGCAAGACAACACCTAGCTTCAAAACATACACCAGTAAGGTTCGTTTTCGGCGAAAAGTAGCCCGTTCATCATTTTTTCTGGGCATTAGGACAACTTTACTGAAGTGTGATTTTCCCCTTCCGCTCACCATATCCAACTCCAATACCCGTTTGTAGTCCCATAGGGCGTCTTCCAGTTGATCTCGCGGCCGAGCGGGCAGGTGGGGGGAGGGAGACCATTCACCGTCCGATCTGCAATACAAGACAAACTTTAACTAAATAGTAGGACAATTTGAGAAAACCGACTTTATAGAAATCTGCTCAAACTTGGTCTTTTTGATTCAAATTTATGAAATTTGACGAAATGCAATGGAAAAACGGTATACTGTTTGAAGAATAATAACATCTTATTGGTATGTGAATGACTGATGACACTTTATCAGCTGTTTTTTTTTCTCAAAAATACGCTTACCATTGGATCATATTTTTGTCAACGCTCGAAATGTCAGTTGTCAGTTCTATTATGCAGGAAAACATTCCCCGTTAAACTTGTAATCTTGTAAAAACCTTGGAATTGAGATTCAGAGACCATTTCGAAAGATTGGAAGATAGAAATGAAGAGAGAGACGGAGGGAGAGAGACTAAAGATTCCGAACTGACAATGATGCCATAACATCCCCAGACACCGCGTGCCAATGAAGCAGCATACACACGGAACGGGCAGATAGATGAGTGCTTCGGAACCACTGCAAACACAACTCAAATGAATTCTTCAAAAAACTGTTTGAAAAAAGGGAGTTTTCCGGTACAAAAAAGTGGTTACCAACAAATACGCACAATAAAACCGGTAAGCTCTTGCTATTCCTCACAGGGGAAGCTATTTCCCATTGAAATACGTGATAGATTTAGAGCTATTTCAACACCTTTACGGACGGTAGGGTTTGGTAAATAAATGACCGAATATAAGCTAAGTTTGACCTACATTGACGATCCCAGCCGCAGACGCGGGTAGATCTGCCTTGTTGAGAAGGACTGCCATGGCCAGCATCATGACGTCACCCATCTTCTCGCGGGTCATCTGCGGGTCGGACAACACCTCCGCGTCCGACATTTGACTGAAAACATACACTAGTAAGGTCTGACTATTCGACGAAAAAAGAGTCCGTTTTAGGTTAAAATAGTTGAAAATTAATGGTTTTTCCTCAAAAAATGGAACTTTTTTCTCGTTTTCGGCATGTCAAACCGCGCCTTAGACAACACCTCCGCATCAGACATTTGCCTGAAAATGAATGAAGAATGCGCTAGTTTGGGTAACACAGTTGAATATGTCATATTCAACTGTGAAAAAATTACGAATAGTTCTTAGTGGTGAATACTATATCTAACCCGTTTTTTAGGTAACTTAACCTTTTTTGGTAAACTTTTTTTTAGGTTACTTAGATGGTGACCTGAAAGTAACCTAAAACCAAAAACAGGTTACCCTCGAATTTGGCTTGAAAACTCGTTTTTGCTGTTATTTTTGATGGTAACCCGATTTTGGTTTAAGGTTACTTAGAGGTTACCTACCAAATCAACCTAAAAAAAAGGTTACCAAAAAAGGGTTAGGTTACCTAAAAACCGGGTTAGTTGTAGAATTGGCCGTTCTTAGTTCCCCCAATCATACAAAAATGGGGCAAACCTAGTGTATTTTGACCGATCCCGACCTGCCGCAATGCTTGTAGTTTGATCAGCTTGCTTTTCAGTCTACATTCGAACAATATGGCCTGTATCGAGAGCAAACTACAACGACAGGTAGATCATTACCTCTCGCTCCCCATCTCAGAAGACTTTGAAATGAATATGACAGGGTTATAAGTTATAACCCCGTCATATTCATTCCATAACATATGTGTGATTTTTGTGGAATAACCCTATTATTATACGTGCGTACCTCATAATAGCCCCGACGGCCTTATAGCAGTCGCAGGCCTCATTCAGATGACCTTTGACCCTCCAATACGCGGCCACAGCCATGAAAAGGTACGGGTTGCCGGAGATTTGCTGCAAAGGGGAATCGAGTTGGAAGGCCTGAGGTCTGACTCTCAAAAATATACCGTTTTCGAACAAATCAAAAAGACTAAAAACCTAGAAAGGCGTGCTTCTCTCGAGATGAATACTGTTCAATTGAAAAGAGGGAAATGCTATTGATTTACGGATGAAAGTGGGAATACGGTTAGACAACGTTGTTCATCTTGCTTTTTGCATACTAATACAAATATTTTCATACTAAAGGTTCATGTTCAAACATTCCTACGCCCCGGATAGAAAACTGAGAACCCTTTTCACTCTAAACACCAAAAACCTCTAGTTTTACAAGGGGGCAGCCGTTTTTTAGGCAATTCTGTCAAAATAGGACACATTTTAAACTAATTTCTATCTACTTGGCCGAGAGTGTCCAACTATGCTTACCTTATTCGGGTGTTCCAGAAGGACCGTGAGAACCTCTCCAAAACTAGCTGAATTCGTCTCCGAAAATGTCATGAATCCCTTGAAGTACGACTTCAGAATCCGTATGTACATGGGATCAGGCTCGCGGCCACCCAACTTCACCTTATAGAAGTCCTGGAAAATGGACAAATAAGAAAACAGGACGAATTCTGGTGATGATAAAATACATTATGTTGTAAGTATAATTAGAACTCAGAAATTGACAGGGAAAATCCATGAAGAATTGGTACTTCAAGATCGACATCTTATATACATCACAACAATCCTCGTTTAGTGAAACAGCCCGAGTTCAGCTGTTTCAAGCTGCATACACTGAGCCCAAAGTTGCACGCCGAAACGAAAACGTGCAAACTACGCTTCTTGACATACACCAGTAAGGTCCGCCTTATCGACAGGAATCAGAAAGAGTAGTCCGTTTTCAGATTTGGACGCATGACAATTAACGCTTCTCGTTCTCAACGAAAAGTTAGCCCGATTTTCGATTTCTTCTGGTTATTCGGAAATCTTCGCTGGGATATGCTTAGTGACTGAGCACGAAACACAAACTTAGCACGTTCACATGTAATTCTAACAGAAAAGTTCAGCAACAGGAACATAATACAAAGCGGCAACTAACCCAGATATGTTCCTCTGAGTATCCCATTTTCTGGAAATTAGCACAATTCGGCTGTTTTCCGCCTCCTTTTGGCGGGGTTCCAAATGTTGATTTCAACAACTCGACGTAGCTGAAAATAGTGAGTTTTAAAGAATGCAAATGCATTGAACAAATGAACCTAAGTACATACTTCACACAATGCCTAGTTAGTGAAGGGAAACCCCAGATTACATCAATTTCCTTGCAATGGAAAAGTGGAATACTTTTTTGTACACACATTGTTTCAACTCGAAAATTTACCATATCTAAGTGAATAACGGCTCTTTTGGGAAAACACAAGTGATAATTAAGTTGTGGATACAAATTGTTCGAGAGGTAGAAACTACATTATAGACATACTGCAAAAAAGACGACAAAGACCAAAGACTTACGCTGTCTTGGATTTATACTAAGCTGTCTTGGACCGTTTTCAATCGAACAACGAATACTTTTGAAGAGTGGCACCTTGACTATAACTGACTAAACTGACTCTTCATTGGCACTATGGTACTCGGGACATAGTTGGGCGGTGTGAGTTTCCTTCAGGGTCTCTCTGACCAGTGAAAATTTGTTTGCTAAGCGGTTTCGGGCATATTTCGGCTATTGCAATTTACAATTTCAATGGTAAAACTCTTGTTTTCAGACGAAAAACAACTGATTTTGGCATCTTTCCTATGCATATTACAACTATTAAACAAACTAACTCTTCATTAGCTCTGTGGTACTCCGGACACAGTTCCGCTGTGTGGGTTCCCTTCAGGGTGTCTCTGACCAATCGGAATGCCCCTGCTGCTCTACAGCCCTTACTCTGCTTCCTGACTCGCTGTTCGATGTCGGGCTCATCTATACGCTCACGAGCACTTATGGAGGCCTGGAAACAGACGAATAATTGGAGCATACGTAAAATACTCCATGATTCTGATATTGGCTGATTTTTCTTTATTTTCTTTCTTCCGGCTAAAAAACCGTCCGTTTTCCGAATTTTTCTGACTATTCGGACAACTTTACTGGTGTATGGGTTCAATAAGAGTGAAATGTGAAACATACTAGTGTCGCTTGTAGTTCCTTGAAGGACTTTCCGAATGATTTGACGTCATCGTGTTGCCTGATGAAATCCACCAAAGAACCGGGATACGCCAACGCGTAGGGGGTCTCCGGCTGACAAAGAATTGGTTCGATAAAAAAACTAATGAATTGTAAAGTAGTACAAACGTAACTATTCGCGGAAACTTTACTCTAGTTTAGTATATATCATAAATAAATATTTTTCTTGAAGATGTCTCTGCAGAAAAAAAGAGCTCACTGAATACGTTCACATATGAACATCCTGTACCAAATATGGGAAAGATGAGAGGCGCTACCAATCAGTTTCGCTAGGGAATAATTTACTTTGTACAGATAATTCAGTTAACTTATCAGAAAAAAGAGGTCGGGAAAAGTTTTGAAAGGTCTCAGATCAATGAATTACACACATCAGATTAGGTGGCGGAACGCATGTGTTTGTTATACCGTTACATGACGTCACTTGATTTTACAGAAAAAGGTACTAACCACAGCTTCAATCTTCTTTCCATCGTCGCTTAGTCTCCAATGATGAACGGCCAATACGTCGTGACAGAATAATATTACGAATAAGAACCATCCTTTTCGAGTACGCGACATTTTACAGTTGAAGGCGATTACTCATAAAAAAAGATGAGCACCCTGTAAAAACAAGTTCAGTAAGCAAATACCAAACTATAAAACATAATGAGGTCGTGTAAAACAAAACTTAAACTATAAAAAGACCAAATTGAAACCAGAACAGAGAAAACTATAAACACAGTAGCCACGTAGATTTTCTTCGTACGCGTGTCCCCAGAAGGTCGGTACGCAAAACTAACCGTAATCATTTATTAGTGGTTCAAATTTGGCAATTTTTGTAGGGTAAAAACTAATTAAATACTGTAAACTATTTTTTATTTGGGTGATAGGTGAACTAGTTACAAACTAAAAAAACAGTGAGTAAAAAACAGTCTAATTTCATACACATGGAGGTTTGGGCATACTGTATTTCTGATTTTCCACTGTCTGATCTCTCCAGAGAACTCTGATTCGGAAGATAAACCATTGAGCAACCTGAACTATGCTATTTCAAAATTAAGCATCCCACTCCTCGGTTTTTTCGACTATCGGTTTTTGCCGCCGCTCGGTTTTTATTTTGCATCTCTCTCAACAATCATGTGAAAGAATATGAAATGGTGTAGATGTTGCTATACTTCGCCCTTTGCTTCACGTCAGTATGTGAATGAACTTTCAAGAATGGGTCTACAATTAAAATACTGAAAATTTCGAACTTGTACTGTAGGAATCCGTATAGGAACAAAAAAGATATGAGATATCCGTATAAGAACAGAAAAGACAACAGCCACTACCAATAAAACACCTTATCATATCGTGTTCGGTTCAACAAATAAAACTAAACAATATACCAAAATGCCGAGATTCATCGTAGGACATGAAGAAGACTATAGTCTACATTTACCCTACAAAATAGCAAAGTTTAAAACTTGCAGATCACTGTGGGAAGTGTTAGATACAGGTCGGGAGGTGTTAAGCTAGAACCCCTTTGAGCTGTGGACCTGAAAACTTTCGGTTACATGAATGAGAATTTATCGTGTTTGTTCGTTCAAATTCTATTCACTTCGAGACGTTTCTCCCCAGAGCATACTCTGTTCCAACTATCGGTAGACATCTACAGTAGCTCATCAAGTATGGAAGAACAACCTTCCCCTACCTATACACAGCAGAAAATCACCACCCTACCATCTCTAATTTGTAGTTTGAATAGTTATCTTTTTGAGCCAGAAAATTAACCAACAACACAATTCGGGCTAATTCTTCTTTTTTTGTCTCCCTCCGACTGTTACATAGCAACGGACCCTAGTTAGCCAAGTCTGTCGTCATTTTTAATTGTTTTCCTATTTTCTCTACGCTTTATTCAATATTTTGCTGTAAATTACAGAGTGCTCACCGAGTGAATTTTGACTAAAGCTAACAAGTACATTACTCAAAGTACCCTTTTTGATCTATTTACTTTTTGAATTTTTTCATAGATTCTGACCCCCTACATATTACAACACGTCTAACAATTGTTGTGCTTTAAATTATTATGATTTATGATCGTATTCGAACTATGAAAATTTTGAAGTAACATTATGGATTGAGGAAAAATAGATGCAAGTGCACCGTAGAGTGTAGATCAACTTCTATCCAACGCGTGACGCGTAGAAAACTGTGTCTCGACTGGATACTGTAGGAGTCCATGTAGGTCTCATGTTAACTATAATTGCACGTAATTAAGAGATTGCACTTTTTACACTTTAACCACTTTGGCATTGAACCGGCGGAATTTGCATAATCGCTTCATTTTTTGAATTTGGCGCTCATTCGGCGCAAGGTCGTTTGGCCGACTGCGTCCTATGCGATTTATGCATATATTTTGGATCTGTTCCAAAACTTATACCTAACCGTCCCCTTTAACGATAAAAACCGAAACGTCGAATTTGCTCCGTTTTAAAGTTGAAAGTTTAACAAAAACGAACGTATTCGTTCAACAACCATAGATTATTTAATCATTCCTTCCAACAAATTTCGAAAAAATAAATGAAGTTGAAATTGGGAGTAAGGCATAATCAAACTCGTCCGAGACTGTCTGGTACTTTTTATTTTGGAGAAAACTATACTACGGTTTCTACGATTTTCAAACTATCGTACAGCTTTTTCGATTACCTCTAACGGTTCCATCTTTCTTTCTCTCTCTCCAGTCTCTCTTGCTCTATCTATTTTTTCCTCCTTTTCTCTCTTTCTGCATCTTTATTTTCTCTTCTTCCCCCCCTCTCTCTCTCTCTCTCCCTCCCTTTTCTTTCCCCTCCCTCCGTATTTCCATCTGTTTTCAATGGTACTTTTGATCAAACACAAGCTTGTCAAATGTCTATTTGCCTTCTAACTTAGATGTCACATTATTCTCACTTTCGCGCGTTCAAAACGAACGCGGAACAAATATTCTGTATTTTTAAATATATAATACTCTTTATTTTCAAAATTATTATGCTCTTCATTTCGAAAATCCAATACGTGTCTGTGTATAGAGAACCTTTTGTCAGTAGTTTGCCATGGAATACTTGTATAGTCGTCGCCAACGGAATGGTGGGAGGGTACTGTATGTCTCACTTTTCGCTGTGTACGCACACATGTTCTCGATTCCGATGCTTGTCGGTAACGTACTCTAATAGCGCAGTGGCTACCCCCTCGCTACGATTCTTTTGCTCGAAGGTTCGATTCCGGCGAAAGACAGAAATTGATAAATTTGGCACCCACTATAGTCCACGCGATGTAATGCAAACTTTAATAAACATTACAAAATCTGCACTTACTTCACATACTTCTGTCCCCTTATATTATCGTTCCACCCAAAATGTAATCTGTGAAATAGTTTTGATATGCAATACATATTCGAAAAATGATCACCTTACTGTCGGAGTGCACGTAGGAATGAAATGAACTATACCTCTACCCGCACATGATTTTTTCCTGAGATTCTACTTTTCACACAATCTTCCATTGTCATTCATCGAAATGACCTTTTCCATTTTAAACACTCTCCAGTTTTCACTTTTTTCTCACGTTTTTTTTTAATTTCACGTTTCGCGTGAACTTTAGATGATTGTAATTTTCCCTGTCATTCATCCAAATGACCTTTTCCATCTCCTATGCCCCTGAAGTCATTGACTTCTGAGTTCACTCTAATCCGAGGTCATTCCCCCTCACGACTCTTTTGTTTTGATTGATGAGCTACTCGAAAGAGGACAATATGAAGCCATCGGAAACCACACGAAAAACCTCTGCCTCTTTTTGGTTCGTTTTAACAAGTTATCTCCCTAAGTTCCTGTTTTATCTCTCCCTTTATCTTCTTCTTGGATTTCTCTCTCTCAGTCTCTCTTTCTCTATCTCTCTCTCTTTCTTTTCTCTCTCTCTCTCTCTCTCTCTCTCTCTCTCAGTCTCTCTTTCTCTATCTCTCTCTCTCTTTCTTTCTCTCTCTCTCTCTCTCTCTCGGTCTCTCTTTCTCTATCTCTCCCACAATCGTCCACATTTTTTTCTTTTGATTGATGGAGTCCCACGAAACATGACAACACAAAACCATCGGAAATGACCTAATCTAGAACCCATAACTTCGAAAACAAAGAAGAATACATTAAAATAGTGGGAAGAAAATCAATCGAAATAATTTATGCTATGAGTCCGCAACGTCCAAACTTCTCCCTTTCGTGTTTCTCTCTTTATTATAATTCTCTATCTCTCTCTTTCTCCCCTCATCCTCCTCCATCATCTATCCCTCTCTTCCTTTTATACCTTCCTATCTCTCTCTCTCTCTCTCTCTCTCTCTCTCTCTCTCTCTCTCTCTCTCTTCTACCCCTTCCCCCCCCCCCTCTCTTCCCCTTCCTGTTCCATTACACCTATGTTCTTTCTATCGAGAGCATGTGTTTCCTATGAATCATTCTTCCCCCATTATTCGTCATTCTCTCTTTTTCTCTTTTTCCCGAAAACCCACCCGAATTCCCCACAGCTGAATAACTTCACATTTATACTAGAAGTAAATTGAATAGTCACGTGAAGTTGGCATTCTAATGAGGCATCGTGCACTTTGTCATGGCACGTTTCTGAGTTCTGCTGTGTTTAACATGTTTCACATGACTCTGCAATTGACTAACAGTATAGGTATAGTGATTCAAATTTTCAACATTTATTCCTTAACATCATAGTAAATATTCATTGAACAAAATATTACTAAATACATGCTTAACTATCCAAACGAAACTAATTTTGTAGGAAATGAGGTGGTGACCAAATATATTGTAGTTTGAACTCGATATTCGCCTTAGTTTACTAAGTTCAACCAAAGGCAACAGGTTCAAACTACAAACACGGCGACATAGAACAAAACATATACCGTAATCCACCTACTCCTCGAATAAATTATACATGAAATAGAGCATGTTATCGTGTACTATGTGTCACGAATGCTCTCAAAGTAAAAGTCAACTAGTCTTGCGATAGTTTGATTTCTGATTTCTAATATTATCGCTACGTAAGAATTGAAAGGGACTCACAAAACACACATTGAATGACCTCGACATTTTCTCCGGATCATTGGTTCTTCAGATTTTTGCTCTATACCCAAACCGGAAACCCGTCCGACAAATGTTTTCTGCGTCTCTCAAATCAAACGGTCTCTCGTTGTTCTCTGCTTTACAACGTGATCGTTTGAATGATCAGAAAACGAAATAAAGACCGATTTTGTATTCTATAATTGACCAAAGGCTGTTTATACAAGTTCAATGACTCATTTTGTTTCATTACATACCAAGTTAGGCACCGCATAAAAAGAAGTTAATCGTTCAGTTCTACAGTTATTTGTTCAAAACCGGAAACCCGCGAATGTGTTCTGCGTCTCTCTCATCACACAGTCTCTCGTTGTTCTCTACCCCTTCTAAAAGATGACGATTCTATATGTTAACGTGGTTTTGACTATACATTGGTCCCCTGCAGAAAGGCTCGGTGAAACTATACATCATGTCTTGTTACTGCTGTATTTGTAGTATGACCTCTCTGCGTTCAAACTACAACTCACAAATAGTCACCCCAAACGTTGTTTATACAAGTTTAATGACTCATTCCCTTTCATAACATGCCAAGTTAGGCCCCGCCCCCTTTGGAAGTGGTTCGTGTCTCATAATTATGTTGTTATGGCTCGGAGTTCCATTCAGCTATATGCTATTTGACTCAAAATACCACTTTATGAAGCCCCAACTGGACGTTTTTTCACTAGTAAAGTCGTACAGCGGAAGTAACACGTTCATTTCAGAAGTGCTCTTTTTTTCAAACCTTTATTTTTTAACAGGAAGTTAGGATATACTGAACGGTATAGCTTTTGAATTTCAGTCTTTGTCTCTCTCTTTCAAATTCCGGTTGTTGTTTTCATGTTTTCCTAGTTTCACGCCGGAAACACCCAAAGTATTCGTCATTATCAAATTAGGCTTCAAGTTCTTGGCATTAGCGCGAGGGGCACTTCTTCTAGAAAACCACTACACTTATGATGAAGAATGATTGTTATCTAAATGATCTTAGATAAGTTTAGTAAAACGATTGTTTACATAGATAAACGTAACACTACTCTGGCGTATCTATCCCGAGACAATCTTTTTGTGTTCAACCGCCCCAAGGTCAAATGGCCGCATTTCTTCGCAACAAAGATGCAAGAAACACCTTTACATCTAGTTTTGGTAGCATTTATTCGGCAGATTTATTGATTTTCGCTATATTATTGATTAATTTTGGTGTAGTTTGCTGTCTGATTCAACCCCTACTTTTTGTAGTCATGACAAGTTGGTGCACGTTTTAGGGGGTCATGCTAATTAAGCTATGTTTGTAGTGTGATCCCTTTACAAATTGTGCAAAGTTTCGACGAATATAAGTTTTTTACAATGTATGTTCATGTACGTATTGCAATTTTGCTTCTGTGAATGAACATCAACTTTATTTCATAAATAAACTACAGAACGATGTAAATTATAATGATTTTTGATGTCAAGCAACGTAGGAACGCAATCATTCTTCCGGAAAACAAGAGCCATTTGATATTCGTGGGAAGACTTTTAGCGAAAACAAAATTGGAAATGTTAGTTTCCTGCTTTTTATACTAGAAGTAAATTTAATAGTCACGTAAAGTTGGCATTCTAATGGGGTAACGTGCACTTTGTCACTGCACGTTTCTGAGTTCTGCTGTGTTGCACATGTTCCACGTGACTGTGCAATTGACTAACAGTATACGTTACTTTTCTTTGTATAATTAGCTACTCAATTATCAGTGCTTCGATCCAAGCTCTAACTATTACGTTTTTTAAGTGATACTTACTTAATTGCAGCAGTTTCTCTAACTATTTCGTGTTTCTTTGCGTTATTGCCGCTCAATGTTTATTTCATCAAAAACTCAACGAGATGAATGAATGTGTGAAGAATAAACAAACGCAACAAACAATTTCGAAACCTCATTTCGACATTTTCCGGTGAAATATGGATGTAATCTTGCATTCTCGTCTATTTTATTGTGGTAAACGCTCATTTTCCATTCCTTTGGTTAAATTTTCAGTATTTTCACGGCAAAACTTATACTCAAAAATGAATTGGGAGATCTTTTGTAAGTCAACAATTTGGTTTAACCACCAAAAAAGTTGTTAACGCATCGAAGGTTAATTACGGGGCTAATGAACTGCCGTCATTTTGTATTTAAGTATGAAAAAAGAGACATTTGGGGGATAAAATGAATGTTAGACACGCAATTGGCCCAATCTATCCCCTGAAACTACTGGGATTCACTCGTAAGGGGAAATTCACACTAACTAGGGGTATAGAAAGCAGAAATGTTACTTTTATAGCTACAAATGAAAATGGACTGTCTTGTACTTTGATCTGCATCCACAGCATGTTTATTGAATATTGACGATCGGGTTTACAAGTATAATCCTTTTTCAAATTAGTTGACCTTTATAAAAACATTCTCTTTATATAAAAACATTCTCTCCATAAATACTGACCTTTATAAAAACAATTGTTTATAAAAAAAACATTCTCTTTATAAATTAAATACTGACCTTTATAAAAAACTTTTTTTAAAATTTTACCTCGATTTACTTTAACGCCCGTTTCGTTTGTCGTTGTAAAAAAGAAAAACCAATTACCGAACCTTCAAAAAACAACTTCTCTTCTTGTCTAAATACATTTTGATTTTCTTCCTGGAAAAATCATCACAAAGTGGAGAGTTAACTGTAGAAGCCCACATTAGAATGACGACGCCTATACTGTCCTGCTAGTTTGTATTGCGTTTAGCTGGATGAATAGAAGAATGGGTTTATTCATCATATTACATGACTCAACTGGTTTTGTCATCGTTAGTCAACGCAAAAAGTTAGGCAAATGTTGTATACAACAGATTACTGGCAGTTTGAATTCATATTACATTTGTTAGTTTGTACATGTTCTATACAACAACACTACATCTCAATGAATTCTCCCATCTCAAGATTCACTCCCTCTCCCTTCTCTCTCTCTCCTTCATTTTTTCACTACCTCTCTCTCTCTAACTCTCTCCCCCTCTCTCTCCCCTCTTCCCCTATCTCCCTCCCTCTCTCTCTCTCCCCCAACCAGTTCCAAATGAAAAACCATAATTCCGTTCCCATCTGTCATAACCCGTTCATTTCAACCCTTCTCCTTTTTTCGTTGTACTGTCAGCTACCATTATAGTATTGTGTAAAATACTGTACTGACTTTTATTAATACAATTAATTTCACTTTAATTAAATATAAGTTTATAGAAGCTGTTTATAAACTTCACTATATAATATCTCGATAACGAGAGAGTGTGCGAATTGGAGAGGGTCCAGAGAAGTAATAATATTGTCTAAAGAGCCGGCTGGCAATAAACAAGTGATAAGAATGTTGACCATCAGACTACTACTATTTTTACCAGCTGCATGCGTTATTATCTCTCTCTCCCACTCTCTTTCTCTCTCTCTCTCTCTCTCTCTATCTCTCTCTCTCTCTCTCTCTCTCTCTCTCTCTCTCTCTTCCCCCTCTATCTCTCCTTCTTTTTCTGACTTGTCTTCCCCATGCTGTTTGTCCCCCAATTACCCCAGTCAACCAAAAATCGTTCGTCTAACTTTTTCCTTTTTCTGCTCATTTTCAGCTCTAATAATGTGTAAATAAACATATTACATTTTATTTAATTCGGTTTAACTTCAACCTCATCAGATATGTTTCAAATTTTACAACAAAAAGATAGTAGAGCACAAGTATGAAGACTCTAACAGTGTTTTATAGCTCAAATCTATGCTGAAATATGTTTTCATGTTTTGAAAGAGCAAGTGCTCATGAGAAACTTGATGTTTCATGAGAAAATGCTAAAATCGCAAACTTGCAAAATATTCAACAACAAACATCAAAACGATTCCGTACAATAACAAATGTACTCGTGAAACCTGGTTACAATTTCTGGGGAAAAAATCCTTTCTTTGAAAATTTATTGATTGAAAACAAGTTGGTTTCGAACTTTAGGGGCGTGTCTTGTTTACTAATAACTCCAAGCGTGTTTGCACTTTACTTCCGGTTATAACAACAACATACCTCTACGTTAAACGATGGTTTCTTCTTCTTTTAAGTGTATAAGTGTAACTATATTATTAACAAAGTTAAATGAGAATAATATATCTATCTATAAAAGTTACATAATTGATCAAAACTAAAGTTACATCGTTTCGCTTTCTCTTTTAATCGATTTTCCCACGTCATATACTTCATTATTTTGTTGGTGATGTATTGATTATCAGTCTATCAAATTGTACTGTTAGTCAATTACATAGTCACGTGAAACATGTTAAACACAGCAGAACTCAGAAACGTGTAATGACAAAGTGCACGTTTCCTCATTAGAATACCAACTTCACGTGACTATTCAGTTTACTTCTAGTATTTCTTCATTGTACTATTTCACGATCTCCATTCATATTTAACTAAGTTGGTGTGAAATCCCATTTCTGCAGCTACTTTTCATGCATTTCTGAGCAAAGTTCTATCAATATTTGTTGGGGAATCCTTATTCATGTTGTTCTATTGTATTAATTTGAACTGGATCGATATCTTCATCAAAATACAACATTTTAAATGACGAAATACTTGTTTTATAAGCTCCGAAATATTCCAATTTCAAGACTGGTTGAACTTTGCACTATGGCTATTGGCTATTCATCATGTTTTGGTTGGAAAAGAGTGTTCGATCATTGTTTAAAATGACGAAACGCTTAGTTCTCGAATTTAAAATTTGAAATTTCTGCAAAGTATAGTAACTTTTTCATTTTTTTCCAATTCATTTACATTCAAAAGTTGTTGAACATTCCATTATGGCTATTCTTCATGTCTTGGTTGGAGAGGAGTGTTCGATCATTGTGCCCTGCCACACTTTATCATGAAAATGACATGCCAATTTGTATTTCCAACAAAACAAACAGCGTCTCTTCCTCTTTCTATCTCTCTCTCCCTACCTCTCTCTCTGTGTCTCTCATTATCTCTTTCTCTTCCTATCTGATTCCTCTCCTGCCCTCTATCTCTGATCTCCCCCCCCCCCCTTCTTCTCCTCCTCTCCTCCTCTCCATCTCTCTCATTCTTTCTCTCTCTCTAATTTCTCTTCTTTCCTTCCCCTATCCCTGTCTGTCCCTCTCTTTCTCCTTTTCTCTATCCCCCCCCCCCCTCTCTCTCTTTCTCTCTCTCTCTGTTTCCAATTTTACGTGATTATTACATTTATTTCAAGTACAATTTCAACTTCGTGTTCAGAGTTTTGTCCGCTGTTTCCATACACCTTTCACTCAATATCGTCTGTTTACTTTTGATCGGAGAATGTTTGACAAAGTGTCAGTGACACATGTTCGGAAATATCCACCAATGCTCACTTTTCTCTCTCTCTCTCTCTCTCTCTCTCTTTCTCTCTCCCTCTCTCCCCCCCTCTCTCTCCCTCTCTCTTTATCTCTCTTAACATTGTGTGCTTATTGACATTGACCTTCTTTTATACACTCAACGTTTCTCTCCTCAAAGTCTTCCTCTATCCATCTCTTTCTCTATCTCTATCTCTCTCTCCCTCTCTTCCTCCCTCTTCCTCTCCTTTCTCTCTCTCTCTCTCTCTCCTTCTCCCTCTCCATCCCTCTCTTTTTCTCTCTCTCTTTCTCTCTCCCTCCCTCCCCCTATTTCTCTCTCCCTCGTCCTCTCTTTCTCTCTTTCTCTCTCCCTCCCCCTCTCTCTTCTCTCTCGCCTCATCAGCATTTGCCCCCTTCTTTTTTTTATCGCTGCATCCCAAATTTCGTCCCAAATTAGTCCGAAATTGTGTCTATTCCGAACAGTCTCAAATTCGTTTAAATCCCCGAATCGGCGGGAAAACCACATTATTTTCTCCCAATAAACGAAAGTTATCACCAGCTGTCAGCAACGGTTTTCACATGACATCTGGCACGAATAGGATAGGTTCACGCGACACGAGAAAAAAGCTGATATTGCGAATCCCTCCCTCTCTCTCTTTGCCCTCTCCCTCACTCTTATTTTCTCTCTCTCTTTCTCTCCATCTCTTTCTTCATTTATTTCTCTTCCTCCCTTTCTCCTATCCTAGCTCTGTCACTTTCCCCCATCTCTTTCTCTTCCCCTCCTCTCTCTCTCTCGTCTCTTCCCCTCACTTATTTCTCTCCCTCCATGTCTCTCTAGCTCTCCCCCACTATCTCTCCCCCCCCACCTCTCTCTATCTCTATCTCTCTCCTCTCTCTCTCTCTCTCTCTCTCCCCTCTCTCTCTCGTCGTCCCACCTCTCACTTATTTCTTTCTCTCTCTCTCTCTCTCTCCCCTCTCTCTCTCTCGTCTCCCCCCTCTCACTTATTCTTTCCCTCCATGTCTCTCTCCCCACCCCACTATCTCTCCCCCCCTCTCTCTCTCTCTCTCTCTCTCTCTCTCTCTCTATCTCTCTCTCTCCCTGATTGAGTTTTGTCTCATCTCACCATTGTTTCCTCCTTCCATTTATTTCCCTCCGGACGTAACTTCGTTTCGAGTCATTCTCCTTATCTTTCCTCATATTTCTGCATTTTCATCAAATTTCTATGCAATCAAACAACATTTTTACCGGAAAAGTAATGTAAAACGTAAAAGGATTCATTGTTGTTTTGAGTTATTCTTTTTTGCTGTGTTTGTAGTTTGATCTATGTTTTCTGGTCGAATCTCGAAGAGAATAGCGTGCTTATAGCTCAAACTACAAAGCAGTTATGATCATCCCCATAACACGCTGACTTTGGCATAATCTTTCGGAAATAGTAAAGTGATGCAACTATAAAGTACAATTTTTCTGGCATACCCACTTTCACGTGCTACTAACACAATTCGTATATTGTGTAACTTTCAATGTATTGTATAACACAATATATTTTAATGTTGTCTCCATTCCCTATTCGTATCGTCTGGGACATTTCTGTGTATCGTATAGTTGTCTTCGGAGAGATGACTCTCTTTTATACAACACAATATTAGTCAGTTTCCTCCCATTTATCAGTTTTCTCTCTCCGTTCTGCTGTACATTCAGATTTCGTAGCTTTCGCGGCTTTTATACACTCTATCTACATTTATCTACAAATTTCACGAAACCAGTTTTTAACTTTCTGTGACAATTCGTACTACAACTGCACCTTTAGTTCAAAACTATATGCTCTGAACTTATGTCGTTCGTTTTAATCAGAAGCATTCCTTTTCAAAAATGATATTGTTTTGGCCTATTCAGTATATCTATTTGCGATTATCACTATCGTCACTAACTACCGGGATCAAATATAATTTTGAATTTTTTTTAAAGCTCGAAGGGAACTATCATATATATATTCCCTTTTTTTAAGTGTAACTCTGAACTATTATATATTTATCGATTTTCTGATACATCTAGTTGAAAGCCTGCCCGCCATCATTAACCCTTGTTTTCCCTATTGTTTCTCCAACGACAACTGTCCTTTTCTCATGCAACTAAAGAAAATTGCGGGGATAAATCAATAAAAGTAGACTTTTATTGCCAGGTTTCGCGGGGTAAACACGCACTTTTGGTAAACTTTTCCCAGACTTGTTGTTTCCTTAAGTTCAAATGTCAACAAAAGGTGGCCAATTCCACAAGGAACCTAATATTTTTGTTAACCCTATGACCCTATCAGGTAACCTTAACCGGGTTACCTGATAAATTCTTCTGTTAACCTCTTTGTACCCCTTCTCACCATTTATTTTGGGGAAACTATGATGTTGCCAAGTGATAAACACGCACTTTTCCCAGACTTGTTGTTTTGTTCAGTTCAAGTGTCAACAAAACTATTTGACGCGAGCAAACGTTCGTAAAATCCACCTATGTTTGCGGTAAGAATAGATGTTTTCGATAAAATAGATGCATTTGTCTTGATCTACCTCCTATTTTCCCGTTGTTGATATATTCACTCTGGTGCTACCGTGGGAACTTTTGAATCTTTAGAGAAGACCGGAAAGTGAATTTTTGAATAGTTTATTGCCTGTCTGAGATTCTTTGCTCTTGTTTCTAATAGAACTTCTATCTCGTTCCAATCGCTTGTAGTATCGTTGTCTAATGATCATAGTACAAACTACAACTCATCCAATCCTTCCAGCAGCTGCATCCCTCCCTCATCTTATGAGCCGATAGCGAGCGACCAATCAACATGTTGGCTCTACAAATTTTTTGTGAGTGAAATTATATTATTTTACTTCGATACTACTCTATAATTTCTTAGAACTCTTATAAATTCAACTTCAACGAAAGAGGTCGGTTGAAGTAGCAGCGTCATAGTGTGAATATTGGCTCAAAATTATACTGTTAGTCAATTGCACAGTCACGTGAAACATGTTAAACACAGCACAACTCAGAAACGTGCAATAACAAAGTGCACGATGCCTCATTAGAATGCTAACTTTACGTGGCTATTCAATTTACTTCTAGTAAATGTAAGGAACTTCGATAAGTTTGGCAATGTAGTCACGGGAGTTGTGTAGAAAGCGTACGAAGAGTTCTCGAATTTAAAATATTTTCGTACGTATTTACTCTTAAATTAGTTCATTCCAGTGAATGGCAGGGAAATTGGGTCACTCAGTTCTGCTCTCAGGGTTACTTTAACAGTAAACCGACCAAGAGATTACAAAACCTGGGATAGTCACAATATATTATTGTTTAAACATATTACGGTGTCTTTCAGTTCTGCTGTGTCTCTGCGGTGTCTCCATCGCTTCTGTAGCCCTGGGAAATCTGGCGGTTGTCATCAAAGGAAATGGTCTGATTTCCACGGAGGAGGAACCACTCACAGGGAAAACTAGCGATTTGTGGTACGTTCGCTATTCCAACAATTATAAATAGGAATATCCAAACATTTGATATGTAAAAGCTATCTAATAATTCGAGAAACTCCTTTATACTGTAGGTGTACGTCGGAACGATTAGCGCCACTTTTCTGCGATTGGCCAACTACAAAAGCGAGAGAGCACACAGGTCAATGAGGCTGCAGACAGGCCGAGACAGTCTTCTTCTCTCTGACCTGCACACTCTCTCGTCGAGATCGCTACAAAAGTGGTGTCTCGACGAGAGAGTGTGTCAGAGAGAAGATCTGCCTCGGCCTGTCTGCAGCCTCATTGACCTGTGTGCTCTCTCGCTTTTGTAGTTGGCCAATCGCAGGAAAGTGGCGCTAATATTTCTGAGTGAGTTTTTGATAATCAATGAATATGTGCATGTTTCCAGGTGTCAGGGTTCGATTGACGACGAAGTGCAGGAGATTTCGTGGGCTCGTTTCATCAGAAATAGGGACAGAAAGAAGTTCGAGGTAGGGATTTGGTGGTAAAAACACTAGTAACTGTTTTTGGGACAACTTCTATAATAATTTCCGCGAGGAATTTTCGTTTTTACAGCGCAAACTTTGGTTTTCACGTGATTTTTGCCAATTTTTCTAGTAACCGACAAGTTTCGACATATAGATTCAATGAAAAATACGTTTTGTGGAATTTCCTAAAAGTAAAACTATCCTAAAACATTTCTAAGGAGTTTCGGTTTCCTGGTGTGTTTTTTTTTCGGTCAACGTGCCTGGAACAACAATGATCATGTGTAAATTAGCGTGCGAAGGTGTGACTCCGTGTAATTTGAGCTCTTACAAATATCGAAATACTATAGCCCGAGGGTATATTTTTAACTTGACGCCAACTTTTGTCACATGTAGGAAGGGAATTGTACTTAGGATCATTTTCAAGTACAATTGATTTAAATTGGATTCTTGAATTGGGCCGAGTGGTCAAGTGGTTAGCGTTCGGCTGTCGCTCCACAGACCTGGGTTCGATCCCCGCTCGCCGCGGTATCTATATGGCGGACCGCATGAGCTGGTAACAAAGCTCACCCATGCCTATCTCCACCCCCTCTACGGACAGTCCATCTACGGTTGATATTGATATTATGTACTTGTAAAATTGATTCACAATAAAGTGACCAAACGGATGAAATAGGCCGTACACAAATTTATTTAAAAAAAAAAAATTATTATTTGTAAAATACAAAGGAAAATTATATATGTGACGTAAAATGTCTTAATACCACAAATAATCTCTGAAACGTGAAGAAAAGTGGGAAATAGTTTTCTTGTTCGCACTTACTCGCGCGAATTCATTCGGTGTACAGTGCCCTAGCCCGATGTGTTTGTAGTTTGATCTAACTGTTTTTGCAGGTAAAACTTATAAATTATTGCGTAGAAAGATGGTGTGAAGAGAATGTAAAGGTTAAAGTCCAAGTCCTGTCAATATCTCGAAGATTACGGTAACCCTATTTCAGGCTGTGGTCGACGAGGCCAACAACAAGGCCAGATTGGTCTTCGGAAATGCTTCAGTGACGGAGGGCGGCAAGTACAGATGCGAGATCAGAACGAAGAACGGAGATTTGATCTACGGGAATATGTTCGCTTATTGTGGGTTTTTGGTGTTTTCGATATTTTATATGAACGTGAGGAGGTCAAATGGACTGTTTGATCAATGTGTATATAGCTTGGCATTGTACACGTTAAGGTCACGTAACAAATACGTTTTGAAAGTTCGTTGTTTAAGAGTTTCAACTGAATGCCACCTTCATTCTCATCCGTTCTTATCACGACATCGATCCGTTTCCAATGTGCAGATGGTGTATGTATGTTCGAATGAAAAGACTTTTCAGACACTTTAGGACGTGAGTAGAATGCTTTTCGAAAACTTCCCGTTGCTGAAAATTATAGTTTGTTTGCAAGACTATTGAAGCTGCGCGCAACGCACTATACTGTCTTTAATCATAATAGTTACATACTATTCGGTTGGAATATGGTCATTGCTATATATTTTTTTCTTCTCCAACTAAGCTCCGCCCCCTTTTCCAGCCCGCCCCGTCATCCATACGAACAGTTCGTTCGAGGTGAAACTCTCGGAAGCAGAGGAGACCTTAGCTGTGGCAGTCAACCCAACTTCATTTGCCAAGGGCCAAAACGCCATTGTCAACTGCCCAATTGTCGGTTACCCACATCCGTTGGTTATCTGGTACAAAAACGGATTCCCGCTGGGTAGGTCAAAGTATTATAGTTCTTCATGAATTGGAGATGAATTCATACTGTATACCACAATTTTTGCTGTGTTTGAACTCGGATGCTTATTTTGATGTCACCTAATCGTAAATGCTGCAGGCTTCTAAACTTTATCAGTTTTGCGACTGTGCAAAATTGCATCTCTTCCGAGTCGTCAGTGCCACACGATCGAGTCGAGGCCCCGGTAGCGTTTTCATCAGTTCTAATATGAAAGTATGTAGTATGCTGCATGAGTTTCAGGAACATTGTGAAATAAAGAACACGGAATATTTCAGAGGAAGACGATCGAGTGGCCATCCACAAGAGTCATTTGGAGATCGAATCAATTGATGAATCTGATGTCGGAACATACAGGTGAGAAAGTGATCGCGCATACACGTTAGGGTTGTTAATCGACAAAATTTCGAGTTTTTCGAGTTTTCAAGTTTTAGAGTTTTGAGAAATTTCGAGTTCGTCTCAACTCGAAAATTGTTTTTTTTTCGAGTCGAGTCGAGCCGAGTTCGAGTTTAACAACCCAAATACACGTAGCGTAGCATACACGCGTTGATTTTCCCACATGAAACGTGAGAAGCACAGCGGAAAATAAACGCATTGTTCACCCGCATGGAAGCAGAATAACGTTTTGTGATGTTCACTGACGTGTTGTATGGTTGTATTCTATATAGGTGTCCAATTGAATGTATCTGGTGTGAATGAATCTCAGAAAAACGAATGAAATAATGATATTTTGTAAGTGGTGCAATCACTTATTGTACTAAGAATTTAATAATACTATTTTTGCAGATGCGTGGCCACGAACCAGTTTCCCATGGTAGTTGATGGAGCCGAACAGGAGTTCGAGATGAAGTTGGATCAACAGATCGAATTGTCCGGTAGGTCAAACCATATTCTCGTTGCTCAAATGGCCATAGGTTCGACTCTGACCGGAAATAATTATGGAGAGTAACCAACACTTCATTATCTCGATACACCCTAAATTTCGAATTTCGAGTGAGAACCAATGGGATCGAACATTAAAGAAGGACGATTATGTGGTCCAATCGCAACGCTTCAGTCCTTTAAACCGCAATATATTTTTCAATTGCAGTTTAAAGGACCGTTGACACGGGATCGGTCAACATAATCGTCCTTCTTTAATAGGGCAACTTACACCGTATAGGTTTTGATAGGAATGAGCAACTGCATAGGGGCTGAAGCGTGGTGCACAATCTCTACGTTGACTTATAGTTCCGGTAATTCCTACTGAGACTTGGCAGCGTGCCAATGAAAATTCCAGGCTCATTTAAACAACTTTGGGCTTGTTCAAAAAACTTGAAATCTCGGTTAGCGGTAGTTCAGTTTCTTAAGAACACGGAAATACGAAATGTCTTCAGAATACCTATGTCTACTCCGAGAAATAGTCATTCAAAAATCTTGGCACGATGCCAATAGGTGTCGGTGGGAATGAAACCAACTATATTTAGCCGGTGTAAAACATTTATGTCTTTTTTGAATGTGTAGACAGTACACAAGTGCAATGCGTTGCGTTTAATGAATACATATTATTTAAATAAATAAATATGTTATATTTGCAGGCAACTGGGGCTGGCTGCTGCCGTTGATAGTGATTCTGATCATCATAATCCTCCTCTTCGTCATTATTTATTCTTGTCAAGCCTATAAGAAATACAAGGCGGACCACTACAATGTGGCCAGACAAGAGTAGGTTTATTTCATGAAATTCAAAACCTTGTATTCACAGATTTCTTCTATTTGAGATAGGTTTACATATCTTTGTTTGTGGTCACGTTTTCAACTCGCTAATTTTACAATTGTGGTAATCCCAAACATTGTGACACCGTGAAACAACGAATAGTAAAGGATTTTGGTTCATAGGGTTCATTATTTCGAACAATGTTGTGATACCCAAAACATTTCTTTCAGTTCGAGGGACGCAATTTCAAAGTTTTCTGTGAATCTGCAATTAGTACACAAAAAGTGCGGTTAATTTCATGTTTTTGTCAAATTTGGTCAAACTATATTTTAAATAATTCTCATTCCAGAGCCAACCTGCGACACACTGAGGACCAGTGCAATCTGACGGAAAACAAAGAGTACTAGACAGTCTCTGCTCCCTCCTCTATCTCCATGCTATTTCCCTTCTCTCTAACCCTGCTGAAGTTACCCTAAGGGCTAGATTCTGCAGTTTATAGTTCTTATATTCTGACGTGAACTCCTACAGTATATAGTCAGAATCTTTCAATGACTGTCTCCTAATGCAAACTTGAACTAAAAGGTTGTATAACTTTCTCGAAAATATTCAAGCAGACTCAAAGTTTTGTGTTCATACTGTAGTAGTTCATGTAGAATGAAAAGAACTATATCCCAGTTGTCACTATTGTCACGCTAGAGTTGTATGCTACTTATTTATATCCAATTGCTCACGAACGCTCGGAATTACTTAATTGCAATTAATCATCTTTTTTTACTATCAAAATTCATAACTGGAACGTGTGAAATTAGCAGAATTTCACGTAAAATTACGTTGTTTTTGCAGAAATTTAGATTTTCTTCATAATTTTCTCATTTCTCGCGTTCCGACTCACGTTTGCCTTTTTCAAGCTTGAATTCTCAAGATTTCCGCCCCCTGTAAAGATCACAAATATTTTGCTTTCAAGTTGTCAAGTATTGAAAATCGCAAGCAGTTTTTAACATTTACTAAATGTTTTACATTTGTATATCACATACACTTTGTATGCTTACTACATTGCCAATGGCCGTATTCGCATTTGCCTTTGCACCCTCTCGATAAGCACACTATTTTCGTGCTCTAACCGAGAGAGTTTTGTGAATACTGTCATTGATACCAATTTCTCTACCATTCTTTATAGTTTGACCTATTTTTGTATGTTTTTTTGCAAATATTTCACGAGGCCTGCTTCAACTGGTATTCAATTCACTGCACTTTTCAAGGAGAAATTGTTGTTCGACAGTCAATATTGTGTGTTTATGTTCTTTGCAAAGTCTAATAAAGTTTCGATAATATATATTTTAAATTTCTATACAAAACTATACAAAAATACCGACCAAGAGATTGTGGGGTCGCGATGGCTTCTATCGGAAACAATTGAAAAGGGTTGAGTTCAGAGTACTAACAGATATTGAAGTCATGTTGTAGATTGATCTGCATCGCTGTTTACACAGCAGTTTTCGATTGATAACTTGATTTTTCAGGCATTTTAACTTTCCCTTAAATTGAAAACAACTAAAAAAAGATCAGTGAATGTTTTCATTTCGCAAACGCTAAACACAACAAACAACGCGTTAACAGGTAACCGCGGTGGGAAAAAGAGCCAAAATTCGGCCTGAAAAGAAGCCAAAGCGTAAGGTGCAACAAAAATAAAACACGCACAAAACTGTAACATTAAAAACAATCAGCGGATACACTTCAAAGATCTTGCGCTTAAACCTAGAATGAGATTGAAAACAAATGAGCTCAAAGCCTTGCTGGGGAGGGCAAGCTAATAAACAGAAAGGTGTACAAAATGGAAACTAGTTCAACATGTTGAAACGTGTACATATCTACCACAGGGGTATGCTTAGACGAGAAGAGAACACGAGAAATCAAAGTACAAAGATGACGTCACAATTGATTACATCTGTCCGGGTAGTCCTGGCATTTGACCTCCGGAAGCTGCTCGCGGGTTCTTCACCGTCTGATCGATAGAAAGGACCAGACACACGGCTTCTGCTGCGGCGGTGATGGCATTCTTAAACAGGGGGAATTAGGGTATTATAGAAAATTGTGGTTGTTTTCTATCGTAATGACACAAATGTAAAAAATACTAATCTATCTGAACAGAAGAGTGGCTATACTAAAGCAAATAGTTCGATTATGCCTGTTACTTAAGTCTTCCGGGGTTGTAAATCTCAAAAGGTTCGCTACAAAGAATAGCGCAAAATTGCAAAAAAAATTGACATTTAAAATAGCCAAAATATGAGCATAACCGACCTTCTTGACGAGACTCGGCTCCCACACACAGGCCTCCAAGTTGTCTCCAACCAACTCCTTGTGGATGTCGATTCCAGCCCATTTCTCACCTGTAACAGGCATTCTGTCCAAAACGAGAACAACAATGGAAGAGAGATTGTTCAATCGATTTTTTCAGGAAACAAAAAAATCAGAACATTAGAACATGGGAACAATGTGCTGGTAAGACTAAATATTGTGCTAGTACTTTTACGGAGTAGCGCAGAGCTCTTAAGAGTTGTATGAAAACGTTCCATTAATATAAATGGTATTTGAAGTAACCAGTGAAACGATCGGTAATTCCCCTCAAAATACACTGTCTGCGCTTCTTTTGTAATGCACCCATAACTGAGATATACTGAATCCGTACCTTTCTGGTGTTTGTGGCGGAGTTGGTTGAGAACATCGGTGGCGTCGAGGCCGGCATTGTAGCACAGCTGTTGGGGGATGATCTGCAGGGAAACAGAATATAGGCAATAGGCGTGGAAGATACACTATTTATATCACATAATACTTCATCATTAAAATATAAGGCATGTGACTGTGGACACTGCAGCCCCTTTTCACCTATGTGCACAACGCAAAAGATCATCTGAATCGTGATAACAGAACAACTAGGTTCCAAACCGACCTCTAGCCTAAATCTAGAACCAGATTAGAAATGAAACTATTATAAAATTACCTCGAAAGCTCTGGCAAAGGCATTCCAGAAGAACTGTTCTTTTCCAGCAATTGTCTTGGCCTTCTCCTTGATTTGTTTCGAAATCTCCATTTCAATGGCACCACCGCCTGAATAATAGAAAGTATCAAGACGCCATTAAAAAGCAATACAAAGTACATACAATACAATACATTGCACGCAGTTCAACGGATCAATTACTATACAATCACGGCTGGACTGTGTGAGAAATTAACAGATAGAATAATCAAAAGCGACTCGGGGACCGAAGGATAAAAAATACTTAAAACAAGACTTCTCTTTCTAATTTGATTCGCTTTAACGAGTAACGACGACCTCACATTTTTCAGCTTCAACAGTTCAAAAACGTACCACTTTACTCACTCTTACTCCTAACTAAGCCTCAATTATTTTACAAGCCTTTCTTATTATTTTCATGTATAAAACAGTGTGTCTATAATATAAACAGCAGCCTACCAGCGACAATAGAGTCGTTCTTCTTGGCTCTTCTGACGATCATGATGGCGTCGTGGAGAGATCTCTCTGTCTCGGCGATGAACTGCTCCGCACCGCCTCTCAACAGAAGGGTACAGGCCTGTGCACGGGAACAACCCTCGAAGAAGTTGTAGCTGGAACATTACGAGTTAGATCAGAGCATGACTGAACCGTAATCATTATCAGTAAACACTGTTCTGCATCTATTGAGAAATATAAGCCTTGGCTTGGTCAAAAATATACCCAGCCACCACCACATCTCAGCAGCTGTAGCCGTATTCACAACTAAACTTTCGTACTCACGTGTCACGATAAGTTAGCTAAACTGCCCGTGCATCTAAACCTTTTCAACAGCACACAGTTGTGCACCTTCCAGAGTTGTGCTGAATACGACCACAAAATGACATAATACGCGCTTGCCTGAGGTCAATGAATTAGGTTTTGATTGTGTGGGTGGTTCTTAAACTCAAAAGGGGTCATTTACCAGTGAGGTCTGACTGAGCGGCGAAAAGTAGTCCGTTTTCAGATGTCAACACGCGAAAATTTATGATTTTTCATCAAAGGTAGACCGATTTTCTTCATTTCGGCGAAAAAGTAGTTCGTTTTTCGACTATCCGGACAAGTATAGTGGTGTATGAAAAGGGTGTGACTCATTGTTAGCGGGGTGGTATCGACGGTTATTAGGTGTGTGAAGCTGTCGTTCAAGAGGGTGCTGAGATCGGTGAACATCTATACCCATTACCTCTGCAAGCCAAGTATACGTACCGTTCGCTTCCCACTTGCTGTTCGTAGAACTTGTCGCAGGTTCCGAGGGCGGCCTCGTCAATCTGGGAGACGGTGGTGAGGATGGATCCTCCACAGGCGGCCATCAGACGATCCAGATCGTCCTGGGGAATACGACCAGCACAGAACATGTCTCTGCAACACAAACAGAGATAGATTATACAGTCGGCCAAGGTAATCATTGTTGTCTTTTTCCACCTATACATGAACCCTTCCAGCGCTCAAGAAGAGGTTATCAGCCAATAACCGAACCACAATAATCTACAACTACAACCTCTTCGTTGATTTCAACATGGCTAAACCTTGTTCCTCGTAAAAACAGCGTAAAGTGACTGACTCTCACACTTGCACTGATTGAATTCATAGCTAACATCTATCAATCAAACTACAATAAACCACTACCCACCTGTCGGCGAACCACTGTGTGGCCACATCTCCGATGGGCAGTTTCGAGAGCACGATGGTCGCTCCGCTGTCGTGAATTTTCTGCAGCTTCTGGTACAGAATGTTCCATTCAGCGTCAACTACCTGCAACAAATCGGAATCAGTTTCATATGAGAAATATCAGAGCGTGATATACTATACTACAAACTAAACAACTTGCATCACTGATCAGTAATGTGTCAGGTAGCATATTATTCCAAAAGAAATTGTATTAGTCCAAAATTCGTGATTTCGAGACAAGTAGAACAATTTCATTTAAAGCTGCTTATTTGAAGCTGCCATGATAGCCACCTCAGACTCAAATACGCTCAGCTCGTCTTCACTTAGTCAAATCAAACCCATTACCCATAGGTAAAAAGGTGCCACCCTGAGATGGTACTACCTTCACTTTTTGACAAGAGTTCAAGAGTTACCGAATGACCTCCTTCACTTTCGCTGCGTAAACGCAAGGTGCAGCATCCATTGTCTGGTCTTTTGCAACAAGAGAGGTCTGACCCCCTTCCCCTTTGGAGGGCCCGGTTGGACCTCTTTTTACCTATGATCAATCCTATCCTCTCACCAATGGTTTTTGAAAAAACAAACAAACAAGAGACAACAATGACCATAACAAAACCATAAAACGTACCGCCTGGAAGTCGGTGACATTGGTGAGTCTCATCTCGGCATTGTCCTTCTCCGCCTTCAGTTCCAACTCAACATTCAGAAGAGCGACCTTCGGCTTCACGTAGTGCTTCGGCTGCATCTCGAATCCGGCATAACTGAACGCCTTCAGGAAGGCCACTCCGTTCACCAGACGAGACTCCTGCAAGGGAATCAATCAATAACGACGTTCCTCAAATTCAACCACACTCCACACGCCCAAAACTACTATGCTACTGCGCCCAGAGACGAGAAAAATTCTTGGTTGTGATAATCACCACACCAGAGATGAAGTAAACGCAACTTGGAGTCTTTGTTGGATGTCCTAGCAAAACTTTCATTGAAGCATATATCTCAAATTAGTTGATTTTTCGAAAATCGATATTCAAAACCTCCGCTTTCCCCAAATTTTATGTTAAAATGCTACCAATCGCCCTGTCGTGTCGTCAAAACCTCAAAACAGCATAAACTATCGGGTCCAGCGAATTTCGCACATTTTCTGACGCAACTCTCGATGACAGAAGTCTATCCTACTATCCACCACATAGTATGGGTATCGATTAGGGTTATTGATAGAGTTCGGACAAAAAATAGTTTTTCGAGTCGAGTTGTACTCTGACCACCCTAGCATCGATCGAATTCCTCTACTCACATTGAGACTGCCTCCGCTGACTTTCTTGATTCCAATCATGTCGATGGGAAGGTTCTCATCCAGGGTATTCACCGCATCCACCACCATCTCTGCGAAGAAGTCACGCTCCTGGCTCACCTGTAGTAGTACACGATTAGGGAAATAGCATTTTTATGTCAGTGTTCATTTTAGATTTTTTTAATAAAAGTTGACAAGTTTTGAAGATTTTCCATCAAACACTAGCAAGCATGCACCAGTAAAGTTGTCCAAAAAGTCAGAAAAACTGACTACTTTTTAGCCAAAATATGAAAAACGCTCTACTTTTGATGAAAAAATTCAATTTTCACGTGTTTACATCTGAAAACCGATTACGTTTCGTCGCTTAGTCAGACCTTATTGCTGTATGCTAGCAAGGCTCATGCTCTTCAGATAATATTACAAGAACGGGACGTCCTATGTCCCGGTACTGTCCCGGGATGGTACCAAGGATTACGGTAAAAATAGAGCATATTAGCATAGTCTCCTATTTTGTCATTATTCATGCAAATATGCTCCGCTTCTATCGTAATCCTTTGTACTGTCCCGGAACACTGCCAGGACATGGGACGGCCCGTCCTTGTACCTGGGACGAGCGACTGCTGGTGCTGAGCTACTGCCAGGCAAATTATAATTTGCCTAGATTTCACAGAAAGTAAGCCGGTGAGCCGGTGTGTTTGATTGGTTATTTCACCAAATTCCCCCCAGAGTATGAGACAAGACCATACCAATTTGCTGCTGAGTGTGGTGGCTGCGCACTTGACCAGCATCTCTCTCTGCTCCTTTTCTCCATTGATCTTGATGGCCAGACCCTCGAGGCAAGAGAGAGCCTGCAAACAACAAGTTTATACTCAAAAAACAATAATTCTACTGTGAAACGACTGTGAGCTGAGAGCTACGATATATATTATCTTCGTTCAAATACGGCTTTGAACTTAGATTCCCCTGTTGTTCAAAAGTTTTTTTTTCTGATTCTAGATCAAGATACTATCATTTACGAAGCTTAGAAAACTATTTCTGATGAAGCTTTGGAAAGAATATCACATACAATTTCGCAACTTCCTCCCAGGTTCTGTAAATTTTGGCTACACCTCGTGTTATATTTTCAACCCACGAGTTTTTTAACATCAAATTTCTGCTAATTGTTTTGTAGAAAAGTTGCGAGTTATTGACTATGGAATTTCCATTTTTAACATACGTTTTCCTCACCTCTTATTTAGAACATCAGAATAATTCGTGGGTATGTCTGACGAGGGTCGAGGGTTCCCCACCGGCTACTCCTACTCCTCGTATAATTAATTTGCAACCCACCTCCTGACTGGCCCTAGAGATGGCGCGGATAAGAAGTTGGGGATGGACTCCGTCCTCGATGAACGGCTTCATACGCTTCAGAATCTCCGCGGCAAGAACGACCACTGAGAATGATAGATAAACATACTCATGTAAAATACTAGTTTAACAAAACGTCAACTGGCAGAGGTTCATTTTGAGTTTAACAAACAAACACACCACTAAAAACCACTTCTAATGCAGTGTCATCCCCTGAAACGCACGTAATTTAAACTTTCAGTTTTTTCACAAGCACGAGAATAAATTGAACGGTTTTATTCACATTCACGTTCAGTATTTGAAAAAACACACCATTGTCTGTGATAAATGATATTCGGGTGAACAACCCACGTTTTAGGAATAATGACAAGGATTGTATATTTTTTTACGACATTTAATACAAATCTCGAAAGAGATAAAATGAAAGAATGTACCTGAAGTGGTTCCGTCTCCGACCTCCGCGTCCTGTGACTTGGCAATGTCACACATGACACTGGCGGCCGGGAACACGATGTCGAGCAGCTTCAGAATGGTGGCACCGTCGTTTGAGATGGTAGTCTGACCTAAAAATACAGAAGTTTCGTACTTTCCTATCAATACTCAAAACAAACTACCGATAATTATCCTAAATCTACTTTCGACAAGAAGGGTGGTGTATAACATTTCGGAATCCAAATGCCACAAAGATCTGTGGCAAACAATTCCATGATTCTGTGTGGAAAACGGCCAAGATACGACGAGAAAAGCCAGTTTGTTTATTGAACGAACTCGTTTGACGATTTTAACAAATTTACCAAAAAGAAACTACCTTTGCTATCAACAATCAATTTGTCGAGACCGCGAGGACCGAGGGTGGTGCGAATACTATCGGCAACCACCTAAAACAATAAATTAATGAAAATTTGGAAAATTGCACTCAAATAATATAGTTTTCTTAAATAGTACTATAGGTTCATAGGTTCGAGATCCGAGCATACATCAAAAAAGCCCGAAGAAGGCCAAATATTACATTCAAACTGAATGGCATTTTCTGGAAATCAAAAAAGCTGTTGATTTGATTCTAATCTAACAGATATGAGGTGAGTCGCCATCAAAACTATATCACAAAAAGCGGAACATCTACGAAATTTCAAAGCACCAGGTAACCTTCAACTAAGAATACCGTTATTTATTGTCAGTTTTGTCGCAAAAATTTCTATTTTTAACGCTGATTGACCGCAGCAGGACGAAAAATAAGTACCTGGCAAGCATTGATGTTGGAAATAATCTGTTGTTTTCCCTGCTTGTTCTCGGTTCCGTCTTTCAACAAAATGATAGGTGGGCGCATCATTTTTACAGGATTTCGAGATCAGAAAGTAACTACCCTGAAAATAACGATTTTAGATGCGGAATACACACCATTACACTGTTTAACATACGTACCATGTTCTGTAAACCAATACTAAACAAGAGTGGAAACAATACAACAAATCAAATAGAAGATAATTACAACAGCAAATAATCTAGATCCCTCTTCCGTGGGGCCGTTTTAAAATTCCTGGCCTTCGAGAAGAAAAATCTACACAGCGCAATTTAGGTACACCGCGTGCCGGCAGACCTTTAAATAAAAAGGCTGGACCGACCAGCACAGCACAATAAAAAACACCGATTTGGACGAACAAAACGATTTTGTGATCTTTTGATATAGTAGTTTAGGTGTTAGCAGAACCTTTTCAAACAGAAAACAATTATCGTGTGTGTGAGGCGGAGCCTGACCTCACTATATAAGGACGACACATCGACGATAAGGCTGATAGTGGCGCGTTAGCAACCGCGCATGTTTCGCTATGTTTATGAAGCGTTTTTAATATATAATGTTTCGCAAGGTTTTCGTCGTAAGATATGAGTAAGAAACACTCATCAATGTTTTGAACCCTTTTGAGTCCTTTTCTGTTATATCTTCGATCCCGCCTTTCGAATAAACTATTGGGATCACACACTGTTATATATGAAATACAAAGTAAATCCGCTACACCATAGACCATACCATCGGGTCGCGATACAATTTGTCCGGAGCAAAACTTTAATGGTTTCATAAAAAAGTACAAAACAAAACGGTGAACAACTTGTGCAACAAAGACCAACAATTGTAAATCGAGGCTATCTGAACTAAACACTACGCAAAAGCTACGAAATAATATGTATATAGAGGTGTCACGACAAGTGAGGTAAAATAAGGCGAGTAGGGGATGAAAGAAAGATCTAAACATTTGAATAGGGTAGTCAAACCCAATGAAAACAAGTAACAAATCAGTGAAACTACCAAGGTGAAACGAATAAAACTAGTGTAGGTAGATACATATGTGCTTATTCGTTGAGAAACTACACATGATATTATGTAAACTACATTCAAAATGACTACAAGAAAGAACATGAATAGGGCAGAATAAAAAAATGGTCGTATTTTGTAACCTCAAACAGTCAGATGGTCAATTTCTCGCTAGTCTCTTAATTAATCTATTTCTTTTTCCGAGATAACCGCAATAGATTACTTCTTACTATCCTATTTGAGATTAAAAAAGAGGACCAGCCGGTATCACAAGGCTATGACAATTTGACTTTAGGTAGAAATATAACAATATGAATCAGAGATGTAAACAAAATAACTAGGGCATATCCATCTTGTGCTCTTCGATGGCCCAGAAGTGCTCATAGTTCACCTCCTTTCCCTCTCGAACGAAAGCCAGATAGGTTCCCACGGAGGCTGCCAATCGCAAGGTGTTCTCCTGAAACAAACTATCTTCATCGTTCTCTCTTTCTCCACCCCTCTCTCTCTCTTTTTCACTATCTCTAGCCCTCTTTAGCTCTTCCATCTCTCTTCTCCCTCTCTACCCCTCTCTTTATATATCTCCTCTACCAAATATGGATAAAAGAACCATTTTAAAAAGGAGTCCGTTTTTCATTATATTTTGCATCGGAAATAGGTGAAATATTCTAACTTTAACGATGAGAGATCGCCAATTTTTTTTAATTTTTTCTGACGAAATATACCTTGGCATCGACGACCCTCGTGACCACCCACGAAGGAATCCACTTCTTGTTGAACATTGCCCCCAGCAATGTGTAAAGGACACCGTCGATCAGATTTGAAGCTCCACTGAAACATGGACACATACGTTAGTTAAGATGTCCGACCCGCCAGAAAAATCGGAAACGGTCTACTTTTCCGCCGAAAACGAAAAAAGTCTGTTTTTTTTTTTGCAAAATCATTAATTGTCACGAGTTCAAATATAAAAACGGTCACTGCTATATGGACGCACATTTGTGGAAGTGACAAAATACTCGTTGTAGTTTGATCTCGGTAAATGCCATTTGACCGAATATCAATGGAATCACGCTAAAAGCACAGCGAGATAGGACAACACACGCCGTAACCAAGGTTCAGATTGAGTCTGAAAACGGTAAACTTGTAATTCAATTGAATAGGCGACTTGCCTCGAGTCGTGTGATACGTGGAAGACTTCCTTCGAGATTCCACTCCAAAATATCACCACCCCACCATCAGGTTCACCGTCTGCAAAAAGCACCAGATCATACACCGCCAAGGCCTCTTATTAGATGGGGGGTGCGATGCGAACTAATTTTCATGAAAAGTAGGGATTGCGAGTTGTAAACCAACAAGTTTCATACGAAACTAGTGGGAATAAAACCAAAAATTGATGAAAATCGCAGTTTTGAACTTCTTGGGAGGGGTCGCGACTCATCAAAAAAGAGAAGGGTATCGCGAGCTTTTAGAAGAAAGCTTTCAGAGACTCTTGGTGGTGTATCGTGTATGGGCCAGATGGTTGACACAATACAACACAGGAACCAACTATCTGCCAAAACCGCTACTAGACGGCATATTGTAGCAATTCGTCCTTTTTCTCAAACTCGCCCCTGAACTTTACAAAAATTAAAAGACTGGTTTTTCCATTTCAGCTAAATATCCATGCGTCATTATGCTCACCCTTGACACTCTGCTCCAGGCATAACTTCATTTTCGTGTGCTCCGAAATCGCAGTGAAGAACTGGATCAACAATTTCGTCAGGTGCTGGAATTTTTCGTTCAAAATTTCAACTAGCAAATTCAATCCACCATTTCAGGCAATAAACGTAGTTGTAACATATCACAACCTAACTGAACAGTGAGCACTCCAACAACACAGTTACGGAAAAAGTGATTCTCCCTCCTGCTCTTCAGATTACAACGAAACTTCCGAGATAACTAATGTTGAAAAAAGTCGAAACCATACTATTCTACAAAAACAACAAAAAGGAAACCTTTTCTCAATTTAAACGAGGATATTGAAGAACTTTTTCCCGATATTAAGGAAAGAGTAGCCCGTTTTTAGATTTGTTCTTGCTATTCCGACAACTGCACTGTAGTAAGAAATCAAACCAACCGAGCGCTGAACGAAATGTTCCAAGTCTGAAAGGAGTCAAAGTACAAAGATCAAAATCAAAACGTTTACCGAGCTGCCGGGACTGGGCTGGAGGTCATCCAGAGTGACCTTCTGCGTAAAACTCGACGCCACCGACATCAGCGGAAACTGAAAACACAGCGAACTCGATGAAAGTGGCTCAATCTGAGTTGTAGTTTGGTGGTCTTGAAACACATCTAAATTTCCGAAACTCGGCATTTTGATATCAAACTACAACGATCCTTTGTCACCCCAAAAAAAGTTCGATCTCCGTCCTTATTAGGTTCTTATGGTCTCTAAACAATTTTCAAAAACATTGAATCACACGGTTCGATACTTATTCTTATGTTCTTAACACTTACGTGCGCACACCAGTAATGTTGCACGAGTAGCCACAAAAATTCAAGGAACGGACCACTATTTCGCTTGTTAAAAATCGAATAATGTCACGTGATTCAATCTAAAAATGGACTAATTTTTGTCGAACAGTCCGGTCTTACTCTGGTATGATCCCATATCACACGGTTCAATAGATATTCTTAGATTACCACTTACGTGTTCGCAGGATGAGAGAGCATCGGCTGCCTGGGGACTATTTCCTCGCTCCACACCTGACTCCAAGCAGCTGGCAGGTAGAAGAAGACCCCGACTGCTGCAAGCAAGTAGCAGGTAATACAACGTTAATTAGTAATAAATGAAATGAGTGCATAAAAATGCATGAGAGGTAGGTCAAAGATTCGGACTGCATCACCAACAAGCCACACCACCAAACATACTAGACCAAATACCACCTACCGACATCAAACGACATACTACCATCTACTGAAAACCATTCGGAAATGAGAATTTTCTCACCCATAAGGCAACGAGACTAGCAGTTCACTAATGAACTTGATACCATACACCAGCAAGGTTGTCCGATTAGTCATAAAAATTCGAAAAACGGACTACTTTTCAGCCGAAAATATGAAAATCGGTCTACTTTTGATGAAAAATCCTGGATTTTCACTTGTTTACTTGAGAAAACGTACTAATTTTTGTCGCCTAGTCAGATCTTACTGGTGTATGCTTGATACGTGACACTTTACTAACGTCTTAGGTTTTCCTCTCTTCGGGTTGGGAGCCACTTCAGCCAGAGTAGTCTGGTCACTGCTCGGTTGGCTCTGTAATCAAACATATTCAGTTTTGGTAGTCCAATAAAATTACATTGAAACAATAAACAAAATTAAATAAGATTGTAAACATCTTCAACGTTTGCCAGAAAAAGAACATAAGATCAGGATTTTTAAAGATCATTGGTAATGAGTTGCGAACAGTATTGGACTGCCGTCATTGCTGAATTGATGCAACTCTGAGAATTACACAATTTTTTTCACTCAATTAACCATCATCTTCGCTCCGTCACAAAAGAGAAAAATCAGTCAGCCCAGGAAAGAGTCCAACCATACAGTAAAATTATCCGAATCGCGAGAACAGTTCTCAAAACGAGCTCCCTTTTCGCCACTATTCCAAAAAAATGTTGGAACTACCCTCATTTCAACAATAGTCCCACATCCCTGGTGAAAAGCTCAACTCTCACTTTGTTTTGAAGTCTGATTACTCAGATAAATCGCCTTATTTTCAACCAATTCCTATGAATACGGTGTCGCCCCACTCACCTCTTCTCCGGCTCTCTCCCCCGGTCGCTCATCGGTGGCCGGTCTCTTCTTCATCTTCTCCTTTTCACTGAAGAAACTGGTCCAGATGGTTCCGCACGCCCTCTTGTATCCCATGTATTCCCACGGCAACTTCGACTTATCTGAACGATAAAGAGAATATAGTTCTTAAAGGGGCGACTTTGTTGGATATATCATTAAATCACCTGTTTTTCTTTTAACTAGGGATTACAAACTACCCTAATTTGATCAATAGTCACCTTTAACTGGTGAAAACCCCATCTCCTATCCATTTTCGTAGTTTGCTTACTCAGATGAAACACCTCTCTTCCATTAATGATAAAGTCATGTAGTCATATCGGTTATCCACAATAGGTTGGTGACCGAACACCCTACTCACAAAACTGGTGGGTAGTTTACGCTGCAAACATTTGCCACGCAAGGTGCAGAAACTTTTCTAGGATCGAAGGTTTGACGTAGGTTAATGAAAGAGGGTTCATTTTTGAAGTACAGTAAGTTTTTAATAGTGTATAAACTTGGTCTTAAAAGAAATTTGTCTAGTCACAAATGCAAGTGGAACATACTTCTCTTATCCTGGTAACACTGAACGTTACGCAGAATCTCCTTCACGTTGTAAACTTCGTGATGAATCACGTCCTGCAATAAAACCAGTGTTCTTCACTTACTACGACAAACCTGACTGAATGGTCAGACAAGGGAAATTAAATGAACAATAAATCGTAATATAGCCTTCGAAATCAACGTTTCACACATCTTCATGGTTGATCATAACCACCTGGTTGTCAACAAATCCATGCGACCAGTAAAGTCGCCCCACACCCCGGTGAATTGTGTATTGTGTGTATGACCACTGACAATTCTACAATGTTTTCGATCAAAATATGTAAAACATTATGGTTTTTCTCAGTCAGAAATATGTTAATTTTTTCCGAATTTGTTGGAGAGGGACCCGTTATTGTTTTTTCTGACTGCCTGCCCAATACTGATGCAAAGGAGCAAAATAAATTAAATAAAAAGCAACGCTGTATTTAAAATAGTAGAATAGTTGAGAGAACAACTAACACGAGTGGTAAACAAACATTGGAGGGAGATAAGCCGAGGAGACACCAGTAATGCCAAAGAGAGACCAAAATAACATTAGAGGAAGACAGTGAATCTTGCGCAAAATATGGTTTTCCCCGTAAGTGTGGGTAACGGAGATTTAGTTTTAGATTACCTAACCTGAAAAAGGGAGTCACCATAAACCGGTTAGATGAATAACTGGCAGTGCGAGTAATTTTATGTTTAGTATTCTTTTCGTTTACCGCCCCTCGTAGTGTATTGAACAATAACAACAAAGAAAGACCAAACGAACATTGGAGGGAGATAGGCCGAGTCGATGATGTTTTCCATTGGCCAGGACGTGGAGGCGTTCGTGCAAGATGTCCATCAGACCCTGCATCAACTTCGTCTCCAGAACAGCCGCATTCTCACTGCAACAACATGTATAGCTCTTGATATTTATCAACCAAATACTCTTATTATAGGGAACGAGAAGGTCTAATAATTCACGAAAATCGGTTAAAAACCGCAATACAAACACATCAGAACAGGGTAATATACATCATGTAGGCTTGCCTTGAGAAAAAACAAACCGAGATCCAACTTTTCGATAAATAAGAGTCCGGTTTTAAATTCAAACACGTGAAAAATAGTGATTTTTTATTTAAACTATTCGGGTAACTTGATGGACGATTATGTGGACCGATCCCGTGTCAACCGTCCTTTAAAGAATGACGATTGTGTGTCCAAACTCAACGCTTCAGTCCTTTAAACTGCAATACATCTTTCAATTGCAGTTTAAAGGACTGACGCGCCGAGATTGGAGCACATAATCGTCCTACTTTGAACTGCAATTGAAAAATATATTGCGGTTTAAAGGACTGAAGCGTTGGGGTTGAACCACATACTCGTCCTTCTCTAACTAGAGTATGCCTACGCACCGTGCCTGTTCCACCGTCTCCACGTGAGTGAACGTGAGCGGGTGTTCTGTGGTGAGAATCCACTCGTGTCCGGTCAACGAGAATACCATACGCTCGCCTTGGAACTCGTTTGTCGAAGACGCGTCTGGAACAAAAACATTCAGCATTAAAATTGAAAGATTGTAGAATTGTATTTTCCAAATTCTACAAACAAAACTTGTATAGAATTGCCTTTTAACCAAGCTGAAGTATGAGCACTTATGACAATCTTCGGAGACTTGACGCCCAAATCTTCGAGATTCTTGACATATTGTTGTCTATTATCAACCAATGTCCAGTTACAATTACAAAAGCGAGAAAGCATGCAGATCAGAGAGGCCCCAGACAGTACAGTACGTGTCTCCCTGACCTGCACGCAGCACGCTCATTAGACAGACCTCTGCAAAATAGACCAAATGGCTGGGAATTGCCTTATTAGATGCAAACTATCCGAGTACATAGACTCTCCAGTTTTTCTCGCAAATTGCACGCGATAATATCAATAGTTTCTAGACTACAACGTGCGACTAGTTAAACGCAACTTGCAAATGCCCCAACTCTTGCGTGCTATTTGCGCCTTCCTTCTTGTCTTCTGAGTCGATGTATTTACCATCGTCATACACCAGTAAGGTCCGACTATTCGACAAAAATTAGTCCGTTTTAGCTTCAAACACGTAAAATTTAACGATTTTGTATCAAAAACAGAGTAATTTTGATGTATTCGGCAAAAAGATAGTCCGTTTCTTAATATTTTTCGACTTTTCGGACAACTTCATCGGGGCATGACCATCGTGGAAGGATAAATTTACCTTTGCACTTGACGACTTCAACGTAGAAAGGCGATTCTGTCAACCGGCTCAGATGTCTCAGAAACGCAGACAACGGTTGTGCCTCATCCATCCGGAACGCCAGAGAAGTTTGCTGGAAAAAGAGAGTCGATACCATAGATTAAAGTAGGACGATTATGTGGACCGATCCCGTGTCAACGGTCCTTTAAACGGCAATTGAAAAAAGTATTGCAGTTTAAAGGACTGAAGCGCTGCGATTGGACTATATAATCGTCCTTCTTTAAATAGCACCGTGGTCGGGGTTTTTTCTTCACCACTTTGATAATCTTTTACTGAGCACAACATCCAAAACAACCCAGTGACACAAATAAATGTTGTTCAAATAAATAACCTAATATACATTTTGTACCAATTTATTTCAAGCGGGAGGTAGGGGGTCGTATCGACCAAAAACAAACCAACCCATACCCCAGTACGGTACGATTATTCGACAAGAATGAGTAAGTTTCTAGATTTAAAAAACATGATAAGTAAAGAATCGTCCTGAAATATAGACACATTTTATCATTAAAAAGTAGTCCGTTTTCGATTTTCTCCGACAACTTCACTAGGATATGCAACTAACCAGACTAGCGAGGACCGTCTTCTTCATAGTTTTCTCGGTGGGTGGCCAAACGACGTTTTGTTGATCGAAGAAAGTGACGATGACCGGAGCAGTGGCAACGGAGACTGCGCTGCAGACGGCCACCTCAAATAAACTCCTCGTTTACTACTCAAAACGATTAGCGCCAATTTTCTGCAATTGGCCAGCTACAAAAACGAGAGAGCATGCAGATCAATGACGCGCAGACAGGCTAAGACAGTCTCCGTCTCTCTGACCTACATACTCTCTCGTTTAGCCAATCAAAAAAGTGGCTGGCCAATTGGCTGGGAATTGTCTGAGTCGTTTAGTCATTTAGTGACGAGTCGTCGGCGACTCCGGCGAAAACCCAAATAATTCGGCAGCTCGCCGGTGACCACCTCGAGCCATTCTTTACAATTCCCAGCCAATTCACGGCCTTCTCGCTTACAGTCATTTTTGCGATTGAACTTGTATTGAGCTCCTTTCACAAAGTTTTCGTGGCGCGACACTGTATCCCACTGCAATTTGTTCTGATCACAGCACTATTTCGCTGCGTATCGCGCTCATTTTCGCGCGAAACATACGCGAAGCGTTTAAAAGCGAGGAAGTGAGTTATTTATTTATTAAAGATGTAGTCGAGAACGCGGTGAATTGGCCAGCCCCTTTCGTAGTGACCTCGATGAGAAAGCACGAAGGTCAAAGAGATGTAGTTGTCTGCGACCTCCTTGACCTCCACATTCTCTCGCTTTTGTAGCTGGCTTTCGCACCGTTCTCAGTTTGTTGTGTGGCGACTAGCCGGCTGGCTCAAAGTATCGCCGGCTACTCGCCGCCAAATTCCAGAGTAGGGGTAGACGTAAAATACTCCCTTGTTATGATACTGACTAACGTTCACTTTACCTGATTTTGACCGCGGCATGGTCACTTTTTGGGTAATGTTGAAGATTGTACATAGGTGAAAAGTCGCGAGTCGATTCGGCCCGAGTCGGGTCGTTGAAAAGGTGCCTTTTCGGTCCGACAATTGCGGGCTGAATCGACTCGCTACTTTTCACCTCAGCAGGTAGAACTGTTGAGTCCTACAGTACGCGGAAAAAACTCATTGCTTACTGACCTACTGTTTTCGCCCCAATTAACAAAAACAAACTAATTGATGTTCAACAGACATCACAACAACTTGGATGTAATGCACTTGTACAACTTCTAGTTTAACTAAATCTGGTGACAATCGAAAAACGCACCATTGTCTGAGTTGGGGGCTGAGCAGCTGGAGATCCCTGCGAAATGGAGACAACCGAGGCAGATTTAGCCGCACGACTGGAAAGCGGAAATCATACCCCAGTAATGTTATCCGAATAGCCAATAGCCAGAAAAAAATAGGAGAACGAACTACCTTTTTTTGCCAAAACCAAGACAATCGGTCCACTTTTTATGCTGAATCATTACTTTTCACGTATTTACATCTCAAAACGGACCCTTTCTTGTGGAATAGTAGGAATAGTCAAAAAAAGGTTTTGTGGTGAAATTAAATGAAAGCATAGATTAAAATAGTTACAGTTTAAAAGAACAGTTGAGAGAAAAACTGCTCTAAAACTAATATTGAACCAGTACCTATTATCGGTTACATGGCCAACCGCCGGTTGGGTAACGGGAGTGGCGGGCGTAGAAGGCACCGCGGCGGGACTCGAACCCTCGGGCACAAACGGAAGACCAATGTTTTTGATCTCCGTTTTGATGGGACATGGCGACTTCGCGGCGAAACACAGCCTCTGTAAGATTTGACTATGGTTTTCCGTTCATTTAGCCAAGAAAATTATCGTTATTATATGATTATGCCATGATATTTCAAAAAGCGGTTATCTTAAAAGTCGATATTGTGAAAGTCAAAGTACTAAAACTTCCAATAAAGTTTTGATCTGTCTTGTTGAAACGAAGTTAGTGCATATTCGAATTTTTCAGCTAATACAGGTAATGTTTATTGGTAAGTATGCCTGATAATACGTTTTTCGAGTGAGTTCAGAGGTGTCAGGGAAGAAATGGTAAAGAATCGGTGATATTTATCTTTTTCTCTTGTGTGGTTGTCATCTACAAAATAAAACTTACAATCTCGCGAAACAATTTCTTCTCGTATTTCGTCCAAAATGCGGTGACCACTTCATTGCGAGCAGCCTCATCCAACCGTTTCGAGTACTTCTGTTCTGAAATCAACACATATGCTGCTTTTAAAAACCAAAAACTTATTACGTCATCTAAAACATTTCAAACTTATTTCGCTGAAAACATTGTGTACAAAAGTTAACTTTATTTAGTCTAACCCTGATATTTATTCATCAAAAAGTGGAGAACCAACAATTGTGTGATTTGTACGAGCTACTCAAGGACGGCATAACTTCTAGGGACACTGCAACAAAAAGGAAAAAATATAGAGAGTGATTATTTTAAAGTGATGATGCCACAAAAAGTGAAAAACATTTTGCTAACTAGTTCACGGTAGATGTTAAGTCACAGCTGATTAATTGTGTCAACAACAGTGATCTCGCTCATTGTTTTTAAATTCCCTATCTCAATCGAAAAGCTGTGACTTGTGATCTACCGTGAACTAGTTAGCAAAATGTTTTTCACTTTTTGTGGCATCATCACGTTAAAATAATCACTCTCTATATTTTTCCCTTTTTGTTGCTGTGTCCCTAGAAGTTTTGCCGTCCTTGAGTAGCTCGTACAAATCACACAATTGTTGGTTCTCCACTTTTTGATGAATTTTACACTTTTTGTAGACATTCCGGAGGCATGTCTTAATTTGCAATTGAAACCCAAAAGAACTAACTACATTTGCTCTTAAAATTTGGACATACGCAACTAAAAATTGGATGGAAGCATGTTTGACGTTACCTTTGCATATTTCAATAATGACATCAGTCGACCAGCATAATTCCAGAACACATCATGTTTAGATGAAGTTTCATCGCTAATGACCCACTGGCCAACTATTTTACCATTTGAAGAAATATTTGACGTCAACTTCGCACTTTTGAAATTTGAAGTCATAGGGCCTTCAGAATTCCAGAATACGTCATTTTATGATGAAGTTTTACCGTTAATAACTCAGTTGCCAACTATTATTATCATTTGAAGAAATATTTGACGTCAACTTTGCACTTTTGAATATGACGTCATCTGATCTCCAGAATCCCAAATGACGTCACGAATATAAAAACTCATTGTCAAATAGAAGTTACGATGACATCATATTTCAATTTTAATCCGAATCGGTCAACGTTACTCGAAGTTATGAGACAGTTCGATCCACCGACCTGTGAGAGAGGGAGAGAGAGCATGCTAAATGGAGAGACGCAGACATTTTTCAGAAAAAATTATAACTTTGACAAAAACAAATGTTTCCTAAACTTTTTTTGCTCCGCCAGGGTTTGAATAGGTATCACATGTCTTCCACAATTTTCAACAAAATCGGTTGAGTAGAAACCCTTAAACTGGGTTTATTTTTCTTGTCACAACCCACCCACCCACCCACCCACCCACACACGACGGAAGTTGGCGCTCTTGATGAAGCGCATGAGGTCATAACTTGGCTCATACTTGTTCGATTTCGTTCAAATTTCGGCCACAGCTTTCAATTACACTGTTGCAGGTTCACAAACAATAAAAAGTTTTGTTTTGCATATTTTAGCCTTTTTAGGGGGAAACTAAAAAATTGAAAGCGCGCATTAGCCTGACCAAAGACAAATCACGCACAGCGCTTCGCGCTGCGCGCGATTATTCTTCTGTTTTTGAGCAATTTTTTTCAATCGTCAAACATCAGAAGTTTCTATTTACAAAAGGTTGGTCCCAGAACAACCCCGTCCTTTTTCACATACCCAGCATTAGCAGTAACATCCGAAAATCAGCCCAAAATTACCGTGACCGTTTTGATGTATAAAAAGTATCAATCAATAACAATCTTGACAGTTTTGATCTACCGATCAATAACTAACCGTGTTGAAGAATACATCCGAAAAGCTGTGCCACGTAGTCAGCTGCACGATTACTACAGTGCTGAAAAGGGAGAGATAACCAGATAACCGCAGAGGTAACATACCCCATGACGCTGAACCATGCTCATTTTTGGAACTCCAAAAAAGAATATTCCAGTTCTACTCTTCATCGTTTCGAAGGTGTACTAGTTTTTAGGATTGGAAGTGAGGGGACACATTTTAAATTTCCAACTGATTCGTGCTTCAAGTTATACTGCTATACATGCTAACTTTTCCTTTACGAAAAAGGAAAGCCTAGTGGTAAGTGGTCTATGAACTATGGGTTACGTAGAGGTGGATTACAATGATCACGTCCATACACCAGTAAGGTCTGACTAAGCGACAAAAAGTAATTCGTTTTCAGATGTAAACACGTGAAAATTTAGGATTTTTCCAGAAAAGTAGACCGATTTTCATCTTTTCGGCAAAAAGTAGTCTGTTTTTCGAATTTTTCTGACTATTTGGACGACCTTGCTGGTGTATGATCACGTCCTATGTGAACCTTGTAGTTCAAACTATGTCTACAATTGCAGAGCATAAATCGGTTCTATACAAACTTTTTGGTTCAATCACCGTCTTCAAGCACTGTTATATTGCATGTAGTCAGCTGCACGATTATTTATATGTGCGCGTAACAGGGTAACCATATCGTTTTTCTTGTCCACTTTTCTCTCCATTTACACATTCGGAAGTCACGTGTTAAACCGCGAATAAATCTATTTTATTATTTTCTTCTCTTTATTCCATTCTGACCTCGTTTGCGAGAAATGTCAGTGCGACAGCCTTGGAGTCATTGATGAACTTGGCCAATCTCTCGTAGAAAGAGTGCACCAGACGAGCTTCATTTACGACAAATCTGGAAATTAGACTTGTTAATCAAGTTCAAACGAAATTTCTAGTTTTCAACCTTTAGAAAACTTGGAGTTGTCGAAAATATGAAGTAATAAACTTAAAATAGGTTAGACTACATCAATTTCCAGATTGAAATAGGTCAGACTTCACAAATTTCCCAAGTCATACCAGATAAGTCGTTTTTTTGTAAATTTTTCTAACTGTTCAGCCAAGTTTGCTAACGTATGCTAAACTCTCCGTGACTCATGATAAAACAAAAACTGTCACAGCTTCAAACCGCACAATTCGAATGAATTACATTCCAAAGCTAGTTACGGAAATCGGATTGAAAGAAATCGACCAAAAAGCCACCTAAACCCTATTATTGACTTTTTTAGACGAATTTTACCATCAAACTTGATATTGCTGTGCTCCTAACTAGGATTTGAGCTTTTTCCCAACCAAAAAGGACCTTGGATGGACTAACAGTAATTTCGGGTCCATCGTATAGGAGGCAGTCACCCAATGACGAAATCCTGTCAGATAGAGTGACATTTTGTAGGTCTCTTGACCAGCCAGGTTACCTGAAAATTATACAGATGGTTGCTTGCAAACTGGCACGACTTTGTTGTCATACACCAGTAGGGTTGGACTATTCGACAAAAAAGGAGTCCATGTCTGAATTTGAACACCAGAAAATTGATGACTTTGCATTGAAAATAGAAAATTCTCTCATTTTCGGGGGATCGGGGGAAAGTTGCCCGTTTTTAGCGATTTTTTCTTACTACTAGGACAAGCTTTTTTTTTGTTTGTAAGAGAGGGGGGGGGGGGGGCAACTTTGATGTTTCACTGAAGCTGAAGCTCGTTTTTTCAATTGTTGAACTACCGTCTTCATTCATTTCCATATACCAGTAAAGTTGTCCGAATAGTCAGAAAAATTCGAAAAACGGACTATTTATTCGCCGAAAAAATCGGTCTACTTGTCATGGAAAAATCATAAATTGTCACGTGCACATCCAAAAACGGACTACTTTTTGTCGCTGAGTCGGACCTTACTGGTGCTTGTTCATTTCGTCGTTTAATTAGCGAGACGAGATTCAAAATCAAATATCTGATTTTCTACCAACTACTGGGACTGGGGACAACAAAGTCATCATCAATTTTCGCTAGCAATTATGATGTACTGAACTCACACAGATATATGTTTTCTGACTAAAAACGCAAAAAATAGGAGAGCTGTGAACATGGATAGTACCACGTATAGCCAAACGCACATCTTTCGTGCTCCATCGTAAACGACGATTTTCCCTTGAAGAGAATTCTCTCGAGAAAGGACTTGAGAACGAGAGACTCCTTAACTTCCGTCACTTCCGTTGGAACCGTGATGAGGTCCTGAAAACATCTTCATTGAAAGAAACAGTCATACATCAGTATCAGCGTTGTCCGCCGAGTAGCCACACAAATTCAGAAAAACAACGGACTTTCTCGCCAATTCGGGAGAATTGTCTATTTTTCTGTTGAAAAAAGAAGAAAATTTGGGTGGTAAGTGTAAGTTCCGATTGAAGTTGCCAAAACGAAAAAATAATCAATAATATCGATTAGACCTTTGAGGTCTGCGTAATTCAACACGCAAGGGTGGTCGTTTTAAATAATCATATAGAGTGCACTTCTCGGAAAAAAAAGTAGAACCAGGTGTCATTCAATTAATAAACGTGCCACATTTTCATGATATGAGAGAAAAAAGCTGTTTTTGTTACATTTTTGATACGTAACGTGGCCAAGTTCGCCAAGTTATGACCCAGCCTGATAAACCGAACATTATTATGAAACCCACCAAATCGACTGTGCCATTGAAGAAACTGGAGAAAGGTTGGTAGATGAGATGAGACATTCGGGCAAAACGATTGCCGGGAGTAGCAACGGCCCCCATTTATACTGAAAACACAATTTAATTAGTCTGCTACCTAAGTTTTCATCATAGATATACTAATATAACAGCCACAACACGTAACAAAACACACAAAATCAATACAGAGTAACTGAATCTTGATGATATTTCTCCAGACGTATTTGATTGCCATTGATGAACCGCCACAGATTCACGTGGCTCACCTTAGGTGGGGTGTCGCGGTGGAGATTTGTAACAGTATGAGGTTCGGCTTTGATAAACCAAACTTTAAGGTTTTGTTACGAATTTGATCGAAAAGTGAGAGTTTTTGCAGTGCGGCCGGGTTAGCGGGTCGAAAATGTCAGAGGAATATTTAGTAGACTTCGACTGCCAGTTAACTGGTCATTGGTGGAATTGGAATTAGGTGAAACAAACTAATGAAGAGATTGGTAACAGAAAAGGGAGTGCGAGCCTACAGAACAGATCATCTATTCTGTGACGGTAGCAAACAGTATTTTTTGTACCGTGGAGAAGAAACGAAACATATAAAGAAATCGATAGAATTATTGAGCACACAAAAAAAGGTTGAAGTGTTCTTCAAGAAAGGCCCATTTTCAATTTGAATACTTTGAACTTTTGAGATTTTTTGAGAAGACGTAGATAGACGGACGTCAAATTTGTTGCACTAAATGTTCGAACGCTGTATTGGAGGTATTATGACCAAAATTAGCCGATACTTACTACCCAATCAAAACAGACCAACAAACAACATTCCTTTCTCACAGTCCCGCGAAGATCGGAAAAATTAGGTAGAAAAATTTCGAGGAAAGTTTCAAATTTCTCACTTAAAGGACTGTACTTAAGTTACGGTAAGGCCATCTAGCGCAATTACCTTCTCAAGCCAACCGGTACTGTATTTAGACAAAATAAACAATCAATTCAGTTCCAGAATACAGGAAGATTAGTGTTTCTTTAGTTGGTCAACTTTTTTGAACATTTGAAACACAGCTAAACTTTGCCCTTCCATTATCAGTTCAATGGCAGTAGCTCGACCTCACTCTAGTGAAACTGCAATGAATCATTATCTCGAGATTATAGTTTGATCTCGAGGTATTTTAGGCGAATTCTTTATTTTACCGCGTTTTTTTGTTAACCGCGCCAGTTAACCATTAACCAAAAAAATGGTTAACAATTTTGTTAACCACTTGGTAACCGCGAATTTCGCCCAAAAGACGTTAGAAAAAAGAGTTACCAAAGGGTTAATAGAAAAATGGGTAAATGGTTAACTGTAAAAATTGGTTAAATGGTTAACGGTTAACTGTCAGGGTTAACGAAATTCGCGGTTCCTTGTGGAATTCGCCTGTATTTTAGGGGTAACTCAAAATCACGCTGTTTTTGTTGTTCAAACTAAACGTCCGAATTATCATGTGCTTGTTAATAGAAATCTAGATAATGCCGCACATAGCATGCAATATGAACTCGGAGAGAGGAAGGCTAAAACGGTACTGGCCTTTTTATTCTGCTGTGTTTGTAGTTATATTCAGCTGCAATTCAGTCAAAAATACTTAAGTTCATTCAGATGAAACCACAGCTCTCTCCCCATCAACACATTTATCACTTTGCTACTATCTTTTTGGGATGAATGAAATGAACTGATGGAATTTTAATGAACAAACACTCTTTAGTGTAACAACAGTTCTCAATAGATAACATGAAACACGATAAATATCATACTCCTAACGAAATAAATAGTTAGTACAATTATGCCAATATAAATTGATATGTGATAAAGTGAAACTCGAAAACTACAAAACAACTGATATGACACAACTCATGGTTAATACATATATAACTAATATTATTCTTTCAAGTCTTTTTTTTTAGTTTAGAATGTAAATATCTACTATAAGACTCTATTCAAAATTGAATTTTCGTCGAAACTCTCTTCCAAGCAGTATTCCTCACACTCGCTGGGAGTCCTCGGATGACCATGGTTAAATTCTCCCTGAAAAAAAAACGATATAAAAAAAAATAGAGGAATATAAGACGAAAAATGAAAAATGAATAAAAACGAATATTTCGGAAACACTTTACTTCTTACACGCCAGAACATTGAAGTTTTACTTCGAGTTAAACATTTCTTGAGCTGTATTCTTCTTAAAGAAGGACGATTATGTGGTCCAATCGCAACGCTTCCGTCCTTTAAACTGCAATACATTTTTCAATTGCAGTTTAAAGGACCGTTGACACGGGATTGGTCCACATAATCGTCCTTCTTTAAGGAATTCAGACAAGGCCCCTCTGCCCTACTTTTTGAGTTTCAATCGAATGGTCTATTGGGCCATTCCAGAGAAAACTTTGCTGCGTTCAAAGATCAAACTACAACCCAGATTTGAAAATCATCGGCACGATTGCATACATTCTATTCCTAAACCGGAAATCCATGACTTTTAGAGCAAGTGACGGATTACAAAGTTTCCGGATTACGCTCTAAATTTCGTGATTACACTACTAACACAAACAACGAAAGTAAAATATACCAATGTAGAGTACACGTGTTCAATCGCAAAGAAACATTCTATTGTATTCTGTTTTATAGTATTATGTAACTCACATAACAGTATCCGTAGGGGAAGGACTGGCATTTTCCATTGACATTCTGCCACCGATAGACGAACTGGGACGGCATTCCGGATGAACACAAAAATCGATACGGAGTACCGGAACACTCTAAGGCGGCTGGAAATTAACTTGTAACAATACAAAAATAAATATATTGTTTTTACTATTATTATCATAAATACTATTAACCACCGGAACACTCTAAGGCGGCTGGAAACATGTTGCCTATACTGTAGTCCTAACACTTTTCTGCTTTGTACATTCGTCTTAAACATTTAACGTGCTGTACGTTTCTAGTTAAAGAAGGACGATTATGTGGTCCAATCGCGGGAAAATTGTACAATTGCCCCCCCCCCCCCCCTCACCTTAAGTCCCCCCCGTAGTACTATCACCCCCCTCCCAATACGATTTCCTATAGAGAGGGGGGTGATTGTAAATGGGGGGGGGGGGTGATTGTAAATGGGGGGTAATTGTACAATGTCGACGTTTAACAATCACCCCCCACAATACAAAAGGGGGGGGGGGGGGGTAATAGTACAACCCCGGACCTGTTTAACAATCGCCCCCCACTCAATCCAAACCTGCAGTAAAGAAGGACGTTGTACAATCACCCCCCTAGGGGTGGGGGGCGATTGTACTACGGGTAGGATTCCAACCTATTTCGGCTCAAGGGGGGGACGATTGTACAATAAACCCCCAATCGCAACGCTTCAGTCCTTTAAACCGCGATACATTTTTCAATTGCAGTTTAAAGGACCGTTGACACGGGATTGGTCCACATTATCGTCCTACTTTAAATTACAGGTATTTCTAGCGTACACTGCCAATGAACCGCAGGCAATAGACTGGGTTGACACGCGAAGGAAGTGCATTGTCTATCAGCCCACTCACCGTCCACCTTTTCGGCTTCAACACTTATTCCATCATCGTCCTCCTTTTCACCGGATTCTTCAAATTCTGAAATAGGTTGGTTCCAGTCAGCGGTTTGTTAACCAGTCTCTAGCTTTCTCGTCTCTTTTGCTCTCTTCATTTCTCGCCTCCATCTCTCTCTCATTACCTCTCTCTCTCTCTTCCTCTCCTACATTGCTCTCTCTCTATTACTATCTCGCTTTCGCTATCTTCTTTTTCTCTCTATCTTTCTCCTTTTCTCTCTCTTCATTTCTCTCGCTCGTTTTCTAATTCTATTTAGTGTTGTAGTATACCTGCACTGGTTCCCTCTTCATCAAGTGTCTCCTTCTCTGAGCTCTCCTCTCCTACCAAACTCTCTCGCTCCTGCGCATCACCTTCGTCTCTCGTCGTTCCATTTTCACCTGTAATAAACGGTTCCTCATTGCGTTGTTTGAGATGGTTTTGAGATAAGTCCAAGAAAATACTACATTTGTTGTATAGAAGTGTATAATGTTTCGGTCACTTCATATGAGAAGTTTAGTACTACTGTAGCAGTACAACTTCGAGTAGCACTTCATGCAACTTGAACTCTCTGGCGACATTCTTCTATACTAAAAGATTGGGTAAGTTCTGACCTATAAAAAACAGGTTCGTTTATTCATTGAACTGAGATTGTTAGTGTGAATCGCTCACCTCTCGTTTCTGCGTCCTCTCCATGTTGCTCTTCTTCTTCCTCTCCGTCTCTACCCTCTTTCGTCGAACTCTCTTCTCTTCTCTCTGCTTCTCCGGCACTCTCTTCACTTCCCACTCTCTCATCGTCATCGTCAGAATCTTCCTCTCTGTTTTGTTCTTTTCCTTCTCCAACCTTTCCTAGTTCCAATTTTTCCAAGTTTTCTTCTTCTTTATCATTTACCAAGTTTTTCTCTTCATCTTCCTTCGGTAGATCAAAAATGTTAAACTCGGCCTCTGTGTGTGATAGGTCTTCATCCCTGGCGTCTTTCCCATCATCAGATGATTCGTTTTCGTCTCGGGTGGTCTTCTCATCTTTCTCTTCATTATTTCTCTGTGGGGACTCTTCTGTTTCCCTTTCGCTTTCTTCTTGGGTTGCTTGGGAACTTTCCTCCTTGTTCTCTTTTCTCCGCTCTTCACTGTTTCTTTCTTCTGTTCCAACAGCACCGGCTCGGTCACGCTAGAAATAGATAGATTACGATTGAGTAACTTGTAGATCGATATTTTTAGATAGTTTTTCAAAGAGGGTGTACTTTGAACCTGAAACTATGCGGAACTTACATTTTGGAACTGTCGAGAAAAAGTTGTACATTAGGTTTTCATTTCATGACAGCCAGAGACAAAGAGTATTCGGCTGTGTCTGCAAGCAACAACTCGGGGTGCTGTAGTTTATAGTTTGATCTATCCATACCTGTACTTGAACAGTTCCAGATAGACTCTCCGCAATCGGATCAGAAATCTCTAACTCGTTGGTCGTTACTGGTTCTGCAGCAGTTATGACTGAAATTGCAAAAACCAGGTAAAGAATGGTTGTAAAACTAAATATTTTTCGGTTTGCAAAAGGTTGGATAAGTTCCAAGTTGTTCGGAGTCTTCTGGTGAATACACCTTTTGTATTGCCTCTGAGTGGCCACCAACCATTGTAGTTGTAAATTCTCTGGTGAAACAGCTGAGATTTGTTGTGGTTTTCCAATCTTCACGACTATCATGTTTACTTCACAGAATAAACCGTGAATATCACATATAAAAATGATTGTTATTTCAAATTCCCTCTACATTGAATAAATTGAAGCCACCTTTCATTTCCTGTTGGTTTATCTGCAAATCTTCCCACACTTTCTCTGATCTCGGGTCAGATATGGCAAGCTCAGGAATGCCGTTCGAGGAATCGCCTGAAAATTGATGTGAATCAATTGAGAGAAAGAAAACAGTGAATTATACTTCGTATTTTTTCTCTAGTTCTCCTTTTCATCGGAGTCACACTGTTTCCTGTCCGGTTTTTTGAAAGGATAACGGAGATGTTTGAAAATTTTCTAGCAAACGCTCGAAATCTCACGTCGCTAACTCTACAGGTTACAGTTTCGCAGAGTGATCCCACATTTACCGTCTACACAGTTTGTATCTAGTTTTTGGGAGACAAAATTTATCATGATGTTAATATATGGTTCATTCTTCCAGTACATAGAAACCTTCGTCACCTTTCTTTTCCTGTTGGTTCAACTGCAAATCTTCTGATTTCCTTTCTGATCTAGGGTCCGATATGGCAAGCTCAGGAACGACTTTTGAAGGATTTCCTCGAAATGAGTGGATCAGAGTTTACAAAAAAAAGACGAAGAATTCTGTATTTCTGAAGTTCAATTTGGTAACGAATCAAAGATTGAATGAACTACATTTATGTATGATTAGGTTAATGTGCTCAGTAAGAGATGTACTCAAAATCAGTATGCGTCAGTAAGAGATGTAGTTGTTATTAGAACTGATATGAGACCTGATATGAGTTGATAGCTAATAGCTACACAGCTATTTATTGCATTCTTGCTAAATTTTTGAAAACATAACTCATATTGATTGAAATCCGTATCGCATGTGTCTAAGTTATGTCGTTTTGAAATTGCTTGAATACCTTCGCTTTCCTGTTGGCCAGTCTGCAATTCTTCCGTTCTGCCTTCTGATCTAGGGTCAGATATGGCCAGTTCAGGTACGACATTCGAGGCGTCACCTGGGAGAAAAAAGTAGAAGCTGCCAGTACATAAAACAGAGATAGAATGTACTCGCTAATGTTTTTATCTGTGTTTTTTTTGGAAAAACCAGGAGGTAACGGAACTTGAAAAGACAGAGTTGTAAATGAAATATTGTTCCGTTGTACATCCGATTTCGTTTAAAAAACGCTTATGATCTGCGACAAAGGCTACGAGTCGAACGCAAGGAAGATCAAACTACAAACACAGTAGACCAAAAACAATTGAAAAAAAAACCTACAGATATTTCCAATTCCATAACATTACCGTACCTTGATAATGTCCATTACTGTCGAGAGTATTGATTGTCTCCCACGCACTTTCGGTGGCGGGATCGTCTATTCCTATCAGGTACGGTGGGTTGGGTGACATCTCTGGAATGAGTTCAATCTTTGATCTCTCAATGTCGAACTTTGGTCTATTTTCGAACTTTGTTTCAATTTGGTTTACTTCTAACTATTTATGCTGAGGGCTGACAGAAGCATATCTGCAATGTTCATGAAAGTGCTCCTAACCATCTGACTAGTTTATAAACTTGCAAATGTACCCATTCTACCCAATGAAAAAAGCCAAAAAGCACATCAACTGGTTTTTTCAAACTTTTTTTGGAGGTTCTGCAAAACTACCAAATATTTTTGTTCAGAGTTTGGAGTTTTACATCAATCTGACTAATAGAAAATGGTGAATTGCTCGGTCGGTTTGAATACCGGTGATTTTTCCATTAGAAAACGACAAATATACTGGAAGTAAATTGATAATTCACGTAAAGTTGGGATTCTAATAGAGGCATCGCGCACTTTGTCATTGCACGTTTCTGAGTTCTGCTGTTTCCGCGTGACTGTGCAGTTGACCAACAGTACACAACTTCACAACGAAACAAATTCCGTATTCTATTACAGAATAAATGGTAGTGAAAGTTGCAATGTCTGACCTTGTCTAGCAGTGGGCGGGGCCAAGTTTGAAAGTCCCAAAATTTCTTCGTCCGTCGGTGGAAACGGAGGCACTGCCCCATCACGTGGAACAATCTCGGAGTTTTCGCCTTTCTCCAAGTTCTCACCGAAAGTACGAATAAGTTTCTCAACAATTCTGTTTTCTTCACTTTTCAATGAAGGATTTTCAGCGTGAGGGGCCTCATAGGTGGGCGGGGCCAAGTTCGGTGTGAAGATATCGATTTGTTCAGTGGGTGGAGACAAAAGTTCTACGGAAGTTTCGATTAGATCAGTGGGCGGAGCCAAATTTTCAGCCGACTTTCGTCCTTCGGAGAACCTTCTGTTCTTGGAGATAGCAGGGTACGGAGGGAGTGTTACACTGTTATCGATTTCTTGAGAAGTTGCAGGAGCATTTTCGATGACGTCATCTATGACTTTTGTGGGCGGAGCTTCATTTGATAGCGTGGGCCGAGCCTCATTTGTGGAGCAGTGCTCCTCGCATTCCAACTTAGACCGAATTGTGGTGGCGTGCACGATTCTGTCACCTGAAATTAATGGGGGAGTGAATGTTTCATAAAAACATTAGACTTTTGGCTTGCATGAGAAAAAGTTTTCATATGTTTTAACCACAGCTGTTGTCCTACAAATTTGCTACGTTTTAGTTGAAAATGAGTGCAATTGGCGTCTTTCACATGTACCAGAGTAGATCAAACTACAAACACAGACTTCATTTGAAATAAGCGAGCCCTGTAATCAGAATACTATACAAGAAACATTATAAGTATAATTATATTCGTACCAGGACAGTATCCCCATGGATAGAATTCGCATTCGTTCCTCTCCGAATTCCAGAACCAGCGAATCGTCGGCTGCGTCTTCACATTTCCATCGTGGCAGGAAAATCTGAAGAACCAATTTTGTGAAAACTAAAACTAAAAATTTGTTTTCTCCAAATTCGACCTACTCTACTCACATTGTTCTGAGGTCAAACGACAAAACATTAGCATTAGAACGGAAAGAAAATACGCAATAATCGAGTTAGAAATTGAACCCTATGAGGCTGCAAGGAAATGCACTTTTCTTTTCAGAAAGTTACCATCTACAGTATTTACTATTCTTTTTCATGATCACTCACCTGTATTTCTGTCTCGTGCACGAGTACTTCAACTGTTTTTCCTGTCTTTTCTCTTCCTCTCCTCTCCTTTTCGACATTTCCTCCTCATTTGGCTGTTCTGAGGAGTCATCGGTTACATTTCTCATCAAATCTTCAACAATTTCAATTCTCAGGGGTTTTTCTTCCGAATTCTCAACGTTTTCTCCAACAGAATTCCCGGATTCTTTCCTCTTGCCGATCACTAGCTCCTCCTGACCCGTTTCTGAGTTTGTTTCCCGGGAAATTTCTTGTTTCTTGAAGTTTTCTTGGCTCATTTCGCCTTCAGTAGTGGTTTCCTCTTCAGAATTCTGTGTTGGTCTGGATTCTTCACCTCCACGCCTATCTTCCTTCTGAACTACCGTCGTCACGCTACCTTCTGGAGACATCAAACTGGTTTCTGACGTACTTGTCTTCGTAATTTGAGGTGACACAATCTCAGCTGGTTGAATCTCAGAAGTTGCCAGATGATCAGCGTCTTTGGAACTATTCTGAATTCCGGAAGTGTTTACGTCATCAGTTAGATTAGCTCCGCCCACAGAGATGACTTCAGTAGAAACAGAAACAGCTGAATTAGTTTCAGACGACGACGACTTTTTCTCGGTAGCTTCAGAAAAAGCGTACTTCGGGGGCGTGATCTGAGATGGTTTGACTTCTATTTGATAGGATGACGTGGAAGAGGCAGGTGCCACAGTAGATTCTGGCTCCAAACCGAACGAAGCGGAGGCTAACTGAAATTAGGTCAATTATCTGATAAAAAATCAATCCGCTACGGAACACATTGAAGTTGTAGTTTGATCGGAAATACACAAAGATCACAATTGTTGCATAGTCCTAGTCATTCATACTTGATCTCATGTACAGTCTATTCGAATCTTTTTTCGTTCTGAAAGAAACCTACTGTTTGTAAAGATTGCTCCAGAAGGCATAGTTCGGCTTGAACTTCGTAATTCCAGGAATTGTGATAATAAAATTGAAACTGCAGGTTTGAAAATATCATAGTTTTCCGAAAGCTCTTACTTATCCAAATTGGTAATTTTAGGTGATGTCTCTGGTAGGGTGGATTGGAACGCACGAAATAATCACAAAAAAACAATTTACGTGAAAATACAAAGTGTAAACGTGAGAATCACAAAAACTCAACGAGACATACCCCATTGAGATCCCATATCGGGTCCACGTGATCCTGGTTATCGTCTCCGTACAGTTGCTGGAGAACAGCCATGTCTGCGCAACAAACGCCATTCGAGGGATTCCGAGTTGGGTCCTGCAACGATGAATCATTCCAATTGAAACGAGCATGGAGACAAAACGAGCAAAAAATGGCCAATATGTATCGACCTGCTGTGACTGTAGTTGGATCGCACTACATTTCAAGAAGTTGTGTGCTCATTTTGATGTGTTGACAGAAAACGCCAAATTGGTCATTTTTAACGGATTTCAGCGTGTAGTTTGAGCACAGCGTCGTTGCGAAAAGGGAATTGAATCTCGAAAAGTCGAAATTTGCAATTTCTAGTGATTTATGTTCAGTTCTGATTGTCACACAGAAGAAAATGTGTCTACAGTACACTGATTTACCCAGGAAGTCAGTTTTAGCTTCGAAATCGTGAATATGCGACTATAATGAACCTGATATTCACAGTTGAATCCTAGCGGACATCCTTTCCTACACGGAAAAGCGTCGTTCATTTCCATTAGAGGTGATGAGCCATCGGTACACATTGGAAATGCGGAGACTATGCCTGGAATGAGGGGTTACTGTAGCAATCATGTTTAATGTGTTTGATTGTCGTTGGTTTTTTCGAATTACATAAATAGTACATATTTTTCTTGTTCCCAATTAATTTGGTAGTTTTGCTTATTAATGCACCTTGGGACTAACGAGAGATTACTGTAACAATCAAACTTTTTGTTGTTCAGTTCAACAGTTCAATCTACTGCCCATGCTGTAGAACTGAGAGTATTGATTTTATAAAAGCTGAATGAACAAAAAGCTACTGTATAATGCAGTTCAACATTTTCTACGCTTGCGAATTTTTTTTTGAATTTCGCGTATTCAAGACAAGATCTGCTTCTATATCTCGTGAACTTCACTCATGAGGTACTCCATGAGATCATCTCACAACACAGTTAGATATAACTAGTGCCCCTGACTTTGTTCTTTTGATTCAACTTGGAATAGGGTCAAGAGAGGTACGCGACGGAGACACAATGCTATCGAATAGTCTCTCCATCACATAGAAGTTGCCAGAAAGAACACACAGAAAAATGGTAAGCTATATAGTTTAAAGAGTTTGTAGTTTAACCCCATAGTTTACTAATGGGGTTAAACTACAAATCCGACGGAATGATGTGATATACACCGGGCTTGCTTTGGAAAGCGTGGACATCATAAAAGTGTTGTATCTAGTCGAAACAAAAAATTAACTTTTAAATGGGTAAAATTAAGGAAAAACCGGTCACTCACTTGATCGAGTAATCGTAATTACTTCACTACTCTGCACAACTCCAATAGAGAACTCGAATAACTAGTTCTCTTCAAATTGAAATAGTTTTGACTGCGAGTAAAATTATCAAGAAGGTCAAGTAAGTATGATAAAAACCAAGCATTGATTCTATTTCGTTGCACAGAACCGACCTGCTACAGTATACAACTTGATATCGCGCAGAGGCTGCCTATTCCGAATGTTTTGATGTCTCACTGTTGCGGTTATCGTACGAATTAGAAAGATCATATCAACGTGAAGTATACTGTTAGTCAATTTCACAGTCACGTGACACATGTTAAACACAGCTGGACCGACCAACGTGCAAAGTGCACGACAAAGTGCACGATTTCTCCTTAGAATGCTTATTTACGTGAATATTCAATGTACTTCTAGTATAGTTATGTGACTGACCCCAGTAGTTCAAGACAATTAAAACACACGGGCTATAGAAGCTCCCCATGGTCCGTTATAGCTAAACAGTTAAACATCAAGTTTTTTAAGATCTACCGTAACCAACGAATATCGATTGAACGCTGGGTAAAACTAGTAATTTGACCTACCAGAACCACATATCGCCAATAGAATATGTAGCAGCTTCATAGCGGGTGTGTATTCAGAGGTAGATTCGTGTGAATAGAGGGGACCGCCCCCTTATCTCAGTTCATCTCCCCCCTTTCCTTTCTCTCCTGCAATCAGCATTCAATTGTTGCAATTCTAGCCGGTTTATGAAAGGGTCCGGTTTAATATAGAATGAATATAGAATGAACCCCCTTGAGGGACGAGAGAGGTCTCGGAAGTTCAATAATGTGCGAGTCTGGTGTCTACGGAGAGGTGATCAGAGATCAATTAATGAACAGACTTGTCTACGAAGTTGTGATCAGTTACAGTAGGATGTTGACATTTCCAAGGGGTATTGTAGTCTGACCTCTGAACTTAACAGAACTAAAATTACCTCCCCCCTTGAGGGAGGAGAAAGGTCTCGGAAGTTCAACCAACGGACCAGACGAACCAGATATAGTCTGTTTCTTATAGCTATAATCAGTTACAGTATGACAGTTACGAGTTACACGAAAGCTATTTCAGAACTGCATCACAATACTATGGTCAAGCTACAAAGAGAACAAACTTGTGTACTGTTGAAATGACTATCCTTGATGGAGGAGGGGAGTCTCGGAGGTTCAATAAGCGAACACCAAACCAAATATAGTCCATTACAGATAGTTGTGTCCGGTTACAGTATACATTTAAACTTCCAAACAGTTTGCGGGGAAGATCAAACGAAAGTTTGAATTCGACTTGTGAACACAACAAAATCTTAGCCTGACAACATCAAATTACAAACACAGCTGAAGGATTCGTTATAGTGACCCCTTGCGGGACGATAGTGGAAAGTTCAATAAGCGAATAAGACTGAAATTGGTTTACGTTTGTGATCAGTCACAGTAAGTTATTCAGACTACCGAGTGGTTGTAATGAGACACAGCGCACTCCAAATTGAAGTACAAACTAGAAAGATTCTATACTATATTTCATTCCTCCATAGACATTAACAGTAATTATTCAGTTGCTCTAAGAAGTGAGAATCTGGTCGAGTAACTGAGAAACGAGAGGTTTATCTTATCGTATTGGAACACAGCTGCATTGTAAGCAAGCTAATCTATAATTCGGTTAGAACTTGAAACCATACTGTAAGAGAGTGTGCACTGGTCAAATAAACTATTACAATGAAACTCTTCCGGAGAAAAGTTATGTCGATTGTGAAAATATAGAGAATGACCAGATCTTCGCTTCAGTTTGATCTTGATACACGATTTTGGACTGAAAAGCGAGATCAAACTACAAAAACAACGAGTTACAGCAACCTGCGCCGTATAAGTTTACGTTGAAATTAGAACTCTATAAGCAACAAGCTTGGCATGCGAACTTTTTAGTCTAGAATTCTGGTTTCCAATGGACATTGGTCCCATATTGGCGATACAATCAAAACAAAAAATATAAAACAAAAGAACTACAATTATATATGAAGGCCATGTTTTGATTAGAAAACATCCATTTTAAATGTTCAGCAGGATACTGTAGCATGCCACGTGAGAATGGTGATCGACTATAAGAATTTTCCATCAGGACTAAGTTGCCCTGCCAACTTTTTAGTCCGGCATTCCGGTTTTCCATGGACATTGGTCCCATATTCGCGATACAATCGAAACAAGAAAATATGAAGAACGTCGCTGAATCTATATTCACACCGCTAACAAGTGGAGTGGAGAGGGAACGAGTTATTTCAATGACCCCTTCAAACGGGGGTCGGAAGTTCAAATACCATAATTCCATTAAGACCATTAGGACTATAATTAAAAATGTAACGGAGAAAAAACAATGGTGAAAGTCGAAATGAAACTTCAAACTACGAGGTTTATTTCAATCACCCCTATAAGGAGGGGGTCGGAAATTGAAATACCATAATTCCATAATGACCATAACGCGAAATGTAATTGAAATGCGAATTACTTAAGTGCTTAAAGAAGGACGATTATATGGTCCAATCGCAACGCTTCAGTCCTTTAAACTGCAATACATTTTTTTTCAAATGCAGTTCAAAGGACCGTTGACACGGGATTGGTCCACATTATCGTCCTACTTTAAGTGTCTTATTTAGTGTGTAAATTTCAACATCTTTGAGTTCGAATATGGTTTTACTAGCGCCACATTATAACCACCATTTTACAACAAGACTAGAAATGTTCATCACTACACATAAACTCATAATAACCACTTGAATTTTCATTTATAATAGCTTTGAGACCCATGAAAAAGACAACAGACGTTAATATTCATTATCCAAACGGTTAAAAACATTACATACAAGTTCAAAAAAGTAACTGTACAAATATAAATACACTATACCATATGAGCAAGCAAACAACCGAACAAGTATACAATCCCGAACTTCTCCACTAATCACAGGCAAATTTCCAAAAACATCTAAATATAACTTGAATAATTATAAGTGGGCACACATTTAAATCTTTCTTAGCAAATGCAGTTGTTACTACCATTTACAAACTTTGAAAAAGAAAAAGAATTCCCAAGCTACCTATTAGTCAAAATCTCGATACTTTAGTCATAGGTGTAATCAATACGAGCTCAAAAACCCCAATACTACTTCTTAAACAACCTATTGAATATACTACCCTTCTTGGGCGACTGAATTGGCTGCGTATCCGGCTTCGATGGCTGAGAATTCGATGTTGGTTCCGGTAGATCCGGCGCCGACTCTGCTTCGACTATGATACGACGAAGAGTTTCGTCGTCGACGGAATCATCCGAAGAATCAGAGTCAGAGACTTCCTTAAAATGGAGAAATTGGATTCAACTGTATAGTCATCACCAAACTTACGTCGAACGATAGAGATGTTTGGAAGAAATTGGGGTCAAATTTATAGTAGCCACATCACTCACGTAGAATTACCGAATCACAGTACACCCCTACGTAGAATGTTTGGAATACGAACTTTAGAACATGTACATAATGGGGTTTCAGCTTTTCGAGAGGTTACAAAATGCATGCTGTAAATCGAGATTGGTGAGTTTTTGATAACGGTAGCGGTTTCTAGATTTAAAGACGGTGAATTCTATATATAACCGGGTTTTTTGGTAACCTAACCGGTTTTTAGGTAAGGTTACTTTGATAGGTAACCGGTCGGTAACCGAAAATGAAAAACCGGTTACCTGTTTTTCCAACGCAAAATGTGGTTTTTACCGTTAGTTTGTACGGTAACCGGATTTCAGTTTTAGGTTACCTACCGGTTACCTGTGAGGTAACCTGAAAAAGGGTTAACAAAAACCGGTTAGGTTACCTAAAAACCCGGTTAGTTGTAGAATTGGCCTTTAAAGACGTACTCTTGAACATATTAACACGTATTCTAATTGAACGAATTATGTTTTGCATATATGGTGTGGTGATCTTTGAATGAGCAATGATCGGCTATTTCTTTGGAAGCCGTTGAATACAAAAAAATGACCCAAATGACGTGAAAATTGCGTCAATTAGCGAGTCGCTGGCGACAGCGCACCACTAAGAATTACCCCAATTACACCATTTTGGCCCTTATTGCAAACTTTTTTGCAAATTCGAACTGAAGGAAAATAACAGAACACAAAACACAGCGCAACTAATGTTCAGCCACTTAAAACTGTTTGGTTTCTCACAAATTTTATTATTTTAGCATGAGTACATAAGCAATTCATGAATCATATTTGACTTTTCTAGAGAAAAAACCTCACAGCAAAACATACCGTTTTGTCAATCTGTCGATCCCAGAAAGTAGTGAACTTGGCGTTTACCTTTTCGATGTCCAACGACTTTTGACGGGCTGGAAGATTGGAAACAAATACACAGAATGACACGTGTGCTAAAATATAATATTGTGGGAAAATTGAAGTCTGACTCATTAGGCCCACCTTAGAACTCAATTCTTCAAAAGGAAAACGAATTCGAGAAGGTGGGGGTGACAATTCAATGTGTATTATAATTATAAATACTTTACTTTAAGTAAATGTTTGTCAGTGGAACACAGATGAAACCTTTGAAAATAGTCGATTCCATCAAACTGTTGTATCTTTACTATATTTTCTCAAACCAAGCCGAGTCAAACCATGCTAGAAAACAGCGTGGAGAACTTTACTATTTATTAAAATTTCAATTCATATTATTCTGTAATCATAAGACGACCAACTTGCTGCCATAACGTCTCGCATCTCCTTCTGCATTTGTTTGTCGTCAACATTCGGCGCCGTTTCCACACGGTGTTTCGCGTCTTCTATCAATCTGAAAATGTATAAATCTTAGCTCAAAAATGACCTTAAAAAAGGACGATTATGTGGTCCAATAGCAACAATTCAGTCCTTTAATTTGCAATACATTTTTCAATTGCAGTTTAAGGACCGTTGACACGAGATTGGTCCACATTATCGTCCTACTTTAACTTAGTTACGTAGGTGTAGCTACCAAATAGACACTGCATCTATACAATACAGTTATATTTCAACTTTATGAAAATATAAGTATTACTTTTAAATTGAGTCAAAGTCTTCATTCTCAATCAAATCTGATATGAACCAGTTAAAAAGACTGGATATCACTGTAAATTTACGTCTTATCTGCTGAGTTTGTGGTTGGATAACCTGTATCACAGTATTGATTACCATCTATGACGTACATGAAGATCGAATCACTAACTACAATTAGGCTACGGTCACCCCTATACATTGAAGCATAAAATTCAGAATGAAAAAAAACTAACCGATTATACTCTTCAAATTCCGCCTTCGTGGCCGTGTTTTGGGTTGAAACGGAAGAATTTTCCGAGAGACCGGAAGCAGTAGACGGAATGGGACGAAGACCCTCTTCTGAACATATTCAATGATAAATATGAAAACCGTGATAGATAGTACAGGCGTACGGTAGCACACTTGGAAGAATCGCAAGAAGCAAAACCTGGACAAAGTTGGTCTTTTTTCTAATCAAAATACATGAAATTCGAGGTATCTGAAAACAGAATAAGTGAAAATTAGTTTAAGTAGGACTCCGAGTTCATAGAAACGCAAGATTGATCCCGAATCCAAAAACTATTTCTACTGCCACCCACCATTATTTCCACCTGGTTCCCCGGGTTCCTTCTTCACGTTGGTCTCTTCAGGAATGACGTCATCTTTCAATCGATCCACCCTCTCCATCAATACTCGATCAGGATCGTACCTGAATGCGTTCTTGAGATTGAGATGAAATATCGGAACGAACTCTCATGAATGAAGAAGTAGTTATTGTGCTCAGATAGCATACCCGACTAGTTAGTTCTTAGACAACTCCCAGTCAATTGGACAGCGGACAACCCCTTTGGTGGCTGCCTCGACAAGAGACTGTGCAGGTCATAGAGACGCAGACTGTCCTAGCGATAACTATATTTCACATGTTCACGCCTCCCCAACAATCTAGGAACTGAAAGTATAAACTGCTAATTCTTCATTCAACCCGGTACTTCTCTAACCCTAACCATTAACCGGGTCACAGGTTTAACTAAATACCCGGCTCCTTGTGGAATTGACCAGTACAAACGCGATCCAATGAAAAACACCCACTTCTCCTCCAGCTCAGCTTGTTCTTTTGCCTGTTCCATCAATCCATTCACAGTATCTGCCGGGCGGGGTTCCTTCGAGGAAGAGGCAAACCACTGCAAAAGACGATATACAGCATAGGTGAAAAATCGCGGGCCGATTCGGCCCGAGTCGGGTCATTTCGGGGGAAAATGTCGGGCCGAAAAGGCACCTTTTCGGCCCGACGATTTTTCGGCCGATATGACCCGAATCGGGTCAATTCGGGGAATTTCGTGAAACATTTCATTTTCTCAGCTCTTTCGATAATACTTGCACGAGAAGTGAGAACACATACAGTAACGCAATTTATTTTCATCTAAATTATACATAAGTAATACACAAAGTATCGTTAATTTGGGCGAGCCTCATCTGATGGGTGGCATGAAGGGTGGTCCAAAACACTCAACATATCTGAAAGAACAAAATATTAGAACCTATGAGGACAAATCGCCAATAGCTGCAACCCGCAAACTCTAACAATCTTCAGAACCGAAAAATTAAAACTTCAAATATATCCGATAATTACCGAGTTTATACGTCGACATATGTGACTCATACAGGTAATTAGGCCAGAGATGTGGTGAAATGCAAAATATCATACCCCAACTTGTAGAAAAACGAATAACTGAAATTCTCTGCCCTATTTCACCAAAAGGTGCAATAATGGAACCTAATATAGAATAACCGCGTAATATGTTCTGATAGTCGATACTCAACTCTGCTTACTGAAAAAAAGCCAATACTGTCCGCTTTGTTCCAAAGCAAGTCAATGAGGTGTATGTTGCCCTTTCACGCTGTGTTTGTCGTTTTTTGTCGCTTTTTTGGTCGACATTTGCGAAGTATGTCATGCATCGAGTTCAAACTACAACTTAACTTCAGAAGATGACCAATTCATCGTTGTAGTTTGATCTCGGGCTTAGGACTATTAGCCACAGTTTAGCCACAACTTGGCTCTCGATGGCCGTCGGAGATAATTGGGGTCACAGATAGCCACCAAGTGCCCGGTAATGAACTTACGAGACCGATAAGCTTGAAACTGTTGAAGTCATATTATGTTGTGGGTGCACTTAATTTTGAACAAAATATATCATTGAAATCACAAAGTGAAGAGGAATTACAATAAATGGTATACTACGTTCTCTGAATGTTTTGAGATAGTTTAAAGTTAGTTTCAGAATCAATTATTTTATTTCCTGGTAATTGTTATCAGTTATTCATGATGGACGTCTTTGCGTGCGCCAAACCTTCGGTAACTGATTGTGATGAGTAGCGTGATAATTGTGGCACATTTGACGTTAGTGTAAGTTGATCAAGCCGTGGCGGGCTCTTGGAAGAATAATCATTCAATCAGCACAATCGCTCGATATTTATTCTCTACACTCACCACAACTACTCTTTCATTCCGTAGCTTGCTATTTTTCATGCCCAAACACAGAGAAACGCTGCTATATTTATCAAAGTCTCTTACATCTTGGTTTTCGTACAAGATTCAGTGTACATAATGAGAGGAAGAATCATGTTCTATGGAGGTTCATCCTAGTTATTCGCTCATAAGATGTAGTTTTGAATTTGTTTTAAAAATAGACGGTGAAAAGTTGTAGTTTTCTATTTACTAGTCAGACGAATACTTGAATGTGATAACCAGTTACAATCCACTCATTCAAACTTCGCATCTCAAAGCAGTCTTTAACATTTAGAACATGAGAACACAAAACATGAGATTTTTCTATTTTGTATGTAATTCAATTGCAATGTGTAATTCATACTTTGCCTTTTTTAATTTCGAAATTCTAGCATACGTTGAACTCTGTCTCTCAATACATACTTTAAATTAGCAATCATCCTCATTCTGCGTGCTTGAATGAGTAATGAAAATAATAATTTACATACTTTCATTTAACGTTCTTGTTTTTCTTTCTTGTTGCCTCGATTTGATGACATTTCTAGCCATATTTCTAATAGGGCTGTACATAACATGTTACCCTTTTGTTATTCCCATGTTGTTTGTTATTGTTATTCCCATAGAAATCAAACTACAAACACAGCGAACTTGGTCAAATCACAGCATTCTTTTCTTCTGTGAGAACTATGTGCAGATTAACTTATAAAAAAGACAAATGTTAAATTTTGAGTGTCTGTGCTTTAACTAACCGTATAATTGACCGGGATCGGCATCTTCTCCTCATCTCCAGAAGGGGAAGGGGGAAAGAGCGCGCTGTTAGTGATCCTGAAGAAAACACATTGATAAACTTCGTAATATTTCAGTCAGTGGCTCTAAGAGTACGACTAAGATCAACATTTTTTCAGATAATTTCTCAGGCCATTTCTTTATTTAACTTGGTACTTCGTAAACTCTATCAGGTAACCTTGAATGGGTTATGAGTTGCCTGGTTAACCCTTTTGTTAACCGCTTGGTATTTGGTAACCCCGAATTTCCCTCAAAATACATTGTAAAAAAGGCTCAACATAAGAGTTAAGGTAAGTCTTGTAACTGCCCCAGACCCGTAAAGTGTGAATATATTCTCCAAATAGAAGACAGTTTTTTTTTAATTCAAATGAGCAATGATTGATTCAAAAATAGGCGCTTTCTCCTTAATTGGGCGAAAACGTACTTCGTTCTTTGAACTTTTGTGGGTATATGTACAACATGATGTATGGTTACTAATGACAAATGAATGGTTATAACGAACAGGGATGACCGAAACTCTGACAGACCCGGCAGGTTTCCGAAAAAAGAACAATGAATACAACTATTACAATGAGAGCTATACGTGAAACCAGCTATAAACCTAAAACTAATTTATGTGACTGATAATTACCTTAGACGTCGCGAAGTTAGCGCCTCTCAACCACCGAACTCCATATAAACCACGAACCTACGCCGGACCGGACTTGACCTGTAAATATGAATTTACTCTTGAATTGACTGAACAGCTGAAAATATGATAAAAAACTTACCTGCATTGAGTATTTGATACTGTCGGACTACAGTTGAGTTAATCTTTATATTTAACTAGTCAATGAACACTCACCATGTTAACGAAATCTAATAAAGATCTTGTCCAAATAGTCGGGAAAAATTTAAAAAAAAACGGACTACTTTTTCGCCGAGAAGAAGAAAATCGAAATCGGTCTACTTTTGATAGAAAATAATAAATTTTCACGTGTTTACATCTGAAAACGGACTAGTTTTTGTCGCATAGTCAGACCTTACTGTTGTATGGACAGAATTTGTACAATTGAAACAATTGAACCTTACTGGCAAACAATTAAACCTTACTGGTGTTTGAGAGTTTGAGAGTATCATAACGTGATAACTTCGAATCTTGAACTATTACTTGTAGATATAAGATATATGTTTTACAATCTAAGTATCGAGAGCTTCTGAACTGCTCACCTTTTTCTTAGCACTCGATCATTCGAAGTTCGAGTGTGCTATCGGGCTATCCCTCTCTATGCGGATCGCCAATTACAAACAGACGTTTCTGCAACACAACGACTGTGCACTGATAACAGTGATTGTTTGTTAATTGACTTATATTTAATTAGACCAACTATCTGGCCGGTTCAGCTGAAAAAAAATGCAAATAGGAAACAGATGACAGATACAATTTCTGCAAAATTAGTGAATTTCACTCTACTTCTAGCCTTCTGTCTACAAGTTTACACGAGAGAAACGGTTAACCCACACAAAAAACAGCAAGCGTCATGCTACATATTATTGAATGGACGACAAAACAGCCAGCGAGAAACTCGATTTTAGAACTATTAGTCGTTTACCAGAAACAGCTATCTTCTAAAACGTAAAAAACTCGACCGAACCGTTTTTGTAATGCGATCACCAAAATCACTAAATTACGATTATAAGACGTTGAAAAACGTATTCTAGAACAACAAACCACTTCCAACAAGTAACAACTCATTGATTCATGGTGGCTTGTGTAATTAGCTCAAAAAAATGCACACTGTTCTGGCGGTTTTATAATTTCTTAACTACCAACAAGTGTAAAAATGTTAACTCACGTGTTGAATACTTGACTAAGTTCTGAATCGAATGAAGAGTAGAAAAACCGTACAGTAGCTCGGTCCCTGTGTTGAAAACCCCGCCAGCGACCGGGCCTGAAAAACGCATGAAACAAAAAAGAATATTAAAACCATTTGACAATATAGATTGTGTACGAATGCATGTATTTCATCTCTCTATTAGTGTCGAACAACTAAAGAAGTAATGTTGTTGACGAATCAAGAAAATTTAGTCAATAAAACTCACAAATTTAGTTTAAAACCAAAGATATTAATGGGAAACGTATTCCCAAGTAGGAAACACAGTGTGCAGGCAATTTTCAACAACGAATAAAACAAAATAATAAAACTAAATGCAACTAAACTATAATTAAAACAAACATTTCATAAAAATTAGAATTTTTTTTAAAATTCACAAGTTGAAGGACTGTGCGGCAGAGCAACCAATTAGCAGGCGGGCGCACTTAGGCTGGCCGAATCGTAGCCGATTCGCCACGACACCTCACGACGCGACACGACATAACACGACGAGCCGATCTCACCCGACTCGGGCCGAATCGGCCCGCGACTTTTCACCTGAGAGGGTTGGCTGTTTCCGAAACAAGCCTCTACGGTGTAAGTTCTTTCACCATTCACCCCTATTCATCACTCACTCATCTCATCGGAAGCTAAAATATCTTCCCGCGGGAAGGTAGAGCAGAAACATAGTGTGCTGGTGAGAAGGGTTCAGAGACCAGAGAAACTTTTTTAAAGTTTTCCGCGCAAAATATTTCGTTTTAGGATGACGTAAACAAAAATCATCTTCTTACCTACGTAACTATTTACGGGTAGGTTTCAGGTGGAACAAAGCAGAGCATGTGGTATTGGACTTAGACCATCTTCATCTATTTTATACTGTTATAGTCGTAATACTAAACCAAGGTAACATGGAACGTAAATGTACCAACCATTCGTGGGTTCCGTATCAATTCCACGTCACATCCACGTAGAGCCGCGAGACGTTCCTCTATTTCCTCGATACTCGGGATTCTATCTGCTGAATCTGAATAATAGAAGTTTTTGACGTGGTCAACTCACAATGTAGGAAGTGGCGTGTGCGAATAAACTTCTGTAATCTATTCACTTTCCCATTTTTGTCGAAAATCAATAAATATCAGACGCCAGAGAGATTAGGTACCCACACTGAGCAACAACATGATTTATAGGAGACAGTTTATATCTTTCTCAGAGAAACTACACAAAGGAATGAAACTATCTGCTCTTGATATAATAATGTTGGGTAAACTGACTCAATTACCCTATTATTCAACTTGATGAGTTTTTGCATTCCGTAGGCAAATAAATTATACTCGTATCATCGATCCAGAAACCAGAATAAAGTTTGCATGTTATACCATATCCACGTACCTCCCTTTTTCAATTCCGCGGCCCGCGCCTCCAACTGCCCGATTTCTTCATGGGAGGTCGTCGGTTCGTCTCTTTCTCTGTTGCCTCCACTTCCTCCATTGTCTCTCTTCGGGACAACAACCCGCCTGGGTGGTCTCACCGGTTGGACACCTGAATGAATGGGTGAATCTTGATTTTGTAAAACAACAGGAACGCAGAACTAAAATGGCAAGTGAGCCTAACTAACCCTCTACCAGTTCACAGAAAATGCAACGTATAACTGTGCTAATTCAATAACTGAGTTCAGCCCTTTCGTTCAGATTACAAACACCCAATATGTGAACTACAACGACTAAAATACGGCTGTAAATAAATGGCCATAAATGTTTATTGCCTGATTTCGAAACAAAAACAGAAGAACAGGTTGCATGCTTCCATTTTATTACAATTATTTACCATTGAAAAATCTATACTGTGATGCCCACCTATAGTCTGTCTCATGGAGGGTGGCGGTAGTCCCTCTCCCCACCAGTTGGAGGGGGCGGGGCCTGTGGCGCGGCTGGCAGAGTAGGGTGGCGGGGCGAGGGGTTGAGAGCTGATCTGGAAGGAAAAACGTACAATTACAGCTGGATTTTCAATATTATACACCAAAATTAATGTTATTAACACTTTTTACTGATAAAACTACTGTTGCCTGTTCCCTGTTCAGCAATAACTGCGACCACGATCGTTCTTCCAGAAAAGCCGGCTGACTGGACTCATTTCTTTGCTTTTTCTCAATTTTCATCAATCTAGAACTTTGCCGTTTTTCGTGGAAAACAACTAATGAAACTGCAAAAAGAAACAAAAACAATCTTACCTGATGAGTTTCCTGTTGATTCGCCTTCTTCTCTAGTTTCTGGTAGCAATCGAAACAGACGGAAACTGGCCGATTGGCCAGGTTCGGAATGACGGCTCGATGCGAGACACATTTCTTACAGAAGGACAGCGCGCAGTTGGAACAGCCATCCTGAACAAAATCAATAATAATATTATAATACACTATATAATACCCGGCCTGTAATGACATTGTAAATGCAGCGTTAATTATTTGCTCTAGAAAAAAGTGCAGAAAACGCGTTGTATTTTCGTATTAGAAAACTATACTTTGTTCTGAAACAGAGAAAAAGGCCACTTTTACAGTAAAAAATAATGTTCAGGCCTTATATATTGTTTCTAATCACACATTAACAACTGAAACATTTGACAAACACCAAAAACAACCATAAAATGCAGACAACTTTAAGGTGAGGTGGGAGTGGCCGAACCAGCTGGTAATTAGTAATGTGAGACTGGCTGCATATCGAAGAACTTGTTGAAATGAGCATGGAAACGTAGCATTTTCTCCCGGAACAAATGGAAGGAACTAACCTCTCTTGTCAGTAATGTGTACTTGGTGCGACAATTTGAACAACAAACGGCGTGCGGCATCAAACTCTGAAAACATAACTTTTGAACCCTAACTGAAAATATTCAAGGGACTTCCACCCTTTTCCAGTAATAAAAATGGAACGGAAAACATTCAGGTGAATCTGGGAACTAGATATAATCGGTATAACCTGCAGCTTCTTCCGTATGGTACGTCTCACTGATCGCATTATGAAATAGGACCACCCAAGAGAAAATACTAGAATACTGCGTGGGTGGTCCGGGAATAGTCTAGCGGAATGCCAAGGAATTGACTGAGGCACTCAGGAATTCCGTGTTCTTAGTATTGGTTAGATAGAGAAAGAGCCGACCCAAAGTGTATCGAAATAACCGGTTCTCAGGCAGTACACACAATACTGACCGCGTTAGAAAATGATGAGTAACGAGTTATCGAGTTATAGGGTTCGATATTTCCAAAAAGGTGTATATTGACCTGGCCCGCTGTGGTGTTTGTAGTTTAATCCTATTGTTTTTCAAACCAAATTCTTAAATTTAGCGCGTTGAGAGTTCAAACTACAATTCAACCCCTCGAACGTGGGGAGGAAAATTAGCAGCTAGGCTATGGGTGACAAACGGAATGAACCAGGGCACCAGGAATGTTCGAAAATCGTTCCACTAGGCACCCATTTTTCAGTTTTCCAAGAAAATTCTCTAGTGCGCTGTAATACTGCCGTTTTGCCTTAGAATTCGTCAAATCTATTTAAGCATAGTAGCATAGCTTGCCGAAGCTTTTGGATGAAATAACTTCATTTTTAAAACACGTTAAGCCCTACAGAAACTATTTGTTTTGATTGCAAACACTCAAAGTGCTGTTCACTGAACATCAGCCTCACTTTTTTCCTGACTGAGTCATAGACGTTGGGAACATCGACAACATTCACTTCGAAAAAGGTATAAAAACGTCGAAACGAGTGCAAAAACAAACCAGAGTTGAATTACAAAGTTCATGAAACAAATAACGAGAATAACATTACAATGCTATAACAACCACGGCAGATACAAACATGGAAATCACTGGTGAATCGCCAAAGAGAAAACCAACTTCAAACCTATTCTAAATCTAAATTTTTAAATATGCTATTATCCTTACATTAACAACGGAAGGATCACGTATACACTAGTTCTATTTGAGATACGCACGCGAAAGTAGTTTTTGATACATTTTATATTTCTGAAACATCATGTTTGCTAGATGTTTCATTTGACTCATCATTTGAGACTACAACAGTTCAAGTAAGCACTGATCCTACTCGAATTACATCTCAAAAAGTTTTCGGAGTGATCAAACAAAAAGGACGACTCACTTGCAAAATCTTTCTCCTTTAATCCTATAAAATAATGTCAGACAATATTTCTAAATCTGATTTACATACTGTGTTGTCTGATCTGAACAAGAAGGCTAATCTTAATTGAAAATCATATGTGTACAACAGAATAAAGATCAAGATACAAAGTACAAACTGTGATCTAGAATCCCTCGTGGAAAAGGAATGCCTCGAGGTCCTTCCGATCCGCCCCCTTCACCCTGATTTGTCCCTTCAACTCATCGACGTGCGTCGCAACGGGGTGCCCTAGGCGAGACTCCAGGAAGGAACGCAGTGAAGACTCACACGCCTGCAATACAACAAGAAATCAAAGTCACTTGAATCGTTTTGGCATTCAATCTTAACATAACTGAAAAATAGGATCTTAGGACGGGGAGATAGCTGTTAAAAAACTAAATAGTTCCCGTAAATCCGAAAGTTTCCCACTATCTCAGTAGGTTTCACCAAATACCACCACGGTTGCAACATAAAGAAAAGCCTAACTCAAAACCAAATGATTAGCTACTCAAAAGTACTCAATATAAAACTCACAAACACATCTCCATCAATTCGCTTCATCGTCACCAGTTCCACATAGTCAAAGTCCAGCGTTTTCTCATTCAATTGATCCCTGAAACAGATGAATACATCTATACACCTGGTTTACGATGAATTTGAAAAAAACTACACTCTCCCTCTTTTTGAATTAGCATCCTTTGCCGCTAGACATTTGTGTGTTCAAATTTAAAACAGGAAAATGTAGAAAAATGTAAAATAATGGTTTTTGATTTTGCTGAGGCTCAGATGTTCTAGAAACGATAATAATATTCTAGAAGTTCGAGCTATCCATACACCCTAGCAAGGACCGACTATTTGACAAAAAGAAGTGTTTTTGATTTTTCCGTTGCCATAGACCGATTACCTTATTTACGTTTTTTTCTCGGGAATTCGGGCAACTTTACTGGGGTATGAGGCTACTATCGCTCGACTGAGCGTCCTGAGGGATTGTTTCTTGTTCATGGACTTAAACCCAAAACCCTTAGCTCATCTGAATCTGAACACACCTTCGTTTCTCCAAATACAACGGGAACATGTGATCGCGTCGTCTACGAACGAAATACGGCAACTCGGGAGGAGGGTCTGGAAAGCATGTACTAAAAAGATTGTTCAATTTAAATCGTAGCTGGGATGTTTCGTTTCGAGGGGCTGATGAGTTAAATATCATCTGTGAAAAAAGCGAGAAGTTATAAGTCATTATTCCCCTATAAATTTCCAATAACTGCAGCAATATTAAACTAACTATCAAACTATCGGTTCTCCAAGCCCAGCTAAAATGATAAGTTGAGGACATATGGTCATCTAACCAGAATATCATGGCGATGATACTGCTCTCATAAGAGATATCCTATTCTCGATTAAAATGCGTATGTTTGAATACTGCATGTCTGCATCACCATGAGCAATTGTAAAACGTTGCTGAGTTTGACAGAACGGAACTCATTTCTCGCAACAATTCCAGTGAAACATATAGGGTTCGCTACACAGACAGGAACACACCTAAAGAGTGACTATTATACCAAAAGGAACTCGTTTTTCAATGTAAACAGGTGAACACGTCAAATCTTATGACTTGTAACGAAAACATGCAATTTCTTCCGATATTGGCAAAAAGTGGCCAAAAGCTTCGTGATACAGTAACCCTGAGGATAGTTTCGTTCATAAAACACTTCGTTCTCGACCGATTTCTATTTTTCTTTCAAATGTAATAGTGAGGGACTACCAGTAAGTACAATATAAAAACAGTATTCTGAATTTTTGTGTTTTCAATCCGTCAAAATTATAGAGGAACGGTCACATTAATCATGGGTGGTCTTTACTTACTCATCGGGGGTCTCCATCCACTGGGGGTTGGGTATGATTCGTGGTTGGGGACATCGGGGATGACCTCGATGGGCATCAGTCTTTCCACGTACTTCCAATCGATCGATAACTCCTCCACTTCAGTATGGGTCGCTTCTGGAATAGTAGAAGATAATAACTTGCAAACATAACTAATATTACACGCATTGTAACTGCACGAGAGAAAAAAACCTAGAAAGAGTTCCACGATTCAGTATGCTTCAGAAGCTCTGAATGTTGGATCGCAAGCACACACCAGTGAGGTCACGAGAGAACCTTTTTCGATTCAACTATCTCTAATTTCTTACTTTTGGGTGTCATTGCTTATGTTCCTTGATAGTTGAGAAAAAGGCTGATATATCAAACGATTGTAAGAAACCACAAGCTACTTTTAAAATAATGTAGTTCCATCAGTTTTTACCACACGACGATCTCAAACACCTGTCAGATTTGCCATGTGTGATCACAGACTGAGTGTACGACGAGAAAACAATCAACTAAACCATACTCACCTTTCTTAGGCAGAGCGTGTTTCCAGGGATCCTCCCATGGCTTGGAATTATCCGACTTGCTAGACGATCCAGTTACCGTTGAACACAGCTTTCGACTTGTAGCTTGAACTGGCAAACTTCTCAAGCAGCTCAGGGCACGATACATACTGCTGAAACACATAGGCTGAACTAGTAATCGAGAGCAGATAGACAATCATAATTACATGTGAGAGAACGATATATAACATAAAATAAGGTTGGCACACGTTCTCAACACTACCACAGCTAGCTCCAACGACAACTATCCACTGTGCAATCTTTTCATGACAGAGCTAGAACAGACAAGAAGGTGACCGGCTACTACTTCATGCAATGAAACTAGCGTAATAAAGTTTTGTATACTACAGTATTTTAAAAGTTCAAAACGACGACCAAAATTCAGCATCGGCAATGTTTTCCGTAAAGTGTCGTCAGCGTAACAATTACGCGGGTTTTCAACGACACGACCAAATTTTATTACGGTAGGTTATTGCCAGCTGATTTTCAAATCGTTGCTGCTGCCGCGTTTTTCGCAATAAAAAATTATTCTCCTCCCCCTACACTATAATTATTCCATACAAAGTTTTTCGATGGCAAAATACGAAGGCGAAGATGTTAGCCCGCTGCTGAGGATCAATACCGCGAGGCTGGTCAAAATGGTTAGTTGTATAACTTAAAACATCTTGAAGTTTGTTTAATTCTCTGTTTTTTTTGTTTTATACCAGTTTTTGTAGTTTTAAAGATTTTTCTGGTCTCAAATCTTTGTCTTGTGCGGTAGACTGTTGAACATGTTTAAGGGAGAAGATTCACTGGAAATGCTTGTTCCTCTCGATTCGAATCAGCTGAAGACTCTCAAACAGGCAGTTCGGAGTAATGATGCCGTGATTCCTCACTACGTATCTTATCTTTTCTCATCTCTAGAGGTTAGCTCTGTTTATGTACCGCTTATTCTGTCCATTGTTTGAATGGCACAAGGTAGTAGCAGTTAGTAACAACAAATTACCCGTCATGGGTCTCGTTTTGTCGAGAAGTCACAGCTAAAGCTGACTCAAAACCAGTTTCATGAATTCAGCTCTCTTAACGAAATAAACGTTTCAAAACAAGCAAAGTTATGAACTTTCTGTTCCGATGAAATTGCATAAAACAGTTTATAGTTTGATTTTCTTCACACACTAATTTTTATCTGTGACAACTAGGATCTATATCAATTGCACCACATGACCATAGATAAAAACATGCTAATTTAAAAGTAACACTCATGTTTTCAGAGATCCAATTCAGAACGTCGTCACGTTCTTCTGTCCCTGTTCGACTACTTTTTCACGAGGTCCCATCTCTTCAGATTAAACACTATCGAGAGATTACAGGTAAACTCTTTTCAAATTAAAACTCGTGGCGCCGTGGCCGATACTCTTATATACTCTGGCAACCTTGCTTATTCACTTACCCTAGTAAAGTTGTCCGAATAGGCAGAATAATCACAAAAATCGTCAAAAATGGCATTTTTGAAAAATAATTGAGGAAGTCTTCCACCTTACAATCAAACATTGGATGCCCTTCTCGATGAAACGTCACTCTTTAATTATGTCTGCTCATTCATTCTGAATCTCCGTGTTTCTGTTTAGAAAGCCGGTTCTTTCGCTATTCTTTTAGTATCTCTAGCCTTCATGGTCATGTGTAATTCAGGATCTCCTTCGCCTCGTATGTGAGATAGACCCATTGCACCACCCTCTCCCTCCTACGAAAGATGGGGCGAAAACTCTCAAATTGTTCGCCATTAAGGTCAGTTCATAGTTTTTATTTTGAATGTAGTATCACTATTTCTGTCATTTCCAAAATGCTAGAAAGATGCACACTTCATTTCACTTTTTCATTATGCAGAATGTTGGTTGCGTTTTAGAGAGAAGCACGGTATATCCCTCTGATTAACGGGAAAGCTAAGTGTTTCAGTCTTAGTAAAAATGTGAACACATCTTTGTAATGTTCCTTTTTAGACCATCAAAAAGTGGCACGAGAAGTTTGCGATTGGGTATGAGAAGCTACAAAACGTCAGCCAGTTTCTTCAAATGTCGAAGGTTGGTTTTCTATCACTTTTTTAAGTGTTGTCAACTATTTTGTTTTTAGGAGTTTGTATTTTTTTGTTTTATGTATCGAGTTCTATTTTTTTCTATTTAGAATGCGAAATACGAGAAAAATAAGTTTTGCGTGCTCGCCGCATTGGCTGCACCACATATTGGTTAATTTTCGTATGTGAGGAAGTTTCCTTGAGCTATCACTAAATATTATATTGATTGTTCTATTCATAATGAATAGAAAACAATAATGTAACCGTACGAATCTCGCCTGATTCTATATTCATCTGTTTCTTTCAGTCTCTCGACTTCGAGCAGGCCAGTGCGGAACTCCAGATCGACAAGCGACGGAAGGAAGCGGAACGGAAAAAGGCGGAAGAGAAAGCGGAAAAGGTGGTTTGGGCTTGTTTGGTGTTTTATTTTCGGTTAGTCTGTTATCAGAGCATGGGCGCAAGTGACCTCACTCACAATGCTTTAGTAACCTGGTTTCGAAGTTTCAAGACAAAGTTATAAGTCGTACGTGTCTCTCCTCTCATGAAAAATCATCAACAACGTGTTAATGTTCGTTGTATCGCCGTATAGCGTTTTACCTTCCCAAAGCAAGATTATACGGTGTGTATTGTCCTATACCGTTGTGTTTGTAGTTTGATCCCGGTGTTTTTCGATCAAAGTTTGTGAAATGGGACGTGTGTCGAGTTCAAAGTTCAAACTACAATGAAGTTTTGGTCACTTTGTAATTCCAGATGGCGTCCCTCATTGTCTCTAAGTTCTCAGTGGCCAAGATAGATATCGATCGATGTCTCGTCGAAGTTGATTCCGCCCTCAACATCCTAGTTCCGGTTTTCGCAGAGGAAGACGGGAATGGAGTAGATCAAGGGAATGAGGGAGCCAGCACTAGTACGGTAGGTTGATACTAGGTTATTTAGTTGAACAATGTTTATTTGTGTCAGTAGGAGGTTTTGGATGGTATAGTTGTAGTAATGTGCTTAGTAGAAGACAGAAAGATATTCCGAGTATCTTTTACTGAGGAGAATAACTAACTGAGAATAACTGAGAATAACCATAACTGACAATGTTGATTGTTTGCCCAATTACCATTCACAAGTAAGGAGTGACTGTTTGCAAAGCGGAACCATAACGAAGTTCTCACATTCAAATACTTCGAATTTCATTCGGTTAGAAAAGGAAAAGTTATGTTTTCGAATTTGCTGGAAATTTGACCTGGGTGGGAACGTGTCAATCTGTCAATGTTTTTATCGAAGTGTATTGCTTGTCCCTCTATGTTGTGAGGTTTGGCAGTTTTTACTTTTGATTTCTGGTTTCCAGGCCGGGTTGCACGGATATTCTGCCAATCAAATGATTACGGTAGTTCTGAAGGATGCTGTGCCTACCATTAGAGTGGATAGCGATAATGAGGATGTTGTACAGGTGTGTTTCCCGTTCAAATTCAACAGTTTTTGCACCATGTGCGCTGTGAAGTATCAAGTTTTCTGAAAACCGCAGCAATTCTGGCAGAGTTATGTGTCCACCATCCCATTTAAAGGACAAGTTCACCAGGTAGACTAAGCAGGGTAACGCATTTGTGACTGAAACTGAGCTGAAAACGTTTTCTTTCAATTCCACATTTTGCAGGCTGTGCGGGACGCCAGGGTCATGCTCGATGTTCATAGAAATCTTCTCAGCAAGTTAGTTTGTGTCTCGGTTTTCTGCCTGTTTTGTTCATTCTGTGTTTAAAGCGAAGTAATGTCCGATCTCCAAAGGTTAGACAAAAACGCGGCTGTTTTAACGGGGAAAGTTAACTTCGGGTTGGTTCGTGCATTGACCGAATCCTGCTGTACTTTGATCTTGAAACAAAAGTAACGGCAACAAACTACAGAGACAGCGGGATAGGTCGAATACTTTACCAATACAGTACATTACAAATACAAAATACATTACATTATACACGTTGTTTCAGGTGGTTACGGAAACTCACCTCTTCTGGTTGTACCCAGAATATCCTCAAGGATCTCATTGTATTGAAGGGACGAATAGATGGATACTGTAGCAAGATAGACGAGTTGAAGTTGAAGAGTTTGGCACCTAGGAAGGTTAGTTGTTTATCACATTATGTTTTATTCGCATTTATACTACTACTTCAAATGTTTGTACCTTTAGAAGTTCAGCATTTCGAGTGATGCTCAACCCTGTAATTGCAGTCAAATTGTAACTAGTCCCTTGGTGAAACTTATGAATACTAGTATTTTAGCAATATGTTTCTAAAACATCACGATCAAACTACAAAAACAGAACGCAGTACACAATAGAATGGACAGCTTTTCCTAAAGTGAGCTCTTTGTGCTTTCAGAAGACCAACGGAAGTGATTCCGATGATGATAGTGACTTTGAGGATGTACCAGAGAAAGAGAGTGAGTTTTGTGGCACTGTTGCTGTCTAGGTACCCTGTCTCAGCAATTATTTCCGTTTCTCCCGTAAATTTAGAAGTAGTTGACATATATTTCTCTTGTAAGTTAGTTCCATCCTGATCTTTGATCACAGTTGCCCAAACTTTTTTAAAAGTTTAGTGTACTTCACCAGGAAGGGCATAGAATAGAATAGATTAATAGAATTTTTATTCGCGATTGAACACGTGTCTTTCCACATTGGTATATGTGGCACTACAAACTATGATTGTAGATTTAGGAGAAAGAATAAAAAGAATAAAGAAAGTATTGTTTACTCTGTTACGCGCTCATTGTATAATACGCATTTGGATAACTTCAGTTCAGTAATTCAAGATTCATTCATGTACGTCATATTGTTGCAATGTCGCCTTCATTGTGAATTCGAGAGTTTTTCGTCTCTGTACATGACCAATATCTCTTCTGCTCGGCCTACAATAGTTCTAGTTTCTGTTCCATTTCAGTGGAGGAGTTTGTGCCCCCGGACGATGTACCAAAGTACATTCTGGATAAGTTGGCACAGGACGATGGGCAGCAGCCATGCTGCAGTCGAAGTCTGGCTGAAACGAAGGAAAGTGAGGTGGGACAGTTTTTATATCGACTCGCTCTTAGCTGAACTATTCGTAACATCATTTGGTCAGATGAGCATCTGTTGTTCATTGTCAGACAGACATATAGAGAGCAGAGAGAGAGAGAGAGAAATGTTCGGTAGTGGTTCATTTTCTTTGGTTTCATGTTGTCATCTGCATTTTGCAGTGGAAAAAGTAATATTCGTATTCCAGACACCCGCTCTGGATATCATTCCGTTGGAACCAGCCGGCTCCTCTATTCCCACCCTCTCATTCGGATTGGATCTCAAGTATTGGGGAGAGGGGAAGAGAGACGCCGTTCAGGTGCCGAAGAACAACGCCGACTGCCACAGATTCTGGAGGCCACCCGATGACGATGGGTTAGTGACAGTCTCTCTATTTCTCTCACCCTCTCTCCCTCACTCTCTCCCTCACTCTTTTCCCTCTCTATCTCTCTTTCTTTCCCTCTCGCGCTCTCTCTTCCTCACTCTCTCTTTTCGAGTTTGTCTGCGTTTGGTACAATTAGTCATCCATCATTTGAAAATCCTGATTATCATGTATCATTCAGGGAATTTCGGGATTTTCACTACTTCAGTCATGTTCATATTTCACACATGTCCTTTTCCAGAGTTGCTTCCCATGATGCTAGTGTCTACGAGACGCGTGTGTTCACCTTCATTGGCGAGGAGCTGCGGCCGCGTCGCGACTGTCGCGCGCGGCTCGCCAACGGAAAACTATGTCCGCGACGCGATGCGGAACGGTTAGTTACCTTTTCTTTTTTTTCCCAAGTAGATTTCAGTTGTCCTATGATTTTCATATTGAAAAAGCTGGATGCAAACTGAATAGAATCGCGCGCAGCGCGAAGCGCTGTGCGAGATTTGTCTTTGGTCCGGCTAATGCGCGCTTCCGTTTTTTTAGTTTCTGCTCAAAAAGGCTGAAATTTGCAAAACAACGTTTTTATTGATGTACTTGTTGTGACAAGAAAAGTAAACCCAGTTTAAGTGTTTCTACTCAACCGATTTCGTTGAAAATTGTGGAAGACATGTGATACCTACTCAAACACTCGCGGAGCAAAAACAAATTAAGAAAAAATTGGTTTAGTCAAAGTTATAGACATTTTTCGGAAAGTGTCTGCGTCTCTCCATTTAGCACGCTCTCTCACTCTCTCTGTCCGGTCGACAACTCAAACTGTATTGTAACTTAGAGTAACAATTACCGATTTGCTCGAAAATTGAAATATGATGCCATCGTGACTTTTATTTGAGTATGAAGTATTCTTTTCCTGACGTCCTTCAGGATTCTGGAGACCGGATGACGTCATTATTGAAAAGTGCAAAGTTGACGTCACATATATTTTCAAATGATGGTAATATCTTAGAAAGGGTCAATTAACGGAGAAACTCAATCTGAAAGTGACGTATTCTGAGATTCTGGAGACCAGATGACGTCATTTTTGAAAAGTGCAAAGTTGACGTCACATATATTTTTAAACGATGGTAATATCTTAGAAAGGGTCAATTAACGGTGAAACTCAATCTGAGAGTGATTTATTCTGGGATTCTGGAGACCAGATGACGTCGATTTTGAAAAGTGCAAAGTTGACGTCACATATATTTTTAAACGATGGTAATATCTTAGAAAGGGTCAATTAACGGTGAAACTCAATCTGAGAGTGATGTATTCTGGGATTCTGGAGACCAGATGGAGTCGATTTTGAAAAGTGCAAAGTTGACGTCACATATATTTTCAAATGCTGAAAATATCTTAAAAATGGTATATTAACGACAAAACTTTATCTAAATATGACTTATTCTGGAAATCAGAAGGCCAGATGACGTCAACTTTCAAAAAATTGACGTGAAATATGTTTTCGAATGCTGAAAGTTTCTTAGAAATGGTTAATTAACGATGAAACTTCATACTTCATTCAAACATGACGTATTCTGGGATTCTGAAGGGCAGAGGGCAGAAAGTAAGTTCTCAGAACTGCAATGTTGACGTCATATTTTTCTCAAATGATAGTAATACGTGGCAAGTGGTTCATTAAGAAAACAATTTTATCTGCACCGTACAGATCAAACCACATACCTACGGCATGTATACAAAAAGAGAAAAATTCATGAAAAAGTGGGGGCCCAACGACTGTGAGATTTGTCTTCTGCTGTGCGCCCCTTAGACAACTACTCTCAAATGGAGCAGCTACTGCTACAAAAACCGAAAAATACTCATGTATAACTGTTAATTACAAACATACAAAAGTCGTAAAATATTTTTTCAAACCTGTAAACTAGAATCTACAAATCACAGATGTTAACTCAATGTAGTTAATTATAGAGTTCCTGGTTTTGTGCACAATGGTTGGTGTTTTTGATCATTACTTCAATTCTAGGTGCTATAACGTTCGGCATATTATTCAACAGTTGTTCTCTATTTCGCAGCTGTGACTTGTAGATTCTAGTTTACAGGTTTGAGAAAATATTTTACGACTTTTGTATGTTTGTAATTAACAGTTATACATGAGTATTTTTCGGTTTTTGTAGCAGTAGCTGCTCCATTTGAGAGTAGTTGTCTAAGGGGCGCACAGCAGAAGACAAATCTCACAGTCGTTGGGCCCCCACTTTTTCATGAATTGTAGTTTTGTTTACTGTCCTGTTAGTTGTAACCACCAAGACAATGTGAATGTAAAAAACACGGCTCGCCAACGGAAGACTATGTCCGCGGCGCGATGCAGATCGGTTAGTAACTTCACAAATCACTAAAACAGGTTCGACTATTCGACGAAAAAGTGACCCGTTTCCAGATTTTTCTGGATATTCGGATCACTTTACGGGGTATGATAAAGTTTTTATGAGTAACTCTCATGAGTAACGTTTTTCTACCGCTTCATCAACCTAAGTAGATTTTAGTGGTCTCGTGAGACGCTGCCGACCCATTTTAAATTAAGGTCGCTGGAGGCAAATGGAATAAAACAGTAGTACTATATTGTCAATTTAAACGAGGAAGACAATGTGAATGTAAAAATGGACTGTTTTCTGGACCATCGATTCCCTTCTTTGGATGTTACTGTTTTTGGGGAGCGAGAAGTTGTTCTCAAAGACGCGATGACAGGTTTTACAACAATTTCAGGTGTCCTATTCACGGATTGGTCGTAGATAGAGATGAGGAGGGCTTCCCCGTCAAGGAGCAGGACGCAGCTGCAGATCAATCAATACGCATTGAATCAGCGGAGAAGGAGGAGGAGGAATACATGCGGTATGTTTCGGCTGACTGTGATGCTTCGTACGAAAAATTCTATTTTTTAGTATTTCGCCTGGGCTGTGTTCTATGTTTCTATTTTTGTGTGTTCCATAATTGAACTTGAGCTGTTTGCCGCAGGGCGTTAGGGCGAGAAGAGAGTGTGTGAGATTGAAGGGTGTAACGATGCAAATATCCTCCGAGTTGTTGTAAATACGGTCGATAGGGTATCTGAAATCAGGTCAACATGAATTATGGATTCATAAATCAGATTCTGGTTCTGATGACCTCAAATACATAGCGAGCTATTCAGTTTGTTAGTGTAGTTGACAAACTGACACCACCCCCCCCCCCTCCTGTTATTGACAACCGTGGTACGGTATCCATAAACTAGGTACCAGCTAGGAAGAGGTATGGCCCGTTGAAAAGTCAGGATAAGCATTTCGTCTTCAACAAATCGGGAACTAGAAAACTATTCTTTGCTAGGAGCAAAACTATTCTTTGCTAGGAGCAGTGTATGAGCAAATTCGTTCCATGGTGTTTTTTCTTGTTTAAAGAAGGACGATTATGTGGTCCAATCGCAACGCTTCAGTCTTTTGAAGTGCAATATATTCTTCAATTGCAGTTTAAAAAAGGACCGTTGACACGGGATTGGTCCACATAATCGTCCTACTTTAACTTATCTTGTTCCTCTCATCAGACGTTTTCCAGTGACCTAGAAGCGGCCACCGGGCGTTCTTTCCTTCCGAAAAAGAAGAGCAGACGGAATATTTTGGAGGGAAAAGTGGTTCGCGAACGATTGGAGAAGAAATTGTTGGACAAACGAGCAGTGAAAAGAGTCTCTGAGACCCTGGAAGCAGTTAGAAGAGCGAAGATTCACAAAAAGTTTGGGAACCAATTTGCGCACTCGCTTAGTAGGTAGAATTATAGGATAGCGTGTGTATTACGGTTTTTACGTGTGTACTGCTACTGTTTCTTACGTTTCCTCAATATTGAAATGGAGCGGAATCAAGTAGGAACGTCTAGGCGATTTCAGTAATCAGTTTGAACATTCGCGATAGTGGTTTTCTAGTGTACTATAGGGGTTACTATTGTCATGTTCGAGTTTGGTTTATTGTAGTTTGGTTCCCGTCCGGATTGAAATAACTAGAATGGAACGGTATTGACCGAACTTGTGTTGGTTCAAGTATTAGGGCAGTTTTAGTGTGTACTTTAGAGTTGTCCAGTGGAACTGTAACAGCTGAGCATTGCGAGTGACCAAGTCTGGCCTGATTCTATACATTTCCTTAAAAAACATTGTCGAACTAAGCTTACAGTTCAACTATGTATCGTAAGAACGAGTTCCCAAATATAAGTGCCAATTTAGAGTTTATATTTATAGAGTCAATTTAGAATTTAGTATAGAGTGCATGTTTATGTTTTTTGCCGATTTTGTACCACGCATAAACTTCTAAATGCATTCCCGATATTGTACAAATCTTTTGATTCTTGATCTAATAAATTATTCATTTATTTATCTACATTCAAAGAATGTGGCACTCGCTCATCAGAGAAAGAGAAGAAGAATAGAGAAAAAATTGCCATGAAATTTAAAGTGTTCGCAGTTCACTTTTTGTACGATGTTGTATCGGAGAGGGTTGAACATTAGTATTTGAATAATATTATTCTCGCCAACGCAAGCAATAATATACAAGCCTAATGCAAATTCATTATACTCCCATCGTCGAATAACGAAGAACAATAACGAAACGAATTATTGTTATCCGAAAGTCTGGGATACTTTAAATGTGAACAGCACCCCAAACAATTATTAACCAACATTTCAGTACCAACTAAACCAATTCTATTCTCTTGTCAAATTATTTGTACTTGAAACAATTTCGAAAAAGAAAAAAAGTTCATTGTGCAAACACTATTCATCTTCACAATCTACCTCGTACATTTCTATGAAATTACAGACGAATAAAGTACGTTGAAACCCGTGTTTGGGGACAGCTAGTACACACTACAAACTACACGAACAACTACAATGTAGATTGTTATAATTGTATCAAAAACAACGTTACATCTAAAAATGATTCGAAAACACACTTGTTCTGTCTAAAAATGATGCCATGCAATAGAGATGAAACAGGCAAAACGTGAAACCAAGTCTGCCATAATACGGAGGCAACTACTCTATGAATATAGCCAAATACGAGCTGAGAATAACATAGAAATCAGTGGAAACGGGGGAGATTCTAGTAGAGGAGATATGGAGTGGGCGGGGCCAAATTCTGTTGTGGGCGGAGTCTATCTTCTATTGCTGATGAATTTGTATCCTACGAATGCTCCCATTGCAATGACACCGAGACCAATTGACACGTAGAGCGCCTCAGTGAACACCGAAGGACTGAAAAAAAAACTCTGGTTGGCAGTGATAACTCTACATTTCTCCTTTGAATTGAATGAGAAACGGTTATTATGAACTCGATTGATTCAAAAAAAAGATAGTTATCGTTTTGTCTTCGTGTTTTTAGTGAACGTCCCAAATTGGTCTATTCGATACATTTCTTCAGCTCAACTCCATCAAAAAACACAGTAAAAACAGGAATTTACCCATTTTGTAGAGTCAAAACACTGTAAAAACACAAAATTACCCATTTTATAGGGTCAAAAGCCCGTGAAACACGTAAAATGACCTACTTTCTGGGGTCAAAGACACTCATCGGTCTCTTGGGGGTTCGGGGGACATCGTCGATGATGGAATGCGTGGAGGCTGCGTAGGAAAACGTCGACTCGGCATCCTCGTCCCGGGGGGCGGGGCTTGGCGAAGAAGGGGGCGGAGCGACGGCTGTGGTCACGGAGGCATCTGCAACAAGGGGCGGGGCTTGATTTGATGGTAACGGCAAATATCTATGGCTTCGTATCACCATGATTAACTTAACAAAACTCTAGACCGAAAACTAAAAGCAGTCGTCACGCTGGCATCTGTAACGGGGGGAGGGGCTTAATTTGATGGGAACAACCGTAGCAGATATCGCTTCGGGCTTGTAACACATTTTCCCATACGGTTGAGACTATAGTTGTAGTTCTTTCTGTGCTCGTAAAATTATGCGTTGCACACAGTGCACAATACCACAATTACAAGGGAAAAAGTTCATTGAATTTTCATCATATCGCTACCATTGGTCACGCAAAAGCTGCGTAAGCAGTCCTGGGTAGCAAACCGAAACATAGCTGTTCAAGTAATTCAGCTCATTGAGAACCTCGAGCAACTACCGATACTTGAATAGCCCAAAAAATCAATAGACTGAACTGACGACTGTCTAGCGGTCGCCTACTGCTCTGTCTATAGTTCTCACCGTGAACACACAACATTCTTTCGAAAATAAATGAGCCGAAAAGTTGGTGTGCGTGACTTAAATCGTTTTTTCCTGAGAATCGTCTAGACCTCATACTTCTACACGATGAAAAGTGCACTGGGCCTACCGCAATTTCAGGAAAAGCGAAAGTTCGTGGAATACAGCTACGTTTTTGGCGAGTCGCGAGTGCAAAAACCAGAGTACAAACGTCTGCTTGTACTTTTCGTAAACATGCAATCACCATTGCCACCAGTCTATGTGTTTCTGAGCAAACTACAAACTACAATTGAAACAACACCTACCACTTAGAACTGCCGGTGCTGGTGCTACTCCATTAAGCTGTGTCTTCTTTTGAGCGGAAGACTTCTCGTCTGCTATGACGGGGGTGGGAAAGGGGGAGCGGGAGGAGAATGGCAACGAGTGTGAATGGTCCTGAACGAATGGAAATAATCAATACGCATAGAAATTACAAACAATTTCGGTGTTTAAACCAGACACCAGTAAGGTCCGACTAGTCGACAAAAAGTAGTCCGTAGTAAATTTTCTCGTTTTTTTTCTCGCTATTTGAACAACTTCTGGGGTACACACCCAACTAATCACAGTTTGAAATATGCTCCATAGCCCATGGAATTGTGTTCGGTATGAGCGAAATTGATTCTCACATAATATTCGCTACACCCTTATCCGTTATCCCTTATATACACAACATATCGCACAGGATGTATGGTAGTTTTGCTATGCCATCGCTACACCAACTGTATTTTGTAAATTGTATAATGTTGCAAATAAAATTCAAACTTTTAGTATTCCCCTTCTCAACCTTGCACCCTTGCAGTTACCAGTTAACGACAATCTTATACGAATAGTGCCCCAATACTTACAAGAAGACACCTTAATCTACCTTGATACACACATTTTCACCACCAATTTTCCCATCTGACTTCACACCCATTCGAATACTAGTAGTTAGAACTCCTTTTTTTAGCTTCGCAATGGAAAACTGATAACTAGTTCATTTGTAGTTTGTAGCATTAGATACGATCATTTCCCATACTTACGAGTATAACAGTGGAAGGCATTTCCAAAAACGAGGAGGCAACTGTGTTCGAGTAGAATAGAATGAGAACCGATTGGCAAACAAATATATTGAAGCGAAACCTGCTGACAACAACTTTTTCCAAATGGAATTGTATCAGTTCGAAATGTCCAAAGAGACAGAGAGCAACAATCAATTCAGAAACAAAAAAAGAGATTGAATATTAATAGAAGAAAATTGTAGTTTAGACAAAAAATGTAATTCTGAATTCAAATGTTCATGCCAGTATCAAGAATGAACTAAATTGTGCCTTAAAAAATAGGACATAGAATTTTCATCAATTATTCCAATTCTACTCTGAAGAGAAACAAAATGAGAACTATTCACATGCATACAGCTGAAGCGTATGGTCGGAAGGTTGAAATTTTTTTGTTCGAAAATAGCAGCCTCTGTATAATTCATAATAGTTAAGGTTAAGACTGGCGTATCTTCATTGATGAGCATGTTCTTTCTAAAAAGATAGTCAGTAGTCAGACCTCAGTAGTGTGAAAGAATCGAAGAATGTTCGAATATCATTTGTACTGCTCTCTGAGCCGCTCTTCCTTGAACAACAGAAATATTGTTGACAGATAGGGTGGTAGGAAAGAGAGCAAAGACATACGATACGAGACAGCTGCCAGATAAAGAAAGAAAACGGAACGGAAAGAAAGAAAGAAGGCGAAAGAAATAGAACACAAATACTTCGTATTGTAGCTACAGTGGGAAAGGAAAATGAAAGAAAAATTTGATCTAATTACCGGAAACGGTAACGGTTTCCTAATTATAAATGAAAGAGTTTGTCCCTAAACCACCAAAACAACCACATATATGATGATCTACATGAAAATTTCATTGAAAGCGTGGAGTTATGGTTTGATCTTTGATCCCTACTCCTAATCAATCCCAAAGTATCAAAACTGTTGCAGGTGGTTCTTATCTACTGAAACTGGGTTATCTCTTCACAATGAACGGCCGAACATCAGGAAAAAGAGGGAGAAAGTAGAAAGATAACTGGCTCTGAAATAGGCGGCAGCCCACTCAAAAATGAATCAATTGCTTTCAGGCCAAACGTGCCACTTATGTTTTTTTTCGCGATTCTGAGTCAGAAACCCGAAATTTGCCATAGAACAAATATATTTAGAACCCCAATATAAGAATAGAATCAGTTGAAAATTGCTCTACACCACCCCAAATTAGTTGGTGACAATCTCTAACCATAAACGCAATACGCAACGAAATCGTATACCCAGTTATTGTTTAAAGTTTGGTAAAACTAAAACCAAAAAAAAACATTGTATATTTACGCCTTTAATATCCAATAACGAAATGGAAATACAAGACAGTACAAAGTGAGTGGGTCACCGAAGAAGTCTGACATTTTCGAAATACTTCGCCCTATTACAGCACGCAGCTGAGAAAAACGAACGGCGCCATAGATATGATGTAATCTTGCGAAATGGGAAATTCCCAGAAAAGGTGCACAAAACGTCAGTTCCGCTGATCGAATAACTATGACTAAATTAGTAATTAGTAGATGAACTGATGAACGCATGATCTAGTTTCGAATGCATTGAAATGTACTGAAATACAACCAGAATAGTTTTGGACTGCAAAAACAACAATGAGATCACTGTAAAACTGTTGATTAGTACACCTAACTTCAATTGTTGTGAACAGTTTATCGTTCGTTCGAAAAAAAATACAGTTAAGAGTTATAGAAAAATGACCCGGATTTATATGGCAATAGATATATCAGTATCGTTCGACTATTCCCCCAATAGGGAGGTTTCGCTAATAATTAGGTTAAATCACGGCAATTCAAGTTAGTGACGAACACGTAACCTATGAATTGAGAACAACCTGGTTGCGTGCAGTTCGATAGCCAACTGCCCCCCCCCCCCCCCCCATGCACACCGGAAGGCGCACTCAAAAAGAGTACACAAATTAGTCCGCCGACGACTGAAAGCCAAAAAAAACGTGCGTATAGGTAGGAAGGAAGGCTTGTTGGGCGAGAAGATAGCAAAGAGAGAGAGAGAGAGAGTGAGAGTGAGAGAGAGAGAGTGAGAGAGAGAGAGAGAGAGCGAGAGAGATAGAAAGAGGGGAGAGAGACACAGAGTCAAAAGAAAACAACCGGAAGCCAATACGCGTCATGCATGATGCAACATGACGTTCCTTACAGCGGTGCAGGACAGGGGAATAGGCGTTCTTGGAAGCGTGGGAAACTCCAAAACGACCACCCAGTAAATCAGAACAAACTGAGCAAGAACGTGCCGAGACAAAACATGACACTACTTTCTCAAATTGAAAGCACACGGAACTGCTCCCTACCATGACGTAAAATCTGTGAAAATAGTCCGTTTTCTCATAATTGTGGCAATTCGAACCAATTTTCTACATCTACTAGAGTATGACTAAAATTTCACTACCGGTGAGCAAAATATTTTAAGGGGAGGATTGTTTGTGTTTCCGGAACAAATCCGGTAGAGACGAAAACAAACAGAACGCAGCCAAGTCGTACACGAACAACAGAAATCTTGACCGGATTACCTATTTTCAATTTCTCAGAATGAAAAACTCAACAAATGATAAATTGGATGAAAGGAAATGACTGCATCTTACAATTGGGAATAAACGAAATTCCGTGTATGAATGTTTCCGTTACAAAACCCAACAAACCCAACAAACTATACAGTGACAAAAGATAAAAGGACCTAGTAAAACTCTCAAATTGCCCAGTTAAACCTGCTAAAACACCTAGATAAGTCTATAAACCAAGGCCGCTCGCAATAAAAGTCAAGGTAAAAATTGACTTGTATCAGCGCTTGCGCTATTCTTCCTTTCAAGTTATAACAGAACAATGACTCGAAAGGACAATAACATTCAGGCATATACCAGTAAAGGTGTCCAAATAGTCAGAAAAATTCCGAAAACGGACTAATTTTCCGCCGAAAAGAAAAATATCGGTCTACTTTTCATGAAAAATCAGAAATTTTAACGTTTTCCAATCTTGAAACGAACTACTTTTTGTCGCTTAGTCGAACCTTACTGGTGTTTGCATTCAGGAATGGATGAATTGAACATTTTCCATACACCTATAAGGTCCGAATATTCGACAAAACACATTCGCTTTTAGATTTAAACACAAGTAAATTAATGATTTTGCATCAGAAATAGACTTCTCGTTTTCAGCAATGAGTAGGTATGTTTCGATTTGTTTTGGCTATTCGGACAACTATACTGGGGGTATGATTACACAGAGGGTATTGTTTTCAAAACCACAACTAGAGAGCGTATGTGTATGAATGAATTTGGCGCGCAATCCGGCCCTGCTATTCATGGCTAATTTGCATACAGTGGCAGGTCTCATGCACCCGCTGTCCACGTGATAAATACATTCAATGCACGTGCAAATCACGTGAATCGCCGCTCAAGTGCAATAGGACCGGTTTCTATACGAAGCTAACGAGAAAAAAGAAAAACAAATTATCTATAGGGCGCTGCTAATATTGATCAATTCGCACTGTGCAAAACACCTTCCTAATCAACAACATGACTTTTCAAGTTAACATTCAACTATCAAAACACATACTCCTACTTGTTATTTTTATCGATAACAACATCTCTACTCTCGACAAAATTGGTAAGATGGTAAGAATAAGGGAAACAGTTGCGAGAGATGATGAAACGTCCTTCGACCACATATGAAATCAACGAACGAACTAATGATCAATGTCAATCTCAGAGACCAACCCCACCACCAAAATGTCGAACAAATCTAAATCTAACCATTTTTAAAATTAAACGCCTTTTACGCTCAATACTTGCAAAAATACTATCTATTCAACCCAGCTTAGACAAACACTGTCAAAACAAAAACCAAAGGTTAACGTTTTAATCTTCAAAGCGGTTACGTCTGGGGTAGACTGGTAGAGGCGAAACGTTCCACTCTTTATTTATGTCCTTTCTGTCTCTTTCATAACACTTAGATCTAAGGTTTACCGTCAAAACCTAATTCCTCCTACAAACCAAAATTCCACGAAGAATAGCTGGTTAGCTAATTCAATTTTAAGTAGATGGAAGATGGCTAAAAATCAATCTATCGATTCAACCCAGCTCAGACAAACACTGTCAAAACAAAAACCAAAGGTTAACGTTTTATTGTTTAAAGATGGCCTGACAGGAACCAAATCTCATGCCTTGCGCTCCACGGGTAATTCTTTCGCTCCAACGCGAATGTGTTCCCAAAACGATATATTAGAATCTCCGCTAACGATTTATGGTTAAATGATGTACAAATACAAAATATCAATAAATTAGTTTTCCTAGCACGTTTGCATTAGAGAGACGGAATTAGACGTGGAGCGCAAAGCACGAGATTAGGTTCCTGTCAGACCACCTTTAAAGCGGTTACGTCTCTGGGGTAGAGGCGAAACGTTCCACTCTTTATTTATGTTCTTTCTGTCTCTTTCTTAACAGTTAAATCTAAGCTTTACCGTCAAACCCTAATTCCTCCTAAAAACCAAAATTCCACGAAGAATAGCTGGTTAGCTAATTCAATTACAAGTAGATGGCTCGAAATCAATCAAGTTGGAGCAAGTTTATATATTTCAGATCAAGCGGGATGAAGGGAATGCGCAGCTGGGAGAGTGCAATTTAATACCCTCTTGAGATGCAAGATGGCAATATGACCTTGATTTACGACAATGAAATGAGATATATGAACAAATTGTTCATGGAACCCAACCTAATCAAAAGAGAAGATCCAGCTATCTGAAGTCTACCAAAAACCCCTAATCTGACAGCCACACATATGATTGTTAAACCTGCATGAGCACCTCTCCCACTTACACAAGACGTAGAAGATACCACCATTCCCCCAGTAAGGTTGTCCAAGTGGCCAGAGGAAATCAGGGGGAAAAACGGGCTCAATTTTCGCCAAAAACGAGAAAAGTTGTCTATTTCCGATTTCCGATGCAAAATCATTAATTTTCACTCAGTTTAATCTAAAACTGCCTCATTTCGGTGGAATAGCCTACAGGTTTGTGGAAAAAAGCTTCAACCGCGCCAGTTCTAAATTCCTATTACCAGCCAAATTCTTCAATTCAGCTACTGTTGGGACTACTGCCAACTTTCATTAGTTTCGCTAGGGGGACCAATGGGACAATCCATTTGTACCATAAAATGAACTATTATCCTAACCTAACTATACATACCTAAACCTTGAAATTTTCTCACACTAGAAGAGAAAAATGCAGGTCTGAAAACCACGGAACTTGATATTAAACTACAAGCTACAACTGACCGTTATAATCCTCATCTCGGCTCCGTTCTCGACTAGAAGCGACGCCTTGTCACCCGCCCCGGCACGACGGAAGATGGAAACCGCCTCGTCGTGGGTCAGATCCGTCAGTTTTGTGTCATTCAACTGGAAAAATGACCTTTAACACATACGTTGCTCTATTAAATATATAAATAGAAACTCGACACACGAATATCGGGTGGTCTCGTTTCTATTCAGAATAAACATGAGTGCCAAGTGACAGTGAAGATGTTAAATTCGCGCCATAGACGATTTGTTTGACCCCTTCTTCAAAAAGGCACTCGTTTCTTATTCTTTTTAAGGTCAAAACCTGAAATTTGTGTTCGGCAAGGATTCGCAGAAAATGAGCGAATGAGTCTGTCTTTTAAACTTTTCCGAGTATTCAGTCAAGCTTTCATGAAGTACGTAGACGAGAACGTTGTTCTGAATTCTGAATAACATGTGAGTGAATTAGTAGAAAGTAACCCCTGACTGAATACTTAGAACTCAGATGCTTATAGTAACTACACAGCCGTAAAGGAGCACCACTTTGAAACAGTGGGATCTGATCAAATAAATAGATGCGTGCGATCGTGTTGGTTGAAAGGTGTATAGAGTTAAAGATTCTCCTGCGCGAAAAATCGAAAAGTTAGTGGTTCCCTCCCACCTAGTGGCGCCATAGAACCAATATATTAGATAATCATTCAATGGTTATGGATCCTCCTACGCCTACCACCTGGTTCAACCTCTGATGAAGTTATAGAATATAGATTCCCAAGTTAGTCAGGGCATCGCAACTACGATCAAATAAATCTCAAGTCTCGACCCTAAACTGACCTGTATGACCATATCGCCCTCCCTGAGCCGCCCATCCTTCGCGGCGGGACCATCCGGTTTGATCATCGAAACGAAGATTCCATTCTCCCCAGGCAGATGGGGACTGTCCTTTCCACCCACAATGTTGAAACCAAAACCTAAATAGAAGAGATGTGATCCATTGAAGTTCTTACTTGAGTAATAGATAGTAGCTTAACGCATTTTAGCTGAATCGTCGCCCACTCGCTTTAGTGAACTGGGGAATCAGGTGCATTTCCGGATCGAAGTAGGAGGAAGTGACTAACGTTCAATTGTCTATTCTATCCCGGGGGTTCGCCACATGAGTAGCACTCAGAAAAAGTAAGGGTACCCATTGAGCAACACCGTAATCATATATTTTTTTTCAGAGAATGGTATCTCTACCACCACAAGAGATGATCATTCTGTGACAGAAGGTCCTACCACTACCACGGCCATCTCACTCATTGAGCTGTCCAAGCCCGAACAAAACAGTAAGTTTCCGAATGATGTATTCATGAGTTGTTTATTGTTTAATGTTTTCCAGGTTTCCTTTTTATTGCAAACATGCATTACTCTAAGTGAACTGTTTGCACGCTCTGGCAAGTTCGGCTAAATAGGCAGAATGTTAGGAATGGTTTGTTTAGGCAAGTATTGTTCAAGGTACTCCCCAAGAACACTACGATGGCGATGCAGCAGATTCAGCGTCCAAGGTACTCCCCAAGGACACTAAACTGGTGATGTTGGCGATGCAGCAGATTTATTGCCCAAGGTACTCCCCAAGGACAGTAAACTGGTGATGTTGGCGTCGGACGAACAGGCCACGGCGACGACGATGGAAGAAGTTGATGATATTGTCCTCCCAATCGAAACTCACCTGGTGAACCTGTTACTTTTGCCTATTGAGTGGTTCGGCCCCCAAGTTACGAACGGAAGTTCGTGTGAACAGTGAAATGCAAAATATAAAGATAATATGTGGTAGAAAACCACTTGAAACAGAACAAAAGACTTGATTTTGTTACTTTATATGCAAGAATTACATGAAAACCCAAATTTAACCACGAAACCAGATAAAAACCCAAGAGAAACTAAAAAGAAACAACCACGAAGACCTAAAATTGCATCATGACAATTGTAACCAGAGCCTTGCACCAAAGGTTTTGTGCGTGACGGCTTACTACGTACATGTTATTAACGCGACGTCAAAATACAATACTTGCCTAAACAAACCATTCCTAACATTCTGCCTATTTAGCCGAACTTGCCAGAGCGTGCAAACAGTTCACTTAGAGTAATGCATGTTTGCAATAAAAAGGAAACCTGGAAAACATTAAACAATAAACAACTCATGAATACATCATTCGGAAACTTACTGTTTTGTTCGGGCTTGGACAGCTCAATGAGTGAGATGGCCGTGGTAGTGGTAGGACCTTCTGTCACAGAATGATCATCTCTTGTGGTGGTAGAGATACCATTCTCTGAAAAAAAATATATGATTACGGTGTTGCTCAATGGGTACCCTTACTTTTTCTGAGTGCTACTCATGTGGCGAACCCCCGGGATAGAATAGACAATTGAACGTTAGTCACTTCCTCCTACTTCGATCCGGAAATGCACCTGATTCCCCAGTTCACTAAAGCGAGTGGGCGACGATTCAGCTAAAATGCGTTAAGCTACTATCTATTACTCAAGTAAGAACTTCAATGGATAGTTTATAACTTCACAACAGATACTATGTATGGATAAAATACGATTGGTCAAATTTGAAAGAAAATTACTCATACAGTTTTTCATACGAGACATAAGCCCGAAGTGTTTTAGCTGAATCGTCGCCCACTCTACTTTTAGGTAACCTAACCCTTTTTTGGTAACCCTTTTTTCAGGTTACTTCTGTGGTAACCTGGAAGTAACCTAAAACCAAAAACAGGTTACCCTCAAATTTGGCTTGAAAACTCGTTTTTATTGTTATTTTTATGGTAACCTGGTTTTGGTTTGAGGTTACTTAGAGGTTACTTACTCAAGTAACCTGAAAAAGAGGTTACCGAAAAAGGGTTAGGTTACCTAAAAACCCGGTTAGATATAGAATTCACCCTTTTTTCCGTGCTCTGAGGTCTCGCGGAGAAATATGTCAGCAAATAATCGATGACAACGAAACTAACCTGGTTTGGAAGAAATAGCATCGATGTCTTCGTGGGGAAAATGTTGCACTTCGTGGCCGGGTGAAACCATGTGAGCCCTGCAATCTGAACTGTTCCAACTATTAAAAGACCGGATTCAATCAAACAGAGATAATGAATACGGCAAATAAACAACGCGTCCTAAAGGGAAGGCGTGGGAAAACAGCTTCGTTCTCGTCGTTTACGTGTTAAATCGATATCTTTCGACTAACCAATCATTGTGCGCACTTCAGTGATTCAAATTCAACTATTTAAACGAACAAAACATTATAAAAATACACAAAATTGCTTAATTTAAAAAAAAAATGAGAGACATGGTCATTACCGTAATCGGCTTCAGGATTTAAACTTATCATTCGAGCGGCTGAGCGTTGCAGGAGTAATTACGCGATCGTTGCGGGATATAGCAAACGGCGGGTACAGCAAATTTTGAAATGACCTGTTTTATAAATTTTAAATTTAATAAAACGATTGTTATGTTGCATTCTAGTATTTGTTATTAAAGACGAATTTAGTTCCGGACATTCTTTGCTCTAACAGTTCGTTGTGGTTCAGAGAAATTATGATCAACTATCGCTTAATGTCCCGTCAAAAGCGTTTTCTACTGATTTTTGGTTTCAGATAATTATCTACGGGTTTATATCGCAAAAACTCATTATCACAGTTTCTTCAGATTATCTCCACGTATTTGTTAGTTGAATGGAAGTTTTCAGGTTTTCCACAAAAGCTGATCGCCAGAATGCCGCCAATCACTCGGAAAGATGGACGTCCTTTAATTCCACGAGTCGGCTCTAGTAAGTTCTAAAGATTCGAAACGTTTCAACAGTTGATATCTACCATTAAAGCCTCACTCAAAGATATAAGGTTTCATTGAATATATCATTTTAGTATCAGCCCCGTTTCTACAAAAAGTATGCCAGTGGGTCGTCGTGTTTATTGCCGGCCTCTTAGTGTTATTAGCCAAATCGAATTCTTCATTTAAACCGGTGATCCGTTGGGTAACAATTGACCGCTTAGCTTGTTTAACCATTTGTTAATCACTTAGTAAACCCTATTCTTCCAAAAAAAAATGTGCTACAATAGGGTAAACGGATAACCTCCGGTTAATGGGAATAGGTTCCTGATAGGGTTGACGAAATACAGGTGGTATGTTAAATTGGCCCACATATCACGTTGAGTTATTGAGAGGTCGTGTTATCTTCCAAATTGGCGTGTTGTTTCATTTGCTGTGGGTATATAAGGTATATATGCACTGTTTTCTTGAAACAGACAAGATTTTTCAGAAATTCCGTTCAAAGCAAGTGAAGAGAAAGATCACTTCCGGCGAATTCAGGACCTTATCGTAGAGTTCAATTGTCGATCTCAAAAAAGGATTTCTGCTACATTGGTGAGCAGCGACGGATCCGTTCTATTACTCGGTACAAAATCCGTGATCTCAACTATTTTGACGTCAAACGTAGTGTCAGCAACTGTAACGGCTCTTCGTGACTGTCCCGACTGGTTCTGCGATGAGGAAACGGTGGGTCAAACTGTTGATACAAAATGTGTTAGCTCTAGGCGGAATCTCAAAGAATTTTTTTTGTTTCTAGTCCTCTTTATTGTTACATAGTAACTTCTCATCATGTCTGTGAGTTCGAGTAGTTATTGTTATTGCATAAGGAAAAAGTAGAATAGTCTAGGCTATCATTTTTCTTCAGTGGCTATAATTTATAACAATAAAAAACTAATGCAAATTGTTCTCGTCAGCTCGTCAGGTTTAATTTTTGCGAATAGTTTACAAAAAAATAGAGTAATGACACCCGTTTTTGATATATTATCAATCATGTCAGCTGGCATCAAAGAACTTGTCTCTAGTCTTCTTGAGAGAACGTACCCGACTCAAAAGAACGTCATTTTTCAGGAGACGTTCAAGGTTCCCCTCATTCATTTGCCGTCAAAAGAGGAGTTGCTAGAGTTGGATGAATCTGCATGCGAGGGTGTGATTGCTAACATGTTAAATAAATCGAATTATCCCTGTGTTAATCATTTTGGTAAAAATCACACGACTCCTCCTAATTTTTGGCCCACTGATGTCACGCCCAAAGCGCCCTCGGCCGTTTCTTTGCGCGACAATAGGACAGGTGATAGTTTGATTTCAATATTTTTAACCTCCACAATCTACTCTACTCTACTTAACTGTTTTTTTTTGTTGTGTAGGTAATGTGTGTCAGCCTTTTCTTTGAAGAGGATAGATATGTACCCATATCTCAGTAAAGTTCGATGTGTAGAAGCCTATATTAAAATACAGGCCGGTTCTCGTTCCGGTTTCTGTTTACACGAGTTCGTCTCAGTATGTTGGGCCTGGCAGTGAAACACGATAATAATAATATTTCCAGTTCATTCATTCAATTCAAGATGTGTCTTTACAGACGCAAAAGTTAACTCAACGTCCCTACTTGACGAGTCGGAAAAACTCTGTTTTCAGGAATCAAGTTCGCAACCAGAAGAGCATATCTTCTATTCATATTCGAAGCGATGATGTATGCTTATTTCCGAAATCTGCTGTTTGTGAAGTTCGGAGTTATTATCGATAGAAGGGAAGGTGGGTTGTCTTATAGATCTCACTTTATAGTTTCACCTAGCTCCGAAGTAGCAGCACTGCTCGTGAAAAAATAGTTCTTTGGTGACACGTGATACGCAGGTGTGAATACTCAATCAAGAACACTCGATCAATTGAAAAAACGAACATGCATGTATTGTTTTGAATGCAAGTTTATTTGGTATTGGTTCACCTGAGAACATTCATCGCAAACTCGTTTAAGCTTGTTCTTAGAGGTATTTCTATTTCAGATTGTAGCTATATTTCATCCCAAATCTTCTCCACCGAGTTTCCCTTTGATATACGTTCGGCGGCATTGCACTCACGTAAGTTTTTTTTCCCTTTATCATGAGTTGGGTAAACGTTGCTGATGTTAATATTGTGCTGGTTTTGTTACCACCCAATTACCTAGCTCGGAGAAACATTCAAATTGTCTGACGAGCTTCACTTTTACTGATAATCTTGTTTGACCCATCTAGGTGGAATTTGGTACGAATGATAATTAGAACCGAGATAGAACGTCACCACTAGATATCAATTTATACCTGTGTGACCTAACCAAACACAGCTTAGTAATACTGTTAAAAGATTTTGCGCAAATTGTAATCATACACCGGCAAGGACTAGTCAATAAAAGAGTCCGTTTTAGATCGGAACAAGTGAAAATCAGTGATTTCGCATGAATAATAGAGGAATTATCTCGTTTCCGGCAAAAAAATCTGCCGTTCTTTGACTTGTTCTTGACTACTCGGACAACTTTACTGGGGTGTGATCATAATTTCGAAATAAATTGGTTAAGGTGAAGTTTTACCCTGTCCTCGAAAGGTGAACGGTATTGATCGAGCTATGGAAAGAAGCGCTAGCGGGCAGGACGCAGCTATCACAATCAAAGAAGGACCGTGTGCAGGTAGAAGCGTATTTTTATTTGGACAGAGTGCTATTCAACTATTCAAACAGGTTTCATTAAACATTCCCTCCATAATTGGTAGTAGATTTTCTACAAAAGTTAGAGTCTCTCCTAATCATGCACTAGTAAGGTCTGACTAAGCGACAAAAAGTAATCCATTTTTCGATGTAAACATGTGAAAATTTGGGATTTCTCCAAAAAAAGTAGACCGGTTTTCATCTTTTCGGCTAAAAAGTAAACGGTTTTTCGAATTATTCTGACTATTCGGACAACCTTGCTGCCACTTGCTCTTAATGATCCCTGGCCGGATAAGGATGGCTCAGTCTGTCTCGTATAGTTTGCCTCCATGAAGAACGGGTAGATTTACCTTTGCTGTTTGTTGAAATAGTTATTTTGACAGTTGTGTTGTGAGTCGTTTTATTCTCCTTAAACTGAAATGTGAACTTGTGAACATTCAGATGGTCTAAACGATATGCCGCTCTCTTCACCAATAAGAGTTACGACGCAAGACAATCAGGAGAATCCTCTTCTGAAGTCTGCCGTCGCGAAGAAAGCCGCCACATTGAAAGGGGTATGTCAGTTTTGAATGATTGTGATATAAAGAATAAACTAGACTTAACTGAATCAATACTAATAAGTTTTTCGAATAACCGCTGGCGCAACAGAGATGAGTGGTAGCACTCAGGCGCCCTGTCCATCAAAATCAGAGAAGAACGTGTTGATAAACCAGAAAATATGCGAAGTTTGGCTTCTGTCATACAATACAGATTGAACATGTTATATGCTTAGAAGAGGTTTTTTTTTCAAGAAGAACAAGTTAGGATTACTCATTTACTGGTTTGTAAATGAAATATTTCTCGAGAAATTGAATGAACTTTATACCAGTACTTGTTGCAGATGCCGTATCTGAAGGACTTCGATTCCCCCGTGCAGGATGAAAATACTCAAGAAGGTGATTAATAATGTTTTTAGTTTTTACAGAGTATATAATTATGTGTAAATGAGTCAGTCCGAGTGTACTGACCGCTTAATTTTCAGGTCGGGTAGTTCGCACTGCTGTTCCTCGAGTTCTAAAGTTGCGACGTTACAAGAGGACCAACAATGGAAAAGAAGCGCCTCCAATTCTGTGCACGTGTCGGGATAGACTTGATTTATCATTGATACAAACTGTCAGATGTACTTGTGGCAATTTGACACATGTTGCTTGTGTGTCGAATGCAAAAGGCACTTGTCTGTTGTGTTCATCAAAATAAATGCATTGTTACAATATAAAAATAAATGCATTTTTGCTATCTGCTTTGTTTGAAGAGAGTTCTATGAAAATACTTGTACCCTTTTCTGCGTTTGAACTTGAGTAATAATGTTTGTTTAACAGGATATGGGTAGAAAACGACTAGCCAATGATAAAGTTTTCTCTTTAAATTTGCGGCCAAAATGTCAAACGCAAGAAGAACGCGGAGTGGCCCAAGCGGGGCAAACTGAAAACGATGAGTGCGACACTACAAACCATGACATGAACGATGATTACCAAGATAATCACGACAACATGCACAGGTTAGGAGACGGAAGACATTTCTACTCTCGTTTGGTCGAGATAATGCTTGTACTCATTTCCTCGAGTATGTACGTAACAAGTTCGAAAACCGGATTTAACCTCAAATAGTTGAGTTCAAAATCGAGTATGTTAGGTATAAGCCAATTTATCACGCATTCAAAGTTCGATGTTCCGGATCAAACTACAAAGACAACAGGCAGTATAGGCTCGTGTTATGAATATTAAACCCTGTTATGTGCTTAACTATGATTGTAATTTGTGATTACCTAACCTCAACCTTTCTAGTGGTGTAATTACACACAACGCAGGACAGCATTTGACTACCTTCGAAGTGTATGTTAAAGCTTTACGCATGGCTCACACGTACACATTCAAGAGTGGAGGTAAGGAAGACAATTGGGACTGAGTGCCCAGATAGATACTTATCTGGTGCTAAGTTTAGACTGATTTTGACTATGCCCCATACTCTGAAAAACGCCCATTTCGGTTCAGAAACTAACGAAACTGTTCAGAAACGTGCAAAACTTCACGGTATTACGGGAATGTGTATAAGAGACCAAATGGGATACATCTCATGTGGTTTGGTGCCAGATACTTATCTGGTGCTAAGTTTAGACTGATTTTGACTATGCACCATACTCTGAAAAACGCCCATTTCGGTTCAGAAACTAACGAAACTGTTCAGAAACGTGCAAAACTTCACGGTATTACGGGAATGTGTATAAGAGACCAAATGGGATACATCTCATGTGGTTTGGTGCCAGATACTTATCTGGTGCTAAGTTTAGACTGATTTTGACTATGCACCATACTCTGAAAAACGCCCATTTCGGTTCAGAAACTAACGAAACTGTTCAGAAACGTGCAAAACTTCACGGTATTACGGGAATGTGTATAAGAGACCAAATGGGATACATCTCATGTGGTTTGGTGCCAGATACTTATCTGGTGCTAAGTTTAGACTGATTTTGACTATGCACCATACTCTGAAAAACGCCCATTTCGGTTCAGAAACTAACGAAACTGTTCAGAAACGTGCAAAACTTCACGGTATTACGGGAATGTGTATAAGAGACCAAATGGGATACCTCTCGTGTGATTTGGTGCCAGATACTTATCTGGTGCTAAGTTTAGACTGATTTTGACTATGCCCCATACTCTGAAAAACACCCATTTCGGTTCGGAAATCAACGAAACTGTTCAGAAACGTGCTCAAAACATCAGAAGTAGTTTCAGGTAGCACGTACTGGTTCATCCCAAGAGAAGGACTGACTCAATTTGAAAGAATCGACACTGGTCAGACGCTGAAATATGCTAGAATAACGTTGTTTCAATGTTCTGGTACGTTTCACGAAATGTTTTGATCTCTCGGCGTATTCATTTTATTAACAACTCTCCTTCCTTTTGAATGTGACCGTTAAATGAAGTTTGTCTACAACAAAACAGATTTTTCAAGGTGTCCCTGTATATGTGTGCAGCTGCGACTTGCCGCGACGCGATGAGTTAATATATGTGAATCGTTGCTTCGGAGAATCCGATCAAGAACTACGTTTGCGCCTGAGAAGAAGAGAATGTGATCACTGTAAAGCGTTTAGAACTATAAATGTAAGTGCCAGACGATTTACATTTTGTGCTATATTTTTTATATACAAAAGAAATTTTTATAAACAAAGAGACACGTTTGAACTCTTGCAGGGTGTTGAAGAAAGCATGGAGGGAGAGATCGGACCGGAGCTGCTGACGCAGAATGTATCTCAGTTTCCATTTCTTACAATAGTGAATCACAATGATGGTCCCGGAATAGTTCGAACTATGCGATCAACCGCTAGATGCCTAGTGTGCGGCACTGTGAAGTGCCCTCATGCGAGGCAAGTCCAACAACTCTTCAAGTTGTTCAGGAGAGAACATGATTCTTACTCCTGTAGTCTTACATTCTATTTTCAGCAGTTTATATTTTCTAGTAGTGTATTTTTGAAGGACCTCAGCTCTAACAGGCATAGAAATTTGTTTATTCAGTATCATACGGTGCAACACAATGGAAGAAAATGAGAAGGATGATGATGTAGAGAGTGTACAAGATGAAGAGGAAACAGAGGAGATATTCCATAAAAAGATCAAACTCCCACTCAAGGCTGCTATTTTCCAAAGTCATGAGATAAGGTGCACACCTGATGCTGACAGATGTGTACACGGAAACACTTTAAAGGAGCAAACATCAGATAAGTTTGATGGGTTGGGAGTTAAGTTTTGATTTTCGAACTCATAGTTACGTTAGTTCATTATGTTTAACTACTGCTTGCTTTCAGAGAAGAATGAATTGTCAATACGACTGTGTACAATTAGCTTCACACTTTCTAGTCTGAATATCTTCAAGTTCAATTAACAGAATATGATAACTTATGAGATAAACTCAGCTTTGGTTCCTCTAGTAAACATTATTCCATTCCACAGGTAATAATTATTGGTGATCATGGAATTGAGAGCAAGATATCACTCATTGAATATATTGCCAGCTGCGGATGTGACTCGGATAAGAAGTATGAAGTGGAGGGACTGTGGTGGTTCGTAGATTGTTTTCCTTCCCTGAACATACAGTGTTTTCAATTATCAATGTCACCTCCAAATTCGATATTTTTTTGCACATATCGTAGCAGAAAAAATATGGAAAATGAAGCTTGAACTTTGCAGGTACACCAAGAGCGTCGTAGTCAAGTTATCTCTCTTGCTTGAATACCAATCGCTTATCTCACAAGGTCAATTCTCTCTGTATGGATTTCACAAATCTTTGGAGAGAAGAATGATCAATGGCGGATACACCGGCGAACATCTGGTCACTCTGAGTAGACTTCAGGTGAGAAAAAATATGAGGCATCACAATCAAAGCTGCGTAAACCCAATTATCAGATGGGAATCCCTGGATTTTTTTCTAAGAAGGAGCTATTGCGATGAAGAGGAGAGGTACAAAATAGAAAGACTCAAAAACTCACATGTATATATTGAGAAAAGTGCAGGTGTACAGGCCTCCTCTCAAAAGAATATCTGAAAATGTTACAATGTTTAAATACCAAATCCTGATAGTTTTGATCCTTTTTAATTGCAGAGAATCTGGAAGGTTTACCGTGGATGTCTCGAATACGATATGGAGGAATGTCGGGAATGCGGAAGATTTCCACATGTTCTGATAATGGATGGAACATTTGTCGGTTCTAAGAAAATCCCGAAATTCGAACAGAAATCTGGACCGGTTAGTTAGAAGCCAGGTGTCAGCTGTTGAATTCGGATCATACGTAGAATAATATCGGTTTGAGGATTCGAATAGTTCAACATCCCCTCTTCCCACAGAAAAATGAACTGTTGTAGGTCCTAAAAGATGATTAACCAATGAGTTGTTGGAAAGGGGTCCCCCTAGCCAAATTAAAGGTGAAGTTACTGATCTCCCTATAAGTTACCTGTGGTATCGCACCTGGTTTGGACTATGGGATTCCAAATGATTTTGCGATTCTATCTCGGAAACGACAATTTTGGAGCGTTTTGGTCTTCTGTCAATGGAAAACATGGATAAATTGAAGACTTACAGTTTTGTTCAGGAAAAACGCCAAATCCCGATGAACTTGCTTCGAGTCGTACCCAAGCGAGACGCGCGCACACATCTCAGACGGGTAGCCGAACGACAAGAAGTCTGCAAGGTGGTTATATGACATTGTAGAACACATAATAAAATATCATGAGATGACTGATGTGTACTCGACATGAATTCGGTATAAATTCGATCTGCACATCATTTCCATCCAAAACATAATATGCAATAGGTTTTGTATGATTGAAAACATTTCTACAGATAAAGACTCGGTTTTTATACTTTCTTGTTTTTCTTTTTATACTTTCCTGTTTTTCAGCCTTGGCCAGACAATTTCGAAATACCGGCGGTTCTGAAGAGCTTTATTGAATTCGCAGCTGATGACAGCGGGAAACTATCCCCAGAGTGGCGCCCTCTAGTACTGGAATTATCGGCCGGCACAGCATCTTCATGCATTCTACAATTCCATCAACTAACAACTGGCGAAGGTTACCGCGCTCTCATCGAAGGTGTGAATATATGGACGGATACTCACTACTTGAAACACCAAGATTCCATGCTCGACGAAACACCGATTTTGTACAAGTGTCTTTTCTCCAACAAGCCTGATGTTGGACCCTTCGATTCCCGTGTGCGTAAACTACTCAGTCTGATCTACAACAAGTCGCAGCTAATATACGATGAAGACTTTCTCTACGAACACATTGGTCCTCAAACACCACTGCCACCTGGAACACCCTCTGACCACGAAGCCTTCTTTTTCTGGGAAAGAATACACAACGTACCTAAATACGAGGCCGATGGAGATTCCTTGGCGCAGAACCTTCTATGTTCGGAGAAACGACTGAGTACGTTACGTTGATCTGAATTAGTAGGAGTGAAAATACCATGTAATTGGGGGGGGGGGGGGGGGGGGGGTACACGCTGAGCCACTAGAAGCGGAAATATTGGTAAACATGAATTCGGTAATAGGTGAATTTATCTTTGATGTGAGAAGTATATGAACCAAACCAATGGTGTATATCAAAACATTTCTTACTGAATTTTGGAAAATGATGAGCACTTCAGAGAACGGTGGACGTACAACACGTCCAATATTATTAATTAGTTTGTAACTATATTACCTGAATGCGGCTGTGGATTGCTTGAGAAGGCGTGGTCCGTGGTTCGATCATCGATGAAACCAGTTCAATCATTGGATGCGATTTCCTGTAAAAAAATGTGGGTGTGCATGCACAAATATCAATTCATCCATTACATGGGTCATTTTGCTTTATTTCAGCTAAACACAAGCAGTTTGGTCACGGGATCATGCTAGTAACATGCTCACATCGCATAATTTATGGTTTCATGGCTCTTCCCTCGGCAGAATCACCTCGTCACTTGTTCGAGATTATTCTCAAGGTAATGAAAAGATGAAAACAGACGCTTTAACTTTCAACGATGGTCTGTTGTCTGTTGATAAAGAGGTTTTCCGCATTTGTTCCATTTAATCGAAATAGGAATTAAAGTCTATTTATTGCTGGTAAACCTGTTATATGAAAGAAACTTCATCACTGCGTGATGACAATAGTGGTGAACGCGATGTAAATACGGTATTTTTTCCACTAGTAAATAGTCAAGCATAGTAAAAAAACCTAATCAAGACCTATTGCAATAAATTGTGTATACTGAAATGCGAGTAGTAAGTAGTAGCAGATAAAGAGTGCATTGATGAAATGCAAGTATAAATGGAAATCCTCCATGAATGATACCGTGGCGTATGAAAATGTGCGCATTTTCAGTACGTTCCCGCTGAACATTTCCCCGAAGTCTGCGTCTATGATAATGCGTGTCACGCGTACGCTTACGCAATATCCCGAGAGCCACGTCTTTTCCGGAACGTCATCATGTTAATTGACCGGTGAGTATCCAATAATGAACAGCTTAACACTAATAACCAATAATAATATACGCATGGTAAAATGTTTATCCCAGCTTTGGCCAACTTTGCTTAAGTTTTGGAAACTATGTAAAATTATACAAGGGTTTGACTTACTGTGGAGCAACTAGCTTGTACTGAATTTCCCTTCCATCAGATTGCATGGAGCCAACCACGTCGATTGTCCCGTGGCGATGCGTCTATCCCAGTACACCACTCACCCTGTACTACGGAAGATCAACTCTCAAGCTTGCGAACAGAACAATGGAAGAATGACTGGATTCAAGGGAAATGTGCCGTACATGAATCTACCAACTTTCATGGAGACGCTCAAGCTGTACAGCTATGATCACAACAATATGATTCTAGAGCAGAAGTAGAGTTTAGAAAGATGAATCGATCATTACTTTGTAGACTTTGATACTGATTACTCATGCTCAAATTTGCTCGTATTTACCAATCCATTGATAATAGAGTTTAATTTGTTAGTATAATCCATTTTCCAATTCCAAATATATTTATATACGCTCGTTCGAGGTTCGAGCAATTGTGTTGCTCAGTTGCTTTGTTACTTTATGAACATAGATTTACATTCACTTATTGAACGATATTTTCGTTAGCTTAGACTGTCTCTTTTAGCCTTACTCATTCAATCCTCTCGTTAGCGTAGGCTGTGTAATCGTGTTTTTATGGTATACGAGATTTCCATGAACGAATTATTGAAAGAAAAGCGCAATATATCACAGAGAACAAATAAACGGTACCTTGTTGGTGTGACAATGACCTTTCTTAGATCCAGGTGAGAACAACCATTGACGACATAACAGTATCCGTGAAGTAATCATAGAAAACGCCTGGAAAAATCGCATGCAACAGTATGGAATGATGGAGTATCTGAATTGGTAATAGTTCAACCAAAGATACACCAAAAGAGCTCATAATTATCCATAACGGAACTTGTGCTTACATTGGAATGAGGAAAAGTTTGAGAATACTTCTAGGTTATCTACTTGAGCAACCTGCAATTAAAGGGGTTAAATAAGTTAAATTACCTTGAAGCCGGATAGAATCGGCGCGTAAAATATCACATAATGGGGATGCAAGAAGTGAGCACGAGCATCATGCATCCCAAAATGTGGATATGTATAACTAAAACTTGAGAACTACTTATATTTACTTCCCTGCCGGCTACTCACAAGAATCACTAACAATACTCGAAAATGTGACCACGTGTAGCTCGAAATTGAGCGGGGAACTCTCTATTCAACCCGGTATTTCGTTAACCCCCTCAGTTAACCATTAACCGTTAACGGGTTGACCCTTTCGTTCACCACTAAGGAACCCAAAAATCCATCGTAAAAAAGGGGTACAAAGGGGTTAACGAAAGGGTTAACCCGGTTAACGGTTAACGAAATACGGGTTCCTTATGGAATTGGCCGCAAAAATGACCGTCTGGCGAAAGAAAAACAAAGGGTATGTGGGTATGTCACGTATCTTTAATGAGTATTTTAAATGCATAATTACAATCATTTAAGATAACTCAGCTATAACGAACAAACTGGAAACTCAAAAATAACATAAATACCACCTGGAAATTGATGGTTTACTTTGTTTCGTATATCGTATAATTGGAGACTAGGCCCTCGCTACGAAAAACATGCTAAACGTGAACATTTACTAAGAACTAAGAAGAGAACTCACCCGAGGTTCAAAAATCAGAATAGCAGCCTTCCAGTCAACGGAACCATCCAGTTAACTCAGTCGGAGCGGGAAGGAAAGCAGTGTAGAATTTAAAATCGAATACTCATCGGAATTCAGTTAGTCCTCACCCTCAGACCTGAAAATGAGAAAGACACCATACCATTTGGGAAAGTATAAGAACATTGTCGGATTCCCTTATTGAGAAAAACATGATTTCGTAAAAAAAAGGAATTCCAAACGAAAACGCACAAAGCACCGGGAATAAATAAACTAGCTGAGTCCAGTAGACATTGATTTACAAAAAGAATCATCATTAAAACGAAATGAAACAAAAATATAATGAAAAAATATGTGAAACAATGCAACGAGAATGGGTATCATGACGTCATAGAGGGGACCTTTTTAAACCTATCCTACGAGCGCGACCATAGTTGAAAAATGACGCAATGCAATTTATTTTTTTTCAGCAGTGTTACGGTAGACATTGAGAGTTTTTTGCTAACCCGACGCAATCCTGCGTATTTTGCAGTCTGGTTTTTTTTCAATTTTTTTTCAAATTTCACTATTTTTCCAAATTCCAAGTTCTATCTCGACCAAGAACAGTTTAAATGTTGCACGGATACTATATGGTTGCTATAGAGTTGTTGTGTTAAAAATTGCTCTAACCGTTCCCAAACTTGTGTTCTAAGCTTTTCTGGAATTTTGCTGAAAAGTGGATCTTATTACTACTTGTTAATTAATGTAAAAAAACTGTCGAAGACATACAATGTAATGACTAGTCTTTCAGGTATGATGAGATCTCCCGATCTGATCCAACTCGACTTCCTGGAACAATGCCAAATCGGAGATCAATGGAAAGTTCGCGAGATGTTGCAGAGCGGACGGGTCGATACACATTTTCATCACAAGATGAACGGATGGTTAGTGTAGTAGTTGAACTATGTATTCAAATATTAATTTTATAAGATATTTTCTTAAATCTCTGGTTCTCGTGTGTTTATTTTCACTCTGCAACATGCTCACAGGGTATCAGGAAACAGTGATAGTGAGCGCTTATTAGTGAAGATTAAATAGCCACTGTAGTAGATCAAAAAGCAAGATGCAACACTGCGGAAAGCTCTTGCATTTTTTGTGAATCCTGTTTTGCAGCTGACAAGCTGACATCTTTCAACTTACAATTTAGTCGGGCTGAGTAGCGAACTGCTCATTTGCCCGGATTGAAAACTTGTTGTTAGTTGAGTTGTACGTTATTTCACTAGAAAAAGCAAAATTTCTGACGAAACTTTAAAGTTTTAGTGTTAGGCTGGCAAGAGTTAGTTGCCCGCCGGCTGAACCAGACAATGTGTAGCTGCCACCCGATGACCACCAATACTTCACTAATTGTCTGAATAGCAAGAAAAATAAAATAAAAGGAACCCTTTTCCACAATTACCCAGGAAATTGCTTTGTTACATTGCAATGTTGTGAAGTTTCACTCAATTAAGTCGAAGAACGGCTCTTTTCTTGTAGAATAGTTACATCCTACTCGTGTTTAGTTGCCGCTGTCGTAGGCAAAGCGTTGATAACCTAGTTTTCTGCATACTCGATCCCTTGAACAACATTCATTTTGTATTCAGTATCTGGTGGTATATTTGTGAACAGTATCTAGATCTACATGTTGGAATTGTTATTGTCGTGCTCAACATTTCACATAATGTAAAGTTCTGCCCTGTAGCTTGCAGCTAGTCAATTTCTAAGTTTCAAGGTCACGAATCGGTTCACGGCCAAATGTGGAACACACTAATGGGTCCTAATAAGCTAACTTGTTGCGGCTTCACTTAAAAATTCGAGAATTTGTGCGCTAATGCGATGCAGCCACTAGTTATACGCGGTTGTGGGTGGAAATATCTCAGATGAAAGATTTCGATACACGTTCTCTATGAAAATCTCAGTTTCAATTGAGTTCGGTCGAGATATTAGTGAGAAAGCAGTTTCTAACCTATTTTTTTGCCAAATTTGTAATTGGCCATTCGCCATTCGCCAACCTTTTGGTTGAATCTTGAGTCAATAATCTATAAATTTGTATTAAACTAGTTAAACTTATTGTACAAAAAATGTAATGTGCTTGTATTCTTGTAATAATACGTATATGAGATATGAGAACTTGAGAACGGAACTTTTCTATATCTGAATCAATACAAAGAAGATCGGACAAGCAATAAAATAATGGCATCAAGTCGTGAAGCTCTTTTTATCATGAGTGCTTACCTCTGGTTCTGAGCTGAGTGCTTTGAATCACCCTGGGGACTTTTTTCACAGCTTTGACTAGGGGAGCATAAGTATCCAATAATTTGGCATGTTTGTCATTTCAATACAGATTGCAGAGATACCCATAGCTGATAGCTGTTCTTGGCTTTCGCGTAAGAATCCTAATCTCCGGAGCTCTAACCACCACTTTCCCATCTAGGACGTGTCAGTATACTCCAGTCAAGTTGTCAAAAAAAGATGGAAAAACAGACTTCTTTCCCATAATCGGAATAATTTGCATAGTATAGATTTCTTTCTTTCCGTGAAATAGTTATACCTTACTGGTATTTGAACTATTATTTTTTCGCGCGTTAAGAATGTTACAGCTTGAACCACTATCCACTAACCCTAACCACCACTATCTCACCCATAGACTAGGCGCTAGGCGACTTTGTTCTTCACAGAAATTTGTTGAGAATAAAGTAAGCAGTATCAGTCTACAAAACAGTGTGAAGGTGGAGGTTTTCATAGTTTTCATCAGTGAAGTGCAGCTATTGTTGAAATAATGATAGTTCCAAATCCCGATTTTCAGAAAAACTAGTGTATTTAGGGTTTATTTAAGAAATTCGCCCTGCGTTTGATCTCACCTATGGCGTGTGAGTTTTTGTTTATCGTTGATAGCCTGAGGGCTAAGAGAGGGGGGGGGGGGGCAAGAGGCTCGGATAAATGACCGCCTGACGCCTGTTGGCCTCAGTTCATTTTCCGTTTTCCTCATTACAACTCATTCACTACGATCGTATAGTTTCTTTTTCATCTTAAATTTGTTTGTATAATTTATGGCTATCCAAATTTTCCCCATAGGTTACTTATTACTTCAAAATGTACTGACGTAATATTGATAGGTCTTTCGGTTGATTCAACACTGAAGGTAAACCGTATCTAACCGCGTACTTGCTAATTTAATATGACTCTTTTTGTGATAGTTACTTTCTCAATAATTTCTCTCAACATTATGATTTTTGTTATGTCATTTTAAACTCACTTTTTACTAGCAACCGTAGTTACCAGCTGGTGCTCGTTTGCACAAGCATTTCTGGGAGAGGGAGATATAAATTTGTTACATTTGAATTATTTTGAATGGAAAACTAGTTTTTTTCTCTCTGGAGAATAGGCGTACCCAGTATGCCAGTACCGCGAACCTGATGTTTCTCATCTAGCTCACGCCAATCGACGTCTTCTGTACCTCAGCGGTTATGGAACCCGATATTGTTGCGTGCTCATACCCTAAATGCTTCAGAGTTGTGACTTTTTCAAACAAAGGGGTTTTGCGTTTGCCCTCCCCCTCAGCCATTATAAGGGGGTTTTGCCCTTAATTTAGAAAATCGCTAAATCAGACAATTTTTGAGGGGGGGGGGGGGTTGTGCTCTAATCTTCGGACCAAAAACAGGGGGTTTTTTCTCAAAACGCTGAGCATTTAGGGTATGTGTGTGCTGGTAGGCCTCATGTAGTTTGTATACGTGTGAATTTCCAGCTGCACTCTAGGTTATGCGTATAGAACCATACACCTGTAAGATCCGACTATTCCACAAAAGTAGTCTGGTTACATTTTATAGCACGTGAAAACCGATGATTTTGCATCACAAATAGACAACTTTTCTCTGTATTGGCGAAAATGGAGCTCCTTCTACTGATTTTTTTCTGGCTTCTCGGAGAATACTGGCGGCGTAGCAATTCGTCCAATCTCATGAGAAGTTCATATGAGTCTCTCATGAGATACCTCATGAGCTGTTCGTGAACTCTTAATGTTGTAGCATAGCAATCAATAGAACCTCATGAGAAACTCATGCTCATAGCTCATGAGGTATCTCATGAGATATTTGACGGTTTGCTACGCCGCCTGGGTATACCGATATGCCCCGAACCCCGATCTTTCTAGTCTAGCTCACGCCAATCGCCGAAGTCTTCTATCTCCTTGCTCATGGAAACCGGCAGTTAGCTGTGACTAAATTACAAAAAAGCTCATTGTCATTAAGATTCATAAATGTTCATGAATTTGCATCAAAGTAGACAGAGTTTCTGTATATAGGTGAAAAAGGGGCCTTTTCTGATGTTTCTAATGATTGCGTGCTAGTTGATCTTTTGTAGTTTGTATACGTGTGAATTTCCAGCTGCACTTTTGCATTCATTCCTCATTGCAACAGGTGTGACCAGTGAAAGGGGAGCAACGGCTGTCCCTCAGACTATGTCCGCTGTCATGAAACATTGCCAGCCGAAAGGCCATATTATTATAGCGTTCACCCTTTACAAAGCAGGCCTATACAGTTTATATTGCCATATAGCGCTGTGTCCTGTGTATGTAGTAGTAGTTTGTAGTATGATTCCGCTCGAAATTCAGAAAAAAAACTACAGCAATGATTTGGTCAGTCACTCCTCATACGTGAATGTCTGTGATGTTCACAGACCCGTGGAAACTTACTTTATTGCCATTGTTTCTATTTTCGGAATTCCTGTACAATATTCGTGCTGGTAACTTGCGACGGCGTTCCCTCTCCCTGTGTTTCCAACATCAGTAAAATTGTCAGAAAAGTGGCAACCCATTTTTACGTCGTATCTCGAGAAAAAATTGTTTTTAATTCAAGGTTATATTCGTGAGGCTTGTAGTTTTTTAATCACGCATCTTTTTGTAGAATATCTGAACAGCTCACCGTGTGTGGGTGTACTCTTTCTTAATAGAAAAACTGCAATGAATCCCGGAATGATGTACAATATGTTTTCTTATTTAAACGAACCGGTTTCAAAACAGCTGACCTGCAGGGAACCTATCTCTTATAATAATATTCATAATAGGGGCCGAATAAGGTCGACTGGTTGTGTGCGCGTTAGCACTCAATATACCATGGTTCATTCTCACTCGGCGCGGTATCTTCATGGCGGACTGCATGAGCTGGTAACAAAACTCACCCTCACCCATGCCTATTTTCTGTTCTACGAACCCCGCCCCTCTACGGGTACTTCTATGTTATCACTGTCTGGGTTGTATGTTTCTAATGATAACTAACCCATTTTCTTCGTTGTAGGACCGGTCTGCACTGGGCCGCCCGTCGAGGTCACGAGGCCATTTGTCTCGTTCTGCTCGAATTCGGATTCAGAAGAGACGCCAAAGCGCAGGACGGAAAGACTCCCTTCGACGTACGTTCCCCGCTTCCACTTCGCCTGAATTGTGTTATTTTTCACCGATTTTGTCTTATTTGTGGTCAGATAGTTACGATAGTCTTGCAAACTTAGGGTTTTCGTATGTACGCTTTCAGAAATTCAAATGTAACCTGTTTTTGGGTGTTTTTTTTCTCGTTTCCGGACAGTTTTACTGTAGTTTGAGTGAGTTCAGTGGAGTGGGCTGTAGGTGGAGTTACTGAAGTTTGCTGGAGTTTGCCATCTCGAAACGATACGATTGGACGTTATCAAATAAATCTAGAATTATTGAAAGTGAAACGTAAGCAGCAATCTTTGACGTTTCAAACTTTCGTTCTGTTAGATCGTCATTACACACTGTGTGTGTACTGTGTACTAAATATTTGATTGAAATTGATAGCCTAAAATCTGGGGTATTCCAGGTATGTCCAAAAGACAACGTCGTGGTTCGAGAAATACTGCGTCCGGAACATTTGGAAACTGAAGACATGCCCCAAGGTACATTTCTTTCAGAAAGCATTGCTTCTGATTATTGTTTTGGAGTTTTGGTTGAAAGTCATTTTGGAATGGCAGTACAGCATATTTGATATATTCGACTACAGCATTAAATAAGTTTTAGTTTTTCATCATACAAATTTCTATTAGAAAAGATGCGTGCGGGAATGGCGTGCTTTTTACATGTATGTCAAGTAATGAACTGACATAGTCACTATTTGGTTTTTTGAATTCAATTGTTTCCAGCCAGTGGTTCGCGTCGAAATTCGGCGGAATCCGAGGAAAACCGCTTCGTGCCAGCCTACGTGAAGCACCCGGTATTTCCGTACGTGGGAAAACCGTCGTCGTTCGATCATGGACCAGGTTAGACTATTATGCAAACTTTATTTTGTTAGATTTTTGTCATGTAAACTTGTAAACTGTGCGATAACTGTCGAGATGCTTGCTTTGAGAAGCTGAAATTTCTCATTTCAAATTTTGTGTTTGGCTAAACTGAATTACCCGTTGTGTTCGATGTTTTGCAGCAGAATGATCTGAAAAATGGGTTTCTAATGTTTTGCAAGAATCTGGTTATTTGAGGTGCCAACTCTTGAAATGTACTAGGGTTGTTAATCGAGTTCAAAATTTCGAGTTTTTGAGTTTTGGAAAATTTCGAGTTCTCGAGTTTTGGGAAATTTCGAGTTCGACTCGACTCGAAAATTTTCGAGTTTTTTCGAGTCTAGTCGAGTTTTGAGTGTTTCTGGACCCAAAAGATACATTTTTCGAGTCCGAAATTTTGATTTTCGAGTTTTCGCGTTTAAAATTTCGAGTTTTCGAATTTTCGAGTTTTCGAATTTTGGAAAATTTCGAGTTTTCGAGTTGTCGCGTTTTGGAAAATTTCGAGTTTTCGAGTTTCGAGTTCGACTCAACTCGAAAATTTTCGAGTTTTTTCGAGTCGAGTCGAGTTTCGAGTTCGACTTTAACAACCCTAAAATGTACAAAACAGGTCAGGAGTGCAAAGTGGGAGTGGGATTGAAAAAATTTCAAAAACCCATATTGGAAATTACTGTTTTTGTGTCTACCGGGTGATCCGACCAGCCTTTTTCTGTGTGTAAGCTGATATTCGACCGCCAGCCGAAAAACCGTTGATCTTTCTCCTCTTTTTTCTCTATTTGAGTTGTCGGGAGAGACATTACTACACTCAAAACGCGCTTCCACGAACGCCTGTATGGCAAATAATCTGGGGAGTAGAGAAATGATTTTGAACAGAAAAAACTATTTGATCAACGCAGTCCACTCATTTTATCCACTTTTTTGACGTAATGCCCGCGTTTTTTGGAGGTGAGGAAATATTATGAATTATGGCTGGCATCTTATGAGGGAGGTCATATATGTTCTGCAAGAGTAATTCATAGTGGGGAAGTTAAGGAAAAGGAAAGGCACAAACCACTTTCACTTTCTGTCATTTTTGAACACGTAAACGTAATGCTATTTTTTCTACCAGAAAAGTTACTCTAAAGTCAGTAGGGTTGTGGTAGTGTAGTGTAACAAACATGAGCAGTGCTGTTTACTTTGGAAGTTTCAACGCTTGCGATACGGGAGATGTGTTCATTTCCACCCGCCGTTTTTTATGTTAAATATAAGTAGATTATTAGATATTTATATAAATTTTGATATTGAAAAGATCTGTCACTAACTAGTTCTAATTGTTTCCAGCTTCCCCGACGAGTCCGACCAAGGGTGGCTACTACTCATATGGCCGAAGAGATTCGGTGAATAGAACCAGGTTCCTGCTGCTCAGGACGAGGTTAGTCAAAGAATCATATATCATGAAAGTAGAGCAGCAGAATGAATGTAGATTCAGTATTATATAAGTATTTTACACGTAAGAATTGTGAGCTACTATATGCTGTAACCGGCCAAAAAGCCCGGTTGCTGTATCATTATCAGTGAACAGTAAAGTGGTTGAAATTCTCATCGATCACACACACTTATGACTTGCTGAATCTATTTTTTGTAATATGAACTGATGCCAGTTTTTTGGCGACTGTTGTAGTCTAATCAACAGTCAACCATACTATGTTCTCATTCTGCTTCTTTCCACTTGTGGAGTTGGAAAAGAGGCGTACAAAAGGATTAATATTTAAAAAAACTAATTTAGTCCGATAAGTAAAAGTAAAACAGCTATAAATCGTAATTGTACCAGCTCACAAATCATACTTTATACTTAGAGTTGTGGTGATTGATGGTAAGGAGGCGTACGAGAGGATTGCTATATAAAACCGTAATGTAAATTAGTTCTACACATCATAATTATTTTATTATACTTTGTACTCGGTATTATACTTGCAGTTGTGGTGATGGAAAGGAAGCCTACAAGAGGATCACGCTTCCCGGTGGATCGTCGGTCGATCAATTGAAAAAGACCATCGAGTCCGCGATGAAGGGGGGAAGAATAGCGGCTATACTCACACTGCCTGATCAGGTCAGAATCATACACCAGCAAGGTTGTCCGAATAGTCAGAAAAATTCGAAAAACGGACTACTTTCCGAAAACATGAAAATAGGTCTACCTTTGATGAAAAATTCTAAATTCTCACGTGTTCACATCTGAAAACGGCTTACTTTTTGTTGCTTAGGTAGTCCTTACTGGTGTATGGTTAGAATGTTTATTTATTCATCCACACTCAAATGTCTAACTTGCGTCTAGATCTTGATTTAACTTCAACTCGCTAGTATGGTTCTCTAGTCAGTAACTAACCCGCGATCAGACGTAATTGCACGGGTTTTGTGCCTATCTACTGCTGTGTTCTACTGGTCAAGTCAGTTATTTCTTCACAAACAAATGGTGTTCTGAATCACCGAAAAATAAGCGGAAATCGCAGTATGTGTCAAGTTGCATTTTGAAGTACTTTGAGGAGTCCCCAGATTTTACTGCGTTTGGGAGGACGTCGGTAACATATTTACGCAGTCTTTTCTTGTATTGATTGGATCAACAAATGTTTGTTGTTTTTCCAGGTTCTGGTTGAAGAAGACTCGCAAATCGCCCAATTTGCCGACTGCCAGAAAATAGATGTGATCATGGACGATAGAAGGGAAGAGTCACCGAAACCGGTATGTTTACAGTAGAGAAACTCGTGTGGGATTGGCAGAGAGCATATGTAAAATAGTGTAATGCCAGTGCAACTAAAATGAACATGATACCCCTGAAACAGTAACTATTTGTATCGTTTATTGTGTATCAGACAGTTTTCACTTCTAAAAATGAGCGTATGTTCCCGAAAAATGCCAAAAATGAGCGTGGGTCAGCGTCATTTTGGCAGGGTTTTTTTTACATATGGCAGAGAGTGTTGGTCATGTGAATACACGTGAAAAGAAACACCAATAAGACGGGAATACGTTTGGGAACTGCAGATTTGTGATGAACAGAGTAATGTTTACCGACAGATGAGTATCTGAACGATGTAAACTTGATGACTACGATCCAAAATAAAGGTTTTCATTCATAAACAGAGGTTTTGGTAGTCATAACGTAATTTTTTGCGTGAATTCAATAGGAGGTGGTGCCAGATCTCGTCCAGTTTAGTTTGGGAGTGAATCACGTGAAGATGGAATAGAAGGTGTATTCACATTTGAACACGTAAACAATAATGATGGTCCGATATAACATATAGCAATAGCAACCCTTGCATGTAGCAACATGGTTTGCATGTAAGATCCTCGAATAGTCCGGAAGTGTGAGCTCGATTCTACGAATAAATGACTCTTGACTTCAAAACGTGCCAAAGCTTCCCTCCCGCTGCAGGAGATATGATTCTTTTCGGGGTTTTTTTCTCCCGCGCTTTCTCGAGAATTGTCAGTTGTTTGAGTTGTTTTCCCACTCTCGAGTGCGAACACCGCTCTCGCCTACCTGCCACTTTATTAGTTATCACTCTGCTGGGTTGTCACTTTTTCACTCAGTGGTGTATTTGTATACGTGCAAGTTCGACTTTACTTCAACAAGGGCCTAAATTTGATGAAAATAAGTGACTGTACATTACTTTATATCAAGGAATGGCCACTTTATTAGTTATCACCCCGTTGAGTGGTCGCTTTTTACTGCGTAGTGTATTCATATACGTGTAAGTTCGACTTCACTTTAACTAGGGCTTAGTTTTTTGAGATAATAAGTGATAGTAAATGATATTGTATCAGAGAATGTGAATGACCTTATTTCCTGAATTCGGTGGAAATCAATAATATTTCGAATGAAATGACTGTTTCACCGACTTTGATTTGTACAGTTGTTGTCTGATCTTGCAACTTGCCCCAAGATCAAAATGCGAAAACATTACAACCAACTAAATTGACCGTCTGTTTTTTTTGAATTAGCTGATTTATATGATTTTGATCATATAATTTTGTAACGCATTTGATCATGTCTTGTTTTTCCTCAATTCACTCTGGACTGATTTAGATGAGTGTTGATAGCTCAAATTAATTGCTACTTTGATGGAAATGCATTTTGGCACGAATACATGAACGGCTGGTAGCTGTGCAGTTGCAGCCGCCTATCACGACTGGTTGACTGTCAGCTGTTCTATAACGTCATAGAGTTGGGGTGGACCGTGTACTTTGCTCAGTCATGTGCACGTATAACTGACAGTTTTGATATAAGACAAGATGACTATTGACAGTATTGAATACTCTTAGATAACTTGTTTGTTTGAAGCATTTTCATCTCTGTATACTAGGAACATGTCAAACGTTATTGCTATTAATTTTATATAAATATAAAAAATGAATGCATCGGAATTTGAAATTGGCTGTCAGCTGTTTTTCACGTCCCACATTTGGGGTCGAACGTGTACTTTGCTCAGTCATGTGCACGTATAACTGACAGTTTTGATATGAGACAAGACGACTATTGACAACTCCTAGATAACTTGTTTGTTTGCTGCCTGTTTTCTAGTGACTAAGTAGTTTTCTATATATTTATCCTGAGCTTCATTTTTGGGAGTGCTTGACAAATATAAATATTTATGGATTTTATTTCCTGAGGGACGTTTTGACAATGTAATATATGATCCTTGACAAAACGTAGATATCAAAAGTGAAACAGGGGAGTAATGAAAGTATGAAAGGACGCGAATTTATGCCCTTCTTACATAATATAAAATACGCTGTTATCTTGCCGATTCCGAGGTGAATTCTATATCTAACCGGGTTTTTAGGTAACCTAACCCTTTTTTGGTAACCTATTTTTCAGGTTACCTCGGTAGGTAACCAGTAAGTAACCTTAAATGAAAAACCGGTTACCAGTTTTTCCAACGCAAAATGTGGTTTTTACCGTTAGTTTGAACGGTAACCGGATTTTACTTTCAGGTTACTTCCAGGTTACCTACCAAGGTAACCTGAAAAAAAGGTTAGCAAAAAAGGGTTAGGTTACCTAAAAACCCGGTTAGTTGTAGAATTGGCCCGATTCCGAGCGTCTTTCGTTTTTGGGCATGCCGAACAAATGTTCCATCTAGTAAGTAATTTATTGATTTTTTCCATCGAAAATTGCTTTTCTATTTCTAGAACGTGACAATGCACAAACATACCAGACACTTTGTACCGCTCATCCATAATGTTGTTTTTGTCTGTGTTCTCACTGCACCTGACATGTGTCTCCTCTACCGGGTTGAGATGCAGTTGCTACATATCTATCTACCCCCCAGTTGCTAACTACCCCCTTTGAGACGCTCTCTTGCTCTGTTAGTGTAAAGACACGAGAGTATCTCATATTCCCCATATCTCCCCCCTCGCACTGCGCGTACATAATCTCTTTTTCTGCCTCGAAACATATTCCGGAAAAAGTTTCTGCGCAAGAAACTTGAGCTCTTCTGAGTAGAAATTTTGCAACAAACCTATTCTTTTTGGAAAGTGAGAGGTTTTCTGAGTATTCTCTACCGCAAACCCCTTATTCACTGCTAATTTTACCGGATATATCATGACTGATATTCCTTCTAACGGAGATGTACCTAGACAGAGAATGATAATCAGGTCAAAGGGCGCCCGGTATTCCGCAAGAGTTAATCAGAGGGAACAGGTATTATATCGTTTCACAATATTTTATCATGTTTGTACTTTTTTGATGCGCTCACCGCTCAGTGTGCAACTGGATGAAATTTTCATGTTAATGTTTCAAGCATGGGGGATTTTACACGTATACACAAACTGATCTTCCTGACGTATCTTGGACTTCCTGCTGTGTACAATTTTCAATGTCGTTATATGGATGGAATCAACGTATAACGTTCATTTGTTGGTGGCAGGATCGCGGTTGGCACGCACCAGACTTTCAAAAAGTACCAGGCGTCATATTTGTATATTGTATTTGTTTATGTATCGGCAAAATTTGGGAAATGCTGGATTTAAGTGTCGAACTGGGCACATTTTCACGCAATTAACATCTCAACTAGTTGCTGTAGATTAGTCAGGACAGTAAATAGTGATAGTTGGCTGGTAAGGTGGTAACGTATATAAGTACAGCGAAAGTTATAGGGTGCGCGCAGGGAGGAGCGGGTGGATACTGTACATTCAGCCCACAACGGCACAACCGCATTTCAGTCGTGGTTCCAATAAACCTGCATTCAAATCAAACTATAAGCTAGATTCTGTCACTTCTATATTGTGCGTCCAATGACATATATATTTTAATATCATGAATGTAGTTAGTTGTAGTTAAATATATTTAGTGTTGTTAACGTTCAGTTGTTTCAGAAGGGAGATTTGTCGCCGAACGGTACCACCGTCAAATCAACCATGGATTCCCCGGACGCTCGTGACGGTTCGTTTCTTCTTCGTTTTGAAGCATAAATTGTTTTCCATTTTCGAAAAGCCTTCATGGATTTTGGCTGTTGTTTGTTGGAGACTGAGTACTTTTATCACTATCAGTCCAAGGATTGTTTGAATTTTAGGTTTCCTGAAGTAATGCCAGTTGGAAAAGAATGCTAGCTATTGATAATGATTTTCGTGCTAAATAGTCGTCTGTTCTATCGGAATCTACAATTGGTAGTTTCACCCCGATTCCTCGATGAAAGTTTGTATAATCACTGCTCAATTTGCTTTTCTCTATGGTTGTATTATCAGTTTATTCGAGTTTTCTTGCAGAAAATGTATTGAATGGTGGAGATGTGATCGAAAATGGTGACGACTCGGTATGTTTTTTTCTTGTACCAAATTTTTATTTGTTCTAACAGCAGAAAGGGTTGAGGTTATATGTAACTGCCGATTCGGTATTATTTGTTTTATGTATTGTTTACATTTACAATACAAATAATTTGATGATGATCAGAACTGTAGCTCAGGCGCACGTTTTGTAAAACTGCAGCCGGTACCAGCTGTTAGCTTAGTTCATTCCATCTGTAAGTTCCGTTTATCCAACCTAACAGAAGCAGATTTCTTAAGCTTTTGACAGTCCTTCTTGAAAATCCTGCTGTTCCAGTTTTACATCAACTATCAATAGAAATATTGTTGAAGATGTTGCATTGACGCATTTTCACAAGGAAAGTGTGATTATGTTGTTTCATTGCAGAACAACGTCTCCGCTGAGGTGGAGGTGGAAATTCAGAACGACGCTGGAGATGGAAATACGGGTGAAGGAGAGGAAAGTGAAGTGAGTTTGGACAAGTTCAAGTTGTTCAAGATGCCGTTAAATGTCTTGACTGCTTCTAGCGAGTAAGTTATGTATTTTCTCAGTGGAGCTATTTATAGTTTTTTAAGTGCTCAAATTTTCTTTGTATTTTGATCTCAACACACGCGTTTTTTCATGATTTCCACCGAGAAGCAATGTGATGAAACGCAGCGGGCTATACACTTTGTTCTTTTACTTCACAACTTTACTTGGTTACAGGACGAGGAGCAGAGTGTCTCCGTCACCTTGTGCATGCCGACAGCCGCGCCAGCCGCCCCGGTTACCACTGTACAGGAGGGCGAGAAAGTCGAGGTTCGTTTGTTTTCGGTTACATTTTTGGGTACTGGTTACCTCCATACTCCAGTTCCGATTAGCAGGAAATATTTAGAAAATACGTTATTTAACCATTTCAAAAGAAAATTTGTTTGGTTTTGATGTAAAATCATGAAGTTCAACGCATTTGAATCGACAGGAGGGCGAGAAAGTGGAGGTTCATTCGTCACGTTTCACCTACTGTAAATGGCGACGTAGAATAGAAATAGAATATGTATTTGCCATTGAACATCATACTCCAGTAGAATTTCAGATAGATTCCGAAAACAGGCTCCTTTTCGAATATGGGAATAACTTCTCAATGGAAAGTATATCATATCGGCCTACTCATCGATTTTGTTTCCAGGAAGAAGCAGCGGCTCCCATCTCAGATGTGAGGAAAAGCGTGGATTTGGACTCGGATCCGGGAGATTATGTCAAGGTTGGTATAGTCATACCCCAGTAAGGTCCGACTAAGTGACAATAAGTAAGCCGTTTTTTGATGTAAACACAGTAACATTTAGGAGTTAACCTCAAAAGTAGACTGATTTTCATCTTTTCGGCTAAAAAGTAGTTCGGTTTTCGAACTTTTCTGACAATTCGGACAACCTTGCTGGTGTATGGGTATAGTGTACAGTCACTTTATTTCCCACCTGGGTTCCTACAAAATGTTGTTGGAATAGAACTTTGAACTCTCACGGTTCTGAGAAATTTCGAGTTTGACTACGCACTACATTAACATTTTCGATTTGGAATACGAACCAGATATGTAGTAGTTTCAAAATAAGAAGGAGTATCGGAAGGTTATTATATAACTTGATTAACAAGTGTATTATTGATTGATATCTATCTACTAGTTACTAGTTGTTGTGTTGGTTGAGATTGAGCGCGAGAGTGAAATATAGAAAACAAGATAGTGTACTAACTTACTAACTATGTTTTCTATTTATATGTTTATTGATTGATATCTATCTACTAGTCATTGTGTTGGTTGAGGTTGAGCGAGAAGAGCAGCTGCCAGCCTCTGAGGTGAATTCCCTCCAGTCAGCTGATATGTCTATTGTGAACGCCCCGGAGGAAGAGAAGAAGCAGGAAATGGAAAAGGTACGTGGAATAGTGAAACATTACGTGGAATTCTGAAAATGGAGTACTTGTCTAAGGTTCTACAGAAAGGTGGTCTGTATTAGGGTTGTTGATCAGTTCACATCCGCGAGTTGTAGAGTTCTACGCGACTCAAGCATGTTTTCTAGTTTCCGGCTGTCAGCCGGTTATTCGTCCTGTCCAATCTACCAAGGCGGTCATTGTATAGCTAATCGATAAGTGTGTAATCAATCGTTAATTTCATAATTAATCGATAGGTGTACAATCAATTGATAGTTTCTATATTTCAGCCTCTCATGGATGTGAGTCCCTCATCCACTAAGGCTACAGTAGTTGAGGAGGAAAGAAAGAGTCCCAAGGAAGAGGGAGGAATCATCAGTTGGATGGAACAGAACCCGGAGAAGGTACGCACTTGGCACATACTCGATCGATTTCATCTTCTTCATTTTTCCACTCTTTGTGTAAACGAAATAGGCGAATATTGCCTAATCTCGCATTTTGGGCCGATTACACATGCAACCGGGTGGCATGTGTACGAAACCGTTGATTGCTTTCAAATGCAACCGGGTTTCATCTCAAATACAATCAAAATCACTCAACATAACCAAAAAGACAACGCCCGCATTTTGTTGTTTTCGGTCGATATAGAATAAGGGGAAGATGTGATCTACAAGTGTCTATTGATCTACCTGTAGTTTCTGATCTATTCAGTTACTGTAACCTTTGTATTGCAGGTGCTGCAGGCAGCCTGTGTGGCCACTGTACTGGGTGTTGCTGGACTCGGATGTTATCTATATGCTCGCAAACTCAAGTAATCTTTTCTGAATTTGGTTTTCTTTTGGTTTAATTTCTATGTTTATTACACGTTTTAACACGTGTTATTGATAAGTACTGTCACCAACTTTTTCTCACGTGATTACCTTTGACCGAACCTCTTTCCATCTGTAGGTTGGAACACGTAATTAGTTTGGGTTGTATACAACGAAGTTTCATTATTCCCTACATAGTTTATTGTGTTTTTTTTATCGAATAGTTTAGTAGGTTTTTGGTTTCCTCCCCGATTTCAATATAGATCCGGTCGTTTTAATTGTTTAAGATAAGGTAGCTGGTTGTTTTTGTTATCAAATATAATGAAAATCACAATTAGACAACCCGTTACTATTATCATTTTTGAAGTGATGAACTGGGTTTGGCTAAATTAGTCTTCTTTTCAAGAGTTGTGAAAAGTTATGATGTTTTGTGTCATTTTCCACAAATATTTCGTCAAATTTCAGTTCAAAACTTCATTTCCCACTTAGATTTCCCGTGTTTCTTCATTGTTGCAGGTTTACCAGTATTTCCCCCCATCGTTGTTTTCATTTTGTTTTTTTTTGTATTCGAAATGGGTTTTCTTAGCTCATCAAGTGTCTTCCCCCCAGCATATAGAGATTTATCATTTTCACTCGTCACTGATAGAATATTTATATGAAATAATAAATATATATTGAAAAGAGTGTAATGTTTTGAAAACCGCATTCGGAATGTATTCTAACGTATTCGAATGTATTCGGAACGTATTCGAATGCATTCGAAATGTATTCTAACGTATTCGAATGTATTCGGAACGCATTCTGACGTATTTGAATGTATTCGGAACGTATTCTAACGTATTCGAATGTATTCGGAATGTATTCTAACGTATTCGAATGTATTCGGAACGTATTCTAACGTATTCGAGTGCATTCGGAATGTATTCTAACGTATTCGAATGCATTCGGAATGTATTCTAACGTATTCGAATGTATTCGGAATGTATTCTAACGTATTCGAATGCATTCGGAACGTATTCTAACGTATTCGAATGTATTCGGAACGTATTCTAACGTATTCGAATGTATTCGGAATGTATTCAAACGTATTCGAATGTATTCGGAACGTATTCTAACGTATTCGAATGCATTCGGAATGTATTCTAACGTATTCGAATGTATTCGGAATGTATTCTAACGTATTCGAATGTATTCGGAACGTATTCTAACGTATTCGAATGTATTCGGAATGTATTCTAACGTATTCGAATGCATTCGGAACGTATTCTGACGTATTTGAATGTATTCGGAACGTATTCTAACGTATTCGAATGCATTCGAAATGTATTCTAACGTATTCGAATGTATTCGGAACGCATTCTGACGTATTTGAATGTATTCGGAACGTATTCTAACGTATTCGAATGTATTCGGAACGTATTCGAAAGTATTCGGAATGTATTCTAACGTATTCGAATGTATTCGGAATGTATTCTAACGTATTCGAATGTATTCGGAACGTATTCTAACGTATTCGAAAGTATTCGGAATGTATTCTAACGTATTCGAATGTATTCGGAATGTATTCTAACGTATTCGAATGCATTCGGAACGTATTCTAACGTATTCGAATGTATTCGGAACGTATTCTAACGTATTCGAAAGTATTCGGAATGTATTCTAACGTATTCGAATGTATTCGGAATGTATTCTAACGTATTCGAATGCATTCGGAACGTATTCTAACGTATTCGAATGTATTCGGAACGTATTCTAACGTATTCGAATGCATTCGAAATGTATTCTAACGTATTCGAATGTATTCGGAATGTATTCTAACGTATTCGAATGTATTCGGAATGTATTCTAACGTATTCGAATGTATTCGGAACGTATTCTAACGTATTCGAATGCATTCGGAACGTATTCTAACGTATTCGAATGTATTCGGAACGTATTCTAACGTATTCGAATGCATTCGAAATGTATTCTAACGTATTCGAATGTATTCGGAATGTATTCTAACGTATTCGAATGCATTCGGAACGTATTCTAACGTATTCGAAAGTATTCGGAATGTATTCTAACGTATTCGAATGCATTCGGAACGTATTCTAACGTATTCGAATGTATTCGGAACGTATTCTAACGTATTCGAATGCATTCGGAATGTATTCAAACGTACTCAAAGTATTCGGAATGTATTCTAACGTATTCGAATGTATTCGGAACGTATTCTAACGTATTCGAGTGCATTCGGAATGTATTCAAACGTATTCGAAAGTATTCGGAATGTATTCTAACGTATTCGAATGTATTCGGAATGTATTCTAACGTATTCGAATGTATTCGGAATGTATTCTAACGTATTCGAATGTATTCGGAACGTATTCGAGTGCATTCGGAATGTATTCTAACGTATTCGAATGCATTCGGAACGTATTCTAACGTATTCGAATGTATTCGGAACGTATTCTAACGTATTCGAATGCATTCGGAATGTATTCAAACGTACTCAAAGTATTCGGAATGTATTCTAACGTATTCGAATGTATTCGGAACGTATTCTAACGTATTCGAGTGCATTCGGAATGTATTCAAACGTATTCGAAAGTATTCGGAATGTATTCTAACGTATTCGAATGTATTCGGAACGTATTCTAACGTATTCGAATGTATTCGGAATGTATTCAAACGTATTCGAAAGTATTCGGAATGTATTCTAACGTATTCGAATGCATTCGGAACGTATTCTAACGTATTCGAATGTATTCGGAACGTATTCTAACGTATTCGAATGTATTCGGAATGTATTCTAACGTATTCGAATGTATTCGGAATGTATTCTAACGTATTCGAATGTATTCGGAACGTATTCTAACGTATTCGAGTGCATTCGGAATGTATTCAAACGTATTCGAAAGTATTCGGAATGTATTCTAACGTATTCGAATGCATTCGGAACGTATTCTAACGTATTCGAATGTATTCGGAACGTATTCTAACGTATTCGAATGCATTCGGAATGTATTCAAACGTACTCAAAGTATTCGGAATGTATTCTAACGTATTCGAATGTATTCGGAACGTATTCTAACGTATTCGAGTGCATTCGGAATGTATTCAAACGTATTCGAAAGTATTCGGAATGTATTCTAACGTATTCGAATGTATTCGGAATGTATTCTAACGTATTCGAATGTATTCGGAATGTATTCTAACGTATTCGAATGTATTCGGAACGTATTCGAGTGCATTCGGAATGTATTCTAACGTATTCGAATGCATTCGGAACGTATTCTAACGTATTCGAATGTATTCGGAACGTATTCTAACGTATTCGAATGTATTCGGAATGTATTCTAACGTATTCGAATGTATTCGGACTGTATTCTAACGTATTCGAATGCATTCGGAATGTATTATAACGTATTCTAACGTATTCGAATGTATTCGAATGCATTCGGAATGTATTCTAACGTAATCGAATGTATTCGGAACGTATTCTAACGTATTCGAATGTATTCGGAACGTATTCTAACGTATTCGAAAGTATTCGGAATGTATTCTAACGTATTCGAATGTATTCGGAACGTATTCTAACGTATTCGAATGCATTCGGAATGTATTCAAACGTACTCAAAGTATTCGGAATGTATTCAAACGTATTCGAATGTATTCGGAACGTATTCTAACGTATTCGAGTGCATTCGGAATGTATTCAAACGTATTCGAAAGTATTCGGAATGTATTCTAACGTATTCGAATGTATTCGGAACGTATTCGAGTGCATTCGGAATGTATTCTAACGTATTCGAATGCATTCGGAACGTATTCTAACGTATTCGAATGTATTCGGAACGTATTCTAACGTATTCGAATGTATTCGGAATGTATTCTAACGTATTCGAATGTATTCGGACTGTATTCTAACGTATTCGAATGCATTCGGAATGTATTCTAACGTATTCGAATGTATTCGAATGCATTCGGAATGTATTCTAACGTAATCGAATGTATTCGAATGCATTCGGAATGTATTCTAACGTAATCGAATGTATTCGGAATGTATTCTAACGTATTCGAATGTATTCGGAACGTATTCTAACGTATTCGAATGTATTCGGAATGTATTCTAACGTATTCGAATGTATTCGGAATATATTCTAACGTATTCGAATGCATTCGGAATGTATTCTAACGTACTCGAATGCATTCGGAATGTATTCTAACGTATTCGAGTGCATTCGGAATGTATTCTAACGTATTCGAATGTATTCGGAACGTATTCTAACGTATTCAAATGTATTCGGAATGTATTCTAACGTATTCGAATGTATTCGGAATGTATTCTAACGTATTCGAATGTATTCGGAATGTATTCGAATGCATTCGGAATGTATTCTAACGTATTCGAATGTATTCGGAATGTATTCTAACGTATTCGAATGTATTCGGAATGTATTCTAACGTATTCGAATGTATTCGGAATGTATTCTAACGTATTCGAATGTATTCGGAATGTATTCTAACGTATTCGAATGTATTCGGAATGTATTCGAATGCATTCGGAATGTATTCTAACGTATTCGAATGTATTCGGAATGTATTCTAACGTATTCGAATGTATTCGGAATGTATTCTAACGTATTCGAATGTATTAGGAATGTATTCTAACGTATTCGAATGTATTCGGAATGTATTTTAACGTATTCGAATGCATTCGGAATGTATTCTAACGTATTCGAATGTATTCGGAATGTATTCTAACGTATTCGAATGTATTCGGAATGTATTCTAACGTATTCGAATGTATTCGGAATGTATTCTAACGTATTCGAATGTATTCGGAATGTATTCTAACGTATTCGAATGTATTCGGAATGTATTCTAAAGTATTCGAATGTATTCGGAATGTATTCTAACGTATTCGAATGCATTCGGAACGTATTCTAACGTATCCGAATGCATTCGGAACGTATTCTAACGTATTCGAATGTATTCGGAATGTATTCTAACGTATTCGAATGTATTCGGAATGTATTCTAAAGTATTCGAATGTATTCGGAATGTATTCTAACGTATTCGAATGTATTCGGAATGTATTCTAACGTATTCGAATGTATTCGGAACGTATTCTAACGTATTCGAGTGCATTCGGAACGTATTCTAACGTATTCGAATGTATTCGGAATGTATTCTAACGTATTCGAATGTATTCGGAATGTATTCTAACGTATTCGAATGTATTCGGAATGTATTCTAACGTATTCGAATGCACTCGGAATGTATTCTAACGTACTCGAATGTATTCGGAATGTATTCTAACGTATTCGAATGTATTCGGAATGTATTCTAACGTATTCGAATGTATTCAGAATGTATTCTAACGTATTCGAATGTATTCGGAACGCATTCTAACGTATTTGAATGTATTCGGAACGTATTCTAACGTATCCGAATGCATTCGAAATGTATTCTAACGTATTCGAATGTATTCGGAATGTATTCTAACGTATTCGAATGTATTCGGAATGTATTCTAACGTATTCGAATGTATTCGGAATGTATTCTAACGTATTCGAATGTATTCGGAATGTATTCTAACGTATTCGAATGCATTCGGAATGTATTCTAACGTAATCGAATGTATTCGGAATGTATTCTAACGTATTCGAATGTATTCGGAATATATTCTAACGTATTCGAATGCATTCGGAACGTATTCTAACGTATTCGAAAGTATTCGGAATGTATTCTAACGTATTCGAATGTATTCGGAACGTATTCTATCTAACGTATTCGAATGCATTCGGAATGTATTCAAACGTATTCGAAAGTATTCGGAATGTATTCTAACGTATTCGAATGTATTCGTAACGTATTCTAAGTATTCGAGTGCATTCGGAATGTATTCAAACGTATTCGAAAGTATTCGGAATGTATTCTAACGTATTCGAATGTATTCGGAACGTATTCTAACGTATTCGAGTGCATTCGGAATGTATTCTAACGTATTCGAATGCATTCGGAACGTATTCTAACGTATTCGAATGTATTCGGAATGTATTCTAACGTATTCGAATGTATTCGGAATGTATTCTAACGTATTCGAATGTATTCGGAATGTATTCTAACGTATTCGAATGTATTCGGAATGTATTCTAACGTATTCGAATGCATTCGGAACGTATTCTAACGTATTCGAATGTATTCGGAATGTACTCTAACGTATTCGAATGTATTCGGAATGTATTCTAACGTATTCGAATGTATTCGGAATGTATTCTAACGTATTCGAATGTATTCGGAATGTATTCTAACGTATTCGAATGTATTCGGAATGTATTCTAACGTATTCGAATGTATTCGGAATGTATTCTAACGTATTCGAATGTATTCGGAATGTATTCTAACGTATTCGAATGTATTCGGAATGTATTCTAACGTATTCGAATGCATTCGGAATGTATTCTAACGTATTCGAATGCATTCGGAATGTATTCTAACGTATTCGAATGTATTCGGAATGTATTCTAACGTATTCGAATGTATTCGGAATGTATTCTAACGTATTCGAATGTATTCGGAATGTATTCTAACGTATTCGAGTGCATTCGGAATGTATTCTAACGTATTCGAATGCATTCGGAATGTATTCTAACGTATTCGAATGTATTCGGAATGTATTCTAACGTATTCGAATGTATTCGGAATGTATTCTAACGTATTCGAATGTATTCGGAATGTATTCTAACGTATTCGAGTGCATTCGGAATGTATTCTAACGTATTCGAATGTATTCGGAATGTATTCTAACGTATTCGAATGTATTCGGAATGTATTCTAACGTATTCGAGTGCATTCGGAATGTATTCTAACGTATTCGAATGCATTCGGAATGTATTCTAACGTATTCGAATGTATTCGGAATGTATTCTAACGTATTCGAATGTATTCGGAATGTATTCTAACGTATTCGAATGTATTCGGAATGTATTCTAACGTATTCGAATGCATTCGGAATGTATTCTAACGTATTCGAATGCATTCGGAATGTATTCTAACGTATTCGAATGTATTCGGAATGTATTCTAACGTATTCGAATGTATTCGGAATGTATTCTAACGTATTCGAATGTATTCGGAATGTATTCTAACGTATTCGAATGTATTCGGAATGTATTCTAACGTATTCGAATGCATTCGGAATGTATTCTAACGTATTCGAATGCATTCGGAATGTATTCTAACGTATTCGAATGTATTCGGAATGTATTCTAACGTATTCGAATGTATTCGGAATGTATTCTAACGTATTCGAATGTATTCGGAATGTATTCTAACGTATTCGAATGTATTCGGAATGTATTCTAACGTATTCGGAATGTATTCTAACGTATTCGAATGTATTCGGAATGTATTCTAACGTATTCGAATGTATTCGGAATGTATTCTAACGTATTCGAATGTATTCGGAATGTATTCTAACGTATTCGAATGCATTCGGAATGTATTCTAACGTATTCGAATGTATTCGGAATGTATTCTAACGTATTCGAATGTATTCGGAATGTATTCTAACGTATTCGAATGTATTCGGAATGTATTCTAACGTATTCGAATGTATTCGGAATGTATTCTAACGTATTCGAATGCATTCGGAATGTATTCTAACGTATTCGAATGTATTCGGAATGTATTCTAACGTATTCGAATGCATTCGGAATGTATTCTAACGTATTCGAATGCATTCGGAATGTATTCTAACGTATTCGAATGTATTCGGAATGTATTCTAACGTATTCGAATGTATTCGGAATGTATTCTAACGTATTCGAATGCATTCGGAATGTATTCTAACGTATTCGAATGTATTCGGAATGTATTCTAACGTATTCGAATGTATTCGGAATGTATTCTAACGTATTCGAATGCATTCGGAATGTATTCTAACGTATTCGAATGTATTCGGAATGTATTCTAACGTATTCGAATGTATTCGGAATGTATTCTAACGTATTCGAATGTATTCGGAATGTATTCTAACGTATTCGAATGCATTCGGAATGTATTCTAACGTATTCGAATGTATTCGGAATGTATTCTAACGTATTCGAATGTATTCGGAATGTATTCTAACGTATTCGAATGTATTCGGAATGTATTCTAACGTATTCGAATGCATTCGGAATGTATTCTAACGTATTCGAATGCATTCGGAATGTATTCTAACGTATTCGAATGTATTCGGAACGTATTCTAACGTATTCGAATGTATTCGGAACGTATTCTAACGTATTTGAATGTATTCGGAACATATTCTAACGTATTCGAATGTATTCGGAATCGTATTCGAATGCATTCGGAATGTATTCTAACGTAATCGAATGTATTCGGAATGTATTCTAACGTATTCGAATGTATTCGGAACGTATTCTAACGTATTCGAATGTATTCGGAACGTATTCTAACGTATTCGAATGTATTCTAACGTATTCGAATGCATTCGGAATGTATTCTAACGTACTCTAACGTATTCGAATGTATTCGGAACGCATTCTAACGTATTTGAATGTATTCGGAACGTATTCTAACGTATTCGAATGTATTCGGAACGTATTCTAACGTGTTCGAATGCATTCGGAATGTATTCTAACGTATTCGAATGTATTCGGAATGTATTCTAACGTATTCGAATGTATTCGGAATGTATTCTAACGTATTGGAATGTATTCGGAATGTATTCTAACGTATTCGAATGTATTCGGAATGTATTCTAACGTATTCGAATGTATTCGGAATGTATTCTAACGTATTCGAATGTATTCGGAATGTATTCTAACGTATTCGAATGTATTCGGAATGTATTCTAACGTATTCGAATGCATTCGGAATGTATTCTAACGTATTCGAAAGTATTCGGAATGTATTCTAACGTATTCGAATGTATTCGGAATGTATTCTAACGTATTCGAATGTATTCGGAATGTATTCTAACGTATTCGAATGCATTCGGAATGTATTCTAACGTATTCGAATGTATTCGGAATGTATTCTAACGTATTCGAATGTATTCGGAATGTATTCTAACGTATTCGAATGCATTCGGAATGTATTCTAACGTATTCGAATGTATTCGGAATGTATTCTAACGTATTCGAATGTATTCGGAACGTATTCTAACGTATTTGAATGTATTCGGAACGTATTCTAACGTATTCGAATGTATTCGGAATCGTATTCGAATGCATTCGGAATGTATTCTAACGTAATCGAATGTATTCGGAATGTATTCTAACGTATTCGAATGTATTCGGAACGTATTCTAACGTATTCGAATGTATTCGGAACGTATTCTAACGTATTCGAATGTATTCTAACGTATTCGAATGCATTCGGAATGTATTCTAACGTACTCGAATGTATTCGGAATGTATTCTAACGTATTCGAATGTATTCGGAATGTATTCTAACGTACTCGAATGTATTCGGAATGTATTCTAACGTATTCGAATGTATTCGGAATGTATTCTAACGTATTCGAATGTATTCGGAATGTATTCTAACGTATTCGAATGTATTCGGAATGTATTCTAACGTATTCGAATGTATTCGGAATGTATTCTAACGTATTCGAATGTATTCGGAATGTATTCTAACGTATTCGAATGTATTCGGAATGTATTCTAACGTATTCGAATGTATTCGGAATGTATTCTAACGTATTCGAATGTATTCGGAATGTATTCTAACGTATTCGAATGCATTCGGAATGTATTCTAACGTATTCGAATGTATTCGGAATGTATTCTAACGTATTCGAATGTATTCGGAATGTATTCTAACGTATTCGAATGTATTCGGAATGTATTCTAACGTATTCGAATGTATTCGGAATGTATTCTAACGTATTCGAATGTATTCGGAATGTATTCTAACGTATTCGAATGCATTCGGAATGTATTCTAACGTATTCGAATGCATTCGGAATGTATTCTAACGTATTCGAATGTATTCGGAACGTATTCTAACGTATTCGAGTGCATTCGGAACGTATTCTAACGTATTCGAATGTATTCGGAATGTATTCTAACGTATTCGAATGTATTCGGAATGTATTCTAACGTATTCGAATGTATTCGGAATGTATTCTAACGTATTCGAATGCATTCGGAATGTATTCTAACGTACTCGAATGTATTCGGAATGTATTCTAACGTATTCGAATGTATTCGGAATGTATTCTAACGTATTCGAATGTATTCGGAATGTATTCTAACGTATTCGAATGTATTCGGAATGTATTCTAACGTATTCGAATGTATTCGGAATGTATTCTAACGTATTCGAATGTATTCGGAATGTATTCTAACGTATTCGAATGCATTCGGAATGTATTCTAACGTATTCGAATGTATTCGGAATGTATTCTAACGTATTCGAATGTATTCGGAATGTATTCTAACGTATTCGAATGTATTCGGAATGTATTCTAACGTATTCGAATGTATTCGGAATGTATTCTAACGTATTCGAATGTATTCGGAATGTATTCTAACGTATTCGAATGTATTCGGAATGTATTCTAACGTATTCGAATGCATTCGGAACGTATTCTAACGTATTCGAATGTATTCGGAATGTATTCTAACGTATTCGAATGTATTCGGAATGTATTCTAACGTATTCGAATGTATTCGGAATGTATTCTAACGTATTCGAATGTATTCGGAATGTATTCTAACGTATTCGAATGTATTCGGAATGTATTCTAACGTATTCGAATGTATTCGGAATGTATTCTAACGTATTCGAATGCATTCGGAATGTATTCTAACGTATTCGAATGCATTCGGAATGTATTCTAACGTATTCGAATGTATTCGGAATGTATTCTAACGTATTCGAATGTATTCGGAATGTATTCTAACGTATTCGAATGTATTCGGAATGTATTCTAACGTATTCGAGTGCATTCGGAATGTATTCTAACGTATTCGAATGCATTCGGAATGTATTCTAACGTATTCGAATGTATTCGGAATGTATTCTAACGTATTCGAATGTATTCGGAATGTATTCTAACGTATTCGAATGTATTCGGAATGTATTCTAACGTATTCGAGTGCATTCGGAATGTATTCTAACGTATTCGAATGTATTCGGAATGTATTCTAACGTATTCGAATGTATTCGGAATGTATTCTAACGTATTCGAGTGCATTCGGAATGTATTCTAACGTATTCGAATGCATTCGGAATGTATTCTAACGTATTCGAATGTATTCGGAATGTATTCTAACGTATTCGAATGTATTCGGAATGTATTCTAACGTATTCGAATGCATTCGGAATGTATTCTAACGTATTCGAATGCATTCGGAATGTATTCTAACGTATTCGAATGTATTCGGAATGTATTCTAACGTATTCGAATGTATTCGGAATGTATTCTAACGTATTCGAATGTATTCGGAATGTATTCTAACGTATTCGAATGTATTCGGAATGTATTCTAACGTATTCGAATGTATTCGGAATGTATTCTAACGTATTCGAATGTATTCGGAATGTATTCTAACGTATTCGAATGCATTCGGAACGTATTCTAACGTATTCGAATGTATTCGGAATGTATTCTAACGTATTCGAATGTATTCGGAATGTATTCTAACGTATTCGAATGTATTCGGAATGTATTCTAACGTATTCGAATGTATTCGGAATGTATTCTAACGTATTCGAATGTATTCGGAATGTATTCTAACGTATTCGAATGTATTCGGAATGTATTCTAACGTATTCGAATGTATTCGGAATGTATTCTAACGTATTCGAATGTATTCCTAACGTAATCGAATGTATTCGGAATGTATTCTAACGTATTCGAATGTATTCGGAATGTATTCTAACGTATTCGAATGCATTCGGAATGTATTCTAACGTATTCGAATGTATTCGAAATGTATTCTAACGTATTCGAATGCATTCGGAATGTATTCTAACGTATTCGAATGTATTCGGAACGTATTCTAACGTATTCGAGTGCATTCGGAATGTATTCTAACGTATTCTAACGTATTCGAATGCATTCGGAACGTATTCTAACGTATTCGAATGCATTCGGAATGTATTCTAACGTATTCGAATGTATTCGAAATGTATTCTAACGTATTCGAATGCATTCGGAATGTATTCTAACGTATTCGAATGTATTCGGAATGTATTCTAACGTATTCTACTGCATTCGGAATGTATTCTAACGTATTCGAATGTATTCGGAATGTATTCTAACGTATTCGAATGTATTCGGAATGTATTCTAACGTATTCGAATGCATTCGGAATGTATTCTAACGTATTCGAATGCATTCGGAATGTATTCTAACGTATTCGAATGTATTCGGAATGTATTCTAACGTATTCGAATGTATTCGGAATGTATTCTAACGTATTCGAATGTATTCGGAATGTATTCTAACGTATTCGAGTGCATTCGGAATGTATTCTAACGTATTCGAATGCATTCGGAATGTATTCTAACGTATTCGAATGTATTCGGAATGTATTCTAACGTATTCGAATGTATTCGGAATGTATTCTAACGTATTCGAATGTATTCGGAATGTATTCTAACGTATTCGAGTGCATTCGGAATGTATTCTAACGTATTCGAATGTATTCGGAATGTATTCTAACGTATTCGAATGTATTCGGAATGTATTCTAACGTATTCGAGTGCATTCGGAATGTATTCTAACGTATTCGAATGCATTCGGAATGTATTCTAACGTATTCGAATGTATTCGGAATGTATTCTAACGTATTCGAATGTATTCGGAATGTATTCTAACGTATTCGAATGCATTCGGAATGTATTCTAACGTATTCGAATGCATTCGGAATGTATTCTAACGTATTCGAATGTATTCGGAATGTATTCTAACGTATTCGAATGTATTCGGAATGTATTCTAACGTATTCGAATGTATTCGGAATGTATTCTAACGTATTCGAATGTATTCGGAATGTATTCTAACGTATTCGAATGTATTCGGAATGTATTCTAACGTATTCGAATGTATTCGGAATGTATTCTAACGTATTCGAATGCATTCGGAACGTATTCTAACGTATTCGAATGTATTCGGAATGTATTCTAACGTATTCGAATGTATTCGGAATGTATTCTAACGTATTCGAATGTATTCGGAATGTATTCTAACGTATTCGAATGTATTCGGAATGTATTCTAACGTATTCGAATGTATTCGGAATGTATTCTAACGTATTCGAATGTATTCGGAATGTATTCTAACGTATTCGAATGTATTCGGAATGTATTCTAACGTATTCGAATGTATTCCTAACGTAATCGAATGTATTCGGAATGTATTCTAACGTATTCGAATGTATTCGGAATGTATTCTAACGTATTCGAATGCATTCGGAATGTATTCTAACGTATTCGAATGTATTCGAAATGTATTCTAACGTATTCGAATGCATTCGGAATGTATTCTAACGTATTCGAATGTATTCGGAACGTATTCTAACGTATTCGAGTGCATTCGGAATGTATTCTAACGTATTCTAACGTATTCGAATGCATTCGGAACGTATTCTAACGTATTCGAATGCATTCGGAATGTATTCTAACGTATTCGAATGTATTCGAAATGTATTCTAACGTATTCGAATGCATTCGGAATGTATTCTAACGTATTCGAATGTATTCGGAATGTATTCTAACGTATTCTACTGCATTCGGAATGTATTCTAACGTATTCGAATGTATTCGGAATGTATTCTAACGTATTCGAATGTATTCGGAATGTATTCTAACGTATTCGAATGTATTCGGAACGTATTCTGTATGTATTCGGAACGTATTCGAATGTATTCGGAACGTATACGTATTCGAATGTATTCGGAATGTATTCTCGTATTCGAATGTATTCGGAACGTATTCTAACGTATTCGAGTGCATTCGGAATGTATTCTAACGTATTCTAACGTATTCGAATGCATTCGGAACGTATTCTAACGTATTCGAATGCATTCGGAATGTATTCTAACGTATTCGAATGTATTCGAAATGTATTCTAACGTATTCGAATGCATTCGGAATGTATTCTAACGTATTCGAATGTATTCGGAATGTATTCTAACGTATTCGAATGTATTCGGAACGTATTCTGTATGTATTCGGAACGTATTCGAATGTATTCGGAACGTATACGTATTCGAATGTATTCGGAATGTATTCTCGTATTCGAATGTATTCGGAACGTATTCTAACGTATTCGAGTGCATTCGGAATGTATTCTAACGTATTCTAACGTATTCGAATGCATTCGGAACGTATTCTAACGTATTCGAATGCATTCGGAATGTATTCTAACGTATTCGAATGTATTCGAAATGTATTCTAACGTATTCGAATGCATTCGGAATGTATTCTAACGTATTCGAATGTATTCGGAATGTATTCTAACGTATTCTACTGCATTCGGAATGTATTCTAACGTATTCGAATGTATTCGGAATGTATTCTAACGTATTCGAATGTATTCGGAATGTATTCTAACGTATTCGAATGTATTCGGAACGTATTCTAACGTATTCGAATGCATTCGGAATGTATTCTAACGTATTCGAATGTGTTCGAAATGTATTCTAACGTATTCGAATGCATTCGGAATGTATTCTAACGTATTCGAATGCATTCGGAATGTATTCTAACGTATTCGAATGCATTCGGAATGTATTCTAACGTATTCGAATGTATTCGGAACGTATTCTAACGTATTCGAATGTATTCGGAATGTATTCTAACGTACTCGAATGCATTCGGAATGTATTCTAACGTATTCGAATGTGTTCGAAATGTATTCTAACGTATTCGAATGCATTCGGAATGTATTCTAACGTATTCGAATGCATTCGGAATGTATTCTAACGTATTCGAATGCATTCGGAATGTATTCTAACGTATTCGAATGTATTCGGAATGTATTCTAACGTACTCGAATGCATTCGGAATGTATTCTAACGTATTCGAATGTATTCGGAATGTATTCTAACGTATTCGAATGTATTCGGAATGTATTCTAACGTATTCGAATGTATTCGGAATGTATTCTAACGTATTCGAATGTATTCGGAATGTATTCTAACGTATTCGAATGCATTCGGAATGTATTCTAACGTATTCGAATGCATTCGGAATGTATTCTACCGTATTCGAATGTATTCGGAATGTATTCTAACGTATTCGAATGTATTCGGAATGTATTCTAACGTATTCGAATGTATTCGGAACGTATTCTAACGTAATCGAATGTATTCGGAATGTATTCTAACGTATTCGAATGTATTCGGAATGTATTCTAACGTATTCGAATGCATTCGGAATGTATTCTAACGTATTCGAATGTATTCGGAATGTATTCTAACGTATTCAAATGTATTCGGAATGTATTCTAACGTATTCGAATGTATTCGGAATGTATTCTAACGTATTCGAATGTATTCGGAATGTATTCTAACGTATTCGAATGTATTCGGAATGTATTCTAACGTATTCGAATGTATTCGGAATGTATTCTAACGTATTCGAATGATTCTAACGTAATCGAATGTATTCGGAATGTATTCTAACGTATTCGAATGTATTCGGAATGTATTCTAACGTATTCGAATGTATTCGGAACGTATTCTAACGTATTTGAATGTATTCGGAACGTATTCTAACGTATTCGAATGTATTCGGAATCGTATTCGAATGCTTTCGGAATGTATTCTAACGTAATCGAATGTATTCGGAATGTATTCTAACGTATTCGAATGTATTCGGAACGTATTCTAACGTATTCGAATGTATTCGGAATGTATTCTAACGTATTCGAATGTATTCGGAATGTATTCTAACGTATTCGAATGCATTCGGAATGTATTCTAACGTATTCTAACGTATTCGAATGTATTCGGAACGTATTCTAACGTTATCGAGTGCATTCGGAATGTATTCTAACGTACTCGAATGTATTCGGAATGTATTCTAACGTATTCGAATGTATTCGGAATGTATTCTAACGTATTCGAATGTATTCGGAATGTATTCTAACGTATTCGAATGTATTCGGAATGTATTCTAACGTATTCGAATGTATTCGGAATGTATTCTAACGTATTCGAATGCATTCGGAATGTATTCTAACGTATTCGAATGTATTCGGAATGTATTCTAACGTATTCGAATGTATTCGGAACGTATTCTAACGTATTTGAATGTATTCGGAACGTATTCTAACGTATTCGAATGTATTCGGAATGTATTCTAACGTATTCGAATGTATTCGGAATGTATTCTAACGTATTCGAATGTATTCGGAATGTATTCTAACGTATTCGAATGTATTCGGAATGTATTCTAACGTATTCGAATGTATTCGAATGTATTCGGAACGTATTCTAACGTATTCGAATGTATTCGGAATGTATTCTAACGTATTCGAATGTATTCGGAATGTATTCTAACGTATTCGAATGTATTCGGAATGTATTCTAACGTATTCGAATGTATTCGGAATGTATTCTAACGTATTCGAATGTATTCGGAATGTATTCTAACGTATTCGAATGCATTCGGAATGTATTCTAACGTATTAGAATGTATTCGGAATGTATTCTAACGTATTCGAATGTATTCGGAATGTATTCTAACGTATTCGAATGCATTCGGAATGTATTCTAACGTATTCGAATGTATTCGGAATGTATTCTAACGTATTCGAATGTATTCGGAATGTATTCTAACCTATTCGAATGCATTCGGAATGTATTCTAACGTATTCGAATGCATTCGGAATGTATTCTAACGTATTCGAATGTATTCGGAATGTATTCTAACGTATTCGAATGTATTCGAATGTATTCGGAACGTATTCTAACGTATTCGAATGTATTCGGAATGTATTCTAACGTATTCGAATGTATTCGGAATGTATTCTAACGTATTCGAATGTATTCGGAATGTATTCTAACGTATTCGAATGTATTCGGAATGTATTCTAACGTATTCGAATGTATTCGGAATGTATTCTAACGTATTCGAATGTATTCGGAAAGTATTCTAACGTATTCGAATGTATTCGGAATGTATTCTAACGTATTCGAATGTATTCGGAATGTATTCTAACGTATTCGAATGTATTCGGAATGTATTCTAACGTATTCGAATGTATTCGGAATGTATTCTAACGTATTCGAATGCAGTCGGAATGTATTCTAACGTACTCGAATGTATTCGGAATGTATTCTAACGTATTCGAATGTATTCGGAATGTATTCTAACGTATTCGAATGCATTCGGAATGTATTCTAACGTATTCGAATGTATTCGGAATGTATTCGAATGCATTCGGAATGTATTCTAACGTATTCGAATGCATTCGGAATGTATTCTAACGTACTCGAATGTATTCGGAATGTATTCTAACGTATTCGAATGTATTCGGAATGTATTCTAACGTATTCGAATGCATTCGGAATGTATTCTAACGTATTAGAATGTATTCGGAATGTATTCTAACGTATTCGAATGCATTCGGAATGTATTCTAACGTATTCGAATGTATTCGTAATGGATTCTAACGTATTCGAATGCATTCGGAATGTATTCTAACGTATTCGAATGTATTCGGAATGTATTCTAACGTATTCTAATGCATTCGGAATGTATTCTAACGTATTCGAATGCATTCGGAATGTATTCTAACGTATTCAAATGTATTCGGAATGTATTCTAACGTATTCGAATGTATTCGGAATGTATTCTAACGTATTCGAATGTATTCGGAATGTATTCTAACGTATTCGAATGTATTCGGAATGTATTCTAACGTATTCGAATGTATTCGGAATGTATTCTAACGTACTCGAATGTATTCGGAATGTATTCTAACTTATTCGAATGTATTCGGAATGTATTCTAACGTATTCGAATGTATTCGGAATGTATTCTAACGTATTCGAATGCATTCGGAATGTATTCTAACGTACTCGAATGTATTCGGAATGTATTCTAACGTATTCGAATGTATTCGGAATGTATTCTAACGTATTCGAATGTATTCGGAATGTATTCTAACGTATTCGAATGTATTCGGAATGTATTCTAACGTATTCGAATGTATTCGGAATGTATTCTAACGTATTCGAATGTATTCGGAAAGTATTCTAACGTATTCGAATGTATTCGGAATGTATTCTAACGTATTCGAATGCATTCGGAATGTATTCTAACGTATTCGAATGCATTCGGAATGTATTCTAACGTATTAGAATGTATTCGGAATGTATTCTAACGTATTCGAATGCATTCGGAATGTATTCTAACGTATTCGAATGTATTCGTAATGGATTCTAACGTATTCGAATGCATTCGGAATGTATTCTAACGTATTCGAATGTATTCGGAATGTATTCTAACGTATTCTAATGCATTCGGAATGTATTCTAACGTATTCGAATGCATTCGGAATGTATTCTAACGTATTCAAATGTATTCGGAATGTATTCTAACGTATTCGAATGTATTCGGAATGTATTCTAACGTATTCGAATGTATTCGGAATGTATTCTAACGTATTCGAATGTATTCGGAATGTATTCTAACGTATTCGAATGTATTCGGAATGTATTCTAACGTACTCGAATGTATTCGGAATGTATTCTAACTTATTCGAATGTATTCGGAATGTATTCTAACGTATTCGAATGTATTCGGAATGTATTCTAACGTATTCGAATGCATTCGGAATGTATTCTAACGTACTCGAATGTATTCGGAATGTATTCTAACGTATTCGAATGTATTCGGAATGTATTCTAACGTATTCGAATGTATTCGGAATGTATTCTAACTAGGGTTGTTAATCGAGTTTGAAATTTCGAGTTTTCGAGTTTCGAGTTTTTCGAGTTTTGGGAAAAAACGAGTTTTTCGAGTTTCGAGTTATTCGAGTTTTGGGAATTTCGAGTTTTTCGAGTTCGAGTTTTTAGCGTTTCAAAAAAAACCGAGTTTTCGAGTTTCGAGTTGAACTCGAAAAACTCGATTTTCGAGTTTCGAGTTTGGTCGTTAAGTTTTGGGATTTTATCGAGCTAAACAAATAGGAATTTTTTGAGAAATTCTGATTTATTTCACATGATTATGCGAGAATCGTGAAAAAAAGAAGCATTTCATGTGGGAAATAGCAAAAAAAGTGCTCTGAAACGCTCATTCGTCCATTATTTCTGACTTGGGACGAGGCCAAACTCGAAACTCGAAAACTCGAACTTTTCGAGTTTCCAATATTTCGAGTTTTTCGAGTTTCGAGTTTTTCGAGTTTGGAGAAAAACCGAGTTTTTCGAGTTTCGAGTAACTCGAGTTTTGGAGATTTCGAGTTTTTCGAGTTTCGAGTCGAACTCGAAACTCGAAATTTCGAGTTATTTCGAGTTTTTTCGAAATTCGAGTTTGGCTTTAACAACCCTAATTCTAACGTATTCGAATGCATTCGGAATGTATTCTAACGTATTCGAATGTATTCGGAATGTATTCTAACGTATTCGAATGTGTTCGGAATGTATTCTAACGTATTCGAATGTATTCGGAATGTATTCTAACGTATTCGAATGCATTCGGAATGTATTCTAACGTATTCGAATGTATTCGGAACGTATTCTAACGTATTCGAGTGCATTCGAAACGTATTCTAACGTATTCGAATGTATTCGGAATGTATTCTAACGTATTCGAATGTATTCGGAATGTATTCTAACGTACTCGAATGTATTCGGAATGTATTCTAACTTATTCGAATGTATTCGGAATGTATTCTAACGTATTCGAATGTATTCGGAATGTATTCTAACGTATTCGAATGCATTCGGAATGTATTCTAACGTACTCGAATGTATTCGGAATGTATTCTAACGTATTCGAATGTATTCGGAATGTATTCTAACGTATTCGAATGTATTCGGAATGTATTCTAACGTATTCGAATGCATTCGGAATGTATTCTAACGTATTCGAATGTATTCGGAATGTATTCTAACGTATTCGAATGTGTTCGGAATGTATTCTAACGTATTCGAATGTATTCGGAATGTATTCTAACGTATTCGAATGCATTCGGAATGTATTCTAACGTATTCGAATGTATTCGGAACGTATTCTAACGTATTCGAGTGCATTCGAAACGTATTCTAACGTATTCGAATGTATTCGGAATGTATTCTAACGTATTCGAATGTATTCGGAATGTATTCTAACGTATTCGAATGTATTCGGAATGTATTCTAACGTATTCGAATGCATTCGGAACGTATTCTAACGTATTCGAATGTATTCGGAATGTATTCTAACGTATTCGAATGTATTCGGAATGTATTCTAACGTATTCGAATGCATTCGGAATGTATTCTAACGTACTCGAATGTATTCGGAATGTATTCTAACGTATTCGAATGCATTCGGAATGTATTCTAACGTACTCGAATGTATTCGGAATGTATTCTAACGTATTCGAATGTATTCGGAATGTATTCTAACGTATTCGAATGCATTCGGAATGTATTCTAACGTATTCGAATGTATTCGGAATGTATTCTAACGTATTCGAATGCATTCGGAATGTATTCTAACGTACTCGAATGTATTCGGAATGTATTCTAACGTATTCGAATGTATTCGGAATGTATTCTAACGTATTCGAATGTATTCGGAATGTATTCTAACGTACTCGAATGTATTCGGAATGTATTCTAACTTATTCGAATGTATTCGGAATGTATTCTAACGTATTCGAATGTATTCGGAATGTATTCTAACGTATTCGAATGCATTCGGAATGTATTCTAACGTACTCGAATGTATTCGGAATGTATTCTAACGTATTCGAATGTATTCGGAATGTATTCTAACGTATTCGAATGTATTCGGAATGTATTCTAACGTATTCGAATGCATTCGGAATGTATTCTAACGTATTCGAATGTATTCGGAATGTATTCTAACGTATTCGAATGTGTTCGGAATGTATTCTAACGTATTCGAATGTATTCGGAATGTATTCTAACGTATTCGAATGCATTCGGAATGTATTCTAACGTATTCGAATGTATTCGGAATGTATTCTAACGTATTCGAATGTATTCGGAATGTATTCTAACGTATTCGAATGTATTCGGAATGTATTCTAACGTATTCGAATGCATTCGGAACGTATTCTAACGTATTCGAATGTATTCGGAATGTATTCTAACGTATTCGAATGTATTCGGAATGTATTCTAACGTATTCGAATGCATTCGGAATGTATTCTAACGTACTCGAATGTATTCGGAATGTATTCTAACGTATTCGAATGCATTCGGAATGTATTCTAACGTACTCGAATGTATTCGGAATGTATTCTAACGTATTCGAATGTATTCGGAATGTATTCTAACGTATTCGAATGCATTCGGAATGTATTCTAACGTATTCGAATGTATTCGGAATGTATTCTAACGTATTCGAATGCATTCGGAATGTATTCTAACGTACTCGAATGTATTCGGAATGTATTCTAACGTATTCGAATGTATTCGGAATGTATTCTAACGTATTCGAATGTATTCGGAATGTATTCTAACGTATTCGAATGCATTCGGAATGTATTCTAACGTATTCGAATGTATTCGGAATGTATTCTAACGTATTCGAATGCAGTCGGAATGTATTCTAACGTACTCGAATGTATTCGGAATGTATTCTAACGTATTCGAATGCATTCGGAATGTATTCTAACGTACTCGAATGTATTCGGAATGTATTCTAACGTATTCGAATGTATTCGGAATGTATTCTAACGTATTCGAATGCATTCGGAATGTATTCTAACGTATTCGAATGTATTCGGAATGTATTCTAACGTATTCGAATGCATTCGGAATGTATTCTAACGTACTCGAATGTATTCGGAATGTATTCTAACGTATTCGAATGTATTCGGAATGTATTCTAACGTATTCGAATGTATTCGGAATGTATTCTAACGTATTCGAATGCATTCGGAATGTATTCTAACGTACTCGAATGTATTCGGAATGTATTCTAACGTATTCGAATGCATTCGGAATGTATTCTAACGTACTCGAATGTATTCGGAATGTATTCTAACGTATTCGAATGTATTCGGAATGTATTCTAACGTATTCGAATGCATTCGGAATGTATTCTAACGTATTCGAATGTATTCGGAATGTATTCGAATGCATTCGGAATGTATTCTAACGTATTCGAATGCATTCGGAATGTATTCTAACGTACTCGAATGTATTCGGAATGTATTCTAACGTATTCGAATGTATTCGGAATGTATTCTAATGTATTCGAATGCATTCGGAATGTATTCTAACGTATTCGAATGCATTCGGAATGTATTCTAACGTACTCGAATGTATTCGGAATGTATTCTAACGTATTCGAATGTATTCGGAATGTATTCTAACGTATTCGAATGCATTCGGAATGTATTCTAACGTATTCTAACGTATTCGAATGTATTCGGAACGTATTCTAACGTAATCGAATGTATTCGGAATGTATTCTAACGTATTCGAATGTATTCGGAATGTATTCTAACGTATTCGAATGTATTCGGAATGTATTCTGACGTATTCGAATGTATTCGGAATGTATTCTAACGTATTCGAATGTATTCGGAATGTATTCTAACGTATTCGAATGCATTCGGAATGTATTCTAACGTATTCTAACGTATTCGAATGCAGTCGGAATGTATTCTAACGTACTCGAATGTATTCGGAATGTATTCTAACGTATTCGAATGCATTCGGAATGTATTCTAACGTACTCGAATGTATTCGGAATGTATTCTAACGTATTCGAATGTATTCGGAATGTATTCTAACGTATTCGAATGCATTCGGAATGTATTCTAACGTATTCGAATGTATTCGGAATGTATTCTAACGTATTCGAATGCATTCGGAATGTATTCTAACGTACTCGAATGTATTCGGAATGTATTCTAACGTATTCGAATGTATTCGGAATGTATTCTAACGTATTCGAATGTATTCGGAATGTATTCTAACGTATTCGAATGCATTCGGAATGTATTCTAACGTACTCGAATGTATTCGGAATGTATTCTAACGTATTCGAATGCATTCGGAATGTATTCTAACGTACTCGAATGTATTCGGAATGTATTCTAACGTATTCGAATGTATTCGGAATGTATTCTAACGTATTCGAATGCATTCGGAATGTATTCTAACGTATTCGAATGTATTCGGAATGTATTCGAATGCATTCGGAATGTATTCTAACGTATTCGAATGCATTCGGAATGTATTCTAACGTACTCGAATGTATTCGGAATGTATTCTAACGTATTCGAATGTATTCGGAATGTATTCTAACGTATTCGAATGCATTCGGAATGTATTCTAACGTATTCTAACGTATTCGAATGTATTCGGAACGTATTCTAACGTAATCGAATGTATTCGGAATGTATTCTAACGTATTCGAATGTATTCGGAATGTATTCTAACGTATTCGAATGTATTCGGAATGTATTCTAACGTATTCGAATGTATTCGGAATGTATTCTAACGTATTCGAATGTATTCGGAATGTATTCTAACGTATTCGAATGCATTCGGAATGTATTCTAACGTATTCTAACGTATTCGAATGTATTCGGAACGTATTCTAACGTAATCGAATGTATTCGGAATGTATTCTAACGTATTCGAATGTATTCGGAATGTATTCTAACGTATTCGAATGCATTCGGAATGTATTCTAACGTATTCGAATGTATTCGAAATGTATTCTAACGTATTCGAATGCATTCGGAATGTATTCTAACGTATTCGAATGTATTCGGAACGTATTCTAACGTATTCGAGTGCATTCGGAATGTATTCTAACGTATTCGAATGCATTCGGAACGTATTCTAACGTATTCGAATGCATTCGGAATGTATTCTAACGTATTCGAATGTATTCGAAATGTATTCTAACGTATTCGAATGCATTCGGAATGTATTCTAACGTATTCGAATGTATTCGGAATGTATTCTAACGTATTCTACTGCATTCGGAATGTATTCTAACGTATTCGAATGTATTCGGAATGTATTCTAACGTATTCGAATGTATTCGGAATGTATTCTAACGTATTCGAATGTATTCGGAACGTATTCTAACGTATTCGAATGCATTCGGAATGTATTCTAACGTATTCGAATGTGTTCGAAATGTATTCTAACGTATTCGAATGCATTCGGAATGTATTCTAACGTATTCGAATGCATTCGGAATGTATTCTAACGTATTCGAATGCATTCGGAATGTATTCTAACGTATTCGAATGTATTCGAAATGTATTCTAACGTATTCGAATGTATTCGGAATGTATTCTAACGTATTCGAATGCATTCGGAATGTATTCTAACGTATTCGAATGCATTCGGAATGTATTCTACCGTATTCGAATGTATTCGGAATGTATTCTAACGTATTCGAATGTATTCGGAATGTATTCTAACGTATTCGAATGTATTCGGAACGTATTCTAACGTATTCGAATGCATTCGGAATGTATTCTAACGTATTCGAATGTGTTCGAAATGTATTCTAACGTATTCGAATGCATTCGGAATGTATTCTAACGTATTCTAATGCATTCGGAATGTATTCTAACGTATTCGAATGCATTCGGAATGTATTCTAACGTATTCGAATGTATTCGGAATGTATTCTAACGTATTCTAATGCATTCGGAATGTATTCTAACGTATTCGAATGCGTTCGGAATGTATTCTAACGTATTCGAATGTATTCGTAATGTATTCTAACGTATTCGAATGTATTCGGAATGTATTCGAATGCATTCGGAATGTATTCTAACGTATTCGAATGCATTCGGAATGTATTCTAACGTATTCGAATGTATTCGGAATGTATTCTAACGTATTCGAATGTATTCGGAATGTATTCTAACGTATTCGAATGCATTCGGAATGTATTCTAACGTATTCTAACGTATTCGAATGTATTCGGAACGTATTCTAACGTAATCGAATGTATTCGGAATGTATTCTAACGTATTCGAATGTATTCGGAATGTATTCTAACGTATTCGAATGTATTCGGAATGTATTCTAACGTATTCGATCGTATTCGGAATGTATTCTAACGTATTCGAATGTATTCGGAATGTATTCTAACGTATTCGAATGTATTCGGAATGTATTCTAACGTATTCGAATGCATTCGGAATGTATTCTAACGTATTCGAATGTATTCGAAATGTATTCTAACGTATTCGAATGCATTCGGAATGTATTCTAACGTATTCGAATGTATTCGGAACGTATTCTAACGTATTCGAGTGCATTCGGAATTATTCGGAATGTATTCTAACGTATTCGAATGTATTCGGAATGTATTCTAACGTATTCGAATGTATTCGGAACGTATTCTAACGTATTCGAGTGCATTCGGAATGTATTCTAACGTATTCGAATGCATTCGGAACGTATTCTAACGTATTCGAATGCATTCGGAATGTATTCTAACGTATTCGAATGCATTCGGAATGTATTCTAACGTATTCTAATGCATTCGGAATGTATTCTAACGTATTCGAATGCATTCGGAATGTATTGTACCGTATTCGAATGTATTCGGAATGTATTCTAACGTATTCGAATGTATTCGGAATGTATTCTAACGTATTCGAATGTATTGTTGGTTTTCTTGTTAGACCGAACACGAGGTGATAAGATGTTATTTATTTAGTGCTGACGTTTCGGCGGGTTCGCCGTCTTCAGAGCCTGAAAAAGGCATCAGTCAACTATTTACAACAAAATCGATACAGTCGCGCCGGAATTCAACTCAAAAGTATTCCAAATAGTGCATAGAGAGCATGACTAACTCAAATCTAACAGAACTTTGACACACCTTATCCACCGAAGTGGTTGGAGAAATAGTAAGACAACCGAGTGAGACTGTTGACCGGGATTAAATGAAGCACACTCAGAAACTGCATTTGCCAAGAAAAGGCACGAGATGCGTGGTAATTGAGATGCACTCGTCTTTCCTGTTGTGCATCTCAATTACCACGCATCTCGTGCCTTTTCTTGGCAAATGCAGTTTCTGAGTGTGCTTCATTTAATCCCGGTCAACAGTCTCACTCGGTTGTCTTACTATTTCTCCAACCACTTCGGTGGATAAGGTGTGTCAAAGTTCTGTTAGATTTGAGTTAGTCATGCTCTCTATGCACTATTTGGAATACTTTTGAGTTGAATTCCGGCGCGACTGTATCGATTTTGTTGTAAATAGTTGACTGATGCCTTTTTCAGGCTCTGAAGACGGCGAACCCGCCGAAACGTCAGCACTAAATAAATAACATCTTATCACCTCGTGTTCGGTCTAACAAGAAAACCAACAATACATTACACAAATGCCGAGGTTCAAAGACGATAGGACATGGAGAGTATTCGAATGTATTCGGAACGTATTCTAACGTATTCGAGTGCATTCGGAATGTATTCTAACGTATTCGAATGCATTCGGAACGTATTCTAGCGTATTCGAATGTATTCGGAACGTATTCTAACGTATTCGAATGCATTCGGAATGTATTCTAACGTATTCGAATGTATTCGGAATGTATTCTAACGTATTCGAATGCATTCGGAATGTATTCTAACGTATTCGAATGTATTCGGAATGTATTCTAACGTATTCTAATGCATTCGGAATGTAAATGTATTCTAACGTATTCGAATGTATTCGGAATGTATTCTAACGTATTCGAATGCATTCGGAATGTATTCTAACGTACTCGAATGTATTCGGAATGTATTCTAACGTATTCGAATGCATTCGGAATGTATTCTAACGTACTCGAATGTATTCGGAATGTATTCTAACGTATTCGAATGTATTCGGAATGTATTCTAACGTATTCGAATGCATTCGGAATGTATTCTAACGTATTCGAATGTATTCGGAATGTATTCGAATGCATTCGGAATGTATTCTAACGTATTCGAATGCATTCGGAATGTATTCTAACGTATTCGAATGTATTCGGAATGTATTCTAACGTATTCGAATGTATTCGGAATGTATTCTAACGTATTCGAATGCATTCGGAATGTATTCTAACGTATTCTAACGTATTCGAATGTATTCGGAACGTATTCTAACGTAATCGAATGTATTCGGAATGTATTCTAACGTATTCGAATGTATTCGGAATGTATTCTAACGTATTCGAATGTATTCGGAATGTATTCTAACGTATTCGAATGTATTCGGAATGTATTCTAACGTATTCGAATGTATTCGGAATGTATTCTAACGTATCCGAATGCATTCGGAATGTATTCTAACGTATTCTAACGTATTCGAATGTATTCGGAACGTATTCTAACGTAATCGAATGTATTCGGAATGTATTCTAACGTATTCGAATGTATTCGGAATGTATTCTAACGTATTCGAATGCATTCGGAATGTATTCTAACGTATTCGAATGTATTCGAAATGTATTCTAACGTATTCGAATGCATTCGGAATGTATTCTAACGTATTCGAATGTATTCGGAACGTATTCTAACGTATTCGAGTGCATTCGGAATGTATTCTAACGTATTCTAACGTATTCGAATGCATTCGGAACGTATTCTAACGTATTCGAATGCATTCGGAATGTATTCTAACGTATTCGAATGTATTCGGAACGTATTCTAACGTATTCGAGTGCATTCGGAATGTATTCTAACGTATTCTAACGTATTCGAATGCATTCGGAACGTATTCTAACGTATTCGAATGCATTCGGAATGTATTCTAACGTATTCGAATGTATTCGAAATGTATTCTAACGTATTCGAATGCATTCGGAATGTATTCTAACGTATTCGAATGTATTCGGAATGTATTCTAACGTATTCTACTGCATTCGGAATGTATTCTAACGTATTCGAATGTATTCGGAATGTATTCTAACGTATTCGAATGTATTCGGAATGTATTCTAACGTATTCGAATGTATTCGGAACGTATTCTAACGTATTCGAATGCATTCGGAATGTATTCTAACGTATTCGAATGTGTTCGAAATGTATTCTAACGTATTCGAATGCATTCGGAATGTATTCTAACGTATTCGAATGCATTCGGAATGTATTCTAACGTATTCGAATGCATTCGGAATGTATTCTAACGTATTCGAATGTATTCGGAATGTATTCTAACGTATTCGAATGCATTCGGAATGTATTCTAACGTATTCGAATGCATTCGGAATGTATTCTACCGTATTCGAATGTATTCGGAATGTATTCTAACGTATTCGAATGTATTCGGAATGTATTCTAACGTATTCGAATGTATTCGGAACGTATTCTAACGTATTCGAATGCATTCGGAATGTATTCTAACGTATTCGAATGTGTTCGAAATGTATTCTAACGTATTCGAATGCATTCGGAATGTATTCTAACGTATTCTAATGCATTCGGAATGTATTCTAACGTATTCGAATGCATTCGGAATGTATTCTAACGTATTCGAATGTATTCGGAATGTATTCTAACGTATTCTAATGCATTCGGAATGTATTCTAACGTATTCGAATGCGTTCGGAATGTATTCTAACGTATTCGAATGTATTCGGAATGTATTCTAACGTATTCGAATGTATTCGGAATGTATTCGAATGCATTCGGAATGTATTCTAACGTATTCGAATGCATTCGGAATGTATTCTAACGTATTCGAATGTATTCGGAATGTATTCTAACGTATTCGAATGTATTCGGAATGTATTCTAACGTATTCGAATGCATTCGGAATGTATTCTAACGTATTCTAACGTATTCGAATGTATTCGGAACGTATTCTAACGTAATCGAATGTATTCGGAATGTATTCTAACGTATTCGAATGTATTCGGAATGTATTCTAACGTATTCGAATGTATTCGGAATGTATTCTAACGTATTCGAATGTATTCGGAATGTATTCTAACGTATTCGAATGTATTCGGAATGTATTCTAACGTATTCGAATGCATTCGGAATGTACGATACAATACGATAGTTTATTACGGGATCAGAATCTGTACAATTCGCCGCAACATTTTATCTTTCCAAGTGTGCATCTCTTCTCTAGCGATCCTCATCCAGTTTCTTCCGACAGCTTCTTCGAACTCATCTCTCCATCTTTGTTTTGGTCGCCCCGGAGGTCTTGGTGCCTCAATTGGACACCATTCCACCATCGTTTTCGCCCAACGATCATTTTCCATGCGGCTGACGTGTCTTGCCCACGACCATTTTCTCATGGCAGCACGTTCACGAATGTCTGGTAGTCGCACTGTTCTCGAAAGCCACTCGTTGGTATGACGATCGAAAAGGGTCACACCAATCATTTTTCTCATCATTCTCCGCTGACCAGTGATCAAGGTAGAATGATCTTTGAGACGGAGTACCCATGTCTCACAGCCATACAGAATTGCTGGTTCTATGCATGCCTGGTAGACCTTACGTTTCAGCGCCAATGAAACGGTACGACTTGTCAGAAGTTGATAGTATCGATTGAAAGCACACCAACCCGCACGAATTCGTCGTTGTATTTCAGGCGTATCGTTCAGCTCAAACGAGAGACGGTGTCCAAGATAAATGAACTTTTCACAATAGAGTAGGATCAATCCATCGACAGTGATAGGTGTTTCAGTATAGTTTGACATCACCAATGTCTTTTCATGATTGATTGTGAGGCCCACTCTCTTGCTGGCCTCTGACAGCTCTTGTAACATTTGCTGAAGTTCGTGAGGACACTGAGAGAAAACAACAATGTCATCAGCAAAGCGGAGATTAATGAGTCTTGTGCCACTGATCGGAATACCGTACTCATCCCAGTCAAGGACGCGGAAGACTTCTTCGACAACAGCAGAGAACAACATTGGGGATATGGTATCTCCCTGTCGAACTCCTCGCTGAACCACTACTGGTGTTTTGTCGGTACCTATCCTGACATGAACCTGCGCTTTTGCATAAACTGCTTTTATTGTATTGATTATCTTCGTGTTAACCCCTTGGTTGGAAAGAGCTGTCCACACTGAGTCAAACTCGACTGAGTCGAATGCTTTGCGATAATCAACGAATGCCATGTACAGAGGAAAGCGGTATTCACATGATTTTTGCATGAGCTCACGTACGGCAAACACGTGGTCTATCGTTGAGAACTGCTTACGAAAACCTGCTTGCTCTGCTGGCTGGTTATCCTCCAAGTCTCTTTCCATTCTACGACAAAGAACAGTAGTAAAGACTTTGTAAACTGTCGACAATAGAGAGATCGGGCGGAAATTCTTGATATCAAGAGGATTTCCTTTCTTGAACAACAAAGTGATCACTGAATCAGCAAAGTTGTTGGGAACTGTTTCCTGTTCGAGACACTCATTGAAAATCCTGGTCAAATGAGGAGTCAATACATCAGTGCCAACCTGTAGCATTTCTGCCGTGATTCGATCTTCCCCAGGTGATCTACCTTTGGGTCTGGAGGCAATGGCAGATTTGACTTCTGATTCAAGAACAGGTAGAAGTGGTTCACTCGCAACTAAATTCACTACATGTGAAGGTCTACTCGGTGCAAACAATTTGTTGTAGAACTCTCCCACCACTCGTTTCACATCATGTTTGGAGCTTGCCAGCGTTCCATCTGCTTTACTGAGTTGACTAATCTGTGTTCGAGCTACTGTGTTTTTCTGCTGTGCTTGCTTCAGACTTCTCCCTTCTCTGACAGCTTTGACCGCTCGCGCGAGATTGCAACGGTTTATGTCATCTTTCAGGGAACAACGCAATGTTTTGGAAACCACAGAGAATTCAATTCGTACTGCTCGCGTGTTGATTGCTGACATTAGCTGATGTCTTTTTGCATACAAGGAACGTGTTCTGTCAGAAATGCGTTCGTCAACAACTTCTGAAACCAATGCTACTTCTGCAGCAGTTGAAAGGACACTTGAGAGATTTTCAAAGTTATCCAAGTTCAACGCAGTACGCTCGACCAGGTCTGTAAGTGCAAGAGAGAACAGTCGCTTATCTAGGATTCGTTTGTTTCTGGCCATTGGCCGCCGATAAAAGCGTTTGTTCGGTACTCTCAGTTTAGCCATTACCAGTCGATGATCCGATGCAAAATTGAAAGAACCAACAATTGAGACATCGAGAAACATGGAAACGTGACGTGACAACACATAGTCTATCGCATTTCGTGTTTGCATGTTAGGTGCGAGCCAAGTCCACTTTCTAGAATCTCGCTTCTGAAATCGGCTGTTGAGCACATATTAGGGTTGTTAAAAAATAAACTCGAACTCGAAAAACTCGAAATAAACTCGAAATTTCGAGTTTCGAGTTCAACTCGAAACTCGAAAAACTCGAAATTTCGAAAACTCGAAAAACTCGAAACTCGAAAAACTCGAAATTTCGAAAACTCGAAAAACTCGAAACTCGAAAAACTCGAAATTTCGAAAACTCGAAAAACTCGAAACTCGAAAAACTCGAATTTTCTGAAACTCGAAAAACTCGAAACTCGAAAAACTCGAATTTTTTGAGATTGAAACTCGAAAAACTCGAAATTTTCAACAAAAAAACTCGAAAAACTCGAAATTTCGAGTTCTGAGTTCAACTCGAAACTCGAAAAACTCGAAAATTTCAGAACTCGAAAAACTCGAAACTCGAAAAACTCGAAATTTCGAAAACTCGAAAAACTCGAAACTCGAAAAACTCGAATTTTCTGAAACTCGAAAAACTCGAAACTCGAAAAACTCGAATTTTCGAAAACTCGAAAAACTCGAAACTCGAAAAACTCGAATTTTTGAAAACTCGAAAAACTCGAAACTCGAAAAACTCGAAATTTTCAACTCGATTAACAACCCTAGCACATATAATTGGTTTGCCGAACAGAAATCAACCAAGGTCTGTCCACGATCGTTCCTGTTTCCTAGGCCGTGCTTCCCAATGAATGTTTCACCCAGCTCAGCGCTACCAACTTTGGCGTTAAAATCACCAACGACAACAACTTTTCCTCCCCTCGGTAGAGGGTGGCTTAGCACTATTTCAACAGAGTCTAGAAACATCTGATATGCTAGGTCGTCGTGGGATGTGGTTGGAGCATAGCACTGAACAACTCTAACTGTTCCGGCTGGTGTGGTCAGATCGAGATATGACAATCTCTCATCAACTGGGTGGAAAGAGGAATTTGTGCCCCATTTTCTGTGCACCAGAAATCCTGTTCCACAGGTGGAGTTGAGGCCAAAGTAGTGAAGGGTATGACCATACCGACTTGTCACTAAGGAACACTGTCCTTTCCTCTTTGTTTCACACAAACCAATCACATCGAATGGAATGGCTTCCGCAGCTTCTTCGAGCTCGATCAAGCGATCGGAGGTGCGGAGAGTACGACAGTTCAGAGTGCCGACTCGTAAAGATGCCATGCGTAGGGCTTACTCTTCTTCTGTCTGGTTGCCCAAGCTCTGGTAGCATTCGGAATGTATTCTAACGTATTCTAACGTATTCGAATGTACTCGGAACGTATTCTAACGTAATCGAATGTATTCGGAATGTATTCTAACGTATTCGAATGTATTCGGAATGTATTCTAACGTATTCGAATGCATTCGGAATGTATTCTAACGTATTCGAATGTATTCGAAATGTATTCTAACGTATTCGAATGCATTCGGAATGTATTCTAACGTATTCGAATGTATTCGGAACGTATTCTAACGTATTCGAGTGCATTCGGAATTATTCGGAATGTATTCTAACGTATTCGAATGTATTCGGAATGTATTCTAACGTATTCGAATGCATTCGGAATGTATTCTAACGTATTCGAATGTATTCGAAATGTATTCTAACGTATTCGAATGCATTCGGAATGTATTCTAACGTATTCGAATGTATTCAGAACGTATTCTAACGTATTCGAGTGCATTCGGAATGTATTCTAACGTATTCGAATGCATTCGGAACGTATTCTAACGTATTCGAATGCATTCGGAATGTATTCTAACGTATTCGAATGTATTCGAAATGTATTCTAACGTATTCGAATGCATTCGGAATGTATTCTAACGTATTCGAATGTATTCGGAATGTATTCTAACGTATTCTAATGCATTCGGAATGTATTCTAACGTATTCGAATGCATTCGGAATGTATTCTACCGTATTCGAATAATGTATTCTAACGTATTCGAATGTATTCGGAATGTATTCTAACGTATTCGAATGTATTCGGAACGTATTATAACGTATTCGAATGCATTCGGAATGTATTCTAACGTATTCGAATGTGTTCGAAATGTATTCTAACGTATTCGAATGCATTCGGAATGTATTCTAACGTATTCTAATGCATTCGGAATGTATTCTAACGTATTCGAATGCATTCGGAATGTATTCTACCGTATTCGAATGTATTCGGAATGTATTCTAACGTATTCGAATGTATTCGGAATGTATTCTAACGTATTCGAATGTATTCGGAACGTATTCTAACGTATTCGAGTGCATTCGGAATGTATTCTAACGTATTCGAATGCATTCGGAACGTATTCTAGCGTATTCGAATGTATTCGGAACGTATTCTAACGTATTCGAATGCATTCGGAATGTATTCTAACGTATTCGAATGTATTCGGAATGTATTCTAACGTATTCGAATGCATTCGGAATGTATTCTAACGTATTCGAATGCATTCGGAATGTATTCTAACGTATTCGAATGTATTCGGAATGTATTCTAACGTATTCTAATGCATTCGGAATGTAAATGTATTCTAACGTATTCGAATGCGTTCGGAATGTATTCTAACGTATTCGAATGTATTCGGAATGTATTCTAACGTATTCGAATGTATTCGGAATGTATTCGAATGCATTCGGAATGTATTCTAACGTATTCGAATGCATTCGGAATGTATTCTAACGTATTCGAATGTATTCGGAATGTATTCTAACGTATTCGAATGTATTCGGAATGTATTCTAACGTATTCGAATGCATTCGGAATGTATTCTAACGTATTCTAACGTATTCGAATGTATTCGGAACGTATTCGGAATGTATTCTAACGTATTCGCATGTATTCGGAATGTATTCTAACGTATTCGAATGTATTCGGAATGTATTCTAACGTATTCGAATGCATTCGGAATGTATTCTAACGTATTCGAATGCATTCGGAATGTATTCTAACGTATTCGCATGTATTCGGAATGTATTCTAACGTATTCGAATGTATTCGGAATGTATTCTAACGTATTCGAATGCATTCGGAATGTATTCTAACGTATTCTAACGTATTCGAATGTATTCGGAACGTATTCGAATGTATTCGGAACGTATTCTAACGTATTCGAGTGCATTCGGAATGTATTCTAACGTATTCGAATGCATTCGGAATGTATTCTAACGTATTCGAATGCATTCGGAATGTATTCTAACGTATTCGAATGTATTCGGAATGTATTCTAACGTATTCTAATGCATTCGGAATGTCAATGTATTCTAACGTATTCGAATGCGTTCGGAATGTATTCTAACGTATTCGAATGTATTCGGAATGTATTCTAACGTATTCGAATGTATTCGGAATGTATTCGAATGCATTCGGAATGTATTCTAACGTATTCGAATGCATTCGGAATGTATTCTAACGTATTCGAATGTATTCGGAATGTATTCTAACGTATTCGAATGTATTCGGAATGTATTCTAACGTATTCGAATGCATTCGGAATGTATTCTAACGTATTCTAACGTATTCGAATGTATTCGGAACGTATTCTAACGTAATCGAATGTATTCGGAATGTATTCTAACGTATTCGAATGTATTCGGAATGTATTCTAACGTATTCGAATGCATTCGGAATGTATTCTACCGTATTCGAATGTATTCGGAATGTATTCTAACGTATTCGAATGTATTCGGAATGTATTCTAACGTATTCGAATGTATTCGGAACGTATTCTAACGTATTCGAGTGCATTCGGAATGTATTCTAACGTATTCGAATGCATTCGGAACGTATTCTAACGTATTCGAATGCATTCGGAATGTATTCTAACGTATTCGAATGTATTCGGAATGTATTCTAACGTATTCGAATGCATTCGGAATGTATTCTAACGTATTCGAATGTATTCGGAACGTATTCTAACGTATTCGAGTGCATTCGGAATGTATTCTAACGTATTCGAATGTATTCGGAACGTATTCTAACGTATTCGAGTGCATTCGGAATGTATTCTAACGTATTCGAATGTATTCGGAACGTATTCTAACGTATTCGAATGCATTCGGAATGTATTCTAACGTATTCGAATGTATTCGGAATGTATTCTAACGTATTCGAATGCATTCGGAATGTATTCTAACGTATTCTAACGTATTCGAATGTATTCGGAACGTATTCTAACGTAATCGAATGTATTCGGAATGTATTCTAACGTATTCGAATGTATTCGGAATGTATTCTAACGTATTCGAATGCATTCGGAATGTATTCTACCGTATTCGAATGTATTCGGAATGTATTCTAACGTATTCGAATGTATTCGGAATGTATTCTAACGTATTCGAATGTATTCGGAACGTATTCTAACGTATTCGAGTGCATTCGGAATTATTCGGAATGTATTCTAACGTATTCGAATGTATTCGGAATGTATTCTAACGTATTCGAATGCATTCGGAATGTATTCTAACGTATTCGAATGTATTCGAAATGTATTCTAACGTATTCGAATGCATTCGGAATGTATTCTAACGTATTCGAATGTATTCAGAACGTATTCTAACGTATTCGAGTGCATTCGGAATGTATTCTAACGTATTCGAATGCATTCGGAACGTATTCTAACGTATTCGAATGCATTCGGAATGTATTCTAACGTATTCGAATGTATTCGAAATGTATTCTAACGTATTCGAATGCATTCGGAATGTATTCTAACGTATTCGAATGTATTCGGAATGTATTCTAACGTATTCTAATGCATTCGGAATGTATTCTAACGTATTCGAATGCATTCGGAATGTATTCTACCGTATTCGAATAATGTATTCTAACGTATTCGAATGTATTCGGAATGTATTCTAACGTATTCGAATGTATTCGGAATGTATTCTAACGTATTCGAATGCATTCGGAACGTATTCTAACGTATTCGAATGTATTCGGAATGTATTCTACCGTATTCGAATAATGTATTCTAACGTATTCGAATGTATTCGGAATGTATTCTAACGTATTCGAATGTATTCGGAACGTATTATAACGTATTCGAATGCATTCGGAATGTATTCTAACGTATTCGAATGTGTTCGAAATGTATTCTAACGTATTCGAATGCATTCGGAATGTATTCTAACGTATTCTAATGCATTCGGAATGTATTCTAACGTATTCTAATGCATTCGGAATGTATTCTACCGTATTCGAATGTATTCGGAATGTATTCTAACGTATTCGAATGTATTCGAAATGTATTCTAACGTATTCGAATGCATTCGGAATGTATTCTAACGTATTCGAATGTATTCAGAACGTATTCTAACGTATTCGAGTGCATTCGGAATGTATTCTAACGTATTCGAATGCATTCGGAACGTATTCTAACGTATTCGAATGCATTCGGAATGTATTCTAACGTATTCGAATGTATTCGAAATGTATTCTAACGTATTCGAATGCATTCGGAATGTATTCTAACGTATTCGAATGTATTCGGAATGTATTCTAACGTATTCTAATGCATTCGGAATGTATTCTAACGTATTCGAATGCATTCGGAATGTATTCTACCGTATTCGAATAATGTATTCTAACGTATTCGAATGTATTCGGAATGTATTCTAACGTATTCGAATGTATTCGGAATGTATTCTAACGTATTCGAATGCATTCGGAACGTATTCTAACGTATTCGAATGTATTCGGAATGTATTCTACCGTATTCGAATAATGTATTCTAACGTATTCGAATGTATTCGGAATGTATTCTAACGTATTCGAATGTATTCGGAACGTATTATAACGTATTCGAATGCATTCGGAATGTATTCTAACGTATTCGAATGTGTTCGAAATGTATTCTAACGTATTCGAATGCATTCGGAATGTATTCTAACGTATTCTAATGCATTCGGAATGTATTCTAACGTATTCTAATGCATTCGGAATGTATTCTACCGTATTCGAATGTATTCGGAATGTATTCTAACGTATTCGAATGTATTCGGAATGTATTCTAACGTATTCGAATGTATTCGGAACGTATTCTAACGTATTCGAGTGCATTCGGAATGTATTCTAACGTATTCGAATGCATTCGGAACGTATTCTAGCGTATTCGAATGTATTCGGAACGTATTCTAACGTATTCGAATGCATTCGGAATGTATTCTAACGTATTCGAATGTATTCGGAATGTATTCTAACGTATTCGAATGCATTCGGAATGTATTCTAACGTATTCGAATGTATTCGGAATGTATTCTAACGTATTCTAATGCATTCGGAATGTAAATGTATTCTAACGTATTCGAATGCGTTCGGAATGTATTCTAACGTATTCGAATGTATTCGGAATGTATTCTAACGTATTCGAATGTATTCGGAATGTATTCGAATGCATTCGGAATGTATTCTAACGTATTCGAATGCATTCGGAATGTATTCTAACGTATTCGAATGTATTCGGAATGTATTCTAACGTATTCGAATGTATTCGGAATGTATTCTAACGTATTCGAATGCATTCGGAATGTATTCTAACGTATTCTAACGTATTCGAATGTATTCGGAACGTATTCGGAATGTATTCTAACGTATTCGCATGTATTCGGAATGTATTCTAACGTATTCGAATGTATTCGGAATGTATTCTAACGTATTCGAATGCATTCGGAATGTATTCTAACGTATTCGAATGCATTCGGAATGTATTCTAACGTATTCGCATGTATTCGGAATGTATTCTAACGTATTCGAATGTATTCGGAATGTATTCTAACGTATTCGAATGCATTCGGAATGTATTCTAACGTATTCTAACGTATTCGAATGTATTCGGAACGTATTCGAATGTATTCGGAACGTATTCTAACGTATTCGAGTGCATTCGGAATGTATTCTAACGTATTCGAATGCATTCGGAATGTATTCTAACGTATTCGAATGCATTCGGAATGTATTCTAACGTATTCGAATGTATTCGGAATGTATTCTAACGTATTCTAATGCATTCGGAATGTCAATGTATTCTAACGTATTCGAATGCGTTCGGAATGTATTCTAACGTATTCGAATGTATTCGGAATGTATTCTAACGTATTCGAATGTATTCGGAATGTATTCGAATGCATTCGGAATGTATTCTAACGTATTCGAATGCATTCGGAATGTATTCTAACGTATTCGAATGTATTCGGAATGTATTCTAACGTATTCGAATGTATTCGGAATGTATTCTAACGTATTCGAATGCATTCGGAATGTATTCTAACGTATTCTAACGTATTCGAATGTATTCGGAACGTATTCTAACGTAATCGAATGTATTCGGAATGTATTCTAACGTATTCGAATGTATTCGGAATGTATTCTAACGTATTCGAATGTATTCGGAACGTATTCTAACGTATTCGAGTGTATTCGGAATGTATTCTAACGTATTCGAATGTATTCGGAATGTATTCTAACGTAATCGAATGTATTCGGAATGTATTCTAACGTATTCGAATGTATTCGGAACGTATTCTAACGTATTCGAGTGCATTCGGAATGTATTCTAACGTATTCGAATGTATTCGGAACGTATTCTAACGTATTCGAATGCATTCGGAATGTATTCTAACGTATTCGAATGTATTCGGAATGTATTCTAACGTATTCGAATGTATTCGGAATGTATTCTAACGTATTCGAATGCATTCGGAATGTATTCTACCGTATTCGAATGTATTCGGAATGTATTCTAACGTATTCGAATGTATTCGGAATGTATTCTAACGTATTCGAATGCATTCGGAATGTATTCTAACGTATTCTAACGTATTCGAATGTATTCGGAACGTATTCTAACGTATTCGAATGTATTCGGAATGTATTCTAACGTATTCGAATGTATTCGGAATGTATTCTAACGTATTCGAATGTATTCGGAATGTATTCTAACGTATTCGAATGCATTCGGAATGTATTCTACCGTATTCGAATGTATTCGGAATGTATTCTAACGTATTCGAATGTATTCGGAATGTATTCTAACGTATTCGAATGTATTCGGAATGTATTCTAACGTAATCGAATGTATTCGGAATGTATTCTAACGTATTCGAATGTATTCGGAACGTATTCTAACGTAATCGAATGTATTCGGAATGTATTCTAACGTATTCGAATGTATTCGGAATGTATTCTAACGTATTCGAATGTATTCGGAATGTATTCTAACGTATTCGAATGCATTCGGAATGTATTCTACCGTATTCGAATGTATTCGGAATGTATTCTAACGTATTCGAATGTATTCGGAATGTATTCTAACGTATTCGAATGTATTCGGAATGTATTCTAACGTAATCGAATGTATTCGGAATGTATTCTAACGTATTCGAATGTATTCGGAACGTATTCTAACGTAATCGAATGTATTCGGAATGTATTCTAACGTATTCGAATGTATTCGGAATGTATTCTAACGTATTCGAATGTATTCGGAATGTATTCTAACGTATTCGAATGCATTCGGAATGTATTCTACCGTATTCGAATGTATTCGGAATGTATTCTAACGTATTCGAATGTATTCGGAATGTATTCTAACGTATTCGAATGCATTCGGAATGTATTCTAACGTATTCTAACGTATTCGAATGTATTCGGAACGTATTCTAACGTATTCGAATGTATTCGGAATGTATTCTAACGTATTCGAATGTATTCGGAATGTATTCTAACGTATTCGAATGTATTCGGAATGTATTCTAACGTATTCGAATGCATTCGGAATGTATTCTACCGTATTCGAATGTATTCGGAATGTATTCTAACGTATTCGAATGTATTCGGAATGTATTCTAACGTATTCGAATGTATTCGGAACGTATTCTAACGTATTCGAGTGCATTCGGAATGTATTCTAACGTATTCGAATGCATTCGGAACGTATTCTAACGTATTCGAATGCATTCGGAATGTATTCTAACGTATTCGAATGTATTCGGAATGTATTCTAACGTATTCGAATGCATTCGGAATGTATTCTAACGTATTCGAATGTATTCGGAACGTATTCTAACGTATTCGAGTGCATTCGGAATGTATTCTAACGTATTCGAATGTATTCGGAACGTATTCTAACGTATTCGAGTGCATTCGGAATGTATTCTAACGTATTCGAATGTATTCGGAACGTATTCTAACGTATTCGAATGCATTCGGAATGTATTCTAACGTATTCGAATGTATTCGGAATGTATTCTAACGTATTCGAATGCATTCGGAATGTATTCTAACGTATTCTAACGTATTCGAATGTATTCGGAACGTATTCTAACGTAATCGAATGTATTCGGAATGTATTCTAACGTATTCGAATGTATTCGGAATGTATTCTAACGTATTCGAATGCATTCGGAATGTATTCTACCGTATTCGAATGTATTCGGAATGTATTCTAACGTATTCGAATGTATTCGGAATGTATTCTAACGTATTCGAATGTATTCGGAACGTATTCTAACGTATTCGAGTGCATTCGGAATGTATTCTAACGTATTCGAATGCATTCGGAACGTATTCTAACGTATTCGAATGCATTCGGAATGTATTCTAACGTATTCGAATGTATTCGGAATGTATTCTAACGTATTCGAATGCATTCGGAATGTATTCTAACGTATTCGAATGTATTCGGAACGTATTCTAACGTATTCGAGTGCATTCGGAATGTATTCTAACGTATTCGAATGTATTCGGAACGTATTCTAACGTATTCGAGTGCATTCGGAATGTATTCTAACGTATTCGAATGTATTCGGAACGTATTCTAACGTATTCGAATGCATTCGGAATGTATTCTAACGTATTCGAATGTATTCGGAATGTATTCTAACGTATTCGAATGCATTCGGAATGTATTCTAACGTATTCGAATGTATTCGGAACGTATTCTAACGTATTCGAATGCATTCGGAATGTATTCTAACGTATTCGAATGTATTCGGAACGTATTCTAACGTATTCGAGTGCATTCGGAATGTATTCTAACGTATTCGAATGTATTCGGAACGTATTCTAACGTATTCGAATGCATTCGGAATGTATTCTAACGTATTCGAATGTATTCGGAATGTATTCTAACGTATTCGAATGCATTCGGAATGTATTCTAACGTATTCGAATGTATTCGGAACGTATTCTAACGTATTCGAATGCATTCGGAATGTATTCTAACGTATTCGAATGTATTCGGAACGTATTCTAACGTATTCGAGTGCATTCGGAATGTATTCTAACGTATTCGAATGTATTCGGAACGTATTCTAACGTATTCGAATGCATTCGGAATGTATTCTAACGTATTCGAATGTATTCGGAATGTATTCTAACGTATTCGAATGCATTCGGAATGTATTCTAACGTATTCGAATGTATTCGGAACGTATTCTAACGTATTCGAGTGCATTCGGAATGTATTCTAACGTATTCGAATGTATTCGGAACGTATTCTAACGTATTCGAGTGCATTCGGAATGTATTCTAACGTATTCGAATGTATTCGGAACGTATTCTAACGTATTCGAATGCATTCGGAATGTATTCTAACGTATTCGAATGTATTCGGAATGTATTCTAACGTATTCGAATGCATTCGGAATGTATTCTAACGTATTCGAATGTATTCGGAACGTATTCTAACGTATTCGAATGCATTCGGAATGTATTCTAACGTATTCGAATGTATTCGGAACGTATTCTAACGTATTCGAGTGCATTCGGAATGTATTCTAACGTATTCGAATGTATTCGGAACGTATTCTAACGTATTCGAATGCATTCGGAATGTATTCTAACGTATTCGAATGTATTCGGAATGTATTCTAACGTATTCGAATGCATTCGGAATGTATTCTAACGTATTCGAATGTATTCGGAACGTATTCTAACGTATTCGAATGCATTCGGAATGTATTCTAACGTATTCGAATGTATTCGGAACGTATTCTAACGTATTCGAGTGCATTCGGAATGTATTCTAACGTATTCGAATGTATTCGGAACGTATTCTAACGTATTCGAATGCATTCGGAATGTATTCTAACGTATTCGAATGTATTCGGAATGTATTCTAACGTATTCGAATGCATTCGGAATGTATTCTAACGTATTCGAATGTATTCGGAATGTATTCTAACGTATTCTAATGCATTCGGAATGTATTCTAACGTATTCGAATGCATTCGGAATGTATTCTAACGTATTCGAATGCGTTCGGAATGTATTCTAACGTGTTCGAATGTATTCGGAATGTATTCTAACGTATTCTAATGCATTCGGAATGTATTCTAACGTATTCGAATGCATTCGGAATGTATTCTAACGTATTCGAATGTATTCGGAATGTATTCTAACGTATTCGAATGTATTCTAACGTATTCGAATGCATTCGGAATGTATTCTAACGTATTCGAATGCGTTCGGAATGTATTCTAACGTGTTCGAATGTATTCGGAATGTATTCTAACGTATTCGAATGTATTCGGAATGTATTCGAATGCATTCGGAATGTATTCTAACGTATTCGAATGCATTCGGAATGTATTCTAACGTATTCGAATGTATTCGGAATGTATTCTAACGTATTCGAATGTATTCGGAATGTATTCTAACGTATTCGAATGCATTCGGAATGTATTCTAACGTATTCTAACGTATTCGAATGTATTCGAATGCATTCGGAATGTATTCTAACGTATTCGAATGCGTTCGGAATGTATTCTAACGTGTTCGAATGTATTCGGAATGTATTCTAACGTATTCGAATGTATTCGGAATGTATTCGAATGCATTCGGAATGTATTCTAACGTATTCGAATGCATTCGGAATGTATTCTAACGTATTCGAATGTATTCGGAATGTATTCTAACGTATTCGAATGTATTCGGAATGTATTCTAACGTATTCGAATGCATTCGGAATGTATTCTAACGTATTCTAACGTATTCGAATGTATTCGGAACGTATTCTACCGTAATCGAATGTATTCGGAATGTATTCTAACGTATTCGAATGCATTCGGAATGTATTCTAACGTATTCGAATGCATTCGGAATGTATTCTAACGTATTCGAATGCATTCGGAATGTATTCTAACGTATTCTAACGTATTCGAATGTATTCGGAACGTATTCTAACGTATTCGAATGTATTCGGAATGTATTCTAACGTATTCGAATGTATTCGGAATGTATTCTAACGTATTCGAATGTATTCGGAATGTATTCTAACGTATTCGAATGCATTCGGAATGTATTCTAACGTATTCTAACGTATTCGAATGTATTCGGAATGTATTCTAACGTATTCGAATGTATTCGGAATGTATTCTAACGTATTCGAATGTATTCGGAATGTATTCTAACGTATTCGAATGTATTCGGAATGTATTCTAACGTATTCGAATGCATTCGGAATGTATTCTAACGTATTCTAACGTATTCGAATGTATTCGGAACGTATTCTAACGTAATCGAATGTATTCGGAATGTATTCTAACGTATTCGAATGTATTCGGAATGTATTCTAATGTATTCGAATGTATTCGGAATGTATTCTAACGTATTCGAATGCATTCGGAATGTATTCTAACGTATTCTAACGTATTCGAATGTATTCGGAACGTATTCTAACATAATCGAATGTATTCGGAATGTATTCTAACGTATTCGAATGCATTCGGAATGTATTCTAACGTATTCGAATGTATTCGGAATGTATTCTAACGTATTCGAATGCATTCGGAATGTATTCTAACGTATTCGAATGTATTCGGAATGTATTCTAACGTATTCTAATGCATTCGGAATGTATTCTAACGTATTCGAATGCATTCGGAATGTATTCTAACGTATTCGAATGCGTTCGGAATGTATTCTAACGTGTTCGAATGTATTCGGAATGTATTCTAACGTATTCTAATGCATTCGGAATGTATTCTAACGTATTCGAATGCATTCGGAATGTATTCTAACGTATTCGAATGTATTCGGAATGTATTCTAACGTATTCGAATGTATTCTAACGTATTCGAATGCATTCGGAATGTATTCTAACGTATTCGAATGCGTTCGGAATGTATTCTAACGTGTTCGAATGTATTCGGAATGTATTCTAACGTATTCGAATGTATTCGGAATGTATTCGAATGCATTCGGAATGTATTCTAACGTATTCGAATGCATTCGGAATGTATTCTAACGTATTCGAATGTATTCGGAATGTATTCTAACGTATTCGAATGTATTCGGAATGTATTTTAACGTATTCGAATGCATTCGGAATGTATTCTAACGTATTCTAACGTATTCGAATGTATTCGGAACGTATTCTACCGTAATCGAATGTATTCGGAATGTATTCTAACGTATTCGAATGTATTCGGAATGTATTCTAACGTATTCGAATGTATTCGGAATGTATTCTAATGTATTCGAATGTATTCGGAATGTATTCTAACGTATTCGAATGCATTCGGAATGTATTCTAACGTATTCTAACGTATTCGAATGCATTCGGAATGTATTCTAACGTATTCTAACGTATTCGAATGTATTCGGAACGTATTCTAACGTAATCGAATGTATTCGGAATGTATTCTAACGTATTCGAATGCATTCGGAATGTATTCTAACGTATTCTAACGTATTCGAATGTATTCGGAATGTATTCTAACGTATTCGAATGCATTCGGAATGTATTCTAACGTATTCTAACGTACTCGAATGTATTCGGAACGTATTCTAACGTATTCGAATGTATTCGGAATGTATTCTAACGTATTCGAATGTATTCGGAATGTATTCTAACGTATTCGAATGCATTCGGAACGTATTCTAACGTATTCGAATGTATTCGGAATGTATTCTAACGTATTCGAATGTATTCGGAATGTATTCTAACGTATTCGAATGCATTCGGAATGTATTCTAACGTATTCGAATGTATTCGGAACGTATTCTACGAGTGCATTCGGAATGTATTCTAACGTATTCGAATGCATTCGGAATGTATTCTAACGTATTCGAATGCGTTCGGAATGTATTCTAACGTATTCGAATGTATTCGGAATGTATTCTAACGTATTCGAATGTATTCGGAATGTATTCTAACGTATTCGAATGCATTCGGAATGTATTCTAACGTATTCTAACGTATTCGAATGTATTCGGAACGTATTCTAACGTAATCGAATGTATTCGGAATGTATTCTAACGTATTCGAATGTATTCGGAACGTATTCTAACGTAATCGAATGTATTCGGAATGTATTCTAACGTATTCGAATGTATTCGGAATGTATTCTAACGTATTCGAATGTATTCGGAATGTATTCTAACGTATTCGAATGTATTCGGAATGTATTCTAACGTATTCGAATGCATTCGGAATGTATTCTAACGTATTAGAATGTATTCGGAATGTATTCTAACGTATTCGAATGCATTCGGAATGTATTCTAACGTATTCGAATGTATTCGTAATGTATTCTAACGTATTCTAATGCATTCGGAATGTATTCTAACGTATTCGAATGTATTCGGAATGTATTCTAACGTATTCTAATGCATTCGGAATGTATTCTAACGTATTCGAATGCATTCGGAATGTATTCTAACGTATTCGAATGTATTCGGAATGTATTCTAACGTATTCGAATGTATTCGGAATGTATTCTAACGTATTCGAATGTATTCGGAATGTATTCTAACGTATTCGAATGTATTCGAAATGTATTCTAACGTATTCTAACGTATTCGGAATGTATTCTAACGTATTCTAACGTATTCGAATGTATTCGGAACGTATTCTAACGTATTCGAGTGCATTCGGAATGTATTCTAACGTATTCGAATGTATTCGGAACGTATTCTAACGTATTCGAGTGCATTCGGAATGTATTCTAACGTATTCGAATGCATTCGGAACGTATTCTAACGTATTCGAATGCATTCAGAATGTATTCTAACGTATTCGAATGCATTCAGAATGTATTCTAACGTATTCGAATGTATTCGGAACGTATTCTAACGTGTTCGAGTGCTTTCGGAATGTATTCTAACGTATTCGAATGCATTCGGAACGTATTCTAACGTATTCGAATGTATTCGGAACGTATTCTAACGTATTCGAATGTATTCGGAATGTATTCTAACGTATTCGAATGTATTCGGAATGTATTCTAACGTATTCGAATGCATTCGGAATGTATTCTAACGTATTCTAACCTAACGTATTCGAATGTATTCGGAACGTGTTCTAACGTATTCGAGTGCATTCGGAATGTATTCTAACGTATTCGAATGCATTCGGAACGTATTCTAACGTATTCGAATGTATTCGGAATGTATTCTAACGTATTCGAATGCATTCGGAATGTATTCTAACGTATTCTAACCTAACGTATTCGAATGTATTCGGAACGTATTCTAACGTATTCGAATGTATTTGGAATGTATTCTAACGTATTCGAATGTATTCGGAATGTATTCTAACGTATTCGAATGCATTCGGAATGTATTCTAACGTATTCTAACCTAACGTATTCGAGTGCATTCGGAATGTATTATAACGTATTCGAATGTATTCGGAACGTATTCTAACGTATTCGAATGTATTCGGAATGTATTCTAACGTATTCGAATGTATTCGGAATGTATTCTAACGTATTCGAATGCATTCGGAATGTATTCTAACGTATTCGAATGTATTCGGAATGTATTCTAACGTATTCGAATGCATTCGGAATGTATTCTAACGTATTCGAATGTATTCGGAATGTATTCGAATGCATTCGGAATGTATTCTAACGTATTCGAATGCCTTCGGAATGTATTCTAACGTATTCGAATGTATTCGGAATGTATTCTAACGTATTCTAACCTAACGTATTCGAATGTATTCGGAACGTATTCTAACGTATTCGAGTGCATTCGGAATGTATTCTAACGTATTCGAATACATTCGGAATGTATTCTAACGTATTCGAATGTATTCGGAATGTATTCTAACGTATTCGAATGCATTCGGAATGTATTCTAACGTATTCGAATGTATTCGGAATGTATTCGAATGTATTCGGAATGTATTCTAACGTATTCGAATGCATTCGGAACGTATTCTAACGTATTCGAATGCATTCGGAATGTATTCTAACGTATTCTAACGTATTCGAATGTATTCGGAACGTATTCTAACGTAATCGAATGTATTCGGAATGTATTCTAACGTATTCGAATGTACTCGGAACGTATTCTAACGTATTCGAATGTATTCGGAATGTATTCTAACGTATTCGAATGTATTCGGAATGTATTCTAACGTATTCGAATGCATTCGGAACGTATTCTAACGTATTCGAATGTATTCGGAATGTATTCTAACGTATTCGAATGTATTCGGAATGTATTCTAACGTATTCGAATGTATTCGGAATGTATTCTAACGTATTCGAATGTATTCGGAACGTATTCTAACGTATTCGAGTGCATTCGGAATGTATTCTAACGTATTCGAATGCATTCGGAACGTATTCTAACGTATTCGAATGCATTCGGAATGTATTCTAACGTATTCGAATGTATTCGGAATGTATTCTAACGTATTCGAATGCATTCGGAATGTATTCTAACGTATTCGAATGTATTCGGAATGTATTCTAACGTGTTCTAATGCATTCGGAATGTATTCTAACGTATTCGAATGCATTCGGAATGTATTCTAACGTATTCGAATGTATTCGGAATGTATTCTAACGTATTCGAATGTATTCTAACGTATTCGAATGTATTCGGAACGTATTCTAACGTATTCGAGTGCATTCGGAATGTATTCTAACGTATTCGAATGCATTCGGAACGTATTCTAACGTATTCGAATGTATTCGGAACGTATTCTAACGTATTCGAATGTATTCGGAATGTATTCTAACGTATTCGAATGTATTCGGAATGTATTATTTATCTAACATGACATTGAAAGCTATTCCAAATGATTTTGAGAAGTTCCCACTTGCCACGTGGGAAAACATGTTTTTTTGCGACGTCATGACGTCGCAAGTTAGGACATAGGCCAAAACGTCACTTTTTATAAAAATTGGCTCTGAAAGAGTTTATTATTCATCTAACATGACATTGAAAGCTATTCAAAATGACTTTGAGATGTTCCAACTTGCCACGTGGGAGAACGTGTTTTTTTGCGACGTCATGACGTCGCAAATTAGGACATAGGCCAAAACGTCAATTTTAATGAAAATGGGCTCTGAAAGAGTTTATTATTTATCTAACATGACATTGAAAGCTATTCCAAATGATTTTGAGATGTTCCAACTTGCCACGTGGAAAAACGTGTTTTTTTGCGACGTCATGACGTCGCAAATTAGGACATAGGCCAAAACGTCAATTTTAATGAAAATGGGCTCTGAAAGAGTTTATTATTTATCTAACATGACATTGAAAGCTATTCCAAATGATTTTGAGATGTTCCAACTTGCCACGTGGGAAAACGTGTTTTTTGCGACGTCATGACGTCGCAAATTAGGACAAAGGCCAAAACGTCAATTTTAATGAAAATTGGATCTGAAAGAGTTTATTATTCATCTAACATGACATTGAAAGCTATTCCAAATGATTTTGAGATGTTCCAACTTGCCACGTGGAAAAACGTGTTTTTTTGCGACGTCATGACGTCGCAAATTAGGACATAGGCCAAAACGTCAATTTTAATGAAAATGGGCTCTGAAAGAGTTTATTATTTATCTAACATGACATTGAAAGCTATTCCAAATGATTTTGAGAAGTTCCCACTTGCCACGTGGGAAAACGTGTTTTTTTGCGACGTCATGACGTCGCAAGTTAGGACATATGCCAAAACGTCACTTTTTATGAAAATTGGCTCTGAAAGAGTTTATTATTGATCTAACATGACATTGAAAGCTATTCCAAATGACTTTGAGATGTTCCAACTTGCCACGTGGGAAAACGTGTTTTTTTGCGACGTCATGACGTCGCAAATTAGGACATAGGCGAAACGTCAATTTTAATGAAAATTGGCTCTGAAAGAGTTTATTATTCATCCAACATGACATTGAAAGCTAATCCAAATGATTTTGAGAAGTTCCCACTTGCCACGTGGGAAAACGTGTTTTTTGCGACGTCATGACGTCGCAAATTAGGACATAAGCCAAAACGTCACTTTTAATAAAAATGGGCTCTGAACGAGTTTATTATTTATCTAACATGACATTGAAAGCTATTCCAAATGATTTTGAGAAGTTCCCACTTGCCACGTGGGAAAACGTGTTTTTTTGCGACGTCATGACGTCGCAAGTTAGGATATAGGCCAAAACGTCACTTTTTATGAAAATTGGCTCTGAAAGAGTTTATTATTCATCTAACATGACATTGAAAGCTATTCCAAAATATTTTGAGAAGTTCCCACTTTCCACGTGGGAAAACGTTTTTTTTTGCGACGTCATGACGTCGCAAGTTAGGACATAGGCCAAAACGTCACTTTTTATGAAAATTGGCTCTGAAAGAGTTTATTATTCATCTAACATGACATTGAAAGCTATTCCAAATGATTTTGAGAAGTTCCCACTTGCCACGTGGGAAAACGTGTTTTTTGCGACGTCATGACGTCGCAAATTAGGACATAGGCCAAAACGTCACGTTTAATAAAAATGGGCTCTGAAAGAGTTTATTATTTATCTAACATGACATTGAAAGCTATTCCAAATGATTTTGAGAAGTTCCCACTTGCCACGTGGAAAAACGTGTTTTTTTGCGACGTCATGACGTCGCAAGTTAGGACATAGGCCAAAACGTCACTTTTTATGAAAATTGGCTCTGAAAGAGTTTATTATTCATCTAACATGACATTGAAAGCTATTCCAAATGACTTTGAGATGTTCCAACTTGCCACGTGGGAAAACGTGTTTTTTGCGACGTCATGACGTCGCAAATTAGGACATAGGCCAAAACGTCACTTTTTATGAAAATTGGCTCTGAAAGAGTTTATTATTCATCTAACATGACATTGAAAGCTATTCCAAATGATTTTGAGAAGTTCCCACTTGCCACGTGGAAAAACGTGTTTTTTTGCGACGTCATGACGTCGCAAGTTAGGACATAGGCCAAAACGTCACTTTTTATGAAAATTGGCTCTGAAAGAGTTTATTATTCATCTAACATGACATTGAAAGCTATTCCAAATGACTTTGAGATGTTCCAACTTGCCGCGTGGGAAAACGTGTTTTTTGCGACGTCATGACGTCGCAAATTAGGACATAGGCCAAAACGTCACTTTTTATGAAAATTGGCTCTGAAAGAGTTTATTATTCATCTAACATGACATTGAAAGCTATTCCAAATGACTTTGAGATGTTCCAACTTGCCACGTGGGAAAACGTGTTTTTTGCGACGTCATGACGTCGCAAATTAGGACATAGGCCAAAACGTCAATTTTAATGAAAATGGGCTCTGAAAGAGTTTATTATTCATCTAACATGACATTAAAGGTATTCCAAATGATTTTGAGAAGTTCCCACTTGCCACGTGGAAAAACGTGTTTTTTGCGACGTCATGACGTCGCAAATTAGGACATAGGCCAAAACGTCAATTTTAATGAAAATGGGCTCTGAAAGAGTTTATTATTCATCTAACATGACATTAAAGGTATTCCAAATGACTTTGAGATGTTCCAACTTGCCACGTGGGAGAACGTGTTTTTTTGCGACGTCATGACGTCGCAAATTAGGACAAAGGCCAAAACGTCAATTTTAATGAAAATTGGCTCTGAAAGAGTTTATTATTCATCTAACATGACATTGAAAGCTATTCCAAAAGATTTTGAGATGTTCCAACTTGCCACGTGGAAAAACGTGTTTTTTTGCGACGTCATGACGTCGCAAATTAGGACATAGGCCAAAACGTCAATTTTAATGAAAATGGGCTCTGAAAGAGTTTATTATTCATCTAACATGACATTAAAGGTATTCCAAATGACTTTGAGATGTTCCAACTTGCCACGTGGAAAAACGTGTTTTTTGCGACGTCATGACGTCGCAAATTAGGACATAGGCCAAAACGTCAATTTTAATGAAAATGGGCTCTGAAAGAGTTTATTATTCATCTAACATGACATTAAAGGTATTCCAAATGACTTTGAGATGTTCCAACTTGCCACGTGGGAGAACGTGTTTTTTTGCGACGTCATGACGTCGCAAATTAGGACAAAGGCCAAAACGTCAATTTTAATGAAAATTGGCTCTGAAAGAGTTTATTATTCATCTAACATGACATTGAAAGCTATTCCAAAAGATTTTGAGATGTTCCAACTTGCCACGTGGAAAAACGTGTTTTTTTGCGACGTCATGACGTCGCAAATTAGGACATAGGCCAAAACGTCAATTTTAATGAAAATGGGCTCTGAAAGAGTTTATTATTCATCTAACATGACATTGAAAGCTATTCCAAATGATTTTGAGAAGTTCCCACTTGCCACGTGGGAAAACGTGTTTTTTTGCGACGTCATGACGTCGCAAGTTAGGACATATGCCAAAACGTCACTTTTTATGAAAATTGGCTCTGAAAGAGTTTATTATTGATCTAACATGACATTGAAAGCTATTCCAAAATATTTTGAGAAGTTCCCACTTTCCACGTGGGAAAACGTTTTTTTTTTTGCGACGTCATGACGTCGCAAGTTAGGACATAGGCCAAAACGTCACTTTTTATGAAAATTGGCTCTGAAAGAGTTTATTATTCATCTAACATGACATTGAAAGCTATTCCAAATGACTTTGAGATGTTCCAACTTGCCGCGTGGGAAAACGTGTTTTTTGCGACGTCATGACGTCGCAAATTAGGACATAGGCCAAAACGTCACTTTTTATGAAAATTGGCTCTGAAAGAGTTTATTATTCATCTAACATGACACTGAAAGCTATTCCAAATGACTTTGAGATGTTCCAACTTGCCACGTGGGAAAACGTGTTTTTTGCGACGTCATGACGTCGCAAATTAGGACATAGGCCAAAACGTCAATTTTAATGAAAATGGGCTCTGAAAGAGTTTATTATTCATCTAACATGACATTGAAAGCTATTCCAAATGACTTTGAGATGTTCCAACTTGCCGCGTGGGAAAACGTGTTTTTTGCGACGTCATGACGTCGCAAATTAGGACATAGGCCAAAACGTCACTTTTTATGAAAATTGGCTCTGAAAGAGTTTATTATTCATCTAACATGACATTGAAAGCTATTCCAAATGACTTTGAGATGTTCCAACTTGCCGCGTGGGAAAACGTGTTTTTTGCGACGTCATGACGTCGCAAATTAGGACATAGGCCAAAACGTCACTTTTTATGAAAATTGGCTCTGAAAGAGTTTATTATTCATCTAACATGACACTGAAAGCTATTCCAAATGACTTTGAGATGTTCCAACTTGCCACGTGGGAGAACGTGTTTTTTTGCGACGTCATGACGTCGCAAATTAGGACAAAGGCCAAAACGTCAATTTTAATGAAAATTGGCTCTGAAAGAGTTTATTATTCATCTAACATGACATTGAAAGCTATTCCAAAAGATTTTGAGATGTTCCAACTTGCCACGTGGAAAAACGTGTTTTTTGCGACGTCATGACGTCGCAAATTAGGACATAGGCCAAAACGTCAATTTTAATGAAAATGGGCTCTGAAAGAGTTTATTATTCATCTAACATGACATTGAAAGCTATTCCAAATGATTTTGAGAAGTTCCCACTTGCCACGTGGGAAAACGTGTTTTTTTGCGACGTCATGACGTCGCAAGTTAGGACATATGCCAAAACGTCACTTTTTATGAAAATTGGCTCTGAAAGAGTTTATTATTGATCTAACATGACATTGAAAGCTATTCCAAAATATTTTGAGAAGTTCCCACTTTCCACGTGGGAAAACGTTTTTTTTTTTTTGCGACGTCATGACGTCGCAAGTTAGGACATAGGCCAAAACGTCACTTTTTATGAAAATTGGCTCTGAAAGAGTTTATTATTCATCTAACATGACATTGAAAGCTATTCCAAATGATTTTGAGAAGTTCCCACTTGCCACGTGGAAAAACGTGTTTTTTTGCGACGTCATGACGTCGCAAGTTAGGACATAGGCCAAAACGTCACTTTTTATGAAAATTGGCTCTGAAAGAGTTTATTATTCATCTAACATGACATTGAAAGCTATTCCAAATGACTTTGAGATGTTCCAACTTGCCACGTGGGAAAACGTGTTTTTTGCGACGTCATGACGTCGCAAATTAGGACATAGGCCAAAACGTCACTTTTTATGAAAATTGGCTCTGAAAGAGTTTATTATTCATCTAACATGACATTGAAAGCTATTCCAAATGACTTTGAGATGTTCCAACTTGCCACGTGGGAAAACGTGTTTTTTTGCGACGTCATGACGTCGCAAATTAGGACATAGGCCAAAACGTCAATTTTAATGAAAATGGGCTCTGAAAGAGTTTATTATTCATCTAACATGACATTAAAAGCTATTCCAAATGACTTTGAGATGTTCCAACTTGCCACGTGGGAAAACGTGTTTTTTGCGACGTCATGACGTCGCAAATTAGGACATAGGCCAAAACGTCACTTTTAATGAAAATGGGCTCTGAAAGAGTTTATTATTTATCTAACATGACATTGAAAGCTATTCCAAATGATTTTGAGAAGTTCCCACTTTCCACGTGGAAAAACGTGTTTTTTTTGCGACGTCATGACGTCGCAAGTTAGGACATAGGCCAAAACGTCACTTTTTATGAAAATTGGCTCTGAAAGAGTTTATTATTCATCTAACATGACATTGAAAGCTATTCCAAATGACTTTGAGATGTTCCAACTTGCCACGTGGGAAAACGTGTTTTTTGCGACGTCATGACGTCGCAAATTAGGACATAGGCCAAAACGTCACTTTTTATGAAAATTGGCTCTGAAAGAGTTTATTATTCATCTAACATGACATTGAAAGCTATTCCAAATGACTTTGAGATGTTCCAACTTGCCACGTGGGAAAACGTGTTTTTTGCGACGTCATGACGTCGCAAATTAGGACATAGGCCAAAACGTCACTTTTAATAAAAACGGGCTCTGAAAGAGTTTATTATTTATCTAACATGACATTGAAAGCTATTCCAAATGATTTTGAGAAGTTCCCACTTGCCACGTGGAAAAACGTGTTTTTTTGCGACGTCATGACGTCGCAAGTTAGGACATAGGCCAAAACGTCACTTTTTATGAAAATTGGCTCTGAAAGAGTTTATTATTCATCTAACATGACATTGAAAGCTATTCAAAATGACTTTGAGATGTTCCAACTTGCCACGTGGGAAAACGTGTTTTTTGCGACGTCATGACGTCGCAAATTAGGACATAGGCCAAAACGTCAATTTTAATGAAAATGGGCTCTGAAAGAGTTTACTATTCATCTAACATGACATTGAAAGCTATTCCAAATGATTTTGAGAAATTCCCACTTGCCACGTGGGAAAACGTGTTTTTTGCGACGTCATGACGTCGCAAATTAGGACATAGGCCAAAACGTCACTTTTAATAAAAACGGGCTCTGAAAGAGTTTATTATTTATCTAACATGACATTGAAAGCTATTCCAAATGATTTTGAGAAGTTCCCACTTGCCACGTGGAAAAACGTGTTTTTTTGCGACGTCATGACGTCGCAAGTTAGGACATAGGCCAAAACGTCACTTTTTATGAAAATTGGCTCTGAAAGAGTTTATTATTCATCTAACATGACATTGAAAGCTATTCAAAATGACTTTGAGATGTTCCAACTTGCCACGTGGGAAAACGTGTTTTTTGCGACGTCATGACGTCGCAAATTAGGACATAGGCCAAAACGTCAATTTTAATGAAAATGGGCTCTGAAAGAGTTTATTATTTATCTAACATGACATTGAAAGCTATTCCAAATGATTTTGAGAAGTTCCAACTTTCCACGTGTCGAGGTCTGCAAATTTGGGTTTTGTGTAAGTACCCGCATTTTGCTAGATCTAGATCCTGAAAATAACGGAAGAAGGCAATTTTGGGTATGATGTGATAAGTCGGTTTTTGTCCAACTATAAAAACTGGATCCTACTCTTCCGTTCACAAGCGTTTACTATAAATCTGTACCTATTTTTTATTTGTAAGGTTGTATTTTCTTTAGTTTTATTTGGAAATTTTTATTTTGAAAAGATGCCTTTCACACTACCTAGAGGGATCAAAAAACCTTGTTCTCACCATCATGCGGGACCATTCCTTGTCGAACCTGGCTAAAATTGGAGAATGCCCTTTGTTCGTAAACTATTCGGATATTTTTGATGCAAAATCATCCAGCTTGACACATTTCAATGCAAAATAGTGTATCTTTACCAATATTAGCCTCCGATCTGAATTTAATGACCAAATTGCACAATTCTCGAGTAAAATAAACAATAATCATGTGTGTCGGATTTGAACATTACGCGGTCAACAAGTGAAAAACCATGACAATAAAGTACACATTCGAGAACAAAAATACCATTACCAGGGGAATACTCTGTATAGAGTTCAGAAGATTATCAGAGTATGGTTATATGATGGGGCTGTTAAGAAAAACTAGTCTAAAAACTCTCAAACAACTTTTGGTCTAAACTTCCTTAACAACCCTATTAAATACATATTTCGGATTAGAGGAGGATAATAGGAGAGATCTTACAATAGATCAATACACCAACATGAATCTACAAATAGAGGGGAATAGCTAGTGAAGGCACATCAATTTACAGGACAAATAGATCAAAGATCAAAATGGGGAGATTACTGTAGCACCAGCTTCCCCCTGTAGGCTCCAGCTGGTAGGTCAGTCGTGTCAATCTGCAAGGCAATGAGAATAACAAGGTAAAACCTAGTTTCCCTCATTTTTCTAAATACATGACGTAAATGTAAAAATAGATGAGCGTAAATACAATATTTACATATACATTCCGTCCACACAGGGTTGACCCAAATGCCCAAATGCCCAAATCCAAAGTATCACAAATGGTGTTAGCTTTCTTCCAAGGCAAGCCTGGTACACATCCAGCTATGTGTGTGGTCTGATCCTTTTGTTTCTGTTGAAATGAAACTCGTATCACGCCATGTATAAAGATCAAACTACAACGGAGGTTTGGTCTTTCTAACACTGCAGACTACATAGAAAAACGTTCTACGTACTGGTGCAAAAAGTTGTAGAAGAAACCAAGAAACGTTATAAACTCACATTATCGAAGTAGGGATGAGTGAGAGCTCGGCGGGAAGAGATGCGGTTGGCGGGATCATAGACCAGCATTTCCTGCAACGCAAGGACACAGTAAACAAATAAGATTATAGTCCTCATGATTTTTACATGGACTTTCACAGTAGGCAGACAAACTACCTAATAAGTGTTTTGCATAGCAATCATCGACTATTTGGCAATGTTCTGGAATTTCCAGTCAGAGTTTTTAAAAATTTGAAATGTGATACCCCAAACTGAAATTTTTCGAAGAAATACCCTCTAGCTAACACTATCCCCCACCTACCTAACATTTCCACAAAAAAATCAATAATCAATAGAGCCAACCTCCAACAAATCAATAGAATTCTCGTCCATGTGGGCGCCCAACAGATCCGTCAACGACTTTCCCTTCCACTTGGGGAATGTCACCTGAATAGGTAATAATAATAATGGAAATGTAAGGTCAAATGCCGGTTGGAATACTATCAACGTGTGTAACATTAAAAACAACTGAAAAGTGTAAAGTCAAAAATGACCAGTTTTACGAAAATGGTTAAAACTGAAAAAAGAGTGTTTTATATATGGCTCACCTTGTAGTCGGGCAGAGAAGCGACTCCGGGCCAAGTCTCTTCGACGGGGGTTCCCAGGATTCTGAAATAACGAGGTCGAGGATGATATTGGTCATTGGTTAAATAGTGTCGGTTTGATATGGTTAATCATCTCAACCAAATAAAATAGGTCCCTTAACTCTGAATAGATGCAAAAGTTATGCGGACCCCTCACCCCAGTTTAAGCAAAAGAAATAAGAAAAGAAGAATGGCTAGGACACCATTACTCCTCACCACAACGATCACATGATTGACCCCGGGTCCTCGACGAAAATATGTTAAAATTCATAAATTTCCAACGAATAATGGGAAAAACAGAGAAGAGACCCATTTTCCAGCTATTTAGCCACGTTCGATAGACTATGCGTATGAGTACTATCATTACCTGAATATCTTAAATAGTTCGTCTATCTCGGAGTCTCCCTGAAACAGGGGCTTCTTGGTGGCCATTTCGGCGAAGATGCACCCAATGGACCACATGTCCACTCCCATCGAATACCTCTGTGCGCCGAGGAGAATCTCCGGGGCACGGTACCACAGGGTAACCACCTGGAAATGGAATAATTAAATCATACATACACTTCGTATTTTATAGATTTTATTATAAAAGTTAAATTAAACTTTTTCAGGGGTACCACAGGGTAACCACGTGTAATGGAAACAAGGGTAAAATCAGATTAAGATTGTCTTCTTTTCCGGCAGTTTTCAGGGTCTATTTTGAAAGTCGGACCCTTGAAGTCTTGAAAAACCATGTCCTTTGCCTTTCTTTGGACGAAATTGAAAACAGAACGGTTGTCTCAAATCCAAAATTGTCAGCTAGGGAGCTAGGGTAAAATTTAAAGAAACAGAATAGACTCCTCGAACTACTCATTCACAAAAACTAAAACATTTTTAAAATTAAATACAACCATATTATTAGTCAACGAACCTCGTGAGTGTACACGCGAACGGGAATTCCAATGGCCCTGGCCAGCCCGAAATCGGCCAGTTTGATGGCTCCGTTGTTGTCGACCAGAAGATTCTGCGGCTTCAGATCACGATGGATCACGCGACGCTGGTGACAGAAGCACATCGCCTGACACATCTGAAATCGGAAAGGACGGTATTATATTAACTTGGATAAACTTAGCTGTATGGCTTACAAGGACGCTTTTTGATGTAAACTTGCCGAAATTTGGTCAACTACAATTTTCTGCTGGAATCACCAAGTTTGCTGTACTACAACTTTCGAGACCATCTGAACAAACTATGAAACAGCATAAATGGAGTCAGAAACAGTCAGATGCACTATTCTCAGGCACATTCCTGGTTGAAACGTTCAAAACACATCTTGAAACACTCAGAACGATTGGCGCCAATTTTCTTCGATTGGCCAGCTACAAAAGCGAGAGAGTGTGCAGGTCAATGAGGCCGCAGACATCTGGGTCTTTCTGACCTGCACGCTCTCTCGCTCAGCCAATAAAAATGTGGCTGGCCAATTGGCTGGGAATTATCTGAGCAGAAGCTCGTTTCTTCTATTTGGCATTCTGCCAAAGTCTACCAACCTGGAACATGTAGCTCTGCAGCGTGGTCTTGTCCATCATGTTTCCCGCCGGAAGCTGATCCAAATATTTCTTGAGATCCATCGACAGAAACTCGAAGATCAGATAGAGACGGTTCTCCTGAAATAAATATAAATAATATTTAGTACACAAAAGTGTAACAACGCAACAAAAAGAATATAATAATTCAGTCATACCCCAGTAAAATTGTCCGTACAGTCAAACAATTTGAAAAACGGACCACTTTTCCGCCGGAAAGAAGGCAATCGGCCTACTTTTTGTGAAAAATCATAAATTTTCACGTGTTTACCTACGGAAACGGACTAATTTTTGCTGCTTAGTCAGACCTTACTGGTGTTTGAATTCAGTCGGTCAGCAAAACAACCGACAAATGCCCGATTTTCAAGTAAAATACGGGTAATTGCAGGTATAACCCCCCTTTTTGGATATTGCCCGGAAAGAAGTCATATACCACACATCCTACATCCGATAAGGTGTGACTATTCTTCGTTGAGTAGCGCCAATTTTGAAGTGACTATTCAGCTGATTTGTAACAGTAAGCTTCCATATCCGACCCAGTTACAAAAGACGTGGGTTCAGAAATGAAACTGAAGGCAATTTGATTACATACCTGCATAATGACGTCTTCTAGGGCAACCACATTCGGGTGTTTCAGTTCCTTGAGCAGCGAGATCTCGCGGATGGCAGTGGAGGGAACACCCTGTAATACGAGAAGATTTAGAAGATTAATAGTAAGACGAGAAGAGAATAAAAACCTCGGATGCTTACACCAGTAGGATCCTAGAGACCAGCATAACGTCAAAATCATCAAAATACCCGGCAAGAATGAACACATAATCCAACCACAGGCGGAAACATACGTAAAACGTTTCACATCAGATCAAGAATTGAGAAAAGTGAGCAAGAGCAACCATACACCAGCAAGGTTGTCCGAATAGTCAGAAAAGTACGAAAAACAGACCACTTTTTAGCCGAAAAGATGAGAATCGGTCTACTTTGTTGGAAAAAACCTAATTTTTCCCGTTTTTACATCTGAAAACGGACTACTTTTTGCCGCTTAGTCGGACCTTACTGATGTATGAGAGCAACTTAATGATTATCATTACGTTTTTCTGTAGGTGAAACATCGCCGTTCGCCGCTGATGGTTTGTTTCTTACATGTATATGGCCCAAAAGTGAGCATCTGTGAGTATGGAAATTGGGAGTTATTTTAAAGCAGGAGGATTATGTAGACCACTTTCGTGTCAACGGTCCTTTACACTGCAATTGAAAAATGTATTGTAGTTTAAAGGACTGAAGCGTTGCGATTGGACCACATACTCGTCCTTCTTCAAGTAAGGGTGGAAAACACCAACCTCATCCTCGCTCTCCAGCCTGATCTTCTTCATGGCCACCAATTGGTTGGTCTTCTTATTCCGTCCCTTGTACACCACTCCGTATGTACCTGAAAATTGAGCATAATTACCATGTGCAACATACACTGCCAATGGTCTCAGATTGGTTTTGAAATCTCGCGAGTCTCGCGACCCCTCCAAATCGGCGATTTTTGCTTGTATTTTGATCATTCACTACCAATTAAGCTTGAAACTAGTCAATTTTTACTTCGAGACCTTAAGTTTTCACCTGAATTTGTTTGTGACCCTCTATCACATAAGATGCCTTGGCGGTGTAGTTCATTTCAGAGAATGCTCAAAACACTGCCAACAGCTCTGTGTAGTTCACTTGGAAATTGGCTTTCATTTTTTTCTCATATGTGCGATACCCATACCACGGTTAACTCGTCGACTGACCGGGGACCCTTCTTAACTTTTCCTTCAATTTGTCAAGAGTGGGGGGGGGGACTCATCACTTTTCGAACAACTCTGGTTTTATTGGGTAATTAACTAGGAGGACCTATAACTTTTCTGTATTCTTTAAGTTTTCTGTGAAAGGGATGTTTAACTGTTCAAACTCTTAAACCGACACTATCCCACCTATATCCATATTATAGCTGCGATACGCATACCCCGGTAAACTGTCGATGGATCCAAATCCAACACTTCTCTTCGAATTAGACTAGGGGACCCATAACTTTTTCGTTTCTCACATACTCCATTTTACAACATTTAAAAACTTTTATTCAAAACTTCTACAACTTTCGGCTTCTTCTGTGAGAGGTTCTGAGTTCTGAGTCCAAATCCAAACCCTCCAACCAATACTATCGCACTAAACCACCTATACCACAACGAAAGAGAAACCATGATCGAATCGAACCATTTGACAAAAAGTACCTTCTCCAATTTTCTCCAGCTTGATGAAGTCATCCAACGAGTAGTGGACGGCTGCTCCTGAACGCATGGCCATTTGGACAGATGATTGTTACCTGAAAAAAGTTTACATGATTTGATCTACAAAATACATTGCGATGATTGAGAGATGAGAGAAAAACTCACAAAAAAAACACACCGACCGCAGACTAAGAACGAGTATACGAGTAATGAGATTTGCCAGGATTCTCTAACGGACGTAACACAAAAAAAGTGTACTTTACAATTTTATATAGGCTTTGGAACGTTCTGAGTGCTTCCGTTGAGAGTAGGCAGGCAAAAACACAATATCGTAGTTGAATATAAATGAGGAAAGAATAAGAATCGAAAAATACAAAACAGACCTCGAAGTTGCAACAAGTTTACTAATCAACAGTGGTAGGAAAGGAAAGTGTGTGTGAATTATATAACTGACCGAGTGATAGATAACTGTTGGAAATAATCGACAAAGCAATTAAGAAATTTGAAAACAAATTAGGAGGGTTGAAGTCTGAGTGATTCAAATGTTCGAAATTGCCGCGCAAAGAAAGGCCGAGCGCGGCGAGACCCATTACTACATTCAGATTTTCTATTTGATGGATTTTGCGGTGTAACCGATCTTTAGTCTGATTCTACCAATAAGTTGAATTCGGAGCGAGTGATTTGCCGAAAATGAATGATAAGAGAAGTAGTTAAGAGCTCTAGAAAACCTAAATAATTAGAAAAACCGCCCAGCTTCCGGCCAAACTCACAAAAGTTTGTTTATTTTCATCATCAAGTTAGAGGATAATTTTATCGAAGATTGGGGTGCGTCTTCTAGAATAGTTCACCAAGCTGCTGTGTAATTGATTTTATTAAGGATAGTAACAAAAATAATAGTGATCAACCTCTTTCATATGTGCTGTTCCACTTTTTTGAGCTACAAAAGACGCTCTGTATAAAAATTTACATTTAGAAAAACGTCAGCGGACCACTGCTCGTCGGCGAAGATAGAATAAATGAATGACCATTCTTCCAATTCGAGAAAGATGGGCTGATCACACGAGGTCACATTTGGCGTCAACATTCGAGCAAACTACAAACTACAGCGGGACAATTTGTAACATATATCGTTATTTTTCGTTTTCAGAGTAAATTTTTTGGAACGACGACAAAGTTATCTGTCCGAAACTGACGAGATATCACGGAAATTATCTCACAGAAACCTGTGAGCTAGTTTGTGTTTTTTCTTGTGATAAATTCTGCGGGATCTGCAAGGTGTCTTACTGAATTCACCCAGAAGGGTACAATGTACCTGGAGAATACTAGCTGCGATGAGATGGCTCATCTTTTGTATTATATTCAACAACAAGGTAGGTCGCCGGCGGCTAAAGCCGCCTCCGCCTCCCTTGTTTTTATTCCGGGCTGGCGAGAGCTTCCTGGCCCTATTTTTTTCTGAACATGGACCGCCGAAGCTCTCCTCAACATAGAGCACGAAAAATGTTCTCAATAGCAAAACCTCTCTTCAACATAGAGTGCGAGTCTTCTCTCTAACATAGAGCGCGACTCCTTTCTCCAACAAAGAGCGCGAGCACTCTCCCTAACAGAGCGCGAGTCCTCTATCTAACTTAGAGCGCTAGCACTCTCCCTAACATAGAGCGCGAGTCCTCTTCCTAACTTATAGCGCGAGATCTCTCCCTGACATAGAGCGCGGAACTTCTACTTAACATAGAGCGCGGGATGTCTCCCTAACATAGAGCGCGGAACTTCTACTTAACATAGAGCGCGGGATGTCTCAGCATAGAGCGCGGAACTTCTCCCTAACATAGAGCGCGGAACTTCTCCCTAACATAGAGCGCAGAACTTCTCCTAGCAGAGCGTGAGTCCTCAACTTCTCCTAACAGAGCGTGAGTCCTCTATCTAACTTAGAGCGCGAGCACTCTCCCTAACATAGAGCGCGAGTCCTCTTTCTAACTTATAGCGCGAGATCTCTCCCTAACATAGAGCGCGGAACTTCTACTTAACATAGAGCGCGGGATGTCTCAGCATAGAGCGCGGAACTTCTCCCTAACATAGAGCGCGGAACTTCTTCCTAACATAGAGCGCGGAATTTCTCCTTAACATAGAGCGCGGGATGTCTTAACATAGAGCGCGAGACTTCTATCTAACATAGAGCGCGGAACTTCTCCTTAACATAGAGCGCGGGATGTCGCAGCATAGAGCGCGAAACTTTTCCCTAACATAGAGCGCGAGACTTCTCCCTAACATAGAGCGCTGAACTTTTTTTTTACATAGAGCGCGGGACTTCTCCTTAACATAGAGCGCGGGATCTCTCCCTAACATAGAGCGCGGAACTTCTACTTAACATAGAGCGCGGGATGTCTCAGCATAGAGCGCGGAACTTCTCCCTGACATAGAGCGCGGAACTTCTCCCTAACATAGAGCGCAGAACTTCTCCTAACAGAGCGTGAGTCCTCTATCTAACTTAGAGCGCGAGCACTCTCCCTAACATAGAGCGCGAGTCCTCTTTCTAACTTATAGCGCGAGATCTCTCCCTAACATAGAGCGCGGAACTTCTACTTAACATAGAGCGCGGGATGTCTCAGCATAGAGCGCGGAACTTCTCCCTAACATAGAGCGCGGAACTTCTTCCTAACATAGAGCGCGGAATTTCTCCTTAACATAGAGCGCGGGATGTCTTAACATAGAGCGCGAGACTTCTATCTAACATAGAGCGTGGAACTTCTCCTTAACATAGAGCGCGGGATGTCGCAGCATAGAGCGCGAAACTTTTCCCTAACATAGAGCGCGAGACTTCTCCCTAACATAGAGCGCTGAACTTTTTTTTACATAGAGCGCGGGACTTCTCCTTAACAAAGAGCGCGAAACTTCTCCTTAACATAGAGCGCGACAGTTCTCGTTGGGATTCTCTCTCTCTCTTTCTCTCTATCTCTCTGTTAGGGCTGCGTGTATATTACGTGACTTCAACGCCTTGTTCAACTTAAATAAAGCAAATCTATTCCCTAATTCAATTTGCAGCTGCAGCCGATTCGTAGTCACTCGAAAATAGAAATAAAATCCAGCTAGCTCACGTTTTTTCCACGCCATTTGCCTCACTCTTCCCCGTTGGTTTTTCGACTGAAATTGTTACAAACCCACACACAGACCAAACTAGCCTTTTATACTAGTGGATGACTCTTTTTCACCAAACTAGAGTTTCTAACTTTCCTGTGAGCTTTGTTCTAGCTTACCTTTCAACGAGATATCACGTTTCCATCAAATATCGCTCTTTTTTGTAGGATATTTTCTCATCTATTCTCCCACTTTCACGTGTCATTCGGAAACACGAAACCCATATAGTTTCTCCGAACAATTTTGTCAGTTACCTGTTTTGTCGGTATGTTGGAATAGATGGCTCGCCCTGATTGCTTGAGGCAGTTTTTTGCCGACTAAATTCCAATGCTCATTCCTACTCAGACTGCTACAGAACACATTCCAACTTTCCGGTTTCACCACAAGAATTAAACTAGACCGCTAAGAAAAGACTGTTCAGAAATTACACTAAACTGAATATAAATCGGGCAACATTGGTGCCTCGTTAGTGGAACGAGAATGGTATAGTCGCCATTTTCCCAATAAAGACAGCAGAGGGTTCGATTGATCGAGCGACGCGGGGCGAGCGGTCTTTGATAACTTGCCAGCAGTTGAGAGAGTGTGTAAGTCAATGATACGCAGACTGGCTGGCTTCTCGCCAAACCCCGTCCCTCACGAAGTTGATGGTACGGTGTCCACAACGGTTTGACCCAAACTATATAGTCGTAGCCAACGGAAATGCGGGAGGGTACTGTTTATCTCACTTCCCGCTGTGTACGCACACATGTCTTCGATTCCGAAGCTTGTCCGTCATGTGCTATAACAGCGCAGTGGTTAGCGCACTGCTACGAAACTTTTTCTCGCAGGTTCGATTCCGGCGAGAGACAGAAACTTATAAATTTGGCACTCACCATAACGGGTTCCTTTCTGCTGTCTTTGTAGTTTGATTCCTAGGCGTTTTTGGCGATATTTTTGATGTGTTTGCGATCAGACTTAGAAGTTCTAGGTATGTACAATGTATGCGTTCATTTGTTCCACGCAGTCGTAAACTTTTACAGTAGTAAGAGTTTTGAGCCGATATAGTTTTTAGTACGCAGTTTTCGTTGATACCAATGATAGTTTGGCAGCGTGTCCATGCATTTCCCGGACTTTTTACCCGACCCAGACTTGAAACTGATATTTCTGTAGGCGATTGTTCTATCCTATTAATGGGTGGTTCCGTAGCACCCCTAACAGTTTTTTTTAACGGAAAACACAAAAGAAACGACTTTTAACGGAAAACTTCGAAAAATCACCACTATCTTTCTCACCCTTTCTCTTACTTCTTTCAAGTCTCATTAATATGATGAAAAGTCAACAGTTCCCTTAACCAATCTGCCATTCACACGTTGTTTGGTATTTCGTGGTAGGTTGGTGGTTCGCCGTAACTGATTGAGTTCAGTGTGTTTGCCGGCGGAATGTTTCGGAACGGTGTGGCTTGTGGCAGCCAGCTGGTCAGGCGGTTGACCAGCGGTCTATCGGGTTGGCGCCTTCCAATGCTGGTCTTTACTGTGCATGCTGCCTCATCACGCTGATTTGTAGTTTGATCAAACTACAACGAACATTTTACCACAGTTTGTGCACGGATGAAAATTAGAAGCGTCGTGAATTTGGTTTTTAGTTTGCTAGAAGTGAGCTTGTTGATACCTATTTCAAACGTGTAGACTATAACTAGGGCTGTAGACTCCAATTCTAACTGAATTTCACCGATTTTTGACAGTAATTTCGAGCAGCGCAGAGCGCAGACGTGAGCGACACCGTCGAGACATTGCACTAAACGAGGATTACGCAGACAACACGCCTCCGTCTCTAACCAGGTACCGAGTATATGAGGTGTTCATCAAGGGGGGTCTCTTCTCCTTAATTCCATTTTTGTCTTTCTTCCTGCCTCCGAGTAACGGTTCGATAGTAACTTGGCATAGTTCCGTTCATTCCCACTGAGACTTGGCAGCGTGCCAATGAATATCCCAGTCAATCTTTCACCACTTCTTAGTAATTCGAAACAACTGCAAATTACTGATAGCGATTGTTCAGTTTCATAAGAACACATATACTAAGAATGTCTTCAGAATACTCATGTTTTCTCTAACAAATAGGCATTCAAAAATCATGGCACAACGCCAATAGGTCTCAGTGGGAATGAAACAAACTATCGCTGTTTGATCTCTTTATGTGGATATCACTCTCCATACTTTTTTCGCACGATTTCCGTATTTGGAGTAGAGCAGAAAGTTAGCGCGTACTACTTTATCTTGCTGTGTTTGTAGTTTGATCCCATTTGTTCACGTTTGGAATGTCGAATTGGCACAAATAACTGGCAATTAAGATAATTCTTCATACTTCCTATGGAAAAGCTTTCAACAGGTGTAGCTCCATGAGTGGTCGAAGGTGCTGCCTTGAAGCCAACGTTTCCATCAGGAAACAGTTTATAAAGTTAATTTGCCTACTGTAGGTCCGTTCACCTTTCTACCGTTTAGTGTGACAGTACAGTTCATCCCAACTCTGACAGGTTCTCAGCGGCTGATACTTTCTCTCCGAAACTTGAATCTTGAATTATTTGAAATTTTAATTTTGAAATTTAATCATCATGTTGCATCATGTCTACGTTTTGATTATGATTCACACATGTCTTATCTTTGTTTCCTCACTGAATGTAGTTGGTTGTCTGGCCAGTCGTAAAATGGGATCAGTGCCGTTCTTTTTTCTTTCTTCTTTCCGATATGATTCACATATGATATTTTTGTTTACTCACTGAATGTAGTTGCATACCGAATACCAAGAGATGAAGAGCACGTGATGTTCTAGCATACGTACAGTGATTTAGTTATAAATGTAAATATAATTTTCAGACTTGGAAACCACTGCTTTTATCACACACATCGCAACCATGGACCACGCACCAGCTGTTCTACAGAATAGTGATTTTAATGTGAATTTACAAAACTAACTAACTTTTAATGTGCTTCTATATGAAAGTTAATGCCAAACGTCACTATGTTAGATGTGAGATTGCAGAAAATGTAGTATGATGCTCGAACTTATAAGGTTGATAACATAAGTTTTAGATTATAAAACTGGACAAAATTTGATTTTATTTAAACATAATTCTATTGAACTAATAAAACTCAAAATTATTTATGAACTTGCACATCACAATTTAACTACAAACACAGCCGCACAAACCAAACTATCGTTTATGCTTCACATCTTTCCAGAATAACCGATTCGCTCCACTTCAAGATAGATTGTCTTCGTTCGATTCGTTCAAAAAAGGAGAAAAAACAAGGTGAGTAACGGTTCCAAATATACGTGCAGTTTTAGGCTATAGTCTTTTCCATTCCTACTGAGACTCCTACAGTAGGATTCCGAAACTTCCAAGCCGTTTCGCTCACTTACTTTTGATCGAAGAAGTTGAGGATTTTTGTACCTCATTCTCCTTCGCAGGTAGAAATAATATACGAGAGCATTTTCCATGAACTACATTTTCAGCTTCAAAATAGCCTTCGGAAAGTTTGTAAGGTTACTGTAGGAGTCTCAGTAGGAATGGTGTGAACTATATAAACATACGTACATTTGTACTGCGGTATACTAAACGAGAATATTATTTATAATTCTCACCACCTCAACTTGATAGCAATAATGAATTTTGCCGAAAAATTTGCATCTCGTACACTGGGCAAAACAGCTTACCAATAAATATTTTGAAAAATCGGCTGAAAATTAGATTGGCACATCCCATCGCAGACTAATTGGAAATAGTGACCAGAATTTACAAATAATTTACGACTGATGTGTAGAAAACAAGAAATTATTCAGTCAGGTTTCTTTTCAGTGTTTCTTGAGCCTTGCTTATTTACGATCGTTTTGTCCAGTTTTGATTAAAACTAGTTACTTACATACATAAAAACTGCAAATCTTTGACAGCGGTTGCGGCGTTCTATAATATAGTGGGTGCCAAATTTATAAACTTCTGTCTCTCGCCGGAATCGAACCTCCGAGCAAAATTTCCGTAGCAGGGCGCTAAGCACTGCGCTATTTTTTGCACATAACAGGCGAGCTTTGGGATCGAAGACATGTGTGCATACACAGCGGGAAGTGATATATATATATATATATATATATATATATATATAGTCCCCTCCCGTTTTGCCGTTGGCGGACACTATAACACGTAAATAAAACACCCTTTTGAAATGTTTCCTACCAGAAATAAACATCAAAAAATCTTAAGGTTCAGTGCGAATGAAACGTAATAAAATCACTACGTAAACTTCTATTCCAGGCGTGGTAGAAATCCCTCAGAAACCTCATGAGATACCTCATGAGCGATATCGCACGAACTTCTCTGTGTCGTTATGCTACGACACTGGAAGTTCACGAGTAGCGCATGAGGTGTTCATGAGATTCTCATGAGAAAATCATACGAACTTATCATGAGATGGATTCGATACGGCGTAGCTACCCTTCCATCCTCATGATACGTTGATATGATCTTTCTCACCAAAAGCATTGTAGAATAGCAACTCATAGGATCTGATGTAATTTCGAGAGATACTTAAAGAACTTATCTTCGTTCTGGCTAATTCCATGTGGTTGTTCCAACCTTGGTGAAACATAAATTGACGAATCAATCGCAATATATATTCATGAGGCATGTTGTAGAGGTACCATGCCTTCAACAACCCGATTATTCATTTTAACATAGTTAACCATGTGTCTATTCAGGAATGTCTGTCTTGAGTATAACGGATCTTCTGCAAACCGTACCAAGAAGGGGAAGGTGGTGGAATCTCTTTGTTTCGTTACTGCTGACTCCAAGGATGTTGAAGTTACGTTTTACAACACCAAAGGAGTCAGTATGGCCGACAAATTTGGATTGCAGAACGGAAAGGTGCGTTGAATGCGAAATAGACTCTTGATGAACGGTGGCGAAACCGGTTCTAACTTAGAATTGCGTAGCTTGATGTTTTGAGCTCTTGTTGAAAACGGGTTCAAAAGATGGGACGAAAATATACTTACGGTAATGGAAATATGCAACTTTGAATACTATTGTAGAAAAACAGTTCTTCAATTATGTATAGGGCAGGGAGTGAACGAAGTCTTCATCGTTACACGACAAATTTGATACTTCATCCGAAAAGCGACGACATCAAACTTCAAACACCGTGAAATAAGGCGAAATTTCCGTACACGATTGCTTAGGAGAGAGAGAGAATCTTGTGAATGATTCATGAAAACTTAACTTCAACTTTAATTTACCTCAACTTAACTTAACTTAACATCGTTTTCAGATGTACACCGTGATGCATACTTTCTGCAAAGAAATGACGACGAAAGATTTGGAGTACTGTGATATTCGTCTCCACGCAACTCCACTCACTCGATTCGTAGCAGTCGTCGATGAGAACAACAACTAGGATCGACGTTTATTGATTTATTATTACTTTGATCTACGAGATTTGTTGACTTTTCGTTGATTATCTCTGAGAAATTATTTATTATTCATATCAAATTTCGAGGTATTTTGACTCTTCGTTGATTTATCTCTGAGATTTGATTATTTTTCGTATTCAATTTCAAGATATTTTGACTCTTCGTTGATTTATTTCTGAGATTTATTAATTTTTCGTATTAAATTTCAAGATATTTTGACTTTTCGTTGATTTATCTCTGAGATTTATTAATTTTTCGTATTCAATTTTAAGATATTTTGACTTTTCGTTGATTTACCTCTAAGATTTATTTATTTTTCGTATTCAATTTCAAGATATTTTGACTCTTCGTTGATTTATTTCTGAGATTTATTTATTTTTCGTATTCAATTTCAAGATATTTTGACTTTTCGTTGATTTATCTCTGAGATTTATTAATTTTTCATATTCAATTTCAAGATATTTTGGCTTTTCGTTGATTTATCTCCAAGATTTATTTCGTATTCGATTTTTTCTCAAGTGTTACTGTTTGGGAAGTCGACCGGAACACTGTTTTATTCACGTTTGTTTGAATTTTGTGAAAATAAATGGTTGTTTCTAGCTGTTGCGGTGGATAAGCTTGAAACTTAACTCTGCCTGTCCTTTAGGGTTGTTGATCAATTCCAAAAAACAAGTCAATTCCACTTCTTTTCGGATTTTCAAAAACCACTCATTTCCAATTCCAATTCTTTCTAGATTTCAAAAACAACTCACTTCTATCTCCTACCAGTTTTTGGAAAATGAGAATTGTCAATTCCAATTCCTCTCAGGTTTTCAAAGCCGAGTCAGTTCCAATTATAGTTCCAATCAATTCCAAAAATCTCAAATTTTCAATTCCAATTCCAAATCTTTTTTTTCATTTTCATGGCAGTTCTATTTGAAAAAACGCAGAGAAACTAACAAAAAGTGTTAGTTTCTGATGAAGTGATACATCAAAAACGATGGGAATTTAGTAAAAAATTGAACCTGTATGAACTGCGGGAGAAAACCAAGTCAATTCCAATTCCAGTTGTTCTGACATACGAAAGAACTGGAATTGCAAATCCCGATATATTTTGACATAGAAAAGAATAGGAATTGCAATTCCGAAATTATTTGACATTCAAAAGAATTGCAATTGCAATTGCAATTCCTTTTCACACACAAAAAGAATTGGAATTGCAGTTTATTTGGAAGATTATCTCAATTCTTTCAATTCCAATTCTAACCACCCTACTGTCAATACTACCTGTCAATAAGTCTAGGAAGGGGTTGAGAACTATTATGAAAACCATAGTGAGTTTCACACAGTAGTGACCCTTTGCAGTAAGTTAAGTATTTCCACTGAGACTTCGATAGGGTACCAATAGAACTTAGGATGACTCTCAGACAATGAGTGGGTGCCGATTAAGCTGAGATGCATTAAGCTACAACCTATAACTAAAGTTTGAACATCAGCAGAGAATTCAAAGTATCACAATGGATAGTTGACATCAATAAACTATGTTTGTACAAATTTGGAGAAAAACCATTCATACAATTTTCAATTGGAGACATCCGCTCAACGTGTTCAAGCTCAATAGTCTCAGACTCAGACAATTCCCCGCCAATTGGCCAGCCACCTTTGTAGCGGCCCCGCAGATCAGAACGCAGAATGTCTCATCCTGTCTGCATCTCTCTGACCTGCACACTCTCGTCGAGACCGCTACGATTAGTGGCTGGACAATTGGCTGGGAATTGTCTGAGTTTATTTCCACTGAGACTTTGGCATAGTACCCGTAAAACTTTGGAGTACTGTTTCGCCAAGAACACACATGTTCCCTGAAAATTGTTTTTACTCAGATGAAACGAGTGAGAAAAATGTTTCACAGAAACCACTTTTTTTGCCAAACTCCAACATGGAATATGAATGGGCAGGTTGCGAACGTCTCAATAGGAATGTCTTCCACGGTAGAACTCTGACATTCAAATGTTTTGAAAAGAGTTCGAACGCATAGCATTTGGAAGTTTTTGTGTGTTTCGAATCGGAGATGCATGCTATTACTTGTTTCGAGTTTCCAATATCTAGTGCTCAAAACACATAGCAAAAAAACATAGTTAGATACACTCTTCATTTCCAACCTTAAATACATAGTTTGAATTCGTGATCACAGCCTTTCGTACAGTTGGAGCACGGCTCGCGCTCTGAACCTCGGCCCTTCCTTGTTCAAAAAGCACAAGAAGCAAGAAGTTGACAGAACATCATGCGGTACAATAGTTTACCCATGTACTACGTGTCGAGTACATGAATGTATGGAATGAATATTGTAAATATTGTTTTCTCAAGACCTACTCTGGCTGATAATTGCACACGACAATTGTGAATCCCTCGCTCTCGCACCACTTCAAACCACATCCCACTTGGTTGGTATTCCACCAGGCCATCTAACAATATGAATAAATATACTGATTATTATAGTCTTTTTCGTTTCTACGTGAACTACACTGTGCCTTCCGCAACTTTGTTCACGTTGAAACATGGATTAAATGCGGTGAAAGTCTGGTTACAAATGAAATTCGAACGTTTAGCCTCATACGACTTTCCTGATAAGTTTAGTCATCCAATCTTTCCATGTTGTGTTTTTAAGGTTTTCTGAATATGTAATAACGTTTTTCGGATTGTTTGAGGTTCCAGCAAACGAGAAAATGTGGAGGTCAATGAGGCCGCAGGCAGGCCGCAGGCAGGCTGTAACAGTCTGCGTGTCTGTGACCTGCACACTCTCTCGTCGAGTCGCTACAAAAGTGGCTGGCCAATTGGCTCGAAATCGTCTGAGAAAGTGATCGTACGCTACTCACGACGGTTCGACACAACCTATGTGATTCGTTCAATGAAGAAGTCAAAGGAAGTACCGTCTTTGCTTGCGGGGCCCTTTCTGTTTCTTCTGTGAGAAGTGTATTGCTATCCCACGTGTCTCCCCGGAACCACGAGTCGGAATTGAACCAATAATGCACGAAAGATTCCATCTGAACTCAACTCGAAGTTGCGTGATCATTGTAATACGGTGTTCATGGTTTTCAAAAGATAGGTGCATCAAAAGTGCTCACGTTTCTAACATAAGTCGTCGTTTTTCTCTGAAAAAGCAATAAAACTGTGTCTATATTTGTTTACTGATTTGTATTATTATCGATTTACTGTTCACCCACCTTGTAGTTTCTCAAATTTCCCGTGAAAATATTCTCTCCCATTCCCTTTTTCATCGAAGGTATGTATTCGCATTTGTCAGCATGTTCCTGAGCAGTTTTCTGGAGAGTTTCGTTCCAATACTGAAAAACAATCCGTTTGCTTCAAAATATTTTCATCGAGTTTGAGGTGTTGTCTTCGCCAAACGAAAGGCGGGAGGGTACTGTATATCTCACTTTCCGCTGTGTGCGCACAAGTGTCTTCGGTTCCAACGCTATGTATTCTTATAGCACGGTGATTACCGCCCTGCTAATAAACTTTTGCTCGCAGGTTCGACTCCGGTGAGAGACAGAAATTTATAAATTTGGCACCGACTATAGACGAGAACTTTTAAACGAGACTGGAAGGGCTTCCATTTGCAAAGCGTTAGTAAGCGATTTACTCATGAAATACTTGGTGGAAAATAGGAACGTTGAAAAGTTCGATGATGGAAGTTTGGTTTTCGCAAAGTGATTTCATAGGAAATTGGCTACTATCGATAATTTAGTAAACTACTAGTAAAAGTTTATCATCGATAATTTCGCAGGAATTTACTATCAATTCGGTAGCTAAATTGTGATATTTCACTGAAATACTATCAAAAAGATAGTAAACTAATACTATCCAACGCGTCACTAAACTATCAGTGAACTATCATTGAAATGTTAGTAAATTATCACTAAATTATCGATAACCGTTCCATGGAAAGGATGTCGATAGTTTAGTAATAATTTGATAACATTTCACTAGTAACCGATTTCCTGTGTTAAAATGTCACCATTTTCTGCATATTAGCCGCTGTTGGAGTTCCGAGTTCTTCGGTTGAGATGGCGTTGCGGAAAGAATTGTGTTCCTGAACAATAAGCGGTTCAAGTAAACATAGATTCAGGAAATGACCGAATCTGAGTTGTAGTTTGGTCATGGAACACAGGACACCTCAAGAATGTGGGCGGAGTTACAGTAGTTCCAGAAAAACTTGATGTTTCGAAACAGACTTACATACAACAACTCTTTGATGGAGGTCTCGTTGAGACCAGATTGGAATTGGGGGTCTGTAAGGTCGGGGTTACTAGTTGTATCCACGTCACAACTTTCCTGAAACAGATAAAAACTGGTGTTTGTGTTTTAGATGTTTTCCCAATATTGTTGTTCCGTACTATTGCAATGTACACTCAGCGAGCGACATGTTGTAGTCAAAAGGAAATTCATCACGTTTTTTTTAATATTAAAACTTTAAAGCAAGCGACCAATTCAGTAAGCCGTTCGGCCAATTCTCGATGATAGAGGGTGCAGATCAGAGAGACGCAGGCTGTTAGAGTCTCTACGTCTCATCGACCTTCATGCTCTCTCTTTGTTTTAGATCAGAAACAGTGTTCTTTTTAGAGAGACACAAAGAATGCGCTTGTATCTGCCCAATGGCTCGAATATCAGTGTCTAGTATACGTGGTAGAACTTCCATAGTGTAACAAATGAAGTTATTGATAATTTCTTAGCCATGAAGATACTAAAATGAGAAATAAACCGTATCGTCGTTCGTCTTACTTTTCACACCTGACTGTCTAGTTAAACTCTCCATAGAACTTGACTTAAAATCTCTTACTTTCAGTAAAAACAAAGTTATGGATTTCTATTCCACGAGACTTATCACTATTTATTCCATTATTTTTGCTGTGTACTGTGTCCTGTGGAACTTGTGACTGCTGTGAGCGGAGTCTAATCATATACCTTGGTGGTAGTAGTGATGGAGTCACTTCCATTGCAGATGCATTCACAGTGAAACGCAAGACTGAAAATATATTAAGAACATAACGGAAATAGTCAAATTTGAATGTTTCTTGCTATTAATTGATGCGACCAAGGTTTGAACTACAAACACACCCCATTCACGCTGTGTATGAAGCAGAGAAATACGAATGACAGTGTCTCATAGATTTGTTCGCGAATTAACACGTGACTTCTTACATTAAATGTGGCATTCCGACTAGGGAAATAGAGAACAAGTACAAAATTGTGAAAACTGTCTGAGAATGGAATGTGATCAGTAGATAGGAAGGACTAACCACTTCTATGATCTACACTTCACTACAGTATCAGAATTCTACGTGTAAATTACAGAAACCATAAAGTTTGACCTACCCAGCAACGCCAACACGAATAGATTGGTATACTGCATGTGGATTGAATATAGAACAGCCAGTTTACGTCTTTTATACCAGCTAAAACAATTTATTTGTGAAAAGAAGTACATTATTGGTTTGCTTTGAATGCTTATAAAGTGAACATATGACTCATTTTATATACATTTTCAATTATGGAAACCATTCACATATGTCTTATCCATTTTCGAAAAAAGAAAAAAATTATTGTTAGAATGGAATATACAGGAATTGAATATTCATTGAACCAAGTACACAACATGTTTTAATATCATATACCCAATGCAAAAAATATATAAATGCAACAATGCTCTTTGTACTGTCTTCGTACTGCTCCTAGGACAAATTTCATCATGTAAAGTGCAACTATGTAAAAATCCACTTTATTGAATATACAATATATCACAGATCAAATTTAAGTGAGAAACACAACACACCCAAAAAAACAAAATGAAAGAAAACAATAAAAAACTGCAGAAAGAATTATGCGGCACAGAAAACATATTATACGTAAATATTCTTGTTTTCAAACTGATCCTTTCTGCAAGAAGAGAATTAGAGAAACAGAGCCTGAGAGTAGTAGGAGACGCAGACAGATGGGATGTTCGGAGTTCAGATGCGCAGAGATACAAAGTTACATGAACATCATTAGACACGCAGAGAGTTAGGATATGCGAAAAGATACAAACTTCTATAATAACAAATAGAACCACCAAAATTAGGTGTAGAGATTCGTATTAGCATAGAATGCAAGAGAGATGTAGTAGACGTAGAGAAGTGCTACAAACTAGAATATGTGTAGTCTATATCATAAAGCAGGAGAGACGGAGACATTTAGAAAAACAAAATAACATGAACATGATGAGAGAGGCAGAAAGTTGGGATGTGTGCAGAGATTTGCATTAGTATGGAACAGCGGAGAGACGCAGAGAAGTGCTGAAAACTTATTATGTGTACGGATTCGTATTAACATGGAACGGCGAAGAGACGCAGAGAAGTGCTACAAACTGTCTCCGTCCACGACGACAACGAAGGGGCGACAGGCCTTCTGATCGATCGTACGACGACTGCGACCCCGCCATCTGGAGAATAGAACTTTTTATGTCTTCGAATTTGATTGACAACCAATATATGATTTACCAAAAATCATGGTTGAATATGTTGAAAAGCAAAGTACACTAATTAATATATATTGCTGCTGTCGATTTCGACCAGAAATTTGATTGCAGCTAGTGAAAAGTTTTCTTGAGAAATCTGGAGGCAGGAGTTGTGTACCCCATTGCATTACAACCACAACCGAATATAGTAAAGTTGTTGGTCGAGTTATCCATTTGAGAACCTCATTCACCCTAAAACAGCTAATATCCAGAATAACGTTGTAGTTCATGAATTCGACTAGTTCTCCTCTTTGAATACAGATATGTTAGACCTTAACTTGGTGAACTTCCACTCTTCCAACCTGTTATAGTCCTGTTGCGAGCTGCAGCATCCATCATGTCCGTGGTTGCTAGAGATAAGGAGATATGAAGAGAGCACAGAGAAGAAGAGGGCCGACACGAATACCCCGGAGGCCATGAGGTGGATGTAACATGCAGGTCCCACGTATTGCTGCAAAACGTTCATTTACTGTATCATACACTACTGATGAGCAGAATTTTCAAATAGGAGTTATTACACTCGTTATGAGGAACTAATTATACCCGATTAGGAGAAGGATTCTATACGGAAAATGTAACGTAATTCATCGAAACACAACAAGAGTTAAAGGAGACCGGAGAGCAACATTTTCTCGTAAAGCTGTTGTATCCTACTTTTGATTGGAGTCACGCGGCATTGTCATGTGAATGTCACGTGGACTGATCAAACTAATATACGAGTTGTTTGTGCTCTCTGATCTCAATACAGTGTAACGCTGCCCGAAACAAAACCTCTGCTCAAGTTGTGTTCTGGTCTCCTTTAAAGGGGGGAGGTGACTGAAATATAAGCCTATGTCAACATGATTATGTTATGCATTTACACAATTCGAAATAGTGTATTTCGCGTACAATACCTGAAACTCGGCTCCATTTGCGTGATCCTCGTTCGGAGGAACTTCCTTATTTGCCGCGTAGAGGAAAATGACGTCACCCATGATGGAACAGGAACCTGGAATACCGTAATTGTCGTGGAGAAACCTCGTTAATTTCGGAATACCACAGTCATGTTAGCAGCTCTTCCCGCTCTTTCAAAATGAAGCCTATAAGGTGTGTTGTAGTTTAATTCCGTTGCTTTTCGACCGAATTTCACCATGGAGCCCCTACACAGCAGAAATGATGGTTACAGTAAGTGAGAACATGAACAAACTTTTGAATAGAATAACGTACCAGTCATGAATATGGCGACCACATATAGCAGGGAATTCGGGGGGAAACAGGGGGAACAGGCGCCGATGATGATGCCAATTGAACCGAAGACAAAGGTGAAGACGGAAAAGAACAGAACTGCCTTGTGGTGGGCTGGAAAACTGTTTTTTTAATGTGTATTATTATTATTCTCAGTTTCTACAGTATGAGTAGAATAACTTTTATTCAGTTATTGCTGTCAACATGTTATTTTGCGGCCGCTGCTGAAATAGTACTTCGTCAGCTTACTTTTGGTTTTTTTCCTAGATTTGATCGTATTTACACTTAACCATTACTGTGCGTGAGAAGTATCTCACGAACTCCCTCGCAGGTATGTTTCCGAGAAACAGAGAAGTCAATGAAATGACTGAAACATCGTGTCACTTACGCAGGAATCTGTGTAGAAGTTCTTCCTTGTCGTCGGGCCTAGTACTCTCGATGGCCGCTCGCAGACGGGTTTGCGACTCGGGGTCGAATTTACTGTGGCAACCTTTTCCTGAAACGAAACAAGTCCTTAGAAACACCCGACACAGGAGTGGCTGCCAAACTTATTAATTTCTCTCTCTCACCGGAATCGAACCTACTAGCGAAAGTTTCGTAGCGAAGAACGAACCACTGCGCTCTTAGAGTACATAACCGGTAAGCTTTGGAATCAACCACATGTGCGCGTACACACGGTAAGTGAGATATACAGTACCTTTCCGCCTTTCCGTTGGCGACGACTATAGTGGCTGTCAGATTATACAGAAAATATTTTCTGTATGCAAAAATACACAAACCATCTATTCAAGAAGTATTTGAATCTCATGATTTATCGCAAATTATTCTTGCACATTGTAGTTTGTGAACAATTACTAAAACTCGGTATCAAACTACAAACCGAGAAAAACACTACAACATGAGCAGGTTTGGCCAGCCTTTGCGGGGCAGCCAAATATCTTTGCTGAGGGAAAACAACAGCGACAAATTTATCATGTTCTGCTGTTTGTAGTATGATCACGAAGCAGTTCAAGGCATTGTTCAGGAATTTGAGTCTTCTCTCCGATCATACTACAACTCTGAGACGATCTTCTGCCATCATAGGGGAACCGTGAAGAAAAAAAGCCACAATTGAGTCCAATCTGCAGTGTGTTATCGGTGCCGATCAGACTACAAACTACACTTGATCATTTCTTGTGACCTACATAGGTGAAAAATCGCGAGTCGGGTCGTTTCGTGGCAAAATTTCGAGCCGAAAATGCACCTTTTCGGCCTTTTGGGCCGATCACACCCGGCTCGGGCCGAATCGACTAGCGACTTTTCACCTGAGTACCTATTCGTGGTTTGGCCAATTCCCGGAGTGGAATGACTTTCCCGTCATTTTCGAGTGAGACGATGCAGTCCCACCAGATTCCGTGTTGGTGCGAAGTGTAGGTGGACGGTTTGTCGAGGATCTGAACAAACATCTTATAAACAAAAAATGAAGATATTGTTTTTCGCTTAGGTGTGAAAAGGTACTCGGACTATGAGATCAAGGATTAGATTATTTTCCTGCGTATAAATGCTTCTATTTATGGAAGAAAATTTGTATTTAAGTCATGTTGAGTAATAAGTTGAAACCTCGGGAATGTTCTGCTGTTGTCGAAAGTACCATACTTTCGCATAATGATATTGACTATTTTCTGTGTCTTTGCAGAACAACAAAACTACTTTGGAAGAAAATAAAACGAGCACTCTATCACGAACAGGATAGTCTGCTGAGTGAAGTAGGGAATTTTTCTGTTTTTTCTGTACGGAACATAAAAAAGTTTTAATTGCAAACGAACCTGCCAAAGAGGGGAGAAAATACTGAAGGCAGTCAACAGAAAGCCAGCTACGATGAGGAAAATAGAAGATACCAATACTACTTTGTACATGACAAAGGACATCTGGAAAACGTTGGTATATGAAAAACACTTTTAAATTACAGTATTCGTAGGACAAAGAAAATAAAATGTTCCCCTACAATGAGCAGTCGCAAATTCCAGGTATTTTACCCGGTCAACGTACTCAAAAAACCCAGCTAATTGGAAAAAGTTAAGAACAAGTTCCAAAGCTTTGAGCCACTACAATATGTACAATAAGAGACTCTTGAATCAACTAAAAGGGTTGTTTTTGACATTTTGGCTTCAAAATTAGAAGAAAACTTAGTGAAAGTCAATGAAAGTGGGTGTTTGGTGTTCAAATGAACGAATTGCATTTCAGACAAAGAAACACTCGAATGCACAACAATTGAGTGCATATAACTCGATGGATTGTCTGAGGAGTTCGGAAGCAGAACTGATATAATTAAATTTTTATGTATACTTATTTTTGTATAATATTAATGCATAATTCATATAATTGATGTACTTTATACTCTCACAATTAAAGTTTGGTCTGAACAGCAAAACTTCACACAAAACGCACCGGGATCAAGCTACTAAGTCTACAAGCAAAGGAGAATGGAACACGAACAAAAGGTTTAGCATTGCCTATACATATTTTTTTTTACTTTATACATTTAGACGATGTTCATACTATTCTCGGAATAGTTCTGTGAGTGATATTAGCAAGAACAATCGAAGGGGCACAATCAATTCAATGCCTCTCGTGAAACTTTGAAGCTAACTTTGTTAGCATTCCAATACATACTTCACGATTGTACAAATGGTAAGATTGATAGAAATGCCACAGTTCAGAACTAAAACTATTTCAGTAAGAAGAAAAATGAGAAGAATAGGATAAAAAAGACATGTGACTTGGTATGTTTATACTTTCCTGGCTGCTCAACGCCATAGGGCATAAACACTCTATGATGTTTTTGTCTAAAATCAACGTGTTTTGGAAACCCGAAATAAGATAAGAACAGGAAGTTAGAGATATTTTGAATAGACCAAATTTGAAACTGCACACTTTTGAAAGGTATAAGTTCAGTTTCTCTGTTATTGTATAGAGAACACTGATTAGAAATACAAGTCGAGTAAAAGTTTAATAACGCAACTACAACTTTGCGTGGTTATCAAGTTCAATTAGTGCGTGAAATGATAATAATTCGTAGTTTCACCTGTTAGATCACGTCACTTTTTCTGATTTTTGTAGCCTAGTGAAACGAGAAAAACAATTTAAAGCAAGACGATCGATTATGTGGACCAATCCCGTGTCAACGGTCCTTTAAACTGCAATTTAAAAATGTATTGCAGTTTAAAGGACTGAAGCGTTGCGATTGGACCACATAATCGAGTGGGTGACGGTTAAGCTTAAACACATTGAGCGGATGTCTCTTATTGAAAACTGTATTAGTTGTTTCTCTCCGACCTTTCACTAAGATAGTTTATTCTTATAAACTACCCATGGTGATACTTTAAACCTTCTGTTGATGTTTAAACATGAGTTATAGGTCGTAACCTTTGAGCTTAATCGTCACCCACACTCCATAATCGTCCTTCTTTAAATAAAAACATTGGTGTATTGGGAAAGATAATGTTGTTCTAGAGAATGCGCTCAGGAATGCAGAGCAACTAGGGAAATTGTTCTAAATGTTCGGGAAAAACATCAAAACAACCCCCAGTAATTGCTTCAAAAGGGAAAATAGATCGAAAAGCACTAAAACTGTGTCATTTGGGATACTTTAACATATCTAAAGACTCAACATGAATTCCTCAAAAAAATGTTGTGAAACGTAAACTTACATGACAAGAACATTAATGAGAGTTGCTCGGCAAGTTATTTCTAAACTTTTCGGAAATACAAAAAGTTTCAAATGTATATTAATGAGAAAGAGGATAAACCAAAGTCTAAAAACTGAAGAAGCTGAGTGTTCGAGCTCTCAGCTGAAAATGAACGGAAAACCCGAGGGGATTGATTAGAAAGGGTAATGAGGATAGATAGAGAGAGAAAAGAGATATGAGGGAGGTGAGAGAAAAAGAGAAGGAGAGAAGGAGAGGGAGAGAGAGAGAGAGAACGGAGAGAGGGAAGGAGAGGGAGAGAGAGGGGAATATAGAGAGAGAAAAGAGATATGAGGGAGGTGAGAGAAAAAGAGAAGGAGAGAGAGAAAGAAATATATAGAGAGAGAGAACGGAGAGAGACTACTCTCATAAACAAGAAGTTGTTCCAGAAATGTTTTCTCGCCACGCAATCGTTAATAAATAGATTCTTGGGTGTAAATAACTTGCTGAAATGTGTTTATCCAACCGAATACGAACATGTTTTTCACAGCTTTTTTTCTATTACAAAATGTTTTTCGATAACATTTCTACTTTCTTTGGAGAATTATGTTCAATAGAAAAAACATTTTTTTAAAGAAAATAGAAATAATGTCCAACTTTTCTACGTTCTTGAAAGAAATATGTTCTTTTTCTTTTTCGTCATTCAAATAAAACGTGAATTTTTGAAAATTTTAGTATTTTCACTATGGCGACTCGGAGAAAAACTGCGCGATGAACATATGCCTCAGAAAGAGAAAAGAAAAAGAGAATGAAAACAGAAAAAGAAAAGAAAAGAAGAGAAAAAGAAAAGAAAAGAAAAGGAATATTTTTCTGAAAACAAAGGTTGGTCTTATCTGCTGTGTTTGTAGTTTGATCGATAATTATGGATGAGAAATGAAGGAGAAAGAGAATACCAATAATTAAAGAGAGTTCGTATTGCTTATAAAAGTTAGTATTAAAGTAGACGTTTATGTGCTAGCATTGTGGGGCGTTTTTTAGTTCAAGATGACACGTACTTTAGAACTCATCAGAGAAGGGAGGGGGATGAATGTTCAAGGATCAGAGAGAGGGAGGTTATTTGACAGGGGGGGGGGGGGAGAGGGAGAGAGAGATAGAAGAGAGAGAGAAGAGAGAGAGGGGGAGAGAGAAGAGAGAGAGGGGGGAGAGAGAGAGAGGGGGGGAAGGGACGAGAGAGAGAAAGAGAAAGAGAGAGAGAGAGAGAGGAGGAGGGAGGTGAGGAGAGAACAGATGAGAGAGCGAGAGAGAAAGGGAGAGAAAGGGAGAGAAAGGGAAAGTAAGAGAGAGATAGAAAGAGAGAGAGACACGAAGAGAGAAGGGGGAGAGAGGGGGGGAGAGAGGGGGAGAGAGAATGAGAGAGAATGAGAGAGCACGAGGAAAGAGAGGGATAGAGAAAGGGAGAGAAAGGGAGAGTAAGAGAGAGATAGAAAGAGAGAGAGAGAGAGAAAGATTCGAGGTAGACTAAACCTCCTTTCATAACCCAGACTACTATTCTGTAAATCAGGGCTCCTTCTTGATTTGTGACCGGCCAATTACCCTCCAAAAAGCGGCCAAAACTCATAAAATGTCCGGTTCTCGGCCTCATATATTACTTGTACTTAATTAAAAGTCCTTCCATTTTGCAGATTTGCAGAATGACGAATTCTTTCAAATGGCAGTTAGCATAAAGAAAAGCTCATCTACAATATTATTCAAACTAAAGGGAACAAGAAAGAGAGAGAGAGAGAGAGAGAGAGAGAGAGAGAGAGAGAGAGAGAGAGAGGGAGAGAGAGAGAGAGAGAGAGAGAGAGAGAGAGAGAAAGTGGTACGTTTCGCCATAAACATAATTCAAGAGCGTCTATTCTGCAGATTTACAGAATTACGGCCTCTTTTAATTAATGTAATACAATTAAAAATAACTCCCCCTCATGATTTGCTAATTTCACCCACCTGTCAGAGCAAAGTAACAAAGTATCACAAAATTCATAGGAGAGAAAATGATGTATTGAGATATTTACACATTAAAAAATTTCTACAACCTGATTCACAATCCAAAATTGTCAAGAAAAGCTCGAAAAAGCGGAAAAAGTGCAGTTTTCTGGTCCTACATTTTTATTACATTTGTAAAAACTCTTTACAACGAAAGCCAGTGTGTCTGTGTAACAAGTCGATACGACGAGAGAAAACTTAATTTATGAATGTTTAAAACCACGCTAACAGGTTTTATTCAATTTACAATGTTATAAACTTTCATTGCAAGAAACTTCAATCATTCCGAAGTTATTTGGCAAAAGAAGTGGCAGCGAGGGTGCAGGATAATTGATGAATAATTGCTCTCTGCAACTCCAATTGGGTAAAAAACATGCGCTCAGCTCACAAAAAATAGAATACTCCATATTAAACTTCAATAAAACTATTATATTGATGTTAATTTGTCAATTTTTCTTCACGTCAATGAATAGTTCGGAGAATTTTTTTTGAACATTTTGACTACTATCCGCAACCTTTTGGCTATCGAAATCTACTGATATTGGCTTCAAATTAACATGAGCTCTTTTTATTAGTGATGCATTAAAAGTCGTTCTGATGAAAAGTACTTGAAAAATGAATATATATAGATTTGTGCATAATTTCCATGGCGAAAGCACCTGCTGTGGGGGACTTATGCAGTGTAATAACCGAGTGACGAAAAGAAAAATAGTTCAAATGACTTACTTGTAAGAATACCTATATTCTCAAATACTCGTAAGCCGTGTAGAACACAGAGAATTCGAGAACGTCAAAAGATAAACTGACATACTTGTGAAGTTACCTGAATTGTGAAAGACCCAGTCACGTACGTGTGAAACACAGCAGAATTCTAGAACGTTTAATGAAAAAGTACGCGGTGTCTATTTTTCCCTGGTTTACATGACTTTACTATATTTCTCGAATGAACTTCATGAACGCTCATTCTATCAAGGGGACAGTCTGTCAGTACAATTCATTTTCGTATGTTATTAGCCATAAGTTGTCTGAAATCGTGCGCATCTCATACTGTAACTACCCACCAAAAAATGAAACATACTATACTACCAAGTTGAAAAACAAGGTGTAGAATTCCACACCATTTCAATGAATATCACTCATGTACCCAATATTCTATGCATTTCAATGTTTCAAGTACTCTGAATGAATGAATTGTCCCAATGTCAGGTAGTTAATTTTACTACCTCATATTCTATGCATCACACTCTTTCTAGCTCCACACTACGTAAGAAAACGGCAGAAAATTAATAATTTGCAAGAACTAAAAATAAATTGTTTATATCTCCACAACTCGTACCCACACAAAACCAAAGCAAGTAACAAAATTAATATAGTAACAAATGTTGTCCTCAAATAATATTATGCCTATATAACAACAATTTTTTCGACAAATAAGCTATCGTATAAGTAATCTGAGGGTTTCATAGAATATTTTCAGAACTGCAATTTAATGTCGGTCTTAAGAAATTACCCGTCCAAACACAAAAAGGTTATCCTATATTGTATTTCTGTACTATTGTATTCAACAGAAACTGACCCTAACAAGTAAGGAGAAACTCAATAAATAATATACTCTAGAACATGAAATACTACTGGTAAACTATACTACCATTGACAATTTGGTCAGCTGTTGCAATTCCGATTGGCTCATTTCCAATAATTCGTTCAATGAGAGTGGTCGATGGAGGACCATTGACAACAAAAGACCTGTAACATTGACATTGTACAGAAGTAGAGGGGAAAATTTAGTAATAAACCATTTATATAATCCGTTTCACCAATCCATATATACAGTGAGCGCGCAAATATTCAAAAAAAAATGCTAATAAACCCTGTCTTTTGGGAAGATATTTTCAGAAGTAACAAAAAACATGTCGAATAGGCAGTTGCTTCAGATCAGGACCTAATTGCATTTCAACTGCATGTGATTAATTTATGAGCCGACAGTCGTTCGCAAATTCGGAAAATAGTATTCAACTCTCAATTCCTCGAGACACACACAATGTTAACACTTCCATAGGTTTTGTAAGAAAAAAACTCGACCTGTATGATTGTGTTCTCGAAAAGCAGCTCAAACAATTGAAACTGACCCATACACCAGTAAGGTCCGACTAAGCGACGAAAAGTAATCAGTTTTCAGATGTAAACACGTGAAAATTCAGGATTTTTCCTCAAAAGTAGACCGATTTTCATCTTTACGGCGGAAAAGTAGTCCGTTTTGCGATTTTTCCTGACTGTTCGGACAACCTTGCTGGTGTATGAACTGACCTCTAAGTACCCGTTTGGATGACTCCCCCTCACAGCTGGTCAAAAGGCTCACAAGGAAAATACGCAACTGGAAATACGAGTATCAACACTGACAGCTTATGAAATATGAAACACACCTTCTCAGAAACAGTTGCGTCAATTTTCTTCTACTAGCAAACTGCTTAACAAAGAAGAACGTGAAGGTCAGACGAGCTGAGACAGTCTGCGTCTCTTTGATCTACACACTCTATCCTCGAGGTTTTTAGAGAAACAGCTGACCACCTGGTGGCAATCGTCGGAGTTCAACAACGCAAATTTCTGCAAACTTTCTGAACTGCAGAGAACAGTTGAAGGAAGGCAAACCAGTCAGAGGTTCTTTTTTTTCGAAATTGTGCCACAAAGAACCAATTTCATTGAGTCACCTTCGGCAATATTTTCTCAACCGCGGGAGACTCTTCCAACACCTGCCAGTGATCAAGATAGCGAGAGTTCAGCAGGATTGATACACTCTGAAAAACGAAAAATGATGAGATTGACCACGTTTCCAACAATGTTCCATTAAACTTTGAGAATTGGACACTTTTCGAGACACACATTTTTTTGAGTCCAAACTATAAACACAGTAGAATGGAATTATATGACCAGTCTGACTTGCCACAACTACAACATTAGCAACACCCCCAATATCCAACAGACTTTTACAGATAGAGACCTTCCCTACCATTTAAGTCATCCAAACAGATAAATCATCCAAAATCAATGTTCATTAGTAAAAAGTGGGGGAACCAACAAATGTGTGAGTTGTGTTTGGTTCGACCTCGATATCAGCAAAAAGTGAACGATACGAATTGCTGTGATACTGTAGCAGAAGTATTCTGCAAAAATAGAACAATACAAATGTTGCACAATGGTTCACGAAGCCCGCATGATATTTCAGAAATTGCCGAAGGGTATTTCATGTGTACTTTGACGACATGCGTGCGTTGTGAACCATTGTGCAACATTTGTATTGTTCTATTTTTGCAGAATACTTCTGCTACAGTATCACAGCAATTCGTATCGTTCACTTTTTGCTGATATCGAGGTCGAACCAAACACAACTCACACATTTGTTGGTTCCCCCACTTTTTACTAATTGTCCTTTTTTTGCTAGTTGTACTCCTACAACTTCATATGTTGCCTATTCACAGAGTGGATCTTGTGAACTCACTATATTATTATGGAAATCTCAGTTTTGTGTGTGCACGAAGCCGAATGCAGACCATAAAATTGCTGATGTTGTAATATAACGCAGGTTAAACGTTCCGATTGACATGTACACCGCTTTTAGCGGCGATAAGCGATGGGGATTGGCGCCATTGACAAATCTACAATTAGAGACACCAACTCACTTACAATATAGGCATTATTTCCAATACCACATCAAAAACCTTCGTTGAAACTTTTTTTTCATTCCTGCGTCAATTGACACACGCGTCTGGCGCCAGAACGAAACGAAATTTTCTAGATTTTTGAGCTACCAGTACACACTACATGTGTCAATTACTGATTGGAGCAATATTCAAACTATTCAATTGTCAGTTTTGTGTGTTTTTGTTTTGGCGCCATTTGGCGTCTGTTCCGAGCCAGACGATAAAATTCGATTTTGAATTTGTGGATCTTTATTTCACATTGGAATATTCAATATCTGTTAACTTGAAACAGTTTGATTGACGATAACTGATAATTTTCCAACTTTGGCGCCAATTGGCGCCAGCGCACAGTGTCAACAGAACTTTTTTTGATTTTCAGTTTGAGCATCTTACTTGCCATGTGATAGTTATTTAGTGTACCGAATTTCAGACGATTCCATTGACGCTGTCGTGAGTTTGGGTTTTGGCGCCATCTGGCGCCTGGTTCGAGCGCCAGAAGAAAAATTTCAGTTTTGGAAAAAGACTTTCACACTTTCCACCAAATTATTCAATTTCTATTAGTGTTCAACATTTTAGTTGATGATAAATAGTGTTTTGCCGTTTTTGGCGCCTATTGGCGCCAGCGCCGGGCGCCAAGGGTGATGTATTCATCTCATATTTGGCGCGACGGGCTAACTTCTGCATTATAACTCATGTTTCAAATTTCAGCTAAATCGGTTCGGTAGTTTTTCCAATAGTGGTTTTTGGCGCCTATTGGCGCCCGCGCCCGGCGCCAATGAGGAGCTATACATCTCATATTTGGCGCGACAAGCTAAATTTTGCATTAGAACTCATGTTTCAAATTTCAGCTAAATCGGTTCGATAGTTTTTCCAATAGTCGTTTTTGGCGCCTATTGGCGCCCGCGCCCGGCGCCAGAGATTACATATACATCTCATAGTTGGCGCGACGAGCTAACTTTTGCCATAGAATAGATGTTTCAAATTTCAGCCAAATTGGTTTAGTAGTTTTTCCACTACGATGCGGACAGAATTCCGTGAGGGACGACTGACGACTGACGACTGACGAGGGACGAATTACGGCGGAACTTTTCAACAACGACACGAAACCATAACTCAGGCGAAAATAATCCGATTTGGCTGAAATTTTCACACAATGTTCAGTTCGTGATTCTCTAACGTTTTCTCCTTTTAGTTTTCAAAAAAAGATGATGTTTGAAGATTTTTGTTAATTAAAAGGAAAAAACGAGTCCGCAATGGCCAAACCAAAGACAACTCACGCAGAGCGCTTCGCGCTCCGCGCGATAAGCGAATGCTTAAACTTTTGGCTGGTAGAACCTCTTGCTAGTTATTCATTTGAGTATCCAAATCAAATAGAGTCAACGCCTGAATATCGCGTAGGCCTTATTCCCAACAAACACAGCAAAAAACCTGTCTACCGTACCTCCGAACTTGACAGCCAGTTGATTGGAATGGAGGCGGGGCCAGAACAGATGAGGGTCAGGAATAGGGGAAGCAGCCAGGACTAAAACAGAATAACATAAAAAAAAACATGTTCATCTAATTAGAGCACGCGAATACACGTGATTGAGACCAATGCAAATAGAACAATGTAAAAAATATCGTATTGAATCACGTGACTACACGTGTCCGAAACCAAAACAAAAATATCTTCTTTAATCACGCCAATACACGTGACTGATCCGTTTTGCATTGAATCCTGTTGAAATTGAACTAGCTACTCGAATCAATTTTCAACGGACTTTCCTGGGATCAAACTGTGTGTACACTTATGAAAAGTACTACAATATCAGAAAGCAGCATACCTTTTCGGGATTTTCCGCCTGCGACTTGAGTGCAATGTTGTGTATTGAGACCAGATCCAGCAACCTTTCTACTAATTCTTCAGCTGAACTTCCACACAAAGAATGGCCAATCATGCGGAGAATAACGTCTCTGTAACACAGGCAAAAAAAATCAAAAAAAAAATCTTTCATCAGACCAGCCCTTTGCCAGGTATTGATTAGGTGAAATTGTATAATCCCCCCTGCTAACTAAAAATTTCGAAATGTTTCTATAGTACAAAAAAAGAGGGAGGTGGTAATAGTACCTATCCAAAGAAAAAACAATTGTATATGGCTCACTTCTGTTCCATAGTAGCCGAGTTGTACTGCTCCGCCAGCATGCTCATATCGATTGATCGATTGTCCGCTTTTCGGTTACATTCTAACCAGACGTCGAAAGTCCTGAAAAACCGTTTAAGAATACTGTGGCAGGAAATATAGTTGCAACCCCCCGGTTATCTGACCAGGGGATCTTTAATTTTTCATTTTGGGGTAGAGGGACCTATACCTTTTTCATCATTAGTTCGTCTATTTGGTAATTACCTAGGGGTGACCTGTGACTATCGAATCTATTTGAATTGTAGCGTTTCAACTTGAAACTTGACTTGAAAAAACTTACGGTTCAAATGAATATACAATACAATTTCACGTCTACCATAAACTACATGAAAGTCTTTCACATGAGAAGGTAACAAGCCAACCTCGTGAATGAGTAATAGAGAGCGGTCAATACTTGAAGAAAGACGATTATGTGAACCCCTCCCAACGCTTCGGCCACTCAAACTACAACACATTTTTCAATCGCAGTTTGAAGAACCGATGCGTCGGGATCGGAATAAGTCCACACAATCGTCCTACTTCAAATAACTTCCGTTTTGAACACAATTATCGGTGAAACCGTGAAAAAACAGATCCAACTCAAATTCACTTGGTATAGAATAGGATTTTCCTATCATTTAGAGTTAATTGTTACGTGATTTCCTAGTAAAACTTACCGGCTGATCTTTCCCTTGAGCTGATTTTTCTCGTTCGAAACCAGTCTGAGAAGTCGATTCTCAAGACAAGAAGAGGCGTCGTACGTGGAAAAAGACGGCAGATTCGATAGGAGGAAAGCAAAGACTGACTGAAAACATTATTATGCACTATTTATTATTGTTATATGACTATTTTCATTGTGTATCATGTGTAGTATCATTCTCACAAAAATATGTTCCCTATTACCAATCGTTGCACCAGGTAAACACCAGAAACAGAGAACAAATACTCAGGTGAAAAGCCAAGGGAATAAAAGGCCCTAGAAGGGGGGTTTCGGGTAATCGAGTGGGTGGGGGCCTCAAAGTCCCTAAAAGGCCCGCGATTCTACAGTCAACTGCGCCCGCCCGCGAATAATGTGCTTGGCGGCTAAAACCCGATTAGTCCTTCAACTCGTGAAAATTTAGAAAATTTACCAATTTTATAAGTTTTTTCTTATTATAATTTGTTTTATATATATATTTTTTGTTATATTTTAGTTCGTAGTCCTCCGATCGATGTTTCACGTATATGCATCCCATATTTCTGTGAAACGCTCGAGTTTAATTGTAGTTTTCCTTGTCAAAGTCCTATTTATGCCTGAAACTGCCGTCCGTTTTCTTTCAACGTATTAAATTCTTTGGAGCTTCCTTCTATCCTCTTCACTTTCAGGTCACCCGATGATCTTGTCTCCCCCTCCTCTCTGATCCGATGGGTGTTTTTCTATCGAGGTGCAGGTGAGGAAATGTTCATACAAAATGTTATGTGTTTTTTGAACGAAGGGAGGAAACTTGTTCGCAAATCAGCACTTAATTGAAAATTGGGAGAGTGATTGAGCTTAAAAAAGACATCATGGCTTCATTCCCCTTCTCTTCAGGTTCTGAGTTTTCTAAAACTTGAATCCTGACATTGATTTCAGCTGGCAGACCTTGCGTTTGAACTCTTGTGCACGTCTTGATTTGGTTATGTATCGCAGGCGTAAATAGATGGTTAATTGTTGTACGTGTAAACATAATACATGCCTGATTTAGCAATTCGTTGATGTGGGCCTTACCCGATCCACTCCTCCGGACAGATCTGGATCTATTTTCACACGAGGAAGTGGTTAGTAGCAACATATTTTCATTTTGGCCCAAAGAGTTCGGCGAAAGTTCAGTTATTTGATTCAATGTCCATATATGTTATGCCAAACTTTAACTTTTAGATTATACCAAATACCAAGCAAATACCAACTTAACGCTTTTCCATAATCACACCATTTACCATTACTTAGCCAACTTTTCTTTTTAGTTGAGTGGAATCATACATCTCATGAAAAGTTTCCGACTATATAGTAAAAAATCATACTTTCAGATTCGAGACACAAGAACTCTAGTCACCGGAGAAAACGACACTCCAACTCTACAATTTTTCGAGATCATTTGTGTTATTTGTCATTATGGACTAATAAAGTGAATGGTACATTATATTGTCATTTTGTGAATTATCAAGCATTACGTTCATGCATTCGCACCAATAGCAAAAAGCGTTTTTTATTATTATGGATAAACTAAAAAATTCCCGAAACCCGACTTTTGGGCCCTAAAAGGGAGATTTCGGGCCCCAAAATCGCGGGCCTAAAAGGTTCCTTTTAGGCCCGCGATTTAGGCCCCGAAATCCCCCTTCTAGGGCCTTTTCTTCCCTTGACTTTTCACCTATGTACTAGCAACATAACTTCAAACACTTTTTCAATGTCACAGATACAACCAAAAATCTGAGAACAAACCTGATTCTCCATATTGACTTCGAGTGCTTTCTCCACTTCCTTCTGTAGATCATGGCCGTCCAATCGATATAATCGATCTAGCAGCAAACTCCTTCTCTTAGGGGGGATAACTGGGAGTACGGTAGACAGATGATCCAGTAGTACCTCCAAGTACTCATCGGTACACGATTCCAACACAGAAAGTGACGTCATGAGGAATATCAGCTGGAAAAGGTCAAAGATCAGTTATGAGTACAAAGTACATAAGTATTTGCCCTAGAAGCATATGATTTTTGAGCACAAAACAAAACGATATATCTAGTTCCCCACTTCCTATTCACCCCCATTACAAGGTTCAATGTAGGGAAGAAAGAAGGACAAAATGACAGTTCGTTTCGCTCTGCGTTTATAGTTTGATCCCGATGCATTTTCGCGGAATCCTGGAATTATGCGTTCGATCGAACAACTACAACTCGATCAGTTCCTATAAGAGAGTCGTGTTCTTTTGTTACGGTGAGCCATAGTATATTGTGGCTTGAGACAAACGTTCGTCCACTCTGCCGTGCTTGAACTTCGATACCCTTCCGACTTGATGGCTGCAAACGACAAATCAGGTGGTCAACCCAAAAGCATCGTTCAAGCTGTGCTGCCACCCAGCCAATCTATCATTGACAGCCTGTTCCCTCGTGCACGAAATGTTGCATTTGCCAAAAAAGTGTTACGTGAAAGACCAGTCAGCCAGTCACCCAGCATCAAAGTCTATTCGATAGAGTGTTGCTAGTTTTTTTCAATCCACAATTTACATGTGCATAAACGTTTTCACCACTTTTCCTTTCGGGAATCTTTCACTCTCAAACTCCCGTCTATTACACACGGTGTAATCAATATTGATTTGATTTGATCTATGAAAACGGTCTCATCCTGTGTGAAACGAGTTCACAGTGACATGTGAACATCCTGCCGACGATAACATACCTTATGATTCGATTCCTGACAGGCTACTCGGAGTACGGCTAATCGAAGCTTCGCGTCACCGGAAGTCTGAAACTACGAACATGAAACAGAACTTTAACAAACAGTAGCATCGGGTACACAGTCAAGTATTCGGGCGAATTCTTATTTGAACCCGGTATTTTGTTAACCCTCTCAGTTAACCGTTAACCGGGTTCACTCTTTTGTTAAGCACTAAGTAACCCAAAATCCATTGTAAAAAGGGGGTTAACAAAAGGGGAAAGGGGTTAACCCGGTTAATGGTTAACTGAGAGGATTAACGAATTACCGGGTTCCTTGTGGAACTGACCGAGTATGCGTTCTTTGACCGTAATCTGTAAGCTCAAATAGCCGGATAAGCCAGTTGAGCAAAATTCAAATAGTGCACTACAAACTACTCACTCACTCTCTTTGATTCCTACCTATCTTGCTTATATGTAAAATTAGCACAGCTGCGCTCAATGGGCGGAAAATATGGCCATTCCTAGTTGCCGTGATACAAGACACTGGTTACTATAAGTATCTACAGGTGGATGAAACCTAGTATCCAGATCTAGAAACAACGGTGTCCAAGCAGCCTACTGATCTGTTTTTGACGAATGTTTTGAAACTTTCGGAAAGTGACGGTGAGCGCCAGAGATATAGTATTGGTGAGGGGACGGGGTGTAAATAATCGTCCCACGTGTTCTTGACGTGATCTTCCACTCACCATATCAACCTTATTTCTAAGAAGTTGGGCCCAGTCGAGTGGCGGTAGACTACGTCCATCGGATCGTTTAAGCGGGGCGAGAGAGCACAACAGGGCGGAGAGTTGAGATGACGAGAGACCACCCAGGCTGGAAAGGAAAAGCATATTTACTTAAAAACAGTAAATTTGTTTGATAGTAACCCACTTTTCGATTAAACACAAGTAAAGTTGTCCGGATAGACAGAAAAATCCGAGAAACGAACTACTTTTTTTGCCGAAAAGATGAAAATCGGTCTACCTTTGATGAAAAATTATGAATTTTCACGTGTTGACATCTGAAAACGGATTATTTTTCGTCGCTTAGTCAGACCTTACTGGTATATGTTTTCGATGTTACTGGGTCAAACAGAATACCTATCGAGTACAACAAAAACACACCATATTCGATTGACTACACTCCGCACCAGACTCTCTTCTGGTAAATTCGAGAAATCGGGTGGAAGTGTGTGGCGACATCGATTCCACTGGGACAGACAATAGTTGGAAAGACCTGAATATTACAATAATAAATAAATAAAACACTTTCCTTTCAGCCCAACTCACCTATAAGGATGATCATAGCTAATTTGTGGGTTGAAATTAAACTTAACAAACACTAACATTAGGACGAGATCATACTACAAACTTAGCGCATCAGAGTAACATACCCCTCCCTTCTTAGGGAACAGCTTCATGCTCTAAGTTGTCATAGGCATTGAACTGTCACTAAGTCTAAATAGGTCACAATACCATTAGTCACCTGCCCTTTCTAACTTGAAATAGCATTTTGACAACGAACCTTCATAGATAGCCCTCTTGAACTCATTGTTATTGCTCCAGGCTCGCTCCAACTTGCGACGAAGCTTCGACTCATTTGAAATCACGTGTTGGCGGGAAACATCAGAGGATATTGACAAAAGAGACTGAAAATGGATGCATGATTGAAAGATATGACCAAACTAACATATCGGATAACAACACCACATTACCACATTTCTCACTGCTTTCCCCGAATACAAAGTGCTCGTATTTGAAAAAAAATGAAGAATAGATCCAGAAGAGAGCTCGCAATTCTCTTGCAAAAAAGGGTGAAACATTAGCACCAGAGCCTCGCAATACAAGAGTTTACAGGCAAGAGCATCCATCGCCGAGGTTATTCATGGAAGGGGGAGTCGCGAACAATTTATTGTACAAAGTCGGGGTCGCGAGCTGTTAACTTACGAATTTCATACAAAATCAGCGATAATTCTACAGAAATAGTTGAATGTCGCTGTTTTGTGAGGTTGCGAGACGAGAAAACATGGAGGGGTCGCGAGAATTTCTAGGGAGTGAGAGGCCCTTGGCGGTGTATGGGCAAGAGGCAAATTTCAGATAAGCCTCAATTCATGGGTGATCAAGACAAAATTCAATGCGAACACACTGCTACATACTGGTTGAAGAACTTTTGCCAACCACAACATAAATTTTCCCTTTTTCGGTGACCGAAATATAAGACACAGTTGTCACTTGTGAAATGTTTAAAAAAGTCTGAAACATATAAACACAAGTCTGAAGATTTGTTAAAAACTCCCAACTAACTTTTACAAATTCTATCGTTGTCTCCCCATTGTCCTTGTTCAGCAGGTCATCGAATTGTGACGTCATTTCATTATCTATCGAAATAGACTCGTCGACTTCGGATAACACAAGTGGATCGACACCTGAACAACGTGAACATTAATATGGAACTGGAATGGTTCGATGTTTTCTTTTACAACAAAAACATTGCTAAACAGAGAAAAGTGCACCCTCAAATTACTGTTTAACCACATACTGCACTCATACGTAGAATAAAACCAAAACCGAAATCTACTCGATAAAGAGTTGAAATAAACTGCTTCTCCGCTGTTTTCATCACTAGATGGAAGAAAGTGAAATCTATATAGACAAGCAAAAAGATATTTCCTTTCACTAACCGAAAGCCGTTCCGACCACCCACAACAGACTCCGCCCACCCGTCCAGGTTACGGTAGTCGTGACGTCATCGGTTTGTCTGCCAATCAGCTGGCTGATCTCAGATTCCATGCTACCCTCCAGCTGAAAAAACGGATCCGTAGGAAAAACATTGAAAACCATTACGATTAAACAATGCGAAAGGCAATTATTACGATCGATTGAAAAATTACACATACCACATGAACACCCTGACGCTATACCCTATAGAACTGGTTCACTAGTTCACTTAAAGAAGGACGATTATGCGGATCGACCCCAACGCTTCAGTCCTTTAAACTGCTATACATTTTCCAATTGCAGTTTGAAGGACGTCGCGATTGGTCAACATAATCGTCCTCCTTTGAGCTATGATCAGTTTTCTTTTAATAACCTTTGCATTTTCACTGCTTCTGGCATTGAAAATGTAGATGCTGTTCTAGAACCAAGAATGGAAAAATAACAATTTTTCAAATGTTCGGTTGTTATATAGTTCGTTTCACCAATCAATGTCCTTCTACAGTAATCTGTAAAATATTCAGAAGGCTATTTCTAATGAATAAATTATTATTTTGATCTCAAACTTTCAGAGTTTGTAGGAGTAAAGGTAGAAAACACAATAGCAAAGTTTCAAGTCATTCTAAATACATCAAACTACCTAAACAGAGCCTGGAAGTTTGCGCAGATTACTGTAGAGGGTTATAAGTGCGTGAAACAGACTATACGACCTAATGATACCTCTGCCAGAGGGTTGTATTCCGTGGTTGCCGCATATGAATTCGACTGAACCAGGGAGATGTTACTAGTTATTCGATGGAGAATCCAGTCACACAGACGAGAGATACGCGTCGATTGGGCATTTGAGGCCTGAATCAAAATAAAATATAAGACAGACGACTTTTTCTTTCCTGCAAACTCTAGGCCAATTTGGTCTTTTGTTGGCCTCAAATTACGAAAATTGACTCAGTACTATCGTGAATCGGATCCTATTAGAAAAATAGTCATTTTACTGGTGTGTGTCGAAAAAAATGAGGTTATTGTACATTAATCAAAGTAGTACATGCCATCCTGGGTGATATTTCATTTCATCTATAAATCCATCGAGGATTGACTAACTCAAATTTACAGAAAGTAGAAGTGGAGAACTACACAAACTCATCGCATGGAAAACAGATTGTGCAGTCAGCTTTAGATGAAATATACCGCGGTCTCACAACAAAAGTGGAAGTGCACGAACATTTCACAGCTCAAATGCACTACTGTTCCACTACAAAAAACCTCTCAAAATATACCACATTGACTAGAAAAACTTGGTTTGCCGTCGCTTTTCTGATTTTATAGTTTTCACTAAAATATATTACTTTTCCATCCCTAACTCTCTCAAAACGTACCACATTAACTTGGAAAACCGGATTCGCCGTCGCAGCTCTGCTGTTACTCGTGGGTTCCGTCAACGGAATGACGAACTGACAGACAGAGACCAGCCATGGTCGAAGAGACTTTTCCATCGAGATTCTATCAGAAGAGGAAGTTATCTGGAACATATTCAAGAACGAATATAGTTTTAAGGTGTCATTTCACACTAAACACCACCTTTTCAAATTTGTGGAACTGGCGGGAAACAAAAGTTCTCTCAACAACGTCGGGTGGTTCTGACCAAACAGCCAACAAAACAAAAAGAACATAGTGATAGATACTGTAATGATACAAACTTGTGAATAATGAGTAATGTCAAGAGTTAATACACATAAAATGACCGAGCACCGACCTCGTCACACCTCCAGTACATCTCTCTGGCGAGTACTGTCACAGCTAGTAGTACATTAGAGATGGACATCTCCGTCTGTCGCAATGCACGACCACACTCTTCTGTCAGCTGATCGCGCGCCCTGGAAAAACAAAGATGCAGACACCACCGAAGCCTCCTATAGAATAGAGCGTCACGGAGAAATGTATGTAAAAAGTAGGGGTTGAGAGTCCCAAAGTTGGCAGCGAATAAGCAAATTATAAGCACAATTCGCATTTTTGATTTTTGGAGCGGTTGCGGCTCGAGAAAAAAGAGCGGTCGCGTTTTCAAGACCATTATGAGACCCTTGGCGGTGTATGCAAAGGTGTGATGATGCCGCTTAAAAAGACAAATACTTCTTCCGATTTTGTTTGTTTGACCGATACCTAGAAACATTGGAGAACTTGAGGATCCCAACAGTGAGATAACGGAGATATCGTAGTTTTGGCTGAAACATCAAATTACCCGTTTCAGTTGACGACCTATCAATAACCTCCATACTGACCAAATATAGTCCCCATTCCGGCTAGCTGCCAGCATGTTGACCATCTCGGCCACGGCTACCCGCCAGCCGGCTACTAGACGAATCAGATCCTGGCACGAAGAATCGTCTCGAATGGTCACCTGACAATGAATAGAACAATTGACAAACTTTGCAAAATGGGAGACAGTTCTCTGCGTTTTTTAACCGAATGCGCTTAAGAACATGAGAAAATCATTGTTTGGAGTGCTACAAAAGTGGGTGGTCAATTTGCTGGAAATGGAATTCGTAAATAGTGAACGTCTAACGTGAATTCTGACTAGCCTCTGCTAGATTTTGCAGGTTCTAGCTAGGGCTCAGAGTGGGCGGTTGAAGTGCCACGGGGGGATCGAACTACAAATTGTTTCTCTTGTACCGCCAGAATATCTCGTCAAACGGACCTCACAAAGGAGTCTCCTAAACAGTTTCAGGGCGAACGTGTGTCTGCTCGACTCGGATTTCGTTCGCACAATGGCCGAGAAGAGAAACAGAGACGAATTCCACAACCACGGAGACTGGAAGAAATACAAATGAAAGCTCTAGTTAAAATTGTTACAGTTTAAGTAGTCAAAAAGGAATAGTTAAATATAAGTGATATGTTTCGCCTCTACCCCCACCCCAAAAAACAGAAAAATAACATTCACTTTTCAAATCAAGCTAGAATTGTATCATCTTCCCAAGAGCACCCCGTTCTCCAGCTCAAATACACGGAAAAGTAAAATAAAACCTCGACCTCACTTTTTTATCTGAACATTCGAGTTTGCGCATGAGTAAGGAGTCGCGAGTATCGACTCAACCTGTTAAACCCATTCATACATTCTTGTTGGTTTCTACATTCTACCTTCCTCATCCTGATTTTGCTACTTTAGTTTTTCATATTCTTGTAGATAAACACATTAATCGATAAATAAATCAATATTAGTCTAGAATTAGAACCAGGTGAGTTTCTGATCTATCTCCAACCCACCTCGGCGTTCGTCCTATTCAACGCGTCGTACCAGGTGGCCGCATTCCCAACTATGACGTCATCTTTCTTGAATTCCTTCGTGAAAAGGGGGCGGGGCAACGACTCCACGTCGAAGGACAGCATTCTATGCAGGAAATAACTGAAGCCTGAAAACACTGGGACCATGATGTCTTGAATCTGGTCTGGTTCATGTTTTGTGTACAGCCATCTCTCTTGAACAAATATACATACTAGAAACTAGACGAAATCCAACTAATCGTCAGATGTCTATGTTTTCTATGTACAGCTGCCTGATGCAGTAAATATGTATTATTTCAAAAATATAGATCATCAAATTCAGCCTACTCCCAACAGACTCATTCTTAACTAACCTTCGGTTTCAATATCACCGAGTGACAATATTGCATCGGACAATGTAGCAATCGAGCAGCTAGTTGCTTCCCGGACTTCTGACAGTGTGAATTCGCCTGAAAACACCAGAGCAATCAGTGTTTGTGATCTATCCAACCATTCGGATATTCAGGGTTCTATACTAAGTGTGCGCTAACCCCAGAGAAACGGTTAAATAGTTAGTTAGCCCGGGAGGTTTCATTTTCTGTTTTCCCTGCTTACGTATCAACTACTAATAAATGAAGTGTGAACGAGAACTAAAAGAAGAGGGTGAACGAAGTTTTATTACTCATGTAACACAAGTAATGTCCATCCCCCATTCATACACCAGTAAAGATGTCCGAATAGTCAGAAATATTCGACAAATGGACTACTTTTCGATCGAAAAGAAGAGAATCGGTCTACTTCTGAGTGTTTTGACAAAAAATCTTAAATTTTTACGTGTTTACATCTGAAAATGGACTACTTTTTGTCGCTTAGTCGGACCTTACTGGTATATGCCCCCATTCTCCTACCCAATGCCCTCCATGCCTCTGCTCTGACAGCGGGTGGATTCTCCATCGCCCCATTCTTCTCTCCTTTCAGCTGCCACAACTCGAGGAGACAGTCGCTACGCAGTACCTGAAAACACTAGTCATTGAACCAGGCAAGTCGGATTTTTATGAAACGGTTAAAAGTGTGTTCGAAGTACGATCACATTTTCAGATGACAAATTGTATGCGTCAAAACTAACGTGGGAAACATCTCTTCTCACTTAAACCAGTAGCAGGTTTAAATCAAAAAATTGACAATTGTAAAAGCGATGCCTCATTTTTGAATGTTACCACTTTCGAACAAGAATACCGTTGCCTATCCTTTTGCGTTCCAGCCAATTGGGCAACTGAAACTACAGAGAAATGCAGACTGTCTGTGACAGTCTGCGTTTCATTGACCTCTATGCTCTCTCGCTTCAGTAGCTGTACAATCACAGATGATATTCGCAATCATTTTTGAATACAAAATAATGTAAAAACAAACCTTTTCATTGTCCTCTTTCAGCATGGCTGCCACCGAGAGTAGGCGGCAATACTGGACGAGTGCCAACTCGTTTCCCCGCTGTCGCACCTTCCCATTCAACTGACGACGCACCACGCACAGGTCCAGAATCTGAACAACGCTTAGGTGCACTACATGAAACATCTTTCGAAAAACGATTTATTTCAATGTCGAAAAAAAAACACCAAATTGCACATTTCCACTGGAAACTACCCAATTGCTCAAACCCAGTGTGTAGTGGTTCGTTTTCAAATTCAAGTGGGCGAAATAGTGGTTATGAAAAAAAACTCGAAGACAGAAGATACCAGTACTACTTAAATTTTTAAAGGTTTCGTATAGTTATCCAAACTTCCAAAAGAATGACAATAGTCAATAGTCAAAATCTGCAGTATTTTTTGTACGCCACGTTGAAACACTTTCAAAAAGTCACTAGTTGCTACATACACCGCCAAGGCCCCTCATATAAGGGGGAGTAGCGAACAAATCCTTGTGAAAAGTAGGGGTCGACGAGCTGTTAACTAACGATTTTCATACAAAATAACCTATAATCGTTCGGAAATTAGTTGAATGTCGCCGTTTTGGGGGGTCGCGACACGATAAAACACCGAGGGGTCGCGAGAATTTCGAAGGAATAAGAGGCCCTTGGCGGTGTATGAGTTGCTATTTCAGTTCTGTCTTCATTTCAAAATACCAGTTACCAGTAGAATGTTCAACTGGATACTAACACGGTAGGAATCCATATATGAATGGAAAGAACTATACTCACATCCTCTTTGCACAGATCCACGAGCACCCGAATGGCGACTGTCAGCACGTGTCCATTCTTCTTCAGAAGAGAAGACAACTTGGGAAGCAGGTCATCCGAACGATCTCTGCAACACAGAGAATAATCAACTTGTCATATCTTAGAGAGTACTCAACTATTGAGCGACGTAAATAGAGAACAACATTTGAGTTGTAGCTTGTAGTTTGATCTGACTACACTACTACACAGCAGAGAGCAGCAGAGCTGAATGGCGATCAAAAACCGAGGGGAGCAAACTACAAACACAGCAGATCGGACTGACATACATCGTTTCATCCAGATGTTCCCCGAGCGACCTTCATACAATATGCGATGTGTGAAAAATAAAACAGTTTTTCTTATACATTTTGTAGCAATACTATCACTTTGGGTCAACTAACCATCGACAAAGTGATAATATTCTATAGAACAAGACGATTTAGTGAACTCACGCCGCTAAGAACATGGTCCGCATTAGATCCAACTTCGCTTCCATCCACAACTTATCATCATTTTCGCCGATATCGATTAGAGGCAGCAGTAGATCAAATACTGTTGGGAATCTGGAAAATGGAAACATTACTACGGAAAGACTAGCAACCAGAAAATAGTATTCTGAAAACGCAAAAAAAAAACACCGACAGACCAACCAGAGGTTTCTGTTTAATGTTTTCCAAGTAAATTATACAACATCTACAATATTCTTTCAAATGAAGTTAGAACTCTGAAATACGGTAATATAACCCACTCTGTGACCATTTCGCCCAACAACCGTAATGCTAGATATCGATCTTCGGTCTTTTGCTGTGAGACCACCGTCAACATCTTCACTACCGGCACCACCAGGAACTGAAACACAACTAGACTTTGTTGACGTAACACTTGAACCTTAATTTGAGTAAAATTGAAACACCCGTTCGATTTGGTAGAAATTCATTAGATCAATTTTCTGAAGCGTTCCCGTTCGAGTTTCGAGAAAAGTCATCTACCTTGTATGGTTCTCACTCACACTTATGGTCACGATTTGAATTCACCAAATGACCAAATATTTGCTTTTCGACAATTCTCAAGAACCAATTGATGATAAGTATAACTGTATAACCGATACAGTTATACAGGCTTAGCAAGAAGGAATGTAAAACAGATGCCTCAAAAAAAAATGAGCTATCAAAACATTAACGTAACCGAGGCCGGAAATTGGTGTGGACAAGGCTTAAAAAATAATATTAGAATCCAACCTAACTAACCCGTGTTGTGACCAGCCGTCTCATGGCTGTCAGCACTGTCTTTCTCTCCACCGGGAAATAGGGCCGAGAGAGCAGGAGGGTGTACAAAGGGAACACGGTATTCGCCTGGAAAGAATAGTACTAGTAATTAGACGAATACTGTAAGAAAACCGTTAAACAACCAGCTGCTTAAACATGGACAACTCACAACAGTGAACAATAAACACTTGATTTGCATTTTCCTCATTTTCCGAGGGAGAACAAATTATTCAGTCATCTGGAGTGACGATCGCAATTCACAAGGTGTTCGAAAGAATCATTGCAATCAAAAATGCAAAAACGTATATATTGCCGAAAAAACAGTAAAAAACCTACCAGTGTTGGAGAATTCTTGACCATTTGTGCCAAAAGTTCAAAGCCATTCTCTGGATTCTGACAATGAGGAAGCAGTGCACAGGCGAACAACATCGACTCCTCTGTGAGATACGCAACGTCCGACTAAAAACATTGAAATATATAAAGTACCTAGAGAAAAACGAAAAGAAATTTTCTTCAGTGTGTTTTTCTTCACTATAAAAAAGTAAAATATCTCACACACTAATTCATGCCGGATTGAATAGAATACGACTACTACATGAACGTATTTGTATTTGTATTTGTAAAGATGGCATTCGCCGCGACTGAAGCACTCAGAAGGCATTTATGTATTATTTGAAAGCGCTGGACCAGTATTTACTGTTTAGTACCTGAACGTGAACATATACGTTTCAATAGATTATTGATATCTTGATATAATAAGCAAATGCTACAGTAAAACAAAAACCAACCAACCTCTTTCGCTATAATCGACGAACACATCTTGACAAAACTGTCCGCATCTTTCCGTGATACCATATTGGCAAAGTAGTCGAACGAATTCCAATCTATCGAAGAAGATTTAGATTCTGTCACAGGAGCCACCTTCATACATTCTGTGAGCATCACTTTCACCTGAAAAGTCCGCATTGAATTGATAGATAACACGTAACAAACACTGAATATTAACTGGGAATATAAAGTATAGTTTAAACTTTTCATAATCGAAAACCAATTGAAGTTGTAGTTTTGTTTTCTCATCAAATTCTCCTACTCTTCTTTTCAACATAGAGCTACGACTCACCTTTGTAATTAGTTCCGCTCCGTACGTTCCTGGACACACCTTCTCGATTTCAGACCTAGAACAAGGGGGATATTATTCAACGTCTATTGAGTTGAACTTAAACCCTTCAAACACTCCTTTTTATAAAATAAATATCGAATTCTTACTGAAAATGAGATAAAGGATCCAAACTACGGATGACGCCATACTCAACCGGTAATATTTCCGAAAAGTCGGTCTTTTTCATGTAAGATTATGGAATTCACATGAATCACTCAAAAACAGGCTAGTTTCCGAGAAATTGTCGAATCTACCTACGTAAATGAGTTAATGATCACCCACCAGCTGGAATAAAGGGAGAGAAGGGTTGGTAGAAAGAGATGATGTCGAGACAGATTGCTGGCACTCAAAAGATGCGGTTCCAGACGGCAATTGACGGCAACTTCAAACGGATTCGAAGTAGTTACTGAACCTAAAACAGTGAATAAACACTAAATAACCTACTCTTTGAGACAAATCCAAAGAAAACCGACACATTGTAGGGAGTTGATTGGAAATTGGAACTTACGATTCTATGACACATTGGGGAATAGCGAATTCTTATTTAGAACAACAAAACTTTTGGCTCTCTTGAGTAAGAATTTAATATGTACTTGTCCTATCTCTAATATTCTTTACCCTGTAAAATAAAACGCAATTACCTGATGTTTTCTTTCCTTCCAAATCTGACAGAAATGACTGTAAATGTTTCTTCAATTCATCATCGAGGCTGGATTCCATTAGAATTAGAAAAGTGACAATCCGGCGTTTATTCGTTGAACTGACATCGGCGCAGAGGAAGAGAGCGAAGAACGCTGAGAAAATTCTGTAAATAACAAATATTGCAAGAACAATGTATTTCTCCTTGGCCCTAGAACAACTTTGAACTGTAACCCGCCATCGTATGAAACCACCCTTTTCTTCAATTTCGATTTTGCCACGAATCGCTTGTTTTGTTTCAATGAATGAGAATATAGGGTTCAAAATAACATTATTCGATTGTTTCTTATGAATCCAAGTGAATGACTTCAATAAAATGGAGAAAAAGAAAGAGAGAGAGAGAGAGAGAGAGATAGAGAGGATATAGAGAGAGACATATATGAAGAGAGTAAGTGTGTTAGAGAGCGAGATAGAGAGGGAGAAAGAGTGTGAGTGAGCGAGTAACCGCTCGAATCACCTTTCATCACCAGATTTCTGCATGACGGACAGCCGTTCTATTACCACCCCTGCTGCATCTGGGCATTTTCTCAGGATGAGTAGACTGGACCTAAAATGATTGCAAGCTGAATAATAGCTTAGCTTTGAATTCAAATATAATGTGATTGGTGCTTCTTCAAAACACGAAAATATCAAAAACCAAAACATAGATGTGGCCCACGATAACATCAATCTTAATCGGCACAATCTTGTTAGCTTTTCCGCTTTTTGACACTTTTCCAACGTTGTTTTCCTTCTAAATGTCACCCCTTTCGAAGTGGAAGTCTAAAAGGATTCCCTAATCTATTCAGCTCTCATAAATCACTACACCAGTCTGTTGAACCCCGGCTGGCACGAAATCTTTCTATGTAGTTAATTTAGTGTTTATTGCATTCTTCCAACTTTTTACGACCGATATCGCAAATCTGCCCTCAAAACGAGAACAAATTGATACAACCGCAAGGCATAAAATGTCCATCATAAAAGAACAAGACCATACCGCGTAAATGGCTAAGCCGAGAACCGGCTAGATTTTGAGAAATATTTATGTTTTGCTGATGTACAATATAATGTCATACCGTATAATATCGTCGTGTGAGAGCGCCAGAATCACATTCACACAAAAAGGACGAGAAACCGAATCTTCGACGCGAAGTAGACACTCTTGTATGACATCAGATCCGCACAGAAATCCTGGAAGAAAATAATAAACTAAATCCGCAAAACAAACTCATTTTCTATAAACCTGGAAAATTTGTACGTTTTTGAATTTTGATGTATACGACAGGGAACTTGGTGTAAATTTCTGAGCTGTCACACCTTATCGGTGTGTGAGGGCGCCCTATTTGAAAAACCGTTTGCTTAATTGCAATTGCAGTATAGGTGGCAACATTTATAATTCGAAAATAATCTATGACGTAAACTCGTAAACGGCTTATTTGAACACAAAAACAAAATGGCTATGATATTAAGTGATAACATGATCGCATAGATGCGATATGAAAGTATAAAACACCATTTCAATGGTTTTACGATTACGATAACCGCTATGCAGAAAGACGTGAACCAGGATTCAATTACAAACGCTATCAAGATTGAATAGAAGACATAGTGTTTGACGAAACGAACCGCAGAGAAGAGACCTATTGTATCGCAGTGTGCACTCACTTTTCTCAACCAATTGCAGAGCGCAAGACTCCGTCCACGCCCCAACTTGTATTCCATAAGAATTAAGGCAGTTGAAAAAGACGGTTTTAGCGAATCCCTCATCCGCGTGCGAAACTTTTACTTCTTTTCGCAGAACTGAGATGAGAGCCGAGAATCCCTGGAAAAGTGAGAAAATACAAATTAACTGTAGCTGAGATCACTCAAACAGGGTTGAACTGAAAACACCCATTGAAAATTGAAACTTCTCTCAAGAGAGAAAGGGAAAAGTGTTGATTTCACTTAAAGCCATTAGACTGGAGTCTGGTTATCTGTACAAGTTCTCCAGGTGCACGAACCCGTAAGATACCAGATGAGAAGAGGTTATATAGCTCATAGCCAACAAGCCAGCTGAGCCATTCAACCAGTTGGCTTTCAACCAGCTGAGTCATTATTCAACCAATCAATTATAAACTCATTGAAATTCAGATATAAAATTTTCGCTGCTATCGGTTGTACTAACTTATAGAGAGTAGAGCCAGTGACCTAAAGTTATAATACAAATGAGCTGACTCACCTGACTCTGAATAATCTCGTTCCGAAACTCTAACTGAGCCACAATGTCCACAATACTTGTATTATTTGACTCCATTATCTTCCCATCAGAGTCGCTACTACAAATAACTTGAATGAACTACTATAATCGACTGTTTGACAGAAACCTACCAAACAGAACAACAAAACGCTCACGTTTAATACCGTTAAAATGTGAAAAAGCAAACAAACAAACAAAAACAGTTTACAAATAGAAAACAGCCGGAGCGGGGCGGAAAGCTAAAACAACAGAATTATTTCTAGTTCTGATATGAACTTTATGAAGAGAAACATTAATCAACCATTAATAATACAATTGTTCTAATTTTAAAATTTTAAAATAAAAATAATCCTCTGATGAAGTAAATTAGCTGGAAATATTGGCAAAGTTCCATCTTTTGCATTCAAAGTTAGATCAGCAAGGGGACTCAGTTACGGTGCGTTGTGCCATTTTCGAAAGTACGCCCGCGCTCGTTGAGCGCGTCGCGGTTTTCAGTTGTGCGTCCGCTTTTCCCAACAAGCAGTCCGTTTTCTCGCTATTTTGATTGAAATTCTTTCAAAGTCTTCTATCTTCATATTCCCGTCGTTTTTCCGTCATCTTCATAACGATGGCTGCTCGTTTTTCCAGATCTGAGTCCGAGAACTCATCTTTCATCAACGATTCCAGCGTTTTCCTCGACACTGAGCGCATCATCTTCAACTGTGCCGCCTACGAAGAGGAACTACTCAGTAAGTTCAACGGTGAGTCTGAGCCAGTAGTTCAACCTGATTCGGGTATGTTCGCTTCCTCAGATCCACTTGATTGGAAGCTGCCTACTTTCGAAGAACTCTCGATGCCGATGTCTCTCGTTGCCTTCGAAGATGTCGTTGTGAAGAAGGAGGTCGCTGAGCCTGTTTGCCCGACTCCTTTGTTGCAGCCTAAGGTAGAGTTGATTACTAGACCTTGCAGTCGGGCCTCACCTTATGTTGTTCCAAGGTTGTCTGTGGAGCCAAATAGCAAGCGCGGACGTCCAATGAAGGTCGGTTCTACTTCCAAGATGGCCAACTACGCTCGTTCCTACCGTGAGATGAAGAAGATGCAACTGGAAGAATCAGAACAGGTTGTTGCCCAGTTGCGCGAAGAAAACACTCAACTTCGTGAAGAGAAGCAGCGTATGGCCGTCGCTTTCCAGAGTCTAGAGGAAGAGGTTGCGCACCTTCGCGCCATGGTCGCCAAGGATAGTTCGTCCGTTCCCCGCTTGAATCCGGCAAAGGGTTCCTATGTCGAATCTTCGTTCCTGGAGTATTGACCGGTTCGAGGTCATTTCTATTCCTCTCTACAAAATGGATATTTCAATTCGGAAGACGTGTATTAGCTAGATATTTTGATATTGTTGTGTACATAATTATTGCAATCTATATGAACTTGTATATTAACCCGTGTTCTGTTTTATTTGTTTTCTATATTATTACAATCTGAATTATAGATATGGAGACAGGTTGGCTCAGCAATTCTCTCGGAGATGAAGGGGACTAGGTGGCTGCTCACACCTCGGTTGGTAACTTGCTTCTATAGTAGTTCTGACTTTCTGATTTTTCAATCCCGTAGAGTGCTCTTTCTCTTTCGCAAAAAAATTTCCGCGGTTTATTTTGTTCAGCCCCGCGCACAATTAAATACTACCTTGTACATTTCCAAACTATTTTCATTTCGCTGCACCCTGCAACTATGGGTTGACTGAATTGCGTGTCGTTTTTATATCTGTTCTTACATGAAATTGGTGGCACCTCTACGACAAAATTCGAGTATCAAAATATATTGAATCTTGGTGAATCATGAAAATGTTCGATGGCGTATTTCTACAGTGTCTGCTGAACTCCATCTTCCGGTGTCCGCTTTGGCGGATGGCATGTGCTCTTTCGTTCGAAAGGCACCTCTGCTGTTTCAATCTAGTATGACTGAGCGTAAGCTCGGGAGGAATCTAGTCACCGGACCCCTTCATCGATGGAGCACAATTAGGTTAGTTTTATCTTCGACTAAATTTCAAGTTGGATCTTGTGAAAAGGGGCTGATCAAGTGTGTATTTTTGAACTAATTCAAAATTCAAATATTTTTCACCAAAAAATAAAAAGGCTAAGTGTTCAATTCGAATGAGGGTCGCTGTCGGCGTCATGCTTGTAATCATCATTTAATGAAACGTTGTAGATGTATGTGTTGACAATTAAGTACTCAATTTCTACAAAAGTCTACTTTGTACATCATGGGTACATGCTATATCGAGTTATGAGAGTTTGTTTTTGATTAATATCATATTCATCCCACTATCTTGCTACCGGTCCCTTTCCTAAGTTGATCTGTTTGGGATTGGAATAAGGAAATTATCGTGCACTGATTAGTTTAGCCGTTGTTTTAATTCGTAAGTAAACTCCGTTTATGCTTTTATTGGTCTCGTTTATAATTGTGGGCTAGGAGATATTACCGCATACATAAGACGATTTTGTTGTCCACGCAAGTTTATCGAAAATTAGGTGCTTAATCTGAATGAATATAATGTAAAACCTAAAACAGCTAGGAAAATGAGGTTTTCAACAGTAATGTTGTACAATATTGGAGATCGGGGTAGTTTGAAATTGTGATTCTGTAGAACAACGGGTGAATAAATAAACACCAAAATCGCCCCACATTTGTATTACCGATACGCCGACTTCATCTAGGGCAACGTTTAGTTCAATTTTGTTAAGTTAGTTGATGCTGAGTAGAATTTTTCGTTGTCTTCAAATCAAAAGTTAATTATTCCTTTTCCAGGGAAAATCTTCTTTTGGTCTGTTTGAGTAAGCCACGTGGGGTTATCCATGTCAAAACTCCTACGATTCGTTCGTTATGGGGCGGCTCTCATTCTCGTCGATGTTCCTCCTTTTCGTGTGATTCGTCTATCGTCTTTGTATCTTCTGGACTGGAAGCTGGAACTTCATCGTTTCTTCGTGTTTCTTTGATTCACAATAATAAAAATCTCACATACTATTGTTTTCGTGTTCTTGTTGAATTCTGTTCTCGACATGTGTATATCTGAATATTTGTTGAAATTCTAACTTTTTGATGTTTGTGATGTTTTTCCTCTGACTGTATACTCGTATATGGTTAAGCTGTACGCGTACGTATTCTAAGTATTTCACAGGGGCTCTACGAGATGTCTAGCGTTCGGGTTTCGAGTAGGAACCACTTTCCATCTATTTCCTAAAATTGGACGTTTTCATTAAAACTACATGTTTGCTTTCCGGTTTAAATCCAGCAACCACCGCTATGCCGCGCTTTTAATTCCATTCTAAGCCTAGTAACAAAAAACGCTGCTAATAGTTTGCTGTTAATTCGTGTTAGCGGTTTAACTTCCGGTGCTCTCCATATTCTATCAAAAATTCATCGTGGGCGTGGCAAGGTGCAGTCCAATTCTTAGCTCCTCTTTCATTTCGTATTGGGGTCAACGATTTGCTGGTCGTGTCAGCTGATCGTTTCGTATATGTTTGGCGCAACGCGGTCGCGTCGCGGTCTGTTTTCGAAATTGCGCTGACAGCCGGGGCCAACGAAATCATTCGAATGTATTCACGTCATTGTGTGCCACTCGTTATTGCGCATTGTTTCGAAAAGCGGTCATGAAATTTATCCGTCTTATTATTTGTCAGTGTATAGTTTTCTTCAGCCAACCTAGTACTGTCCGATGTTCTTCGTTTCGAAAAGCGGACATTCTATTTGACTGTCTTATTCTTAGTATTTGTCAGTGTATAGCTTTGTTCACATAAACTAGTACTATTCATTGTTCTATGTTATTAACCTATCGAAATTTTCAGATATACAATGAGTTCGTTGTGTGACCCTTGTGTGTCAACTGCCGTCCCACAAGCATCCGCCTCTTCTAGCTGTACTAGACACATGTCCAAGAAGCTGTCGTCTTCTCTTTTTCAGAGGAGGAGAACCCTGTTCAAATTAGCAGGTAACACTTACAACAATGAACTTATCTGAGTTTCAGTTCCATCCAAGATATTCTCGAATGGCATTAGCAAGCCCCGTTTCTTCACTTCGTACTCTCTCACACTGTAAACATAAACTTTTTATTCACCCTGAAATAATCTTAAATCCATGAATCTGTATGATGTTAAAAGTTAAAGTTAGTTAAGTTTACATTGTATGGATTCATGGAATAGACAATTGATAGTTTTTTGAAATATTTCCCATTTTTCACAAACTCATTTCTAGCTCGAAAGGTCAAGCTGGCCAAGCAGTCGGCGAGGATGCGCCTGTGGAAAACTGAGGTGAATTACAGGATGATTTGTCCAGGAATATTTTGCTCGACCTTGATTGAACCAAATTCTTTTATATTATTAGATTTAGGAAATATAATTGTAATAATATTATTAATGAACAAGTCATAGGTCGATCAGGAATACGACAAAGTATTGACTGAGAGACGAGAAGAAGCCAGAAGGCTTCGAATCGAAAATGAACAGATGAGAGCCTCCAGCATACAAGAATTTGTAGATAAGGTTAGTTTTTTGTCTTTTTTCCGTGCAACTTCTCAATATTCTGATGAGTTTTCGAGCCAGGCTTTGTAGCAGACTGCTGCTTGAAATACAAGTTACGAAATTTCACTCAGATTGCAATGGTTAACAAATTCGCTACACTTCTAGATATTCTTATATTATTGGGAATTCAATTGCGAGCTGGCTCAACATGCAAGCTGACTCAACAGCTGGGAATGTGTTGTAATTTGTAACAAACCATCGTTGAGAGCTGCAAACGCTTGCAGCTCACATTTATTGTTATCCAGATTAGTTTAGGAAGAGGGAAAATTATCCAGATAGCCTACAAATTGAGTTTAGTTGTTATTTTCGTATTTTTCAGTGCACGGCTCTCACTTCCACCGCCAGAGATCTTCGTGTGAAATTGGAGCAGCGACAAAATGCAGCGGAGAGAACGGTTCCCGATTTCGACGAGTTTTCTTCAGATCTCATGGATTGATATTTTTTAAGGTTTCTTAAATGATTGTGTATCATTCTGACAGTTCCTCATGTGTTTATGTAGATACATATTATTTAACTTTCTCATTAACTAATTAGCGGGAACAGTCTGGAATGATATATTATTCATCTAGTACTTTTGGGTAGGGGGTACGATTTCCTGTTGGTTCATAACTTTTCATGAAATCCAATCACAAAATTCAAATGATTAGGTTTGTCATACAGTAGGCAATTCATATCACCCTTCTTACGTTCGTGTTGTTGTAAGCTTTGGACAATCGACTCCCTCCCTCTAGTATAAATTTTTGCCAACTCAGAGTGATTTACAGGTGCTACCTAAGTCATTGTTCTGTGTTTTTACCCATTGATGTACATTTATGTGTGAATTGGACAAGTACACGAAATTATATCGTGTACATGGTCTAAAAATAAATCAATATATCATACCTTGTTCTGGAGCGTTTTCATTTTAAACTTCTCGTACCGACGACCTTCTATCTATTACCTTCTAGCTGATTCCTATATGTGTGGGGTTTGAGGAAAATGGATGTTGAATTCGTCATCAGGGTTGTTTCATAATATTTCCTTCGAAATTGATTACGCAATTGCTTTCGCAAGCTTGGCAGGGACAGGAAGTGTTTGTAAGAAACTGGGGATCATGCGTGTGGTTATGAGCAGAACCATTTGGGACGCAACGTTTCCATAAGCCCATTTCGAAATATAACGCATAACGGTTTCTATAAAAACAGTCTAGCAATTTATTCGTGTCGGTTCAAATTAGAAGAGAAACTACCGGAAAAGGGATAATTGGGCAGTTTTGTGAAAGTTGTCACCATGCTTTTTGAAGTCGTTAGTTGGTGACAACTGAAACAGTTTCACTAAGTTAAGCTGCTGTTCTTATTGCGGTCGTCATGTATTTCTACGGACAAATAAACCGTTCTGTGATCACAGTATAAAACTTTACAAGCTTTATAATTCCAGTATATAACTTCACAAAGTTGATAGTTCCAGCATGACATTGCTCTCGAATGACGAGTTCATCAGTCAATTGGCCGGCCTCTACATGGATGCTCGACTGGGAGGACCCAAGGCGGTATCAGTTACCATGAAACCTTGTCAGTTTCTAAAATTTACTAGTTGAAACAACTTTGTGGTTCATGGAATTTTCCTAAAAGTAAGGGGGGAATTAGAATTCAAATGAGGAGCGGTTTCGACGATTTAGAATGCTGATTTTCAGTATTGTTGGAATTCGAGTACTTCAAATTGATGTTGTGAAGAGAACGGGGGCATGTTATTTTGTTTTCCGCCATCCAACTTGTTACATGTTTATATCGAGAAAGGATAGAATTGCCACGTGAGCATTTGTTTTGAATATACATTTCCTCTCTAATGAAAAATCTAATCTAAAGAAAGTTTTCTCAAGATGAAAAATGTGGGTGACTAGTGGCGTATGTATGTGCTTATGAACTTATTACCCACTTAAATGGCCTGTGAAGCACCCATTTGTTTTAAAAACGCAGCATAGCCAAGCATTTGTGTAATAATTCTGCTTGGTGGTTTAACGTGGATAGTTCAGTAAAAAAAAATCCATAATCATTCAATAATAATTCCAGACGACGGTAGATCAAAAGCTATGCCGAAGCAGACGGGGTTGCAGTCGGACAGCATCGAGTGTCTGTTCAGGGCGAAACTCGGAGATAGGAAGATCAGCACCGCGGTTCGTTTTTCAACCTTTTGTTTTAACAGAGTGTTGGGTGTTTCTGGTACTTTGCATTATGGTCATATATGGGCTGTAGTTCCGTCATATATGGACCAGAAAAGATTATCAATAAAAAGTAGAATAGTTGGTAATATGCGACCAGTTTACTTCTCGCTTCAAAATATGTTTTGGACTTGGAACTTGCTGGTTTCCACTACGGGATCACAGTGTTGTTAATGTAATGACTACTGTAATCCAGTTTCATTGACTGGCCCCTCATACTCGGTAGAACCTTTCTGTGTAAAACGAAGCAGAAGCAAATGTGAAGCAAAAAGAAGTTTACGTGTGTAAGATGGAGCTAGAGCAAATATGGAAATTAGTGTAGCCGGAGTATTTTTATTGGAAAATATTCAGTTTTGTTGTTGCACGTGTTCAAACATTATAGGACCTCGGTTTAGAAAGATGTTAATAATTTATTTATATAAATGTGAAGCATTCATTCCAGCGAGTCATATTTGTTTGAATTTGATCACCTAATGATTGTTTTAGGTGTTCAAAGTATAGAAGAATGATTATTTAAACTGGAACCCCAAAAACTGTCGTTTATTGATTTTTGTTTTAGGTGTGTTCAAAGGACGTGAACAAGTTCCACCAGTCGTACGTGGGTGTCCTGCGGGCCAATATGGACAATTTGGAGAAGCGAAAACGGGGGGAGGAGGACAAGAAACAGGCCACCAAGGCATAGTAGGGTTAGTTGGAGTAATACTAGTAATAATAATAGTAATCATAATCATGATATAAATTTCATTCGCATTTGTGGAATTGTAAGAAACAGACCACCAAGCCATATATAGATAGGGAGTGAGTTGGAATAATAATAGTAATAATAACGTTCATTCGCATGTGTGTGGTTGTAAGAAACAGGCCACCAAAGCATATATGAACGTGGTTAGTTGGAATAATAATAATAATATTAAGTTCATTCGCATTTGTGGGATTGTAAGAAACAGACCACCAAGGCATAGATAGTAGATAGATAGGGTTGTTAACATGTGACGATCAAACGTAGGGCGACTTTGATGGATCGTTCATTGATTCACCCAATTTTCTCCAAAATCGGGATTTTAATCTACCCCAAGTTCAATAATTGTCGAACTTTACTGTTGAAAACCTGTTTTTGACCAGTTTTCAATTTAGTAATCCAGATGGAACTCCTGATTTTCATCAAAATTTTGTTCACAACAAAGTCGCATGGTGACTGGTGACGATGCAACTCAGAACTAAAAATGTTATTGGAAAACTCTAGTAGTGCATTGTGTACTCGAATTTTTGAACTCGATACTCGACTAGTAACTCGGTGACGCATCGCATCGTGAACTTTCTGCAGATGAGAGGCTTTATTTCGGAAGCTTTTATTACACTGACTGTTTGTGCGCTGAATTAATGGAAAATATAACTATTTGGTCGTGTGCTGCGTCAACTATGTACTTGTTTTTAGGTTGGAGAAGGCTTCTTCAAGTTTCACTTCATTCCGTTTGGATTCGTTGATAGATGTGATGTTTCAAGTATTTTTGACGGTATGTCATCTTAATTAATGTTTTATTTTTCCTTGGGGTTGTTGTTGTTTTATATTTTATTGTCTTTCTAGAACAGTTAATTATTTATTCGTTTCTATCATGTACATGTTGAGCGTCAATTGATAATTCTTATAAATGATAATATGATTGAATCACAAGTTGTTTTTATAAGTCGAAGCTCTGACGTTTACCCAAAGAAATGTTACTGAACTATAAAAGGTGTATGAAATGTGATTGTAGATATGAAACAATGGGAGAAGTAACTCAGGTTGAAACAAGAGACACACGTATGGGAGGAAAAATGCGTTAAAGGTACATGAGTTGTAAAAAAATACAATGTTCCAGGGTTCCAGCTAACTTATAACGTTGCAAAGTGGAAAATTACGAAATACATCGTAGGATTTTCGTTATAGTGAAAGGGAAACTGATTCAAGCAGGTCTGCAAACAACTGAGATAACTGGTAGTCTGCAATCTTCCCGGTTCAACCTCACAATGTTGAGCGAGAACCTAGTGATAGTTGTACCTGTTTTCCTCGGACTATTTTCTCCAGGTTTGCATTATGAACTTCACTCACTGAATTCAAAAGTTGGACAAATCATATGACATTTGATTGTTCGGCTATTCTCGATGTAAAACTGAGGAGTTTTAGGTATTTCAAGTCGAAAAACAGGATTCTTTCTGGAGAATAGTCGAACGCTACGCAATCTCATTTAGGTAAGTTGGACTCAAAACTGGAAAACTCAACATTTTGAGCAACCCTAGTCTTATGCCACCAAATAGGGGGCGGAGCAGAATATGCCCACGGTGGAGGCTATAATGAACATGGTGAACACGTAGAGACACAGTCTGTCAACAACCATGGCAGCGAACTTCCAGTTATTGGCAGCCTGCTCCTCGCGGTCAGACTCTACCATACGTTTTGTCATCACCTGAAAAAGTGTAGTGGGATTAATATAGTGTCGTTATCAGTAGTGTACTATTCACTTTGTCATGACCGGCAGATATTTTAGGGTTACTATAGCTCTAGATTCTGATGTGCATTTGTTGACAACTTACTGTATGTCTTACTTCTACTGTGTGGCTGATAATTTTGGTTAGTGCCCTCAACCCTTACCTTCAACTCGTGGTATATTCGTTGTAAAATGAGCAGTGTGGCCTGTTGACCAACATCAATTTGAGCGGGAACCTGTAATATTCAAACCGAGAATGTTGTCCATTTCTAAACTCAGAAATCTCCCGATTTTGAAAAATTTAGTTGGCGGGAACAAGTAAGGTTGATAACCGTGGCAGTCCATCAAAAATATTTATTTTTTTTCGTTTTTGTTAATATTGGATTGTCAAGAAAAAACTAGAGCACCAAACTGTGTATGGGTACGGTTTACGGTATCACTCAGAAAATAAGTTCAACTTTCGATGAATCCAGGAAGATTACGATGTAATAATGATACTACAAGTATAAGTACTAAAAATAAAACTATTTTTGAACAAGTTTTGTGTCTAACTGGAGAGTATCTACCTGTGAATGTGGTACCCCAAATGGGGAGGATGTTGTGATTCCATTTGTCAGACCAGTGGCTGACATGTAGTGGTGCAATCGTCGCTCCACATCCAGCGAATTTGATCTACAACTTTTGGTAATTGGAAAAAGTTAAGGAAATTGTGAACCTAACGAGTTGTTGAGTTGAAATATAGTTATTTTTAGACATCAAACCTATTAGGTTTTAGGTACCTACTATAAGCTAAGCGTAGTTCTCAGTCTCAGATATAGAGCTGTGAGCTAAACGTTTCAAGTTTCAAGTATTATTCGTCACATCACAATGGATTATCACAAGAGTTTACTTTTTGGGAAATTGGAAAACATAGTTTGCTATATACATCAATCTTGAATCTACCAACCGGCTGGTGCTGGCCTCGTTCTCCTTGATATTCCTGATAAGAGATTCGGAGTGTCTTTTTGGTTTCGAACAGAAGAGAGAGGGAAGAGAGGCGAAAGAAAGAGAGACACCCGGTCGCTCCATTCGAAGCAGCCACGGGAACCAGAATAGAAGGAGGGTACGCGTCTGGAAAGGGAAGGGTTACTGTAACTGTTGTTATGATGTGCGAATTGAGCGAAGTTGAAAAATTCAGCTATTGGGTGATTTGCTAGTACAGATGGTATATGAGTCTCGTATTTAGAAGAGAATACAGTAGTCTTTATAACATTGCCGACGAAAAACTTTTTTTGAACGTTCGTTCTCTTCTAATATTCAACCATTTGGATGAACGTGCGTTTTTGTTCCTCTTAAAAACTAATTTTTATCTTAAAAACTAATTGTTGGGATCTTTCTTTTCTCCCAGTGTAACATTCATATACCGTACCAAATCCAAAACACAGCAGAACAACCTACCAAGGGAGTCATTTCATGTGTCTCCGGGGTACGGTAGTGGAGGTTGAGGACGTAGACAGTGAACACGGTGGAAGCTGTCACCACTATCATACAACAGGTAAAGAAGATTCCTGGAATCAGGGAGGGTTCTCTTTCTTTTTACGTCTCCCTCCATCTCTCTCTCTCTCTCTCTCTCTTTTCTCTCTTTCTTTCGTGCTATCTTTCTCTCACTCACTCTCTATCTTATCACGTTCTTCATTAACCCGTTCCTTTCTTTTTCCCTGTCGTCAAATCTCTCCTCCTCTATTGCAATCTGTCTCTTCTCGCTCTCTCTCTTTCTCATTCTCTTTCTCTCTCGATATCTTACTCTCCTTTTTCTCTCTCTCTCTCTTCTCTTCTCTCTCTCTCTCTCTCTCTCTCTCTCTCTCTCTCTCTCTCTCTCTCTATCCCTCCCTCTCTCTCTTCAACCAACCTAACAAAGGCACTGCTTCTGAAGTAGGTGGTGACATTTCCGACACGATAGACAGGAAGAAACAAATTGACAGAAGTATCGTAATCTCTGAAAGAAAACTAAAATTGTCGCAAATGAACTCAAAACAATTTGAGCTCAAAACATGTCTGTATCGTTTTCAAATCTTGGTTAAAATCTGACTTGAGCCATGAAGGACTGATTCGGGCAAAAGTCTCATTGTTTCTCGAGCTGTGTTTGTAGATGTGGGTGCGGGAACCTTGGTTCCTGCTTTTCGCTGTCAGCACATACAGACCATTATAGCTATATTTGCTAAAATTCGTTTGTACTTTTCCCCACTCCCATGTTTTAACGTTTTATCATCTTTATTATTTTCATGTTCACTTTTGATCTCTCGAAGCTTAACGAGTAAGCTCCCCTTAATTCGTAGGTAGGGTTTTGTTGCCTTACCCCTTAGGGGTTCTACATATTTATTCACATTTTTTTCGTTGTTCTTGTAGCACTTGTGAATGAATAGACCACAGGAGCAATTACCGTGAAGTGCTCCGAACTGTCGAACTTCTGCTTCGGTTCAACAGTCGCGAACATAGCTAATTAGTGTCATCCACAACGAAACTAATTATGGATCAACAGAAGAACAACAATGTCCAAACAAATGTGGAACAATTGGACCAGAAACAAGAGAAACAACTGACGTAATGTGATTTTCTCGCCCGCATCCGGTGGCAGTGTGAAGCCGAGTAGCGTCATCAGAGTGGTCAGAATACAGGGCATGATCAGGTTGAATCCTGGAATAAAATGATGATTTTTGTTACTTATTGTATTGATTCTGGACATTTTTAACACATAGTTCAAAGTAACATTCGTTACAGTTTTCCTATTTGAAGGTTATACGAGCTCGAACCAACATGATCAAACCATTAAAGCATCTCTGTTTTTTTCTACCCGTAGACAGTTACAGTATAATCCTAGACGTTCTAATGAGGGATTGTTATAATAATAATAATATTTTACGGCAACTATTTCAGCCGTGTATTACTTTATTGAGAGAACTACATAATCACGCACAAATCATATATCAACCGTAGAAGGACTGTCCGTAAAGGGGGTGGAGATAGGCATGGGTGAGCTTTGTTACCAGCTCATGCGGTCCGCCATGAAGATAGCGCGGCGAGCGGGGATCGAACCCAGGTCTGTGGAGCGATGTTAAAGCTAACATGAGCTTCACTAGTAACATTTCCAATTAAAAACGTAAGCGGATGCAAAACATAGAAAGGTTTTCATTAAAATAACATTTCAAATTCTTACTTCAAATGTTCAGAGTTCCGTGAAACCGAGTATGGATAACAAACATGCGATCCACGCTTGCCGCCATCCTCGTATAACAAACCATTCACTTACCGTAGTACAGTGTCCTTCTCCTCATGTGTAAATAGAAGGTGAGATCTGGATAGGGCTCCGGGCAACAGTCGTAGAACTTCACGGAACGGGAGACTGTGGTCACTGGTAACGGGGAGATGAGTAACAGAATACTGTATGTCTTAAGTTGCTGCTGTGTCAATATTCATGAATTGACTTGGGATTTTTGATCCAAAAAATATCAATTCACGTTGTTCCACATTGTGTGTGTCAGAATTGGACAATCATAAAATACAGCGGATATATAGTCATCTCCTCTACAAACACAGCTTTGCAACCGTTTTTTGAGTTGGTTTTAAAGGAGACCAGAACACAATTTGATCAGAGATTTCTTTGCGGGCTTAGTTTTACTGTATTGAGATCAGAGAGCACAAATAACTCGTATATTAGTTTGATCAGGCCAAGTGACCTTCACATGACTCTCCCGGGCAACACGCCACGCGTCCAATCAAGAGGAGTATACAGCAGCTTTACGAGAAACCATGTTGCTCTCCGGTCTCCTTTAATGATATGGATTGATAAGATAATGGTTTGTTCATGTTCTACTCACACGGCAGTGCCCACTCCCCATTGGGCAGATACTCGGATATATCGAATCCGCCCTTGGCTGGCTGCAGATCCAATTTGTTCCCGTCGTACGTCCACGAACCAAACTACAAAGTACACCTGTACGTATTCAGCATGACAACCGCTTTGAAACTTTCAAACTAATTATATTTACGGTTGTGGTTCTGTCATTTCTTGAAAACGCCCCACCTATACATTTCCATGAACGGTTGAGAAAAATGAGGGTTATGCAAGTTATGAAGCGGAAAGTTTATCTTTTTTCTAGTTGTTTTGCCCAAAAAATAAAATTAATCTACCTTGAAGAAGCACTTCTGTTCATCAAAAGGAAACCATTGTATGTCGAGTTTGCAGGATATTTTGAATATTCCCGGCGGGATCCAGTGCACATCTCCCGTGTTGTAGACGACCATGTTGGTGGGATACGTAGAGTCGAAGTTGGTGTCGACACTGGAAACATGAGAGTTGTAAGGACATGTACCTGTAGCATGGTGATCAATATAGAGTTCCAGTTATGACCTGCCAAACACATCAGAGGCCGTATGCTAGAAGATCCCGGCACCTTCATCCCATCCTGCGTCTCTCGGTCTGCCTCACTATTTCTCGTCTCTTACATCCCGGTGGGATGTGATAGCAGAGAAATAGCGTATGTTCGAGGAGACGCAGGCCGGGATGAAGGTGCCGGGATCTTCTAGCATACGTGCTCAGAACACGTGGGTGAGACAACCAAGCCGAACTTCGCGGATAAACCGCCCCTCTAGCAATTGAACAACAATACATTGGTAATCCGTACCCAGTTTAACTAGTTATCCAACACAAACTTCGGTTTTAACTATTAGTTTGAGCGGTAAGCGGAATGGATTTTCAGGTTTTTCCCAGTTATTTTCCAGGTAACCTAAGAGAGGTTACCAAAACGTTAGACTACCAAAAAAACAGTTAGATAAGTACTTGATCTGTAATCACCTGTTATAGAGGAGTACATCCGGTTTCCACGTCCTTCCAGCCGGAAAACGGACATCCGTTATGTTTCCGTATTCCGCTGTGTCCCAGACCAGTTTGTAGTCGTTCCACGTCTGCAAAGCGTTTTGTCTTCTCGATGTTTCTCTTTCTGTTTCTCAATACAAAAATAAATAAGCAAACAAACTTCGCTCTACAGTCATTGTAGTTTTGGGCTGCAGTAAAAAACATTTTTCTGGTACACCAGTCACAAACCTTTTGCAATCAAAATGGTCTGCATCAAGACTAATGTTGGATTTCGCAAATTAAACTATGTATGTTTTGATGTAGAACTCACGTAATCCAGCCACGCATTCACGTAGACAACTTGATTCTTCTCGTCCACATCTATTATTTGCTGTAGCGACACCTGAACAAGTCAATAACCGATAAATTGCGTGAATTTAATTTTATCTGGAACCTTTCTCTAGTCTGATTGATTCTTGAACCAAAACAATATCGACCAAGTTTCAGGCCCAGTTCGGTATTTCTGCTGTGTTCAGAGATCAAACTACAACTCAATATATCTGCTGGAACCCCTCAATCGATAACGGGCTTCGCTCTTCTCAACGCAAGCTAACACGGTGTATAGTGCTTGACATTTCGCAACTGAACTCGTTGGCAGCGTGCCAAAAACTTTGGAAGACGGCTATATAAAGAAAACATATATTTTACAGAACTCCTCTTTGAATACGAATCCTAACAAAGAGGAATAACCCTTCACATAAATTTCTATTGTTTTGAAGTATTTCAACATATTCAAAAACTGCCTTGAAATTTCATTGGCAAGCAGCCCAAGTCCAGTTGGGCCAACTATAAGTTGTTCTATATCCAGCTGTTAATTGTAGTTTCATCCCGTCGCTTCTCGGTCGATATTGTAGAGTTCAAACTACAAGTCAAGGTCATGCCCTATCTTGCCCAAACCCACCTTTAAATATACAGTAACCGGATGGGAGTGGTTGGCCACAGGTCTCTCCAGATTGTTGTAATCTCTCATCAGATCTTCGTACAGCCTTCGTTCATGGTACGACGAGAGAGTGCCGAGGATGAGAGACGCAGACACATAGAGCAGGGCGAACATCCATGCATCGAATCACTGCATGTACTGGACGAAGATTATTGAGTTTTGATTTTCTCCACGTCAACGTCTACATGAGAATTCTTCAACAAAATTTATCTACATACATATTTCTTACATATTTACTCATTCAGAATTCATTTAGTAGAAACAAGGAGCTTACTGTGAGAGTAAAAACCGATTTAGGGTAAATTTTTAAGCTAGGTAACTACAGTAATAGCCGAGTTTCGTAAAAATGAAGAAAACAAGATAGGCAATGAAAACGTGAGAGAAACAATAGAGGACCAGCAAAACTAACAAATTTAACAACAAGTCTTCAACACAGCTATTATTAGAAAAATTGCACTGAAAAACTTGTATAAACAAACGTTCGGATCTATAAGTTCCTTGTTTTTGTTTCAGTTGACGTGCTATAGCGTTGAGAATATAGATCTCACTGAGATAAGGAGAGCAAAGTTTCTTGAAATCTCAACTCAATCTAAAAACTGGAAGGAAGTCATATATTCTTAGTAATAATGACTGAGAACAAAATACCAGAACATTTCCATAATTTTAACCCGTTGGCAGCCTGCTTGATAACTAGTTCATACTGTAAAGGTGGAGATTTATATGCAGCAGACTATAGGGTCTAATTCATGAACGTTTCATGTTCAAGGCGTAACTGTGCAAGTTTTATACATATAATATCCAATACTGTGTTTAACAATGTTCAAACAATGAAAAGTAAGTGAAATTGTTCCCTTGGTTGTGGTTTTGAACCTTTTTATCCGAGTTAAGCGTTTTCTTTTCAATGGAGTTCTTCTACAGGTAAAATAAATGATGCATAAATTAAATTACTTATAAATAGCATCGCTTTTTATAAAACCAAAACTTTCTAATTTAAAACTGAAAGTAAAGTGCGAACTCATTGAAATAAGAAAAAGTGCCAAAAGGAACGGAGTGGACCCAGAGACAGAATTGATGAAGGGCGACCCTCCCAAAATGGTCCCGTGGGGAAGACACAGCGACAAATTACGCACAATATAGGTAGAGATTTCCGGCGGATAGTATAGAATTTCAAAATAAGTGGAAGCATGGGAATTTATGAAATGACGAACTCTCGTTTAGTTTGTAAATATTCGCCGTCTGCCGGAAAATGTGGAAATCCCCGTGGGAAAGTGCCTTCCCCGGGGCAGGTTTTGCATATTTTCACAAATATCGAAAGAAGTTTACGAGGAAATTCGGAAAAAGTTGTATGAAGTTGGGGTGATCTATGCTTATATGATTGGAACTTTTGATGGACCAGAAAGCAGAGAGACACAGAGAGAGAATAGAGAAGTGATAGAGAGAACTGAGAGAGAGTAAGAGAGAGAGAGAGAGAGAGTGAGAGAGAGAGAGAGAGAGAGAGTGAGAGATATGGAGACAGAGAGCAGTGAATACATTGAAAAATGGGGGAGATATAGAAATGAAGTCATAAGGAAAGAGGAAAACAGAAAGAAAAATAGAGAACGAGCTAGTCAGAACGAAAAAAGAGAAAGACAGAAAGAAGTAAAGGAGAGAGAGAGAGAGAGAGAGAGAGAAGAGAGAAAGAGATAGAGAGGTGACAGAGAAAGACTAAGATAATGGAGAGAGATAGAGAAATAGAGAAAGAGAGAGAGATATTTGTCTTTTCCGTCTTCGGTGGTCGGGGGGATGTTAGGATTGCAATTGCATCATTGGCGAATGTCATTGAGAGGCAAAGTGGGAGAAGGTTGTTATTCAATTTGGGTGTTCTCGATAGGTTGCAGGTTGCAGTGGAAGGATTGGGAAGGTTGGGGAAAGGAACGTGAAGAGAGAGAAGTAGAGAGAGACAGGGAGAAAGAGAGAGAGAGAGGGGAGACAGAGAAAGATGGGGAGAGATGGTTGTTCTCGATAGGTTGCAGGCTGCAATGGAAGGATTAGGAGAGTTAGAGAGGGGTTAATGGAAGATGTCGTTATATTCTGCTGTGTTTGTTGTTTGATCACATTGATGTGTGCGAGCATCAAACTACAACACATTGAGATTCACCTTTCTTCAATGGTGTACAAGGGCAGACATTGAAGGTACCATTGGAAGAATCTGTGAGTTTAGTTGTAGAGGAGAAAAGGGGCATAGTCCTCGTCATTTCTACACGAACTTCGACCGTATGCGCTACGCTACGCTCGCCGTTTGCTCATAGTTTTCTGAAAAAGTATTTTTGCCTGGTGTGCTGAGAGAAAGATGGAGAGAGAGAGAGAAGAAAAAAGTGGAGAGAGAAAGAGAGAGAGAGAGAGAGGAGAACGAGAATGAATAAGAGAGAACGAGAGGGGTTATAGAAAAGGAGACAGGAACAGCGGGAGAGTATAGAGAGGAAGATGGCTGTAGTGAGAGAAGGAGAGAAAGAAAGAGGAAGAAGACGAAGAGAACGAAGAGGGAGAATAAACAGAGAGAAACAGAGAAAGGGAGAGAGAGAAATAGAGAAAAAGACAGAAAGAGAGAGGAAGAGAGAGAGAGAGCGGAAGAAAGAAAGCGAGAGAGAGAGAAAGAGAAAGAGAGAGGTAGACGGGAACCTTCAGCAGACGGGCGGTGTTCCATTTCAGTCTGATGTAATAAGAAAGAGAGAGAGAGAGAGAGACATCGGTGAGCAACTAAAAAGGTTTCTTTTCGTTCCAAGTCGAAATAAATCAGATTATCGTCACATTTGGAAGCTTTCTTCTCGGCTGTTCGGAGGATTTTCGCAAGGTTTGCAGTCATTTTCTAGTGAAGAAAACTTATCTTCGAAAATACACATTCATGAATAAACCTTATAAATCGATCTGAGTACGTATTCTAGAAGATTCCGGCCCCTTCATCCCATCCTGCGTCTCTCGCCCTGCCTCACTATTTCCCGTCTCTTACATCCCACCATGATGTAAGAGCAGCGAAATAGCGTATGTTTGAGGAGACGCAGGATGGGACGAAGGGGCCGGGATCTTCTCGCATACGTAGTCAGGACTGTCATGTTGTTCTCTGTTGAGATATGCTTGCGGTTTACGGTGAATGGGTTCAAGCTAGAACATGAAGTTCGAAGTTGAACGATAGGTGATTAATATAAACAAACTATGGTTGTGCAAATTTAAAGAAAATCCATTGAACAGTTTTCATTGGGAGAAAGCCAAATGTGTTTAAGCTTAATCGTCACCCACTCTTGACGTGAGTTCAACTACAGCTTATGCTCTGTTCTTAGACCAGACTACAAGAGAAATTTGGTCCTGTCCAAGAGTACCCAAAATTAATGTGATGGTTTAGATTATCGAATGAAGTTAAAGGAGACCGGAGAGCAACATGGTTTCTCGTAAAGCTGCTGTATCCTACTTTTGATTGGACGCGTTGCGTGTCGCGTGGAATTTTCATGTGAATGTCACGTGGACTGATCAAATTAATATACGAGTTATTTGTGCTCTCTGATCTCAGTACAGTTGAAAGCAGCCCGAAACAAAACCTCTGCTCAGGTTGTGTTCCGGTCTCCTTTAACAACATTATCGTAATAAACTTATAATTCCGAACGGATAAGTAGGTGACATTATCTTAAAGTGAATTAAGCTAGGCGGTAGTTCGCCGGATACAGAGATATATCATTGTCATTGAGAGAGAGAGAGAGAGAGAGAGAGAGAGAGAGAGAGAGAGAGAGAGAGAGAGAGAGAGAGAGAGAGAGAGAGAGAGAGTTTTTGAGAGGGTGGAGAGGGAGACGAACAGAGTGAGAGAGCGGGAGAGAGGAGGCAGAGGAACAGAGAGAAAGAGAGAAAGATAGAGAGATACAGAATGAGAGAAGAAAAGAATGAGTGTGAAGAGAAACAGAGAGAAATGAAGATACAACACGATCTATGTAACACATAAGATGAAACAACTTGCACAACAAAAGTTGGAGACACCGTACATCCAGCTGACTTCCAGTGGCACGGGTTATAGGTGGGAATTTGGCTGTTTTGATCTGACGGATGAGAGAGAAAGAGAAATAAAAAGAGAAAAAGAGAGAGCGAGAGAGAGAGAAAGAAGAAGAGAGAGAGGGAAAGAGAGATGAGGATTTTGGCTGTTTTTATCTGACTGATGTGTTCTCGGTAATGGAATCTTTTCGGAACTGGGCCATTATTCACCCACCGAATTGAGAGATTTCCAGAAGAGATTTCGAGAAATGGAGAATTAGAGAAGCAGAGAAAAAGTTGAGGAACTAAACTTGCTCAAAGAGAAATGTTGGACTTTTTGCTGAAAACTTTTTTGCAGAGTTCTCAATCAGGATTTTCAATTAAAATTTTGTTTTGTAGCTAAACTTCGAGAGTGGGGGAGTGGCGAAGCTGGTAAAGTTTTTGAAACTAACATCTAAGTGATGTCGACCGTCGAAAAAGAAGATGGAAATGAAACAGATTGAAAAGTGTAAGAAAGTTTATATTTCGCTCTGTACACTTTCATTTTATTTATTATTTCTGGTGATTTCTATAGGTAACCGGGTTTTTGAATACCACCAGTTGAATATAACCTAAACTGAAAAACCGGTACCAGTTTTTCTAACACAAAACGTGATTTTACCGCTAGTTCGTACGGTAACCGAAATTTAGTGTTAGGTTACCTACCGGTTACCCATGAGGTAACATGAAAAGGGGTTACCAAAAAGCCCGGTTATACTGTTAGTCAATCGCAGAGTCACGTGAAACATGTTGAACACAGCAGAACTCCGAAACGTGCAACGACAAAGGGCACGATTCCTCATTAGATTACTAGCTTTACGTAACTATTCAGTTAACTTATAGTATATGAGAAAATCAAGAGTGAGGATATATAGTTCTTTTCATTCAAACGTGAACTACAGTATGATTTTGGACTCTTTAGAGTGTGAGACTCACATCATAGAATTGGCCCACTTTCCCGGAGGAGCTCACCCTCACAGCATCACACTGCCTTAAAAAACAAGACAAACGATCAAATATCGACGTAAATAAAGAAAAATGAACAAATTGGTTGAGAGAACAGAAAACAGCTGTTTCCCGAAAAACTTTCGCTCGAGAAATCTTCCAACGACCAATCTGAAGTACGTCTAGCGCTATTGAGCTTTTTTAGTCGAAAATGACATTGTTTTGAGTTTTGAGACGTTTCGAGGGTGTTTTATGCTGTTATAGAGTCGTATAGAAAATATTTGTTTCAGATTCAAGTTACAGAATCTCTAAAAACGTATATTATCGTAGAAAGATACATGGTTTGAGAGGTCTGGAGGTTTTTTATGTTGTGGAGTGGCATAGAAAGTAGGTGCTAGTTTCAAATTCGCAGAATCAATATAATTTCTTCATAATACTCCATATGTTATGTTATTTATTTTAAATACCGTATTTTGCTATTATAATTTTACGAATAACCTATTTTAAACATATGAATGACTAAATTCAGTTAATTGTTTCCGGGGTAAGCTGAAGATCTATTTCTGAGTTCGGGGAGTATCTCTCGGACTATGCTTCTCAAATTACAGATTACGGGTCTAAGGCGATAGGGTTAGAGACAGAGACAGAGAGAGAGAGAGAGAGAGAGAGAGAGAGAGTGAGAGAGAGAGAGAGAGAGGGAGGGAGGGAGAGGGAGAGAGATAGATGAGAGAGAGAGAGAGAGAGAGAGAGAGTCTTTGAGAGGATGGAGAGGGAGACTGGGAGGGAGGGGAAGAGGGGAAAGACATAAAGAAAGACCATGAGATGGAGAGAGATACTGAGAGAGAGAGAGAGAGAGAGAGAGAGAGAGAGAGAGAGAGAGAGAGAGAGAGAGAGAGAGAGAGAGAGAGAGAGAGGAAGGGGGGCCGAGTGGTCAAGTGGTTAGCGTTCGGCTGTCGCTCCACAGACCTGGGTTCGATCCCCGCTCGCCGCGGTATCTGTCTGGCGGACCGCATTTGCTGGTAACAAAGCTCACCGATGCCTATCTCCACCCCTCTACGGACAGTCCTTCTACGGTTGATAAATGATTTGTGTGTGATTATGTAGTTCTCTCAATAAAGTAATACACGGCTGAAATAGTTGCCGTAAAAGATTATTATTATTATGAGAGAGATGAGAGATGGGGGAGTAACGAGAGAGAAAGATAATGAGAGAGGAAGAGAGAGAGTAAGAGGAAAATAGAGCATAGAGAGATCACGCAAGACAGAGAGGATGAACTGAGAGAGATGAGGAGAGAGAGAGAGAGCAATAAATAGATATCGAGAGAATGCAAGAGAGACAGAGAGAGATAAAGAGAGAACAAGTGAATCGTCTAGACGTCTCTGCTATCAGATATCATGAAAATCCGAGAATCACACTGAAAGCCGATCGAATACCTGTCGATATCTGACAGCTGATATTTCTTGTTGTAATTAAAGGACTGCCACCGGTGATTGAGATGGTGGTCCCGCCACGAACACCACACAACCCCAGAATAAACATGGTTACAGTTACCGTTCGGTCGAAGCAATAACATAACAAATCTTTGAACATGGTGGGCGACGAGAGTGTTAGACGGTTAGAGAAAAATTAAGCTCCGAACTAGTCATAATTTAGGTACTCAACCCTTGAGTTTAATTAGTACAACAGAAACTACTTGAAGAAATTCAAATAATGTGGATTTTAAAAATCTAGAACGGCAAAATGTGAACTACGGTAGATACCGCGTTTCGGAAGACCCTATCCGAATGAGACATCAGATCAGAAAATTCTTCTTTGAAATGCTTGTTAGAAACGTTCAGCCAACAAACGTTGATTCAAAACGTGTAGATCGTGAATAACATGTAGAATAAAATGTGGAAAACACACGTCAGTTGATTCTAAGGTTTCATCCAACTATTCTTTTCTGTGAAGAGGTCACCTTGAATGGTTTAAAAGACAATACATACATTGTTTCATTATTATAATTCAGAGTCAACAATGGTGAAAACAGATAGTAATAGGAATCTGTGTAGAACAAGATTGAAACAGCTGCGAATAGGAAAACATTGGAGAGAGAGAGAGAGAGAGAGAGAGAGTAATAAAGAGATGTAGAGATAAATAGAGAAACCGATGAGTGCAGAGAGAACGGGAGTGAGTGAGCGGAGAAGTGATAAAGAGAGAGAAGATAGAGACAGAAACAGAGACATATAAAGAGAGATAGAGTGCGAGAGAGGAGGAAATAGTATAGAGAAACAGAGAAAGAGAACCAGAGAAAAAAGAAAGAATGGCAGATAGAGAGCAAGAGAGAGAGAGGAAGCAGACAGTGAGATTGTTATGAAAACCTTCCCTCGTTACAATAGAGAATAGAGTGAACAGCTCTCCTCGCCAATGTCCAATCATAAGTGTAATAATAACACATGTAAAGTGCTGTTGGATTGGATTTCAAAACAAAACAGCTGTGTGCGAAGTCTTTTCGAAAGTTCAGTTTTGAGGTATATTTACCAAATTTCTACAAATTCGGGTGTGAAAGCTCTAAAAGTTTCCTGAATTTGAGCACTTCGAAACTTGCGTCCAATCAAACACATATGTTTACAATGTCGACGTTTTTTTGTTCCATTGTTTTGTTTTTCGTATTTAACATCAACTGATCCGTCTTCAATTTGCAACCGTGTCACGGCGTTCTCGATTTCAGCTTTATAGTGAATGCCAAACTTATAAATTTATTTATTTCGCCGGAATCGAACCTGCGAGCAAAAGATTCGTAGCAGGGCGCTAACCACTGCGCTATTAGAGCACTTAACGGGCAAGCTTTGGAATCGAAGACATGTGTGCGTACACATCGGAAAGTTAGATATACAGTACTTTTTCGCCTTTCCGTTGGCGACGACTATAGCAAATAATCGAACTCGCATCCCGCTTATAAACGCTTCGCGTTCAATTCGCGTGAACATAAGCGCGATACGCAGAGAAATAGTGGTGTGATCATAACGAATTGCAGTGGGATACAGTGTCCCACCACGAAAATTTCGTGAACGGAGCTCAAAATTCTAGGAGCAAAACTACTGTAAGCGAGAAAGCAGTGATGAGCGCTACATTATTTTCTTTTTAGACAGGTAACCTTCCAGTAGAAGCCCATTTGCAGCCTCGAGTGGTACAATAACCTCTATTTTACTTAAGATCTCTTCCCTTTCTTTGTTTGTCTCTGTCTCCCTCTCTCTCTTTTCCGCGTGCTTTCTCTCTTTCTCTCCTCCACACCTCTTTCTCTCTCTCTCTCCGCTCTATCTTTCTCTCTCCCCCCTCTCTCTCTCTCCCCCCCCCCCTCCCCACCCAACTCTTCATCCCTCCTTCTCTCCCTCCATTCCCTCTCTCCCCTCTCTCTTTCTCTCTCCCTCCCCCCCAATGAGTTGATAGGTGATCCATCTCCCTTCCCACCTCCAGTCAGTCCAATCAATCAGTCCAACTCCCCCACTTTTTCCCTATTTTTCATCCCTCAATGCATAATATTCTACTTTATTATTACGAAGATGTCTGAAAATCAGCATCGCAGCGAAATTTCACCAGATTCGTTACGTTGTGGAAAATTCACTATTCCAAACAGACGATCCCTTCGAAACTGAAGAAAATTGGTTTATATCGAATGAATGAATGAATATGATACTATAGATCTGAACAGTCTGACTTCTCTGTCATTCTGCGGGTTTTGTAGTTTGAGCCCGGGGCATTACAGGGGACAGAAATGAAAGTTAATATGAAAGAGCGTATCAAGAGAAATCGATAAGTATAACTTTTAATTCAAACTAACGAACCTAATTTGCACACGGTTAACACGTGTTTGCCTGTTTTGGCGCGCGCAACGTTATATTTAGGTACCCCGGGGTACCTAAACTAGCTTTCCTTTCTGCCCCCCTTTAAAAGAAGGACGATTATGTGAACCAATCCCGTGTCAACGGTCCTTCAAAGGGCAATTGAAAAATGTATTGCAGTTTAAAGGACTGAAACGTTGTTTAAAGGACTGAAACGGATTGGACCACATAATCGTCCTTCTTTAAAGGTACGATTCGAGATTGATGCTGTGTTTCGAGAGCAAACTGCGTATAGGTGCTGTCAAACTGTTGTGGACACCGTACCATCGATTTTGTAAGGGGCGGGGTTTGGCGAGGAGCCAGCCAGTCTGCGCATCATTGATCTACACACACTCCCTCTACTGCTGGAAAGTAATGAACGACCGCTCGCTCCGCATCGCTCAATCAATCGAACCCTCTGCTGTCTTTATGGGGAAAATGGCGACTACATCAGAATCGGTCGCTCTCTGGCTGATTTGACCTTCGACTATCCAAACTATTTATGAAGGAATAAACATACTTTATTAGAGATCTAACAAAAATGACAAGTTGATATTCGTTGTGGGAAAACATAAGCTCGGGAAATACTCGTGGCCCAATAGAAAATCACGTGAAACAAGCACGAAATAATGATAACTGGAAATTACAAAACATACCAATAACTGACTTTTTTCATCTGAACACTCTATTCAGAACTACTATGTACTACTGATTTCATTCATGTTCTCTAGAATTTAAGTCAGGAACAACCTAAACACGTTAACGTTGAGAAAAAAAATGAAAAAAGAGTACACATGAAGTTACAAATTCAGACCTAAGTATGTTAACAGTTCACAACTATCATCGTATAAAGGGGTTGGGGCAGGGTAAACAGACCCAGCGAGATCTGGTGCCCTAAACGTGATACCTAGCCGCTAGTAGCGTCGAAAAATGTGACCATTTGACTCGATGAAAGTACAGACTACAACTAAGAAAATATGTTGACCTACTCGACCAAAGAAGGCGGTCTGAAGGTGATAATATAGTATTTTCCGTTCCTACTGAGACTCCTACAGTAAGATTTCAAAACTTCGAAGCCGTTTTCCTCACTTACGTATGATCGGAAAGGTTGAGGATTTTCGCACCTCATTATCGTTCTCAGGTACAGACTCTATACGAGAGGCTTTTCCATGAACTAAATTTTCAGCTTCACAACAGCCTTCGGAAAATTTGTAGGGTCATTGTAGGAGTCTCAGTAGGAATGGTTTGAACTATACAAGAAGTTGCTGCCAATAGCGTCTATAATTGTGATGTATTCGACGTACAAACTACAACGCCTAAAAACATCATAGAATGAACAACATACCTCAAAACTAAAGCGTTTTGCTATGCTGTGCACGTTGAACGTGACCATAACACGAGATAAGTACACGTGTTACACGTTTTCGACACGTTTTTCGTGTCTATGCGACTAAATATGGCGCTCTGAAGGTGATAATACAAGAAGTGGCTGCCAGTAGCGTCGTGAAAGCGATGAGACCCAATCTGTCGACGACGATGGCGGCGAATCTCCATTCGATCGTCACCTTCTTGTCTTCTACTTGGTCGTCGTTGTGCGTGCGAAGCATCTGAAGGAGACGTTTTCGAGTGAGAAATGCTGATTTTTTGGGTTTTTGACTCTTGAGCGAAATATTTCGTGTATCCGGTTTTAGCTTCAAATGTTGACAGCTCACAGTTTTTAGTGTCGGTTCAACAGTTCGGCAGAAATGTGAAGTTTCCAAGTTTCACAGTTCAGAATGGTCCATATCAATCTTTCGAGTTCCAAATGTTTGAAAAAAACAACGATAGTTTAATTCCAGCGATCATATTTCATATAGGCAAGTCAGAAAGTAGGCCAACTTGTACCTTAACATGTTGGTATATTCTGTGGAGCATCCTAAGACGTTTCGTGGTTTTCTCATCTTCAGAACGACCTCCTTGTTTCACCTGAATACTTTCTTGTTCATCTACTCTTTTATATGTATTCTCACTCTCTCTTCTCTCTCTTATCTTTATTCATCTTTGGATTAATCGTGAAATAGCCTGTTATTGTAATTAGTTACGCTTGTTCATACGAGTCAGTATTTTCTCATAATAATTTAAATTTCCTATTTTTCTTATAATTTAATGTCTTATTTATTTCTTCATACGGTACACATTATTCAACTATCGTCTGAAGTCTCGTCACCGTGACAGCATAATAACAGTGGATGGCTCAATCGCACCGCTCCACTTTCTAACAAGATGTACGTGTTTCTCATCTAAAAAAACACGGAATGATTTGCTGATTGCAATAAAAATCCCGCGTAAACAGGAACCCGTACTTGAAAGACGAGGTTCTCGAAGTTTTCCTTCAACGCTTCACTGGCTTTTTCGTCCATTTGACTGGTACCGTCTTTCTGAAACAAAATTTCGAAGCGTTTTTACATAATTACTAATATTGTTGAACAAATGTATCAATGAAATGTCCGAATTACATCTGAAGTAACACTGATTCACACTACAAAAACAGTAGATCAGAGCAAAAGTTGTACTATTATTTTTATTGTTAGAGGATGACCGAGTGTGAATTTTTGGTGCATGGAACGTCCTTCTCATTCTGGTCCAAAAAGTTCTTGGATCAAAATAGAAAAGCCGCAGATTAGACAACCAAAACCACGAACGTTATGCTCGTTACTCGTTGAATGCACAGCTAGACCAACAGAAACTATACAAACACAATTTAGTCAGAAAAAAGATCAGGCGGCGTAGCAAACCGTCCAACCTCATGAGAAGTTCATATGAGTTTCTCATGAGCTACCTCATGAGCTACTCGTAAACTCTCAATGTTTTAGCATACCAATCAATAGAATCTCATGAGAAGCTCGTGCTAATAGCTCATGAGGTGATCTTATGAACTTTTGTGAGGTTTGCTACGCCGCCTGGTGAAACATACATAATCGAATGCGGTCTTCGTGTTCTCATCCATCTTGGTCTTCCTTCCCCTCCAACTCTCCTTCAGTGTCTCTATGTTATTCGACCGACGAGGCTGGTTCATACGGAGTAGCCAGGGAGCCCATTCAAGGAGGATGTAGCGCATCTGGAGAATCAACATTACCTTTCTTTCTTCACATCTTTCTGAGAGGTTCAACGGACCACTCTTTTTCACTACGAGTATTCTTAAACAGATCCGGCCATTTTGAGGTTTTGAATAGGGCGACTATCCCCTGTCCGTTCGTACACTGAACTCACTGAAGTGAGGGACTCGGAAAAGTTCTCATTTCTCAAAATCCAGATTAATTCCACTACCAGAATTCTACGGACTGCTAGTTCCAAGAAAGTAAGTATATTCCTCACCCAGAATCCCATTCTTCGCGTGTTTTGATGATTCCGGAAATGATAACTCTGCACATAAACTGTGAAAGAAGTGGCCAGAACAGAAATCACCATGCAACTTTCGAAGAAAACGCCTGGAATAGGGAAATATTGATACTGCGAAAAATGATAGCTTAGCTATCATTCGAAGTTTTAAGTCAAAGTCGTTCATTTCCACTCTGGTAAACTAGGTTCAAGGTAAACCTTCAGTGACAACACTGGTTTGGTCACTCGAACACAGCAGAATTCTTTGAAAAACAAATTACAGACTAATCAAACGAACTAATTTGACTGTTTTTCCGTTATTCATACTCAAACCCTTGAAATTGCGAATTCTCACCCAGAAGTGGAACGGCTTCCGAAGTGTGAGGGGTCATTTCATTCATGATTGTGAGAAAAATACAAATGGCCAGGGTTACTGAGATCTGCAAATGAGTTATTCGATAGTTCTCGTTTAAGAGAGTAGATTTTATTCTGTTTTATTCTTTCGGCACGATATCGAATCAAGAACTATAGCGGGAACAAACGTGCTTCCGTGGCGCAATAGGTAGCGCGTTCGGCTGTTAACCGAAAGGTTGGTGGTTCGAGCCCACCCGGGAGCGAATGTTTGGTTTTCTTTACTTTTCCCAACCTTTAGAGACCAAAGTCAACTTCATGTGTTTGTTTTCGCAATATTTTGTTTAACGAAAACTTGCAGTGAATTTCTGAACAACTAACTATGTACTTTACCAGTGCTTAACTTGGAATTGTTTCGTAGAAAATGTTGTGTTGAACCATTCATAGTTGATAGTCCAATTGTTAGTAAACTTGCAGCTTTTGTGTGTTATAGCTCGCAGTTGGTGTTTATGTTAGTTTTGATAGGACGCGACATGAAACTGATGATTACGACAAAAAACAACATAAAACTGTCAGTAATTTCGAGAAAACTGTCAACAATGACAATAAAAAAATCTATAATTTGGAACCGGTTTTCATTTGTTATAGTTTTTGTGTACCTGTAGTCCTATTTTCTCGCAGGTCTCCGGGGAGAGAGTGAATCCAAGAATAACGAGAATCATGACAAGAAGGCATGGCATGATCAGGTTGAAGGCGTAGTAGCTGCAAGGAGGAGGTTTATTAATTGATTACGAAACTTATTGATTGTTTTTAACCCGATGTATCGATTATGTGGTTATTAGAAGTATTTATTCATCGAATTGGACCATTGGTTTATTGACGGTGCGTTATATTTTCTGTTACTTCATTGTTTTTGACGCAGAAGTATTCAGTGTTCCATATTTATCCTATCTGGGAAAGTAAGACCATAACACGTCGGAAACGTGAAGAACAAAAACTTTGTGGTGTGTTTGTGGGCGTGGCCTAGTTTGAACCCACAGTGTCCTTCTCCTGAGAACGAGGGTGAATTTGATGTCCTCATATGCTTCAGGACAGCACTCGTAGTACTTCACGGAAACATTGGCTGTGGAACCTGAAGATTTTGGAACTTTTGTCGGAAAACTTGGCTGGAAGAGAGACAAACTCCATCACTGCAGTATACCTTTCTAAACTTTTAATGTGTACTAGCTCTTATCACGCCTCTCATATTTCGTATGACTGTATTCATTATCTGTTCACTTCACAAGAAATCAATGTATTTCCATCTAATTCAATACTTTTACGTACCAATGAATTGAAGCTATAGAACTACGGCAATCGCGAATATCATTAGCACAAACGTAGTAACAAAACTTGTGCCACTTCATACTTTTCGTCGGCGGTAGATACATAGAGCAAAGTACGATCATTGGTTGTGTGCGATACTTACTGTACACACAATCAACTCATACTGTGCTTGATCTACTCAGAACAAGCGTTGTTGCAAAACAGTATACTTTTTATACAGCGTGGCTGTCATATATGTTGATTTTCCCTCTTGTCGTCTGACGTCTCTTCGGGGCACACTAAATCTCTAGATTTGTTGCAATACAGTTTCGACCAAACACGAATTTGTAATTAACGCAGACAAAAAGTACCGCCGTAAAGCGCGGTAGTTTCAGTGAGCCCCCTGGGTTCGAAGTGCAGTGTGCACGCAAGAATCATAAAAACCAAACACTGCTCATGCTCCGAGTCAAAAAACAAACAAAAACTCTCCAGATAAAAGATTATTACTCTTGTGAAACAACAAGTTTGTATGTGATTCTCACTCATGATAAGCCATTCTCCGTTGGGTAGAAACTCGGAGAAGTCGAAATCTCCGACTTGCAGCTCAATTTTGTCTCGACTGAACGACCAGGAACCGAACTGAAAAACAGAAGAGAAATTGTAGTTGAACACAACGAAAATAAGTATGGTTGGTTTCAATGTGTAATGGGGTTCACCATTGAAGTAAGGGTTAGATCACTCAATTTCGAAGGTGTTACGAATGGTTTGTGACCGCGTGAAAATCAGTATAATTTTGGGATGATCTCACTCGGAATTTCTCAAATGAAGTCGATGAAATGTTCATGAAGACAACTAACCTTGAAGAAGCAAACTTGCTCATCGAACGGAAACCAGTAAATATCGAGTTTACATGATATCTGAAAAGACTGAATTGACGAAAATAATTGTGTTTTGCAAAATAATTGAAATAGATTCTCATGTTTCTCATCTACATCGTACCTATTATCTTGTGATACACGTTTCACATTAAAAAATTTTCCTATGCCAACTTCAGACCTGTTCGAAAGGTGTTCATGTCAAACCATCATTCTTCCATTTCTAATCTTTTATAAAACTGAAACAACAAAACGCATCAACCCTCAATTTGTAAACTTTTCAAAAATAATCTAAATATGCACCTTGAATATGCCCGGCGGCACCCAGTTGATGGTTCCATCGGCGTAGTTGATCAGATTCACTTTGTACGTCGAATCGAAGGCCGGGTCAACACTGAAATCAATAAGGGATACATGTAGGTGACTCCCCTCTCACTCTCTCCCTTTTTCTCTCTATATCTCTCCCTTTCTTTTGCCATCTCTCTGAAGTCAATAGGGAACTCATGTCATGCTGTGTTTGTAGCTTGAACCCGCTGATTTGTAGTCACGAACAAGAATACTGTTCTCAATATTACCCTATTCAGTGACTACATAGGCGCAGTTATTTTCATCGTACACTATTTTTCTTTGTTCTCGTTCCTCGCACTGAAATCTTCTTAACTCCCCCCTCTATCTCCTCTCTATCTCTCTCTCTATCTCTCTCTCTCTCTCTCTCTCTCTCTCTCTCTCTCTCTCTCTCCCTCCTCGTCTCTTTCTCAACTCATTCCCTCCTCCTCCCTCCCTCCCCCACTCTCTCCATCACTCCCTTCCTCTCTCTCTCTCACCTGTTATACAGTAATATATCCGGTTGCCACAGACTGCCGGATGGATGTCTTAGATCCGTGACATTCTCATAGACGAGTGGTTCCCATCGAAGGTTCTCGTCTCGCCACGCAAACTTCAGCCATGCAGATACTTCCAATTGTTCCTCTTTCTCGTTCTAAAAACAAATAAAAAAGTTTTCAGAAATAGCTAGTAAAAAATCACAATATTTGTAAACGTTTTCCCCTTTTTCAATAAGTGAAGTGCAGATAGCAGATTCCATGTTTCAGCCAGGCGGAGACTTAGCTCCTCTTTCTCGTTCTAATGTTTTTCTTTGAAAAAGTTTCTGTTACAGGGGTATTTATTGTAATTGCTAGTTAATCCAGTTCGAGGTTCCGAGTTTTCACAACTTTGAAAGATTAAAAAAGGATAAAGTTTCAGCCCTAAGTTTTTATCACGCCGACACCTCCAACTGTTGCTCTTTGTAGTTCTAAAAAGAGAAAAGTAAACTCATAAAAAGCAATAGAAACCAATTTATTCTGAACGATCGTGGCTCTCCCTGTAAAGATTCCAAAACTTGTCTCTAATGTGCTCTAATAGCGCAGTGGTTACCGTCCTGCTACGAATCTTTTGCTCGCAGGTTCGATTCCGGCGAGAGACAGAAATTCATATATTTGGCACTCACTGTACATAACAAGCCGAGACCGATGTGTTTGCTGTTTGGTTCTGCCTCATTTTTCAGGCATAATCCAAAAACATAGCTGCGAGTGCAGATCAATGCTGATTGTTTCAAAATTTTGAATTTCACCCAAACATACACCTCAACAAAACCAAAACGTGTCAGTTGTCACAAGTGCAAACCAAAAAAACATCCTAAAAATTAAATTTGCGATTTCACTTTATCATTTTATTGATAGTGTCAGTACGAACAACCTATTAGATCGGGTAAATTAAGTATCAATTTTGATATTGAAATTGTTTTATTAATACTTTTTCGTTATAATCTATTCCCGTGTTTTCATTTCATCATGTTTTCCTCAATCAAAACTTGCTCCCAGAAACATAAATTAAAACAGACCTTTAGACTATCATGTCAAACGATTAACTTCTTGAGTTCTCGGCGTTTAACTTTAACTGTCACTACTTTGAGGCATATATCGCGCGGTCGGAGCAGCCGCGCACAATATGCGCAACCCGTACTAAATACGGCGCAGCAGGGCGGCCGCCCATATAAGCGATGCCTGTTGACAATAAAATGTAGACGGTCCGTAGCGCGAGTTTAGGCAACAAACAATCGTAACAACAACGTATCAAACAATCGTAAATCGTACAAATCGTGCTTGCTCGCGGAACACTTGACTGTCTACTTTTTAAATTTTGTATTTAAAAAGTTATTTTCAAGTGGAGCAATGACTAATTTCGTGCGTCCGTTTGATACAATACGTCTTCAATCATAGTGAGTTTTGCAAATTCATTTTTTGTTCAAAAACTAGAGTTTCAAAGCTCCCGGCACCGAAGAAGAAAGAAGATCTAGGAAGCGATGAAGTTAGAGCGGGTCGATAATGATCGAGCGGCAAGCGCTGTGTTTGTACTTTGATCCCGCCCCATTTTCAGGCGTAACTCGAAAACTAGCCGTAAATGCAGATCAAAGCTGATTGGTTCAAAATTTCAAATTTCAGCTAAGCATAGACCTCAACAGCTGCTCTTCCTTGTTCTGTACAACAGAAACGCAGATGAGAAATCCTCAAAAAAACAGAAAGTGTCAGTTTCAGGTCAGAAGTGTAAATTGAAAAAAACCCTATAAAAACCAAACTTTGCGATTTCACTTTTTCAGGCACGTCATAATATTCTAATGTTCCTGGACCTATTCAATTTGATTACTGCACTAATAATTGATTTCATTAATGACAAACTTTTGTATTTGAAATTGTATTCATGTAATCATATTTGTTCTTGGTGAGTGAAAAATATTAACAATCGAAAATTGTTTAAAAAAAAACATGTGTAACCTATTTACTAGCACACTCCACCTTTAACTGTCACTAATTTTTAGGCTATCTGGCCAGCCGCGCGCAATACCCGTACTAAATACGGCGCTGCAGGGCGGCCGCCTATATAAGCGATGCCTGTTAGATAATAAAATGTGGACGGTCCGTAGCGCGAGTTTAAAGGCAACAAACAATCGCAACAAACGCAACGCAACAAACAATCGCCACAAACGCAACGCAACAAACAATCGCAACAAACGCAACGCAACAAACAATCGCAACAAACGCAACGCAACAAACAATCGCAACAAACGCAACGCAACAAACAATCGCAACAAACGCAACGCAACAAACGCAACGCAACAAACGCAACGCAACGAACGCAACGCAACAAACGCAACGCAACAAACGCAACGCAACAAACAAGTCGCAAATCGCTTAGCAAATCGCGTCTGCTCGCGCAACACTTGACCGTCTACTTTTTAAAATTTAAAAAGTTGTTTAAGACATAATGCATACTTTCCTTCGTGTTCTTGTCGTAATATAAGAGTTCTTAATATAAAAAATTTTGGTTTTTAAGGGGAATGCTCCGAAAATGGACTTTTCACAGTTAAGCAACTAGAGTCTCAAAGCTCCCGGCACCGAAGAACAAAGAAGATCTAGGAAGCGATGACGGAAGAGCGGGTCGATAATCATCGAGCGGCAAGCGCTGTGTTTGTACTTTGATCCCGCCCCATTTTCAGGCGTAACTCGAAAACTGAGCCGTAAATGCAGATCAAAGCTGATTGGTTCAAAATTTCAAATTTCAGCTAAGCATAGACCTCAACAGCTGCTCTGCCTTGTTCTGTACACTAAAAATGCACATACAAACACTACGAGAAACCGAAAGGTGTCAACTTTGCACGTCAAACGTGTAAATTAAAAAACCTCTTAAAGAATGACGATTATGTGGTCCAATCGCGACGCTTCAGTCCTTTAAACTGCAATACATATTTCAATTGCAGTTTAAAGGACCGTTGACACGAAATTGGTCCACACAATCGTTCTACTTTAAAACAAAATTTTGCGATTTCACTTTCTCATGCAGGTGATTAGTATTCTAATGTTCGGTATTATTGAAATGAGAAAGTTCCACACGTTTTCATCACAAACTACTCGGGCCTATGCGATCGGATAAATTTAGTAGTTACGTTAATAACAACATCGTTTTTAAAACCTTTTCGTTATAAACGTTTTCCGTTGCTTCATTTAATCATGTTTTACTTAATCAAAACTCATTTTCAGAAACATAACTTAATACAGTTATGAAAATACTTATTGCTCGACCTTTGGGCGTATCATGTTACCCATCAATAACGATTAACTGCTTGAGTTCTCGACCTTCAACTGTCACTAATTGTAAGCTATCTGGCCAGCCGCGCGCAATACCCGTACTAAATACGGCGCAGCAGGGCGGCCGCCTATATATACGATGCCGATTAATAGCTGAAAGTAGATGGTCCGTAGTTCGAGTTTAGGCAGAATCGCATCAACAAACGCTCCCTCAGCAAGTACGGTATCGCAAAACGCATCGCAAATCGCGTCTGCTCGCGCAACACTTGACCGTCTACTTTTTAAGTTTTGTATAAAAAAATTTTCAAACAAAATTCACCTACTGTGATAACGTGTTCGTTTTAACACACATTTTACTGCGTTTTCTCGGGATACAAAAGTTTTTCGAACTGGTATTTTGGTTTTTAATCGGAAGAAAGTTTAGAAAATGGACTATTTACATATAAAAAAAAACTAGAGTCTCAAAGTTTTCGAAAAGAAAGACGAACACGTTATCACAGTAGGTGAATTTCGCGTTACAATGATGAATACTATAAAACTACTCCATCGTTTGTTTGACCTACCAGATTGATAATCTGTTGTAGAGCTATTCCGAGGGTGACCACAACTGGTTGAGCACTGTTGAGGACGGGACGCTCCTCTCGCACGTAGCCGACTAGTAGATCATTCAAGAGGTGAACTTCGGGTGGAGAGGCCAGAGAAAGAGAGAACAGAGAGAGAAGGAGGAACATCTGAAAGGGAGGGTTGGAGAAGGAGAGAACATAGAGAGAGAGAGGAGGAACATCTGGAATAGAGAGGGACTAGAAAAACACAGAGAGAGAGAGAACAGAAAGACAAGGAACATTTGGAAGGGAGGGTTAGAGAAGGAGAGAAAGATAGCAAGACCATCTGAGTAAGTGGGAGCAAGTAGTAGGAGAGGTTGGATAAGTAGAGGATTAACAGTAACGAGATGGACTTCGGAAGGGGGAGAGGCCAGAGAAAAAGAGAACGGAGAGAGAGGATGAACATCTGGAAGTGAGGGTTAGAGAAGGAGAGAACCGAGAGAGAAGGAACATCTGGAATAGAGAGGGACTAGAGAAGCAGTGAGTGAGAGAAAACAGAAAGAGAAGGAACATTTGGAAGGGAGGGTTAGAGAAGGAGAGAAAGATAGCAAGACCATCTGAGTAAGTGGGAGCAAGTAGTAGGAGAGGTTGGATAAGTAGAGGATTAACAGTAACGAGATGGAATTCGGAAGGGGGAGAGGCCAGAGAAAGAGAGAGACGCACAGACAGAGAAAGTGCGATCGAGAGAATGCGAGAGATATCGAAACAGTGAGCCAGAAAATTATAGAGAGGTTTTTCATCTGGTGGAGAAAAAATAAGGTAACGCATGCGTAATAAAAGAAAAGTAGAAGACACAAAGAACAGAAAGCTGATACAACACTCTAATAGGAGAAATGATTAAAACTATGTTCGAATTTTCCATTTCGTAATGTTGTAATGAAAAACTCACAGCTCAAAAGTTCACGAAAAAAGTTATGAAGGCCTCGTATAACAACAATAACGTGCGTTAACTACGTGCAGTAACATCTTATATTATGCCGAAAATATGTCTTTTTATCCAAAATTATGTAATAAATGAGAATACGCCGCCCAACATGTGTTCTTGTTTACAATTCACATCAGACAAACAAAAACAAATCAATAACGCGATTCTTAATATGAAACGTGAGATAGCTAGTGCTCTGAAACAATGCGACTTGTAGATTGCCAGGAAAATAAACTTGTGGATCCCAATGTTGACGATATACAAGTTAAGCTGTTGCGTTACTGTTTTGAAAGTGTGAGGACTGCCGACAAAGTGGTAAATATACAAGGTATTTCCTCCTGGCAAATGTACAAGTTTTTCCCAGTTCTGGGTAAAATACAAGTCACATTGTTTCAGAGTGACCAAATCTCAGTGGTGGTTTGATCTAGCCACACGCCATACAGGGCAAAAATGTCGACCAAAAAACAGCAGGAGATCAAAGTACAAACACAGAAACGGCAAGAAACACCGTATAGTCTCGCTTCGAAAAAAAATTCTATTGTTATACTGAATTGAAGAACGGAAAAGTTTAACTTACTGAGAGTGAATGAAATCACAGGAAATGTAGGCAACATCAGCGATACTGCATACTAGTAGAATATATTGAAGACTGATAACAACGTAATTTCCATGTGATATTTTCTAACCTAATAAAATAGATATCAATACCTTTAAACACAAATAAAGTGAGTTTGAAGAACTTTGTAAAAATAACAAAATGAGAGAAAATAAGTTTGTGTATATAGAGATATAGGAATGGGGTTCGAGATTGGAATACATGAAGAATGCCTTAGGGAATGGACGGGTGAATGGGATGAAGCGATTAGGGAGGGAGAGAGGAGGAAGAGAGAGAGAGAGAAAGAGGGAGAGGAAAAGAGAGGAACAAGAGGTTGAGAGACATAGAGAAAAATGACTAAGAAGAGGGGGGGGGGGGGGGTGAGAGGAAAGAGTTCCTAAACTGTCCTACAAGATAGAGAAAAAAATCGTTCATAATATGTTTTAGAAAAATGGAACCACGGAGTTTGACGTTAAAAGAATTGGATTTAAAGATTATCTAATTGTTGTTTGACGAATGTTGTGAAGTATGGATGTGGCTAATAGACATTTCTATTAGTGTAAGGGACGATCGCAGCTGATCAAATTACGGAGAGAGAAAGAGAGAGAGAAAGAGAGAGTAAGAGGGGGGGGGGGGCAAGAGAAAGAACAGGGAGGGGAGAGAGCGAGGAAGAGAGAGGAGAGAGATAAGAGAAGAAGAAGATAATTAGTTAGTGAGAGAACTAGAGAGAGGAGAGTGAGCAAGTAAGAGAGATTTAATGAGAAAAGATCGAAACAAAAGACGAGCTTGAGAACAACTTGTATTCAGACTCCAGAAGAAAATAAAACTATAAAACTTCGAGTTCGTCGTCTTTATTGAGTTTTAGAGTGATAAAAAGTAATGACTAGAACTACCATAATTTTCAATATGATCATATAGTTTGTAGCGCGTCCTGCAATGTTGCCCAAAGTATGTGGGATAAGCCTCTGGAAGTGGTGCTCTAGATAGAGAGGGAGAGCAGAGAAAAGGAGACGATGAGAGAGAGAGAGAAAAAAAGAGGAAGAAGACGCAGAGAGAGTGAGAGTGATAGGGAATTAGAGAGAGATAGAAGAACCGTCAGTAAGAAAGAGAGTGATTTAGAAAAGAGAAAAAGGAGCGATGCATGAAGATTAAGGGACAAACATATAAATAAATAGAAAGAGAAACGAAATAGAGAGAAAGAGAAATACAAGTTAGTCCACAGAGAAGAGCAACGTGATTTATTCGGATTGTCTGCCAAGTTTTGACGTGAGATGATAAGTTTGGGTGGGTACAGCTTGGGTGCAAGTTGGGTACTCTCTATCAATTCATTTCTGAGACGTTCATCCCGGCGTCCGGTCCAGTATGGTGTACGTTTCGTTATTTTCATATTCTTATGAAAACTCAAAAACATTTTTTCATTTATTTCCGTCAAAAATTTAACTATATACGTTCTAGCCTCGATCTCTATTAGGCTACAGTTCGCTCTGTGTTGGGTTTGTAATTTGATCCCACCATGTTTAGTCGTAATAGTTTAATAATCAAATGTGTTGATCAAACTAAAATTTTGAATGTATACTTCCTATATTTCAGGATCATATATTTTCTAACATTTGTGATTATCACACTTTCCATCGGATCTGTATCGTGCAATCGAAAAAAGAAAAAATCAAAAGTAGGTAAAATATAACGCTTGCCGACTGATTGGAAATGTTTCCTATGTATAGTTGCTTAGATTCGTTCCGTTTTTCTCTCTTCCTAACTCTTGTTTTCTCTCTCTGTCGTCCTCCCTCGGAAATCTCTGTGTTCTTCGTTTATTCCACCGGTTCTTTTCAAGATGTAGGCATTCAACATGTTTACCACATTTTTTCATTGTCTCTTTCCCTTTCCTTTCCCTATTTTTTTTAAACCCTCCGTAGTACCGTTTATCTTCATAGATTTTTCATTTTTATCATTTTCTTCTCATATTAACACGATTCTTCCCAGGTGCCTCCCACCGTCCCACCATCCCCCCTACCAAATGGTCCCCCAAATGGCCGATCCCGTTCGTTTCCTGGTCCCTTTCGTCCCGGGACCACACAAATGAGCAGCAAACCTACATCTACTGGCTCAACTACTGAGAAAACACCCCCAAAACATACACCGCCGAAAACTACTAGAATAACAGAGGTGTAGTACTCGTCTTTCTTATGAAATGTATAGTAGAACTTTCTGGTTACTTTGCATGTCTGAGTGTATAGGGTTCGTTCCTTCCGAAGCAGGCCGATACGAAAAGTTTCTCCCTGTCCCACTGTGCTTGTAGTCTGATTTCTTGGTTTACAATTGAAATTGGCGAAGTACGGCGTGTTTCGAGGCAATGTATAGTAGTAGTAGGTAAGAAAAACTGGTATACAACATCAACAGTATCAAAACTCGATGGAAACCATATAGGAATATCTAAAAATAAATACAACTATTTCCAGAAACCACTGCCGGATGTGAATACTCAGCCGAGCAATTCGTTCGACTATTACCTGGACAATCTGGGGGGCGAGGCGGAGCAGAAGGACATGTCGAGAGCAAGTAGAGAGAAAATGGCGGTCAGTTAGTATTATTATTTATTCCTGCATATATAAAACATAGAACAAAAAGTTTTACAAGATGTTAGGAATGAACTGAGTCCCCAAAGGGATGAGAGCATAAGCATAACTCTCTCATCTTCGGATTGAGGGGAGCTTTTTAGAAAAACAGTTGATTTCTCGCATCATCAGTTAGTATTTTATTCAAAAATGAGCATTCCATAAAAATCTTCATTTTAAATTAAAATTAGTTTTAGCAAACGTACTGTTGTATTCACCAGTACTTCTTGAAACCTATCCGCTTTTTAAACATTCTGCGATATTTAGTGTTTCTGCCGTAAAACTTCACCAGTTGAAATTGTGTGTAGACATGACCAAGTGTAAGCGAAAACTTTGAGAGAAATGTGTATTTTCCTGAAATAGGAATGGTGAAGTTTAGTTTCACAATTGTAGTTTGATCGCTATACGTTTTGCTAAAAAAACTTCTCCAGCATGTCTCCGAGGAGGAGCGGACGATAAAAAAGATTCTGAATCCTTCCGTAGAGAGAACTGACGACGTGGAACGGATTCGGGAGAAGAACGAGGGACCCGACAAGACACTCGACAATATAGAGGTAGGGGATCATATCTGGCGCAGTGGCAATCGCTCAAAAACCTCAAGAGCTACCTCGTGAGCAATATCTTACCAAGTTCTCATGAGATTCTATTGATTGCTATGCTTCAACATTAGAAGCTCACGAGTATAGTCCCGGTCATTCCCACTGAGACTTGGCAGCGAGCCAATGAATATTCCAAGCGATTTTGACCACTTTCGAGTTTTCCACTAAACCGCAAATCGCTGTTAGAGGTTGCTCTGTTTCATGAGTACAAGTCAATGAAAAAAGTTCTTGGAAAACTTATATCTGGTCGGAGAAATAGCCATTTAAATAAGTTGGCACGATGCCAAAGGGTCTCAGTGGGGATGAAAAGAACTATCATGTATGGTTTGCTGCGCCGTCTGGACTGCAGTTTGATGTTTGACAAATATAATCCAGAAAACTCGAAACCTCTGAGTGAACAAAAAAATCGTAGATAGTTAACCACTTTCGAGTTTTCCACTAAACCGTAAATCGTTGTTAGAGGTTGCTCTGTTTCATGAGTACAAGTCAATGAAAAAAGTTCTTGGAAAACTTATATCTGGTCGGAGAAATAGCCATTTAAATAAGTTGGCACGATGCCAAAGGGTCTCAGTGGGGATGAAAAGAACTATCATGTATGGTTTGCTGCGCCGTCTGGACTGCAGTTTGATGTTTGACAAATATAATCCAGAAAACTCGAAACCTCTGAGTAAACAAAAAAATCGTAGATAGTTAACCACTTTCGAGTTTTCCACTAAACCGTAAATCGTTGTTAGAGGTTGCTCTGTTTCATGAGTACAAGTCAATGAAAAAAGTTCTTGGAAAACTTATATCTGGTCGGAGAAATAGCCATTTAAATAAGTTGGCACGATGCCAAAGGGTCTCAGTGGGGATGAAAAGAACTATCATGTATGGTTTGCTGCGCCGTCTGGACTGCAGTTTGATGTTTGACAAATATAATCCAGAAAACTCGAAACCTCTGAGTAAACAAAAAAATCGTAGATAGTTAACCACTTTCGAGTTTTCCACTAAACCGTAAATCGTTGTTAGAGGTTGCTCTGTTTCATGAGTACAAGTCAATGAAAAAAGTTCTTGGAAAACTTATATCTGGTCGGAGAAATAGCCATATAAATAAGTTGGCACGATGCCAAAGGGTCTCAGTGGGGATGAAAAGAACTATCATGTATGGTTTGCTGCGCCGTCTGGACTGCAGTTTGATGTTTGACAAATATAATCCAGAAAACTCGAAACCTCTGAGTAAACAAAAAAATCGTAGATAGTTAACCACTTTCGAGTTTTCCACTAAACCGTAAATCGTTGTTAGAGGTTGCTCTGTTTCATGAGTACAAGTCAATGAAAAAAGTTCTTGGAAAACTTATATCTGGTCGGAGAAATAGCCATTTAAATAAGTTGGCACGATGCCAAAGGGTCTCAGTGGGGATGAAAAGAACTATCATGTATGGTTTGCTGCGCCGTCTGGACTGCAGTTTGATGTTTGACAAATATAATCCAGAAAACTCGAAACCTCTGAGTAAACAGAAAAATCGTAGATAGTTAAAAGAGACCGAAACACAACTTGAGTAGAGGTTCCGTTTCGGGCTGCTTCCAACTGTATTGAGATCGGAGAGCACAAATAACTCGTATATTAGTTTGATCAGTTCACGTGACATTCACATGACAATGCCGCGCAACACGCGACGCGTCCAATCAAAAGTAGGATACATCAGCTTTACGAGAAACCATGTTGCTCTCCGGTCTACTTTATTAATTTCATTTTGCATTCGAGTGGACATTATGAGCTTCATAGTCTCAAGTGCAAAGTTTCGAAAAAATCGATTATCTTTCCAGATAACCTGCAATTCGAAGGAGTGATGGAGAGAAAGGTCGCAAAGGGAATATTAATATTTGACATACATATATCGTGATCTTTGACATAAATAAAGAATTATCAGCCCATTTTACAATGTTCTACAGAAAGAGATGTAACAAAAGCGAGAGAGAGAGAGAAAACAGAGAGTGAGAGTAAAAGAGTGTGGAAAGGAGAGTTAGAGAGGGAGAGCAATACCTATAATAATATAGTCAGAAAGATGGAGAAGAGAGAGAGAGAAAGAGAGACAGGCAGACAGACAGAGACTGGGAAATACCCGTACAAACGCGTCAGTCCAGACGGTTTTCCGGGATGGCCATTCTATTCGTGTGAATCGTGAACCATGGCCACCCATCCCCGCTAACTATGTTCATTTCATTAAATAACAAGCCTCTGTCTGGTCGGAGTTGACTATTCTGTACACAAATGATGTGAGTTTTATAGTTTTTTCTGTAATGTATTTCAAATATACAATTGAAGTACCTATTTGTTTGTTGAAGAAGGACGATTATGTGGTCCAATCACAACGGTCCTTTGAACTGCAATACATTTTTCAATTACGGTTTAAAGGACCGTTGACACGGGATTGGTCCACATAATCGTTCTTCTTTAATGCAAATCGCAACGTGTGCATCGTAGAGAGAAGTTTGTATGTTCAAAAAAGCTGTGCGGTGTTTGTAGTTTGAGCCTAAAAAGCTGTTTTTCGAGAATTATGATGTGTTGCACGACCAAACTACAATCCAGAATCGGTCAGCCCCTTTCCAGAGCTCCTTACAAACTATGATGTCCTTGCTTTTTCTGTGCGCCAATACGTCTACTGAACTATTTTTTGAAATAGCGGTTTTACCTCGCCTTTTTTCGTTTACGCATATTTTGTAATTCAAACAGTTTCTTTTCAGACAACTGCTTTTCAATATTTTGTTTTTCTCGCTACTCGTCTGTAAATGTTTGAAGAAGAAGAAGAAATCAACAGAAACCCTCTTAGTACGTTGTCCTTCTAGTTATACACCGTTTTGAATCGTTGAGCGGTTTGGATTCAGTGAGAAGACGTTTTGCGGTTTTCGCTCCCCACCCTTCACATTATAGTTGAAAGTTTTATAGTGCGTGCCAAATTTATAAAATAGCTGCCTCAGGTGAGACTGGAACCGATCTCAAAGTTTGGGAGGCGCGAACGCTAACCACTTCACCAACTTGGCTTATAGTAGTAGCGTAGAAAAATCGAGTATATGTGTTCTTACACAGCGCAAAGTGAGATATACAGTATACCCCGCCTTTCTATAAGCGACGACTATATATTTCATTGAACCGATGGTATAAGGAACTTAACTTCCTGCAACCAACCATATTTCTGATGGTAGATTTTAAGAAATACTGTTCAATGACTGATAATTTTAGGTCAGAACATCATCTAGTTCGAATTCGTTTCCGGCGCCAATAGTACAAAAAGTAAAAGAAACGAAACTAGAGAAAAATGAGGAGAAAGAGAAAAAAGAGCAGAAAAGTGACGAAAATAAACTCGAAGCAACGCCGAAACTATCCGATGAACTTCTATTCTCTCCGGTAAGTAATTTAAATTTAAAAAAAAACTGGAAAGTGTTGTGTAAACCACGATTATTTTTTTTCAAGTTGTATGAAAAAGAGACTCATTTAGCTCAAGTTTCACTGTAAACCTGATTGACTAAACACAGATTCAAACGTTCCTGCTCTGTATACAATAAACTACCACACACATATGATCCCTCTCTTCAACAATTTTATAGTGGGTGCCAAATTTATAAACTTCTGTCTCTCGCCGGAATCGAACCTGCTTGCAAAAGTTTCGCAGCAGGGCGCTAACGACTGCGCAATTAGAGCACATAACAAGCTTTGAAATCGAGGATATGTGCGCGTACACAGCGGAAAGTGAGATATACAGCACCCTCCCGCCTTTCCGTTGGCGACGACTATAGTCCTATTCTTCAGAAACAGGTGCATTCCCACCGCTCACTACGGACTCAGGACTCGAACTCTTTCGAATACTATTTGGACAATTTGGGAGGCGCCGCAAACGAAGGAAACAAAACGAAGAGAATTGAAAAATTGAGCTCAAAAGGAAAGAAGGTTGGCTTTTTCAATTGTCAAGATTAAGTAAAATCATATGGATCAAAGAACAGGCGATCGAGGCAAATTTCTTCCCGAACCAAAACCGAACCGATTCTTCCCGAATCAGTTGGTTTGGTAAGGAACCGAACCGTTTGCGTACTCAAACCGACATGCAACCGAATCAAACCCTAATGAACGGTACGCAGTCGACCAATTTCAGCATTAATTACATGAATTGGTTCGGTTCCAACTTTGTTGGCCTAAACTTGATTCGGTTCTGGAACGAACCAACTGGTTTGGAAAGAAACGGTTTGGTTTTGGTTCGGGAAGAGTCGGTTCGGGAAGAAATTCACCGGCGATCGACAAGTTACTGGGAAGCAAGGTGTAATTTTCCAGTTTTTGAGTTACGTGAGAAATCGAGCTAGAAGGGGGCAGAAATTGAAGGTAATATGAAAGAGCTGCTCGAGAGAAACTGATACGTTATTTTTTAATATCAAACAAGCGCTTCTGATTTGCATACGGTGTACATATTTTAGTCTGCTTTGGTGCGCGCAACGGTATGTTTAGGTACCTCGGAATACCTCAAACTAGCTTTGCATTCTGCCATCGTTAAACTACGAGAGTTCTAATTAGGTATAGTGAGTTCACTAACACTGAGAGAGATTTTTTTCTTTTCCTCTAAGAAAGTTTTTCAACAAAAATGAAGTGATTGTAAAAAATATACCTGGAGATATTCATTCCGAAATTCTGAGCGTAGAATTGCATTTTTCCAGTCAAAACGGAAATCGATGGTCGAAAACTTCTCGAAAAAACTTTCCGAGGACAAGGAACCGATTCGGGAAAAGGGAAGCATAGCCGACAAAACGCTCGACAATGTGGAGGTACAGGAAATATTGATTTCTTTCCACTGCAAAACCTCAGTGAAACTAGAAGCCTACGAGCTATTTTGTAAATTTTATTAATAGTTGTATAGTTATGCATAGGATCTGCGGGAAACCTAATGAGTTCACGATCTGCCTTATGACATCCTCTCATGAGACACTTGGAGATTACTAGCTCTCGAAAAGTAGGTGAAACATCTTTTATGATGTGATCTCATGAGCTTCACGAGAGATTGCTATCGGCCCAGCACAATAATTTCAAAATCCCAGATGCCCCTTACAATATGATACTCGTGAAGGACTGAATATTGACGAAGAAACAATTCATAATTGCCATACATATATCGTGATCAAATGTACAATAAAACAGTGATCTGTGCAAAATCCCCCGTGGAATAAAACTATTACTAGCGTTTTCCCTTCGCTTCTCGAAATTTAACCTCAAAAGTTACAATAAGCCGTACAAAGACCAATATGTGTGCGCAGTTAATCAACATGAGAGAACTTGAATGAGATCAGAATATGTTCTATTTTATTTCTTATTTTATTCTTTCATAGGATGCAATCAAGCGGAATGAAACTTGAAACATAGTTTCAACTAAGGTCGCAACATCAAAGATCACACTTTGAGAACAAAATCTGATTTTTAAACTCCGGACTTCGGTGAAACTCACAGATTTGAAATTCAGTAGAACTGAAAGTCTCGAAAGCTTCTCTAAACAATATTGTTCTTACTTTAATCAGCTTTCCACTATATACATGTGCAACAATGGAGAAACTACTGTTCATGAACATATCTTTTTTCGACGAGTGCAGTCTCTTTCCAAGGGCATGAATAATGTAACTTCTAGCATTAATAAAACATAAACATCCAGATTGCATTACCTGCTCAGAGAATATTGTTTTATCATGAACACAAGGTAGGTAGCCCGGGCTAACGCCCGGGCCCCTCCCTTGATGAGTCTAGGCTGCCAGCCTCTCTCTCTCTCTCTCTCTCTCTCTCTCTCTCTCTCTCTCTCTCTCTCTCTCTCTCTCTCTCTCTCTCTCTCTCTCTCTCTCTCTCTCTCTCTCTCTCTCTCTCTCTCTCTCTCTCTCTCTCTCTCTCTCTCGCTCTCCCCCTCCCTCTCTCTCTCTGTGCCTCTTCATCTCTTTCTCGTTTGTTCGTGCTTGTTCTCAACATTGTTCTTCTTTATCTTTCTACCTTTTTCTTCGCTTTGAGATATAACTCAATTTAAATTTTATTAACATATCAATAATTTTGAATCAAAGCACTCCTTTCTCGACAATGTTCTTATACGTATTCGAAGTTGATAGAATCTTGACGCCTTCCATACTGCGAGCGCGGGAAAGGGCCACATACAGTTGGCCGTGGCCAAACACGGGCTGGGGCAGATACAGGCCAACATGAGTGAGAGATTGGCCTTGCGCCTTGTTGATCGTCATAGCGAAAGCCAATCGGATCGGGAACTGACGACGGCGCAGACGGAAGGGCAATCCTAGAAGGAACCGTTAATATCAAAAAGTAAAACTGTGAATGTTAAATTTTTTTGCACACATTGCTCACAGATCAAACGTAATGTTTCTTCAGAAATGGATAAGGTTTTTTTGCTACACTTAAGTTGACATACATTTTAATTGTGTTTATACCTTTCTCGGTGTAATTGTCGATCCTCGGGATGAAAACAGCAGCTCCCTTTCTGGGTCCGGATATGAATTTGCACTGAACAACTCTGGAACTGAAGTCCACCACAACGAATCTCGTTCCATTACAGAGACCTCTCGATACGTCCAGATTGCGTAAGAGCATTATGACTGCTCCAACCTGCAAAAGTTTGATGAACATGATTTTCTAGGAAAAAATTAGGTTACTGAACAACATTTTTGGAGCTCGAGTTAGTATGATTCAATGTTTCACCTTCAGTTTCAATAGATGGGGCGGGGTGCCGGCTGGGTTCTGCTTGTTCAGGAATTCAACTGGAAAGTCTTGGGAGTCTTCAGGATCCTCTGTATCAATCTCATCTATACTCAGAAAAACCTTTTCTCTTCCTTGTAGTTTGGTCAAAACGTTGCTGTTCATTTCATTCACGTCGACATTCTTCGGAGCCAGAATAGCTCTGTCGGCGAAAACGGCAGAATCATCGAATTTGTCACCAAAAATTTCCGTAAGAAGGTCACCGCCGGAGATCATAGATGCTGGTAATGGGATGCATCCCTCATTGTCTTCTTCAATTGAGCCATTACCAATAGATAAGAGAAGGGATGACCAATCGTTAGATCCAGGCAAACACCGCATATTCTCTGTTAGACTAAACCTCTTGAACGCAGAGAACACAGCAGAATTTTTCAGACAGGCATCAACAGAATCGGATCCACGACCTCGTTCAACGACAGGCAAAACCTGGAATGAAAATGATTTGATGCTACAGAAAATACGGAGATAACCAAAATATTTCTATATCAAATCTATGTTTGAATGAAAGTATAAAAATCACCTGTCTAAAATCGCCACCGAGAATGATAATCTTGCCGCCAAATGGAACGTCTAGTGCCAGCGTATCCCGAAGTAACTGATCTATGGCATCGAGAGACCATTTCGGTACCATAGAACACTCATCTATGATGAATACATCAGTTTCACGCAGCAAACGGGCTTCTTTTGTCTGATTCTTCATGGTGCTGATTCGATTGTTCTGTGGTACGGACAGTTTGAACAGAGAGTGAATTGTTCTCCCTTCAGGCAGAAGATTGGCCGCAATTCCAGTCCAAGCAACGCATGCTACCTTTTTCCCATCTCCAACGAACTTATGGTAGATGCAATTGTATAAAAAGGTTTTTCCACTACCTCCGGGCCCGTCAACGAAGTAGCAACAATGAGAGTTCAAATTCGATTGAAGAATCGCATCGGCAGCATTTTTCTGTTGCACTGTTAGCTTTGCATACATTTCCAAACCAACGTTGGCATGATCGATACGACTGAGATCATTTGTGCGAGCGGCTGGTCGCTGTCCGGCTGGTGGAGGGAGGTGTGATGTTAGATCAACACCCATGCATGAAACAATATCCAGTAGATCAAAATACGCATGAACGCAGGAATCAGTAGTATTGTGACCTGAAATTTTCTGAACATTTTATTGTAATTCCCCCTCTCACTTTATTTGTCAAGAGTTGAGAAATTGGTTCTTTACTAAGTAAAGTTTTGGAAAACTGAATTCAAAAAAATCGTAATAAGTGGTATCCGATAAAAATGTACCTTGATGCGCATAGTCTTCAGATAAGTCGTTGCGATATTTGTCCCACAATGAAGGTACGTCGCAAACGTCTGAGAAAGCCAGAAGTGCACCAAACAATGATCTCAACTCCGAAGGCATACCAAAGACGACAGCTTCTGACATAGTCCGATCAAAGTGATTCTCATCACGTAGAAATCCCATTTCTTTTGCTGTGGCAGCAAATGTCGGATAAACCTGTCCTCCGATAGTCCTCAAGTCCTCAAATGATGTCATTCCCTTCCTGTGTAACAGTAGTAGCCTCAAACAGTATCTTTCTCTATCCTTCGGACTGGCCATATACATTCGTCCAATTTGACGTGTTCCACGTTGACGTGGCTTCCAAAGACCGCTCGCCTGAACAAAGTTTTTGATTGCAATTGCTGGGTATAGTTGTTGTTTTGCTCATTGTGTCAGAAAATTGTCAGATTTTTATTTTTCTCCAAACTTTTTCCTACAGTTGCATTATTTCTGAGATAGTTATTAGTTACTTTTCGTTAGTTATAAAATAGTGATAAATTAGTTATTAGTTGAAATAGTATTGCGACGAACTACAATTTTTTCTGATCGTAAGTGGTATTTTCACAAACCTTGACAAATGTGAAATTCTCGGGGAAGTGAATGTACAGGCTGTCTCTTGGATTGATGGTGAACTGCGTGTTTTCTACAGTAGGATCATACTCTCGGTTCATTTTGAACCTGTAAAAGTGAGAAAGTTGGCCCATATCTTTGGAAAATCTTAAATTTAACAGTAAAAATTCGTTCACCTAGTTTTCATATTTTATACTGACACTGGACTAAAAAGGTGTTTTCGTAGGTAACACTAACCATGCTGTGAGAGTCGTGAGCTTAGATTGTGCGCGATCCATAGAGGTAGATAGGGTGTCGGGATCGAACACTACGGTTTGCTGATCTGGTAGATGGACCTGAACGTGAAATCGAAGTTTAGTGTTAAACCTCAGTTATCTGAGCAGTTGTGTTGAAATATGAAGAAAAAAAGGGTTAAGAATGCAATTCAGGTGGAAATATGAGTTAGCAAACTATTTGAAATAATTTCTAAAAATTACCTGTAGTCTATACACTGTATCCGATTTCTTCTGTGTTTCGAATTCAAAGATCCGATGAATAGCTTCGGGTGCACAGATAAAGCGGGTGTCCAAATGAGCCCGAATTTCATCGACCGGTTCATTGTTCGCTGCTTGCGTAGTCTGTTTGAGTTTCAGTGAGGCGCGATCAATCCCTTTATAAACGTATTTATAAAGGTATTTGACCGCGTGAATCAGACTACACACTTCCAGATTGATGTGAGCATTAAACTTCAATGATAGATAGGCGTTGTGTGGCACAACAAATCTGTTGTCGTACACCTGAAATAAGTTACTTCATTGCTGCGTTTTGAATGAAATGAATTGAGAACCCCACTCGGCGTCATTTACTTTATAACAGAAATGAACTGAAAGTAACACTTGCCTCCAAATTTATACTATGTTAGTTCTATTTTTGTATTTTGATGGATTGAGTTTAATCAGGAGAAATAGAAATAATCATGTTGTCGGGAAAAATCAGAAAATGAGTTCAGATTTTAGACGGAACATTATGACTCACAATATTTCCTTGAGTGACAGTTCTTCCGTTATCTGGCCGAAAATAGACGGGAAATGAATCCAGATCTATTTGGGTTTTGTCTTGAAATTGCTTCGGGTATTTCTTGGAGCATTCTCCATCCACCATACACGGAGCGGAAGGGTTGTTAATACCACAGTTCCGATGAATCATACTGCTAGTAACAATTTCGTATAATTCGGGCTCCGTGATAGGATCGGGTAAATAAGCCCGAATGAGTTTGTCAACTGAAATTTGCTGGTAAATACATAATTGTGGAGTGTGAGAATACCATAAAACAGAAAAAAGAACCAAAAAGAAAATACCAACCTTGATCGACAGTCCGGGGCTTGGAGGGAGCAGACATGGTGATGAGCAGGTGACAATGGGGAAGTCCGCGTTTCTGCCACTCCACAACGCAAATGTAGGCAGAAACTTCTCCAAGAACGTTTTTCTTCAATATGTCATCTAGTAACGCTTTCAGCTTCAAATTGAAAACTCGAGCGACCAAGTCGGGGCGGTCGGAAGCAGTTTGACCCGGGAGCAAGTTTTCCGTGATTTCTCTCCACTTTGGGTTACACGTAAAAGTTAAGAAAAAATCCGGTTTTCCGTACTTGGTGACAATGGCCATTGCATCCTGGTATGATTGTTGCATATTACGCGGTGTGCCAGAGAAAGAAGACGGAAGTATGATTCTGGCTCCAGGTACCGTACCATCAGCTCCAGTGTTGATATGATCTACCAACGACTGGTACGCGTCTGCGCGCAACTCACTCTGATGCGTTCTGGCGTAGTTTAACCTATTCTGTTCGATCTTGAGCCAAGAATCGACAATGAATTGTTGCAAAAGTTTACACGCTCTCAGAATAGGATTAAACGCATCTCGAATGGACAATAGGTAGGCGTAATACTCTCGCTGAGAGATTCGATTGCGACGTCGATTCGGATTCGGGGATTTGGTCATATCGGGATGCCATCCAAACGATCCGGTCGGAAACAAAAGAGGGTAGGTGAGCGGGTCACACATCCTATCAATATCCCTTATGTTCTGTAATCCGCCTCCAGTCAAATGAAGAGCTATGCTTCGAGTGGCCGGCACATCGTTCTCGTCACCAATGAATACAGCTGCCACCTGGAAAATTGAAATAACTCATAGGGAGTAGAAAGTCATATACACATATTTCACTTTATCATTTGCTAATAATTAAATTACTTATCTTGAGAACTATATTACAGTTTCTAAATTTCTGTACAGTAATTTTGGGCAGAATTCGGTCTGTTTCAAACCTATGTGGAGACCTACAGTATGACTGCCAAATATCTACGCAGGGTTTTCAGAGTTTTCTGATTTTAGTTATGCTCATAATCAGATTAATAATCATTAAGATCTGCATTATGACTTTTGAACATCTCTACAGTGTTTTTATGCAGAAAATAGTCGGTTTCACACCTATGTGGAGACATACAGTATGACTGCCAAATATCTACGCAGGGTTTTCCTAGTTTTCTAATTTTAGTTCTGCTCTGATCGGATCAATTTATATTGAGACCTATATTATGATTTTTGAACCTCTCTCCAGATATTTTATGCAGAATATAGTCTGTGTCACACCTATGTGGACAACGACAGTATGAATGCCAAACAATTAGAGTTTGTCAACTAAACTACCTCATTAGATGCCGGGATATTGTACCGTCTTCTATCCAAGGAAGGGTCCATGTGAAACATTAGTCGAAGGTTCTTAGTAGAAGGTAGATTAGTGGGTGAGGGTAGATTCTGAGCTCGAGCTTTTCTTTCTTCTTCCTTAGCTACAGTGTGCATCATCTTAAATGATTGGGCGTAGGGATTGATTCGAATGATCAGATCGCTCAAAAAAGTCATTGTTGCAGGGTCGCAATTGGAATTCGCCGGTTTTCCCATCCGCTCCATTGCAGCATCTTGAGTGTCCATAATGTAGATCTGACCAAATTGTGGGCTGGTTCCAGCAGATGGTTGAACCGAACCCACAAAGTGATAGACTTGTCCGTGGACCTAGAAACACGGTATGAATAATAATAGTAAGAATAGGTCACCTAGAGAGCTGTTTCACGATCTCAAAAACTCGAGAAATATTTTTTCTTCTGAAACTGGCAAACTCAAAAATGTCAATTCGATTAAAAATCATGCCTAGCTTGAAACAATATGGTCCGGGTGAGCGAGGAACCGATAGTTGTGCTCCCATTGACGCCATAGCAAGAGCACTATTAAAATTGCGCATATTGGTCCGGAAATTGATGCAGGAAGGACTTGTGCCAGTAAAGAGATTTTTCAGACCATCAGGAAAATTTTCGAAATGATTGAGTTCAATGGCTCCGAAGTTACAACAAATGTTTGACATTCCATCGCGTTGATTCGTTTCTCCTAAAACAAAAGGTTTTGTAAGAAAAGCACATACAATTTCGGGTTGTTAACTTATGACAATGTTTGTTACTGATTCTAAAATGCATATGTCGTTGTCGTAGTTTGGTATCAGTCATGGAATGTTTCAAATTCGTTAAAAAGCTCGCTGAACTCTCTTTTAATTTAAAAAAACAGAGGGTAGAGACGTTTGTTAAAAAATATTTTCAGAAGCATTTTATCGAGAAAGATTGTAATTAAAGGATCGGTTTTCGAGTTTCCATCGAATTTATTTACCTCTAAAGTACTTCGCTCCACATCCACCGCAAACGATAGACATTGGTCCAATATAATGCTCCTCGACGAACTCAGAAGAATAGCCTTTCGGTACGTTGTCTATTGCTGGCCTGTTCCTATCTCGTTGACGTGACCGCTCTCGTTGACGTCTGACCGCCGCTTCGGATTCAGAGACACTTAAAATAATCAATCATACATTTTAAACATTTTGACTCTAATAGTCAGTTTGTAGTCATATCATGAATATTGAAAGATCAGAATAAACGTACTTGTCGCGATGAGCAGCCGTACACTGTGCATTTGCTGACAGCCGTTGGGATCTTTCAGTAGAGGTTTCTCTAGTTCGTGCGGCCGCAGTTTGTTGAGAATTAGCTGACAGCCGTTGGGATCTTTCAGTAGAGGTTTCTCTAGTTCGTGCGGCTGCAGTTTGTTGAGAATTAGCTGACAGCCGTTGAGATCTTTCGCTGGAGGTTTCTCTAGTTCGTGCGGCTGCATTTCTCTCTGCATTCATGGACAGACGGCGAAGGCGATCCTCAGAGGTTTCCCTACAAAAAAGAATGTCATATCCACAACATTCGTACGGAAAATACAACACATTGAAGTGTCTTAGGGAACTTTACGCTTGCTAGCAGCTTGGTGTTGAAACTACAGGAGTGGCTGAAAAGCTATAGATACATTGTACAATTTGCCTGTGACACAATGACACTACCTCTGTCGTTTCTCACGTTGAAGACGTGTTTTTCGTTGACGCGCTGTCTCTCCTTCTTCATCCCGTCTAGCTACAGTAGCAGTAGGGCAGTTCAAATCTTCGTCAGAGTCTCTGGCAAAAATATTGTGAGAAATTTCTTCATTAAAATTCATTTTCATTCATTCCATAAGGAGTTACATAGTGAATAGGGTTGAAAAAACGTACTCTTCTCGTTGTCGTTTAATGAGACGGGAACTTCTGCGCACAGTTGTTGTCTGATTGGTTTCTAGTTGACGATGATCCGATGAAACGCTTGAAAAATCAGTTATAAAATTTACATGATTTCAGATTCTCCATACTGTCTAGGGTTGTCAATCAAGCTTAAAATTTCGAGTTTTCGAGTGTCAGTGAACACGCTTTTAGCAGCATATCGTATTCGTGTGCTCAGAGTAAAACATAATTCACAATGCAAACATTGTAATTTGGAGCAGTTAACTGTGAGTGTCATGTCATGGACCACTGTGAGTGGTTGAATATACCTCGGGGTTGGATTAGAACGGCGTCTCGAGGAGCGATTTAGGTGAAGATCTGGAGGATCGGGTTCAGGTGGTCCATCGGCGGATAGGTTCGACATTAGAGCCAGTATGGAGAACAGATGTTTGAGCGACATAGTATGTAGGTGGTAAATAACCGATTCTGCTTATATATCTGTCTTATATATGCGACTCATTGACTTGTTTTCCTGCATTGCGTGGAAACTCCTGTGTTGCCAGATGCGTATTCGAGTTTATAACGTGACAGGCATGGAATAATCATGAGTAGTTTTTCCCCAGTAGTTTGTACACGTAAGTTTTCACGTTTCCCATGTGTCATTTATTCATTCACATATTTATTCAATCGTTTGTAAAACACGTGGAAAAAACATGAGTAGTTTTCCCCCAGTAGTTTGTACACGTAAGTTTTCACGTTTCCCATGTGTCATTCATTCACATACTTATTCAATAACATCCAATATTCATTATATTCATTCAATACCATGAGTAGTTTTCCCCCAGTAGTTGGAACGTAGGGCGCGGGAGTTCTTCTCTACATTAGGCGGTCACCGAGTTCAGTCTTCAGGAGCAGCCGGTTTCAGAAAAATCTAAAATGAAAACAGAAAATCACGTACTGTTCACGTTTTTCTTCTCAGAAAACCAACTACAAAGTGCATCATTTTCCGACTTCCAGACCAAAAGGACAATTTGCCTCATACACACACACACACCAAGCAACGGTTTTATATTAGTAGACAAGGTAGGTCGCCGGCGGCTAAAGCCGCCTCCGCCTCCCTTGTTTTCATTCCAGGCTGGCGAGAGCTTCTAGAGATATCTAGTTTCATCTTCTCTCCATTTGCCAAACTCAAGTGAGGATGAGAGCGCGGGAGCTTTCCCTGACAGAGAGCGCGAGATCTCTCTCTATCTCTCTCTTTCTCTCTCTCTCTATCTCTCTAACACAAAGTGAGAGATCTCTCCCTAACATAGGGCGCGAAACCTCTCCCTAACATAGGGCGCGAGACCTCTCCCTATCATAGGGCGCGAGACCTCTCCCTATCATAGGGCGCGAGACCTCTCCCTATCATAGGGCGCGATACCTCTCTCTATAATGAAGCGTGAGATCTCTCTCTAACATAGAGCGCGAGACTTTTCAACATAAGGCGCGAGATATTCCTCTAACATAGACCGCGAGACTTTTCAACATAGGGCGCGAGACCTCTATCTAACATAGAGTGTGAGACCTCCTCCTAACAGAGAACTCGAGACCTCTCTCTAACATAGGTCGCGGGAGTTCTTCCTAACATAGAGCGCGAGACCTCTATCTAACATAGGGCTCACCCTAATATAAGGCGCGGGATATCTCCCTAACATAGAGCGCGACATCTCTATCTAACACCGGGCGCGAGACCTCTCCCTAACATAGTGCGCAAAATTTCTCCCTAACACAGGGCGCGAGACCTCTCCCTTACATAGGGCGCGAGTTTTCTCTGACCCGTACCAACAATTAGTTTCAAAACAGCAGAATGCGAGAACAACAGTAAAAAAATCTTTTTGTCTACATTATTTGGGGATGCAGAGTTTCTTCTTCTCTTCTTCATCATGTGTGCAGCACCCGACAGGCAGCAGGAGCCCCAGTGGCTCCTACAGCAGCACTCCCAACCATCAGCAATCCAGTCCACGGCAGCAGCTCCAGTCCATGGCGGGCATCCTCGGAGCGAACAGAACGTTCGAATGGCTCTCCCCTCGTCCCACCGCGCTTTTATACCGATTTCCTACTCCTGTTAAGCCATTCCTGTTAACCGTGACGGCGTGAAACTCGTCTACTCGAGTTAGGATGCACTTGCTATTGCTCAACTGCCCAGCAGCAACCGATTTCGAGAAATGAAGTCCCACGTTCTCTCACGTCTTAGCTAGAAAATCGCCGGCTTCAGTTTTCGGCCCATTTTCCGGCTAAAAGGGCAAAAATGATGGAATTTGCCTCCACAGACAAACAGACACACCAAGCAAGCCAATTATATAAAGGACAAGGAAGGTACCCCGGGCTACGCCCGGGTCCCTTCCTTGATGAGTCTAGGTCGTTAGGTGCGTCGAGATGTTTCTTTCATTTTCTCGTCTTCGGAAAATCCTCGAGCGCAAAAGTTATCTTCAAAAAAGAGCGTGATAAATTCCTTGAACAGCCCAACCGTTAAGCTCACATAGACAGCGAAAATAGGCACAGTGGGGCTCACATAGACAGCGAAAATAGGCCCAGTGGGGCTTACATAGACAGTGAAAATGGGGAAAGTGGGGCTCACACAGACAGTGGGGCTTAAATAGACAGTGGGGCTTATATAGACAGTGGGGCTTACATAGACAGTGAAAATGGGGAAAGTGGGGCTCACATAGACAGTGGGGCTTACATAGACAGTGAAAATGGGGAAAGTGGGGCTCACATAGACAGTGGGGCTCACATAGACAGTGGGGCTCACACAGACAGTGGAGCTTACACAGACAGTGGGGCTTACATAGACAGTGAAAATGAGGAAAGTGGGGCTCACATAGACAGTGGGGCTTACATAGACAGTGAAAATGGGGAAAGTGGAGCTCACATAGACAGTGGGGCTCACATAGACAGTGGGGCTCACATAGACAGTGGGGCTTACATAGACAGTGGGGCTCACATAGACAGTGGGGCTCACATAGACAGTGGAGCTTACATAGACAGTGGGGCTTACATAGACAGTGGGGCTTACATAGACAGTGGAGCTTACATAGACAGTGGAGTTTACATAGACAGTGGGGCTTACATAGACAGTGGGGCTTACATAGACAGTGGGGCTTATATAGACAGTGGGGCTTACATAGACAGTGGGGCTCACATAGACAGTGGGGCTTACATAGACAGTGGGGCTTACATAGACAGTGGGGCTTACATAGACAGTGGGGCTTACATAGACAGTGAAAATGAGGAAAGTGGGGCTCACATAGACAGTGGGGCTTACATAGACAGTGAAAATGGGGAAAGTGGGGCTCACATAGACAGTCGGGCTTACATAGACAGTGAGAATGGGTAAAGTGGGGCTCACATAGACAGTGGGGCTTACATAGACAGTGAGAATGGGGAAAGTGGGGCTCACATAGACAGTGGGGCTCACATAGACAGTGAGAATGGGGAAAGTGGGGCTCACATAGACAGTGAGAATGGGGAAAGTGGGGCTCACATAGACAGTGGTGCTCACATAGACAGTGAGAATGGGGAAAGTGGGGCTCACATAGACAGTGGGGCTCACATAGACAGTGGGGCTTACATAGACAGTGGGGCTTACATAGACAGTGGGGCTCACATAGACAGTGGGGCTCACATAGACAGTGGGGCTCACACAGACAGTGGAGCTTACACAGACAGTGGGGCTTACATAGACAGTGAAAATGAGGAAAGTGGGGCTCACATAGACAGTGGGGCTTACATAGACAGTGAAAATGGGGAAAGTGGAGCTCACATAGACAGTGGGGCTCACATAGACAGTGGGGCTCACATAGACAGTGGGGCTTACATAGACAGTGGGCTCACATAGACAGTGGGGCTCACATAGACAGTGGAGCTTACATAGACAGTGGGGCTTACATAGACAGTGGGGCTTACATAGACAGTGGAGCTTACATAGACAGTGGAGTTTACATAGACAGTGGGGCTTACATAGACAGTGGGGCTTACATAGACAGTGGGGCTTATATAGACAGTGGGGCTTACATAGACAGTGGGCTCACATAGACAGTGGGGCTTACATAGACAGTGGGGCTTACATAGACAGTGGGGCTTACATAGACAGTGGGGCTTACATAGACAGTGAAAATGAGGAAAGTGGGGCTCACATAGACAGTGGGGCTTACATAGACAGTGAAATGGGGAAAGTGGGGCTCACATAGACAGTGGGGCTTACATAGACAGTGAGAATGGGTAAAGTGGGGCTCACATAGACAGTGGGGCTTACATAGACAGTGAGAATGGGGAAAGTGGGGCTCACATAGACAGTGGGGCTCACATAGACAGTGAGAATGGGAAAGTGGGGCTCACATAGACAGTGGTGCTCACATAGACAGTGAGAATGGGGAAAGTGGGGCTCACATAGACAGTGGGGCTCACATAGACAGTGGGGCTTACATAGACAGTGGGGCTTACATAGACAGTGGGGCTTACATAGACAGTGGGGCTCACATAGACAGTGGGGCTTACATAGAAAGTGGGGCTTACATAGACAGTGGGGCCTTACATAGACAGTGGGGCTTACATAGACAGTGGGGCTCACATAGACAGTGGGGCTTACATAGACAGTGGGGCTCACATAGACAGTGGGGCTTACATAGAAAGTGGGCTTACATAGACAGTGGGGCTTACATAGACAGTGGGGCTTACATAGACAGTGGGGCTCACATAGACAGTGGGGCTTACATAGACAGTGGGGCTTACATAGACAGTGGGGCTTACATGGACAGTGAAAATAAGGATAGTGGGGCTTACATAGACAGTGAAAATGAAGAAAGTGGGGCTCACAAAGACAGTGAGCTTACATAGACAGCGAAAATGAGAAAAGCGGGCTCACATAGACAGTGAGACTTACATAGACAGTGGGGCTTACATAGACAGTTAAAAGGTGAACAACGCGGCTTACATAGACAGAGAAAATGGGGATAGTGGGGCTTACATAGACAGTGAAAATCAAAACAGTGGGGCCTACATAGACAGTGAAAAGGGGAGCAGTGGAAATTACAGAGACAGTGAAATGAGGCGCGGAAAATTTCTTTACAAATCTTTACAGAAATTGACAGCATTAGTGAACGCATTTTTACACAGGTACATAGAGAAGTTCACAGAAATAAGAAGCTATAACAGAAATATAAATCAATTCTTACCTTTTTGTAGCCTCCGAAGGTCTATAGATCAATAATAACAACTATTCAACAATTCTATAGCCAAAAATCCAAAGCACTACCGCCGGTGTATCCATTGAGAATAAAAATGAGAGCAGCAAAAGCACGTACCGCTCACGCGCTTTTCCCCAAACCAACTACAAAGTGCAACGTTTCGCCCATTTTTCGACCAAAAGTGCTTGCCTCACCCCAAAATCAGACAGACTGACACACACACACACACACACACACACCAAATAAGCGCTTTATAATAGAGGACAAGGTAGGTCGCCGGCGGCTAAAGCCGCCTCCGCCTCCTTGTTTTTATTCCGGGCTGGCGAGAGCTTCCGACCCCATTTTTTTCTGAAATGGACCGCGAAAGCTGTCCTTAACGTAGAGCACAGAAGGTGTCCTTGATTGCGAGACCTCTCACTAACTTAGGGTGCGAGAACTCTCCAGAGCGCGAGTCATATTTTTAACATCGAGCGCGAGTCCTCTCTCTAACATAGAGCGCGAGACCTCTCTGGCATAGAGCGCGAGATCTCTCTCTCTGGCATGGATCGCAAGACCTTTCTCTAACGTAGAGCGCGAAACCTTTCTCTAACATAGGGCGCGATTTTTCTCTCTCTCTCTCTCTCTCTCTCTCTCTCTAACATAGAGCGCGAGTCCTCTCTCTAACATAGGGCGCAGGAAATCCCCCTAACATAGAACGTGAGTCCTTTCTCTAACATAGAGCGCGGGAGATCCCCCCTAACATAGAGCGCGAGACCTCTCTCTAACATAGGGCGCGATTTCTCTCTCTCCCTCTCTCTCTAACATAGAGCGCGAGTCCTCTCTCTAACATAGGGCGCGGGGAAATCCCCCCTAACATAGAACGTGAGTCGTTTCTCTAACATGGGGCGCGGGAAATCCCCCCTAACATAGAGCGCGAGACCTCTCTCTCTCTCTCTCTCTCTCTCTCTCTCTCTCTCTCTCTCTCTCTCTCTCTCTCTCTCTCTCTCTCTCTCTCTCTCTCTCTCTCTCTCTCTCTCTCTCTCTCTCTCTCTCTCTCTCTCTCTCTCTCTCTCTCTCTCTCTCTCTCTCTCTCTCTCTCTCTCTCTCTCTCTCTCTCTCTCTCTCTCTAACATAGAGTGCGAGTCCTCTCTCTAACATAGGGCGCGGGAAATTTCCCTAACATAGAACGTGAGTCCTTTCTCTAACATAGGGTGCGGGAGATCCCCCCTAACATAGAGCGCGAGACCTCTCTCTAACATAGGGCGCGATTTCTCTCTCTCTCTCTCTCTCTCTCTCTCTCTCTCTCTCTCTCTCTCTCTCTCTCTATCTCTCTCTCTAACATAGAGCGCGAGTCCTCTCTCTAACATAGGGCGTGGGAGATCCCCCCTAACATAGAGCGCAGGACCTCTCTCTAACATAGGGCGTGGGAGATCCCCTAACATAGAACGTGAGTCCTTTCTCTAACAAAGGGCGCGAGAAATCCCCCTAACATAGAGCGCGAGACCTCTCTCTAACATAGGGCGCGATTTCTCTCTCTCTCTCTCTCTCTCTCTCTCTCTCTCTCTCTCTCTCTCTCTCTCTCTCTCTCTCTAACATAGAGCGCGAGTCCTCTCTCTAACATAGGGCGTGGGAGATCCCCCCTAACATAGAGCGCGAGACCTCTCTCTAACATAGGGCGTGGGAGATCCCCTAACATAGAGCGCGAGACCTCTCTCTGGCATAGAGCGCGATTTCTCTCTCTCTCTCTCTCTCTCTCTCTCTCTCTCTCTCTCTCTCTCTCTCTCTCTCTCTCTCTCTCTCTCTCTCTCTCTCTCTCTCTCTCTCTAACATAGAGCGCGAGTCCTCTCTCTAACATAGGGCGTGGGAGATCCCCCCTAACATAGAGCGCGAGACCTCTCTCTAACATAGGGCGTGGGAGATCCCCTAACATAGAGCGCGAGACCTCTCTCTGGCATAGAGCGCGAGACCTCTCTCTCTCTCTCTGGCATAAATCGCAAGACCTTTCTCTAACGTAGAGCGCGAAATCTTTATCTAACATAGAGCGCGAAACCGCTCTCTAACACATAGCGCGAGACCTCTCTGTGGCATAGATCGCGAGATCTCTCTCTTCAACATAGAGCGCGACTTTTCTCTAACATAGGGCGCGATTTCTCTCTCTCTCTCTAACATAGAGCGCGAGACTATTTTTTAACATCGGGCGCGGAAACATGAGAACAACAGAATTGAAAAATCTCTTTTTGTCTACTATTTTTGATGTGTAGAGAGTCTTCTTTTCTATCTTGTGAGCAGCATCCAGGAAGTAGGGAGCCCCAGTGGCCTTTACAGCAGCACTTCCAACCATCCATCAAGTTCACGGCAGCAGCTCCAGTCCAGTGCGGGCATCCTCGGAGCGAACAGAGAGTTCGAATGGCTCTCATCTCTTCCCGCCGCGCCTTTATACCCATTAGCTTACCCTGTTAAGCCATTCCTGTTAACCGTGACGGCGTGAAACTCGTCTATCCTGTTTAGAGGAATTTTCTATTGCCGAATCCCAGCAACAGCCGGTTGGGAAAAATGAAATCACACGTTCCCCCACGCCATTTGCCTCACCCAGCTTGCCTCAGTTTCCTCACCATTTTTCGACCAAAAGTGCAGGAAAAAGGTTTCACACAAACCAAATAGGCGAATCATAGAAAGGGACAAGGGAGGGCGCCGGCGGCTAAAGCCGCCTCCTCCTCCCTTGTTTTTACTCTAGGCTGGCGAGAGCTCCTAGGAGTACTTGTTTATTTTTCACCCTATTCACCGAACCCACGTTTTTCTTAACCGTTTAAATCATGTTTTTGACAACGCCACACTCTCCCTAACATAGAGAACGATATCTCTCCCTAACATAGAGTGCGACACCTCTTCTTAACATGGAGCGCGACATCTCTCCCTAAAATAGAGTGCGACACCTCTTCTTAACATAGAGCGCGACATCTCTCTCGAACATAGAGTGCGACAACTCTTCTAAACATAGAGCGCGACATCTCTCCCTTACATAGAGCGCGACACCTCTTCTTAACATAGAGTGCAACAACTCTCCTAAACATAGAGTGCGACATCTCTTCCTAACATAGAGCGCGACATCCCTCCCTAACATAGAGTGCGACACCTCGTCTTAACTTAGAGCGCGACAACTCTCCTAAACATAGAGTGCGACACCTCGTCTTAACTTAGAGCGCGACAACTCTCCTAAACATAGAGTGCGACATCTCTTCCTAACATAGAGCGCGACAACTCTCCTAAACATAGAGTGCGACATCTCTTCCTAACATAGAGCGCGACATCCCTCCCTACCATAGAGTGCGACACTTCTTCTTAACATAGAGCGCGACATCCCTCCCTAACATAGAGCGCGACATCTCTCCCTAACATAGAACGCGAGATATCTCCCTAACATAGAGCGCTCTCCCTAACATGGAGCGCGAGATCCCTCCCTAACGTGAAGTGCGAGACCTCTCCCTAACATAGAGCGCGAAACTTTCCCTAAGATAGAGTGGGAGATTCCTCCCTAACATGGTGCGCTAATTATTTTCTTCACATAGATCACGAGAGTTCTCGTTGAGATTCTCTCTCTTCTCACTTTCTCTCTCTCTCCCTCTCTCTTTCGCTTGCGGTCGCGTGTATTCCACGTGACTTTAACGTCATTTGTTCAACTTAGAATGAGTAAATCTATTCCCCATATCGATTTCCAGTTGTAACCGATCTGTATTCTGCTTGAAAATGAAAATGAAATCCATCCAGCTCACGTTTTCTCACCCAGCTTGCCTCACTCTCCTCACCCGCTTTTCGACAAAAAGTACACCAATTGTTACAAACCCACACACACACACACCAAACTAGCCTTTTATACTAGTGGACAAGGGAGGGCGCCGGCGGCTAAAGCCGCCTCCTTCTCCCTTGTTTTTATTCCGGGCTGGCGAGAGCTTCCAGAGTGTTTTAGTTTCACGTTCACATTCATCATCTCGTGAACAGTTCAACATGATGGCCAATCTAGGGAAAATCTGGTTTAAGTAGAACCGTATCGCGTTTGTACACGTTATGCATACGTGTATCACATTTTCACAACCCGGTTTGAATTTAACATGTTTTTGTATGAGAAGGTTGTAGTTTTTTTTCGGATTCTTTCTCTAAGCATTGCACCATCCTACGTTAACTTTTATAACTTTATCGGTCATGAAATTCAATTATAGAACAGATCTCTCCACTACATTCTTGACAGTGTTGGTGAGCGAGAGAATTTTGACTCCTTCCTGACTCCTGGCTCTTGACATAGCGACGTAGAGCTGACCATGACCGAACACTGGTTCTGGCAAATACAATCCCACGTGCGTTAGTGACTGTCCCTGCGCCTTGTTTATTGTCATGGCAAATGAGAGGCGAACAGGAAACTGTCGCCGGCGCAATCGGAATGGTAACCCTGAAAATACTTTATGATACCGAAGAAATGAAACATCTTACAAAATGGAGTCTATAATTTTGAGTGTCGAAACAATGTTTGTATACCAAACTGCAATCTATATGTGGATAATAGGGAGAAAAGTTTTCTAACCTTTTTCTGTGTAGTTGTCAATGCGTGGAATAAACACCATGGATCCCTTTCGAGCACCACAAATAAATTTGCATTGTAAAATGCGCGAAGTGAATGCAACCACGATGAATCGACTACCATTGCATAAGCCTTTTGACACATCCAGATTACGGAGCAACATAACAACCGCGCCAACCTATAAGAAGCAGAAAATGATTCTGAATAAGTTGGAAAAAGGTAGTTTGCATGAAGACTGGTGAGTTTTGTTAAAATTAATGCAAAATTACGATCAACTGAGTTTCAAATTCGCGATTCTTTGAAACCCGAAAAAAAAGTTACCTTCAAAGTTAGAAGATGGGGAGGGCTTCCGGCTGGATTCTGTTTGTGGAGAAACTCCACCGGAAAATTGATGGAATCGTCGGGGTCTTCGGAATCAACCTCGTCAATACTGTGAAATGTTTTTTCTACTCCTTGAAGCTTTTTCAGAATGTTTTCGTTCATTTGGTTCACGTCAATGTTCTTGGGAGCAAGGATTGCGCGCTCAGCGAACACCTCTGGATCGTTGAACTTGTTGTCAAATGTTTCGCGCAGAAGATCACCATCCGATATGAGAGATGATGGAAGCACAATATTTCCTTCGGAGCTCTCTTCGATGGTTCCGTTCCCAATCGTCAAGAGTAATGATGACCAATCACCCGAACCTGGCAAACTTCTCATATTCTCAGTCAAGCTGAACTTCCGGAACAACGAAAAGAGTGAGGACTGCTTCAGGCAAGCATCCACGGCATCAGATCCTTTTCCGCGCTCCACCACAGGTAGAACCTGCAAGCATGTATAGTAAGGGCCAAATTGATAAATTTCTACCTCACGCTGGAATCGAACCTGCGAGCCAAAGATTGGTAGCAGAATCACTCTTCTATTAGAGCACATATTGGGCAAGCTTGGCAATCGAAGACATGTGTGCTCACACAGCGGAGAGTGAGATACACAGTACCCTTTCGCCTTTCCGTTGGCGACTATAAGATTATATTTAAGACATGTTTGTTTTACAGAGTTATTTCCGCTCTTTCTCGTGTTTAGACGTCTTAAACTATGCAAGTTTTACCTGTCGAAAATCGCCTCCAAGAACAATAATCTTGCCACCAAATGGAACTTCATTGTCCATAACGTCCCGGAGAACCTGATCGATCGCCTCCAGTGACCACTTCGGAACCATGGAGCATTCATCTATCACGAATACGTCAGTTACTCGTAAAAGACGCGCCTCTTTGGATTGATTCTTGACTGTACTTATACGATTGTCTTGAGGAACTGATAGCTTGAAGAGTGAATGTATTGTTCGCCCCTCGGGTAGCAGATTTGCGGCAATACCGGTCCAGGCAACACACGCCACTGTCTTTCCTCTTCCCATAAATATGTGATACATGCAATTGTACAAATACGTTTTTCCACTTCCGCCGGGCCCATCTACAAAAAAGCACGATGACGTACTACTTTGAGAAGATTGAAGTATGCTGTCACAGGCTTCTCGTTGTTGTCGCGTCAATTTTGCATACATGTCGGTACCAAGGTTGGAGTGATCGATCAAGCTGATATGAGCACTTGGTGAGATGGGACGATTCGCAGCAGGCGCAGGTACATGAGCTCTCAAGTCTATTCCCATGCTCGAAACACTATCGAGAACGTCGAAGTAGGCATGAACGTAGGCTTCATCACTGCTTTTACCTGGAATTTGTTCGCGTTAGTATGATTGTTAATTTAGGATGAGACATATTGTAAAGATGAGTTATGCAAACTGATTAAATATAGATTCATTCAAAAATGCATTGTGTGAAGAGATAATGGCTGACTCATAGTATGTATTTGATTTTGTTCAACAATTCAAAATTAACAACTAACCTTGATGTCTGTAGTCTTCGGATAGGTCGTCACGGTATTTCTCCCACAATGTCGGCGCGTCGCAGACGTCTGAGAACGCAAGAAGGGCACCAAACAAAGATCTCAGCTCAGTGGGCATTCGGAAAACTACAGCTTCAGTCATTGTACGATCAAAGTGGTGCTCATCTCGAAGAAAGCCCATTTCCTTGGCAGTGGCAGAGAAGGTTGGGTACAAACAGCCACGGTACGTCCGCAAGTCTTCGTAGGACGTCATGCCGGGTCGATGAAGTAGTAGAAGACGCAAGCAATATCTTTCTCTGTCTTTCGGTGTGACCATGTACATTCTACCAATTTGTCGGGTCCCTCTCTCACGCCGCTTCCAGATTCCACTTGCCTGAAAGATATATTTATGTAACGAACAGTACAAAAGCGAGCATTCAAAAAACAGTGTCAACCAATAACATGCAAACTTTGATGAAAAAAATTCACCTTTACGAACGTGAAGTACTCAGGGAAGTTGATGTATAGGCACTCGCGTGGATTGAAAACTCCTTGAACGGCGCTAGTTGCATCGAAGTCTCGATTAATTTTGAACCTGCAAATCGAAAGCTGCTTCTTTTGTTATCCAACCAAAGCTAAATTCATCATCTCTTTGTCAACTGAGATTGTCTCAAAATTATACGACCAACCATGCTGTGAGTGTGGTCAGCTTCGATGCGGCTTTATTCAAGGCTGTGGGCAAATTGTCGGGCGTGAATACCACACACTGTTGATCTGGCAAGTGCACCTGTAAATCACAAAAAAATAACTCAATCTCCTTATTTTTTCCTATTTTCAAACTATTGTCTTCTGAATCGAGGTTCTGAAAAAACGAAAAAATCACCTGAAGGCGATATATGACGTGAGACTTTTTCTGCGTGTCGTACTCGAAGATACGGTGCATGGCTTCAGGTGCACAGATGTATCTCGTGTCTAGATGAGCCTGTATCTCATCTACCGGCTGGTTGTTGGCCGTTTGCGCTGCTTGCTTGAGCCGCAAGGATGCTCGGTCGAGTCCTTTGTAGACATATTTGTACAAATACTTGACGACAGGTAAGACACGGTTCGCACTGTATCATGACATCAACACTCAATAGGAGCAGTATTTTTGATTCGCCCAAGGTCTTCATCAGTTTCTCTGATACATTAAGTTGCAGATTGTTCGAACGTAAAGTGATGGGGTACATACAAAAGATGACTTAAATGGATGATTGTAGTTTGAACTGTCATACATAGCAGATGTTTTGACCATGGACGGATGAGAAATATTATTGAAAGATGAAATGAAGGGAAAATTGTAGTTTGAACTGTCATAAATAGCAGATTTTTGACCATGGACGGATGAGAAATATTGAAAGATGAAATGAAGTGAAAGTTGTAGTTTGAACTGTCATACAAAGCAGATTTTTTGAGCATGGACTGATGCAAGATAGAAAAGATGAAATGAAGTGAAATTTGTAGTTTGAACTGTCATAAATAGCAGATTTTTTTGACCATGGACGGATAAGAAATATTGTTGAAAGATGTAATAAAGTGAAAATTGTAGTTTGAACTGTCCTACACAGCAGATTTTCTGGGCATTGACGGATGAGAAATATAGAAAGACGAAATGATATGAAAGTTGTAGTTTGAGCTGATCATACAATGTTATTGTAGTAAGTGATTGGGAACCCAAAAAGTTATCTAATTCTTAGATGTTTGAGTTGTCAGACACTCCAGAGTTTTTAAACATGAATATGAGAGAATGTGTTCCAACCTTCTTCTCCGGTCTGTCTGGAGCCGTGTTGCTCTTTCTCTTGCAGTTTCCATAACTCCGGACCCATCAGTTTCATTGCCAGAAATTCTACTACGGGATCGGGATCTGAGAGATATTGTTCGCCGATCGTCTGGTTTGCTGTAATTGAAATGATAGAATTTTCTTTTCTCATTCCCTTGCCCTCTCCCGTCTCGTTCTTTTCTATTTTCCGTTCTCTCCATTCATCTCACTTTCATGTTTTCAACTTTCTGATCGAGAAAGTTTGTTTGATTTGGAGTTCTTTCACAGTTGTTGGAGTTTGTTCTCTATATATAGTGAGTCTAACCTTTGCTGATTGGTGGCTATTGTTTGTGTTGTAGAGAGTTGACCTGATTCCACTGATGACGGTGATTGGAACGTAGCTTGACTTGTGCACGGCTGATCTGTCTGCTGGATATTTTCTGCCGTTTGCTCTGCATGTTTGTCCACATTCTCCCTAAAATTGTAGTAGTGAATACCAAGCAGTAGCAGCGCGTCATCACTTTAAGGTTGTGTCTGTCCACTAAAATCCTCTGAGGAAAAACGTGAAGCCAAAGATATCAACTACCTTTGTTTTTGTCTCTTCTCCCTTTGGAGCCGCGTTTTTCTTTCTCTCGGGGTTTCCACAGTTTCACAACTTTCTCGTCCAGAATCGGATATTACACTTCGTGAGCGGGTTGGAGGGGAGTTATTCCGACCAATAGTTGGGTTTCTGTAATTGACATTTCACACTGACTTGCTTGACTTTGACCAACTTGGGCAGAGATTTCGGTTCGGACTACTCTAATTAGTTAAGGATGTAGATCAGGATATATTGTCAGAAAGTGGTCTTTTGACAATTATGTTATAGGGTCGTGTAACCTTCTTGGAATTGTGCGACTATTGTTCTGTTGGTCATGTTGAGCATAGTTCAATTTTGATAAAATGTTCATGTTCGACTACAGGTGAATGATAGATAGAAATACCTTGTTGATCTGGTATGACGGCCTGCATGGAGCTCCGGCGGTTCTGGTGGCGGTGGCGGTTCCGGTACATCGGTGGTGTTCACGTTGGAGAGAAGTGTCAGAATAGCAAGTATATGATTTTTATTCATTGGATGTATGATGGTTTCATCTCTTCAGCGACCCTTTTATATACAAAATTGTTGTACATGTTTTACAAAAGTCACTGTTCCTGTTATCCATGCTTCTAACATCGTTGTCACGTTTAATCTTTCACATTTCCTGAGCTCCATTTCCGAGTCACATTTCCGAGTTATAATTGTTATTACGCTGACACAATATTGTCACATGCTGGTCAGTCCGCGTTTTGCCTTTTATTATACAGACCATTTTACAGATTATATTTACAGATTATATCTCTCCGTATTCCAATATTCCATGTCCATTACATGTCCATTTCATGTCGACCCTTCTCATAATCGCAAAATCAAAAGCATAATCACAACGTCACATACATATAACAGGAATCATTCATTCACAACAGTACACAAACAATACTATTATTATTGTTGAGAACGATCTTGATCTTATCCTCGAACTGTCCTGAAATATAATCAGTTCACTGATAATTTTCTGACAAAACGTTATAACAAACGACACGGATAGTTTTTTTTATTTGTAAAAAAGCACAGGCACTGTCTTCATTTTATAGTCATTATCATCCTTACAGAGACCCGTACAGTACCCATTCGGTCTTAAAATGACTGTTTCTATCGCAAACTTCAACTTTGTCATTGCGTTCGAACAGTTTTATAATATAAGTAAAAATCAAATTCAAATTATTCAAGCAGTGCCTGATTCGTAAAATTTGTAAAAAAAAAACTCTTCTACCCTCTCAATACTTTCAATTCAATTCAAAAACTCAGCAGCAACCGTTTTAGAAATAAAAATCCATCCAAAAGCACGTCTCTCTCACGTCTCTCAAACTACCTTGCCTCACTCGATTTTCGACTGAAATTGTTACAAACACACAAACACACCAAACTAGCGCTTTATACTAGTGGATTTTCTGAGCCCGATTCTCTAAATGTCCCATAATACCAATGTTTCATTTCGACCTCCCGATGTCTCGTCTCGTGCCATAGTCCCAATATCCTATGATCTATACCTGATCTTGATCTATGATCAAAATTTAGGAAACCAATGATGATTGAATTTTTGGAAGTAGGCGAATTGTTAGTTTTGTGGTCTATAATCGTGAAACACCTGAAAGTAAAAGAGGAATTTTTCAGACCAACTTCAATAAATGAAACTAAGTTGAAGTTTGGAAAACATTCAGCCTTAGAACATTCTCTAGTCACGTTTAAAGTGTAATGAAAATCGGAGTTCCAATACTTTTCCGGATAGAAACACACATATTTACTGACGTTCTGTCACGGTAGGTGACTATTCTTATTTCATTTACCATTTTGAAAAATTAATATACTGTCAGTCAATTGCACAGTCACGCGAAACATGTTAAACACAGCAGAAATCAGAGTCGTGCAAGGAAAAAGTGCACGATGCCTCATTAGATTGCTGAATTCACGTCACTATTCAACTTACTTCTAGTATAATGTGGAGAATTTTCTGTTGTATCTGCGTCATGTTCCCTCGAGTAAAAATATCTCAACTTGGGTGACAGCTGTCATTTTGTTTTGAAATCGACAACTGAAGCGACTTAAATTAACAACTTCTGAGAAAAACTCAACTTTTCGCGTAAATAAAACTCATGAATGAACATTAATGAATACGTATCGCGCGCAGCGCAAAGCGCTGCGTGTGAGTTGTGTTTGGTTTGGCCATTGCGCACCCATTTTTGGCTTTCAAACCACAAAATTCTTCAAATAAAACATTTTTTTGAAATTTAAAAAGAGAGAGAGCTAGATATCTATTAAATACATGTTGTGTGAAAAAATGAGGAGAATCGGTCAAGGTTGAAAAAAGTTATGCTGTCGTGTCGTTATGAAAATTTCCGTTGTCCCTCGTCGCTCGAAGCGCGGAGCGCGTCGCTCGTCGGGTGTCCGCATAGAAAATTATTTTTTTAACTACTGAACCGATTCGGCTGAAATTTGGCACACATGCGTAAACCCCAAAATTAGCTCGGCCCCCAAAGTTTGGTGTTGTCACGTTTTGTTTGGCGCTTGGCGCGGGCGCCAATAGGCGCCAGAAGCTGGAAAATATGTGTTCCCATGGATGAAATGCTCCGAAATTTTGCACAGAGGTTAGATTAGTGAATCCCAGCCTTCTCTGGAAATTTGGTGTCATGGTTTATATTTGGCGCCAAACGCTGGCGCCCAGTGGCGCCAAATTAGAACAACGCCAGGCAAGTAGGGTAACGAGCGAAATGTTCCACAGATGTCCGAACTATGAACATAGTTAACGAATACGGCTTGGATACCAACATTGTGCTAATTGGTTGAGGCCATTCATTCCAAGTTATTGTTTACCAATAAGAGTAACATGTTCCATATATAGCGCCAATGGCTGGCGCCCGTTTGTCCCAATTGAGAAAAGATTTTCTTTGTACTGTAATGACGCAGATTTTCAACAATATTCAGCTTCTAATTAACGAAGCGGAAAAAAGCTGTTTTTTTAACCAGTTTCGCCTATCACGCCAATTTAAGAGGTTAATTAGCGCCAAAAATATTTTGAAAAACCAGGATCACATCGTTTGAAAACTCGGAACTTCCAGATCTCAGGATGTTTGATGGTCACCACTATTCAAAAATCGTTTTTCTAAGTCAACTCTAGGAGTGGTTGTACTAGTACAACTAGCAAAAAGAGAACAATTTGTAAAAAGTGGGGGACCAGGAAGTGTGTGAGTTCTGTTCGGTTTCACCGTTTTCTGCAAAAAGTGAACAATACGATGTTGTGAATGAGTGTGCAGAAAGAACAATACATTTGTTTGCACAACGGTTCACAACGTTCTTAGAGAAAACCATTACGCATTTTTACGTTAAAGTTATACTTTGTATATTCTGTTTTTTTGTGAACCGTAGTGCAAACAAATGTATTGTTCTTTTTTTGTTGCACACTCATTCACAACATCGTATTGTTCACTTTTTGCAGAAAACGGTGAAACCGAACAGAACTCACACACTTCCTGGTCCTCCACTTTTTACGAATGTTCACTGAGTTTTTGATACAAATTGTCAATATTCGTGGTGTTCAAAGAATGCCTTTCTCAATTCAGAGAATTCTCCGGTGGCTGCTCCTATAATACCAGTTTTTGAGTCATGAGAGAAATAACTGTATTTGTGGAAATACTGTGTTATCAACGTAATCTTTCTTCACGAAGTTTTGAGTTTTTGAGTAGCTAGTCATGGTTGTTCGCTTTTTCCAAGACAGGCGTATGTTGCCCACCTATCCAGGTGTTCTTCTACCCCTTCGATCCCCTTGATCGATCCTGCGTCTCCTCAAACATACGCTATTTCTCTGCTCTTTACATCCCGCAGAACGAGAGACGCAAGACGGAAAGAAGGTGCCGGGATCTTCTAGCTTACGTACTCAGGTGTGTTTCTACCCTTTTCTCTCCATTTACTCCATTGGAGTGCCACATACTATGTGGAAGTCACGTGTTAAATCACGAATAAATCTATTCTATTATACCCCTTCGATCTCCTTGTCCGATCCTCCCCAACACCGTTTAGCTTTTCCGGTATACATAGACTGTTCGTCAATTGCACAGTCACATGAAACATGGTATACACAGCAGAACTTAGAAACGTGCAATTTACATGTTTCGTCATTAGAATGCTAACTTTACGTGACTATTCAGTTTACTTCTAGTACGGTAGAACTCAGAAACGTGCAATGACAAAGTACACGATGTCCCATTAGAATGCTGACTTTACGTGACTATCCACTATATATTTCGCTTACTTGGTCTGTATGTATGTATGTCTGTAACCGAATTCCATCATTTTTGCACTTTTAGCCGGAAAATGGGCCAAAAACTGAAGCCCGCGGTTTTTCCAGCTAAGACGTGAGAGAACGTGCGCATTTCATTTTTCCCAACCGGCTGTTGCTGGGCAGTTTCGCAATAGCAAGTGCATCTTAACTGGGTAGACGAGTTTCACGCCGTCACGGTTAACAGGAATGGCTTAACAGGAGTAGGAAATGGGTATAAAAGCGCGACGGAAAGGGGGAGAGCCATTCGAACGCTCTGTTCGCCCCGAGGATGCCCGCCCTGGACTGGAGCTGCTGCTGTGGACTGGACCGCTGATGGTTGGGAGTGCTGCTGTAGGAGCCACTGGGGCTCCTGCTACCTGCCGGGTGCTGCTCACATGATGAAGAAGAGAAGAAGAAACTCTGCACCCTAACAAATGTAGACAAAAATAATTTTTTTACTGTGTTGTTCTCGGGTTTTGCTGTTTTGAAACTAATTGTTGTTACGGGTTACTTCCGCCTTCCATGTTAGAGAGCGGTCTCTTGCCCTGTGTTAGAGAAAGCTCCCGCGCCCTATGTTAAAAAGGTTTCGAGTTCTCTGTCAAGGGAAGGTCTCGCGTTCTATGTTAGGGGAATGTCTCACGCTCTACGTTAGAAAGAGGTCTCGCGCCCTATGTTAGGGAGAAGTCTCGCGCTCTATGTTAGGAGGGCGAAGTCTCGCGCCCTATGTTGAGAAGTCTCGCGCCCTATGTTAGGGAGAAGTCTCGCACCCTATGTTGAGAAGTCTCGCGCCCTATGTTAGGGAGAAGTCTCGCGCCCTATGTTAGGGAGAAGTCTCGCGCCCTATGTTAGGGAGAAGTCTCGCGCCCTATGTTGAGAAGTCTCGCGCCCTATGTTAGGAAGAAGTCTCGCGCCCTATGTTGAGAAGTCTCGCGCTCTATGTTGAGAAGTCTCGCGCCCTACGTTGAAAATTTTCGCGCTCTATGTTAAAAGAGATCTCGCGCCCTATGTTAAAAAGTCTCGCGCTCTATGTTAGAGAGAGATGTCCCGCTCTATGTTGGAGAGAGATGTCCCGCTTTATGTAGTAGAAATCATTGTGTCTCATGTTGATAAAAACGTGATTGACATGGTTGAGACAAACGTGAGTTCAGCAAATGGAGCGAAAATTAAACAACTCCTATAAGAGCTCGCCAGCCTGGAATAAAAACAAGGGAGGCGGAGGCGGCTTTAGCCGCCGGCGACCTACCTTGTCTACTAATATAAATGGGTAGTTTGGTCTGTCTGTCTGTTTGAAGGAAAAAGTGTGTGATTCCAATGATGCATTTGCCCTTTTGGTCGAGAAATGAGCGAAAAGTTGCACTCTGTAGTTGGTTTTGGGAAAAGGCGCGTGAGCGATCGCGTGCTTTTGCTGATTTTCATTTTTGCCCACATTCAATGAGCCTCGGCTGGGTTGCAGTTTTGGCTGTGAGCCTTCTCAATAAAGGACGAGTTTCACGTCAGAGTAGACTGGAGAGACGGGTCTAACAGAGAGTGCACGTGCGTGGAAAAACCAAGCATATAAGCGCGGCGCTGAGCGGAGAGAGCCATTCGAACGGTGTGTTCGCTCGAAGGATGGCTGCTCTGGACGGGATTGGGCGGATGGACGAAGACGGATCTACTCTCGGAGAAGCTGCTGAGCCGGTCGCCCGTGGAGAGGAAAACCGCTGTTCAAGACCGGAGAACCAAGAAGAACCTCTACACCCGGAAAATAGTAGACAAAAAAGAGATTTTTTTCATGTGTTGTTACGGCTCTATGATTGAGCTTACGGTTACGGAGTATGGCTGAGAGAGGTGATGAGAGGTGGAGAAAATCATTTTGAAATAATAGTACAGACCGTTGCATTGGAAACGTTTCGGGAAATGCAAGCATTATGTTTAGGAAATCGTGTTTGCTTACGCTCTGTTATGGAGAATTGTCGCGCTCTATGTGGCAGAAAGGTCTCGCGCTCTATGTTAGGAAGAGATTTCGCACTCTATGTTGAGGAGAGGTTTGGCACTCTATGTTAAAGAGAACTCGCTGTCTATGTTAGGGAGAACTCTCGCTGTCTATGTAAGAGAGAACTCCCGCGCTCTATGTTAAGAGATGTAGCGCTCTATGTTAAAGAAAGATGTCGCGCTCAATGTTGGAGAAAAATGTCGTCCTCTGAGTTAGGGAGAGATGTCCCACTCAATGTTATGGATGTGTCTCGCACTTTATGTTAGAGAGAGAGAGAGAGAGAGAGAGATGTCGCGCTTTATGTTAACGTGAAGTGTGGCGCTATATATGTTGTGAAAAAACGTGAGTTCGGCGAATCGCAAAAAATGAATGTTAAACAAATACTCCTAGAAGCTTTTGCCAGCCCGGAAAAAAACAAGGGGGGGGCGGAGGCGGCTTTAGCCGCCGGCGACCTACCTTGTACTTCTACTACAGTGAAAATACTGGGCACCGAACGTTTTTGTGCATACTCACTGTAATCTCAATTCACTTTTCATTGTTTGAAATGCAACAGGAAGTTAACCTCGAACAGGAAATTATAGCGTTTTGTAGTGTCGCGTTCTTTGTTTCACGTCAGAGTACAATAACACGACTTCCAGCAAAATTAACGAAAGGGCTGATCTTCGTAAGAAGTTGAAATAAAACTGACTAAATCGGTAAAACATGGGCAAACATCAATGATCACGGTTTTTAACATTTAAAGTTCATGATTCGGTCACGTCTCACAAGCGACACGTGACAGTTCTACCGATGTTGGGGAATGTTACCGTATCGTAAGTTATCATATCGTTGCCACCCTCGTATGTAATAAATTGATATTGCAGATCAGAGTTGATTTTTGCAAAAAATATCCCGACCCCTAGATCATGTCTCTCTCTCTTTTTCTCTCTCTTCTCCTCTTCTCTTTCGCTCTCTGTTTCTCTTTCCCTCTATCTCACTATCCATTATTTTCCCTACACACATTCAAAATAAAGGGGTGAAAAGTGGCAATTGAGATACCCTCAGCTGAGTACCACTCAGATCATCTTGTAAAAACTTACAAGATCTCAATTAAATGTAATTAAAACTTTTTGCAACTTTTTGAATACGAGGAAATTCTAATTGGTTGTGCATACTCTACATAAAAACGATGGTCAGCTGCGGGGGACATATAATTTCCGGGATAATATAATTGTCATATTTTTAATTGGACCTTGTATCGTCATATAAATAGGCTTGAAGACTGAGAATGTTTCGATTAGTAGAAAGAAAGCTTGAAAATATATGTTGTACAAAGAAAACGGTTTCTCATACTGTGTCTGACTGTACTGCATAATATGAAAGGCTCAGGACGTTGCTCAATTCTTCAATTTTTTAATTGATCCAAAAAATGTATCTGAATCGTATACCGGTTACTGTAGACAGTTACGGATGCACGTTGTATTATGGTCGTCGCCAACGGAAAGGTGGGAGAGTACTAGAGTGGTTAACCAATTCCGAAAAACCAATTCAATTCAATTCCAATTCCAACCAATTCTCAAAGAATCTCAGAATTTCAATTCCAATTCTTTTCCGATGGCGCAAAACCAATCCAATTCAATTCCAATTCCAACCAATTCTCAAAAAATCTCAGAATTTCAATTCCAATTCTTTTCCGATGGCGCAAAACCAATCCAATTCAATTCCAATTCCAACCAATTCTCAAAAAATCTCAGAATTTCAATTCCAATTCTTTTCCGATGGCGCAAAACCAATCCAATTCAATTCCAATTCCAACCAATTCTCAAAAAATATCCGAATTTCAATTCCAATTCTTTTCCGGCGCCAAAAAACCAATTCAATTCAATTCAATTTCGACCAATTCTCAAAAAATATCCGAATTTCAATTCCAATTCTTTTCCGATGGCGCAAAACCAATCCAATTCAATTCCAATTCCAACCAATTCTCAAAAAATATCCGAATTTCAATTCCAATTCTTTTCCGGCGCCAAAAAACCAATTCAATTCAATTCAATTCCGACCAATTCCGACCAATTCTCAAAAAAATCAATTCCAATTTCAATTCTAGATGCAGTTTTTTGTCAATTCGGTTCATAAAACAGTTTTTGTGTTTATTAACACTACTACCGCCTTGAGATTGAATATAACACAGCAGAAAACAAACAATTTTCCCACGCTGAAAAAACCAATTCCAAAACCAATTCCAAATATTTTCGCTGATATTCAAAAAACCAATTCAATTCAATTCTAATTTTCCTGGATTTGGAAAAAAACCAATTCAATTCAATTCTAAGGAATTGGTTTCACACAAAAACCAATTCAATTCAATTCTTTGGAATTGGTTGTACAAAAAAACCAATTCAATTCAATTCTTTGGAATTGGTTTTCAATTCTTTTCAATACCAATTCCAATTCAATTCAATTCCTTAACCACTCTAGAGAGTACGGTATATCTCACTTTGCGCTGTGTAAGCACACATGTCTCCAATTAGAGCAGTGGTGAGCGGTCTGCTACGAATCTTTTGCTCCAGGTTCGATTCCGGTGAGAGACAAAAATTTATAAAATACAGGACTTCCGGAAGTTCAGCCCATGTGCAATTATCAAAAACGGCCAATTTTGAAGATAAACGTGCCTCGAGAACAACATATCTTCTGTTGTTATAATATATCCTTTATTTCACATATTGATTATCTAATTCGCACTTTGCATTGTCTTGTATTGCCGATATTATCGACATTACACATAACATACAGTTTACTGCATTCTGCTACTGATTTTTCTGCAAAACTTATGATAATATAAAATCAAATTATAGTCAAATGTTTATTTATTTTATTGTAAGCGCTATTAAAACTGTAGTGAATTCTGTAGATTGAACTCTGTTGATTTTTTCACGCTGCAGCATACTGCATCGCTGTATAGCAATAATTGTAGTTTGACCTCGGTTCACAAATTTTGACGGAAAAGCCATGGGATCAAACTACAAACACAGAAAATTAGACCAAACTATACCATTTCCGCGTTGAGCGATCCCGATTCTGTTTTGGAGGAAATATTTGGTATTATTTCGTGTACAGGGATCATTTAGATAACCTCGTGGACAGGTTTTTCTGTTATTTGTGAAATAATCTTTCATTCACTACATTTTCGATTCAGTTCGGAACCCGCATGGTATAGTCAGAGGATGATCGCCTTATTTGACTATGTTATTGTTCCAACGAATACTTCGAAAGTCACTGTGTTTCACAAAAATACATTTTAAACGTCAGGCAGATATAAAATATAACTCTAAAAAACGTGAGAAATTCTTAAAAATTTGCTTCAGAACTTCGTATTTAAAAGTTTGTGAAGTTTCTCTCATTTCTCTACTATCGATCCAGTGGAAACTGAAAATAACCAAAGGACAGATTGGTGTAGTCAGACTGTCCGAGTACAGAAAATGAAAGGAGTTTCTGCAGTTTTTTTCAAATGTCCAGGACTTTTACACTTCTACGTTTCGTGATTCGAAAATGTTACACATTCCGACTATGAGCTTCATTAGAAACGGGATGTAGTTGTTCACCTTACAGTATTGACTCATTTTCAAGCGCCACTACAAATGTTGAACCAGAATAAAAAAGGAAAAGAGAACAAAATAGAACTAACGCTGCTACAACTTTTCATGGTATATTATTGAGTTCATTAATGACTAATAGTTGTTTTCGATTAATTTCTATTTGAATATACCTTCGATTGATGTTTATACTCGAAAATATACTTATCAATAATGTTTGATAGTTCCTACAAGCACTAAGCATTATTTATGGTTTTTAATTTTTGTTCGGCTCTACCCTAATTTTCATTTTGTATAATATACATTTTTGTACATTTGAATGGCTAGACGGAAAGTGGGGAGTTTTACCTAGAAAGGCCATAAAATCCGCAGCAATAAATTTCTCAACCTCTCTTCCAACTACCACTTATCTTCTGCTCCAAGCTGAAAGCCAGCAATTTTCTTCAGCACTCAATCGTTTCTTCCTTTTTTTGTAAATCTCCATGAACAAATCTTCTCCCCTAATTTTCGCGCCCTGTTTCTCTCTCTCCTCTCTCTTCGTCTCTCCAACCCTGGCTCTCTCTCCCCCTCTCTCCTTTGTTTCTCCCTTTTTGTAACTGTTGTTGTGGTGGAGTTTGCGTAACTGAAATAGAGTGAAATGTGATCGTTGATAAAACGTGCTGTGGAAGTCACGTGTTAAATCGCGAACAAATCTATTCTATTCTATTTGACTCGATGTATCTATCGCATATCGCAGACTAAAAAAGGATGAAGAAACCCTTGGCCTGAAAATTGCAGAGAACACCATCTCCAAACCTTTCTTTTCCTATATTTACATAATCTGCTGGGCTCTTCTTTCACTGGTGAAATATTAATAAAGAGAGAGGGTAATCGAACGAAAATATGAGCAATACACTGGGTTCCATACTCTACTATTTCCAACCATATAGGTGGCTCTAATGTACTGTTGCGTGCTACGACACCATCAAAAAAGTTTCTCAATTTTCACGAAAAGTAACGGGTCACCCCTTTCATTTCTCAGATCTGAGATGAAAAACGAATGAAAAAGGTCGTGAACAAGTTCATTCATTAATGGTTATTTCCCTTCGATTGTTCAATTTGGAAATACTAGGAACGATTCTAGACAGCAGCTGGTAGCAATACTATAATATGCAAAAAGGTGAATATTACGTGATCGAAATGGGTACTTTGAGATGGCCGTCAAAACGTGCCGCCGCGGCAAAAATGACATCAATAATAAACAACCATAAACATTTGAGAATTATTTATGAGAATTGCTAGGAACATTCCATACTGGAACATTCCATACAATAAATTGTTTCCCCTAAATTAATTCCAAACAAAAGCCGTGTCGTAAAAATTCTCACTCCACAGAAAAAATAGCTAACATTTGCAATACCACTAAATTGACAATCAGGAAAAAAACTAAGCTTGTATTATATTGTATTGAACCTTTCTTAGAAAATCCTCGAAACTCAATACTTTTTTCATTGTCCGTAGATCATATTCAAGTACAAAATGTGACATTACATAATAGATACGCAAATTGATGGATTATCAGTCGTGGAATACAATTATTGTCGCGTGACGCCTTTTTCATACTCCATGGACGATTTATTTCCTGGATAGTTTTAAAATGCAAAATCTGTCGCAAACATCGTTTTGTACTTTCATGATCATTAGTTTTATTCATAATTTGTTTCCGAGAAAGAGAGCGAAACAAACGACAAACTACAAAACAAAAGTAATGGAAAAGTGACAAATGAAAACTTATTTTGTTCATCTTTTTCGCTACCTCTTCAGCCAATTTGGTACTTTTTACCTGTTTCTGAGCTTCCGAAAGTAGTCAGTATTACTTGAAATGTTAGGGCGGGGATGGGGTTGATTATTCACTACTTCAACATGTAACTTATACGTTTCGATCACGTAACTTAGACGATTTGAAAAGTTTGAAAATAGCTACCAGCTACTACTCGAATTTCCGACTTTTTTGTCTGGCAGGGTAGGGAGCGAACTACATTTACATGACAGATAACTCACATCACCCTTTTGTAATTCTCCAACCCTCTTTAGTTTGATTTATCTCCGAGCACCGGACAGCCAAACTGAATACGAAAAACACTATCGTATAAAGAAAGTTCACACAATGTTTTCGTATTGGTATCGATCACATTCAATCACCCAAAGACTTGATCTCTTTGAATGAAGTCCAGAGACTGACAAAATTCGAAATGTTGTTTAATCTTCCCGCTCAGCGTAGTTCTCGAATTACGATCAGAGTACGATAGAATCAGACTACAAACACAGCGGTTCCTGATAATACGTGCAGAATACCCGCGAGTACGTGTGCTAGAAGATCGTCACGGCACCTTCATCCCATCCTGCGTCTCTCGCTCTGCCTCATTATTTCTTGTCTCTTGCATCCCGGCGGGATGTGAGAGCAGGGAAATAGCGAATGTTTGAAGAGACGCAGGGTGGGATGAAGGTGCCGGGATCTTCTAGCACACGTGCTCTGGTCTGCCTTGAACTGAACCTAAACACGGTGTATGTCGCTTTTGATCTGAGTGAAATTTGATCCCGTTACATTTCGGTCCAAACTTGTGAGTTATGATGTGTATCGAGAGCAAACTACAACAATGATAAAAATACTTCCGAAGAAGCCGCTTTTCATGTAACTTTCCCAATCAAAAAATCAGGGGAGAAAATGTACAATCGCCCCCCACCCAACAATCACCCCCTCGTGGTACTATTACCCCCCACCTAATTAAAATTCGCGCGAAGGTGGGGGGTAATTGGTAAATGGGTGGGGGGACATTGTACATCTTCGACAATGAACAATCACCCCCCTCAATACAAAATGGGGGGTGAAAGTACATACCCGGAACTGATGAACAATCACCCGGCGATTGGGGGCGATTGTAGTACGGACCCTTTTCAACCCATTTTCGACCAGGGTGGTGGGCAAATGTAAACTACTCCCAAATTAGGAATACAACGTTTTTAATCTAGGTTCAACCAGAAATGTCATTCTAACGATCGAAAAGTTATCTGCGCGGCGCAACGCGTTGTGCGCGATGGTTGAGTGTTGTAGTCGGATTATCTCGTCATCGCCAATGTTTTCCCGAACATTTCTAGGTCTTCTCTGCGGGGCTTCCTGTCATCTTTTATTTCGTGCGTCTCCTAATTTTCCCATTGAAATCCCTGAATAGTTTGCGTCAGCTTTAAAAACGAGTATTCATCAAAAGTAGACAAATGTCATTGAGCACATGACTTGATTCAAGCCATAAACTGTACTCGGGCTTAAATTTTAAAAACTTGAATATTTCGGTGAGAAGCTTCCGACAAGCCTCTCTTTGGACATACACATGTGTTATCTCTTACACACTGTAAAATAACTATTCCATTCACTTCATTAATTATTCTGTTCGTTTTTCATTTACTTAATTACGTATAATTATGTAAAACCACCCGTTCGTGTGCACTTTCACTCCAGCCCTTTCCCAAGCCCCGCCTCTCCGCTGTTCATTACGTGAAACGTTCACGTGATACATGTTTCGTGGACGTGCCCTCTCGCTGTTAATCACTCCACACGTGCTGTATGCTTCGCTCACGTGTACTCTTCTGCGTACGTGAGCCCATCCCTCCTCTAAGCCCCGCCTCCTAGGCGTTCGTCTCCATACTTTTCTGAGCTACATTCGACGACAATGTAATATGACTACTCAATTAACTATTTGTGATATTTCATTTACTTCATGACGAACAATTATTTAGAACGCCTTGTTCACGTTCAGTTTCACGTGAGCCACGTGTACTAACCCCAGTAAGTGCGCCCGCCCAACGTCTATCACGTGATATACCAAAACATTCACGTGTACGTTGCTCCGTTCTCGTGTACTTTCTCCCTACGTTAACCCTCCCTCCGCTAAGCTCCGCCCCCGGCCGTTCATCCAAAGTCTGTTCTGAGCTCTCCACATTTCCATAAATCGTGCTGCGGCGTACGAAAAAACGTCAATTACCTCGTTAGGCCTAACATAACGACGAATAACATAACTGCCCTCCATTATATTTGTAATTACACCAGACTTTCGGCTCAGTTTTCCTGATTTTCTCTATATTGCAAACATCTGGCGCCGTAGCAATTGCTCAAAAATCTCATGAGGTATCTCATGAGAAACTCATATGAACTTCTCATGAGATTGGAGGGAATTCTACGCCGACTGGCGACTTAGCAAAGTTACGAATAAGTTATCTATTCAGACAGCGTCTAACAAGGTGAGGTTAACTTTCGAGGTCAAAAATACATTCTTGTGTATCTGTTCCGTTTGGACTCAACCAGTTTGCTATAGCTCCTGAAGACTGAAAGTACATAAATGTATTGTAAGTTATTCTCTCGACATTCATCTGGCATTGTGTATATATCACTGAAATAACTTTCACATCATCTGTTTACTAAACCTGGAAAGTTCACCAGATCAAGCCAGAACAGAAACATCGTTTACTCGCAACAAATCGTGGGAACCTGATTCATACTAATGTCCAACTCATGTATTACCAAATGTCTCACGGGGAATAGAAAAGAAGTTCCGCAAATTGCTCGAAAAGCACTTCCTTCTCCCAGATTTCTCATTAGTTTTCTGCAAAGAACGCGCTCAGCCAATTTTGTAGCGGTTCCAACGAGAGAGTGTGCAGGTCAGAGAGACGCAGACTGTCAGTAGCTTGTCTGCGCCCTCCGTTCTCTCTCGTTTTTGTAGTTGGCCAACGCAAATGTTTCTGAGGGGCTCTGAGAAGAGACAGTGTGCAGATCAGAGAGATGCAGACTATCTGCGTCTCATCGATCTCTATGCTCTCTCGCTTCAAAATGTTTGTTAGCTGCGAAGAACGCGCCCAGGAACCGTGAAATGAGTTTATTTGTTTCCGAGAGGCAAATAATTGTACATTACGTCATCCCTGAGAAGTCAATTATAGTCTTTTCCACTCCAATAGAAAATCCTATCGTATGCTTCCTTAATTTTTATTCCATTTTAAATACTTGAATGTTAAAGAGGAGCGTAACATATTTCACACTTGATTTTGATTCCATTTTACAAAGAGTGTGCAAAAAGTTTTAGACAAAGTTTAAGTTCGCATTGGATAATAGTAATTGAAACGAACGTTAGAACGTGTTCTATAGGAGTTTCAGTAGGAAGTTGACTATACTGTTAGTCAATTTCACAGTCACGTGAAATCTTTCAAACACAGAAGAATTCAGAAACGTACAATGAAAAAGTGCAAGACTCCGCATTAGAAGGCTAACTTTACGTGACTATTCAATATACTGATCCACTTCTTGGTATTCCCAGATTGTATTGTATTCGCCGCTAGGCTACAACATTCAGATATCCTACGTAGTTACTAATGAACTTCTGGTGGGAAAGATGATGTGAATCACTGATGGGGTTGCAGGGTGTGACTTTCACAAAAGACGTTGCAGATTTTCCCATGAGAACGTCAAGTAGACTTCTCATGAGTGAAGCATTACTCCTGATAGTGTTATTTCTTTCTCATCAGAACATCACATTACCATGATGAATTGTTAACCTCTATTCTTCGCACTTTCCTTCTCATGTGTTTCTCTTTCAAGATGTACATCTTTTTCTCATGAAAACATCACGTGAAATTCTCATGAGATTGTAGGATCGTTAAGAACTTTCTCGAAATGTCTTACTCCCACTCCAGAGGCTCTCTTGAGAACTACACGAGAACTCCTCATGAGATTGGAGAGATTGTTTGTATCTCCTTCCTCTTCCCTCTCTAAATCCCCTGAGGTTCCTTCCAAATAGGTGGTGGGCATTCTGTCAACATAATTGAGAGTTCCCGGCTCAGACGGAAACCAAAACACGCTTTTGTTTGTTTTCATGCCAGAAACTTACAGAAAAGTAGAAAAGGCTGAAAACGGGCTTTTTTCCGTAGTTTGTGACTATTCACGTGAATTTCATTGAATCACATTCATCTACAGCAAGTACACAACAAACCTACGCGAAAGTGAAAAAAAACTTCCTGAAATCGATCACTTATTCCTATGTTCAGCTTTTAATATGGAAGCAATTCTGCCTCAACATTGCTCGCAAACCCAAAATCAACATTGCTTAGCTATTGGCTCCTAATACTTTCTATTCCATTTACAATTAACTTACCATGTAATTTTTTGATAACAACATGTTTGGACATGTTGCTACATAATTATGTAATAGCCAACCATTATGAATACTTCTGATTACAGTAATTACCTTTACGCGACATGGAGAATATTTTTGTGATTACCCTTACTTTATCATGCTTCGTACTTTTTCAATTTTTTTATTCTGTACATTCAGTTTAAATAGCTTTTTTTTCGAAATTATACATTGTAACGAGCCCGAACTGGGTTGAAAAAGGAGCAAAGTCGAAACGACAGTATGATCGTTCGCTTAAGTTCCTTGAACATACGTTGGAAAAATGTTTAAAACGCTTATCTTCCTAACGAAGATTAATGTCCATAGTTTCCTGTTAGAATGATATTTTCAAGCGAGTATAATCTACTTAATATTTTTCGGCCATCTTATACTTTAGCTGGAATTTGATCTCACTAATGCGTAAGTCGGTCGAAAAATGAAAGACATGCTTTTTCGCGGTTTTTCTCTATTCAAAATTCGCACGACTCATTGTGTAATATGCACGAAAGCTGCAGAAACGGTCCTTGGCAACAGAATATGAAATAACAGTCAAAAATCAAAGTTAAAACCATGAAGGATCAATATCTGGCACCTGAGATTTTTGACGAAAATGGACTCAAAAAACATTGCCGAGTTGAAAAGTTTCTTAAAACTTCACCAACCCTGTTTACAATCCAGAATCCAATTCGCGCCGTAGCTAAGTAATAAATGTGGGCACCATCTGAACCGGGTGAGCATGTAACAAATGTATAAAACTTTTTCAGTATTTGTTTACTTGTGCATATGGTACATAAAACTACATTCATCTCTGCCACATGTCCTACTACTTGTGGAATGCTCTGAGGCCGTGCTCATGAACATCTCGACCTATCCATCACAGCCTGGGTCTCCTCAAAGATACGCTATTTCTTCGCTCTTACATCCTGATGATATGAGGATGACGTAGGTGTACTAGTGAACTACTCCTCTCGTGAGCTGATCTCGCCACTTTCTCATGAGAATATCTCCTGACCAACAGGCGTCTGCCGTCTACTATAGGATATCACATTATTCTGCTGTGTTCTGTGTTCTCCGTTGAACTATGAACAATTCCCATGTTGTTGAGGGGGGTTCACCCGAGAGAAATATCATTTTGGGTGATCAATGGTCCGCCTAATAGACTCGCCTCTTCTCGCAATTGTTGCCTCTATAGGGGTCGTTCAAAGAAAAGCCAGTTGAAATAGTGGATATTGGTCCGATCTGAATGCGTATGCTAGAATTACCCGGCAAATTCAACCCATCCAGCATCTCCTCTAACACACGCTTGTTCTCTACTCTCCCATCCCGCCGGGATACAGAAACAGTGAGGCAGGGCGAGAGACGCAGGACGGGATGAAGGGACATTCTAGCACACTTACTCTGCTGTGTTTTCACTTTGTTTCCCTATGTTCCGACTCTGATTGATGATAACAAGCGAACTACAATTCAGATATGTTCGGCGCCCCTGCATATAGTCGGAGTATGTCCTACTAAGACTCTTACAGTTCACATTCCAACCTCCCAATAACTGCTCTGTAGCGGCACTATACAACTCTGTCGAAACATTGTCAACCTCTTTGTAAAAAATGCCAAATTCTCTGATATCGTTCAGGTGATTGGAACGACCTGGAAAACGCATTCATACTGTACGAGTCTTAGTAGGAATGGAGAAGACTATACTTACCTTCTTTCGCAATTGTTCTCTCATAATTGCATTTTGCCGTCACTCTCAAGCGTCGAGAAACGCCGTTTTTAGACGAAAACAATAGCCCAACAATTGAGTGGACAATCATTATTAGCTGCAAAAAGGTCCTTTTCAAAGGTCCAGACATACTTCCAATTATGAGGCAATCAAAGTTCAGGTTTTTGCAAGGTTCTGTTATTTCTTCCCCGGAGCAAATATTCATTTAACCTCTTTGTTAAAATTATAACAGTTTAAAGCACAATGACCTAACTAACATCGAACTTGCAATATTACTGTAAATAAGTTTGAAAAATATAATAGTTTCGTTATATTTTGTTAATATTTTTATGTCAGACACCTCTCTTCTCATGCGGCGTGGGAAAACAAATTAGTTTCCGTTCTGCTGAGTTTTGCACAGGAAATTGGGTAGATTTGGGTAATTGATTTCCTCTATTTTGGTTACGTGAATCATAATTAATGAAGTCATAGACAGATGATGGAGAATAGTTTTAATCTTGTTGGAAACCCTTTTATCTTCCAGTCGATACAGAGTTTCCTTCCTTTTGAACTTCTTTTCGTAAAGTAAAAATCTATTTGTCTGCTTCAGAGAAACCGGAGTTCGAGAATTGTTTAAATAATATCCAATATTTCCATTTAATGAAAGTGTGAGCGGAGGGGTGAGAGTTAAAACATGGTCTATAATTGCATTCCAAAAAGAGTTATATTCTCCCCTAATATTTGAACTCAATTTTTGAGAAAGATTCGCTAGAGTAACTTCGAATCTTGACAACATTCTCATTTCTTCCTCTCTCTCGTAATGTTTATACCTTGCTCTACTCGCGCGCGTACATATTTACGTGGATTGTATGAATACAAAGGAAGCTGCGCGGGCTGAAAGAATAATTATATTTCCACGAACCTCGTACCACTATTCTTCCTGGTTAGGAGATGTGTAGGATTCACAAATCTCGAGTTGCTCTTATTTCAAATTCTGGTTTAGTTTTGGTGTAGTTTAGTGCATTTCAGTACGTTGTTGCTAAGTTTCTCCAATATTCAGCATTGTTCTACTGTAGTTCAGCTCTCCATAAACTGCTAGGTCTTCTTGAAGTTTAAAAATAGTTCAGTTTTCCCTAACCTCTGCAATCCAACTTTGTTATTTCATCTTTCTACATGCGATCTCTGTCAGAATCAGTTGAATGCTGTAATCAACTCTGTGATTTCTGTCAACCTTAGCGATAACTACTGATTAGCTCCATTGAAGTTACATTTGTCAGCGTTTGATGTTCACTAACTTTGCAGAAATCTATCTGTAACCTTACTTGTCCAAGTTACCCAATACGTAAAACACCTCAAACTATATGGCCAAACGTTTTCAAACGTGTATTTCACCAGTTATTCGAGTTTTTCCGGGACTTCCAAGAAAAACTCGTATTATAATTGTGTGAATGAGTATTTGGGACATAAACCAAAGTTTATCGATATTTTCTAGCGAAAAAATAACGTGTCTGGCATCTCACCTCAATATTGACTGTTTACCTTTCTACATATTGTGCTGCCTCAAACACCGAGTATGAAACTAATATCATAATCCGAGCTTCTTAACCTCTCAAATATGTTCCGCTGAATATTGAAACAGGCAGTGGAAGACTCGGTTTACTCTTATTCACACGCTCGATAAGGATCTTGTAAAATTTCATGTTTTTAAATTTTGTTGACTAGCTATGAGTATCTAATCTACCGGTGACTTAGAAAACAGTAAGATGTTGGTACTTCAACTCGCATTTATTATGATTCAACCACTTTCTATTCTTCTGTTTTCTCACATTCAACTGATTTACTCTCATTTCTCTCCGTTTTTCATTTCACGGTCCTCTAATCGATAATCAAGTTACAATAATCAATAACTTTCTCTTTCTTTTTTCAAGAATGCAGCACAACTTCTCGATTTCTCCCCACTCAGAGGAGAATTTCGAAGAAGAATCCGAAGATTTTTCGGACGACGCCAGATCTCGTCGAATCTGGCACTACATATTCGTCTCCATAGCCCTTTTCGGGATATTTGCCAATATCGGATTGTTCTGGAGAAGGAAGAAGTCCACGTGAGTTCGATAGAGGTCACGTGTAAACGTGTCGTTTCACGTTTTGCAAAGTAAGAAAGTTAACGTGGATCAGACACATGTCATGGGGCTAAAAAATGTGTCAAGAGGTCGTGTCTTGCTCTCGGAAAATCATATAAACCCTAGTTATCCGTTAGGAGGTAGACATACCGAGTTTTTCTTCACGGGATGTGGGTGGTCTACGATGTCCTAACGTTTTTGATGGGTATTGATTGACCTAAATCTGTTTACGACGTAGACGACGCGTGTTGTGTTAGACTATGGTCATTGCAGCATTTTTCTGACCTTTTGGGAATTACTGAACTAATCAGCAATCAAGGGGGAATTGGGAGGAATGGTCAAAAAACAGTAGAGGGAAACTTTAGGAACAATTATTGACAAGAAGTAAAATGATTATGGAGAGGAGCAAAACGTAGTGAGGAAGAAATGGAGACAATAGAGAGAGAGAGAGAGAAAGACTATGAACAAAGAGAGGGAAGAGTGAGACAGAAGAAAACAAGGAGAGAGAAAGACAGAGAGAGACAGAGAAAGGCAGAAAGGCAGAGAGGGAGATTCTCTTTTTTTGTCATTCAAAAATAGAGTGTGACGTACTTAACACTTAGTTAGACCTTGATTGAGTCCACTCTTCCTGTGAAATACCCCTATTTCCTGGAATTCGTTGTGAGCCAATTGGCCAGGCGGGCTGGTGTTAATTCCCCCTTTCCTAATGGACAATTCACACGATTGGCGGCAGAAAAGTATGGAGGAGTTGGGAAAACAGGAAATTTAATGAATTTTGAAGCAGTTTTTCAATCTCTTGTAGAAAAAAGAAACTTGTTGTACAAGTTTTTTACACAGTCGGTTTTCTGTTATTGCTCAGTGATGGGAAAGTAGGAGGAAAGGAAGATGTTTTTGACCTGAGTTTGAGAAGTTGCTGAACGTACCACCGACGTTTCAGACTTTAACTGTGAAAAGTTGTAGATTTGACAATTTACCAGTTTTCCAAGTTTCTCTGTGAGAAAATGACTAATTGGAAACTTTTCAACAGTTCCGCTGTAAAATTTAATAAGCGGAATATTGAGAAAACCCTGGGTTTTACTGTGCCAGTAATCAACTGAATGAAGATATTCACTTCCTATGATTCATGAAAAAGTTGAATGTAGTTAACATCCTGTTTTTTCCTCTTTTTTGGCTTCATTGCCCTCATTAGAGGGTCGTGTCCTGTATCTGTTTTCGATGAAAATAGAGATTCGCTGACTCAAAATACTTGATTGGATTTCCTATTGAACTACGTCTGTTGAAGAGTTTCAACATTTTTCGAGGGAGGGAACCGAATCTGTGTTTAGAACCATCCCGACTATTAGTTAACAACCTGTGTCTCCCCAAACACACACTATTTCTCTGCTCCGAGTCTCGCTAAATGGTCAGCAAAGCGAGAGACACCGTATGAAAAGAAAATACCGAAATTTTACAGCATGCTCTATTAATTTTCGGTTCTTCTCACTTTTATAGAGAGATGACGGAGTGTATCCATGTTGATATCTGAATGCGCAACTTAGAGCATTGTGTTTTGTGCTATGCTTTCACATCTTTTTGTTTCATTTCTTTCGGAATCGGTTCTGACAAAAAAAAACCTTAATTGAAAAATGTGGATGGATTGTCAGATCATTGGCTCTGACGTATTTCCTGCAGTTGGCTGCAATTGACATGATATAGACAAAGGACACTTTTAATTGATAGTAATTAAAAAGTTGCAAAAAACTAAAGAATACCAAGTTGTGTACTGCGTTGCAGTGGAGTATTGAGATGGAAAACAAGGTGTATTAGCATACAAACAAATCTAAGTTGTAGGTTGGTTTTGGAACACAGCAGGTATTAAAACACAATCTCATATTCGGCCTAACACATACAAAGATCAAACTATAAACACATTGGGTTGAGAAAAAGCGTTCTCAATCTACATTTATCAAGTCCAACTTCCACCCTCTTCTATGAACCTTTCCACAATGAATTCTAAGAATTCTGATGTTCCGAATAACTAATGACGTCCCAAAAGAACTTAATTTCCATTCTAATTTTGCCGCCAACCGTGTGGCTCTAATGATGGTTTTTCGTCTTTTATGGGATCAGAGATCTAGGCAAAAGTTGATTTCGTTGCGATTCTCGGCAAAATAAAATTAGACAGAGGGCCTAAAAAGAACTTTACATTCGGAAAAAACTATTGTACAACTAAATCATACAGTTCGTATACTAAAGTTGAAGAGCATCGATAAGTTGGTTGACGTAACGTCTCATTGATTGAAGTATTCCTCTACCAATATTAGGGAGGAAAACTCATATGATTGAAAGCATAAATGTAATTGAACGTGAAAAACAAGAACAATTTAACTTTATTCAAAAGCAACAAGTTGGACCCTGTGACGTAACAGGTAATATTCTTCATTGATTTTAGTGTTCGTCTACCAATATTCATAATTCCGTGTTATTCATTTTCACCTGAATAATATTCATGAATTATATGAATATGCAGTGCTAGACGTTGGGGGTAGCCGCAAACATCATATAAATTTAATGATTCTCGAAGATTGTGCAAAAGTTTTAGAAGTGAAGAGGGGAAAATGGCAGATTCTGGTTCATAAATGGTTGAAAATGATGAAATGTAGCCCGAATTGGCCCTAACCTAGAAAAACTTAACAAGAAATGTCCTAAATAACGTTAAATTGGTCATATACTTTATGTCTGAGGTTGATTTGTGTAGTTCGACCTTTGTAGCTTGACCTTTGTACTTTAAAGTTTGAGTTTTGACCTTTCAGACGACGATCTTCCTCCACCACGAAGACGTCACTTTTTCTACTGACCACTATGGCGGCTGCAGATACAGGTTAGATGCAGTTCTATCACGGTCTGGACGCCCCCCCCCCCTCCCTCTCTTTCTTTCTCTCTCTCTCTCTCTCTCTCCTTTTCTCTATCTGTCTCTCTTTTCCTTTCTTTCTTTTTCACTCTCTCTTTCTCTAACTCCCTCATTTTTTCTCTTTATATCCTTTTCTCTCTAATTTCCCATGAATAACTATGCTTCTTATACTTTTCAACTTGAAGCCTACCCTGATGCCTTGTTATTGCCTTTTGACTGTTTTCGTCTTCCGTCATTATAAGATTACAACAACAATAGTTTCAGTAAGAAAATTTTGAAAGATTCGATTGAAAACAATGTGAAGGAAGCCTTGCGATACCCAAATTTGTGAAATTGCTGTCTCTGAAAATTTTGTATTTTGAACCTAGTTTTTCAGTATGTCTTCTCGCTCTTCTATTCATGCTAACACAACGATACTTCCGAATAACAGATCCGTGGTTCTTGAACATGGTCTGCAAGGTCAGTTTCAGATCAAGTTATTGAGAAATGATGTTGTTTGCACCTTAATACAGAGAAACCTTCAATGAAATAACAGTGTGCTTCTAACAAACTTAAATATTATTTCAGCTATCTGCTTGTATAATGTGGTTTTATCTTTACACAGTTCGCTTACTTTTGACCCGATTTCTCACGACAACCTTTTTAGCAACTTTTGTCAAGTTCAACGTCAAAGAACGATCCAACTAGATCATTTTGTGTTTCACATAAGATGAATGCTTATTGAATTTCTACTCTAATCCTCACCCTTCCAGTTGGATCTGTTCATAATCCACACCACGAGTGCCTTTTCCATCTGGTGTTGGTTGGTTCTCTCGGCGGTCCGCTACGTGGCAGTATACCGACCATACACCCATCTCAGACTCAACCGAGAACCCAGAATCGCCGTGGTTAGTTACTACAACTTTTGAGGCCGTATGCAAAAGTATCTCATTGGGCAATTCTTTGAACACGCAATCGTTGCCTATTGTAATTTGTCACTATCAGCGCATAGAAATAATATGTATTATGCCTTTTTTTCTATAATGTTTTCTATTTCTCCACACCTAACGTGCCACACCTGACCATGTGAGATAGTGAAACGTCACGTGTCAAATTGCAAATAAATGTATCGATTAACCAGAAACAACACCTTGGTAGAAGGTGTGATCTAGGTTTAGTTGTGGTTTGACCCATGCTCAATGTACCGACCGCGAGACTTTCTCAATTTTTACTCGACATTGATCGTTCTCCTCCAGGAACGTATTTATACACCATGCAAACGTGGAAAACTCTCATAACTTGTTATATTGAAAATATATAATCCCCTGAGGGGGTCATCTGAACCTTGGTCTACGTGGGCAGTGTTCCGACGCTCCAAACGGAAATTATGAACATCGTAACCCCTGGGGGGATATACATCCAATTATGGTAATTATTTATGCAATTGTCTTTTGCAGATCTTTGTCGCGGTCTTCTGTTGTTTTATTGAGTCGTGGGTGCTCTTTGACATCGAATATGATCCCGTACAACATGGTACGTTTTGGGAACATTCGGGAAGTGAAAAGTGAAGATTTGTTGTTAAATTATGTAATTATATAAAAAAGCTATTATCATTTCGAAATCGGAAGCAGAAAAAAAACTAAAAATTCTGTTGAGTCAAACTAGATTTCAGAGGTCGCATGCAAAACAACCCGGGCCAGGTTGGGATGGTATCCCGAGCTATTTTCCGACCGTTTGAGGTCGGGATAGCATCCCGACCCGGGCCGGGATGTTTCATGCCTACGGTCTCAGGTTGAGGCGAATGAGGTTTACTTCATTCATAATTTAGTTTTCACGTGTTTCATGGTTTAATGAGCTGGAAAAGTGGGACCTGCTTGGATCTTCTGCGGAAAAGGTTATACAACAGCTCGTGCTTGGTCAAAATTATCTGAACATGCAAAACAAACCTTACAATTTTTCATTGTAAGCGGATACACTGTGTTATGTGACTTTCAGCCTGTATGAGCAGTTCCCCGGAGTCTCTGAGCAAGAAACTGCAGATCTGTGAAATCATCGTCTCCTACTTCCTGCCAGTAGCCATACTGACAGTTCTCGATATGAAGGTTCGTTACAGCCTACCACCTTGAGAAGCCTTACAAATACTTCGGCATCCTTGAAATAACTCTAGAGTTTGGCGGTGACTCGCCGGCGACACGGAGGGGTCGGCACAGTGTCGCCGGCGGGTAGCCTGCGATTATTTTTGGTTCGTTGATTCTGGATAAGACATATGTGAATCAGATACGCGTACTTGTAGTTTTAGGTGGGTGACATATTTATACATGAACAATGAAGCCGTGAATCTCATCTTCTATTTCTGGCGACAATAAGTATATGCAATATTTTTATTCTCTGTAAAATTACCAGTTCCGGTTTCTGATTACAATATGGAACGTTCAGTGGGAAGGACCTAAAAAATCGCAGGCGACCCGCCGGCGACACTCTACCGACCCCTCCATGTCGCCGGCGAGTCGCCGCCAAATTCTAGAGAAACAGCTGCACCCTGAAAATATTGCCTGAGACGGAGCTATTTCAATCACACTCGCAGGATTCACGCAGAGCCGCAAAGCGAGAAACGCAAAGCAAAATCTTGGTGTCGGGATACTCCGGCATCTCTTTCTGTTTCCATGAAAACTGAGTGCTGGACGACTGAAATACGTCCATGCTGGCATTCTCCTGATATGAGACCATTCCTGTTATACTGGTAGTGAGTAGCTGGACACGTTCCACGAGACTAAACTGTTCACTAGTATTTTACTAGAATCCTAAAGTCTACGTGACTAAATGAACCAGTCAAGACATTTGGTTCAGACGGACACAGCTTAAAATGCGTATTCGAAAACATGGATTATCCATTTCTCACGCTTTGCGCCTTCGAACGGCGGTTTACTTTCAGAATAATTTGATGAAGAGTTTTGGTGACGTGAACTTTTAGGGAAACTCGTCTGAGGGCCTAAGTTCAACTGGCTATGGGTATAGTGAAAATCTCCAACGTGGTGTCATTGAGGTACAAAGGTCTAGGAAACCCCGTATAAGCTCTGGCACCGTAGCAAAGTCGTGAAAGTGGTGAGCTTACCATAATTGAGGACCTCATCACAGTCTGGCCACATAGTTGCCAACTTTCCGTGTTTGAGCATAATGGGGGAGACCCAAATCTGGGTCAGGTAGTGTCTAGATAATTCAGCTCGGAGCTGACCTTTTTAGGAGACTGAAAAAATGTATTTGCGTTGACGAAAACAAAGTACTGATTAGTGTCTAGACGTTTAAAACTTTTTCCCCACATTTGGGTTTCTTCAAACAAGGTTTCTCAGCTTTTTTGACACATTTTGCTATCTTTTTTTTGATACGGGTATCGTGTACGCCTTGAGCGCCCTACACATCTACTTCCTATCTGTGCTGGTCACTCAAACAGCTGACACATGTTCTATTGCGGGCAGCCGGCCTTGACTAATACACACCCGAAGATATGAGGTTACGGTAGCTGACAACCGCACTCACTCCTCTCAAGAACGAGCCATCCATCAAGTCCTGTCAAGCCCCAGGCACTACCTGGCACCAACTGGCACCGGCTGGCACCATCTAACACAAGTGACAGTTCTCATCACAAAGTGACAGTTCTCACCACTTTGTGACAGCTCTCTCGTCAATTCTGATGCCTCGACGACCAACATCAAAGGAGCCGACGTCAAGAAGAGGGTATATAAGCCGGCCCTCCGGCCAGAGAAGTTAGTCGAGATGTGACGCCCACCTGCGCAGCTCTGCCTGCTACTCCTATTCCTACTGTATTCATTTATGCCCCCTCTTTCCCTCAGGGATTACGGTACCCACCGAATCCCTCTTTTATTGATTAAGGTAACTAACTAAGCATAGCCATTCCTCACATCATTATTATGTCATGTCCACTATATACACTCTTCTTATAATGAACATATATATACTCCAGTTCTGTTCTCACATCTCTAGACTACAAACTACAAAGTTCAAGCAGGGTAGATCAGAGTCTTGATATGGAGGCTCCGGGAGATTTTTCAGAACCCCTGATAGCTTAGTTACATAACACGGAAATGAGCGTAATTATTGATTATCTTAAAAAAAAAAAAATTCATCATACAATTTTTTCTCAAATTCTCAATAATTTATAGTAATTTCTTTGTTTCAAATTATCTCCCACACTCTTGATATTTAGGTCTTGGGAGATTTTTTTGAATTCTTAACAATTTAAGTAACAAAAATAGTAAATATTTATCGATTTTTGGGTAGTCAATTTTTTATACATTCATGATATAATAACTTTTCTACATTCATGATATCATAACTTTTCTCCAGTTCTCAGTATCAATTTTCCTCAATTTACCTGGACACGTTTTCACGTTGAAACTCTTTCTTCGTTATTACACACTGTGTAATACACATCTGATATGATTTTCAACCACACCTAATTTTCTTATCATCTTCTTATTATGATTCACGATTCTCCTCCAAAATTTTAATTAATCTTAGTAATGTTTTTTAACACTAGAATGAATTGAAGAATTCTAAGATTTACCGTCATTTTCGCTTTTTTCTATAAATTTCGGACACACCACAAATTTTGAAGAGATTCGTTAACAATGACTGATACCTGATTTCAAGCTAACTTTTGAAGTCGTTCTCGTAACATTAGAGAGAGAGAGAGAGTTATGCGTAGATAAGAAAACTAAAAATCGATTGAAAACTGATTTTTTATTTCATTACTCTCTAAGCTAATACATTATGTCTTTCATATCTGCCATTCTTCTATTACTCCCTACTCAACATCGCAATAACGTATCTTCGGAGTAAGATGATCAGAACTTGTGATAACTTATTCTCTCAGAGAGACATGAGATATGGTTTAGTTCACGTGTGAATTGAAAAGTATGTTCGCAATTCTCCTACGAAATGATATCTGGCAGATAGATTTATAATGTACCCCAAAACGCCGAGTTGACTGAGACTTTGTAATCCAAGAACATGCTTCCGTACTCATAGTTATCAAGACAAGTGTAGCTGAACTAAGAAATACGTTTCATAGTTAGGATAATTCGTCTTTAAAGCTTGACTAACAGAGTGAAAGTAAAACACACAGAACTGTCAAGGACAGCAAAGGATAAAGCGAATTGAAGAAAACTATTGGACATTATATTGAAACCGTTGTGGACAGCGTACGGTACACATAATTGGAACTATTTGGTTGCGAAGCACGGAGAGGACAGAAATCAAGAAACCCACGAATACCGATCTACAGTTTAATGATAAGAAAGTTTCTGGACATCGAGAAGCGGAGGAAAGAGCTGGTCTGATCAACATACGAGGTACAATTATTATGAGAAGAATGAGTGAGAGAGTGATTAAGTAGAGAGAAAAAAAATTGACACACTTTTGAATAAATTTTGAAAAAAAAACTTATGCAAGAAAAAGGAGGAAGAAAACTGGAGAGGTTGAATAACAAGCGAATTGTTTTTGAAAATTTTATCTAGAAAATAGGAAGCGCTTCGTGATATTCGTACGCAGAATTGCCGCACCAATTCCTACGAAAATGAAAAGTGACCACTTTAGAGGAAATATCAGAATGAACTATCCGAATTTATAATTTTCGCGATAGAAGATTCAAAGAATAGTTGAAGAGGAATTCCGAATGAATTATCCGAATTTACAATTTTCGAGATAAAGGATTCGAAGCAAAAGTATAAATGAGCAGTTATTAGATTGAATGAATTCAATGAGAATGTACTACTCGCATTCACAATTTTTGAAGTAGAAGGTTTATATATTCGACACAGGATGGATAAGATACGAAAAGTTGGCAGGCGACGAGTTCCCATTGCATGGGCAATGGTAAAAAAAAATACCAAAAAGATTTGAAATGAATAGAATACCCCACGAAGAGTGAGACCAGATATAACTATTGAGTTAAGAAAAATAGTAGCCAACTCTCGTTTGAGAAGATGAGAATAAAAGGATCATAACTTTCTAACAGACTAATGAGACGAAACTAGTGAAATTTTCCGGAAACCGTGAATTTTCCGTGATTTCCGTGATACGGTGAATTTACCGGGATTGCCGTGAAATTCCGTGAGCTGCAGCGATAAGTTCGCCGTGAACAGCTGTGATAAGATTTTGTATATTCATTTTGAACTACCTCCAAGAAACCACAAGCCAATGGGAACTCAAGTCGCCAATGAAAAAGTGCACGTAAAACTAGTAAAAAAAAAAACCGGTACCGAAGCAATATTTCTCATACATAATTGCTTATCTAAAACGAAAAGTGATCACCGAAACGAAATTCAAGACAATTGGAGACGTCCGAAACAGTTCGCGAATTTCACCAAAAAACAGTAATAACGGATTTAATAAGCTGTTGTAAACGATATATGTTGATCCAAGAATTCGAACAGAGAGTTTTTTTTGGTGATGAGACATCTCAAATTATAAGACGAAAAAAGGGAGAGAGAGAGTTCACCTCGAAACTGAAAAGTTTTTCGGTGGTTTTCAATGCGTTGATTCATTAGTCCATTATAGTTTGTGAGACATAACAGTTGGAATGGTTGATATTCACCACAATCCACAAATTTGAAGATGTTTTAGGTAACTACTGTTTTAATTGAAATCCAAGTGTTTTAACCTTTTTGACGAATGCTGAGAAAATATAGCGACACTAACACCAAGAAGCACTGAGTAAGGTGGTTTGTGAGTGGTTTTATTTTGAAAATAAACACACGAGATGAGAGGTCAAATTTACTCCGATAATTTGGAACAGGCAGTTTGTATGCGGTATGCCGAACAGCAAAAGAGGCGCTTGTAGTACCATTATAAGGGTTACGGTAGAAACTCATGTGAGGATGAGGAAAACTATGAAGGAAAGTCAGCGGGGAGTAGATGAAGACGTAGCGAATAAGTCGGTACAGCTCGATAAAGAAGAAAGGAAGAGCAGAAGCGAATAACAATTTTTCGGGAAAAGAAAACCACAACTAGAAAGAATCCCAACAAAAAGGGAGGTAGTCGGAAAACCATATATCACTGCCATTCGAGCCAGTGTCTGGTTGCTCTCAAACTCACGTACCATTGAAAATTGGCTACTATCGATAATTTAGTAAACTTCTAGTAGTGAACATTATCACCGATTTCAGTGGTGAGTTACTATCATTTTAGTAACTAAACTGTGATCTTTCACTGAAACACTATCGAAAAGATTGAAAACTACTACTATCCGGTGTAACACTGTTTGAAAAACATACTGAATTGATACTAAATTGTCACTGAACTCTCACTTAAATGTTATTAACTGTTGATGAACTATCCCTCAAATGTTGGTATACTTCGTTTCATTCCCACTGAGACTCTTTGGCATCGTGCCAAAATTTTCGGATGACTGTTTCTCTAGGCAGTTATAGGTATTTCTAGGAAATGTTTTTATCTACTTGTTCTTATGGAGCTGAACAACCGCTAACAGAGATTAGCAGCTATTTGAAAAACTCCAAAATGGTGCAAAATAGCCTTGAATATTCATTGGCACGCTGCCAAGTCTCAGTTGGAATTACCGGAACTATAACCGCCTGTCTCGTATGTATAACGTCATGTCATGCATAACGGAACTGTCACTAAACAGTCGATAGCCGTTTAATGGAACGGGTGTCGATAGTTTGATAACATTTCTCCAGTAACCAATTTCTTGTTTTCTGTAACCAATTTGTTGCTCTGAGGCACTTTTTATCTAACACATAAATCATCTCTAAGTGACAAGCTGGTTATATAAGCAACAATAAGCGCAGAGAGAATCATTCGGCTGCCTGCGACCACGAACACCATCTCTCCTTCTCACCCTCACACTGTTGCAACCCTGAGTGTATTGGACAAGCAAACTACAATACAACTGGCAAACAAGAGTGGAACATCCATCGCAACAGAAAACGAAAGAGAAAACGACAAAGCAGGTACCCTCTTCAGTGAGAAAGAAAACATTTAAAAAAAATAAAACTGAATCACTAATATTCGCGATATATTCTTGGTACCAGTACGAATGTACTTGAAGCACCGAGGACAATTGAGATAGAGTTTATAATTACGACGATATCACTAGAGACTTTGCCTTCAAAACAGAATCGGTCGATACAAGTCACGAGAAGGCTTCAGTAGACCAACAGTCACACTTGGGAACAATTTTGGAAGAAATTTTTTCAGAGATCTGCTAGGAAATTGAACCCAAAAACGCGCATTTCAACGCAAACAACGTATAGGGAGAGGCCACACCTAATTTGAAGTTTGAACTCTATACACGCAATAATTGACGAACTTGTACCGAAGAGCTTAAGGGACTAAACTTTAAACACAGGGGGTTAGAGCAGCATACATCGTATATGTATAGCCTTGCTTCGGTTTCACAATAGGACAGCTTTTGAAGTAGAATCTAGTGACCACGACCTAGACGAAAAAGCTATGGCACAACAACAATTGTTAGAAGTTATAGATAAGTTGACTGATTCAATGAGTAATATGGCTCTAACTGCTTACGCGAAAAAACTACCAGTTTTCAAAGGCAACCGAGACGCAAAGGGAATTAGGAAATTTTTCGAAAATTTCAATGAAATTGGTACAGCCCTTGGCATGGACGAAGCAAAACTATGTACGCTTTTGCCTTTACAGTTGAGAGGAAAAGCAAGAGCGATTCATGAAAGTGCTACAAACCATGAAAAACAAGATTGGCAAGCGATAACGGCAAAGCTTAAAAACACTTTGAGAACAGCTAGTTACTTGGACAAAGTACAGAAAGAGGTAATGAAATTGAAGATGGGGAAAACAGAGTGTCCAACCGTATTTTGTAAAAGAATTCGGAACACTCTCAACGAGGCATACCCGGGTAACAACATTTTGGTTACAACTATGACACGTCCTTTGTTTGTGAGAGGGTTATGGGACACTATTAAGCATACATTGTTAATGTTAGGACCACTGAAAGCGAATTTTGATATTCTTGTGTCGGACGCAGAGCGTATTTATGATGTAATTAAACTGGTTAGTCCCAGAAAGGATGAAAACCATCTTGTGAACAGAATGAATACTATTGTAGATTCGCTTTCGGAGATTATCAAAAGAGCTAACCAAAAGCAGCTTAGAAGAGAAGGCTATAAAAATCGTATGCTTTCAAGAAATTACAAATCATGTGAAAATAGGGAGAGAAAATATCAGCAACACTATCACGGTTCCAAGCGAAGCAGAAATCAAACTAGTCAGAAGCTAAGTGTAAGAGAAGAAAACACTTCAAGATATTCAGAATCTGAACAGGATGAAAAATCACCAACACGCTTTGGCAGGGCGAATTTGGCTTGAATTCAAAGAAAATCGAGCAATTTCAATTTTCGAATATTACATTCACTAATTTTTTCAATTCATGGAAACAAAACTAATTCTCGCATCTTACGTAACATTCTTCAATTAGAAAACAGAACAGTCTTCTAAACAGGGAACAATGTAATATTTCAATTGTCTAAACTTTATTATGCGGAATTTTTTTCAATTCATGTCGCTCAAAATTAATTTAAAACAAAACTAACTATAAATTTCCTGATATAGAAAACAGAATCATCAATGCTATTTTTTTCAAGTTTCCATACTATTTGTTAACATTAATGACAACCTGCAAAGTGGTCTACTCCAGAATGCGGGAGAAAGTTGCCTATACTCTATTTCAATAATAATTTTATTTCAGTGTTTTCAGCTTTTAGAATAAAGAAACGGCATATTTAAAACTTCAATATGGTGTCTTTGTCTACTACACCACGAACATCAGCCGACTAAGTATTACGTTTTCTATAATTTTTCCGGTATTGCTGAAAAGTCCACACGTTGGCACAGATTTAGCAGCCTTTCTCACAATTTCCAACGATATAAACTTGAACAATAAGTAGGAAACACGCACTACATAGTTGTACAAAAACTTCTCTTTATCTTGCCTGATAATCTCGAGAACTCAAGATGTCGAAGTTGGTTCGAGAAAGACTGAGTTCGGAAAGATCTGCTCAGAATCAAAGCTAGCGATCCGATACCCATTGAAGTGAACTGGAGACATTATGACATCAATATTTCAAAGTTAACACTACAATTGGTCCATAATTCGAAAAAAGAGCAGACACTAAACATCAAGGATCAAGAAACATTACGAGTCCTCAAACGAGAAAACACCGAATGAACAGACGAGATTCTGGACGAAAACGATGGCAGCAGCGCAATCAGACGGCAGTGGCAGGCACAGACGAAGCAAGTAATACCGACGAAGGAAAATCACCGATGAGTATAATATAATTGCTGCAACCCTTTTATCGTAGACTACAAATTTTCTCATAAATTTATGTTCAAATCAATTTTTCAAGTAAGCAACACTTATTTTTTCAGAGTAGTTCATTCCTAGTTTGATTGTTGAGATTTTAATATGTATTGTTCGCAATTGTATTCTCATTTTTTCAGAAACCTAGTTTAACCAACATCAATATTTTCTGTCTTAGGAACATCTCTAGGCAGTTGACTTTATTGTAGCATGTTTTATGTATAGAGAGTTGTATAACTATCACAGGAAATGGCTACTAGGTAGATTAACTGTATACTAAATTAGATAGAAAAAAAATGAGAGTATCACAACGGCTACCACGTTCTTGCAAAAGGCCACTAAGTTTCTTGCAAACGATTAAATCGTTTCCCGCAAACTGCCTCTAAAATTGGCAAAACAGCCACTTATGTCTGCCTTTGCCTCAGGTATGCAGATTCCGGTCTCTACCGTACAGGTTCAAAGAAGGATACTCTTATTTTTGAATCGCTCGAGGGCGAGCTATCTGAAAGAGGGGGGATATCGTGTACGCCTTGAGCGCCCTACACATCTACTTCCTATCTGTGCTGGTCACTCAAACAGCTGACACATGTTCTATTGCGGGCAGCCGGCCTTGACTAATACACACCCGAAGATATGAGGTTACGGTAGCTGACAACCGCACTCACTCCTCTCAAGAACGAGCCATCCATCAAGTCCTGTCAAGCCCCAGGCACTACCTGGCACCAACTGGCACCGGCTGGCACCATCTAACACAAGTGACAGTTCTCATCACAAAGTGACAGTTCTCACCACTTTGTGACAGCTCTCGTCAATTCTGATGCCTCGACGACCAACATCAAAGGAGCCGACGTCAAGAAGAGGGTATATAAGCCGGCCCTCCGGCCAGAGAAGTTAGTCGAGATGTGACGCCCACCTGCGCAGCTCTGCCTGCTACTCCTATTCCTACTGTATTCATTTATGCCCCCTCTTTCCCTCAGGGATTACGGTACCCACCGAATCCCTCTTTTATTGATTAAGGTAACTAACTAAGCATAGCCATTCCTCACATCATTATTATGTCATGTCCACTATATACACTCTTCTTATAATGAACATATATATACTCCAGTTCTGTTCTCACATCTCTAGACTACAAACTACAAAGTTCAAGCAGGGTAGATCAGAGTCTTGATACGGGATTGCTGTATTGAACCCGGTTAGTACGCAAAAACTGACGTTTCAATGAGTTTTTTTCTGTGAAGCCGCAAAACCAGAAAATGTCTTTGCGTTCGCTGTTCTCAATCATTTATTTCCAATTAGGGCCGGGATTAGGATTGTTGGGTGCAGCACATGGTTTCAGTCCCTAATATTTTGGAGAGGAGAAATGGGGGGGGGGGTAGAAGTATAGAGAAGAAAAGAGAACCAAGGCAGAGATCAAACTATCAGTTGAAAATGTTGAATTATTTGAAGTTCTGCACAGAGTGGAACGTTTCAAAACAAAAACATAAGTTGAAAACAAAATGATAAAAAAGTGGTCCCTACAACATTTTGGAGGAATATATTGGGGTAAATGAAAAAATGTGTGCAGATGATTTATGACGTGTATCTCGCGTTTTACGTGACTTCATATTTAATGAATATTTCATTTCTAGGTTCTGCTGTGTCGTGCAATTTGGTACGATAACAAATCAAAGACCAAACTGAAAGAATTCGACAAAACTTTGAACGAAATTGGAGAGGGAAAGGAGAGAAAGAGGATGCTGTCCAGTTCAATCCATACCAATAACAACAATAGCACAGGTATGAACTTTCATATTCATTATTATATTACACAATTTTGAACCAAACTCAGGAAAGTCCTAAAATCGTTGTTAATTGTGGGTTTGTTTAGTTTGTTTATTAGGTCGTACGGTTTTAAAACGTTGAAATATGGCATATGATAAATTTGGCTGTATTACAGGATTGACAACCTCAGATTGTGCATTTTATGATTCGAACAAATCGACTCTGAAGTGTGGAAATCTCGAAGAACAAAGTCAAATGAAGCGAACCAAGTTAGTGCGACGAACTGATACTTCAGAATTGAGGGCTACAAAAGTTAGGATGTCGTGTTCTAATTCCACTCTGCTGAGTTTGTTGCTTGGTCCCGGTGCATATTTCGCAAAATTATGCTGTGTTTGTGATCAAACTACAACTGAGAATCCCAATTTCTCAACTCAAAAAGTCTAAATGCTTGTTCTAGTAGTATGTTGTCCTAGAGCAAAACACAGCAGAAACTCAGATAGCCAGTATCCATATTTGTAGATTCATAACATATTTTTCAGATCGAAAAAGCGAATTCAACAAATGAGAGTGCTTCGTCGTTGTCTGTGCATAACGATCTTTGACCTTTCGATGAACCTCCCCAACTACCTGCTGCGGCTCTATCTGACAGTCATCTCGGAGGAGGACTATAGGAGTCTCAACATGGAAGTAGTCGGACTCGTCGAGAACCTGTCTCAGATTATGTACTTTGCTCAGGTTCGTAACTTTTCACATTCAAGAATGAACCATTTTGATGCTTAGGGGCTGTAGTAACCTGCTTTAGATGTAGGAATCTTATGACCTACACATACGCGTTATATACAAGAGTTACTTGTAACCAACGAAATTTGACGATAAGTTTAAATGTACTGAAAATTTCACTGCTGTTTATTAAACGATCTGCTCGTTAAAAAAGCTCAACTGAAACTTCAGTCAGACTTTTCAGAACTATCTACAATTCAAACAAAACAATATTTCAGTTCGCCCTCAACGCTCTGTATTTGGTGTGCATTATCTACGATACGCCGAGAGGCAGAGCCAAGGTTGGTGTTCAGTATCTCTTCTCACATAACGATTTATTAAAGAAGGACGATTATGTGGACCAATTTCGTGTCAACGGTCCTTTAAACTGTAATTGAGAAGAAATGTATTGCAGTTTAAAGGACTGAATCGCTGCGAATGAACCACATAATCGTCCTACTTTGAAGTTGCTTTGGTAAAGTTGAATCGTAATGCGTTGTTTGTCGTAATTCGAAAACTCAGCTGTGTAGACAGAGAAAACTACAGCTCATATTTGGCCCTTTCTTAAATTCGATGTTTTCAGATTCCGGTCAGCTCACAAGTTAGCTCCGCCTACTTATCAATTACCCCACGACAACAGTCGATGAAGCGATCATTCCGATGTCACGAAGGAGCCGGTCTCATGGTCTAACACCCTCCGCGACGAGAGAGAACTCGGAAAACTTTCCTGACTCCTAGTGAGTGAGACGTAGAGTTACAGCAATGTTTCGTGTTTTCTGAAAAAAAAACATCTGAGGATCTATTGATGAAAAGTAACTGCTTCTCTGTTACTTGTGCTCATTCCATATTGCTTTGAAGAAGGACGATTATGTGGTCCAATCTGAACGCTTCAGTCCTTTAAACTGCAATAAATGTTTCAATTGCAGTTTAAAGGACCATTGACACGGAATTGGTCCACATAATCGTCCTACTTCAACCATGTTTTCTCTGAACTTCGTTACAATTCCCATACAGGTTGAGATCTCCACTCCCACCACATACTGATTTTGTTCTAGGGACTCATATTAATATTATGTAATATGCATTAGAACTGTCGGTTGACCCATACTTCATTGTAAGTAGCCTAAACTCTTCAGATTTATACTATTCGTAAACGTGTATTCTAAACGTGTAAAAAGATTATTGACACAGTAATATTGAATTTTCTTGAGCTGCACAGCATTATTAGCAATTTGGACACGTCTCAATATAAGATTGTAGGATTATATTCAGTTTTTCACGTTTTCAAAGTCAACCTTGCTGCTACATGTCATATAGGCTATATATACCTGGATCACATTGATCCATTGTGCATTTAAATGAAAATAAATGTTTTCAGAATTGATTCATTCTATTTTACCACAGAATACAAAAAAATAGGTCAGACAGAACCAAAACAGTGTCCGAAAATAGTTATCCACTAGAAAATGAAGAAAAAAGGTACATTGGCATCTAGCTAATAGAGAAAGTATTGATCCATTGCGGTATGATAATAATCAATTATGACGTCATCAATCGATAGGGCCGCAAAATGGAAAATGGTCCCGAGAAGAATGGACACCGGGAGGGCGGGAACTGTCTCGTCTAGAAGAGTTTTGAATATATATGTTCAGTCAACTCGCCTGATGGGACTCTGAGCATGTATTTTATGTTACTTTCACCCCCCCCCCTCCTACAGAAGTTTTGTAAAAACTTCCGTCAATGACATATTTCGTTCAAAGTAGACGCTAACTTCAGCACTTAGCCTTCAGTAATAAGATATATTCGCCGGTAAAGTGTATCGGAAAGACAAAGTTGTACTGTGTACGACAGTTGAGTACGATAAAGTGGAAGTGAGTATAACCTACTGTTGGATAGGACGAGCAGCGTGATGATGAGACCGTCAATGACTCCAAGGGCGGCGGCGGCCGTGGCAAAGATACTACCTGGAAGGAGGTTGAATCATTGTCAGTGTGACAACCGAACAAAACTTCATAGTAGTGAAAAAATGAATTCGTTCCCGGAAACAACCAGTTTTAAAAACCTAATGATATTGGCTCTATCTGGCGGCTAAATCGCATTGAAGTCAGCGGTTTTTCCCAACTTTCTTTGATAGTGTTTGATACTGTGGAGGCACAGATGACATAAAGTACCCATAAGAAAATACTGGAGTAGTGAGAAACGAGTTCATTTTTTCATTACTATTCATTTCACACTTCTTCACGCTCACCACGTAGACTAAGTGGTAGAAGAGAAGCCAGAAATGAATTTATTCTTCACTAACCACTGCTGGCGGCGGTGCCGACGAGAACACTGTAGAAGACAAAGTCGCCCATCCCGAGACGATGGCTATCTGGAATATGTTTATTCATGAAAAATTACAAAAGAACAAATCAATAATTGATTCAGCCTCTATAGGTACTTTTATGCTATCCATGCTTTTTATAGAAGCATAACACCTAGTCTTTGGTAGTATAAATGTACCTATGAATATACCTAGAAGTATAAATAAGTAAAAAAACATAACTAATAGACTACGCGAAGCACTTTACCAACAGAAATAGGAAAAAACTCACTGTCGTTCAACGCGTCAGCTGCAGTTTTCGGTTGAAGAGAATGCGATCTCTGGAAAAAGAACACAATTTGCTGAAAAAAAATTGACGAAAGAACAAATTTGAACCGAATTTTGGTTAGAAAACACCTCAGAACACAGCAGCAAAGCCGTTCGACCAAACTACAAACGGATCATAACGGAGTTGCATCCAAGATCACATTCTGGCCACAACGTTGCCCAACTTTCTATGTTTAAGTACAGTGAAGGGGACCGAAATTTAGATCAGATTGGTACCAGCTAATTCAACTCACAGAACCTTTCCACGAGATTTTCTACGGTGTCAAAAGTACGAAGATCACCCACCCGTACTCTCTCATGAACAACTGGTCCGTCCTCCTCAGAGCTCTCCTCCGAGGAACTGGTGGAAGAACTGTCAGAGCTGCTCTGAAATCACAATTTCAAGTGCCATTGAACATTCCGGTATGTGAAGTTATCAGCTTATATTCTCAACGAACATGGAGCTCTGGATTACCACAAAACGCTCTCCACTAGCTGTCATTCTAGCATTCTACTGATGCGATTTTTCCTAGTTACAGCTAGTTCACTCAAGCCACGATGTTACTGATAGACTCTAACCATAGCTGAAAGTTCATTCAAAAGGTTTACAAGCGGTGTATAAAAAGTGTACAGTGGTATACACTCTAGGAGCCTACTGTAGCTCCAAGTTTCAGCTGTGTCTTCCCCAAAACCGTACCGTTGAGTCGTCTCCGCTTGCTGACAAACGCTCTCTTTCTTCTACGGTATCTTCATCTGTGACGTCATCATTATTGTTGTTGTTGTTGTTGTTGTTGTTGTTGTTGTTGTTGTTGTTGTTGTTGTTGTTGTTGTTGTTGTTGTTGTTGTTGTTGTCATTGTCGTCGACGTCGCGTCGACGGGCAACATAAAACGGATGGCTATCGATCGATTCTTCTTCACCGGCAGAGAACATCAGGAAACGGAGAACCTGAAATAATCTTGATTTGAATGGTTCGGAAAATCAGCCTTCACTCAATATGGAATCGAACCAGAGAAATTCACTCGTTTATGCTATCGCAAACTGTTATGAGCTCTGTAAGCCTGCCCATGATTGGCGAGTTCATACATGAAAATAGTTACAATAGTAGTTAGTTTAATTCACAACTATAGTTTTACTCGAAACACAAATTTGTTTTCTGCTCAATTTGCAAACTCAATTTAACAAAGCGAACATTTGGTGCCAGTGAAACTCACTCCCTCTCCATAATCTCCCGCCTTTTCCTGAACTTTCTTCAGCGGACCAATTGGCGACCAAACGGCGAACATATCTGAAAATGGTTGAAAAATGAACATTTGAAAATATTGGGAATAAAAAAATTAGGAAAAGAGAAGAAGAACGGAAGAATTAAGATAAAAAAAGACAAATTACAAAGTTTGCAATGTTACAAACGAAAGGTAGGGAAACTAATACGCATGTATTACACATAACCCACCCCATAATGCGATTCCGGCTAGCACGAACCAAGCAGTGTGACCGGGGAATGTTCTGCAAAGTAGAAAAAATAGGTTGAATATTGATTAATTAGCTGTGGCTACAGGGTAACTGTATGTAGTCCTCACTGCTGTGTAATAGGAGAAAGGCTGTATGTAAAAGTTATCCATTATTCCAAATGTTGTTATTTGCGTAACAGGTGCGAACTGTATGAATCAATCACTACTGGCAGTCATCGTGGGCAAGGTTTTGTGAAAACTCTGAGATCAAAACTATCAGGGGGTCAAATTTTAAAACATAGGTTACTGTTAGACCAGAAAAAAATCGGTAAACTGCCTGTTCACTAGTATGAGTCCTCATCAATACAGTTACGTCCACCTATGCCCACTTTTATTTCCCTAGGTTTCTGTATTGACAAGAAATTATCGATCTAAACCAACCTGAGATAGAAAAGCGATACGAGAGAGCAGTTGCAGAGGACAAAGAACTGATGAACTCGCTGGGGGAAGTGGGTGGTGAAGAAGGACTGAAAGAAAGTCACATTATAGATATTGACCAAGCTGTAGTTTGTAGTTTGATCGGGAAAACACAGCACAATTTTACAATTACACCCAAAAAGTACCAGGATCAAATCACAATAACATGGGAAAATGAGAAAAATGACAGTCCCCCTAGTTTTCCTCCTAGCGACTCACATACTAAACAATTCAGGGAACGTGTTCAGTATTACTGTCAATTTCAAATCTGCAGATGGTTGCGTATCATTACTGCAGTTGTAATTTTCGATCTACCGGTAGGGGCAAACCGTTAAAGTTATTGTTAGGTTTTTCTTCCATAACTAGAAAAATGAAGTTGATGAGATACTTACAATACTTCCCAGTCCGCCATAGAGTGCCGTGAACAACCCCAACAGGACAGGAACCAATGGCTCAGAAACCTCGAAAGCAATCAGGGCGTCGCTGGAAACACGTTTGTGTTATATTATATATTTGTAAAAATTAAAAAACTAACAAAACAAAAACAAAAAAACAAGTAGTCAGAAAAACTGCTGTTTAGCATGAAAAGAATCAGAACTACGTAAAGTGGTTTCATCATGCTCAATCTATAATTATCAGTGCAAAATTCCACAATCGTTAACATGCTAGTCCTACATCTCGGGATTCTGCAAATAATATTAGCTGGGAATTGGAAAAAATATCAATTTTGAGAAAAACTTACAAAATGAATCCACCGGAGACGACAAAAAGCATTAGCAGACAGCTGATTTGGAGCCAGAATTCGACCAGTCGACGGAAATTCCAAAGGGCCAAAACCAGCATGAAAAAGGCCACGGAACCAAGGCAGATCACAGAACCAACTCCGTTCAACTGGAAGAAAATGACGTCATTCGGTTGGGGCACAGCAGAAATTGGGGGTACAGTACTCTTTCGCGTATTCAATTATATTTCTAGTGAAAAAAAAAACGACTGAAAATACATTAGCGTCTTCAGGCGTTAACAAACGTCTGAAACAAAGTTTGCAACTGTTCATAGTCTATTCCATCCGTGTGCCTCCTACAGTATATAGCTGAACTGTTGATTATTTCAACCTGAACCATTTCTTTCACACTATTCTAGCTTCGCTAAAATAAGGATACCGAAAAGTTTCACGAAAACTTCCAGATATTCAAACCTAATTGTTTTTTTTTTTCAAATTTTGATTTATCACGCAAATGAGAGCGTAAAAAATATGAAAAAAAGGAATGAATAGGTAAGATGAAATCGCATACAATGTACTGCAGATGTCCAGGTGGGAACGACGACAGAGCTGTAAAATTTTCAAACTGCTCACCATATAATAATAATAATAATATATAATAATAATAATAAACTGCTCACCATAGCATCATAGAGAGCGTTGCCGGTGGTGCGATTGGAATTTGGGTCCAAGAGAAAAGAGGAGGAAATTCGTTCGTCCGGTTTCATATCGTAGACGGATATCCAACCAAAGAGCGTCATCACAATGTTCAACAACACCGGCCATAACAGACGCTGGAGCTGAAACACAGAAGAAATAAGGAACACGTGGTGGAATGGTGTAGTGGTTTAGGCGCCACCCACCACTGCCCTCGTTCGAGGGTCACACGTTCGATCCCCACCACTGCCCAACCAAGGAATTTATCCCTTCGTAGGCGATAAATTGGTAGTAGACTATCTACGAAAGTTGAATCCTCCCCTAATGCTTCCTGGCCGGATGGGGATGGTAGGCTAAGCTCGGTCTGCCTTACAGAGTTTCCCTCTGGAGACTGTCCTCTGCAAAGTTCCGCGTGGAACTTTGAAGTACAGGGGTAACTTTAACTTTAACTTTAACTTTAACTTAACATATAGGAAAACGTAACAAATAGGAGACAGTTGGGAACAGAACAAACTGTGTTTACAGTACTTTTAGTGAAAAAATGTAGAGAAAATACACAACTAGAAAAGATTCTAAAAATATTCTGCCGCGTCAAGGCTTTTCCGGTAGTTTGGGAAGATCGAAGAAGAACCAAGAATAACGCCAATACGAGAGCATCGTTTCTAGCCTGGTCTAGTTTTTCGTATTCCGGAAAAACCAAATTCATATTACCTCAATTATTTGCTGTACAACTTCATGTTGGGCTGCGGTGAGGGATAACTGAAGGGAGAAAAGACTCATCTGAAAATCAAAATTATGTGTTAGCGAAAAGCGAAAAAAAATAGAGACAGAGCAATCTAGACACAAAGAGAGAGAGAGAGGAAAAGAGAAAGCGATAGAGATGGAGCGAATGAGAGAGAGAAAAGGGGCAAGAGAGAAAAAGAAAGAGAGAGAGCGATAGTGAGAGAGAGAGGGGAGAATGAGAGAAAGAGAGAGAGGGGAGTTCCTATACGAAAATTAGCAAAAGAAGAGGCAAGGAAAACTAGAAACAGTTCGACTCAACCTACCTTTGTCCGTCTGTTCTTCTGAATGAACAAATGAATGTGTCTCGTCGGCTGCCAACCACGTTACAAACATGTTAGCTGAAAAAGTGCTTCAATGCACGTGAGGAAATGTTAGCTGGATATGCTAATGTTCCTTGTCTACCATTGTTGTGCTCCACCCCAAAAAGTTGAAGAACTAGTCATCCGGAAAATCTATAGTTTGATCAACCTTCGAAAGGTTAGGCTAAACCGGTACAGTACATGTCATTCCTTTATGCTGTGTTTGTAGTCGGATCACTTGCATTTGAATTGTTATGTGTTATCTCTGATGTTTATTATGATCGAACTATCAACCCAGATATGGTCACACTCTCTAGTCTATTCCATGTGTTTAGGCACCTACAGTATACGTTTGAGCTTCATTTCACCTTCATTGTACTAGAGACATTCAAAACAACACCTAGACAATTAAGATGCATGTTTTGTCTCACAGACACTTTTAAATCCTTCTGTTGTTGTCAATGTACGTCTAGTTTTCTTGTAATGAACACACCCGGACCCATAACAGGAATTGTTTCCAACGATGACGACCACTATGCCTGTTATTTACATGTGGAGTTTATATTTGCGGCGTTGGCTGTTAATGATTAGCCCCTTTAGTTTTGAATTTCTCTAAATATTTTATAGTTAATCATTCTTGCTTCGCTTAGTAATTTTGTAAAAATTTCGATTCAGCAAACTTCAAGTGGTCAAACTTTGTTAGTGTGCGGTTTTTCTTGATTCGTTATAGCTGGGGTAGTTGTGAAAATGGACTGATTTAACGAAAAACAAACAAAGAGCAATCAGACTCGGTTGGGTAACCGGATCACCAGGATAGAGTGTGCCCCCCAGTTCACCAGTATCCGGTTGTACCTCCTTTTTGACAATGTACTAATAGAACTACTAAGATATTGTATTTGTTCAATTTTACTAGTGTGTACAACGATCTTCGCTATTTAATTCATATATTCCATGTCAGTTGTCAGCGAGAATGAAAATTTTATAAAGACTTCAACTCCTCACCCATTTTAGTCTAATCCTTCTGTATTTATTCCTCTAATTCTCGCTCATCCCTCTTTTTTCTCTATACTGACCTTTTTTCTCTCCCCCTGTCCTAATGGTCTATGTACATTCGCCATCTGCCGTTGCTATGAATGTCTAATGGGAAGACAATTGAACGCTGTTTCTGGGTTCCATCTCTTGCGTGTGCCTTTTTAGTTTCACCACTACTTTTGTGCATCTAGTATATATAATGCTTCATTGACACCTTCAATCCCCCCCGGCCCCCCCCCCCCTCTACATAATTTGTTCATACTTTTTTAGTTTTCATGTTCATCATATATTTCCTCAAAGTTCGCCGTGTTTATGTCTATTATGTGTTGCACAGGGTTGGAGATGGATTGCCCTTTGTTTAAAATATTTTTAATCTTTCAGGTCTTCAAAAATGGCTCTTTCCCTGGAAATTTTGACAAACGTCACCGAAGTTCCCTATGAGAAGAGGTTTCCGGGCTCCCTTACCCTAAAGGAATTGAAAGTAAGTTGTTTAATTCCACTCGACGTCTTTTTTATTCAAAAAGGGCTCTCTTTCAAGAATTCTTAGACCTTTGTGGGTTGATTTGTTCTACGAACTTTAGGAAGTTAGGAAGTATGTGGGGTGCTCTATATTCTCAGCGCTCTATATTCTTCGAATTGGAGAAATATTGAATATTTTCCATTGAGGCACATGGTGACATGCGACTTGCAAAAAATACTTGTCAAGTTGTATCGTCTTTCGTCTTAAACCTCGTTAAAAAGAGTCGACATACATAGACCCTGTTTTAAAGCAGGACGATTATGTGGACCAGTCCCGTGTCAACGGTCCTTTAAACTGCAATTGAGAAATGTATTACAGTTTAAAGGACTGAAGCGTTGGGATTGGACCACATAATCGTCATTCTTCAATGTTTCATAGTTATTGATTGATTTCAGACCAAACTCGAGTTGATCGTTGGTGCCGCCGCCGAAGACATCAAAGTGGAACTCCACGATTCGGAGGGGAAGTTCATCTCCCTTTTGGCTGACGACAAACGCTCCCTTATCGATCTGGGAGTCAAAAATGGTTAGTTTTGTTGATCAGATATATTTTCGATTGGAACTTGTCCATTGGTCTATTTTTTGTTAATCACTGGACTGGTGACAAAATAACGTGGAAACGTTCGGGACTTTCTCTCTTCAAAACTCGATTATAAGTTGTCCTAAAGCACTGAGCAAATGTAGGTAGGTTATGAATGAACTCCGCTATTAATTTTTGATTAGACAAACGACTTTCTATACTGATCAAAAAGTAACCCGTCTAAGGTATATATATTCAAATACGAGAAGTTTCCTGATTCCCGCATCAGAAATCGTCAAATTTTCATGCAGAAGATTTAGCGAGTGACCCTTCTTTTTAGTGTGATCTCGATACTTTCCGTAATTTACGCATTTCCACCAAAAACAACGAAATCAAACAAACTACAAACCCAGCGAGATGGGACAACGAAGTAGTATTCATCCAGTTATTCTAAATTAGTTAAGCTTCTTAATACAAGCACAATCGCACAATAGTTTTCGTGAAATAAAAAAGTTATAGTTGTGTTATTTGAGGTATGCGTATCCACGCCGTTGACTCTACGGGTGGAAATGAGGATCTGAAGGACGATAGTATGGTGGAGAAGTACGAGATGAGCGACGACAAGTACGAACAGAGAGAAGGTGGGTTTCATTGTTTCATACAATACGTAGAACTACTTTTGGGATGCTATATTGATTATTGAATCTATCTTATCTTTTTCTAGGACCCCGCTCTCAGAATCGAGTATTTTAAATTACCATAATTTCAACTATAGTTGTCCTTTACTGGTGTATACCTAATATCTCACTCCCACTCTGTTTTGTGTTGTGGTTACCGAGATATACACCTCATTTTTGCTGGGCTAGTCGGTTTCGGTGTACAACAGTTGCTTCACGTGGTGTGGGTATCTTGTATCTATTGGCTTGGCAACATTGGTCCACCAGTCAGTCAAATTGAGGTTTTTTCTGGAAAACTAAGATATTTGCCTGTTTTCTGGTGAAATCTAAATTTTTGTGATGTGGGACGTTAGCAGAAATAAAGGTTTAATTTTCAAAGAGTAGATACACATAGTTTCTGCTGCTTATAAGCGGCAGCGTTTGAACATCGTTTAAACATTTGTTTACGTGTTACGTCATGGTCATCACTTTGCATACTTTGAATAAGTAGAGAAAATTAATTAATATGCATCTCTGTTTGTGAAATTCTCTTTACATTTGGTTTTGATTGATATTTTCCAATAATCCTAACTTTTGCAGACAGTGTTCGTGCGTGGAAAAAGAAGATGATGGCCGAAAAAGGTCAGGCAGACGATTCGTCGAGTAAACTGGAGGAAATGGAGGAGGCCGCCAAGAATATCACGGTATGGCTTTATTTGCGAATATAAAAACTTGTAGCCAATAATCCCTTAAAAGATTTAAATAGTGCCACTCCAGTAGAGTGGTCAGAAATGCTCGAAAACGGACCCCTGTTTAGCCAGAGAAGGACAGATATGGCTTGCCTAACCAAAAAAGTCAAGAAGGGGGGTCGTTTTTGGCACAGAAAAGGTTGAAAATTGCACGTTTTTAGAAACCCAACGAAACTTCACTCTGAATTTTTTTTATTTTTTGAAATTTGACTTTTTTCATTCTTTGAAGGGGAGTGGGTCATATTGGACTCCACGTCAAACCATTTTCTGCCCGCCCCTGTTTAGAGCTAATTACGGGAAAACAAGCCGATATTTGATGCAAGATCATGATTTTTCACTTATTTGAATATCTGAAAACGTGTAGGATTGCGCTCAGTTGACAGGTCTGCTGTTGCCCATACGTGCGATAGTGTCGGTTTCAGAGTTTGGACAGTTAAACATCCCCTTCACAGAAAAATCTAAAAGTTATAGGTCCCCTAGGTAATCACCCAATGAATCCAGAATTAGTAGAAAAGTTATGGGTCCCCCCAAGATTTGAAGGGAAGGCTATAGTTAAGGATCCTCCGGTTAGATAACCGGGGCGTCGCACCTATGTTGGGCCCACAGGAACCCATATTTCCAGGTTTTGGTTCAACGAAATGAAAGTTGTCTTGGTTCTTCAATCTTCATTTAACTCGCTTGCAGTTGACTGTGTTCGTTCTCTTAAATGGGGGATGGGACCGTATTTCATTCGACGTTAACTCATTTATACCCGTCGACGCCGATACTCTCTTCTAATCTTCTCATAAGAGAATGAAGTACTTATCAGGCGAAAGCGTGCAATGATAAAGTGCACAATTACCTATATTATTTGGTTTTCGTTCGTCTCGCATTCTTGGCTGTAGACCATGTGCTGTTTATTTTCAGGTTGGATCTCGATGTGAGGTCCGTGTGAAGAATCAGATGGTCCGCCGGGGCGAAGTGGCCTTCGTGGGAAAGACACAGTTCAAGGTCAGTTTTGTAGTTTGTAGTCTATTCATTGCACGTTTGAATCTATTTGCCATAGAGGAGATGGTTCCGGTGCGACGGTTTGAAAAGTGAAGGAACCCAGCAAGGAAAGCATGTTTCAAGTTTCAAGTCATTGGTTTCGTACGAGCTATTTCAAGAAACTTGACGAAAACTCTGGTCCGGTAACCGGGCTGTTTTGCCTGTGATTAACCCCCCCCCCCCCTCTAGAATTGCGCTGACGATAACTAAGTTAAATTGTTCGCGTTTACCTGGGTAGTACACTAGTTGTAAGTTTATTCAACTCGTTTACCTATGCTGGTTCAGGACGGTCTCTGGGTTGGAGTGAAGTACGACGAACCAGTCGGGAAGAACAACGGATCGGTGGCTGGAGTCAGGTGGGGAATGTTTATAATATAATCATGCATTTTCCTGGTGACTTACAAAAGTCAATTTGATTTCATGTCCAAATCCAAACTATTCTGGAATCTGGATTCAAAACGCAGCAGTTCTATTCCACCAAGCTTTTTTGGAACGGTCGTGGCTAAAAAGGAGGAGTCTCAAGATTTCACTGTTGCGTGTTGCCTAGTTGCCCTTCAACCACTCTTGGCGGTCAGTAGCAAAAATACGATACCCCGGTTAGCTGACCGGGGGATCCTTAACTTTTTCCTTGTCTGGGCTCAAGGGACCCATAACTATTCCAAAATCGCTGCAGTTTCTGGAAAATTACCTAGAGAGGATCTGTAACCTTTCCTTTTCGCTTAACTCATCCAATCCTCGCACCATTTCACCTACGGCCAGTAGTCAGCTTGAAATAGATATAATAGATTCTCGTCATTTGCAGGTATTTCGAGTGCATGGACAAATATGGTGGATTCGCCCGCCCAACTGATGTTTTCTGTGGTGATTTCCCAGAAGAATCGATCGAGGACATGGATGAGATTTAAAAGTATTTTTTATAATTTATGGATTTTATCCAAGTTTTAAGTTATACTTTGTTCTCCTTTTACATGGTAATGTCAAGAGGGTAGCACAATGTTTTAGGTTTAAGGTGATAGGATACTTTTTCCTTTGAAGAGCTTTCTCATTGAATTGATACATACATCAATATCTGTCTTTTGAGTGTATCCAGAATTACCAGTAACTTTTCTGCTCTTCTAGCTTTTCACTTTTTTATTACATCTAGGTTTTGTCAATTAAACATACGTTTGTTCCATGCGCTTACGGTTTGTATTTTGTGTCCGCCTCTTTACGGTTGTTTCAATTTAAATTGCCAACACTTAATGTTTAGTGATATTGCATGCTTATTACCAGTGCTATCTGATCTCTTCTTTAGAAGCGGCATCTAATTGGTAGTTGTTCAATCTCACTTGCGGTTCAAACTATTTCTTAGTTTCTTCACGCTGTGCTTCGTTTTATTGTGGCGCTTTTGAATAAATCGATGATTTTAATTGTGTATGCGTTGTTTCTGGTCGTCACCACGTTTGCGGTCTGCTATCTTTTCACAATTTCTCTCTTTTCGATTTCTTTCCAAATCAAACATAAGTATAGGGGTACGGGTAAAGCTGAGTATTTATTCAAATATACAGTTTGTACTTTATACACTTATATACATTGCAAAACTAGGGAGGTATGCAAATACTACACAGTTTATATCTACAAAATTTCATACAGACAAAAGTTAAATGACTATGATAACTTGACAATGGGAACTCATTAGAACAAGTTGATAATGGAAGCGTACTGCGGTACTCTACTGATACTATTTGAGAAATTGAAGCAATCTGATACGAATTTACGTTGTAGATTGATCAATGAGAGAATAGAATAAAGTTGTACCTTGATCAATGACAATATAGGGGAAAGTTGTATTTTGATCAATGACAATATAGGGGAAAGTTGTATTTTGATCAATAAGAGATCAAGAAAAACACAACTTTTCACAGAAACATTTTCATCTGCTCCGGCTGGTCGAATCAAGTTCATTAGGTTGTAGTCTAATTAATAGAAAATATTAACAACTTTACAACTGAAACCTTACAAAACCGACAGAATTTCATCTTCCCCGGCTGGTTTCATCTCAATTGACAGCCGTTCCCAGCTGGTGATTCTTGCTTGTGAGGGGCACGTAGATGACGTGTTCGATGACCTTCTGATGAACCTCTCCGTTCACTTTGTCGACTTGTAGAAATACCTGCAAGTTGGTGGGTCAAGTTGTGAATGTATCTGCGAGCTATAAGTTGGTATGGGAAGTTGGAAATGCCTGTGAGAGACAGTCTAATTTTATCATGTAGTTCAACTAGTGAAACTGAGTTAAGAGTAATATGGGTGGATGTAAAGACTGTCATCATTGGATCTACCTAATTTTCCTTCTGAGTTCTCTTTTTCTCAAAATCCAGCGCTCGAAATAGGGCGAATTTGGCCCTTTTATGTATCGCTACTGAAAGAACACCTATTTCGCCTATCTGAGTGAGCAAATACCTGAAATTGTTTGTGAACTGTAAAATTAGCCCTTTTATCCAAATTGGAAACTCGAAACCCCCACCTGGCCGCCGTGTTCTTTTCCGACCGGAATCAACATTCTGCCACCCTCGGCCAATTGCGAAATCAACTGAAATCGGATATAGTTTGTAGGAGATTTGGGGAAATTTACTGTTTTACAATCGTAGAATCACTGGTTTGAGCCTGATATAGAGATTCATAAGCTACAGTCAAGGTCTATGTTTCGTCATGCTAGTGGGAAACAAATTTTGGATTTGATTCGACGATGCACTATAGTTTTATGGTTAGAAAAAATTAACTTTTTTCCCCGGAAATCATCAAGTATTGCGAACTTGCGTACTTGAGCTAGCTTTCCATCCAGTTTTCCGTCTAGGTGGTAAGTTTACGGTTTTAAAAAATAGTTTATTGATCTATGATTTTTGAATTGAACTTATGCACATTCGGGTCTTATTGTAGCCATTTGCCCGATCATCATGAAAGAAGTGTCATAATCCGGTCAATCTGTGCCAGATGGTTGGTTATGCGTTATGATTCGAGTTGTCTTCTTTATAATTTGTTAATCTCGGCAAAATGGCAAAAACAGTTCAAAACTGTTTTTATTCCGCCACATCGAAAAGCTATTCTCTCTCTCGTGAAGTCGTTGTCTTTTTATATAAATGGGGTCACTTTTCTCAGAATAGTCAGACCTTACTGGTTGTGATTGACTACTAGTTTTGGTTTATTTTTCTCTAAAACTTGGTTACTTTTCCCTGAATGATCAGATTTTACTGGTTGACTTCTACGTGAGATCCTGATCTACGAAAACGTCAGAAACGTTGCCAATCTCACGTGTACCGTTGGCCCCGCCCCCTCGGAAGGGCGTCAATTGTTAGGGAAGGGGCTACAATCTGTTCTCCTCAGTCTATTTGCTTTTCTGGTCCCTTTACAAACATGTCCTTCGCCGCGAATTACAAAGTACGATTTCGAAATATAAGCTGAGGCGGCAATTTTGCAGCTAGCTGAGCCGTCATAGAGCGCCAAGGCCTCTTATGAGATAGAGGGTCATGGAATTTCATGAATACTTGGCAGTAAATAGGCAAAATACAAGCAAAAATCTTAGTTTTGAAGGGGTCGCGGCTTTAAAAAGAAGGAGAGGTCACAATATTTCACGACCAATCTGAGACCCTTGGCGGTGTATGTAAGCCGTGAAGTAACCGGTATTGCATTTCAGATTTCCAACTTAGTTTGTAAAAAGTCAGATCGAAACTAGGCTAACTCAAGGTTAGGACGCAATCTTCTACTTCTTCTTTTTCTATACTTGACAATTGCGACTTCTTATCAAGTCATCATTTGAATACACGAATCGTATCACAACTATCACTTTTTGTTTTTCCGATATTCACAATTCAAGTGCAAACAAGCTTACCTGAGCTTACAAGATAAAGACAATAGTTCAATAGTGACAGTCAGCTGTGAATAACAAGCGGGGTGGCAGCTATTAGTTTCTAGATGTCATTAGAGTGTTGTTTATTCATTGTTCCCTTTCCTTCTCTCTCTTTATCCTGGTTATCTACCTCTCTCTCTCTCCTTTCCTCTCCCCCCCCCCCCCTCCTCTCTCTCTTCTCTCTTTCTCCCTATCTCTCTCTTCATTCTGGTAATTTCTCAATTATTCACCACGTGTGTTGTCTCAATTCAATAAAGACGCGCGGGGGCAGTGCCGACTCTGATGCAATTTCGACGGCAACGAGACAAGTTGGAACAAATTCGGAGAGTCGTCAATTCTCTCTTACTCTCTCTCTCTCTTTATTCTCTCTTCATCTCTACCCACATTCTCTCTCTGTTCTGTAACCTTTTTCTCTCTATATCTCTACTATCTCCATCTCTTTCTCCCTCCCCTCTCTTCTCGTATCTGACATTTAACTCTCAATGATGCTTCATTTGGTCAATAAGTGCAGGCGTTCTTCCTATAAACTCTCTATATCCAACCTAGTCTAGTCTAGTTTATGCCGTAAAAACTAACTAGTTTAGTGAAAGTAAAATAAAAAGTAAAAGAGTAAAACTAGTTTAGACTAGTCTAGTATGCCCAAAAAATATTCTCTTTCTAAAAACAAAAAGAGGAAATGCTGTCAACTGATCTGTAAATATTTTGGGTTTTGGGTATCCCCTCCCCCCTCTCCACCCTCTATTTGTTCTTTTTTGACCATGCTTGTTTAAGTGGAACGAACACGTGCTTTCTCTCAACAAGTCTGTTATTTTCGCTGGCTAAAATTCTAATGATAGAGATTGACAAAAATATACCAACTGCAACTGATGGCTATATTTTATGGCGAATTTTTTTTATTTAACCCGGTATTTCGTAAATCCTAGTAGTTAATCATTAAACGGGTTACCTGGTTAACCCTTTTGTTAACCACTTGTTAACCCCAAATTTCCCCCAAAAGACATTGTAAAAGATGGTTACCAAGTGGTTAACAAAAGGGTTAACCAGGTAACCCGTTTGAGGTTACCTGATAGGGTTAACGAAATACCGGATTCCTAAGTGGAATTGGCCATATTGTATGTGTCAAATCTCATCCCAATACTATGTTCTTTGAATTTTGAGTGGATTCTACGACGTTTTACTCAAAAGTAGTCTGGTGTTTGTGTTTTATGTTGTGTTGTAAAAGTTCCATTTTCCAAACCGGATCAAATTTTAACATAGTCTGACGCGAAAAAAAGTGATCTCGGGATTTATTTTTGGCCGCGAGTCATATTCTGATTAATGATACCAATGTATGTACATAATTCGCGCTGTGTACCGCGTGTTTTGGTCGACCAGGTCATCAAAACACGAAATAAAAAGTATGAGCATACTGACTTTTTGCTTGCTTGTATATGTGTTTTAAAACTAGTAAAGAAGAAGAATACTGCCTTTATTTGTTTGTTTTGTATGTGTTATCTGAGAAGAAAAGAGGTCTGCCCCCCCCCCCCCCCCAAATGACATTTTCTAGTTGCGTCTCCGATAACGGAATTCTATGATAGCTCTAGCAGATCAGTCTTTCGAGAATCAAACACCAGCTTTGTAGAAGTGGTAATATCGAAAATACACATGTTTATTTTTACATTTCTAGTGAACTAGTTTTAGTAAAAGCATCATAATCCACATTTTAGGTCCATTTCAACTCATGTTGCCACCAGACAACTGGCAACTCATCAAAACTTTTGACATTTGACATTTGATATTTGATGTTAGTCTGCAATTATCTTGCACAGCCTATCCTGATATATTCAAAGCAGGCATCCGAGCTCATTTTCTCTTGTTGTACTTTGTAGTTTGACCTTCGATTGTAGTGCGTTCTGAGTGCAAATTTGCGATTTCCATGGTTCTTGTAGATCAAACTACAGAGCAACTTTAGTCACAACCTATTTCATCTTGCTCTACTTCAATTTTCAAAGTAAACTGTGCTTGGTTATCTCGTTATCTGAAATGAAATAGAACACCATACATAGTATTTGTTTGTTTTCCAGTTAGAGAGACACTGCACTTTGTATTTTGTATCAACGAAAGACAAATACAAACCTCTGATAGAGGATTTAGTGTCCTATGTTTACGACCTTCTAATCTTACAATTAGTATTTTGATGTCAACATTTAGCTAGCCTGTCTAGTGTTAATGGTAACGCGTAACGTAAATAGGATTTGATCTTTTCACCCTCTCTCTCTCTCTCTTTCCCCATTCCCTCTCTCTCTCTGATATATCTTCTCTCTATCGTTCTCTCATCTCTCTCTTCTAATTCCATCTAAATATCTTGTACACAAATTCCCCTCATCCCACATTGACCCGAGGCATAACTGATTAGCTCCAATTGGATTCTCCGAATTCCTTATTGCCTCAATTATCACCCCATCCCCCCCCCCCCCCCCCCCTGATATTTCATTCGTAAGGTTTGACTATCCCATGAAAATAGCCCCGCTTTTACATTAAAATATGCGAAACTTGTTGCTGTTTAAAGATATAGGCCATTATATAGGAAAAAATAGTCCTTTTTTTCTGGTTTTTATAACCACTCGGACAACATTACTGTCGTATGCCCCATCCAATTATCTGCTCCTATTTCTTTCTCGTAATACATCTATTATTTAGTGTTTGGGGGCTTGTTAACCGGCTCTCCTGCATTGTTTCTCATTGTTATTCTCGGTTTGAACGCAAGTTATTCGGAGTGTTTGCCTCGAATTCACCAAATTGTAGCATTCACTCACGTAACTTTTACATTTGTTTAACGTAGCATATAACGTTCACACTTTGTTCTCGACGCCTTTAACGCATACGTAAAATAGTTCCAAATCGGGGCGGGAAAAGTGAGCATGATCAGCCCCAAAAGTGAGCACGGGCAGCCCCGAAAACACAACATAATGGTTATTTTGCCTAGAATCTTCAACATTTACCCCAAAAAGTGATCATAGCACGATCGGAATCATGCAAAAGTGAGCATCAGCCAATATCAGAATGAGGGGGTATTTTACGTATGCTTTAACGTAGCACATAACTTGTGTTTGGCTCTTCGTAACATTTGAACTCGCTTTTAATCTGTTTGTTAGTTCACTTGTTTCACACGCTGGGCAACCTAAATTTCTTATTTTCGAACCATTCGCTGCTCACTCACCCATAGATAACCCATAGATAGGGTTGTTAACCGAGTTCGAATTTTTAGGTTTTTCGAATTTGAACAAAAATCAAAAATTCAACCCACCTCCGGCGGTATCTTCTCTGCGGCGGCTCCAACGTGGATGGCATCGTAGGGCGCCTGCTGGGGATAGCCGAGACGACCGTCTCCCTGGAGATCAAGGGGGTTACGGTAGATAGGGAGAGGGGATTACGGTATGTACTCAGCGATGCGCGGAGCGCACGACAGAATTCCGACTGTCGGCATATCTCGACATGTCGCGACGAAATTCAAAATTAGCACTTTTGCGGCAATTTTAGGTGTAAACACATCCCGATCACTTCAATATAGTATTATACATATGAATAAACGTTCATAAAACACGAATTTCAAGAAAAAAGATAGATTCTCATCTTTTAAGGCCAAAAAGGCATTACAATAGAATCAAGTACATAATGGTTCTGAATAAACAAAATCACGCCAATTCATTCACAAATCTGGTATTTGCCGAAGAGCCGAAGTAATGTTGGAATTTATCGAAAAAAAGTGAAATATCGTTTTATTGTTCATTACACTTTTGGAATGCTGAAAATTTCACTCATATTTGAGAAGAAATGCCGAGAATTTGAAAAGATTTTTCCCGCCGTCGCGACATGTCGGGCATGATTCAGGCACCCCGACAGTCGGGCCGTTTTTCGACTGTTTTGGCGATTTCGTCGAATTCTGTCGTGGACGGAATTGGTGCTGAGTTGAGTAGAGGGCTTACGGATGAAAGTTATACGGGATTCTAACTTTTCAGTTAAAACTCGTTAAATTTCAGTTCAAATAGGAATAAGTTAGAGTACCGATTTTGAACACATGTCCACTAGTCGAAATGCACAGTTTCTTATTTTCTCAGTTTTCCACGTTACACGTGACTATGCAACTTGCTTCTAAAGTACCTCCACATAGATGATGTTTCCGTCTGCCAGCAGCTCCGAGTGATTCTTCTTCGTATTCTCAACTGACAGATCGACCAGTTGACCAATGTGCTCGATGCCAACCACCGTCCCGTTTGGGCCAATCTGAACGGAAAACATAGATATCGATTTATTCGTTTCCATCATAATGTGATAGGGAACGTTAGCTTTGACCTACAATTCCACAATAGGAGCATTGCAGTAAAGTGAGGCTATAGTTTAGGAATTCCTATTATGGGTGTACTTTCAAGGTTTTTAGGCTCGGCTTAACTGGAGATTGCACTAAAATTTTCATCTGACTTTAAGTTTCTTAAATTTCACCTAAAACTGGGAACATCTTTGTCTTCGAGAAAATACGCGCACAGTATGACATTATTGTCAGCTCTTATCTGTTTGAAATGAATCCATCAATCTCTGAACATCGTAAAATGGGTTTTCTTTCAGCTATCTGTTTGTTCCTAATACGTTCTGTACCTTTTTTGAACAACTGACAACTGTTTATCAGTTCTTTCTTCATAAGCTCGCAATGAACAGATGAATAAGACGTAGAATTGGAATCTAGTTCCCTTATATCTAGGCGGTTTACACATGCAACCAGGTTGCATGCAACCAAAATGCAACCGGGTTGCATGTGTAAAGAAAATTTGGTTGCTTTCGGTTGCTTCTCACTCAAATGCAACCAAACACTCAATTTTTGAGCATTTTCCTGTTTTTAATGCAATTTGGTTGCATTTGGAAAGCAACCGAACTGTCTTTACACATGCAACCTGGTTGCATTTTGGTTGCATGCAACCCGGTTGCTTGGGTAATGGGCCTATATAAGAACGTCTAGGGTGAGTGATGTACGTATGTACGTAGTCTTGTCAAGACTACGTACATTTTGTAGTTTCATCCTGCTGAATCCTAATAACTCAACTATAGTATATTACAGATGAAACTACAACTATACCGTATCCTATCATATTTCTCATTGTAGTTTGATACTGATGACCTCTGGTTAATCGAGAATCGAGACAACTATAGTTGTTCATGTAGATCAAACTACAACGCAAATATCTTCTTCCATATAGGTTGTGTTTTGACCTACCATCTTGCTCATACAAACGGATAGATATCCGCTGCCGGACCCAACATCCAGTGCCCTTGCCCCATCCACCAAGTGGTCTTTCAGGTACTCCAGGGCCGCCGCGTGCTACAACATATCACAGTTTCAGTTTATTGTAGTTTATAGGTAGATGAGTTTCAGTGTAAATTACCGTAAGCTACATAGTTACGGGATCCAATTTTCCTAACATTCATCGTTCGTTCTCACGTGCGCCGTGTGTGCCGGCGACACCATGAGGCAAATGTCACACTTCATGAGCGTTTTTCATAGGTCACGTGTTTTATTCGGGAACGCCGATTTATCCAACCCCACACCTCCTTCCTTTTTCTTAGCAAAACTTGTGCAGTTACTGTACCGAATACTCTCTTGATCTACCTTCGCTTTCCAATTTCTGTCTCTCTCTCCCTATTTTGATCTACCATCAAACGAAAAACGCTATAACTGACCATATGAGGTGCGGATATGGTTGCATTCCACCCGATTCCCTGTGGGGAGTCATGGTAGGGGTCATAGGTGGCGAAGTCGCCCCTGTCCACTGCCAACATCGCCTCGCGAACACGGGGAGAACTGAAGATGCGACCTCCTGCAAAGGGAAACAGTAGTTTGTAGTATGAGCTCACGATCGGTTATAAATTGGTTTCGGAAAACCGACTTTACCTTTTCTGACAGCCTCCGAGCTTAGGTCATTTCGCGACTTTACCAATGCAGGCATACGTAAAATACCCCCTCATTTTGATGTCGACTGATGTTTACTTTTGCCCGATTTTGACCGGGGCATCCTCACTTTTTGGGGTAATGTTGATTCTTGGTGAAATTGAAAAAAAATCGTGTGTTTCAATAACATATGCGTACTTTTTGGGGATGCTCATGCTCACTTTTTTCGACCTGATGTGAACCTTTTGTACGTATGAATGCAGGTGGAGTTAGTAGTCGGAGCTCGGATGTAGTTCAATAATAGTTCATGAGCATCACTTTCAGACCACCTTTGTTGACAAACAGAAATTATACACACCATATTTTTCGTTCGAAGTTTCTCTACGAACGTACTGTTCAAATTGTCGACGAGTTCCTCATTGGTGCTGCCACTGCATCGCCAGGCCATGTTCCTGTGGGGACCGTCCTCTTCAACGGGGGCGGAGCGGAGACGACGGTAGATCTGCTAAATGAGATTGTAGTTTGATCAGCACTTAACGGGATCAAACTACAAACTATTAACGTTATTGTAGCCTCTTATCTTTATCTTCTATAAATTATAGATTTATCTTAATGCTACTGTCGGGACCGCCCTCTTCAATGGGGGCGGAGCGGAGACGACGGTAGATCTGGTAAACGACATATTATAGTTTTGTAGTACTTTACAATATATATTATATAGTATAATTATCCTACTTAATCGATGGCTGCATGGCGCCTAGTAGAATTGTAGTTTGATCAGCACATAACGGGATCAAACTAGAAAATTATCATAATGTAATGGTGGCCCATGTCTTCCCGCGAGCGCAAAAAGGTTTTGTGCTGACGGTAGCTGTTATCACGGACCCCACTGCCGTGAAGAACGTTTTGCACATCAGAATTCACTATCATACATGGAAAAGTTTACAATTTACGATTTATTCCCATCTTTACGTGACTTATCTGTCAACTGCCAGTATACAATCTCCTCACCTGTAGTGCCTTTGCGAGTGTGACCTTTCTCTCTGGCATAAAGAGAAAAGCGAGTAGAACTATGAGTGTCGCGTACAGTAGTCGCAACAGTATGTTCTGGGTATGATCAACCTAATTTCTTCTGGAAATAGGGTTAGAATACAATAGTTAGACCCATTTTTCAATGAGTTGGAACGTATTTATAAGGACAAGCTAAGTTTGTAAAAAAGTTCCAGGAAAGTTGTGACGAAAGTTGAGTTTGAATCCAAGATCCAAAATATTGAATTCTACTTCCAAAAACGGGGAAACATGAGTTTTGATCGCAATTTTTCCCGAAAACTGCTTTCCGTCAATTTATGCAAGTGATTTAGGAAAGAAACATCCCGCCCGATTTGTGAGTGTCTACCAATTCTAGTTCTAGGCCACATACGACATTCATATTCAAAGTTAAAAAAATCACTCATAACAATAGAAATTTGTAGATATAATCATGTTTGTCAACATGTACATAACACATAGGAACATCAAGTTTATGAACTATGTTTATTCACAAATTTAACATTTCGAATATAATATGGCACAGATTCCAACGTGCTTGCTGGTTCCTGTTCGTTCTTCTTCCCTCGTCCTCTTCGATAACTCCATTCATGTACTGTATCGTCTTATCTCTTCCACTTTTTTTTTCTCTCTCTCTCTCTCTCTCTCTTCCTCGCTATCTCTCTCTTCTCTCTCTCTCACTCTCTCCTCCCTCTTTTTTTTTACTACTACATCTCTTCATTCTTTTGTTCAACAATCGAAAAACCTTTCAGATGACCAGACAAAGGATTTATTCGCCCATTACGTTCTCGAAAACACGTTTACATTAAAGAAAAGACTGTTTTTCTAGTGTTTTCGAGATACTGTCCAATTGTTTGATAAGAAAAGACATGAAATGGCCCAAACACACGAGGCATCAGGGAGATAAGGAGCGTTGTGGATAGAGCAAAGAGTTGTAATGCACGTGAGCTCCATATGTGGGATAGTGTCGGTTCGGCGGTTCGTGAGTTGAACATACCACATTTAGAACAACTTATAGGTCCCATATTTGTATTTTCGAAAGTTTTTGTCTCTCTTGAAAATCGCCCTGTCATATAACTGTGGTATCGCACCTAGCACCTATGGTAAGCTCTATTAAAATTTCTATCCTCCTACACTTTAAAAACCTCCAATTTTGCATGGAACTCGCGTTTGGGACTGCAGCCCCAACCTTAAATTGTCCAAATCTTCGACACTTCATAACAAACGTAGGGCGACTTTGTTAGATTGAATGTTGAATCACCCGTTTTTCTCAAAATCGAGAGTTGGGACTGACCCAGCTTCAAAAAATGTCACCCTTACTAGTGAAAACCTCACTTTTCACCCAGTTTTGTAGTATCTTCACCCAGATAAAACACCTGATTTTCAAAAAATCTCTGTTGACAACAAAGTCGCCCCACCTAATGCTCCATAAGATCGTTGTCACTGGGTGCATACTTCAGTAAACTCGTTCAAGCGATATATTCGCCTATTTTGATGCCAAATCATACCATGTCTTCATCAAAACGGGTGTGATTCTTCTAATAATCAAACCTTACTGACGGGTAGCCATGAGAGCATGTGCTGAGATAAGACAATTGGGTTGGTTCGAGCAAAGAGTTGTAATGGCACGTGACTCGAGACAACACTATTGGTGACCGGTCAGTGATAGAGATGAAGCACACACACCCAGTTAGCTTATCAGACGGCAGCAAAAAGGTGTATTCTATTCGGCTCCACACACCAGTTTATATTTATTATTATTGTATTGTGTTTCGTACAACATTAAAGTCTGCCAATTAAACGAACTTCGGACGTCTTCATGGGAAAAGTTCAATCTTTGCAGGAGCTTTCTTACAGATATTTAGTGGTTTTCATAAGCATTGTAAAGGCACGTGCGCCGAGACACCACACAACACTATTGGTGACCGGTCAGGTAACTGAGAGATAAAGGCACACACGCCCAGCGCCCAGCTAGATTATCAGATGACACCGTGAACGTACATTCTGTTTCGTCCGCTATCCTAGAACGTACCAACGAACCTCACGGGAGCTTCCCACCGCACGCCTTCCTACTTTCCGATTCCGATTCACTATGGCCCATGATCTCACGTCTCATGGGAAGCTTCACGAACCGGACATTTCGTTTTGCGAATCACCATTCAGTTTTAAGCTTATAACACACCTTTATTCCACTTCGAAATTTCGCCATTGTTCATTCATGACATCTCTTAGAATGTCTTTTTTCCGTATTCGAATTTCCAGAAGAACTGAAATTTCGATATAAAGCACTTTTTAATCTATCACTCAACTAGTTGTATTTGTTAATTTAGTTTCCGACCAGAAATTACGAATTAGTCATTCTCTTTGTGTGACCACCCTCTCTTTTTCGCGGCAATCAAGTACACGACAGGATGGCAGCTAGCAGCCGCGTTTTGGGTGGTTCACCTGCTCAGAGTCCGCGGGGATATTCCCCTATTCAATCCCCCCCCCCCCCCCGAACTAGATACAACTGATTCACTAAATGGCTATTTCGATCAATTCGTTCGCATTCTACTAGGTACTACCGCACAACAGTAAAAATGACTTTTTTTATTTATTAGTTCATTCACGTCGCTTCGTTACGAGGCGGTGTTCATCACACATGTCACAGATCTTTGTAGCAGCAGTTTCTTGTAAGGTCTTGGTTCCTTTATTCAAAAATGACTAATTTATACAATAAAATCCTTATCTCGATTTGAATACGTAATAAAATGGTACTCTCGCATAAGATATAGGCTATCTTCATGTTTTAAACTTCATGTTGAAGATTCTTGGCAACTTTACAACTATTTCGGGTTTTTGAAGCAGACATGCTCATTTTCCCGGGTGTTCATGCTTCCGTTTTTCACAGTTGTCCGTTGATGTCAACGTCCCAGTAAGCTGTAAATCGGAAATTAGATTACAATGTCACCTGTTCATATACTACTAGACCAGTACTAGAAAATTTCCGTCAATTGATTGTTAACTTTTATGTGAAATGTAAAATTGATGCTAGATTGTTCTCCCGGCACGAAACTTTTATTCATCTTTCTAGTTCTAGCACAATTCATGTCCGATCATTCTACAAAGTTGATTGTGCACTGTTGGCAGCCGCTTCACGTGTTATTTATGACAGCAACTAGTGAAAAATCAATATGATTTGTGGGGGGACACCTTTGATAGTAGGGAAATAGTGACCACTAGCAAATGTAGTAGACTTCTCGAACCAAGGTCCTTCAGTTCCATTGTTCCAACAATTACTAATTACTACGCTTTGCTCAAGTTTCGAATATGATATTCCTATAATTTTGTGTATGGATTATATATTCACTTTTTTCTATCTAGTACAATTGCAGCATTCTCCTATAGCCTTTCAGACTACAAACTAGAAACTACAAAAACGGAAATTCTTCACAAACTCCGCTCAGAGGCAGAGATCTCTCCGAATTCTTCAATTAACTTTTCTATCTCTAGAATAGTATATTTGTTTTCCAGTTCTTCTCCAAATCTCCCCTCCCATGTGACACAATAGTTGCTGGCTAATTATTCGCCATCATGTGAGAAGCGAGTTTCAATTCCGCACAATATCATCATATGAAATTCACTCGATTTACGTCATCCGAATAATCCGCTTAATCGAGTACAAATCACCGCTTCGCACCCTTTTTCCGGCCAACATCAAATGTAGCCAAATCACAGCAAATGTAACCAAGATGTATAAAAACAACTGTAGGAGCTCACTCATATAGGTTGTTCATACTTTCTCTTAAATGTTTGACCAGTGGTTACCTATTTTTTTCGGTTACTTCTGGTGGTTAGATTAGTTTCTAGTTACACGTGATATCTATCGGTTACAAGTGACATCGGCCTCATCCCCTACTATATCCTCTCTCTGTATGTCTCTGTTTCTCTGCCCTCTCCTATCCTCTAATCTCTCTCTCCTTACAGGCCACGCCCCCTCGTAGCCATGCGGAAAATAGTAATGCTCGGCTCCGCGCCGCGCACCCAGCGATCTGTGTCCAGTATATTGGTGAGTTGATCAAACTGCAATTTTCACGATATTTTTAGGTTTGGGGAACTTTTGTCCCAAAAATCAGGAAATTTTACGTAATTTTGAAATTTGGATAAAAGGTCGTCTAAAACGATTAATTGCTCAATCTCTCAACATGAAGATAATTCCCATATTACCTAGCTTTCCTTGAAATTTTTTAAGTCGAACGAGTCGTAAAAGTATTTTAAAAATCTTAGAACCAGCCAGGAAAGTTATATTTGAAAATGGCTGGCAGCTTCATTCGATTGTCTCTATTTGAATCGAATTTGTTGACAACTCATCTGAGAAAAGAGCCCAACTTCAGCTTTGATTAGTGGCCAGTCTGCGCCAATAAAGTGTTCTTCTTCCTCCCATTCCATAATAAACATACGCAATAAGAATGTGGCGAGATGTCACGTAAATGAAGCAAAACCTCAAATGTGATCCAGCATAAATGTGATAAAATGTGAATAACCACTTTTTGATAGAAAACCGGAAATCTTTTAGTTTTGCACCGAGTGATCTTATTGTCGAGAATTTGGCCTAATGTGGGCCTTCAACTTTCAATGTAAACCATGGCTAGTGGCAACTCCTCTAAAAAGCTCAGAAAATAAACTCAAACCCCCGAGGGATTTGAATTTCATGTAGTACTGAAGTTCAAAATGGAACACTGCACTTTCCTCTCACAAAAACTCAGCGAAACGAGTTCGTATAGATTGTAGTCTAGTATCGTACACCAGTAATCTTTTCCGAATAGTCAGAAAAAATCGAAAAACAAACTGCATTTCACAGTAATCAGTCAATAATGTTTATGACGTTGCTTTGTAGTTTGTAGTCTAGTGACACTATTCCCTTTGCATTAGGAAATTATGTGCTCAGTGAAAGGTGTCAAGACGATTTTGTTCATAATTTCCTAATACCAACCAAAAGTCACTTCTTTAGGTTACATAAAAATAGTCACGATATAGTTTTGTAGTTTCTACTCTCAATATTCCCTCTATTCCAGCTACCGACCGAGTTTTCTGATCTGGCCTCTTCTGTGCCCACCTACCAGTACAACACGAATGAATTCATTTTCGATATTCGAGGATATACCCCTACTGAGGATGAAAAGCAGAAGGTGAGTGGGAGATAAATGAAAATATTGAACTGTTAATAGAAATATTCGTATAAATAGTAATTAAAAATATAGTACAAAAGAAGACATTAAAGCTCCAAATGGAAATTTTTTCAATAAGTGGTAATTAAAACATATAAATGTCATGTATTATCGTGAACATTGGTTGCCATGCTCGCCTAATGTTTTCTTTTTACCAGCTGGTTTCTAGATTTTTTGATTGCTGCTTTGAGAAAGAGAATGTTTTACTTAGTCGGTGCGGTTTCGAACTCCCAATCGAAAAGATAGTGTGAAACCTTTAAAATAGAACCGTGAACCCGTGAAATGATATATTTTCAACCAACGTCTGTTATTTTTTCCCGGAAACCAGGCTGCATACAGCAACAAACTTCCCCCCTTTTCCCCTATAAACGAGGGTCGTAAACAGCGAAGCGCGCGATCCCAAAGTGTTCCGAATAAGCATCAAGGCTGTCCGAATCATAAGCTCAGTAATTCATCTTTTAGTCTCTCTTCGAACGAACTATAAGGCTTTTTAGTGTCTTGTTTACCATTTGTGAGAGAAAATACTTGAAATATACGGAATTTTCCAAGTAACGGATTGTTTTCCAAAAAAAAATTCTCCAGACGTTGCCAAAACTTTCGTTCTCACGCACTATTTTATGCGAGGGAATAATCTATAAAGATTGAAGCCGTCTACTTGCAATGTTGATACCACAAGCTTAGTTTTCGGGATTTCGCAAGCTGAAATTGTTTTTCATTCGAAAAACAAAGCCAAAAGCGATGAATGAAAGCTTGTTGACATTCTTTAGGCCCTAATTAGGTGATCGTTGACACTGGGATATGGTTAACGAGCCGAACTGCGCCGGTTGTTTTGATTCGAGCATTAACAGCCCCTGACTTATTACATTCTGTTCCGAACACCTAGAGCGTAATGAAACTTGACACTAGAGAGGTGTTATGAAATTTGGTTCGAAAATTTAGGTTAATAACTGCTGAGTGAATATAATGTATTTACATGAGTAAATTTTGAAATATGGTCCAGATAGTTTCCTAACAATAACCTTAACATGGTCATTAAACATTCAGATACTTCATGTAAATTATCAGTTTCCTAACAATAACCTTAACATGGTCATTAAACATTCAGATACTTCATGTAAATTATCAGTTTCCTAACAATAACCTTAACATGGTCATTAAACATTCAGATACTTCATGTAAATTATCACGAAGACCATGTTTTTCCCTCACAGGTTCACTTTTTTTAAACAATTTCATCATGCAAACTGATCAAATCTGGGGTATTTCAGTGTTACCAGCCTATGCAATTAACACCTGACTGGCGCGAATATGATTAATCCTATTCTATAAACTAACAGGGTTCCCGAAGACAAACTCGAAAAAACAAAACTGATGTTGTGGAGTTGTGCTAAAAGCTTGAAAAATGCAAAATTTGTGATCTCTTTTATATCTATAGGGTTCGCTCTAGGAAAAACATGTAGACACCGATTATGTTCGAACCTTATGGGTTTGTAGTTTGCTCAACATGGAATATTTGTTCTGTATTCAAAGACCAAAGTACAAAAGCTGGTCATATCTCACCAAATGTTCCAATGTTCAGCTACGCGACCTTCTACACGCTCGATGGGAGGCGGCTAAAGCGAGAAATGCGCTCAACTACAAGCTGAATTGTCTCTACAAGTGTCTGGACGGGAAGTACAATCTGTCTATTCAGGTTTGTCAAGTTTTACTTTGTTAAGTTTTTCATAAACGAAAAGGTGGAAAATACAGCGAAAAATTTGAACAGAATAGTTATCGAATCAGGTCAGCACAGCTGGTACCAATACTTGGTGTAAAATGTCAGTGTGACGTGCTCTAAACGTGTAAGATCTGATCATCAATCTAGAAAAGACGTCAAACCAAAAATCCTGTCTTGATGCGATTAGTAGCTTTCCTGGTCTAAGACGTAGGTTAAACTGCTCAGCCGTATGCTCGATTTCGAAAATAGGACTAGCTTTAAATGTTCTGAATTTCTCTCAATTCCGTATCCGAATCTGGAAAATGCTTTTCGACAAACAAGACCACATTTTGTACAAAAAACCTTGCCAGCCAGGTGGCATTTATATTCTAAACTCCAATTAGTTTGATTAAATTAGCGCTTCTCTCTCGGTTTTAGTGCCGAAAAACTTGTCAGCTTAGGTCTAGATCTCCTGATTGCATTACTTTTTCACTTGGCTATATATAGCCGGAGGGCATTTTGCATGATGTTCACGCGAATTGGTCGTAACCCAAAGTCGTTGCACTTTGGAGTTGTCGGAATGGATATCGGAATTAGAGGGGCAGATTAATTGGTCTATGCACAAAGTTTGCTATCGAGAAGAGAAGTATGAATTAGTTGGAAATGATGTCATGGTTTCAAGTTCAAACTCAGGGAAAACTAACGAAAAACCAGCTAGGGATAGGGTGGAAGTTCGTGAAGAAGTTTGTTTTGAACTTAGGTGCAAGGGATATCGAAATCACTAAACTAGCCATGGTACGCGCGACAAAAGGCGCTTGTGCTCACCAGTGGGCTCAATTTTAGTGTAAAGGTGTACACATCATAGTTAGAAGTGTACAGTGGACACTATGATACCAATTTTACCTTGACTAAATCTTTAGCATCGCTTTTGCGCTCATTCCGGAAAATTCGGGTCAATTCGAGATGTTTCATTCATTATAAAAGTTCGCATCCTGTTTTTGTGTCACTCATCACTTAATTTCGCTCCTACTCGAGGAGATTTCTCTAAAGTAAGCTGTTTTTTATTCGATTGACGTCAGCTGGTTGGTGCTATTTGGAGCACAAATAAACTCGGCTGCTCTGAATAAATGCTGATTAGGATAGCACTATAAGTTCTCGTTCGTCATGCAGAAATTAGTTATGAAGAAGCCGTTTAACGTGCTATAATTAATCAGTCAATGACCCAACAAGAGTTATTACTGGTTAATAAAACAAATTTCAATCATAATTTTTATATTCTGAAAACACGTGGTCACGTAGACCGTGTCGACGAGGTCAGAAACAGCACAACTGTTTTCTGATCTGTCTAATTTTCTCATTGACTATTCTAGGCGAGGTTCGAAAGCCGTGACGAAAAAGCCACCGAATTTCTTGTTAATAGTTTCGAAATCAACGAAAAAGTTCTTTGCTGACATTAAAGGAGACACCTAATTACCAGCTCGAAAACATCACGTACATCAATTGTAGTCAATCTACAATCTTATCCCAAAGTTCGTCACTGGGGAGAACTTATGAACGATTGACGCACTTAATTGACCAGAACATTATCACTAAGTGCATACTTGACGAAGCACGTGCTATTTGATATACAAAAGATAAATGCTCATAACTTACAGAACTTGAGCCGAAGTGCCTAAGAAACGGAATGGTTTCCTCTAACTCGTTTTCATACAAGATGAACTGCTCAAATTTGGCTAGTTAAACTTTGGAATAACTGATTTCTAGGGTTTTTGTCCCGTAATTCATTTTCCCACTCGAGAACTGCCTTCGCAGCTATGTTTGTGGACAGAAAAGTACACGTCTTATTAATAGAAGGGGGATCGCATTTCAATGGATTAGTAATCATGGGCTGCGAATGAAAAGAAAGAAGCCCGACATGGAATTAGAAGGACCTGGGATGTATAGCCGGGGAGGAAGAGAGAAGGAGGGAGAGAAAGATAGAGAGGGAAGAAGAAAATGAGGAAAGAGAGAGAAAGGAACAGAGAAGGAGGATGAGATAGATGGAGTGAGTGAGAGAGAGAGAGAGAGAGAGAGAGAGAGAGAGAGAGAGAGAGAGAGAGAGATAGAGGGAGAAAGAGAGAATGGGAGAGGAAGTAGAGAATGAGAGGGATGGAGAGAAACTCAGGCATGAATACCGTTTCCTTTTACTCCAAGTCATTCTATTTCAAGCACAACTTGTCGAATCAAATGCCAGCGCAGGGCTTAGTTATAGGGCAGAGGATTAATTACTGGACTTTTTATATATACATCTATTATTGTTCTCACAAACGTAGACATTCAGGAGAGCTCAGAAATAGAAAGGAATGGAAAAAATGCGTCAGTTCATTTTTGAGCAGGAAAAAGCCATTCCGCAGAATGCATACCTGATAACGATTTCACAGATTGTTCTACGTAAATCTGAACAAAAATGAAAGTAATATGCTTCAATTAACAAGCTTAACTACTTGTGAAAATCCTGATCAGAATGATCACAACTTCTTTACTGCTCTCACTTAATTTTCCCATGATTTCAGTTAAACGTGGAACGGGGCGAGTTGCGACGAAAACCGATGCGATTCAAGCACATCAAGGAACCGTTCAACGGACTGCGGTGGAACTTCACCAAGCTACACGAGAGCGAGGTAAGAGAGAGAGAGAGAGAGAGAGAGATAGAGGGGAAGAACGAGAGAGAGAGAGAGATGCAGAAACGTAGAACATGTCATTTGCTATGTTTTTTCGAAAATAGTACCCGAACAGGTTCTCCGGTAACCGGGTTACCCCCATAAGAAAAGCCGGGTGATTCGTAGAATTAACGGCACAATCTTGTATTTTGATCAGAGTCCCCTTAAACCGCGTTTCAGATGATCTGCTGACCTTTTACTTCCAGATCATGTTCTACATTCGTTGTGAAAAATAATCAATAAATCAATATTATCTCCAGATCATGTTCTATCTTCGTTGTGAGGATGACGTCATCAGTGGGGACCCGTTGGATCGCCATCTGGTAGCAGTGAATGCCAGTCCCTTGGAGAGAGATCACAGCCTAATTGTGCCCTCTGTCAACAATTGTCTGCCCCAGGTACATAATTTGGCTAACTCGGCTGAAATAACTCTAATGATACTTTGGCTAAACTTTAGCTACTCTGAAAATACGCTGACCGGAAGAAATCAAAAACGGGATAATTTCATGCAAATCCTTCGAAAATTTGGATTATTTTCCTACGTGATCTTTAAATTGAACGTATTTCAATCAAGAAAAGACCGATGGTCACTTTGAAATAATCTACGCAACAGAGGCTCAGTTGAAATGACACTATCGCTGCAAACTGCAAAATAAGAGTGACGCTATTGTTACGATTTACGAATACGCCATTGACAAGAATTCAGCTGGAAACAATCTAGTAGTACTGACAGCTGCATTATGACGACAGTCTTACTGTAAACAACTTCATCAAACCAGTCGAGAATCAGATTCAGGGTATAAATTCAAAAAGTCGAAGTTCGTCTGTGTATGCAGATCAGACTACTTGTCAAATGTGATCCAGCTCAGACAATTCCCTGCCAATTAGCATGCCAATATTGTAGCGCCCTCGATGAGAGAGTATGCAGGTCATCGAGACGCAGATGTCTGCGGCTCATTGACCCCCTATGCTCTCTCACTTTCGTGGTTTGCTAATCGCAGAAAATTGGCACCAATGTTTCAAGTTATAATGGTAGGTTGTCAATTTCGTTTTCTTTCAGATTCTGACGCCCACGGCGATTCGATTAGCAACTGACATGATGCTATTGGTAGACGACGAATCGTTTCACGTCCTCTTCAATAGTCTCCTCGGCCAGGTGAGGATGTCTGTCTAGAGGTTGAGGGATTTCGAAGTTTTTATTTGAAATTCTGCGATTAATTGAAGAAGCAATACTTGCGAAGAAGGATGGCTGACTTTTTTCGGCTAAAACTCAATAACGAGCCTTCTAGTGATGTCAGGTCTCTCTGTTAGTCAAACCAGTAAAGGGGAGGTTACCAGTAGACGTACACCCGGTTATATCTACCAACTTGCTGAACATCACGATAGCTGGTTTCTAGTGGACAATTATGCGAGAATCTCGAGTCAACCAACCTTTCACTTAATGCTTATTGTATCTCAATATAACAAAATTTGCCTTTCATCAAAATCTAAACATATTATGCCAACACTTTACCCCTATGACGTTTCGATCCTGAATGTACTTGGAGTGCCCATCAGATTATGTGATATTTAATGTCATAGGTTATGTCCGCAGCGGAAGGAAGCTAGTTTCCTGTCATATTTCCTATTAGGGTAGTTAATTGTCGAAGAGTGGGCGAATTGTAAATGGTTGGCAAATAGCCAAATATACACCCTCTAAGCCGCTAACAATAGACGACTGCCAGTGCAGAAACTGAATCTTTGATAAACAAGATTTCGGTCTTTAAGGGGGCTGGAATGCAAAGCATATCTCGAGGAAGACTTTGCTATAATCTATGTTGTTGCTTAAACGCAATCGATTGAGTACTCTAATTAACGTTTTGTTCACGAAATATATACGTTTTTACACTTTGGTTTTTTTATATTTTGTCTACATTGGGAATAGAGAAATGGAGAGAGAGAGAGAGAAAGATAGACAGAAAGGGGAGGACAATAATAGCCATTATTCGTCAGCTAATTCTAACAATAGAAGGAATGAGTGAGTGGTCACTGACAGCAACGGGCACTCGACCAGAAAATACACGGAATTCTTATATGTCTGGGGACTACAATATTGGGGGGGGGGGGGCACAAATCACGTTTTATACTAACTTTGGAGACCAACAAAGGTAGAAATAAGCGTCTAGAATATCAAATCTAGGAAGCAGTATCTCTAGTATGAAAAAGAGTGGGGTTTTGTAATAAAAAAAGATTAAGATTTTCTCTCTAATTATCCCTTTTTCGTTTTCCAGGCTTCCGTGAATCATCTACACATGCACTGTCTGTACTGGCCCTACGACAGCGATCTCATCAACAGGGTAAGAATGAATATTTTCAGTTTAGAAAACGTCGTAAAATTTAATGTAAAAATTGCGAAATACATCAAAGTGAAAAACAATACTCTTTCATTTAGGTAAACTTTGTTCGCTGAAATTCAGTTCATTTCAGGTCTAAAGTTCAGGTATATCTAATAGATTTCGGTTCATTTATATTTATATATTAGTTCAAACCGAAATTCAACTTTCCCGCCTTATTTGACGTCATTCCAGAAATTCGAGCCCCTCTCAGATGTAGACGATGTTTTCGTGATTCGACCACCCGACTGGCTCTGCCACGCATTCGCTTTTCAACTGAGAAACAGGGAGGGATACGAGGACTTCAAGAGGTAAACACTTGTATGTCTAATGTCTATAGAAAAGTTCTCCATGATAATAACAAATAATAGTATTTCAAGCATTTACTTTAACAAGCATACTAATGGTGTTCAGTTGATTAACGTTCTACCCAAAACCATCAGTAGATGCGTATCATGCATCCAGAAGGTCTTATACACGAATCATAGGCGTCGTTCATCCTATCCATATCGAAAACTCATCTGAATAACTCAGCTCAACAGTAACCCTACAAATAGTGTGATACGCTGTGCATACGTATCGATTAATTTCCTCCGTTCAGAAACGTGACTCGCTGCGTGGAATTCCTGACTGAGGAGGGTCAGGCGCATAACGTGTTCTTCACGCGAGCGCAGCCGATTCGAACGGAGGGCGACGAGTGGTGGGAGGACCGGAGGGGAGAGAGACCTCAACTGGTCACCGCCTACGTCTTTCCCAGGAATAACATGATCGGTTAGTCGTATTATCGATTCAGAGATTGGAAATTAATGATGAACCCGCTGTATTTATTTACTGGAAAGTAATCCATTTTTTGTTTAAAAACGTCAAATATCATTATTTGTATTTAAAAACAATATCTCGAGACATGTACCTGGAGAGGGGAGTATGTCAACATTTGAAATTTACTTTCACATTTTCGGCGGTTCAAGAGAATTTACGAATAATTTCGACGTATCTACCGTCCGTATCATATGAAATTCAGTCGAATAGGACATGGTGAATATAGAGACAGTATTGCAGGTGCGAAGCCGCCAACGAACTTCAACCCAGCTGCCAATGAATTGGCCGGATGTCTCACGTCCTACAGTAAGTTCTGATCAAACAATAGTTAACTCTACTAATGAGAATGCAAAAAAAACCGCCTTATCTGTCAAACATCATAAATGTTGTTGGTGATGTATACATCGAGAAACAGGTCCTTTTTCAGGATCAGCCAGACTTCGCAATATCGATGGAGCTTCAAATTTTCGATTGTGAAATCCGTAATACTAGTTTCATCATTTGAGGTGGTTCAGAATGTTCAGATGGTTCGAGTTTTCAAATGTAGCTGCTATTTGTCAGTGAAATTGGTCAAATCAATTGATATCGCGAGTGCAAACTACAAACTTTCAGCCATTCGCTTCTTCGAGGCTGCCACCGAAGTAGCCGCCGTGCGAATAATCGAAGAAGAGGCCCAGTTGGCGAACGAAGTATTCCAAAATGTTAGTTCCAAATGATTGTAAAATGTAAACTGTAAACGTACTAGAACTGTAAAAGGAGACTGGGAAACAAAATTGCGTGTGTCTGAAAAAGGGTTCGGTGAAATAAAGTGCTAACGGTATGATAATTTATTTGGAACGTAAGTAATTTTTACTGAACTTTCAGCTCTGCTACGACCTGTCCGATGTCTTGAAAAATCGAACAATTGGATCTTCGCGACCGTCGGCCAAGAATCTGCTCGAGGTACTCTATTATTACTACTACTTATAACCAACTCAAACGTGACCACTGACCAGTAAATGTTACCCAAATAGAGTTGAGATAACTATGGGAAGATACATCATTCAAAGGACGTAATCATGTTAATTTGTTGAAGTTATTCTCACCAACAAAAAGTTATGTAGAATAGAATATACCGCTGATTCATAATAGCATTTACAGTTGCTTCACCATTAAGGTCCGACTGTTCGACGAAAGGAAATGTGTTGCATAAAAATTAGCGCAGAGTTCGTTTTTGAAACAATCTGATCTACCTCCCATCTGCAGGGTCTAACCTCGCCCGAGATAGACGAACTGCACGACTCGTTCCAATCCTACGCGGCCTACTCGCCCAACCTGTGCAAGAGAGAAAGGACCATTTCCGTGGACGGCGGAGTAAAGTTCTCCGTCAATGGACGATAGAATTATACTATTACCCCCCCCCCCCCCTAGTTCCCTTGTTAGTATTTCATTTTTAGCTTAGTTCCAAGAGTTATAAAAGTAAGAACTTTCTCAATTTCTATCCGTCTTCTCACTACTTTATGCTAGATTCTGACTGAGATGGTAGTGGGCATTCATTTTCCAAAGTATCATTCTCAGTCTTACTTTTCAACCTTTCAAGGTTACAGTATCCCTACTCTTTACGCGTTCATACGTGAGAAACTACTCGAATCACGTTATATCCTTCCTTTTACATGTCATGTACCCAAAAACATTCGCGAGAGATTCCTGATAGAGAGGCACACGGGTTTCTTTGATTATATTATTATGTATACTTGTTATAAACTATGTAAACAACAACATTCTCAATGCTACCTGTAATATGTCATAAAACGAGAAGGGGCAACAAACTGGTAACTTAACGAAATACCTAAGAAAACAAAATCCGAAGCTGCTAAAACTATCTACAACCTAAACCTAGTAAAGCAAAAAACATTATATTCTAACTATATAAAAGGGACAAAACAGCATGCGGACCGTATTCTAACTATATCGAACAAAAATATGAATAACTAACTAGTACACACCAGTAAGATGTAACTATTCTTCAAAAAGGACTTCGCTAACTTTATATCGAAAATAGACAGTTTTTCCCTTTTCGGACAGTTTTACTGGTGTATGCATAAATTACTAACTACTACTAATTACTTGCCTGACCTTGGCCAATCAACTATGAGAAAGAACCCCAGTGTTAGACGGAGATGCCCACTACTCCCTCTCGCGTATCCTCGGGGGAACACTCGTCTCGTTCAGCATGTACGATCGGAAGTTGTTGGCTCGGAAACAGTCGTCCATCACCATGTACTTTGAGCTGCCGATCTGAAAACATGTGTGAAAAAAATAGGTGCATACATAATCTCGAAAACGGCTTAAATTTTGGGCATTTCAATTCAAATTCAAATCAGTTGAAAACTGTTGAATTCTCCCAGTTCTCTCCCTTCTCTGGTCTCAGCTGGTTGGTAGACGGAGACTGTCGATTTCCCTGTTTCCAAGATCTCAACACTACGTGTTTCCATTCAGGTACTCATTCAGTTCTCTCCCTTCTCTAGTCTCAGCTGGTTGGTAGACGGAGGCTGTCGATTTCCCTGTTTCCAAGATCTCAACACTACGTGTTTCCATTCAGGTACTCATTCAGTTCTCTCCCTTCTCTAGTCTCAGCTGGTTGGTAGACGGAGGCTGTCGATTTCCCTGTTTCCAAGATCTCAACACTACGTGTTTCCATTCAGGTACTCATTCAGTTCTCTCCCTTCTCTAGTCTCAGCTGGTTGGTAGACGGAGGCTGTCGATTTCCCTGTTTCCAAGATCTCAACACTACGTGTTTCCATTCAGGTACCCACTACCCGTCATGGAGACTAATATGAAGAAGAAACTCCGGGCCACTCGCGGCTGGGAATCGCTGGTCCGTATTCCCAACAGGAATGCATATTCACAAGCAGTTCTCTTCCCATCCCTTCAAGAAGATTCGCATGTCACTGGATCAATGTCGTTAGAGCATTTGATAATCCACCATGAAATCTTCCATGAAGGAACTGGACCTCAACGAGAAGCTGCTTCTACAAAGATCTGTGATATGTATGATGAACACCGCCTCGTAACGAAGCGACGTGATTAAATAAATATGAAATATGAAAAAATATAGTACAGTGAAAATGTGATCAAAATGAGTATTTCTGTCTGAGCCAGACAACGCATTATGCGAATTTCCAAATTCGAGAGAAATCTTTCTCCTAATTTCAACGTGATCTATTTTTTTATAGTGCCCCGTTGTTTTTCGCATCGGGAAAAGCAGATACAAGCATACAAGATTAGTCGCTGATTGTTTGGTCCCCAAAACGTGAACTTTTTTTATTACTAGATTGAACAGAAGTCACAAACATCTTTGTACCGGTCTCGTATGTACACCAGTTTCAGTTTGCTATTGATAGACCCTAGCCACCCCCCCCCCCCCCCAAAAATGGGAATCATGTCAACATCACAAACACCACATGGCCTACGTGCCTACGTCCATGCAACAGTTCCTCTTTTCTGAGTCAAATATAAAGATTCAGTCAGAACAGCAACAGCCTGATATTTTCAGACACTCAGTGCGGTATTAGAAACTTCCCAAAAAAAGTCAAATGAATACCTGTATATTTCCGAACAAGAAATGTAGACCCATTTGAACGGCGTCACTCTGATCCTCCCCATAGTAGAAGGCAGAGGAAGAACTTCGGTTGAACGTCACCTGAAAAAATCGATAGTTCAATAGTCATTGTAAGATATTCTGGCTCTTGGCTGTACTACGGTATGCGGGGAAATATTTCAGTCCTAGCCTCATATTAGGAACTACGGAAGAAAAAGAACCGTTTCAAAGAAGTGAATAACTTTGAAAGAACTTCAAATGAAACTAATGAAGTGGTAGCTCTGAAAACGTAGCGTAGCAGTAGCAGCCTGTTAACCGATGACTCCCTGAAACTTCGAAAAATTAATTAAATTGAATACGTACCTGTTTTTGACCTACGACCAGCCTGGAGGCAATCGCGGTGAACTGATCCAAGTCCTTCCTATTTTGATAGATTCTGAAACAAAAAAGTTAATAAAGTTAAAGTTCTCACAGACTCACAGTAACGTAGTATAAGAACCCGATATGAAACTATTATGGCTGAATAGTCAAATTCAACGTTCCTTAAGTATGACCACATAAATAAAAAGATATCCGAACATGTGGACGTTAATTGCGAAACTCACGCGGTCTACCAATCTGACAGAAACTCATGATCGGATTCAGATAATGACCAGACACAGGCTTCAAACATCAAACTCTTTAGTCATCAATCTAATGAAGTTTTGACATTTTGGGTAATCAAATGGATTTATTCGCTCTTCAAAACAACGACTTGTTTTGGTGATCGAATTGATATTCGTTTCTCATCTCAAATATTGGGATGATCAAAGATCGATAACTACTATGTAACCAAAATTGGAATATACGTCCAACCAACCCACCTTAGAAGACGACAATGATGTACTCTGCTGAGCAGGGCTATCACTAGGAAAAGAGCCACACATGGCACGTAGATCAGTCCACCCAACTGGAAACATTCATAACTTCCACCATTGAAAAAGTTAGCAGCTTGAAACTGTCGTAGCAATAACCATTCATTTTAAACCTTCTTCTAGTGCATTGTGAATTGTCTCTTCTAAATCAACAAGGAGAAAATTGTCAATTTCAAGAGAACACTTGATTATCATATCATTTCGACCTTCTATGCAAGTCACCCCCATGTGCGAACTACCAGTTTTTTTTAGTTAAATAGGTTATAATTATTAAATTTTCTTGTATCGGGTGTAAAAGTTGCGTCTTCGAAATGAGAATCAGAAACACACCTCCTTAATGTCCTTCTGAAGTCTTCGCACGACATCCATTCTGTCAGATTCTCGATGCGACGATATGTCCCACACGATGACACAGGCGCCGAGAAGACTCAGGGGAAGCAGGGTAGACGTCATGAAGAACGACCGAGATGCACCTGGAAACGACATTATTAGGAAACATGGTGGCCAAATAGGGACACATACAAATACCAGTGGTGACTATTCAACAAGGAACCCATTAACTTTCGGCGCAACTTGCAATTCATAGTTTGGTTACCTCGATGGAACACCAGTTTTTTCATTAAGTTCTGTGGAGACCACAGTTGCTTCACTCGATGATATGTAAAACAGATGAATACCTACCAATAACTAACCTATATCGCGATAGATGAGTTTCCACTCATTTCGGTTCACTCCGTCCCAAGCGTGTGACCTCAGTAGAAAATCGGCATGGAAATTCTCCTTGTCGGTCTGAAAATATAAATAATAGTAAAACGGATAGTGGGGTGGGCGTGGGAGCACTTCTCTAAAGATTCTCTATTCGGTGCAGAACATAACTCACTCTCACAAAACAGCCAACTTAAAAAACAATGGAGCTCTCACAAAATGAAGTACAGTAATTCAGCCGGTTATGGATTTATATAAATCTATCATCATTCATGAGTACAGGACGAAAAGGACGCAATTAAGTATTTGAAAGTAAAGGTCAGTTATTCTATTGCGCGTGATTCCATGCATTACAAGTAGTACAGTTTTCAGCAAACCCAAGATTGGTAAACATTTAAACATTGGCTATTCTTCAGAGAAAAATCAATAAGTTTCAAGTTGGATGCATTCTAATCATAATGGGCTTTTTTCATATAAAAAAACCTTAATGGTGCAAGAGTCTATCACTGTTCAATGTAACAAGAACAAGGTCAAAAAGATCTTATGATTTTGTGAAAGTGAAACTATTTGCTTCGTATTGAAACGAGCATTATAATCGGTAGAGCGCATAGAGAAGGAACCGAATCAACACTGCCAGCTATTGTCGAAAACAAGCTCCTCGTGACGCTGTCCTTTAGCAGACCATTGTGGTAAACAAATTGCGAAACAACCCAAATACCAAACACCAACTTACCGCAAAAACAAAATCCTTCACTCGATTCCACGTGCTGGAACTGTTGGACCTTCGTAATAAAGATGTCGACGATAGGGAAGTACTTAACAATTGATGGCAGCGAGGATATATTCGCAATAACATCAACCTGAAAACAAACGTAAATAAAAACGTCCCACACCAGTTACCGAATGGAAAACTGTTCCACCCAGTGAAAACATGTTCCTGCAGTATAGTCACAGATCAAAAAGTTGAAATATTATTCATAACATGTTTATAAATTAAAAAGAGCAAACTTTTGAGCGAAAAATTTGAAGTTTGAATTTAGTCGACGCGCGACGAAAAATCGCTGGTTTTCTTCGCCGTTGAATTGCGTCCGTTGTATTTTTCGCCAAGCGTCTTCAATTTTCAATGCTTTGGAATCCGCTTTCCGCACCTATTTGAACATTTTCCGCACTTGTTTTATATTATTTTCTGTATCATACTTATCCTATATACGCGTATGATCCATCATCTAATACCTCATCTCTGCTCCAGGATCGAATAAATCGACAATGTATAATTTGAGCTGGTTTGACGTTTTGGGGGGCAGTTACTGTTTCTGCTGTGTATCATCGTGTTCTGTTTAGCTCTTCCTATCTTAGTGTATTAGTTCAAATGTATTATCGAGCAGTCTGTACCTTCTATACGGTCCTGCATGATTATTCTGAATTCCGAAATCAAGTTTTGAACGCCTGAAAGCATGACTAGATAACGGATTGTAGGAAACTCGTAAACATTAACATGTAAACCTTAAATACTTATGATATTGTGTTTTGATTAAGAATCAGAAGGTTAATGAATGGAATCTGTGTGCGTTCCTTAAATGTTATCGATTGGCGACCTACCTATACTTTCTAGTCCATGGTTACTTAATGGACGGTTTGGTATCTAGGATACCGCCACCCTTTTTGAAACGAATTTGGTCGTTGTCCCTATCTATCGGCCAATCTATCGTCCTATCCTTGTTTGCTTATTTCATTGACCCAGCGCTTACGACGATGGAATTATATACCAGTAGGGCGTGAACATTCACCTTCACCATTCTACACGAAGAAACACGGTTTCCAGTTGAAGTCTGTAAATCTATGGTTCCTTTTATCGTTTTGAGGAGTTTTCGCGTTCGGCTATACCTGTTTCCTTACTTACTACTTACTATTTTCTTCTATCTACTATTTCATTGTTTTGTGCTTGTTCTGAAAAACCTTCAATTGTTTCTTGATGTTCCGTAAGTTTCTCTTATTCATCCATTGATCCGATTCCGACGCATCGGTCCTTTAAACTGCATTTGAAAAATGTATTGCAGTTTAAGGACCGAACCGTTGGGATTGGTCCACATAATCGTCCTTCTTTAAGCGCACCGCGCTGTGCATTGAATAAATAAATAAATATATTAGTTCCAGAAGAATGGGCAAGGTGTTCGTGGGTGGGGGCGTGGATTCCATTCGCCTGCTAGTAGACGACGGGACCTCCAAGAATGACCTCAAGTCCTCTTTCATCTCGGCTGCGAACCAGTCGCTGCCACTGAAAATGAGGTACTTGAGACGGATCTACTTCTTTCTGGCTGTGCAGTTTCTCATCATCTCGATAGGTTTGTTCGTTTTGGCTTTATAAACGTTTTCTGAATTCTGACAAACTGTTGTCTTTTCAGTCAAAATTTGGAACAATTTTGGTTTTAGGTACAAATGCATAAAGCCATCAAGTAATAGTCAGACGTGAGACCCTAATGGTTTTGTTGTCAAGCCGTAGTTCTATAAACTTTTTCTATACAACTCGTTGTTTCATTAAAACAAAGGCAAAACAATATGAGTGTTTAATTTGGCGCTATTCCCATTGTAGTTGCACGTGAGCGGGGATCTTTCAATCCAGTTTACGATGCTTCAAAAGTGTTGAAAATCCAAAATCCCACGAGAAATGAAAAATGCGGCCACAAAAACTCGTTGCTATCTATAGCCACAATAACATTGTTGCCTGTTTATCACGGTGCTCTAACTTTATGACCAATAGTTCAGGGTTCAGGGGGTGAGAGTGGCAATTGTGACTGTAGTTTGGATGATTGGAAGGGGTAAGTTTTGAGGTTTGAACCAACGGTCACATGTTAATGTAGGTCAGGTGAGTTTATGCGTCATGCCTATCGGTATCGGATCATAATGCCCACCATTGATATATTATTGATGTATTTCAGTGGCCTTCGTCCTGCACATGATCCCTCCCGTTCGTCCCTTCGTCCAGCACCACTTCTACCTTCTGTCCCTGATGTTCCTCGGCCTTCTGATGACATTGGGGTATCTGAGATGGGCGGCCCCGAGCACCTTTCCAAGACTACTAGCCTTTCTAGTATTCACGGTGTTGATGTGCTTGTTTGTGCCAGGTTAGCTGATATCATACACTAACTTAGCCTAGTTTTTGCGGAGGGGTTGCGGGGTAAACATTTCAAGCATAGATGGGTCCCGGTGTATTCTCAATAAGAAACAAACCAATTTATTGTTGAAATTCGTCGGAATACTTTTATTTCCGGTAGGAAAAAGGGGGTCACGGGTCACATTAACGGCTACAAAAGTCTCAATCCAGTGTCTTGTGAGTGTATGGTTGATATTTCGGAATTTCAGTAAGATTGTGATCAATAGGTAGATTCTATAGGTAAAATTCATCAAATACTTCTCGCCTTCCTAATATTCATGTTTGTTTGTGCCATTAGTGATTATTTGATTGATTGAGTTATTGGTTCAATGAGTAGATTCCATAGGTTGACTATAATCTAAAGTTTAACTGACCCATACTAACTTTGGAAATGGTCTCCCTATGTCTTGTTTTGGGTACTGTACAAATTAGGATTGGTTAATTGGTTCATTTTGAAAAGATGAAACAAGTTTCTTCAAAGAGAAGTTGTGATTGTGATTCAGCGAAATAATGAATCACTGTCACTGGACTTCTATTCATATCAGGGGAACCTTGCCGAGAATGCTACTTTAAGCAGTCTGGCGCCCTTTTGGCCGAAGCGAAGGGACTAAATTGATTTTTCATGTGTTTCTATGATCATACAGTTAAACTTTCTTTATCATATAATGAGCAGAAGACTGAGCAATATGCTTTTATTTCATTCACTCTTGAGAGAGTGCAGAAACAAAAAACCGCAAAATAACAATTTGATCATTGATGTTTATGAATAGAAAATGTATTGCAGGAGTATCGGCGTATTTCGATTCGGAGCTGGGCTACCAGATCAGTTTCCTGATGGCTACAGTAACCGTGGCCCATTCCTGCTTCTGTCTCCAATCGTTGCGGGACCTCAATGTGATGTGCAGCTCGGTGGCTTCGCTGGCAATAAGTGCTGTGTCATCGGTATTCCTTCAGGTGGCCCTCTCTATTTTCACCTATGATTACGTGACTACTATTCTGGTCTCCACCTGTATTTGTACATATATCCATGCGAATATTCGCTTCTTTATGGCCCGTTTCTCTTTTCAACAGTGGCATCTCGCGTGTATTTCCGTGTACACAGCGCCGTTACCTCCGTATAAGTATTAGGAACATACCCTAAATGCTCAGCGTTTCGAGAAACCCTCCCCCCCCCCCTGTTTTTGGTCCGAAGATTTGGGCAAACCCCCCCCCCCCCCCCCCCCTCAAAAATTGTCTGATTTAGCGATTTTCTAAATTAAGGGCAAAACCCCTTTATAATGGCTGAGGGGGAGGGCAAAACCCCTCTGTTTGAAAAAGTCACAACTCTGAGGCATTTAGGGTATGTACGGTCATAGATTGTGAGAATGTAAAGCTTACGTTAACGATAACGTGTAAATTAACGAAAAGTCGTCGATTTCGCCCCTTCCCTATTTCTTGGTTGTGATTTTGACGGTTATCTAGTAATAGTAGTAATAGTGATTAGCATTAGAGAGACTTTATTCTGTTGAAGACTTAATATACTCACTAGTTTCTATTATTTTAATGTAGATGTGTAGCCCGGGTTCAGACCCTAGATATGTCTACTTTGCTTTATCATTATCCCTCCATCTTTAAGGTTTAAATAATAATAAGGATCTCTAATAATGGTTACATCTAGTCATTCCGCATTCCTCGATTTTGGACATATCATACTTGTCTAGTTCAATGTTTAATTATTTAATTAAAATGTATCACCCCTTCTTTCAATGCCCACTAGCTTTTGAAATGAAATTAAAAGAATAGAAAGGGTGATACATTCCGCAGCGAATGACACTTGTACGTAAAACAAACGCTGGCAGCAATTTGGTTGTTTATGTACATTTCTAGGTTTTAGCCATTTCATTTAGGGGTTTACCGTAATATAGGTTGTGACTCCGATTACACTTTAGCTCTGTGATGTCACTTACTTGTAAAATGTGTATACTAAGTCATTCCTTATTTTTCTTGTATTTATTTTTTGGCGTGGGTTTTTGTAGTTAGTTTTATTAAACATAAACAGACTTATTCTCGATAACTGGTTTACCGGAAACATCCTGTTTTACTCTGCGTTTCGGAAGGTTCAAGGTTTTTACTTTTTTGGCTCGTTATCCAAGATTGAGAATAACATATAATCCTGTAAAAGACGAAACTACTCGAACTTGCTGCTTGCAACCGGTGTAAACTTCAGTCAAGTTTTTCGACTTCAAAATGGGATTAGTGAAAATAAATTTTGCTCACAGATAGAGAGACCCCATTTCTGTAGCATGTTGTATGTCAAACACAACGAGAAGTGTGAAGTACAGTATGCCTTCGGCATTTCTGAGAAGTACAAAACTTGCGTTTGTTGGAAAGAAATGGGTGAAAACAAAAAAATGTGATTTTAACGAAATCTATGTTGGCTCGATCTGCGGTGTCTGTAGTTTGATGCCTTCATCGTTCAGTGTTGGTCCGGGATGCTGTGTTTCTAATTGTAGGTTGATCTCCAGCTATGTTTGAGTCGTAATTCACAAGTTTCACTGTGTTTGCAGATCAAACTTCAACTCAAACATGGTCACCCCTATCCCACTTGTCTATTATGTGGGATTTGTCCCGAAATGAGCGGCATAGACCGGGGGTTGAATTGATGGCAATTTTGGATTGTTGCCAATTAGCATTTTAACTGCCCATATCAGACTGTTGTGCGCCTATTACATATTGGGCTGTGCACTCGATTGGTTTTGAAAAATGACGAAAATTAAACGACTCCATAATTTTTGACATATCTTAAGATTGGAAACACTTCACTCATGATTTTCAAATTCATACTGTAGAAGTGCACGTGCCAATGACAATGACTATATTGAGTCTGTTCCGTGAAAGGATCATAAAACATTGATAAGCTGTCAGATCTTGGAAACAGATTCTTCACCACGAAGCATTGCTATTTTGTCGTTCAGACGTTCATTGGACTGATTCATTTGAATTCATAAGTTTCTGTCTCTCGCCGGAATCGAACCTGCGAGCAAAAGATTCGTAGCGAGGCGCTTACCGCTGCGCTATTAGAGCACATAGATGGCATGCTTTGGAATCGAATATATGTGTGCGTACACAGCGGAAAGTGAGATATACAGTACCCTCCCGCCTTTCCGTTGGCAAAGACTAGTGATTAAATCTTTGTTGCAGCTTGATCTTTGTACTCACTGTTATTCACATACGTGGACCAAACTACGAACACAGCAGGATTTACCTTACAGGCCTGCATTGGAGTGGGTGAACCCATAATGCAACCGCTTACTGTAGGATGTCACGGTTGGATGAGACGCAGTATATAGTTCGTTTCACCAATCGATGACTTTCTACAGTAATCTTTCAAAAATTCAAACGCATTTATCTAATCAACAAACAAAAATTAAGATTCACTGTTTTGTATGCTTGTGGTACCCAAAGTGGAAAACTAAATCACACAGTTTAAACTATATACAACATCTACAAGATATGATAAATTCACTTAAAAGTTTTATTATCTTACTGTAGAGGGCTATTGTTTTGTGAAACAGACTATAGAACTACTAGACACAAATTTCTATTAAGCAGCTCGCGAGGTCGGAATATTAATCTAATTCTGCGCTATACGTAGGCGGGCTTCGGCTTAAAATCAAATTTAACAATCACATTGTATTATATGAAAGTCAAGCAGTTCAACATACCAATTGGACCGAAATCAAAGCAGCGAGGAACAAAACTGAAAACACACCGAAATGATTCAGAACGTTCTTTTCTACAAGGATGTCTCATAGATTAGTATGTGATGGGTTTGTAGTTTGATCCCATTATTTCAGTTGTACGTCGCACTCTTGGCTGTGAGCCAAGATCAAACTACAATCAAGAGTTGGTAACACCTTGTACGTGTTCTTTCCGAAGCGAATGCTTATGTTGTTTGCCCCCTGCACATCAGAAAGTTTGTGATTAAGGGTTCATCAGTGCGTCTAAACACTAGATGAGATGTGTGTTTGTCGCCAAACTTAGCACAAATTACCAAATTTCATACAAAACGCACCAAAATCAAACTACAAACCCAGAAGAACGAACCAAAATGACGTGTTCTGCTCGAAGCGACTCTATAAATGCGTTTTTCTGTCTTGTGCACCCAACAGTTCCGAACACAGCACAAAGTTCAAATTACGCTTATGTACACGTAGATCAAACTACAAACCCAGACGAACGAACCAAAACTACCTTGCATTCTGTGGTCGTCAGGAAAGAGCACGTGTAGGTTCACGTGAACTTCTGTGTTTGTAGCATGATCCCACTGTTTCCAGTTGCAACTCGCAATTGCCGCTGTGGGTTGAGATCAAACTACAACCCAGATTTGGTCACACTCACAACCTATACTTATACATGTTCTACTTGAAGCGAACGCCTATCTTTTCGCCCTGTGGAGCCGAAAGTTTCTAACTGTGGGTTCATCAGCGTGTAATAATCCAGCGACTGATGTGTTATTTGCTCCCAAATACAGCACAACGTTTTAAATTACGCCTAACATACATGGCGATCAAACTACAAAAACAGAAGAAAACTTCCAAATGACGTGTTCCCCTTTGAGCGAACCCTATATTCTGAGTTTTTGTCCTGTGCACCCAAAAACTTCCCCTACATTCACAAATCAAACTACAAACACAGAGCAAAAACCACAATGACGTGTTCTGCTCGGAGCGACCCCTATATACTGCGTTTTTTCCCTCTGCACCCAAAAGTTTCTAATTAAGATTTGCTGTCAATTTCAGTTTGGATCATTTTCTGGCCAGGCCACGCCCCCTATTCCTCTTCCATCCAAGGGATTCGGCGCCAATTTACGGGTTCATTTGAATTTTGCGCCAAATAGTCAATCTTATCGTCCTTAAAAAGAACGGATTTACATAAATGCAAGATGATCTCTCTATTTCTCTCTCTCTCTTTCTCTCTTTCTCTTTCTTTATAGTTCTCTCTCTCTCTCTCTCTCTCTCTCTCTCTCTCTCTCTCTCTCTCTCTCTCTCTCTCTCTCTCTCATTCTCTCGATCCCATGTCTTCCCAATCTCCTCGCTTCTCTCTCTCCCAATTTCCTCCTTTTCCTCATTCTTTCTCTCTCTCGCTCATTTTCTATCTCTCTACTTTTGCATTCATCGGTATAGTTGTCGCTCAAAGAAAGGCGGGGGTATACTGTATATCTCACTTTGTGCTGTGGAAGAACACATACATACGATTCGTCAGCAAGGTTGCTATAGGCTTAGTTGGTATAGTGGTTAGCGTCCGTGCCTCCTAAACTTTTGGGGCCGGTTCAAGTCTCACATGAGGCAGATATTTTATAAACTTGGCACGCACTATATTCAGATTGTCATGGAATAAATAGAGAACACTTTCCCAACTTCGACCACTTATTTTCTGCTCTCTATTCCTTACCAAGTGTTTCTCAGTCTTCCTCTTTGTTTCCTGTCTCTATCTTGTTCGCTTCACCTTTCTCGCTCCCTTCTCGCTCCCTTCTCGCTCTCTCTCTCTCTCTCTCTCTCTCTCTTTCTCTATCTCTCTATTTCTCTCTCTCTATTTCTCTCTCTCCCTCTTTCTCTCTCTCTCTCTCCCTCTCTCCCCCCCTCTCTCTCTCTCTCTCTCTCTCTCTCTCTCTATCTCTTTATTTCTCTCTCTTTCTCTCTCTCTCTCTATTTCTCTCTCTCTCTCTCTCTCTCTCTCTCTCTCTCTCTCTCTCTCTCTCTCTCTCTCTCTCTCTCTCTCGCAGACTCTTCTATCTCTTTTTCTTCTGTTCAGCCACCGCCTCTCCTTTTGTCTTCATCATTCCGTGTTAATCTTTAATTTTCTTTGTACATTCCAATTCCTTAATTGAATACTAGATTCTTCTTTTTCATCTCGTCTCCCCTTGGAAGAGAACTCGCAAACCCACATGAATAATTCATTATATCTACATTACAAAGTGACGTTTCCCGTTGTTAGAAGAGGCGACTAGCTTGCCCCTAACTATTCCTACTAATAGTTATAATATAATCCTAGGAGGTTCCTCCTAAACATGTCGAACTACACTTTGGCAAGTGGCCAATTTAATTTTGAGTAGCTTTTTTCAGAGCAAACATAGGTTCTGAAAACCATAGCAATTTACCGCCGATAACAGAAGTGTCAGAAGGAGCACTAGCTTTGACTATTCCCACTGGTTTTATAGTCCCGTAAGCCCACGTAGGTTGTGGTAGGTGCCTGGAAAATTTCACTAAAAACATACGCTTTCCACTCAAACATCCGATTGTCTACTAGTATTTTCAAACATCAGCTTACGGAAACTTTGGAAAACATGCTGGAATTTTCAGTTTGTAACCCCCAGATGCAGTACCAACTAGAAATGTAGATTGTATTTATTGTTCATCAAATATATGTGACGCGATGTTTATGAATTTCTCTATAAAAGTTTCGGGCGGCATCGGTTCATTCGCTCTTTACGACACAGTTTACTGGTTGTTCTTGCACCCATTTGCCTAGTTGCGGGGGATTAACTATACCCACCCAGGCATGAATATATATTATTGTGAAAGTTTACTCTAGGGTTGTTAATAAAGTTAAATTCGAGATTAGAGTTTGACAAAAATGGAGTCGACTCGCGTTTGGAGTTCCACTTCAACACACGGCGTTCTCGCCTACAGTAATGTTTGCGATTAAACTTGTATTGAGCTCCTTTCACAAAGTTTTTGTGGCGGGACAGTGTATCCCACTGCAATTTGTTCTGAGCCGAGCATTTTTTCGCTACGTATCGCGCTTATTTTCACGCGAGTCACACGCAGAGCGTCTAAAATCGAGGACGCGAGTTCGTTATTTTTTAAAGCTGTAGTTGAGAACGCCGTGAACAACCCTAGTTCGCTTGCTCCAAAGCAACCTGCACGGTGCATGTTGCTCTATTCCGCTGTGTTTGTAGTTTGCTCCTGTTTATTTCTGGTCGAATACCGTTAGGAACCGCGTGTAGCGACAACGAGTATTTGGTCACTCGGTGGCTGTTTTACCACCTATTTTGTGACGACCGCTCGTTTTGAACGTGATTAGGTTAACCCGCAACTCGGTTACTGGTTGATCTGTGTGGTATGTCATTATTACAAAAAAAAGACTAGACCCTGTTGCAAAGCCTTGGCGGCGTAACAAACATTCCAACCTCATGAGAAGTTCATATGAGTTTCTCATGAGATACCTCATGAGCTACTAGTGAACTCTTAACGTTGCAGCATAGCAATCAAAAGAATCTCATGAGAAACTCGTGCTAATAGCTCATGAGGTGATCTCATGAACTTTTGTGGGGATTGCTACGCCGCCAACTAGTTGTGAGCTCAAACTCACCAAATATCTGATCACAGTCTGGCTACGTAGTTGCTAGTTCCCCATGTTCAAGCAAACTGTAGGACCACAATCTATATAGTCGTCGCCAACGGAAAGTATATCTCACTTTCCAGCTTCCGAACTATGTGCTCTAATAGCGCAGTGTTTATCGCCCTGCTACGAATCTTTTGCTCGCAGGTTCGATTCCGGCGAGCGACAGAAATTTATAAATTTGGCACTCACTATCAAATGGTGACAAGATATTTTAGCTCGAGGTTGACTTTTTGTGAAACCTCGCTACGATGTTGGGTTTATACGAAAATGATGTGGATGTATTCTCGAACTTCAATCTTCTATCGAGCTCGTTGACTCCTAATCTTTCAACCCTGTTTACCTCAATTAACCATAATAATTAACCCCATTCATGCGTCAACTTAATGTGCTCACATACTTTTGAATGTGACATTTCCTACTAAAGTTGGCGGTCTGACTCATTTAGGACAAATGACTTCCCAAAAACGACTGTGGTAGTCCTAGCTGGTATGAGCTGCCAAAATAAGTTGTATGTAGAGTGTAGAGCTCGCTCTAAGGTGGGAGGAGATATCATGATTTCATGCCATTGTACGGTGTTCGTAGTTTGCTCACGGTGTACTTCGACCAACTTTATTATATGTTCCTGGAAGACTACAACTCAAACTAGATCATCTCTATAACAGATTTACATTTACTTTTTTTCCAATAAACTGGTGCACATCTTTCCGAGCTCTTGAATGAACTGTCACACACAGATTTTTTTTCTGACGTCGGTTAAAACGTCAAAAAAGTTGGGACTGATGTCACATTTCATTTTAGAACAGAATTAAATAGATTGAGATGATGTTCTGGGATAGAAAAAGCAAGGAAATCTTGGCTTGGTAAGGGACTACTCAGAAAATTTGAAAAACAACTCAGACTTGTCTCAACAAGCTGTTCCTACATCATTTTCCAATCTCATCTCCCTCCCTCGACCCCCACAGCTATAATCACTTCACGCGTGTGTTTCATAATTGCTAAACAAAGTTTAGATTTTCCCTATTGAAAAAGAAAGAGAGTTCTCTAAGGGGAAATACAAGGAAAAGTTCGCTTCATACGAAACAACTTCTAAAGATGGGAAAACAACTCAGACCTCCCACATTTTCTAATCTCGTTTCTATCTCCCGACCCCCTCAGCTCAAATCACTTCACCCGTGTTTTTCACTTTACCTCAATTAAAGCCATCGAACTCGAAAAACAAAACACAAATTGATCGCAGGGCAGCGTTCCTTTTTTCAGCTGTTTTTCTCAAATTTTAGTTCAAAGTCTATTCTTAGCCCAATTTCGGAAGTTTTAATCTATTATCAGAATGCACACTTTTTAATGCTCTTAGATGCTCAGATATAGTTTTCTGCTCTGCTGTAACTCAAATGTTTAGGCGAGAATTCTCTACTGTTTTAGCAAGCGAACTCGGAACCCAAATATGGTTGCGTGACATTCTGTTTTGCGGGCGAATACAATTCAAATCAATTTCACTTCTACCGAGTATCTCCTATGTTAATCCCTTGGTTTCTGCTAAGCTGTCTGTCTGCTTTGTTCAAATACTGATTCGGTTGCTTTATACCAGGTCGACCGACATGTATTGTTTTTTTGATCTCACATACCACCTACGAAATAGTGTGGAAAACGAGAGACGCAGGATAGGTTGTTGACGCCCGAATATCCCTGCAGATGTACTCTGCGCGACCTAAATATAATTTTCACGAATCCTCGTTGTTCGATTTTCCTTAATTAATCTCGGCATTGGATGGGGGTTATGCACACAACTAATCAAATCGCCGTACGAATAGCACGTTGATGTTCAGAAGAACACAGCTACAACTGGGTTAAATCACTAGAAATTATTCAAAAAAAAAACGGAACTGTTTATATTTTATATACATTACATGAATTTATTTCTTCATGAGAGACAAGAGAAAGCATAACATGCCATTGGCACGTTGCCAACGGCTGTTTGAGAATGAGCACGACCTAGAGAGAGGGTGGAAAGCCGTGTACGAAATACCAAATCATGCCGTTCAATTTAAAGTAGGACGATTATGTGGACCAATTCCGTGTCAACGGTCCTTTAAACTGCAATTGAAAAATGTATTGCAGTTTAAAGGACTGAAGCGTTGCCATTGGACCACATAGTCGTCCTTCTTTAAAATGAAAAACAGGTGGCGTAGCAATCCCCCCAAAAGTTCAGGAGATCATCTCATGAGCTATTGGGACGAGTTTCTCATGAGATTCTATTGATTGCTATGCTACAACATTGAAAGTTCACTGGTAGCTCATGAGGTATCTCAATTCATATGAACTTCTCATGAGGTTGGAGGGTTGGCTACGCCGCCAGGTTGCCTGAGATCTACGCGTTTCAAGGAGTAGTGTTCTACGTGACCTGTGTTCTTAATCACGAAACCAATGAGCACAACTCACAGTGACGATGAAGGCACTCACCATAAGATTATAGAATAGAATAGATTTATTCGTGATTTAACACGTGACTTCCACATAGTATGTGGCACTCCAAATGAGTAAATGGAGAGGAAAAGTGAAAAGAAAAAGGGTATGGTTACCCTGTTACGCGCACATAATATTACATGCAATTTAACAGTGCTGGACGACGGCGATTGAACCAAATGATTTGTGGGACAATAGTTATCTTGAAAGAGACGTTGTAATGAAGATCTCACTCTTCTTCTAACCACGAGCGAGAAAACTCACTTTAAAGTAAGAATGTCTGTTCACATATTCAAAATACTGGCTTAAAATGTTCGTGACTTTGTACACTTTGCATCTCTCCTTCACAAAACATGATTCGACGCCATTTTTGACTATTTATACTAGAAGTAAATTGAATAGTCACGTAAAGTTAGCATGCTAATGAGGAATCGTGCACTTTGTCATTGCACGTTTCTGAGTTCTGCTGCGTTTAACATGTTTTAGGTGACTGTGCGATTGATTAACAGTATACGTATGATATTTTGTAATTTGATATGAAATCGTGTTGAAAACACTGACGATCTCGCTGTTTCACGCTCGCAATCAGCGGAAATTAGAGGATACGACACAAATGTCGCGAAATTGCCGGTTCCTCGTCTATTTTGAGGTTGATGATCTGTTTTCCCCAACCAGTTATTAATCTACTTTTTGAGTAAATAGTAATATATTTCGAGATAATGGTCATCTCTATCTATCATAACAAATCTCGTCCTCCCTTCTCCTATACATCATATGGCCGCAGGGGACTTCACGGGCTCCTTTTCGGGAAAAACGAACTTGGTCTTTTTCGATAATCTTCCCATCCTCCTTAATTTCCCGAGAAATTGTGTTTCTAAAATATTGAAAATATCTGAAAACTTCACGTGACGTTTGACCATCTTCGTGCACAACAAAACATAATTTGGTATGAAATCCTTTGGAAAACAGTTACTGTAAACGGTTTGTTGACAGCTTTGATCATGATTCTTTGTATTTATATTCTAATATGTGATTGAAACATCAATTCACCTTTTGCACTTTTGGAATTCTGACGTGTTCAAGTCCTACTGTAAGTCTCTACAAACTCGTTAAACTGCCTGTGTAGGTCTCGCTCAGGGAAAATCGAGCCGAAATGTCATATCTGTTTTTGTCCTGCATTCGTAGCTCTATCCTCTCATGTTCGTTTTGTAGTTAGAGCAATACACTCATCACACTACAACTTAGACAAGATCCTCCGAGCCGATCCACCTGTCTTTTCCAGTGAATGTCTTCCATTGAGTCGGGTACGCGCGCGGAAATTCGTTCTGTGCTCGTGCGCCATTGGCGCGCGTTGGACCGCGCGCGGCTGCACACTTTGCACTTCTGGCTGTTCATCTACTCGGCAGCCCAGTTGTGTGTAGTATACTACTTCACGCAGGTTCATGATGTGAGTATCCATTTTCCCTACTAAATTAACGATTATAACTACGTAATGCTTAAAGGGGTAGTAGTGGTAGTAAAAATGTCACACGTGGTTGTCTGCGTAGGATACTACTCCAAGCAAGTTCATAATGTAAGTAAAAAATTTTTTTATTTTACTGAGTAGGTGTGCTGGAATATCCCGGCATGTTGATTTCTTCCTGCGTCTCTTACTTCGCGCACTATTTCGCCAGGCGCATCCGAGCATGTTAGAAGAAACACTGGTTTGTATCTGACATAGAGGATAACTTCAAGTGTGTCCTCTCAGGCTGGAGATGTTTTTTCAGATACTTGTTATTTCGGAGGAAGATCTACAATCGTCCAACAATAAGAAAGAGGTGAGAAAATTATATTGTTTGTTTTGTATTGCTTCATGATGCTTGGAAATTTTACCAATTAGCAATTAGCCATTCATATCCACTGTAACTACGTACCATACTTATCTTACAACTTAGCTGTGCAGTGTGCAATGAACATAAAACAAATGTTTGGTTGTAGTTCGCTAGAGATCTTTCGAGGTGCTAAAGTGTTAGCAATTGGTACTAAAAGTATCGGAATATGGACATAATCCATAAAACGTCTATGAAACTAGTCATTTCCGTGAAACTTCTACACTTTGCAATGCAAAATTATCCGGGCACGTGACTAATTCTTTTCTTATCCTCAGCTGCACGCGGCTATCAGATTTCAACTAATTTGTAGACAGATTTTCGAGTTCCCACGCGTCTTTGATTTCACTTCGAATAAAACTGCAGAAAAAGGTAAAAACACTGTTTAGAAGGGAAATGAATAACACAAAGTATTTAAGTGATTGAAATAGTTTAATTTATGAGTGTCGATTGACTATGAGTAATACGATACAATGAAAAATTAGATTTTTATTTGGCAAATAACCATTGTTTATTTCCCATTGTTTTTTACTCTCATGATTTTCTAACCTTTTCCAGGTTCAAGCTTGGGCTCCACTATGTTTCTCTATTTCTCTAGTTTTCGTTGTTTACCTATTTTTCGCCAGTTTTTCTATACGGTTCAAGGATAAGGTGAGCCTTTTTCTTTCGTATACTTTTCTCTCATCTTGAATTTCAATTATATTTACTACGAGTATGGCTAAAACCAGTATTGAAGAATGAGTTTTTCCATTGACCTGAGATTTCTGGAAGGCTTATTTTGTCTGTGCACATATTTACCGTAGGTGATCATATTTAAATAATAACTTGCACTTTTGTCAAAGTATGCTAATATTTCTAGCCGAATGAACACCTGAGAACTAATCCTATTCCGCCTATTCGACCCATAACGTTTTCACAAGAAAGTCAATAATTGCTAATTCAATCGACAATTGATTTCAGCGGGGTGGTTTCGGTCTGGTGCTTCTGTCTCTCTCCACTTCAATGCTATTTCCTTCTTTTATTTGGCTTCTTCACTTACCTATTGTTATTTTTGTTAGTCGGGTCAGTTTTGAACACCATAATGATCTTGATAACACAATGTGTGGTCTAAATAATCTTTGACGTTTTTTGATTCATTTTTATCTCAGAAAGAATAAAATATTCCATTGAACCATGTGCAGAGTTCAAGAGTTGGATAGCAAAAGAAACAAAACTGATTCAGCATTGTCACGATGACTTTTGACCTACGTTAATCGTTGGCATGACATTGCACGAAAACACAAGTTCTGCTCAACATTATTCGTATCTTTCAATTCAGGAACGAACGCACATTCGTGAATTCGACCATTCTTCTCTCTACTCTTGTCTGGCAATGGCCACAGGTAGTCTTGAAACATACAAACGATAAAAATGAGTTGCATCTCTCATCAGTTAAAATAAGACAACATTCATGAGTTCAACTAATTGTCATAACATCCTACCATTTGTTTTCGTTCTGCTGGGATTGTTGTTTTTTTGCTCTGCGAATCCGTTGTCACAAAAACGTATGATATCTTCACCGAGCTGACCACAACTCTTTTTAATTCTGTTATTTGAAATTAAAGTAGTACTTCAAACGATGACAATTTCCATTTGCTACAGAGTAAGATAGTTTTCATTGTGCATTTCTCTTTCCAGTAGTCCAATTCTTCATTCTGCCCCGCCACCGCCGGTTGTTTCTGGTGTGTTCGATTGGTTGGATGGTATCCAGTTTCATTCTCCTTCTACTCGTCAACTGGAATGCCATGGTCTACGATTCAACGTTTTTCTGCTCGGTGAGCTTTTTGCACTAGTATGGAAATTACTCTTGAAAAAAACTTCTTCAAATTTGAGACAATTTGAGCTGTGGTAGTCTCTCAGTCGCACATCGACCTCGAACTACCCATTCGAAGCAACTTTGCAGGTGCAAAAGGCAAGTTTCGTGCAGTTCTTCAGCTGTTAACCACAGTAGAATCATGGAAAACATCAATGGATTCACACGTTTCACGTGGAAACTTCACGTTATTCGTTTTCACACGTGTTATCCGTATTCCAGTTGTTGTCCTTCTTCCTGCAGCAGTGTATCATCAGTGGGGTCGGAATTGTCTCTGACGCCAACGAGGCCGGAAACAGGGCAGATATCGCAATGAAACTGACTGAAGCTGTACACAGAAGGACTGAATTAGAGACCTTGAAGGATAGACAGGTATGATAACCGAACCTAATGATGATGTGATTTTTGGTGCAGACATATAAAGCAGAACCTCTAACAAAAACACTAAAATTACACATGAATAGCTTAAAACTACAGCGGAATAGAATGAAATGTAGTGTTGTCTATCCTTTTCTGAACCGCGACACCAATACATTCTAGTTTCTTACTTTTTACCCAGAAACACCTCATTTCAGGACCAATTGCTTCTGTCAGTGATTCCTGCCTACTTGGCTGACAAAGTATCAAAATCGATAATTTACTCGAGCAGCGAAAGTCGACAGAACTCGAAACATCACAAACTGTTCCATGACCTACACGTGCAAGTACATGATAATGTCAGGTGAGGAACATACTTTCTTAAATTAACAATTTGAAAGAAACGAAATGATAACAAATTATTTCGTGGTCTTTCCGTATGAAATTTCTATAAGAATTTTGTGCTAAGAAAATTCCCTTTTCCTTTTCTGTTTCGAACTGAGTCGGAATTTGAGAGAAGGAAAATCACTGAGTCAAATATGAGTTTTGTACTTTAGTTTGTTCCAAGCTACCAACATAATTTTCCAGTATTCTCTTCGCCGACATCGTCAATTTCACTGTGCTGGCCGCCCAGTTGTCTCCAAACGATCTGGTTCGAACCCTGAACGAGTTATACAGCAAATTCGACAGAGATGCACAGGTATTGATGGGACTACAAAACTTGAGCTGTAGTTTGATAGTCCACACTCCGAAATCACACTACGAAACACATCAGAACGAAATGAACTTTCTTATTTGGTATTTCTAAAGCACTTCATAGTCAAAACTATTCGAATATGTGTGCCCAACTATGAAGCCCTTCATTCATTTCAAGGGTTGTCTTAATAACTTCTGTTAATTTGTCAAATACGTATCTTAATAACAATAACTTTCTCATTCCAGAGACTTCAATGTATGCGTATAAAGTTCCTCGGGGACTGCTATTACTGCGTGAGCGGGATGCCAGTCAACCGACCGAACCATGCCGATATGTGTGTGGTCATGGGACTGGAGATGATCAAGACTATCAAGTTAGTTCATATCTTCTTGAGATTACTATAGTTGTTTGGGTAAATACGACAAACATGATTAAGAGAGACAAAGAATTGCCAAATAGAATACTGTAGTTAGTAGATTAGAGATGATCAACACTATCGTACGATCAGCCATTCAATGTTAGAGAGGTTACTGTAGGTATCTGCTTGAAAGTGATTAAGACTATCAAGTGAGAAGGGTTATTCTATCTCCGACAGCGGTTACTGTAGTTAATTGGGTGAAGATTATCAAGACTATGAAGAAAGACATGTTATCATATTGCCTGTTGATTTCATTTGCTTCAGTTGGCTTTGGCTGTGTTAGTAAAATAGTGAACCTGGAAGGGTTTCACCCAGTTTGGGCCGGGGGGAAGGAAGTTAAATCACAATGTACCATTCCCCCATTCAGACAGGTCCGTGTGGCCACAGGTGTGGATGTAAACATGCGCATCGGAGTACATACCGGCAGTGTTCTTTGTGGGATTCTGGGACTCCGGAAATGGCAATTCGATATATGGAGTGATGACGTCACACTGGCGAATCACATGGAGTCGGCAGGGGTTCCTGGGTAGGTCAAATCGGGTACTGTACTTTATAGCAGATGACCATGGCTGAAAGTGTAGTTGGAACTCGACATTATTTTATTTATTTTATTTTTTATAGGAGCATAATGATTCGCTATGACGGAAGTTACAGCAATCTACCCCTATCCGTTCTAAATACTCAATCAAATATTCGTGTTTTAACCAATGATTCTACATAGGAAGTGAAAAATCTGTTTCAGTGCGGTTCATATCACGAAAACAACCAAAGATCGACTGCTGGGCGACTACTGTATTGTGGAGGCGAAGTGAGTTATAGTTCTTCTCAGAACGATTAACCTCAATGTTTTTTGCGATTAGCAAACTACAAAAGCGAGAGAGTATGGGGGTCAATGAGGCCGCAGACAATTGCATCTCTCTGGCACACTCTCATCGAGTGCGCTACGAAACTGGCTTGTGCCAATGATGCCAATGAAGTTTCTTATGAATGTAATTATAGTGAACATACGTTCTCTGAAAGTTTATTCTGCTCCCCTAAAGCAACGTGGCCAAAACCAAATAGTGCGATACTTCATGAACCCTCATTTTCTTATCAGATACGATATCAGATACAGAACCTGCTACTTCAGGTTATTTGTGTTCTCTTCAGGTCCGACGATCCCCATGTTCTTGCCTACGGGGACACCACCTACCATATTCTACCGGATAAAACGTCGGTCATTGAAAGAACTGCGTCGATTTATAGGAACAGGTTGGTATATTTTTCAAATTTTATGAATTTTCTTTTCTTCATGAAATGCAAAGAAAACAAGACGTGGTTTATTAATACATTGAAACGTACTAATTGAATAGTGTTGTTGTCTCTATCTGAGCTAGGGTCGCAAATGGAGTTCAAAATCTCGAGTTCTAAAAAAAGTTTGTTCTGAGTCAACATGTGAAGTTTTGAATTTAACAATAACATGCGCAAATCAATCCAAATTGATTAAATTGCTCGATGCAGCAAATGTTTTCCCTAGTTTATAATCACTTTCTTACAAAGGTGATTTTATTTATCACACACTGGTTTTCTCAGAAGCTCACTACACGTTTCTATACTATAACCAACTGTGTGTTTCACACCATTCATACAATTTTGTAAATAACTGGTCGTATAACAACTCTATTTTCCATTATCTTTCCAGACGTACGATTGACTGTACCCGTGAGCAGCGAGGTCCCTCCCTCTCACCCGGTGGACCCACGCAAGGCAGGAAGAGTATGAAGGCGAAGGTGCGTACGTTTTACATAGTGTAACACGTGCCACGTGAGTACATTTTAACCCTTAAGTCGATAGGTAATACGGTAGATACGTTGAGGTGAAATCTAAAGCTTCAAATGGTGAATTTGCATCCGGCTTACATACGTGCATCCAACAAGGTCGAGCATCTTTGAGAACACATTGAATAAACCACCAAAAGGTCTCGTTACATAAAACAATAGTTCGGCAAAAGCAACGAAAACGAGTGAATCTTACTATCGACATATATTTTCAGGTTTCTAAAATGGTTGAATTCTGGGGAGCGGAGACGCCATTCGCGAACTTCAACACCAAGAAGTCGTCAACATGCCATGATCCGGGAATCGTTATTGTGAGTTGGCAACGAAACTGTCCTACCATTTCTCATGTCTTCTCTAGTCACATATAAGACTGTGCAATGTAAGAGGATAAAATGAAAACTCGAAAGCAAATTTACAATATTCTTGTAAGAGATTGTAAGAGTATTTATAAATGCCATTGATATATCTTTGAAACTGACCAAATCCTCACACACAATCATCATGGTTTGAAAAAGATGTAAACTTTTAAACTATTACAACATTGCAGGACGAGGGACCGCGCCGCCCGAACTACAGTAACACAGTGCAGTCGATGACGCTGATTGAGAACAATCTGACTAATTTCTCGCTGAATAAGTAGGTTTATCTTTAGAAGATTGACAGTGGAAGTTTATCGCAAAACACTAAAAACTTGAGATTATGAAAATTATTGGATATTATTTGATCGGGAACGTGTACAGTTGAGGTTCGAATAGTGCAATATGTTTGAACATGTTTGTTAACTTATTGCTCACTTTCAGCATAAACAACATGTTCAACTGCCAGAACCCGCGTAGCGATGCTTCTCCATACCTGTTGTGGCCGTTCAGGTTGGTCCCATGTTATGAATACGTATTGATTGATTTTAATAAGTTTACGATCAAATCATTAATCATCGTTAATACTAGTAAACTTGTTATCAAAATAGGTTTTCCAGCAACAAGGCCATTCTCTGCCACCTCTCCGATTGCATGCTATTTTTCTTTCTCTCACTTCCGGCGGCTGCCTCGAATTTTTTGATCTGTCAGCTGTACTGTCCGTGAGTTTTAATTTCACTTTATAAATTAGCGGAATCTTTCATGAGATGATATTCCTCAATGGTACCGGTTACCATGGTTTACATTGTGTTCTACTAAAGTGGAATTATTACTATCGTTTTCTATTAATTTTACCATAACTAACTACTAACGATTGCACTCCAACTGTAGTGTCTATTTCTGTACAAAAACAGCACATAGCTACCACAGTGGACCGTTTCTACCTTGTTTCAGACGTGAGGTTCAAACTACAGCGGGACTCCAGCAATTATTCGGTTTTCTGATGTTGATCCTCCTGTCCCTCTTTGATAGACTGTGTCCCTATGCCCATTACTTGTTGACAAGTCTGTCATTCTTGGTGTCTTCATTCATCACCATCGGACCACATGTGAGTGGAACGGTAACGCGAAAACTACGGTGTATCTGTATTTCTGCTGTGTAGCAATAACTACGATCTCGTCATCTCGCATCGTATTGGTATTGAGATTTAGTGCAACTGACTTCTCTTTTACCGGCTCGAGTTTCGCTAAGGCACTGAGTTTTTTGAATTTGATATTTATAACAAAAACCAGAGAAGGCATAGTTCAAACATGTTGTGAGATACGCAAAAGTACGAAAAAGTGTGTGGTCTCGTTTTCAAAATACGTGGATCTGGATATAATGTTTTGTGAATGAATTGAATGAATGAGATTATGTGATTATGAAAGTTCTAATAATAATGAATCCTCATTATTCTAGATAATAATTGCCAAATCGGAGAATATCACACCCTTCAACTCGATGGTTTTTCTACCAGGTACGTCTGTGAGAATCTTTAAAAATTAAACAGCTGAAAAATTATTAATAAATACCTACATCAGTTCTATGGTTGTACTTTGTATCATATATCACAAATTACCAGTAAAAGTACGGTAGTGGAAAGATATTATATTCTCAGTGTACGTGTGCCTAAGAAAATATACAGTACAAAACGGGTAAAAACTGGTATCTACAATCGAAACGAAACAATCATTTTTATTGTGTACGAAACCATCAGATGACTTACTTTTTTCTTCGAACTTTTCAAAACAATCAATATTTTCTTTTCAGCCTGCGTCTCTCATCTGACGTCTGTATTTCTGTTATACCGTATTCCATATTCGTACCGTTGTATTCTGTTCACGGTCGATTTTGTTATTTTTGTTATACTTCTCTCGTTTTTCCCTGTTTATGGGGGTGCAGCGCCACTGCAAATGTATCTCAGGTACGCTTCTCCTCTTATTATGAAATCTTTCTGTCTAGTGATACTCAGAGAAGATGGAAATATTCTGTATTTCAGTAGTTTTTTTTTGTTCTAAAACACAGGATTCCAAAAATGGTCACGGAATAATTTTTTTGAATGATTTGTACAACTAATACATTCAATAATTTTGTTGGTGGTAGATGTACATGATAACTTCTTAATACCTCGCAAGATTTCTGTTTCAGTAAAACAATATTTTGTTGTTCATAAATGTTTACCTTTTCCAGTTATCAACTGACCACAGTCCTCATCAATCTCTCGTTTCTACTCGTGTTACTTCTGTTTCTCGATTGGATTGTCAGTTTGATTAACTGAAAGTTCTCATAGAATTGGGCAAATCTGCCACTTTGAGATGTTTTATGTACAGTATTTTTTAAGAGCAATACATGTTGGAGAACTATGAAAAAATACGCTCACGATAGTAGAAATAATATCCACCCAGTTCTTTTTGATTTTGAAACTGTAAGTAACCAAATCACAGTTTACACCAAGTATCCAAACTGATGACATGAGGTTTTTATGTAGTTTTTTAATGTTTCAGACGAACTACGAGCGAAAAGCCGAGTCAGCCTGTCACGTTTCCTTCCAAAACGAGGAACGAGACGTGGAGACAATGCAGGACATCAACAAGCTTCTCATCCAGAATATTCTGCCGAGCACGGTTGCGGAGAAGTTCCTGGTTCCGGACAGACCGGTTGATGTGAGTATTCTCAGAGCATCTCCATGAACCCTGGGAGTGAGTACCCATCATCTGCTGTTTTCTGATGAACATAACATTTTTCGGAAAATATTCATAGAACGGAAGAGAACAAAACAATAGATTTGGAGAATACTTTAAGAGCCTTTACAAGCAAGATTTTTGATGGAATGACGTATGAAGACAATGGGAGGACGAAACAGATTTACCTATTTTCACAGTAGAACGCACACAAAGGGTCGAACATTTGGGAAGCTAATTGCATCGGAGCGGAGCCCAAGCCGCAAACTCGTGAAACGGAACCCCGAGCCACCACACTGATACACTGTAGATATTAGTTTGAACCGATAAACACTACTGTTTGGCTTTCATTCCAACCTGAACGCTCAGGAACGTTGAATTTCAGGAACTCTACGCACGTCAGCACGAAAGTGTGTGCGTGATGTTTGCCTCCATTCCGAATTTCAAAGATTTTTGGGGTCAATGGGACACGAGCAGGAAACTGGAATGTCTCCGGCTACTCAACGAGATCGTATGCGAATATGATAAGGTAAATTGTTCATATTTTAAGTATTGTATTGAGAAGCCTAACGTATTTTTCAACTTGGAGGTATTCGCCGAAAAGATGTTCTATGTAGAAAATACATAACATGAAAACCAAAAAGTTAACCAAAAGTACCAAAAACCTTTTCAAAAAACCGCGCAAGATTTATTGTATATAACGACTTGCTCTTGAATAAATAACAAAAATCAGTAATTCCAGTTACTATCAAAGCCGAAGTTCTCCTCGATTGAGAAGATCAAGACAGTCAGTTCGACGTACATGGCGGCCGCCGGGCTGAATGAACAGGACGTCGACTACGATGACTGTGTTAGTTCTGAAAATGGATCGGTAATTGAAATATGAATGAATTTATTACGCAAGTGAAGCGTGTGATAAAAAAATATGGTAAGGATGCAAACAAATTTGAACATGTCAAACAGTGCGAATGGAACACGAAGAGATATAACGAAGAGATATACTATACGGAAACATATGTAACATACGGTACATAAAGGAATGGAATAGTAAAAGTTACGGTGTAGGCAGTCAGTAAATACAGTACAGATCTCACAATATTATGATGATACTATTCGTTTCAACCCTGCAACTGAAAATGGCAACTTCTTCTTTTTGGTCAGTTTCAAGTATTTTGAACCTGCTCGCACGGAGAAAAACTGCTGACGCATATTATTGAAAAATTTCACCGAGGTAGATTTCAGAAAGATTATTTCCTGAACAGTTCTTGAAACTTATATACTGGATTATAGAATACTGGATTCTGTCTATATCTTGTATTTGGTCCATGACAGTTTACTATTGAAAATACAGGAGTTCTACAACACAATCTCCACATGTTTGCGGACATAAGACTGAAATACCGAACAAAATACAGGGTTAATCATTAGGTATGTTCAAGCCTCTATGACTATTATCATATTTCAGGATTACATCGACGACTACAACAAGAACACCACCCCCAACACTCGTGGAAACAACATGGCCTATCGGAATGCGACCATCATGATAGAATTCGCGATGGCCATGTCGCAGATACTCGAACAGCTTAATCGGGACTCGTTCCAGAACTTTGAGCTCAGGATAGGTGGGCATGCATACCATATAAACTATGTAGCATGTACTTCACGTTTAAACTATAGTCGTCGCCAACGGAAAGGCGAGAGGGTACTGTATATCTCCGTTTCCGCTGTGTAAGCACACATGTCTTCAATTCCAAAGCTTGGCGGTTATGTGGATTGATAGGATTGATAGCCCAGAAGTTAGCGTTCTACTCCAAATCTTCTGCTCGCGGGTTCGATTCCGGCGAGGGACAGAAAGTTATAAATTTGACACTTACTGTAAGATGGGGCTGAATACTTGACTCTAGTTTTATAGAATGATTTCAGTAAATTTCGATTTAGATTGTTCATCGAGGAATTTCTATGCTGTTTTTGAAAACAGTACTGAAAGATTTTTACTTTGTGAGAACCTATTCCGTTTCATAAAAATCCTCCCGGATCCAGAACAATATACTGCTAGTCAATTGCACAGTCACGTGAAACGTGTTAGACACAGCAAAACTAAGGAACGTGCAATTACAAAGTGCACTATTCCTCATTGGAATGCTAAATTTACGTGATTATTCAATTCACTTTTAGTATGGGGTGTGTTTGATTTTCTGATGTGTAATTTTGATTTCAGGTATGAGCGTTGGCTCACTGGTTGCTGGTGTGATTGGAGCCCAGAAGCCTCAATACGATATTTGGGGGAATACTGTCAATCTGGCCAGTAGAATGGACACTCACGGGGAACCACGCAAAATTCACGTGAGTTGGATTACGATATTAGTCAATTGGACAGTCACGTGAAACATGTTTAACAAGCATAATTGAGAAACATGCATTGACACAGTGCACGTTTCCTCATTAGAATGCTAACTTTACGTGATTATTCAACTTACTCACAGTTTAGCCGCTAGTTGCTGTACATTCTCTTGGTAATAGTTCGAAACACTCCGTGAGTGTAGATTCGGTGTAAGGCGATTAAACCGTTTTTAGTTTCGTTTTCGAGTTGTGAAACTCAAAAACCTCTGATTTGTTCTGGATTTCAACACCCTACTACGGTAGCTGCTAGTTATTGCTGTGCACTTTCTTCGAGTTAGCTCAAAAGTTGAGCTGAGGATGAGAGGAGGTTGTTCAAACACAGACTAGTTCACTCGGGCGAGAAATAGATGAACACCAGAGTCTGTTGTAAAACGAGTGATGACACTGAGGCTATACTAGAAGTAAATTGAATAATCACGTAAACTTAGCGTTCTAATGAGGCATCGTGTACCTGGTCCTTGCACGTTTGTTTCACGTGCATTAGACTAACAGTATAAATGAAGATATAAAAGTCATCCGGATTCTTCCGGGATCGCCAGTTATGATGTGTGAGTTGATCAAAGTACACCTGAAATAAAGGACTCCATGTTGCGTTTCAAAAACCATGAATTTTCTGAAGAAACGAGATTTATCAAGTAATCGATTGTAAAGTATAAAACTTTGTTTCCTTTTATTTTGTCTAATTCCAGATCACCACCGAAATGGGTATGATACTACGGAAAGGAGGCTACAAACTACAAAGTAGAGGGAAGATAAAAGTGAAAGGAGTCAAGGTTAATTTTCTAGTTCATTCTATATTATGATTGGTAATGTGTGAGAACTATGTAGAATAATCGAAAAACAAACAAGTTTATAGAGCTCATACGAATGTCGAGCCAATTCGCTTCATCTTTAAAACACGGAAACCACAAAAATCATATAAAAGCGGTAAAAATAAAAATCATTTTGGTTTTATTCCAGGAACCAATGGAGACCTTTCTACTGGACATTGATCCTAAACGGAATTCCACCGTGTCCAATGCCTCTAACCACAATCATTACGGATAACACAACTGCATTATTTTCGAACAATGAATTTTCTAATTCGATTTGTTTTGTATATATTGAATATTTAATGAACGAATCGCCGAAAATTTTGATCAACATCGTGTTTAAATTGAGTAGTTCACGGCCTTTTGGACGTCACACTCACGCCATTTGAACTCAACTAAATTATTTGGAAATTCGAACGAAACACAGAGTCGCGATCCGGAGCTGTACACCCGTACATATCTCTTTCTGTTGGTTGGTTTCGTTGAATTTGTAGTTTGATCATAATTGGGTTCGGTCGCGCTAAGAAGAGTATAGTCGTCGCCAGCGGAAAAGCGGATGGACACTGTGTAGCTCACTTTCCAATGTGTACGCACACATGTCATCGATTCCAGAGCTTGCCGCAAATGTGCACTAATAGCGCAGTGGTTAGCGCCCAGCTACGAATATTTTGCTCGCAGGTTCGATTCCGGCGAGAGACAGAAGTTTATAAATTTGGCACCCACTATATTGGTGTGGATGTAGGTCAAACTACAATTGAGTTCAATCACCCTCAATAACCTGTCACTTTCCACGTCGACCCGGAAAAATATATCAAACACAGCGAAAAGTGCATACACAGTATAGCATACTCTCTGCGACGGATAACAACACTAGGCACGCCATTGACCCCTCACCCTTTTCACCGGAAACCCAACCATATTTGGTTAGTTTCGGTTAAACAAACCGGTCGGTTACCTTCGAAGACCCCGCGGTCACCCCCGCTGACCTTAGCCGTGAAAAGCCGATCCTTTTGCGGACTATGTACATAGACCGACGAGAGAGTGTGCGTGGACGAGAGGGCGCAGAGAAAGGGGGACAGGGCGACATATAGCCCCCGCCGCGCCACTTATATCGAACACATACTTGAACATCTTCTCATCTAGAACAACACCCGCCTGGTAGTTTGATCTACTACCAATCAATCGATATCTATACTTTTTGTAATCATTACATTGTTTTTGAATTTTTGAGACCAAACACGAAAGAGAGCACCCTTTTAATGTTGGTTCATAAATTTAAAAAAGTGTACTCCTGCTTATTTTCTTGTTCCAAGGTGTGTTGTGCTTTAGTTGTGCTTTGTTAGAGTTTTTACAATGAAACTAGTCACGTTTCTATGAGTTAGGTTGTTATCACTTCTTCTAGAGCTGAACTGTTATTGTTGTTTATTTGTTCAGAAGCAACCGGGTCAAAATAGAGTAAACAACCATTGAGTTTTGTTTGTGGACGTGCGAAAACACTGAACAAACGTCGCCTTTTCGGGGTTCGAGCCCCACGCTTTTTTACCGTCGGATCCAGCTTTTTCTTTTCACACCGAATTCTATTTTGAGGTGGGAATCGGGGCCGAATTCGGCATTTGTCTGGCATTCAGACTCGATTTCTTTCGCTTTTCTCAATTGACTTGGCTGAATCATTTGCAAACAATATGGCATGATGACTTCTCATTCGCTTGCCGTTGTTTCGAAATGAGCAGTTGAGATGATTTGCACGAGAACTTGACTGTTTCAATCATACTTGATCAACTAAAATGTTTGTCTATATTCCGAAGACTACTTATTTGGTCGGAACGTAACCTTTTCAAACATCTTAATTTGGTATGATGTGTGATGTTACTATACTTATACTAGAAGTAAAATGAATAGTCACGTAAATTTGGCATTCTAATGTTTCACGTGACTGTGCGATTGATTAATAGTATGATTAGGTCAGTTTTTTGTTCCTTGTGAAGTATTATGTATCCCTCAAATTTTCCGTGAATCAACGTGAAAAATCCTTTTTCACTCAATTTCTGTCGAACACTATATTTTACGAAACATTTTTGTGGAAAGAGCAACGATTACCCAAAATCTGGTGTAAACTTTCTCAGACAACCCATGATTCAATTACAAACTTCGCACGACCATAACCAGAAAGGCAGACTGAACGAGAAAAACTGTATTTAAGAAAAACATAACTCAGTGTTGAAAAACTTTTCTTCAACTCCTGTTGTTTTTATTTATAATACATGCAATAAGTTAACCATCAGGTTGAAAATCACGTTTTAGAACCTTCCAACTCTTTTTATTATATTTATATTATATTTTTATACGAGGTTTTCAGTAGAAAGTCAATATAAGTATCTGTCAACAGTAATTTTTGTTTGACGAATCGTTTTTCGGGCAACACTGTAATACCTTGTTGTATGTTCTTTCTCGCAGTCGTTTTTTGCGACCCAATGTGTTTTATATCGATATAGCGAGTTTCTCGGACTTTCTCCAAAGCATTTTGGAAGAAGAAACTTTTCGGATCCTTTCCCTAAAGTTTTTACAATAATCTATTAATGATCTAAGTGTTAATATACGGAGAACTTACTACACAACAACGTTCATTTTTACTAATATTGAACACAAAACAATGTTTCTGTAATTTCAATCACTTCTTCTTTATGTAAGTATTGTATAATGCATTTCATATATTTTCCAAAAACTTCTGAACACCCTTCCAATTCGTCTATAGAAACATATGGAAATATGTAATTCCTATTCTCATGAAACAAACAATAATAAGCGTATTTCCACTGTTGCAGGGTATGATTCTTCTCCTCTACCTATTGGCGTTGTGCGTCTTCTACTTTCTGTTCCGACGTCTGTTTCTGGAGAACTTCTACCTGACCAGAAAAGGAAAATTCGTCTTCGTCACCGGTTGTGATTCCGGATTCGGAAGACTTTTGTCGTTACGGTTGGTCTCCACAGGAGTCAACGTCTTTGCCGGATGTTATACTAAACAGGTGACTCTAAAAGTTTCTAAGTTATTTTCATCTCTCTGTGGACACCCACATTATGTTCCAACAAGGTTTATGCTGACAAGGTTGTAGGTTCAGGTTGCCAGAAGTTTTCAACACTTCTGAAAACTTTAACTTGTGCCCGGATTCGAAATGAAAGTTGGACAGTTTCCCGTTTTTTGCCCGAGTTATGGTGAAAAGTGACAGAGAGTCTGTCGGAGTTTTTGCACGTTAGGTCCGATGAGAGGGAATGTTGGCGCTTGGTTTCGATTATTTGTGTACTTTCAGAAAAGAAAACACATAATATAAAATTCGCGTCACGGATAGGTTGACGTACTTTCTGCGTTTTTCTGTATGAGTTACTCGTTCTTTCCAAAATGTATTTCAACAAAAAATGGTTTGTCCGAAACATCTGTGCGAAACCGAGAACTGGGGCGAAAACTGAAAGTTGCCCGATATTGTTGCAGTGAACCGAGAAAACGAAAGGGGAATGAATGGTTCAATAATATTAAAACATAGAACTTAAATACGTGTGGATTCTACCCAATCTGTAATTTGCAGACCTTGATATCGTTGCAAGGTTGCAGTATTCCATATATGTTGGTCCGTGGGAAGTATATTTATTTAAAATTCGATAAACTGTAAAAAAAACACTCAACACACATGCAGGACTTTACAACAAGAAAGAGGTACATAAAGTTGGAGAAAATGAATAAAAATTGTACTTCAAGGGCGCGGAGGATTTGCTGCGCGACGCGTCAAAAGTGGGCGGAGCCGAGCTGTTCACCGTACAAATTGACGTCACTAGTGACGAGAGTGTGAAGGCTGCCAGAGAAGAGGTGGAGGGAATACTCAAACACAAGGTAGGTTAATTTTTTCTCATTACAGTAATGGATAGTTTATACTTACGTGACATGTCTGGAATTAATAGACCAAAATTGACTTACCTGTGAGCGGAGGGGAAATGGCTTTCTTTGAATTTCCTAGTTCCAATTCTAATTCTCTTGTAGGGTTGTTCTAGAGGAACTCGGACTGAGAACGTTTAGAAGAAATACAAAACATTTCGAAAAGTTGAGTTCTGCAATGCTCACCATTCCCAGGGTGCGAAACTGCACGGTGTGGTGAATAATGCGGGTGTATTCACTACCTTTGGCCCCGATGACTGGTGCTCGACCGAGGAATATTCCTCGTCCCTCAATGTGAATACCCTGGGGGCAATCAGGGTCTGCCACCAGTTTGTCCCGTTGCTGAAGCAGAGTAAGGTGGGTCAAATCAGAGTTTTGGTGGAGTTAACTTTGAGTTTTAATTACTTTCTTTTCAATTCTATGCCATCAACATCATAATCTACTTTAAAACATAGATATCGTAAACATAGATATCGTTCATGGAAAACGTGATGAAGCTATGAATGTAGTTCTAATCTGATGTGCTTGTAGTTTGATGACCCGATGTCTACCGAACTTCGATGTGCGAGTAGATCAAACTACAAATCTACCACAGTTAACCCATATACTAGTATATTTCAGGGTCGAATAGTGACAATGGGCTCCACGGCGGGGCGTCTCCATGGATTGTATGTTGGACCATATGTCACCGCCAAGTTCGCTGTAGAAGCGTACATGGACTGCTTGCGGTACGCGTGGTACCAGAGTTCCTTGACTGAGCACACCAGAGAAAATGTTGATCTACAACCATAGAAATTTACATTAGAAAACGTCATTAAAAAGTTCGATTGACCGGAGAATAATAAGTGAAAATGGAGTGAACTATAGTTGTGTACTAGAAACATTTAAGTTAAAGAGTGTGGTCGAACTGTGTTACATTTTTTCAGACTTGAGATGCGTCCCTTCGGCGTGGGAGTCCACATTCTGGAGCCGGGAGCATTCAAAACAGATCTACTCAGCGAAGAGGCACAACACAACAGAGTCAACAGGGTAAGTTGTTAGCATAGTCTACGTTGTTCAAATGCATTCTACAAAAATAAATAATTCTTAGTTTCTTTCATTAGACACTTCTGGCGGCGTAGCATTCTTGCGAAAATCCAATGAGATACCTCATGAGCTGTTCGCATGAGCTTCTCATGAGATTCTATTGATCGCTATGCTACAACATTAAGAGTTCACGAGTAGCTCATGAGGTATCTCATGAGAAACTCATATGAACTTCTCATGAGGTTGGAAGATTTGCTACGCCGCCAGCCATACACAGATATAATCAGATCCGAGCTATCGCCTGAACTATCAGGAGTTTTTTAATCAACACTATAATGTACGATTAAACCACAAACGCTGCAGATTGTTGTACACGTTATTGAGATTTGTTCCTACATCGATGTAATTGAATTTCGGTCGTGTGGATGACATTAAATGTTCAGATTTGGAACAAACTTCCCGATACAGTTCGAAGCGAATACGGGGAACAATTCAAAGACAACTGTGAGCAATCTTTACTTCCTCCAAATTTGCAAATACTCTAATCGATGAATCGCTTTATCAAAAATTGGAATACAAGATGCTATTTCAGATTAAAAGTTATAGTTACAGTATGAAGCGCTATGGCGTTTCTGAATTGACAATTTATGGGAGTAGTTTCACATTTCAGTCAAAATCGCATGGCAACAGGGTGTGAATATCGTGGCGAATCCCAACTTGCAATGGGTCGTCTCCTGCTACGTCCACGCACTTTTCGCCGTCTACCCACGATTCAGGTTGGTTCAACGTAACACATATGAATCAAATGAAGTGTTTTTTAGTTTTATTGAAGTTTCTAACTACGTATGCTAGAAGAGCCCGGAACCTTCATCCCATCCTGCGTCTCCTCAAACATACGCTATTTCTCTGCTCTTACATCCCGTCGGGATGTGAGAGACAAGAAATAGTGAGGCAGAGCGAGAGATGCAGGATGGGATGAAGATGCCGGGATCTTTTAGCAAACGTACTCTGATGTGTTTGTAGTTTGATTCCTATACGTCTCAGTTGGAACTCGCAATCTTTGTCGTGCATCGAGAATAACTTTGGAACTGTCATTATATATACCTACATTACAATGGGTGACAACAAAAGACTAACACAAAGTACAAAATGACCGTGTACATCTATTTTCTTCAGATATTCCCCAGGATGGGATGCCATTTTCTGCTTCGTCCCAATTAGTGTACTCCCGACAGCCGTTCAGGTAATACAACAATTTGAAATGGAATTTTGAACAAGGTTTGAATATTAATGTGGTCGAAGTTGAGAAAGAACTGATGACGTGAAAATTAATCGATACCCATGTTTTGTCGTCAAAATCAATCAATACTTATTATATGTATAGGATTGGATTCTGTCTTGGATGTACTCCATGCAGCCCGGTCCACCTCTCGTTCCGTCAGTACTAAGGAACAGGTATGTTATAGTCAAAGGGGTCATACACGTTGAGAAACAGAACATATACTTCTGAAACGTTTCTACTTTTCCGGTTCTTGCTAATTCTAGAAAATATGTCTTACCATCCTTTTTTAGTTTTGTTTTGTTTTAAAACCACTCCAAACGGGTCCATTGCTGTTCGACGTTACATTAATCCAGAACGTATACTAAAGGTCAAAACTTCGGAGATTATCATTTTGTGTAGTTTCAAGCTGATGCTGTTTCACGAGGGTGGTAAGCGTACTATACTCATAACCCTTTTCTTCAGCAAGGTGACTTCTCTGTCGGACAGTCTGCGCTCTCTTCTCTCTCGCGTGGGCCAATTGGGGATGCTTTCTGTGGGAATCGTGGCATTCTGGATACGATCCTCTTTTATAATTCCTGCCAACAGGGCTGAGGTCCCGCACGGAAATTCTACTGTAACTGTAGAATAGCGCTGTGTGAATAAGTTGAACACAGAAATTGTAGGGACACTATTGCAATATCTCCATGAAAGTGGATAGTCCTCATAGTCCACACCACTTTTACTGAAACTCCCACAGTAAACGGTTGTACTTTCCAATTAAATTTACATCCTTTTTGAAATCTGGAATCAGAATCGAATGCGAAAGTTTTTTTTCACCTTTTCTATAACATTCCAGCGATTGAAAATTACTATAAGGTTCTTAATCAATACTGTTGGAGTTCGGTACTGAAAAGACTATAGTGATTCTAAGGCGGGAAAACCATACAAAAGTGATTTCCTACAGTTTCAACCTGAGTTTATATTATCTCAAGGGGTTCTGAGATGACTGGACCCTTTACTGGACACTGAAGGTATTAAAACACTAATAACAATTAAAAACAACTAATAAATTGTTGAATAACAATGTGGTATTACGTGAAAGTACAAACAACTGTCTACTTTGAATCAAGGCCCAAATTTGGCATGTTTTTTTTTCAAATTTATACTTATAATTCTTAGTCCCTTCCCAATGAAACGAACGGTTCTGAACTGACATCTTTCCTTACCACGTAATAACTTGTTCACTATTTATTTCACTTTTCAACAATTTTTAATTGAGGACTCTTTTACGGCGTACAATGTAAATTACCTTTCTCAACGTTTGAGTTTCTAGAATAGTTGAGGTCCGCAATCGTTTGTTTATTTTTTCAATATCTGCTTTGTATAATTTATTTGAAATTAAATTTTAGTGAGCTTGCTAGTCCTGGTATATATTGTATCTCTGTAGATGGTCACGTTTAATTTGTACATTTATTTTCACTGTATGAATACATAATTACATTAGTTGACTAGTTTGGATTGCGTTCAGGAATAAAATCAATAAATCAATAATCTCGATGATGAAAATCGATAATAAATTTGATTACAATGGGAGAAGTTGAGCAGAGGTCACGGCTCTTCCCACCTCGTTCTCACAGAGAACCGTGAATTCACCTGAAAAGTTGTGATTATTAATTATGTGATACAAACATATCTGAACCTCGAAACCATTTTTTTTCTACGTTCGTTGAACATCATAATGTTTCGTAATTTTTTCTAAAGATTTATCAAAATTGATGACCAGTGGCATAAGCACACTCATTCGTGTTTCTGAATCTTTTTTTATTTGAATCAACTGGTTGAATGAAAATACTATTCTATTCTAATTTATAATGGTTGGCCTAACCTGGTGAGTTCTATATTCGACCTACCGTAGTGATATGGCTGTACGTAGGGGATGACCAGTCGACACATGTCTGAAGTGTCCTCCACGGTGATGTCAGTGAAACGGATCTTCTCGTCGTTGAATAACCAGCAGACCTGAAGGAAAAAATTGATTATTAACAACATGAGTTATTATATTTCCTAGATGAATTTCTTTTGTATATGAAAATAAAAAGTAAAACGACAGTCACATTCTATGGCTCTCGTTCAAAACATGTGTATGTGACCCGATCAACATTTGTGACAGTTTGATATCCAGCGAATTTTCTTTTTTGATCTCTATTTATTTTTTTAAATTCTAATTCCATTCAGGATGTAAATTCCATACAACGGCGACATGAACAGACTGATGCTGTGCATTTGAGTGTTGCTATTTTAATCAATCATGTTCAAGAAGAAGAGTCTTTTCTTCAATAGAGTTGAATTTTATAGAGCAACTTTTGCCGAAAATAAACATACAAGATCTCATGTTCAAAACCTAAACCAAAGACTACACTAGAGTTTCCTACGGTAATATTCAAACCAGAAATTTGACTTATGAATGTGTGAAAACCGATGAACGGTCTGTGTCTTATATATTTTCGATAACCAAAAACTGTTCTGGAATCAGAAAAACGTTTTTTTCCAAATGTTTCGAATTAAAATACCAATAGGTGAGCTCAAATTCCCACGTGACTAAGGTTGTTTTGTTTTTGACAAACTAATAGTTTAGCACAGGCGAACTATATATAATTACTAATAAAGGTACTTTGAAACTACTTGGATTAATTTCTCAACTATGGTCTTGTAATTCTGAATCAACGTTCGTTTCGCATTGAGTCTTTATCGACTTGGGATTTTTCTGTCCTTGTTGCTGAAATAAACATTATACCTTTGGTCTGGGACTTCCCAGTAGAACGCAGTCGAAGACAGCCTTTCCACCTACGTGAACTCGAACGTCGCCGAACACCTTGAAGAAACAACTACTATTACAACAAAAATAACAATAAAACACATTTTGTATAACATTCTGAACAAGTTCATACAGTTCAATCTATAATACTCTGTGAAGCTACACAAATTTGAAGCGAAAATCAATCTCTCATTTTCTCGAACAATCATGACAAAGAAGGAACACTAACTAGTGTTTCACGCATGAAACGATTATTTCGACAGTTTTATACTTTTTAATGCAGCCACATTCTGAACTAATCCATGAAGATCTACAAATTTGAAGCGAAAATCGATGTCTTGTCGTGTGTTTGTGTACGGAAGCTGGCAAGATGCCCCGAGGAAAAAAGAAGAATTTTTTTCTTCTTCTCTGGCTTCTATCCTTCCAATCAAATAATGCATATGGAAACAAGAAAACTCGCAGTGTATTCCTGAATTGACAAATTGCCTTGCATGGTACCTTTTGCTACATTTATTTAATATATCCTTACAACTGAACCATACTTTACTAGTGAAATTATAAAAAAAACCAGTTTCTTCGAAAATAGACTCAAAACTAGCTCCTCCAAGAAACAATTGTTGGGGCATAGAATTATGATGTGTAAACACTACGCAACCTGTTCGCAAATTTAGGCAATGACATACTTCTCTTACTATTTTGCCAGGGGGCAATCTTCTTATAGTACTCACACTTTACATTAAAATGAAAGGAAAAATTAGGATATATTAGAATATAATGAGTCAAATATAGTAAGTGTGAATTTACAATTATGTTGAGTAGCTAAGCTGTATATTTAAAATAGGAAATGTTATATTTAGTGAAGAATACAAGAACTTTCTAGGACAAACAATTTATGTGTCATAATCGATTAAGATGAATTTACATGTTAACATGAGCAGTGAACCGAAACATTCGAGTGTTATTTAAGTTTTTCATGAAAAGATTCTGGAGTAGACCCCTATTTTCCCCGTAACGACCTACCTTCAAAAACTCGGGTGCGTAGTTCCAAGGGTTCTGGGCGTACTTATTTTTGGGTATTTCGTAAGCCAGTTGATTGACTTGCTGAAACACAAATTGAACTCAAAGATGATTCGAAAAGCTCCTCATTGGGGTTTTTATAGGTTTCAAAATACGAAAATGAAAATAAAACTTAATTAGTTTTTGAATATCAATTAAGAAGTGTTTCTCACATTCCAGTTAGGCGGTAGTACAGCTGTTATACTAGAATAAGGTTTGTAATGAATAACGAGCGAGTCCAGTGTAATCCGTTATATTACCTTGGTGAGGGGACTTCTCTGAGGCACTGGTCTGATAATACCCTCCATACAATTCACATCCAGGTTACTGTAGCTGCGAGGAGGCGGCTGGGGCGAATATCGATCCATTCTGAATACAAACAGCAAATATCGAATTGTTGTAAGTGAAGTAATCGAACATCCAGTGAGTATGCGAATAAGGTGTATGTTGGGAAGTATATGCTGAGGTTCAGAGCGGTAGCAATCCTCAAAACGTCTATCTTCATTGAACAAGTTTTCAAGTTTCAAGTTTTGTTCGTCACATCACAATGTTACACAGTGGTGGTCTGAACTGAACGTCGAAAACTCAGTCATAATACGCGTAGTAAACCTTGCAATCACGGACGGGAATCATACACAACATGATATATGCAGTTTCTGAATTTTCAGTGATCAACGCCAGTATTTATGTGTAAAAATGCAAAAACAGAAAACGAAACTAGTAAAGAGGTAAATACATGGTCTCCGATCCAACATGCAGCTACTTTTTGTGTGTTTGTTACAAAACTTTAATATTTATTTGTTCAAGTCTTCTCGTTTTGTGACAGGGTTCATCATGCATTCCATGGATTGCACTATAAACGCATTCAACAGAGGTAGAACGTTAAGAAAAGCCATAGATTCCGAATCATCTCATATTTATGAGCATAAGAGCAGAAATGCAATCAATATCAATAAAACAATCAATTGTCATTTCTGAACGGAAATCGGCGTGGTTAACTATTTGACGAGGAGACTTTGTGAGAACGGATGGTAGATCAATGTTTGGCAGAAGTAGCATGCGAGAGAGGGAAGACAAACAATACGCGCGGCCGCGGCATGGTTAGAAAAGAAAAAAGAAACAAGGGGAGGAATGGAAGACGCAAAAGTGAGAAAATGAGGGGGTGGGGTAAAGGTAGAATGGAGAATATGGAAAGTAGTGAATAGGGGAAGGAGAAGAAAACAATAAAAAAAGAAACAAGGGGAAGAGAAGGAGAATGGAAAGTGGGAAAATAAATGATGGTGGACGGGGTGAACGTAATATAGAAGAAAGAAAATAGAAAAGAAAAGAGGCAGGAAGACGCAAACGTGGGAAAAGTGAGAAAATCAGAGGTGGATGACAAATGGGAAAAAGATAGAGAAAATAGATAACTTGGAACCTCTGATGAAACTGTCGTATATAGTCGTCGCCAACGGAAAGGCGGGAGGGTACTGTATATCTCACTTTCCGCTGTGTACGCATACATGTCTTCAAATCCATAGCTTGGCGGTTATGTGCTTTAATAGAACCGTGGTTAGCGCCCAGCTACGAATCTTTTGCTCGCAAGTTCGATTCCGGCGAGAGACAGAAATTTGTAAATTTGGAACTCGTATGAAACGACCAAGTAAAACGACCAAGTATGGAATCGCTTCCCGAACTTTCGTCAATCACGCATGGTAGCTGTTTTTATCTATATTCATGATTAGATACGAACGACTCAGAAGCAGGCTGACCATGTTTTTACAGCAAAAAAGTCACTTGCGGAATCGGCTTCAAACTCATAATATTTGATCGATCATGCCGGACACTCTGGAGCAGGTCGACATTTTTATGTTCTTAGAAAACACAACATAATGATCTCGTGAAATACATTTAGTTTGTTTTGTTTGATTGTTGTATGTTCACACACTTTTTTATAGGTCGAAAATAGGTGTCATGTTTCAACTTCGTACGATTTATGTGCACGAGGTACCGACTATAAGATCTTGATTGTCAAGATCTGTTGCACATCTACCGGGATTTCGTAATGAGCTGATATTTGAGTTCTCTTCTGTCGAGTTTTGGTCGACCAGTGTTTCCACGTTTGAATGTTTGTAAGCCGTATAAGCTTGATGGTTGGTGTTTACCGGGGTCGCTCAACGGAAGGCTTTTAAGAACGGTACAAGTTCTGGCTTTGTGTTGTATACTCTGTTTCACCAATCGATGTCCTTCTACAGTAATCCGTCAAGTATTTGAGTGGCGTTTTCTAAAAACTAATTCATTATCTTGGTTCGGAACTTTCACAATTCGTAGTAGTAAACATGCAGAAGACACTACCAAAAATTGGAGAAAATCCAAAAACGTCAATATACCAAACTTTCACCTGGAAGTTTGAGCAGATTACTGTAGAGGGTTATAAGTGGGTGGAACAAACTATATATTCGTAGGTTGTTCCCGTACTTTTTGATCCGTCATTGAATTGTGCACGGAACCTCTTCGATATTCCCAGTGAAGACATCCCTTTTTAAATCAACAAATATATGCTGTCTCGAAATACAGCCCAGCGGTTGTGGTATTGATACGGTAGTTAAGTCAGAGCATTTGTCAGAACAGTCGCTTTAGTATAGAATGTATACAATATTATTACATCTTTTTTCATCTATGTTCTTTTCACCATTCTCTTTTTTGGCAACCTTTCGCGTTTCAAACTTTCGTTCCGTTATTACACACTGTGTAATAAATATTTGATTTGATTTGAATATATTCTCAAACCTTCAACTCGTCTCACAAAAGTTGGAGGTTCAAGGTTCAATAAGACTTCTCCACACTTGAGTGATTGATATGTGCTTGATGTGTTACAGTCTAATCGGCCACTTTTTGCCTCACGGCTAGATTAGAAAGAAACGGTGGAATGTCCTACGCAGCTGCACCGCAAGCGGGTTCCTTGCAAGTTTTTCTATTGAAGATCGAAAACTGTCTGCTGCTTATTTGGACTCTGTTTCGTTTAGGAAAACACGCGGAAGAAGATTTGTATCATATACGAAAAACAGGAAAAGCGTCAAAAACTCAGGCAGCAGAATAAAGTTCAATAATTCCCATGAACAGGTAAGGGTTTTAGATTTCAGGTTGATTTCAATATTGGACCAAACACTAGGGAAGTTCGAACTTAACGAGCCTTTCGCTATATAAAGGTAGACTTCTTGGTTTGTTGATCTGCACTACACTGAGCACTTATGTGAATTACATCATCTGCAAGTTTCAATGGCAAACAATGTTTTTGTTTCAGATGAATATGACACTAGTTCTAATAATAGTTGGCTTTATGGATAAACCTCATCTCCGAACTAGGTCTTGTTGTAGTGTGAAACGTGTTTTTAATCATAAAGTGGTCCAATAATGGAAGGAGGTGAGAGTGCGGGACTTTCCGATTGTACCAGATTTCGAGGACGAATTGAAGTGGATTTGGAAGGCGGAAGCATAAAATGAGAACAACACACTTTCGAAAATCATACTTTGTTATGAACAATCACTTATAGTCGTTGTCAACGGAAAGGCGGGAGGGTACTGTATATCTCACTTTCCGCTGTGTACGCACACATGTTCTCGATTCCAAAACTTGACGGTTCTGTTTTCTAATAGCGCAGTGGTTGGCGCCCTGCTACGAAACTTTTGCTCGCAGGTTCGATTCCGGCAAGAGACAGAAATTTATAAATTTGGCACTCACTATATTTAGTTTATTTGTCAACAGACGAACTGTGATGATATGTGAACAGGTACTTTGGTTCACGATAATTTATATTTTTTGCGTCGCTTCCGCTTCATGGCAAATGTTGAAGAAACCGTTTCGCTATACTCTCGAAAAGTAAACTATCTGAACACGGTTTGAAACACAATATTAATGCTTAGTGAAACATTGCTCTAAAAAGGTCTTGTTCTCTCAGTTTTCGTGCAAATACTCTTGAAACGTTCCCATTTTGTATGGTCATGGAATCCTCAAACGTTTTTTAGTCGACCGAAAACTGCCCATGTCATGTCTCTGAGTTTTTGTAGGTTGACTGAAAGTGGATTTTACGAAGTCCATTTTGAGATTAAAGCGACGGTTGCTGTGAGCCGATTGTTGCGGTGGGATAGATTACGTCCTTCGGCGAAGAGCGAGACGCAACCCGAATCGCGCCAAAATCGGATTAGATACCGATTGGCGGGCTGCAACTCGCTAATTGCACTTAAAGGACTGGATGAATTTGGTTCAATGGTGAAATTAACCTATCGAAACGGTCTAAAATAATCAAATAAATGACATTTGATCTGGAATACGTGGTCATTTCCCGACCAGATTTGAGGTGACATAGAGCTGAACATAGTAACTTTGCAGCCAGACCACGATCCAACGGTTTTTTTAAACCTCCCATTTATTACTCTACTGAGTGTAACAGATAGCGTATTGAAGGATAGTGGTTGTCTTTCTAGGATACTATTTTCCTCCAACTCCCAGCGCTCTTTTGACGCCAACAAAAACTTCATACAACACCCAGTGATACAGGAAAAAAATAAAGCTTGTATTGTGTCGTATTTTGCAAGGTCTTGTGGAATCTGTCTTTCAAAAGCCTGGCGGCGTAGCAATCCCTCAAAAATCTCATGAGATTCCATTGATTACTATGCTACAACATTGAGAGTTCACGAGTAGTTTATGAGGTATCTCATGAGAAACTATTATGAACTCGTGATATTGGAAGAATTGCTATGCCGACTGAGAGAAAGTTCGAGAGTTTTTCAGATGTCCGTTTGTAGTGCGCGATATCTATACCTACACCTAATGAGATTATTTACACGAGATATTTCGAGATTACTTGTCAAGTGATTGAGCAGGTTGAGCGAACTCCCCCCTGTTCTACAGTAGCAAGCTATAACCTGTGACAACCGAGAACCATTAAATTATAAGAAAAATAGGAAAATTAGGAAAAGAGAGCGTCAGTATCTCATCTATTCTTATTACAGGATGGCTCAAAACAAATGTGTTTCACAGGTTTTTTACAACCAGTAATAGTTTCTTTCACTTGTGAAACTAATCTTTCACAAAACTTCCAAATAGTGGTTTATATTTAATTGGTTCTATTTGTGAGTTACTGAAAACAAATATGACTATCTTCGGTAGATGCTGCGTATTATTATTATTATTTACGACTTGAACTAGAGTAAATGTTCTGTGTTTTGGTTTGTTTTTGTCTCAGTTTAAAGTCTTGGCAATAGTGCCTTCACAGTTCAGGTTTCCATCAACAATGGCCGCTTACGCTTACGCTTTACATCACCTGCGCGGCTTTGAAATACTGGATAAACGCCACTTCTCGCGCCGCCCCCCGGCTAATGCGGTTCACTATAAATACAACTTTCTTAGCCTTATGAAACGTACACTCATATTTACGTTCTAGTGCAAAAACACTGGCTCGTTCTCCTTGAGACAATTTCATAGCGCTTTCCACCAGCTAGTCCAGTAGGTAGCAATTGGAATATATCGGGCAATTACATTGAACGAGGAGAACCTCTATCTAATATCGACCAATCATGAACTGTTTTTCTTGAAATCGTGTATCCATAACCTTTAATAAGTAAAATTCCACCATTGTTCTAAGTTTGATCGAAATCTATTGCAAGAAGCTAGACAATCTTAAATATGTTACTCTTCATTCTCACTCATGAACCCATCTCTTTCGTTTCCAGTTTTAATACTCTAGATTTTCTTGATGATGGGTTTATTGAGTATTCGTATTGTCGACTTGTTGATTTGCTCGATCTATCGTAGTAATCAATTCCAGAATGAAACTCACACTTGCCATTCTGGCAGCCGTTGTGGCCTCGTCGACCGGATTCCTCTTCGGAGGTGGTGGTGGCGGCGGATGCGGAGGCTGCGGCGGAGGGTTCGTTGTCCGCCTTATGTTTACAACTTGCCAGAGTCCGAATGCTAGATTATATCACTATCTCGATTCTCCCTACCTGCATCTCTCGTGTAGTGCAATTTTATGCGAAACTTTGTAGGTCGGCGAAAGCGGAATAATAGCATGCGTCGCCAGTTTGTTTGATTTGCATCTAGAACTAACATGTACTAGGAGTCCGTTAGATTGGTGAATGTGTTGAACCTAGTGTGTATGCATTGATGAATACATTTGCAACCAAATTCGAATATGGATTCGAAAACAAGCAAACCGGTACATTTCGAAACTTGGAACAGTCAGCTGCCATCGAAACTAATATTAACCAAGGTTGTGTTAATAATTGAGTTCGTTGTTCAGTGGCGGTGGATTGTCACTTCCCTCTCTATCTCTCCCTTCTCTGTCTCTCCCATCTCTCGGAGGTAGCAGCGGTGGCTGCGGAGGCGGATGTGGTGGCAGCAGCGGCGGATGCGGAGGCAGCAGCGGTGGATGTGGAGGAGGGTCAGTTGATTCATCTTGCTAGACTAGCAACTGCAAACATGACATTCTCATTTATTGCTGAAATTAAATCCGAAAAAGAAGACTCACTTCATTAGTATGCGTTTTTGCAAATCCTCCTTGTGGAGAAAACGCAAGGAGACAAATTAGTTTGAGCTCAACATTATGTCTCTGATTCCGGCTTTGATTGAAATCTTTAATTGAAATCAGAATAGGAAGGTGATAAACACTTTTCAATTAACAGTTTATATCATGCGAATTATTTTTTTTTCAGCGGCGGCGGCGGATACGCTGTAGCACCCGCCCCATCAGGAGGTGGCGGATATGCCGTAGCACCCGGAGGCGGCGGCGGCGGTTACGCCACAGCCCCAGGAGGTGGCGCCGGATACGCAGGACCTGCTGCTAGTGGATACGCTACTAGCGGAGGAGCTGGAGGTTATGGAGGACCCGCCGGAGGATACGGAGGTCCCGCTGGTGGAGCCGGAGGATACGCAACTGGTGGAGCTGGAGGTGCCGGAGGATACGGAGGACCCGCTGGAGGAGCCGGAGGATACGCTCAAGGTGGAGCTGGGGGAGCTGGAGGCTACGGAGGACCATCAGGAGGTGCCGGTTACGCTCAGGGTGGAGCTGGAGGTGCTGGAGGTTACGGAGGATCTTCCGGAGGAGCCGGTGGATACGCCCAGGGAGGTAGCGCAGGAGGATATGGTGGAGCCGTTGGCGGTGGACAGTCCGGAGGTGCCGGTTACGCTCAGGGAGGCCAGGGAGGTCAAGGAGGATTTGTTCAGCAGAGCGCCGGAGGATACGCTGGAGCCGGACAATCCGGATCAGCCCAATACACTCAGGGAGGTCTGGGAGGTCAGGAAAGTTACTCCGCACCTGCCCAAGGAGGTGGACAGTCCGGTGGTGCCGGCTACGCTCAGGGAGGAGATGGAGGTGCCGGAGGATTCGTTCAACAGAGCGCCGGAGGATACGCTGGAGCCGTTGGTGGTGGACAGCAGTCTGGAGGTGCCGGATACGCTCAGGGAGGTCATGGAGGTAGCTCAGGAGGTTACTCCGCACCTGCTCAAGGAGGTGGACAGTCCGGAGGTGCCGGTTACGCTCAGGGCGGAGATGGAGGTGCCGGAGGATTCGTTCAACAGAGCGCCGGAGGATACGCTGGAGCCGTTGGTGGTGGACAGCAGTCAGGAGGTGCCGGATACGCTCAGGGAGGTCAAGGAGGTAGCTCAGGAGGTTACTCCGCACCTGCTCAAAGAGCAGGACAGTCCGGAGGTGCAGGTTACGCTCAGGGCGGAGATGGAGGTGCCGGAGGATTCGTTCAACAGAGCGCCGGAGGATACGCTGGAGCCGTTGGCGGTGGACAGCAGTCAGGAGGTGCCGGATACGCTCAGGGAGGTCAGGGAGGTCAGGGAGGTTACTCCGCACCTGCTCAAGGAGGTGGACAGTCCGGAGGTGCCGGATACGCTCAGGGAGGAGATGGAGGTGCCGGAGGATTCGTCCAGCAGAGCGCCGGAGGATACTCCGCACCAGCTGTCGGTGGACCATCAGGAGGTGCCGGTTACGCTCAGGGAGGAGCCGCTCAGGGCCCATCCGGAGGAGTGAGTTGTATTTATCAATCGTAAAAATGTTGTGATTGAGACCTAACTACAGAGAAGCTAGTTCACACATATTTTCATTGATAAAATATAGTCACGTAGAATGGGTGGCCAATTTCGGAGGTGTTTTGCTCTAATAGAGTTTGTAGTCAAAAACACTTTCTGGTGTTCTTTTATATTTTACCTCGGATTGAACAGTTGAAATAAGATTAAAAAAACTACATCTGTATTTAAACATGAAGCACCCACTTGTAATTTTGGTGCCGACTAATGTTTTTTGTTTCAGAGCTACGTCGGAAAGTAAACGGACGAACCATGCCTGTATATTTGTAAATTGTGTAGATTTCAATGAAGATACAAAACTCTATCTCTGACTTGAACGTGCATGACGAAACCAAAAAAAAAGAAGTCTCTGTTTCTACCGAAAGCAATGAACTTTTGTGGGAAATAGACAATACGAAAATACAAATACTAGGCATAGAATTGTGCTTTATTAATTGGTTTGAATTCTAATCCAAAACACGAAAAAAGTTGGTGTTATTATGTTGTATAGGAGTTCGTTCGTTAACCGTGAGGTAAAACTATCCAATTTGAACTTCCCGCCAACATGAATCGCGCCTTCTGTCTGTGTCCTCTGCACTTCGCACGCTCTTACTCTATTCCTTTGACGTCTAGTACTCTCTGCCCGAGAGTACAAAGCGCGCCCTGCGCACGATCCACGGTAAGACCGCTCGACAAAAATGGTCCAATAGAAAAAACGGAAAAATACAAAACCGCTTCGCATACTGTACGCAAGCGGTTATTAACAACGGAGCAGACTTTCCCATGAAAATTATGCAATTTTCAACAAAAATTAACGCGCTCAAACTACAGTATATTTTTTCCGCGCGGGTCCGCAGCTCTGTCTGGGATGAGCTGGCCGCATTTTAATTGGCACGGTCGGCCGTTTATCAACTGAGGGAAGAATTCAAAATTATTGGGAAGCGGTCTCAGCGTGGATCGCAGCAAACTCAATTGGCAATTTTTCAAAACGATCTGCAATTTCCGGGAAAACCATGTGTTTGGTTTATTCCACTGTTTTCCATTATCAAACATTATGAATATCAAAACTGGTCGCTAAATTTTAGGTAATCGTGAAGTCTAAGCCAAACCATTGACTCATTAGAGGGTTTTGTCTACCCCCTCCCCGCCAACACAAATTGATCGATAAGACATCATTTCACACCACAGGAACTGAGTTAGTGTGTTTTTTTTTCGATTAGCTTGACAAGTATAGTAACCGAATTCGTTATTTTTTTGGATTATGGTCATCAAGTAGTTGCCCGCTATATAACCTGGAAGAGGTAAAAACGTTTCCATCTCCGAAACCCGAGTTATTTCCCAACACTCTCTGTCTTCTCTCTACTCTCTATTTCTCTCCCTCTATCCCTATTTTCTCTAGGGAATTTTCTGCAAGTAGATGGCATTTCAAAGAAAATTCATATATAAAAACTAAATAATAATGAAAACATCATAACAATTGAGTAGATTCTAGTTTCAGCAGTATTACAGTAGTCTCCTTCACACCAACATGAATACTCGATTACGGATGCATCCGAGAGACAGGTCAGCGGAACCTGTAAAACTTTGTTTATCTGCAAGAACAATAAATGAACAACTTTGTAAATCTACGGCATACTATATCTGTTATCGATTTCGTAGACTATGATATAAGACAGGTTTAACTACAACTGAGATCCCGTCATAACTTCTAGAAGTTGCCTTCAAAGTCTAGCCTTATTCTCTATTTCTCTCTATGCTTACTATTTTGTTCCTTGTTCCAAACAAACATGTTTGTAAATAACCCGTTTTGTTCAATGCCCTGCGGTTATTTATCGATCAGCCCAATCTACGTGATCTTTGTTTCTCGCGGAACAGGTCTCACGTCATTAAAACACTCTAAAAACTATAAACACACTTTAAAATAGAAAAAATCTCTACGTATCACAAAATGTGTGTATAAGTTGTAAGTGGAAACTGAGTACAAGTACGGGGGGGGGGGGGGGGGTGTTAGTGGAACAGTCATTACATTCAAATTTTCTCTGTGTGTATTTTGATTTCTGTGCCTTTTGTGTGCATCAAGACTGAACAGAATGAAGCTCTATGATGATGGTTCTCTCCTAGGGAGAGGTATTTTTAGCACAGGTCTGTTACGGTGTATGGGTGAGTTCATACGTTCGAGACTCCAGATCGGGAGGCAGCGGCCCGAAAGTGCAAACTATGCGTATCGATTGAGCACCCAGGTGCTTGGGATGCGCAATCGATACGCATAGTTTGCACTTTCGGGCCGCTGCCTCCCGATCTGGAGGCTCGAAGTATGAACGCACCCTATGTCGCCTTCCTACGCTGTGCGTTTAGTTTGATTCCGTTGATGTTCGGTCAAAATGCATGAAGTGCGGAGTCTATCGAGATCAAAATTCAACGAATATGGTCATTTCCTGTATTGGATGCGCTCTACTCTGAAGTTAAAAACCGAGTTGTTTACCAAGGTTCGCCCCACCAAATTGGTCACAAGTTGATATCAAGTTGTGAAATCAAAGATTGGTGCACAAGTGTGCACCAAGTTCTCGGTGAAAAGTCTGAACCTTGATTTACAACTTGGGTTTTTGGCGAACCTCGGTAAACAACTCGGTTTTTAACTTGAGAGTAGTGAAAGAAAGATTTGGGCATTGTATTCAAACGTGCTCATTTGTAGTTTGACTTATGTGCAGTTTGGGTGCATGAAACACCAGACACCATACTACAAAATCGATTTTGGTCTCTCCCTACTTACCTCGCCAATTGTGCAGAACGAATGATTCGGTGGTTTTACTGTGTTCGGATCGGCCATATTGAACAACTTCTCATAACAACCGCGGAACGTCATCGAAGAGAAAGAACCTGCAGGGAGAGTTTGTGTTTCTCTTTCTCACTCTCTCTCTTCTCAATTTCTCTCTTCTCTTTTCTTTTTGATTTCCATCTCTTGCTATTTCTCACACGGTCTGTCTTTCTATCTGTGTTTTCTATTCTCTCCTGTCCTCGCTCTCCTTCTCTTTGTATATATCTCATGTTCTATCTCATGTTTGAAAATCCCAGGCTCAGAGACGGAATTACCTGAGTTATTTAGAGATTGCGTCCATTTATAGCAGGGCCCGTCGCATTCTACAGTACTTCGCTCCTGAAGAAGAAATTGTGAAACGAACAAGTTCAGAGCAAGCTTTATCTCCGACCATTCGCTCTATTTTGGCGTTCTATTCAATTTTGGGGTACATTTGATGGAAGGATAACGACCAGAAAATAGGCATAAAATGGCCATTTCTAGTCTTCACCAATTTGAATTGGTTTTTCACAAATTCGTCAACGCTCATTCTATGTAAAACAAATTTGACAGAAGTTATTTGTAATGTAAAGTACACGCTAAACAAAATGAATACCTTCAATATCCAGGGATCCCCCTGACAGTTGTTATCGGAAACAAGTGGCTCGCCTATTCGGTTTGGAGGTCCGCGTTGTTTGGTCAGGAAATTCTGGAATGGATTATTTATATTTTGAATGGTCGCTTTTTTGTCTTTTTTTTCGATGGTTCACTACATAGGTGAAAAGTCAAGGGACTAAAAGGCCCTAAAAGTGAGATTTCGGCTACAAAATCGCGGGTCTAAAAGGAAACTATTGGGCCCGCGATTTTGAGCCCCGAAATCTTCCTTTTAGGGCCTCTTAGTCCTATGACTTTTTACCTGAGTACGTAGTTCGAACCAGCGCCGTGAAGACATACCTCTCGCAAAGCTCAAATGCAATGTCACTGGTCCAGTTTCTTGTGAAAAACACCAAAGAGTTATGCAAAGAAACAAAAAATGGAGAGAGAGAGTATATAAAAAGAGAGAGAGAGAAAGAAAAAGGAAGAGAAAAAAGAACGAAAAATAACAAGAGAGACTATAGTGGGTGCCAAATTTATAAATTTCTGTCTCCCGCCGTAATCTAACCTGCGAGCAAGAGATTCGTAGCAGGGTGCGAACCACTGCAGTGCCCTACATACTTGGCTGCGGCTGCGGGCGTCTGCGGGCGGCATATGATATAAGTATGGCGGGCAAATGTCATACTTCACCGACTATCAAAGTTCACCGTTTAGCAAAGTTCACCGGTTTTTGGCGCGATCCTAAATATTTGGTTTCATTGGTTAAAAGTGGTTTGTGATCGTTTTTTTTTTGGCTAATTTCATGTATAATGCTGTTTCACACAATTATTATCATTATTCGGTGTGCTGGACGTTCTTTTCTGTAAACTCTTGCCATATACGAGTAATTCTGCATTTTGATGTTGTACCCGCTCTTGGATCCTAATTTTCAACTTCTAAATAGTATTTACTTTGTAAAATTCTCATTTATGTTAGCAACATGGTTATACTTCACATTGACTACATAGTATCCATACTTCAGGCGGACGAAGAATTCTCGAAATCTTTCTAGTTTTCCTATAATTCAGAAAGAAATAATATACCAACTTTTTTCTTTTCTGTTTCAAACCTGATATAGCATCCGAATGCACACTATATGTGATATTCGTCTTATGAATGTTTTCAAATTGTGCTTTCCAGTCTAGTGTTTAGTTTGGTTTCAGAACAATGTGAACTCCTCCGAGCTTCGTGAAGAAGATTGAAGTAAATGTGTCGAGGTACGAGAACAAGAACAAGTTCAGGTAAGGTTTTTAGTATGCAAACTGATGTGTTAGCACACCAAACTATTTTCTGAGTTCACATTGATCAAGTTGGTATAGTTACAAATGAGATATGTGGGGATGGTAGAAGTCTACTACTTTGTTCCATCTACTCCAGCTTCCACTAATTCTTGAGCTGGAGCACTCCCAGCTGCACCACTTTTTGACATTTTCAATGTGAATTGGCTTCAGATCATTCCAACACCTCACGATATATTCACTGAAGATCATTCCGAGAGCAGATCGATTATAGCAGTTTGTAGTTGAAACTTTACTGGAAGTGAATTGAATAGTTACGTAAAGTTCCGCTGTGTTCAACATGTTTGACGTTACGGTGCGATTGAGTAACAGTATAGTATAGTTTATAACATTAGCCGTCGCATACTTTGGTCCTCACAGATCGATCTCTTTCTTACATGAGCTGGAGCAGTCTAAACTTGACACTATTTTGCCATTTTGACAGTCAGTTTGCACCAGGTTATTTCAAATACTAGTCAACTATAGCTGGGTCTAACTGGACATAAGATAGAATGTGATAAGCGTAGTGTAGTGTTGTATACTATCTTCGCTAGTATTCCTTAGAACATGAGCTGGAGCAGTCTAAACTTGACACTATTTTGCCATTTTGACAGTCAGTTTGCACCAGGTTATTTCAAATACTAGTCAACTATAGCTGGGTCTAACTGGACATAAAATAGAATGTGATAAGCGTAGTGTAGTGTTGTATACTATCTTCGCTAGTATTCCTTAGAACATGAGCTGGAGCAGTCTAAACTTGACACTAGTTTGCCATTTTGACAGTCAGTTTGCACCAGGTTATTTCAAATACTAGTCAACTATAGCTGGGTCTAACTGGACATAAAATAGAATGTGATAAGCGTAGTGTAGTGTTGTATACTATCTTCGTTAGTATTCCTTAGAACATGAGCTGGAGCAGTCTAAACTTGACACTATTTTGCCATTTTGACAGTCAGTTTGCACCAGGTTATTTCAAATACTAGTCAACTATAGCTGGGTCTAACTGGACATAAAATAGAATGTGATAAGCGTAGTGTAGTGTTGTATACTATCTTCGCTAGTATTCCTTAGAACATGAGCTGGAGCAGTCTAAACTTGACACTAGTTTGCCATTTTGACAGTCAGTTTGCACGAGGTCATTTCAAATACTAGTCAACTATAGCTATGTCTAACTTGACATAAGATAGAATGTAATATGCGTAGTGTAGTGTTGTATACCATCTTTGCTAGTATTACTTAGAACATGAGCTGGAGCAGTCTAAACTTGACACTAGTTTGCCATTTTGACAGTCAGTTTGCACCAGGTTATTTCAAATACTAGTCAACTATAGCTGGGTCTAACTGGACATAAAATAGAATGTGATAAGCGTAGTGTAGTGTTGTATACTATCTTCGCTAGTATTCCTTAGAACATGAGCTGGAGCAGTCTAAACTTGACACTAGTTTGCCATTTTGACAGTCAGTTTGCACCAGGTTATTTCAAATACTAGTCAACTATAGCTGGGTCTAACTGGACATAAGATAGAATGTGATAAGCGTAGTGTAGTGTTGTATACTATCTTCGCTAGTATTCCTTAGAACATGAGCTGGAGCAGTCTAAACTTGACACTATTTTGCCATTTTGACAGTCAGTTTGCACCAGGTTATTTCAAATACTAGTCAACTATAGCTGGGTCTAACTGGACATAAGATAGAATGTGATAAGCGTAGTGTAGTGTTGTATACTATCTTCGCTAGTATTCCTTAGAACATGAGCTGGAGCAGTCTAAACTTGACACTAGTTTGCCATTTTGACAGTCAGTTTGCACGAGGTCATTTCAAATACTAGTCAACTATAGCTATGTCTAACTTGACATAAGATAGAATGTAATATGCGTAGTGTAGTGTTGTATACCATCTTTGCTAGTATTACTTAGAACATGAGCTGGAGCAGTCTAAACTTGACACTATTTTGCCAATTTGACGGTCAGTTTGCACGAGGTTATTTCAAATACTAGTCAACTATAGCTGGGTATAACCTAGGAACTGGGGTACTCTGAGAATGGAGAAGTACACTAATATGATTTGCTCATGTCTTCTCTAGAGTTCAGCAACTGAAAGATACACGTAGCCTAGTAGGAAGTACCTGCTGTATTTGTTTTGTTTGTACTAGCTACAAACAAAATCCGCCATAGAGATGCCTCAACAAAATAAAACGAACAAGACGAAGTTCATCTGCTACCGTTTTCTGTGTCAACTTGAATCCGGGTGGACCAATTTTGGTTCCTCCATCAGCTTGCGAGGTGTCATCAACTCTATTAAAACTATTTTATGTATACATTTCCATCCTGGTCCCTGTAACTTGCGCCGGAGCCGTCTAGGTTTTTGCTAACTCACCTGTTTTAGCAGGTGCTCCCTGCCAAAACAGTGGTGGTTTTTGTATGAAACAGGGAAATGTCTGGAGTATAATGGATGCTGGCATACTTGAAGAGGAACTACTTTTTTCATGTATTCTCGAATATTTTTATTATTATTTCAGACTGCTGGTCGGTGCTATGGTTCGACTGTTCTGCGAACGATCAGATGGAGAAGCAAAGTGTAATTGTTTTGTCTCATTGAAAAATGAACTGATTTAAAATTTAATATTTATACAACACATTATATTGAACAAACAAACAATTTATCGAACTTCTAATAAACGCTGAAATGACTGACGACTCCACCGGGTATCAATCAGCTGGCTTTCTGAAAGAGGAACTACTATTTTTCATACAGAGCGCTCTTGGCGCTAGATTACTATGGATTCATGTCACTCGAACCTCAATGACACAATGATTAACTTGGGCAGTTTAAGCTGATGATCCAGAAAAAAAACAAAATCTAGATACCACTGAGTGTACGTTGTATGTTGTATATCACCAACCCTTTGGCAGTTCCGGATGAAATGTGAAGCCAGCTGACAAACAATGATCAGACTGGGACAGCGGAGCTCAAAATCTAGAGAAGACATGAGCAAATCATATTAGTGTATTTCTCAATTCTCAGAGTACCCCAGTTCCAATTAGTCCCACAAAATATTTGTAAGCGCTTGAAATAATCAGAAGCCGACTGACACTAGAAAGGGCAGAAAGCTATATTCTACTTGGACAACTGCAGCCCATGTCATGAATAAGAAAATGAATAGAGAGTTTTTCTCATTCCCGAATCGAATTGAGTTTAGCAACGCTCTGAGAATTTGCTAAATATTCTCAAGTGAACTGACTAACAGCGAAATTGGCAGAAACTGGTAGAACTAGAATTGAAGAAACTGCAAGAGTACCAGGTTCCCATCATTGCACTTCATCGTATTCTATGTTATACCCAGCTATGGTTCTCCAGTATTTGATATAACCTCGTGCAAACTGACTGTCAAAATGGCAAAATAGTGTCAAGTTTAGACTGCTCCAGCTCATGTTCTAAGGAATACTAACGAAGATAGTATACAACACTACACTACGCTTATCACATTCTATCTTATTTCAAGTTAGACCCAGCTATAGTTGACTAGTATTTGAAATAACCTCGTGCAAACTGACTGTCAAAATGGCAAAATAGTGTCAAGTTTAGACTGCTCCAGCTCATGTTCTAAGTAATACTAGCAAAGATGGTATACAACACTACACTACGCATATTACATTCTATCTTATGTCAAGTTAGACATAGCTATAGTTGACTAGTATTTGAAATGACCTCGTGCAAACTGACTGTCAAAATGGCAAACTAGTGTCAAGTTTAGACTGCTCCAGCTCATGTTCTAAGGAATACTAACGAAGATAGTATACAACACTACACTACGCTTATCACATTCTATCTTATTTCAAGTTAGACCCAGCTATAGTTGACTAGTATTTGAAATAACCTCGTGCAAACTGACTGTCAAAATGGCAAAATAGTGTCAAGTTTAGACTGCTCCAGCTCATGTTCTAAGTAATACTAGCAAAGATGGTATACAACACTACACTACGCATATTACATTCTATCTTATGTCAAGTTAGACATAGCTATAGTTGACTAGTATTTGAAATGACCTCGTGCAAACTGACTGTCAAAATGGCAAACTAGTGTCAAGTTTAGACTGCTCCAGCTCATGTTCTAAGGAATACTAGCGAAGATAGTATACAACACTACACTACGCTTATCACATTCTATTTTATGTCCAGTTAGACCCAGCTATAGTTGACTAGTATTTGAAATAACCTGGTGCAAACTGACTGTCAAAATGGCAAACTAGTGTCAAGTTTAGACTGCTCCAGCTCATGTTCTAAGGAATACTAGCGAAGATAGTATACAACACTACACTACGCTTATCACATTCTATTTTATGTCCAGTTAGACCCAGCTATAGTTGACTAGTATTTGAAATAACCTGGTGCAAACTGACTGTCAAAATGGCAAACTAGTGTCAAGTTTAGACTGCTCCAGCTCATGTTCTAAGTAATACTAGCAAAGATGGTATACAACACTACACTACGCATATTACATTCTATCTTATGTCAAGTTAGACATAGCTATAGTTGACTAGTATTTGAAATGACCTCGTGCAAACTGACTGTCAAAATGGCAAACTAGTGTCAAGTTTAGACTGCTCCAGCTCATGTTCTAAGGAATACTAACGAAGATAGTATACAACACTACACTACGCTTATCACATTCTATCTTATTTCAAGTTAGACCCAGCTATAGTTGACTAGTATTTGAAATAACCTCGTGCAAACTGACTGTCAAAATGGCAAAATAGTGTCAAGTTTAGACTGCTCCAGCTCATGTTCTAAGTAATACTAGCAAAGATGGTATACAACACTACACTACGCATATTACATTCTATCTTATGTCAAGTTAGACATAGCTATAGTTGACTAGTATTTGAAATGACCTCGTGCAAACTGACTGTCAAAATGGCAAACTAGTGTCAAGTTTAGACTGCTCCAGCTCATGTTCTAAGGAATACTAGCGAAGATAGTATACAACACTACACTACGCTTATCACATTCTATTTTATGTCCAGTTAGACCCAGCTATAGTTGACTAGTATTTGAAATAACCTGGTGCAAACTGACTGTCAAAATGGCAAACTAGTGTCAAGTTTAGACTGCTCCAGCTCATGTTCTAAGGAATACTAGCGAAGATAGTATACAACACTACACTACGCTTATCACATTCTATTTTATGTCCAGTTAGACCCAGCTATAGTTGACTAGTATTTGAAATAACCTGGTGCAAACTGACTGTCAAAATGGCAAACTAGTGTCAAGTTTAGACTGCTCCAGCTCATGTTCTAAGTAATACTAGCAAAGATGGTATACAACACTACACTACGCATATTACATTCTATCTTATGTCAAGTTAGACATAGCTATAGTTGACTAGTATTTGAAATGACCTCGTGCAAACTGACTGTCAAAATGGCAAACTAGTGTCAAGTTTAGACTGCTCCAGCTCATGTTCTAAGGAATACTAGCGAAGATAGTATACAACACTACACTACGCTTATCACATTCTATTTTATGTCCAGTTAGACCCAGCTATAGTTGACTAGTATTTGAAATAACCTGGTGCAAACTGACTGTCAAAATGGCAAAATAGTGTCAAGTTTAGACTGCTCCAGCTCATGTTCTAAGGAATACTAACGAAGATAGTATACAACACTACACTACGCTTATCACATTCTATTTTATGTCCAGTTAGACCCAGCTATAGTTGACTAGTATTTGAAATAACCTGGTGCAAACTGACTGTCAAAATGGCAAACTAGTGTCAAGTTTAGACTGCTCCAGCTCATGTTCTAAGGAATACTAGCGAAGATAGTATACAACACTACACTACGCTTATCACATTCTATTTTATGTCCAGTTAGACCCAGCTATAGTTGACTAGTATTTGAAATAACCTGGTGCAAACTGACTGTCAAAATGGCAAAATAGTGTCAAGTTTAGACTGCTCCAGCTCATGTTCTAAGGAATACTAGCGAAGATAGTATACAACACTACACTACGCTTATCACATTCTATCTTATGTCCAGTTAGACCCAGCTATAGTTGACTAGTATTTGAAATAACCTGGTGCAAACTGACTGTCAAAATGGCAAAATAGTGTCAAGTTTAGACTGCTCCAGCTCATGTAAGAAAGAGATCGATCTGTGAGGACCAAAGTATGCGACGGCTAATGTTATAAACTATACTATACTGTTACTCAATCGCACCGTAACGTCAAACATGTTGAACACAGCGGAACTTTACGTAACTATTCAATTCACTTCCAGTAAAGTTTCAACTACAAACTGCTATAATCGATCTGCTCTCGGAATGATCTTCAGTGAATATATCGTGAGGTGTTGGAATGATCTGAAGCCAATTCACATTGAAAATGTCAAAAAGTGGTGCAGCTGGGAGTGCTCCAGCTCAAGAATTAGTGGAAGCTGGAGTAGATGGAACAAAGTAGTAGACTTCTACCATCCCCACATATCTCATTTGTGCTCCAGCTCAAGAATTAGTGGAAGCTGGAGTAGATGGAACTGTAACGATTAAGGTTCCCTCTTAACCTTACGTCTTCAGATGACAGAATAGAACAAACATTATACGATAGTAATGTTCATTCAACCGGCCAGTTGGTCTGCCGGGGGGAGAATGCGATATCACATCAATCAGGATGACCCCTCGCAGAGGGGCAGCGCCACATAATATGCCTAGTTACAATATCGATCTCAGGAATCATACTATACCATGACATCCCCCTCCTTTCGAGAGTGAAACGTCCTCGTGAACAAGATGTTATACTAAGCAACTATCAACATGGTTAGTATGATACAAACAAAACTAAAGGATTCTCCTATCTGTCAAATGTATGCCAATCTCACAAGCAAATGCAATTTCTACACAACACATATGCAGCTCCACTCTTTACACTATTAACCATAACAATAATAATAACATAATACTACAAACCTAGCACGACCAACCAGTATAGATAAGTTTAATGTATGGTAGAATGGGTGATCTAACAAATTACAATGCTTGGAGACGTCAGTCTGTCAATAAAATAAACGACACAAATCAAAAGGGGCTGCTGACTAATTGATAAACTTTTCAACTGAATATTTCTACAATGCAAGAAACTCTATCTCAATAATAATGTACAACACTGCTAAGTTATATTTAATAACTATAAATTATATGGGTGGCTCTTTGGCTCATCTCTCATATATCAAATAAAGGTCGACTACTTTGGTCGCCTATTGCTGTCAAAAAACATACTCATCTGGTATTTAGGCTCTTTGGCCGACAGCTGCAGTGGAACTTCTTGAATAATAGTCAGAAATCAACCAAAATGTAGATAATATAGTGCAGCAGAATGACTGTTGAAGGTCGTAGTCATTGAAATAATAGGAATTTCGACTGTCGAAATAGTAAATACAGAACTGACGGAGGGATGGCGATGGTGTAGCGGTATTATCCGGAGCCGTAGAATAAGAATTCTACGCCTGACTAAGGTTTGTTGGAAGCACAGGTGAAAGGTATGTGCAAACCTTAGTCAGCCTCACCGGGAATCTCCATGTAACGATTAAGGTTCCCTCTTAACCTTACGTCTTCAGATGACAGAATAGAACAAACATTATACGATAGTAATGTTCATTCAACCGGCCAGTTGGTCTGCCGGGGGGAGAATGCGATATCACATCAATCAGGATGACCCCTCGCAGAGGGGCAGCGCCACATAATATGCCTAGTTACAATATCGATCTCAGGAATCATACTATACCATGACAATACGCCCGCCTATGTATTGATTCCTTCACTCATGCTAGAGTTCGCACCCCAACTGGCGACTCTCACAATAAACCAGTCATGACGAAACACTGTTCTGTACTTTAATCGGGAAGAGTTAATGAGGCAAACTCTTATCCTGACATGGAGGTCTTCCGGGTTTCGAGATGACTTTCTTCCCGCCTCTATTCCATCTTCAGGAAGAAAGTCGCAAAATCGGAATTCCATCTTCCGAGACGCCCGTCTAAACCGCTACACCACCTCAACCACTGCTTCTCTCTTTCGCCAGATTATCGCCTTTATTTTCTGACCTCGTCTTATATTCAGCGACAGAACGACCTTATTTTCTCTGTCCGGTTCGCCTATATTTTGCTAAGTTATATTTAATAACTATAAATTATATGGGTGGCTCTTTGGCTCATCTCTCATATATCAAATAAAGGTCGACTACTTTGGTCAAGCATTGTTGATGTAAAATGCCCATTGTTCTGTGTGAGAAATAGTTTAACATGTAAGGTCGTAACATGTGTTTTAGCTCATTCAGTTATAGTGAAAACAGTGGAGCTACGGATACCTTTTCATTAGGGTTAATAGTGTAAATCTGTAGAACAACTTTGTCGTATTTGAGAGAGCAGTTACAGTTCAGTATTCGTCAACATGAGTCCGTTATGATGTGATAAGATCTTTTATTGTGTTGAACTAGAACGAGAACACCAATACCAAAACGCATTCATCTTCTTTTGCTCGCGGGACTCTCGCTTGTGAAAGAGGGGGGATGTAGTGTTCCCATTCTAGTTCCTAGTTATTATGTGTGGATGACGTATATTTGGTGTTATCTATGTGTGCGGGCGTATTATTGTATTGTCATGAACCTTAATCGTTACATGGAGGTCCCGGGGAAATTATATCAAAAATATCAATTACTGGCCGCCCCTTTTTGGGGTCCAACCATCCACTCACACGGACCAGTAGAATGAGCTCCCGCAGGCTCATAGCTCCAAGCACGGCTTTAGCATTTTGAATATAGAGTCCATGTAGAATAGCATGGTAGAAAATATAGGCGAACCGGACAGAGAAAATAAGGTCGTTCTGTCGCTGAATATAAGACGAGGTCAGAAAAATAAAGGCGATAATCTGGCGAAAGAGAGAAGCAGTGGATGGTTGGACCCCAAAAGGGGCGGCCAGTAATTGATATTATTAATATAATTTTAATATTTTAAATATGCCGGCAATGTTAATGATGTATGTGTCATTTATGATTATTTTAGTTTGATAATAGTATTATGGCTATAACGTACATGTGAAATAGACGTTGAGTAATATATGGAAACCATTTTTTCGCAAATCGAAAGGTCACTTTAGTTTTGTTGGATGATTATTCTGGTCAAGCATTGTTGATGTAAAATCCCCATTGTTCTGTGTGAGAAATAGTTTAACATGTGAGGTCGTAACATGTGTTTTAGCTCATTCAGTTATAGTGAAAACAGTGGAGCTACGGATACCTTTTAATTAGGGTTAATAGTGTAAATCTGTAGAACAACATTGTTGTATTTGAGAGAACAGTCACAGTTCAGTGTTTCATTAAGCATGAGTCCGTATGATGTGATAAGATTTTTTATTGTATCGAACTAGAATGTGAACACCAATATCAAAACCCATTCGTCTTCTTTTGCTCGCGGGACTCTCGCTTGTAAAAGAGGGGGGATGTAGTGTTCCCATCCTAGTTCCTAGTTATTATGTGTGGATCATATATATTAGATACCATCTATGTGTGCGGGCGTATTACAACCAACCCGCCTATGTATTGATTTGGCACTCATGCTAGAGTTCGCACCCCAACTGGCGACTCTCACAATAAAACCATCATATGAAACACTGTTCTGTACATAATCGGGAAGAGTTAATGAGGTGAACTCTTGTCCCTGACAGAACAAAGTAGTAGACTTCTACCATCCCCACATATCTCATTTGTAACTTTTTTTTACCAACTTGATCAATGTGAACTCAGAAAATAGTTTGGTGTGCTAACACATCAGTTTGCATACTAAAAACCTTACCTGAACTTGTTCTTGTTCTCGTACCTCGACACATTTACTTCAATCTTCTTCACGAAGCTCGGAGGAGTTCACATTGTTCTGAAACCAAACTAAACACTAGACTGGAAAGCACAATTTGAAAACATTCATAAGACGAATATCACATATAGTGTGCATTCGGATGCTATATCAGGTTTGAAACAGAAAAGAAAAAAGTTGGTATATTATTTCTTTCTGAATTATAGGAAAACTAGAAAGATTTCGAGAATTCTTCGTCCGCCTGAAGTATGGATACTATGTAGTCAATGTGAAGTATAACCATGTTGCTAACATAAATGAGAATTTTACAAAGTAAATACTATTTAGAAGTTGAAAATTAGGATCCAAGAGCGGGTACAACATCAAAATGCAGAATTACTCGTATATGGCAAGAGTTTACAGAAAAGAACGTCCAGCACACCGAATAATGATAATAATTGTGTGAAACAACATTATACATGAAATTAGCCAAAAAAAACGATCACAAACCACTTTTAACCAATGAAACCAAATATTTAGGATCGCGGCAAAAACCGGTGAACTTTGCTAAACGGTGAACTTTGATAGTCGGTGAAGTATGACATTTGCCAGTATGGCGCCCCTGATTATTGATCAAATGTGCGGCTGGTGGCGGCTCTCGGCGTTTTGCCGCGCATTCATACTTCGGCGGGCAAAAGCGGCTGCGGGCGTCTGCGGGCGGGGCCGCAGACAGCCGCAAAAGCAGTTGCGGCAATAATGATTCAATTCAATATTGCCGCAGCGGCTCTTCGCGTCTGGATTGATCATTCATGACATAACATCACTAATGTTCTAAAAATCATTATTAAACCCATCAAGTTACTATATTACAGTTAATTTAAATGAATATTTGTATTCTACTTAATGTTAACTGCACTCGATTGTCAGTTTTTAATCCGTTTTAGTTAAAGTGAATGGCCGCTTTTCTTCCGTTTTGTATATGAAAAAACGTTTAGAAAGATTCTATTCGAGAAGCATCAATCTATTTGCAATTCGAACAATTTCTAGAAATTTGAAGAATGTTCGAACAATTATTAGCATTGACTTGACAAAAGACAAATATTCCTAATAAGTGGAAGAAAAATCATGATTTCAACAATAATTTCGATTTTTATTTATGATTCAAAGTGAGGAACAACGGCGCCGCAGCCAGCCGCAGACGCGCGTACATACTTCAATTGTAGTGCGTTTGCGGGCGTCTGCGGGCGTTTGCGGGCGTCTGCGGGCAAACCACTAAGTGCCATACATACTTGGTGCGTCTGCGGGCGGCTGCGGGCGTCTGCGGCGCGGGTAAACTAGTGGTTTGCCCGCAGACGCCCGCAAACGCCCGCAGACGCACCAAGTATGTATGGCACTTGCGCTATTAGAGAACACAGCCGGCTAACTTCGGAATCGAAGACATACGTGCCTACACAGCGGAAAGTGAGATATACAATACCCTCCCGCCTTTCCGTTGGTAGCGACTATAACTGAGATGAACTGAAATCAAACGTACCGGGCCCATATTGGTGGTGTAACAACTGTAGCATTTACCTGAAAACGGATTAGTTTGGGATATGGGTATAATCATACTTCGTTTGAACTGATGTAGTTGACTGTCACATAATCCAATGTTCTTCTCTGCATTTTTTTCTGCCAATCTTCTTACTATAGGTACAAGTATTCGAGGAATTAAATGTTCCGTTTTTTCAAGTTTCATTCAATGATCAAAATGCCAAGCTCATATTAGAAAGTTGTTTCGAGACTCTGCACTCTTTCAATGAAAGCATTCTACCAATCGTTTCAGAGTGAAATTTGTCAGTCCCGTGTGGCCCCTTTAATTTTAGATAAGTTAAAAATATTCAAATACGATAAAACTCACTTCTGGTCTCACAGTTGGTGATAAACAGAGAGAAGGAAAAGAAAGGGAGATATCTCATTTCAGAGAAAATATGAACAGAGCGGGATAGGGAGACTGAAAACAAACACTTCAAATGGAACAGAGGGTTCGAAAATAAAGAAAACTGAGAGAGAGAGGCTTGGAGAGACATGGAGAGAGAGAGGGGGAGGGAGATGAGAGGAGAAGACATGTAGAACGTATTCTACAGAGTGTATTACTTAAAAATATGGAAACTAAAGAGTTTATGTCTGATTTCGCCCTTAAGCTCAATATCAGACAGAAGCTCGCCAATTTCAGGTTAGTAGGGCTGTAGTAGTTAATTTTGATTATTCTATGAATCTATCGATTCTTCAGTTGAGCCTAACCTACTGGTTCTACCACTAATAAAATGTAAGAAAAACAACCTATTTAACTAAATTATCAAAGCTACAAGACTACTAACTCATTAGTAATAAACTTTATAACTAACTAGCTAGATAAAGAGAAAATTATTCTTATTACTGATGGAAAGTTAAAGAAAATTATGTTAGAAAGAGAGAGAAAGAGAGAGAGAGAGTGTGTTGAGTTACCTTATTTTACTTTGTCGACCTGTCGCGGGAATATAGCTGGGGGTATTATAGACAGTGAGCGTTATCTCCTATATATACTTTTTCCCAGGTCAAAACTGAGTGGTGTGATTGTGTTGATCTATGTGCGCATTTACCGTAGTCTGCCTCAATTCTTCTATGAATCTTTTAATTTTGTTCAAATTATTGAAGCTATACTTTATCATTAGGGTTTTATTTTTGAGAATATTCAGCATAATTATTTTACTCATATATTGATCATCATGCCCGTTACTTCTGTAAACCTGGTAGAGTTCCTTGCACCTTTTCTCGAAATCATCCTTCTTGCTGCAGCAACGTGAAAATCTAGTTAATTCACCTGCTATAGTGTTAGCTGCTATGCTACTGTGTATGTTTGAGTGCTTATGGGGATATTTCAAGATTTTGAAATCGTAATCATCAGTTTTGTTGTATAACGCTGTGTTTATATTTCTATTTGACACTATGAGCTCTAAATCTAAAAATGTGCACTTGCAATTAGTTTCATTAGTTTTTTCCAAAGATAAGGAATTATCGTACATGTTTTCACAATCTCGTAAAAAATTATTCACATCATCACTGATTAATAGAATGTCATCCATATATCTACAGGCAACGTATCTATTTTTGTTAAATTGGTTTCTATTGAGTAGTATATGTCTAGTTTCCATCGCAAGAAGGGTTAAATCTGCAATTAGTGGTGAGGCGTTGTTTCCTTGTGGGATTCCTTTCTTTTGCTGATAAATTTTGTTTCCGTAGGTTGCAAAGCTGTTTTGTAGTATGTAGTCTAGTAAGAACTGGATATCTTGTAATGTGTAGTTTAGTTTATTTACTTGGATGTTTGAGCTGTAATTATATCGGCCTTTTTGATTCCTAATCAGATAACCATTGGAAGTACCGGAGTTTTTGAAGCATATTTGTAGTATATAACTTATTGAATTGAATACAACGGAATGTGGTAGATTGGTGAACAAACTTGTAAAGTCGGCTGTAAACAGTTCCGCTTTATGTGTTCTTTGATCTTTAAGTATATTCAGTAGTTCATAACTTCCAGATATAGACCAATATAAACGGATTCCACTTCTACTTTCTATTGTTTTACAGTACCTCATATAATGTTTCTTGACAAAACTTAGTATATCTCTGAGTTCAAGTGAAAGCTCTTTGACGCTACTTGTTCTTGCACCTGTGATAAAACGAAACTTAATGGGAGTTTTATGCATTTTGGGAATGCCGTATATGAGAGGTATATCTTTGAACGTATCGTTAATTGGTTTTCTGAGTATGTTAGAGGTAGTTTGTTGGTGTCTTCTACTAATTTCAGTGTTATTTTCTCTGCTGTAAATTTGGTATGTTCCTGTTTGATTAATAGTAGTATTTGTGGTCCAATCATATCCCATCTCTGTGTTCATGAAGTGTAGATACTGTTTCTTACATGTGAAAGCATAGTTACAGTTAGCTTTGTCTATAGGTGTGATTATGAAGTAAGTTCTTAGTTTTTTAATATCTTGATTCACTTGTTGTAAATTGTAGTTTATTTTGTTGGAAGTATATGGTTTGTAGTTTATGTCAGCGATTGCTTTAATGATTGCATCATATATTTTTTGTCTATTTTCTAGAGTTAGTTTATGATATTTACTCAGTTTATCTGTATGAGACTTGGCTTTTTCTATTAGTGTATGTTTGAAGTCATTAAAATTGTAAGTCCCAGGTATTCTAAACTTGGTGCCCTTTTCTAATATTGATTTCAAATCTGACTGTTGCATTATATCTGCGCTGCCGTTTATAATATGTCCAAAGTGCGGGTTAACATATTGCGAAAAGTTATTCTGTTTACAAATACATTCCGAGCTCATTAATTCGGTTATTGTAGTATGATTCAATTGTTTTAGAAACATATTGTAGTTGAAAACTTTACTGCAAAATGGTTTGTCGTATTCATACTGTATGAGGGTTCTTAGGTATGGAATGCTACTAGTACTTGAGATTATATTTCTAAGATTGTTGTTATTGAAAACTTTTCTGAGATTTATTCTTTCTATGCTAATATCTGAGAACGGTATGGAAATATGATGCGTGTTCTCTTTGGGTTTTATCTCACGTTTCTTCCAGTAGTATTTGGTTAAACAAGCATACATAGCGTACTTTGTGTTTATGGACAAAGTATGGAATACGGGGTCAGATACAATGAATTCTATGATTTTATTAAGTTCGTAGTTTTTAAGTTGTCTAATTTTTCTGCTCATTTGTTTAACAGATCGTGTTCCAAAGTTCTGTATGTACTCGTCCAAGTCAAAATTGTTACGTCCTGTAGGGTTACGCTTTTTATGAGCACTTTTATATCTTTTAACTATCATTCCATGGTACGGGTTAAGTTTTTTATTGAACGGATCAGATTGCTCAGTAATATTACCGTAGCCTTTTATTTGATCATTGAGACCAAATGGTGCTGCTGTTTGTAGCAACTTGATCCAGTAAAGTTCTTTATCTGTTCGTATCTGTTTGTTATCGCAATCTATGTTGTCTAATATTGATATTGTAAAACTTTCCGCGTTATGACCAGGTATTTTAAAATGATTAGCTATGTAGGTATGACTTTTATCACTTCGGAAGGTGTGTTTATGTCCGCTCATTCTTTTTCTCAGATTACTTTGAGTTTCTCCAACGTACTGTAATGCACATATTTCGCATGTCATGAGATAAATCAAGTTGAAACTCTTGCAGGTAGTATTTAAATCTTTGACTGTTTTAACTCGGTATCCAGTTTGTGTGCTAGTTACATAGTTTTGGAAGTTGATTTTAGGGCAGATAATACATCTCGTGTCTCCACATGATATACCTCTATTTTCTGTAGAAAAAGAAGTGTTAATATATTTAATATTGTTCCTTACTCTTTTTGACGTGAAATTTGACGAAAGATAATACGATTTAGATGTGTTATTTGTGTTGTTTGGTCGTTGATCCAAGTGGGAGGGAGACCTTTCCCATCCCACAGGAAGAAAGTTGATTTCACCAGGGCTGCTGGCTTGGGGAGGCTGGTCAGGGCCTACCGTCTGGTTCTATCATGGAGGCGTCAGAGGTCACTCTCTTCGCGACCAACCTCTGACTTGTATAAACCCCATCAGTCAAGAACCCCTTTTTAAAATGAGGATTATGCCCTCATGGGATAGTGCATACACATAGTCATTTATTTAGAACTGTAATTAGGGCAATTAGTGTAGTATGAGATAGAGTTGAAGAGGGTTTTATGAATGAAAGTAGCTGTTGAAAGGAGTGATGAATATATAAGTTATATACTTGTATGTAAAGGTTAAGTCAAAAAGAAGGAATAATTTTAGATAAAAAGGAAGGGATTAGGCTAAAGAAATGAATTTGGAAGGAAAAGAGGAAAAAAGGAGTAAGGAACAATTAGAGTGTTTTGTATAGATAATATGATATTATTATTATGATAGCTGATATGTAATGTTATATAATTGAATAGTGTATTATTAATTGGATTAGTATGTGAAGATAGTCGAGAGTTTATTGGATAGTTCATTATTTATTGGAGTTTAATATTCAGTTTGACGGTTCATTATTTAACAATAATTGCATATAGTTTCTTATGAACAAAAGTTTGTTATAATTAATAACTGAATTTATACGAATGATTATAGAGTAGTATAGTTTATGTTAAAATTAAGGTTGTTATTAGTTTACCAATTAAGGTAAACTGGGTCCCGCCTTAGCGGTAGGCATACATCCTTAGATGTATGCTGTGTCACCCTGAGGGTGTACCGAGGCCGAAGCCAGGGTGCGGCCGAAGCCAGGTTGTGTGACCTTAAAGGTCACACGAATGCTATATAATACTCTGCAGTTAAGAGACCATTTTAAGAGGTGAATGTATATTTCCATAGAAAGCAAGGTCTGGACAAATCATAGATTTATCTCAAAATCCTCAACTAACTACGGAAAAGAGAGATGAGAGGAGAAGACATGTAGAACGTATTCTACAGAGTGTATTACTTAAAAATATGGAAACTAAAGAGTTTATGTCTGATTTCGCCCTTAAGCTCAATATCAGACAGAAGCTCGCCAATTTCAGGTTAGTAGGGCTGTAGTAGTTAATTTTGATTATTCTATGAATCTATCGATTCTTCAGTTGAGCCTAACCTACTGGTTCTACCACTAATAAAATGTAAGAAAAACAACCTATTTAACTAAATTATCAAAGCTACAAGACTACTAACTCATTAGTAATAAACTTTATAACTAACTAGCTAGATAAAGAGAAAATTATTCTTATTACTGATGGAAAGTTAAAGAAAATTATGTTAGAAAGAGAGAGAAAGAGAGAGAGAGAGTGTGTTGAGTTACCTTATTTTACTTTGTCGACCTGTCGCGGGAATATAGCTGGGGGTATTATAGACAGTGAGCGTTATCTCCTATATATACTTTTTCCCAGGTCAAAACTGAGTGGTGTGATTGTGTTGATCTATGTGCGCATTTACCGTAGTCTGCCTCAATTCTTCTATGAATCTTTTAATTTTGTTCAAATTATTGAAGCTATACTTTATCATTAGGGTTTTATTTTTGAGAATATTCAGCATAATTATTTTACTCATATATTGATCATCATGCCCGTTACTTCTGTAAACCTGGTAGAGTTCCTTGCACCTTTTCTCGAAATCATCCTTCTTGCTGCAGCAACGTGAAAATCTAGTTAATTCACCTGCTATAGTGTTAGCTGCTATGCTACTGTGTATGTTTGAGTGCTTATGGGGATATTTCAAGATTTTGAAATCGTAATCATCAGTTTTGTTGTATAACGCTGTGTTTATATTTCTATTTGACACTATGAGCTCTAAATCTAAAAATGTGCACTTGCAATTAGTTTCATTAGTTTTTTCCAAAGATAAGGAATTATCGTACATGTTTTCACAATCTCGTAAAAAATTATTCACATCATCACTGATTAATAGAATGTCATCCATATATCTACAGGCAACGTATCTATTTTTGTTAAATTGGTTTCTATTGAGTAGTATATGTCTAGTTTCCATCGCAAGAAGGGTTAAATCTGCAATTAGTGGTGAGGCGTTGTTTCCTTGTGGGATTCCTTTCTTTTGCTGATAAATTTTGTTTCCGTAGGTTGCAAAGCTGTTTTGTAGTATGTAGTCTAGTAAGAACTGGATATCTTGTAATGTGTAGTTTAGTTTATTTACTTGGATGTTTGAGCTGTAATTATATCGGCCTTTTTGATTGAGAGATAGAGAGAGAGAGAAAAGGGAGAAAGAGAAAAAAATATGAAGGGGTGAAGGAAAACAAAGAGAAAGAGAGAGAGGGGGCGAGAAAGAGAAGAAAAGAAAGAGGAGAGATTGGAAAAACATGAACTGTGCTGTGCCAGTGAAAATTTGCGAAGATGAAACACAACACTTGTATCATATTCCACAGAAGATCGATAGGTATAGTTTTCATACATATCGAAAGACCTCAATTACTATTCACAGCATATTTTAGTACTATCATGCAGGAGTGGTTGGAATAATTGGAATCTATTGATTGCTATGTGCATCATGATCAAATGAATAGAAACACCCAAAATAGTTCAAATGTTATTAAATTAGTTAGGTTTGATGTAATTTATTCCGGTTAAACGAATATTGAGTTCTAGTTTTATTGTAATGTACAACAGAATTGTTAGAGATGAAAGTGCAACAATTATCTTGGTTTGTTGTGAACTTCACAATGAAATATTTTGAATTCAGGAGTATCTTCTTTTGAATAAACAAGTTGATGTGAAGTTGTGAGAAATGAATAGTTCGAGAACGTATAATTCTAGCCAACAACAAAATCAGTCATAGCATAGTTTTTAAAGATGAGACATTTTAATCGAAATTGAGTCAGGCAATTGTATATGTATACTCGAGTCATAGAACATTTTCGATTTTTTCTTTGAACAATAGAAACTATTTTTGTCGGACATTTCTGCAAGAGTTTTTCTCGTAAAGCACATCAAACAATGTGAACTAGTAAATAGAACAATTTGTAGTCCGAATGGTTAGTAGTGTCCATGTCATTTCTACGTAGACGGCTACAATGTTTATCTGGGGGGTCTTCTGAAACCCTTGAAAAGTTAGACCATACAATGCTGGAGGCTGAACACATATGACAGTCATACAGTGTATAATTTACATCTTTCCTACTGACACTCCTATAGTGGACATTCCAATTTTCTGATTATCTTTCCAATGCAAATGTGAACTTAGTTGAAATCGAAAACTCGTAATAGGGACCCAAAATCGTATGCGAAAGTTACCAACCTATCCGATGAAATTTACATAATTGGAACGGAATATAGTGCTCACATTAACTGGACTCGTTGGCAGCGTGCCAAAAACTTTGGAAGACTGTTATTTAGAGAAAACATTAATTTTACAAGAAGTTTTTTTGAATATGAGTTATAACAAAGGTTAGGAACCCTTCACATAAATGTCTATTGTTTTGCAGTATTTAAATATGTTAAAAAAACTGCCTTGAAATTTCATTGGCAAGCTGCCCAAGTCCAGTTGGGAAGTGTGCGAACTATAAAACAATTCGTAATCATACCGTAGGGGCCTCGGATGGAAATGTGAAAAACCTTACTATTATTTTTATATCCTACTTTTGTGTCCTCTAGGTATAGCAGAGAACAACAAAAGTTAAGTTCGATCGAGAATATCTAGTGTAATGAAAATATTAAATGAAACTTCCATACGTGAGAATTCAGAAAGGAAAGAAACTAGAACTACTGAATGCTATCTACCTAAATATAAACAACGGTACATAAAATTTTCATAGAATGAGTATTAGTAAAGAAATAAATGAATGAATATATTTTCGTAGTGTTGTATATGTCCTACTGTGAACTACTATAGGTATAGCCGAGAGCAACAAAGGTGGGGGATCGATCGAGAGCAAACATTGGCGGATAAGCCATGGGGGTAGTGCGCGAAAACAGCCCCCCTTGTGGTACAGTAGCGCTATTGAGAATCAATGAATCAGAATTGTAGTTCGGTCTCTGTACATATGTCAGAAGATGGTTGTGTAACAGTGATTTCCTGTAAATACGGCATGGCGGGAATGCGAATCGACTTTTTTCGTTTTGACGGAAAATTTCTGAATTTTTCCGACTCGTTGTGGTTTTTCGGTAAAATACACGGTACGATCGGAGATCGGAATAATGGTTGGTCGTTGGTTCAAAATACTAGAATGAAACTATGAAAAACGTCTGCTCTGGAACTGCTAGTGTGATGTTAGAGAAAGCTCTATAACTGCGGCAGCTATAGTTCGCTTCATTTACATGTTGACTATGGTAGTGTGCCAATGATGCTCAGGCTGTTCTACCTTACAGTGTGTCAGACTTTGGAAAAAAGTAGACTTTAAATCTGTTCTTATTCGCAGCATGTTATCATATAACTCCGTTCAATTTCTACACTTTTTGTATTGACGTACAACAAAAATGAAAAGCACAATTTTTGAACTCTTCAAAACAAATATACACACAATAAAAATTATATCAAAAAACAATTGCAGTTCAGTCTCTGAATCCCAGAAGTCTTTCCGACTCCGAGAGCAGAACCGTGGCCTCTCTTGACCTTCGTCTCTCGTTGCCTGTACTCTCCTCATCTTCCATACTCTCTTCTCTCTCTATTATTGGAAGCAGTATGACGTCATCAACGATGTCGTCATCCTGGTAGTAATCACAGCCGGTATTGATCTGAAACAGAAAATTTTTGCAGTTTGTACTTTGATCACAAGTTCTAATTTCGCTCATGGTGATCAAACTACATGCCATTAAACCCTATGTTTTGAACGTCAACGTACATCACAACATCCTTTATACGTTGATCAGGCTGTGTTTGTAGTTTGATTTTCATACTCTCAAGCTATGTTGGCAGAGAAAACTACAACGCGGACTTGGTCACCCCTCTATAGTTCGTGAAAATAGGCTTTCACGGTGTCTGTTACGCTATCCCGCTTTGTTTGTAGTCTGGTCTCCCTGTTTTCAGAATTCATGAACTATGACGTGTACCGAGATCAAACTACAACTCGATATGATCACCGTACCTCAATGAATCTGGCATCCGCCTGATCTTCAGCCTGAATCAACGTCTCCAGCCGTTCTGATATTTGGGCGAACGAAGGCCGTTGGTTGGCGAAATGGTGCCAGCCGTCACGCATCAGCTGGTAGCTGAAATTTAGGTAGTCTACTTTTTTTGAATCTGTCACGTGAAACACTAAACATAACCGGACATACATCTTACAAACTTCATGTATTGCTTACCTCGTACTCATTGTTAAAAGGGATTTGAAATATGTGGGTCATATTCGGTAATTTTAGGGTGGTGGGGACCTCAACGCGGGATTAGTGTTGTGGAGAAAGGCAAAAGTACAAAAACGGTGATATATTACGGCGAGTGCCCACGAAAGAGTGAAAAGAATTATAAGCTTTAAACTATTTACATTTCCACTGAACAACTATCCGGTTTCTGTAGTCTGTATCCCTTCTCCAGCACTCCCTGAACGGCATTGGCGGCCAGATTATGGTAGGGAACACCCCCTATTGTAGTCACCTCCCACAGGACAACGCCGAACGACCAACTGGAACATTGAATGTTACGTGCAACGTGATTCGTTTCTCCAAAAACGTGTGAAGTTCTTTTTCCAGTTAACAAATTGAGATTTCATAGGAAATAGCCCAAACTCATTTTCAACCGAACCACGCCAAACCAACCAAAACACAGGTGGCGTTGGAATCACATGGGACGTGAGTATGATCAATGGTTGATTTTAAAATAGAATTGGATAGAGTCAACATTTCACCTTTGAAATGTTTCATGTATACCGAAATGAGAAAAAGTTGGAAGAGACCATTGCTCTGTCTACTGTGAATAACCCCCATGATTTTCTTTATTGTCGGTCCATTCACTCACACATCGCTTTTTCTCGTTGCGCATTCGCCCTTCAGAACTTCGAGAGACGTCCACTTGATCATCTCTTCGTGGGTCGGATATCTGAAAACAACTATATAAATTTTTTTGGAGTTTAGTTATGATTGTTCTTTAAACTCATTTTAGCTGTTGTTTCAGAAACTATTCGTAATGTATTAAGTACACCAAAATTAATATTTTTCAATCGTAACAATCGTTTTGTTACAATTGCAACGTGTTTTTGACGAAAGTGTAGTTGCGTTCGTTATCCGGACTATTTTTCTATTTGTCGATCCTGTGTTGTCCTAAATATCCATTCTTCTTCTGTCCCACCTATGTCCGGCGGACTCCTTCTGTGTCTGTCCGAAATCTGTTATTTTGATCGAGTGATCCAAGGTGACCAGAATATGTCGTGTGCACAAAAGACCATGCACCAACGAATGAGAACTCATGTACACCTTGAAAATCAATAATTGAAAAGAACATTGATAAAACGCTCAAACAAGTTTACGGGACCGTGAGCCACGTAAACCACAACAAAATATCAAAATGAACATGGTAACATTATGATGTTTTTTACCTTTACGTGTTATTTTGATTACCTGTCGTCTTTAAAATGCTAGTTATAAATCGCAATAACCGCAATAGTTTATAAAATAGAAAACTGTTATCTTGATGGGTGAAAAAAGTTACTACTTGTTGTATTATAACGCAAGAACCCTATGAAAGACTAACGAAAGTACAGTTTTAATTTTACAAACCATTCCAGCGCAGATCTGACTGCATATCCTGTTGATGTCGTAGGTCGAGAGAACCATGTCGAAATCGATATCAGCGATGTTCACCAAATCGCCATTCAAATCGATTTCTCGCGATTGTAGCTGAAAAAATCAATAATACAGGTTTCTGAGAAGGCCAACAAGTATTGAACAACACGTATGTGAAGCTAAATGACTGACGTTTCATTTGTTGTCATGTTTTATGATATTAATAAATACTTTATATATGTATGTATATCTAAGTTTTATATTTTTTTCATCACGTAAAACTGAAATAATTACGTCTTCTTTGTATGCCATCTTTTACGGGTCAGTTATATGTTTCACTATTTTGTTTCAAGTGTTTCAATAATCAATATACGCGTTTCAATAATCAATATACTCCTCGAACATACGCTATTTCTCTGCTCTTACATCCCGCCGGGATGTGAGAGACAGGAAATAGTGAGGCAGAGCGAGAGACGCAGCATGGGATGAATAGGCCGGGATCTTCTAGCATGCGTACTCATGAAGGTCCTACCTCAGCCATATATCTCCTCCGCCGGTTCAGGTACTCTTTGAGAGACGCGTTTGCACAGTATTCAGTCACCATCAGCACTGATTCCATCAAATGAACTGTTCCTGAAGAAGCGAAAGAGTTTGGAGATCAGTGTTTTTTCACTCTATCCAAAATCATAATTTAGAACATTTCCATAGTTTCAATATTATATTGAAAGCTTTTAACAACTCAGAAATGACAACAGCTTCGGTCGTGAAGTGTTGTACTATAGAGTTGACTGTCTTCCTAGATCACAAACAAGATACAGCTTAGAATCGGAAGATCGGACATGAACAAGTATCATTTTAACTGAACCAATTTTAGGTTGATTCTCAATACAGGAAAATCTGGACCTTTTACCTCTGATTTCTATATTCTGTGTGGTTTAGCTTTTGAATAACAAAAAACATCAAACACAAAGTTTTTGATACTCCTATTCTGAAACATACCGATAAGAGCTGCGATTCTCACGTGTCTTCCCACCAACTTCGTTCCTTCGATTTCATCGAATAGCGCTTTTCTAGCGGCTTTGTCCGAGTAATCGGCTGCTTTCGCAGCCACTCGCCCCATTTCATCCAGAACTATCGGACCCTGCGCCGGCAGGTGACTTGCAGCTATGTAGGCTGCAAACAAGGAAAATTGAAAAAAGTTTACACAGAAATAAGGTGCCAATACTAGAGCTTGATCTGATTATAATTTAAATTCGATCAACATGCACATGAGTTGTACCTTGATCATCAACATAAACTTATTTGTATGTTTACCTCTTATGTGTACCAGAATGAAAAACTTCATGAACTTTTACAACCAAAGTTCTACAACTATATCACAAAGATAATCTTGAAGTTACATGCTTCTTAAACTATTCCGAATTTCCCATTCCACATTCTACTCAAATGTCAATAACCGAGAGACTAAGGAAAAACCAACCGAGATAGACCATTCCGAACTTTCCGGATCCCAATAATTGATCATAGGCCACACTCAGATGAGACTCTTCTATTTCCCACACGTCACTGGAACAATGACGTCATCAAGCAAGTTTTCATCGACACGTTCAGGATTTGACAAATATGAGTTGTATTTTGGTTGACGAGCACTTCAAAGTTTGCGGATTTGCCTCGAAACACATAAGGATCAAACTACACATCAGAACGCAACATAAGTTACCTTCGCTTCTTCAAATTCCACTACCTTTTGATTAGTATATCAGGTCTGTTGTAACTTGCGTATTCATATGTATTCCAGTTATTTTGGCCGGCAATGTGCTCAATACCAACGTTACAGTATCAATGTGGGAGGGATTCAAGAGTTTTGCATTCTTTCGCAACAACCATTTCGCACGGGACTTTCGAATCATTTTACATTTATTTTGTATTCACACTTTTGCTCATTTACTCATTTACGATTTCAATAAATTATTCTATTCTATTCTATTCTATAAGTTCTACTTTGGTTGCTAGTTTGAGAGCAACTACTTTACAACATTCATAGGAGTTAAAAAGCTGATGTAGTTCGGAATTCAGAAGAAATTACCTGATGTTCGTTATACTTTTGTATGAATAGAATAGTGATATGTGTGAAACCAACTTGTTCTTCAACTTCTTCGGTTTCATTTTGGTCCTTCCAATGACACATTTGTACATGAGAATAGTCAGTAGGAATATGACCAGGATGGATAGAAGTAGTGTATATCCAACTATCGTCTTCACCAAAGGAGTATTCAGGGCCGGGAGCATTGATAGAGAGGGCGGCTCTGAACATACATATTGATTTTAGTGATTCAAAGATTTGAATGGATTATGGTATGAACGACCAACGTTTTGGCAACCGTCATCCTATTACGGTCACTCAGGGGCAAAAACTCACGAATACACAAACTAGACTTTTAGTTTGATCTTGTAGGTTTTTTGGCTATATGTATGTTAGTTCAACTACCTAGTGAGATAATATTATCATGATTGCGAATCAAGTTGTAAAGTCATGAGAACCTGTAATCAACAATAAAATAATTAAAAGAACGCTCCTCGATGAACGTACTCATAATGAAGTCAGCCGCTATCCTTTTCTGGTTTCCCGCCAAGGGAGGCAATTCAAATCGCGAGTCCAGAACGACGCAAACTTGTGCCCCGTACCGCGATTCTTCCAAGGCATCGATGGTGAAAGAAATGTCTGTGTTCTGAAATTTTAATACGACTAGTTACGATTCTTGGTCAGTGTTGAGTTGAAGTTTGATCGAAAAGCTCAACAAAACTGTTCTGTTCGAATAAAAATGCGCCGGAATCAAACTACAAACACGGAGGAATAGAACAAGTTATATGTATGTTCATTATTTTTATAGAAAGACCTTTGAACCATATTGAGAATACTGGACTTCAACTGACTTTATGCAAGAAAAACGAAGATACCAAGGCTTGTTGGTTCGAACTCACGAATGAACAGTTTCTATGCGGAAGGCAAATTCTTTTCCGTTTCGCTTTCCGTAGAGCAAGAACGCAATTTGGTTGAATTGGTCGTAGGTACGATTCTTCACACACACCTGAAATGGAAGGATTCTTTTGTTTTGGACTGAAAAGAGTGGGAGAGATATTCGGAGGGATCTAGAGAAGATAAAATGAGAGCGCAGTGAGCAAATGAGGAAGAAAAAGAGAAAAAAGTAGTGTGAAAGACATGTAGAGAGAAGGACAACAGAAAAAAGAGACGGCAAGAAGGAACAGATGAAGATGTGTTTTGCTTGCTCACCATAATAGACTATAATGTGCTTTGCTGTCTCCTGTTCAATGACTTGTTGTTCTCAAGTCAACTTCTCAAGCTGTTTTAGTGACAATACTATACCTCACAGCTCTAAAATCCAGAATAAGATCAAGTTTCGTTGGAAAAGTTAAGAGTCTTTTCCAACTTACCATAATACACGATGATGTACTTTGCCTTCTCCTGTTCAATGACTCTTCGCTCGTTAATGGCGATCTCCACCAGCCCCTCTCTTCTGTCGTCGTACTGGATTATTCTCGGAATAAACGTTCGCAGTACGTTGCACACGGGGTGGTGATCAACTAAAAATCAACATTACACTTCAGACAGGTTTAAATTAAAGTACAAGAAAATATTCATGCTACATAGTACTGAGGCTACTATGGTAAAAAAACAGGCCGGAATGGACATTCTTTTTCACTCGTGTGTGTAGTTCCGACGATTTTGGTGCAATGTGAAGTAGATACTGTTTTTGGATGAAAAGAATTTGGAAAACAAACTTCAACTCCAATATGCTGTCCCCGTGGACACACAATGAAAATACGTTCCAAGTACGGTATTCCTCAGCCTTCCGTAACTTGAGAAAGAGATAGGTATATTATCCATACCTTTTATTGCATCTGTACACGCCGCTCCTTGTATCTTTTCACAGGCAAACGTGACATTTATAGCCACAGGCGGTCTCAAGGATATCAACTTCTTGCATTTTCGATGGTACAAAGCATGAATCTAAAAGAATGCTTTACGTTGAATTTGAAAATACTTTCTAACCATGTTCTGTATGTTATTGTAATCGGAAAAACTTACATTTGTTTTAGTTTTAGATTTTCAATACTAAGCGGGAAAGTGAAAATTAAACACAAAATATAGCTCTAAGTAGATCAAAACAGTTTCCACTTAGAAAAAAGTTTTTGGTTTATACATAATGTTCTGCCCAATGTTAATCAATGTTTAACAAAACTTTCTGTACAAAAATACTACTTACAGGAAAAATTGTACTCTAAATGACTAAATCTCAAAAATGTGGGAAACATATGACACTCGTAATGGCAATGAGCACATTGCAAGCAACAACTGCGTCTCTACACTCTCGCACCAATCTTATACGACCTATCCCACTGGGGCTGGCCGTCCCTTGTCGGTGCATACACTGAGCGGGGATCGAACCCGCGAGGTGTAGGCCGTACGGCCGACACTACCTCTCGGCCAAGCGGCCAACTATCGGGACCGAGAGAAAGCGCGACTATAACTCACTGTGATTTCGTAAGTGGAGCGTAGTTTCATGTTAACTTCATCGAAAAAGAAGGTGGCTACCAACGAAAGACTGTTATCTCTTCTCACATAGTTTATTGCCTGAAAATATACTATTGGAAAATGGTCAGCAAAACTTCCAAACCCGTTTCTGTTGTATAAAAAAAGCAGCTCTAGTTGTTTTCCAAAAAAGTACGAAAGGTAAGTAGGTAGGTAATTTTTTATGAATGTAATGTTGAATGCAAAAATTATTAGATTAATTTTATGCTCTCGAAATAGCTGGGTTATACTTGTAAGTGAAATACTTGTTTTCTGATATTTTGTACCTAACGAAACTTCTCTACGTGAAGAACACCAGAAAAGCGAAATTCTAAAAAAATAAATATTGTACTTCTTTCATACCTCCAACATTGGTGGCCTTCTGTTCCTTACGACGACATCATGCGAGAAGGGCAGCCAATCCACCGTCACAGAGGACTCATTTTTGAGAATATCGAACACCGACAAGTTACTCAGGGATGTATCTGAATTGAAGTAACACAACATGGATAGAGAGATATAAGCGTTTGGAAATTAGATATTTTAAACATTATATTTTTTTATAATTTTAACAATATGTTGCAGTTCTCGGTGTTTTTTTCACTAGGGGTATCAATGGAATGATAGTTCAACGTGAGTGAAAAGATCAGCGCCGATTCATCCATTCACGTGAAGGGTGTACCAAATTTTTTCAATTATTTTTGAAATAAACACATTATCTTTGAGGTTTGAGTATCGTTTTTAGCTCAATACAGTACTCTTGCAAGTGATGTGTCTGAACAGGACAGTTTGAAAAGTGGGTCAAATGTTCAATTAAAAACGTATTTTAACTATTGTAACAATATGTTGTATGGCTCGGAGTTTTAGTATCGTTTTCAACTCAATACATCACTTTTATTAGTGATGTATCTGAATTGAATAGTAGTACAACGTGGGTAGGTCAGCGTTTTATTCATTTGTTCAAGTGGAACGATTTAAAATGTTTGTAATAACATTTTTCAGTACAGTAGATCTATGCCGTTTTTCGCTCAAACTAAATGTCACCAATTAGAGAGGGAATCATTTTCATATTTTATTGCGATTTGTCCAAATGATGTCATGTGACATCACTTTGGTCTCAAAAAAAGAAACGTCAAGTAATTCTAGACGCGGGGAAAACACAAATCAATGCCGCGTTTTTTCTATTCTGAGACTCTTGATTTCTTTCACCCCTGGGTTCTAAATGTAAGAATCTAGACCAATTTGTGCGGATTTCCATTTGTATATCTAATACCATGTTTAATGATTCATAAACGTAATCTTAACGAGATTCACGTGTAATAGCACGCACGAAAGCCCAGCTTTTCGCTTATTTCTGGTATTTTCATTTTGTATAGTGCTAAGTGCCACACAGTATCGAATTAATCCCTTATCAATACAAGAACTAAGTTCAGTTTGAGCTAAGGGGCTTTGGCTTTGAAATGGCTATTCACTGAACGGTATGACGGTTGAAGACTTGTAATTAGACTTTTCTCAACCCGCCTATTTCGGTTTCGTTAAAAAAATCTACTACATTGTAGTTTGATCTGCATACACAGCAGAAACTACGGAAAACTTCCTAGTGCATCGGAAACTGAATAAACGGCAGCAGAAGAGGTCAACATGTACTGGTGCAGCCTGCCATTCCTGACCCCTATAGCATTTACTTTTTTCTCATCGAAATCAAAGTTTTTATTATGATAATGGTTGTAACTTTTAGAAACACACCTATCATGGATAGTTCTAAATTCAATTCTATCCTGGCCTCTTTCCCTCTCTGTGAAACTCTTCGCATTCTCCTGTAGAGACCCAGACGGGTAGAGGGTCGACAGACAGAGCTAGGAACACAGGGGCAAGAGGCGAGAATCAGAGAAGCAGAGCAACAGAGGAGAAGGTAGTGGAACAGTGAGATCATTCTGAAAACATGAAATGACGGCTTTGAGAAGAAAGGAACAGAAAAGAAAAGAGAGAAAGACAGGGAGAGGGAGGAAGATGAAAATAGGGAAAGAGAGAGAGAGACGGAAAGAAAGAGAAAGAGAGAGGTAAAGAGAGAAAGTTATCTGATTACTAGAAAAAACATATTGGATCAAATTTAGCTGTGTTGATAGTAAAAGGGTGACTATGGAATGGCTATTCCCACTGCTGAACCAACAAACGGAAAAACGAACAGATTACAACAAAACAACGAGATGGCGAAAAACAAATACTCTCTTTTTCTCTCTCACTCTTTCTCTCTCTATTTAATGTATTTCCCTCTTTAATTTTTCCCCGCCTTCTCTCTCTCCCTCTCTCACGCTCTCTCTTTCTGAGCAAAGGAAAAAGAACGCAAATAACTTTTGAAACTTATTCACGATTGAAAATTTAGATACCAGTATGTGATGTTCGAGTGTTTTGAGTAGTGCCCTTCAGCCCTCCGGCCGTGGATTTGAAATCGGAGAGCGCGGGAAAATTCGAAAGTGAATACTATCATGCAAATGCATCTGAAGATGAGAAAGTGAGGGTGGATGGGGAAATTAAAGGACAAGTGTTGGGGGTGGATAGACACTGAGGTGGGGTTTGGGATAAAGACCACTCTCAATTGTAGTTTGGTCTCAAAATCTCAGTTTGATTCTCGAAATTATGTCCAAAACGCAGTAATAAAACTAAAAACACAGCACTCAGATGAGATAATCCCGTATAACCAACTTCCAAGGTGAGGTTCGAGATAAGAATTGGCCAAAACTCGTAATGTAATAATGACAACACAACCAAGAGCATTATTGAGTTATAGAAGTTTAAAAAAAGGGCCCAGCTGAATCTGTACAGTTTACAGTATATTTGGTTGGTCGTTGATGGAATAACAAGGTTTTCAACTAAATGTAAAATAGAACAAACCCATGCATTTATAAATCAAGGTGCAAATAATTTCTCACGAAGTAAGAAAGATAAAAATTTACATTCCTTTTCCGAACTCCTATTCGTAGTTTATACGTATTCTCTGTTCCCGCCATGAATCTGGGTGCACTTGGCATTCTACAAACCGAGTTCATCCGCTTTAGGCAAATCATCTCATTCATTGAGTGCGAAAACAAGATAACACCATAGTTTATCGATGATTCAGGTGTTTTCGGCTTCAAATTGTTTTCGAGTTCCACATTTCCTCTAGGCTTTGCTCTGGATTAGCCATTCTGGAGATAAAATGATGAGGGAGGATAGAGGGTGGCTGTGGTGTCCTACTAGTGGGAAAAATTGTTGGGAACTCGTATTGGCTCATTTATGTAAAAACGTTTATCTAAGTTAACTCTGATTCAGTTAACCTCATTTCGTTTGATCAATTAGTATTGAGCCATTTGTGTTAAAGGCAGAATTTGTTTTCAATCCTTAATATAAAAGTCGCTCAAACGTAATTGAACCTCTACTCTTAAAAATATTGAGATTACCGTATTTTACTGTACTAACTGATCCTGAAACTGAAATGTGGGGTTTGAAAATACAATAGCAAGACGTCAAACAGAAAGTGTGTTCTCTGATGAAACTATCGTATTTTGTTAGTCAATTGCACAGTCAGGTGGAACATCTTAAACACAGCAGAACTCAGAAACGTGCAATGACAAAGTGCAAGATGCCTCTGAATTTACGTGACTGTTCAACTTACCTCTAGTATATCTTTCTCTGGTGTTAGGTAGTGCGCAAAACTAAGAGTCGCCGATTTTCGTCTACATTTCAAAGCGCTGATTCTCAATCATGCTAAAGCTAGGAGGGGAAGAGTCCTGTTACCCTTTGAACTCATTAGTATTTCTATTTGAATTGTGCTTTATATCCCGTTTGCAAACTCAATTTCATTATTCATCCTTTTTCTGATTCAGCACTTTGTTTTTGTCGTGTATGTGGGTGCATTCGGCTTTCTACAAATCAAGTTCATCCGCTTTAGACAAATTATTTCATTCATTGAGGGCGAAAACAGAAAAACATGAGATAACACCATAATTTATCGATAAGGTGTTTTCGGCTTCAAATTGTTACCGAGTTTCACATTTCCTCTAGGCTTTGCTCTGGATTAGCTCATCTGAAGATAAAATGATGAGGGAGGATAGAGGGTGGATGTGGAGCTTCTACTAGAGAGAAAAAAAAACTACGGAAAAACTTCGGATTTGCGCATTGATTCCTGTATCTTCATGGCAATTCGTTACCAAAGAAATGTCTCGAATCGGTATTTCAATCGAAAACCCGCGTAATCGATTTAAAGTTAAACTTTTCCGCGTAAGAGTCCGCGTATAAATGGTAAATGCTCCCTTGGCCAATTGAGCTTGCAAATTACGGTCAGCGATGTCGCGGAAATCAGTATCGAACAGCTTCCTACTATGCACGTTGCTTCATTATCTCGGGAAAGCACAAACAGTGTTTCGGAAAAGAATATTAAGAAAAGGAAAAGAAAATAACGCAAAGGAAATTGAGAACACATAGGGAAAAATTTTGGTTCGAAAATCAGTTATCAGGAAGCAATTGAATGGGAAAATTGATGATTGAATGGGAAAGTTCATGCATTTGGTATAGTTGACTTAGATGATCGTGTATATTCTAGACATGACATAATACTAAAAAAACGCAAAAAAAACGCGTAAGTTATAAATAGAACTACGATTAATTTTTTTAATTTCACGTTGAAAAGAATCGCAGTTTTTTGCCTAGTGGTAATTTTGATCTCTCTGATTCATCATTTCAATTCAATCTCTCTTTGCTGGGACTCGCCCTCTTACAAATTAAATTAATCCGCTTTAGACAAATTATCCGATTCAATTTATACAAAAACATGAGATAAACCACGGTTTAGAGATGATTCAACTCTTGTTGAATTAGTTTTTTTTTCAACTTTATCCCGTTCTGCTTTGCATACGTACGTGATGGTAACATGTGGAAGTTATCAGAAATGTAAATGAAACAATATGTCCTGCATGAATCAATAATGGAATATAACGAAACAATTTCCATATAGGAAAAAAAAGATCAAAAAGACTAGTCCACACTGAGAGAAAAATCAGGTACGTGTTTTTGATATGTCCTGTTAGATGGGTCGCCCAGAGATAAGTTTTTTGAATTTAAAATAATGGATGACTTTGTCACACGTGGCCGCGAACAGAATATTCGAATCAAACACGTTATAGCGAACACGTTACTGTGTTTGTCTGCGGTGTTTGTAGTTTGATAGCCTGATGTGTTTCGATACAATCTGGAACATTACTTCGTGTTTTCGCATAAAACTACAAGTTAGAATTGTGTGTGTCATAAATATTCCTGGAACACGGCAGCATATTAACCCCGTTTTTCTCAATCCACATTCAATGCGTTGTCATCACATGAAAACACATACTAGACGTAAATATAATAATCACGTAAAGTTATCCTTCTAATGAGTGATCGTTCCCTTTGTCGTTTCACGTTTCTGAGTTCTGCTGTGTTTACTATGTTTCCCGTGACTGTGCAATTGACTGTATAGCTTGTTGGTCATGTACCGTAATCATCCCGGTAACTATGAACATTCAAAAAACACCTTCTCGTAACTTTCATGTATTTATTATGTAACCCGTAGCGAAATATCAGACACAAAAAAGCTGATCATAAAACTGACAGATTTCACTGGTTGAAAGGAAAGTCCTTGAGGGTGAAATTCATGTTACTACAGGCTAAATTAGTGAGAAACTGTTGCTGGAACAGGTTGGGAAACAGGTTGTACGAGGGGGTGAAGGGGTTAATGAAAGTGGGTAGAATAGGCGGGAACAGCGTTGCTCCCAGGGAAAATGGCATTTGAACCGGGTCCAGCAGAGGCTTTAAAGGACTGAACGGGAAGGCCGGCAGCGGGTCCTGCAACGAAGAGGTTTAAATCTTTTCAATTCAAGTTTGCGTTTATAGCATACGTGGCTGTCATATTTCGTTGTGTTTAACGAACTATATGTAAATCTAGAAAACATTTGCTCATCATTTCTGTATTGATGAAGTTAGAAAATTTGTGTTTTATGTTAGAAATTAATGTGTTTTATGTTTGAATAACTATCCGCAATAGTAACCTGATTCGCAAAATCGTTCATGACTCTTACTACAAGCTAATATTCATAATTGTATCATTACATCCCCGAAAGTTACGTAATCCCATTAGAAGGAAGTGCTACTGTCACTGCTATACTCATAGCTGGTGCGTGTTTTGCAATGACGCCCCATTGACGCGTGTTACAGTAATGATTAGGTGACGCACTCCTTTAAGCCACTTAACCGGAAACGAATACATAGTGAAAGTGCGTTATGTGACTTAAAATTTAAGAATGGGAAACTAGGCACAAAAATAGCAGGATACATTACGAGGAACTTCCTTTTACACAACAAAACTATGCTTCTGACGTTGGATGACTAACTAAGGAAAAAGTGCGATATTTTTAGTGTCTTTTACTAAACTTTTCTATCTTTTAATCGATTGATAGTTGCTCAATGTTAACTTTGTTCCTAGAAAGAGAGAAACGGCAAACTGGATTTGACCTAATTTTGTTCAGTTGAGTCCAACTCAAAAACCCGAACAGTTCGATTGTTCCTAAAAATCTGAACCCTGAACTGAACTCACTCTAATCTCTGCAGAAGGGGGTCCGGAAAACGAGAACGGATTGACCACCGGAAGTGTCGCGGAAGAGACGGAAGAAGAGGAGGACGAGTTGTCCGGAGAACTCGACAACGACATTCCGGAGTTTCCGGAGGAATCTGTGAAAAAGCGGTTTAGGTTTTGTTTTTCAACTGTAGTTTGGTCATCAAGCACGTCGGAAATAGCAAACTATAAACACAGCTACTCCTATAAGAGAGAACAACGTTACAAACATGAAACTTGTCATCATTGAGGATAAGATATTTTTGATTCGATTTGCCAGGGTATCTTTACCCTTTTCCATACAATTCTCACCTCGTTTGGTGTCGCGATTGCTTTTGATGTGTCTGTCGAGTGCCCTGCGGGTGTCAATAAGGTCACACTGCTCACAGCGACAGCTGGCGAACTCGCAGTTCTTCTTGTGGTCCTGGAATGGAGATCATGTTTTCCGTCTCTACTATTTCACTTCATAAACGTTTTGAAATTTGAAGACAGCACACAATCTGTCAAAATTTTCTCAGGCAACAACGAAATCATAAGATGCTAAAATCGTATTTCACTATCTTATAAGTGTGTTTGCTAAACTCATTGACTTCCGTTCTTCGAAAGTTCGTTCAACTTTGTCTTTCAATGTTCAGCGTAGTAGTTGTTTTAGATGTAAAGACAATGTTTGAAGAAAGTTGCTCACCTTTTTCCACATGAGAACTCCGTGATTCTTGCATTTCTGACAGAAATAGCACATGTTGATCTCGTCCTTCTTCTTCTTCTCCTCTTCGTTGGCCCATGGAACTACATCAGCATCGGCCACGTCGGTGGTACGCTGAACATGATGTAAGGTTAGAGATAATTTGCAAAGTTCACGGAATCATACGGTAAATGTACGTTTTTTCTGTGCATAACTCCATTCGATTGATGGAAGCATACTGTAGATGTATCGTTGGCTGTGTAAACTATTGTTTCTAGCAATTTGTCTAAAAAGCGCACACTTAAAATCCATTTTTCCTGTGTTAAATAGTGTTTGTTAATAGCAAATCATACTGTAAGATCAGGTTTCGCTGTGAACAGTATGATTTGCATCCGTCATAATGAGGGAAGAATAAGGTGAATTTTTCTTTGCCATCCTCCCTCGATAATTATTTGTTCATCCAGCGCTGTGGCTATCCATTTCGATTATGTAGGTGGGAATTTTTTGTTCGATTACATCTTTTAAGCAGATTACACCAAATTAAATGATGTATTACTTACTTTAACGCTTATCTTCTGTCACGTTTCAAGCTAATACTGATTATAAGCGAATTCTGAGACAAACAACTCATGATAGGAGATAAATACTTCTGGGTCCTCACGGAACCTCTATCTTTGATGAGAATAGTGGATTTCCAAACCGTTTTGGCAAAAAATTGTTTTTGGACATTTTCACTTTACTCAAAAACACTTTCAAGTATCAGAGGGAACCCCAGGTACTTGAAGAAGAGTAAGTGACCTTTTAGTTCCATCGTTTACATGGGATTCATAGTTACAGGTTGTAAAATAGTTTTCAGGAGATATAATCATACTTTTAACGTAAGTATAACGTTTCATGTGAACATTTAGCCTACCTGGAACTTCTTGTCCTGTTCTCTGCGAAGACGAATCTGAGTCGACATGATCGAACGACGCTGGCGCACTAGTTTGCACTGAAACCCAATATGAATTACAAAGTATTAACTTTTTTCGTTACACGCCGGTCACGTGAGTCGTGTTAGAGCGTTAAAACAACAAGTTCGCCCGCTGTAACTGAACAAACTAGCACTAGCAACTAGCAATAAATTGTAATAAACTGTAACTAGCAATAAATTGAAGAGTCATATTTGACGTCAATAACTAGTATTGGACGTATTTTTCATTGAGTTTTCACGTGCCTGAATTATTCTCACGTGTTTAAATAATCACGTGACTCAAACGTGACTGTTGTTAACGTGCAGTGTAAATTTCATATAGTAGATGAGATCTATATTCCCCTCGCACACCGTGGGGGCAAATCTCAGGGATCTCAGGATCAGGGAGAGCCTCTCAGCTTACGAGTACTTTGTGACGGCGCTACGTGTAAAGCATGCTGACGCCTAAGCGCACCAGCACATGCAACTCTAGATTTTATTCCCAGAATTACTAGATCAGAAACCACTACAATACGTATGCTGGAATATCCCAGTCATCAATCCCACCTTGGGTATCTGGCTTTGGATACGATTTTGCTCTAGTTGTATTCCGATAACAATAATGTTTAGGAGACGCACGGTATTCAAAATATTTTTCTTGGAGATTCCCAGAAAACGCTTAGTAGTGGGTTCGATTTTGCCTCGTGAAACTAGATGGTAATGAGATAATCACGTGAAAGGTGACACGTGAGATACTGTGCATTTGATGCAGGCATCGCTCTTCAAACCTGATGTGTTTGACATTTTCCTTCTAAATAGTATATTTTTATGTTCATGATATAAAACTTGAAACAAACCTTCCAGCAGTTGCAGTTCTTGAACTGACACAGATGACCTCTGGTCTCGACCACTATACCATGCTGACGACACATTCCACAGTGACGTTTCACGTCTGAAACAAACGAGGTCAAACTTAATATCGATTTTCAGAGTTATTAGAACCTTGCGGTCAAACTGCAGTTGAACAGTTTCAAACGCAGAGCTCAGCGACTGGAGAAACTTATGCAAACTGTGCAATAACATCGATCCTTGATAAGAATGTGAGTTGTACGTTCGGTTCACCAACAAACCTTTTGGTATCTTCTTCCCGAAGCCGAAAAATCGCTGACAGTCGTTGGATTTCTTGCTGGGAGAGGGTTCCGGAGATGTCATGGTAGAATCTGAGAAAATAGATTTGAGTGCAGAAGCAATTGATACTGAACAAGCTAGAAGTCACAGCAGGAACAGAAACAGGCAATATTCAAATACATAGTCATTATCTAGGCCGACAAAGGGGGTAAAGTTCGCGAGGTTCGAAGTTTTCTAATTTGAATGGGTCAAGTAAAGTTTTCGCTGAGTTAAGAGTTGTTACCATAACGCAACACAGTCTAACCTATTATCAGTTTGTATGATTAGAGAATGAACAATCAGAAAGTCTAGAACCCAAGCGTTCAGCGAGGGGTGAAATGGGAGCAATGTGCGAGTAGTGGGAGCGCTTCTGCTCCACACGTTGCCCATACTGATTACGGAGAGATGTGTGCTATTTTCAGTTGGATATACGCAGTCTTTTCTGTGTCACGCACAAAGGCGATTGCCGGGGGATTTTGAATGTAAGCACGTTTGAGACGCGTTCTAGCGTCATGCAGCTACCGTATACGACACATGGAAACGGTAAAATGTACAGAAATGAAAGAAAGTCATGTAAAACCACGTGAAAATGGAAGTAGGTACTACAAATGGCTCCAATTTGGAAGTCATCACGCGTACTTTGACAGCTATCCTATTTGACACATTGAAAGGGTTTGGTTCCCGAATCGGTTTAACGTGTGAAACGTGAGAAAACATTATGTTAACCACGTGAAAAGGGAAGTGTACGTTTGGTTTCACGTTTGGAGGTTACACTGTACTCTGACAGTTACCGTATACGACACATGGAAACGGTGAAACGTGTAAAACGTGAGTTAATAGACATGTGAATCCACGTGAAAGGGAAAGTAAGCACTATAAATGATTTTAATCTGGATGTTATGCCCTGTACTTTGACAGTTACCGTACGACACATTGAAAGGGTTTGGTTCGGAAAAAGTAGCACGTGAGAAAAGTGCGGAAAAAGTCATGTAAATCCACGTGGAATTTTGACGTCATGCCATGTACTCTGGCAGTTACAACTCATAGAAACGGTGACGTTTCGTTCCGGGATGGTACAACGTGTAGAAAGAGAAAAAAGTCGTGGAAAACCACGTGAAAAGGCAAGTAGACACCATGAATTGATGTAATTTAGACGTCATTCCATATACTCTGACAGTTTCCGTATACGACACATGGAAACGGTTTGGTTTCGAAAATGGTAGAACAATTCTGACTGATAATGTCATGAAACTGCACGTTACAAAAATTTGATTGCTCGAAAACTCGTATTTAAACAAACTGGGACGGGCGTTGAAGAACAGACAAGTGCTCTATCATAACGCTACTTTCCAAACTGTTGAGTGAAGGGAGTTTCACTCGAGCGTCTCAAAGTTAGGTGGAAAGTATACTGCTGGGTTTCATTGCACAAACCTAACACGAGGCGAGAGTTGGCGACGTGTCGGTGGATACACTGTCTCCAGAGCCTGACGAGAACACCAATCAACAAATTACAACCAATTCAATATAGTCGCGCCGGGAAACGATTTCAATCATTTTTCCCGACGCGACTGTGTTTAATTGGTTGTATTTTGTAGGTATATGACTTTTCCAGGCCATGGAGACGGTGAATTCACCCTTCTCCTTAAAACATCTTACCCTTACTCTTCGCGTTCGGTTTTTTTTAAATAAAATCCAACATTATACCTCGAGGTTCTTGAGGTTTCTCGACAACAGGACATGGAACAAAAGGTTGTGTCCAGTTGAACACGTACCTTATTAGGACAACTCGTAAAGTTCCTCCAGATTTTCATTCTGGCTACTAGTTCGGCTGGCTCTGACCTAACAACCTACTCATTTGTTCATAGTCATGAAACGTTTGAGGGACGGTATAAAACAGTGCTCAGTGTTGCTACAAGTAGCCACCTCCTGAAGATTGAGGGATGACGGTCTCGAAGAGGTGTCAAGTTCTGGTAGATGCAAGTACCCGTTAAGGGAGGTTGCGTTTAGCAGCAGCGGTATTTTCGCGGTCACATAACTTGTCCGTGAACGCCTAGTAAAACACAGCTTTGTGCACAAGAGGTTAAGCAGGAAAGTATTATTCAAGTCACAAAAAACAATTCCATGATTTCTCTATTGAACTGGGTGCTTCGGCAACCACGTCAGCTGACCATTAAAGATACCGTTCCACTACAATTTGGGTTTCACGAAAAATTTAAAAGGCTCAAAAAAGTTTCTTAATGTCTTCCCATAGACAATGAAACACTTTTCTAATTGAAAAATTGTAAAATTTGCATAACATCAAGCAATAAAGAAGGGGAAATGAACATTTTCACTGTGACGCAACTTGACTTGGTTAATTCACATCCAGAATTTTTCAGTTGTTTAATGTGTACTCGTATGTGACAAAGTGTTAAAATCAATTTTGCACTTCTATAGGCCATTTTGAGCATACCCCGTACGCAACCCCCCTATCGGTGTCATTAAGTATGGCACTTTTCAGAGAAAACGAAGCAAGATAGGGATATAAAAGTATATATTTTTGATAATGGTTTTTCATTTGCATAGGGTCAGATTGTTAACTCGAAAGTAAAAATTAGAGAGGGACGGATTCTTTAACCGGGTAGTTGGTTTTTACCCGTTTTTTTTTCAACCATTCTGTAAAGTGCAAGTTCGAGAAACCACATCATCAGTGTTTCTGAAACGTTCACATGCTGAACATTGGATTGGAGGTGTCCACGTCTTACTGTAGCAGTCCACGAGCAATTGAAACCGACTCTACCAGCAGAGTCAGCGAGTGAGGATGAAGGGTGGTATCTAAATCCAGACTCCGCCCTTATTCAGAAGGAATGTTTGTATTCTTCTCCGGTTATTCTCTTAGTCATCCCGTGATTAAGGTATTAGGCAATCAAAGTTCTAGTCAAATAGGATGAAGTCATAAGATGGTCATTAAAGAAGAGCGGAGAGTGGAGTTTGATTCCAATGTGTCATTAGAGGCGGAGATGGAGAATTCTCGATCCCCTCTTTTCACGTAGATGAAAGCGTTGGATTGGCGGCTGTGTTTTGAGTACTTAAACGTTATCAAATGCCCGAACTGGGATATCTCAGGCTAGGCTGTGTTGCGGCGTGAAGGTGAAGGGTGAAAGGTATGAGTTCTAATTATACTGAGATTCTCAAGCGAGAGTTACCCGAGCTCCTACTTTCGGGTAAATATGAAATAAACTTCACTGCATCATACAACCAGAAGCAGTACATCTTGCTTCGGTGCCAGAAAAGTCTGTTTAGAGAAGGCAAATACGAGAAACGCTCTTTTATTCCATATCATAGGATCCTTCATTCTACACACAAGTTTTCTAATGATTGTTTTCTAGTTGAAAATTGAGAATCGTGTTCGTAGAGTATCAGAACTAAACACAAAACTGCTAACTTTTGAACTAGGAAACCATGAGTCTCTAAACAGTATTTCTGAGTGGAAAAAGAGAGGACTACACAAAGTGCGACTGATCAACGAGATACTAGAGACTGAGTATGGAAGATGTGTTAAAACGTTGGTAATAATCGCCCCACCACCCACGTCTTACGCTCATTTGACGTCAGAAGCGTCGTCATTTGGTTCTGTCGATGGGGGTGGAGGACTGTGGGCTGCTAACAGATCAGGAATAATATAAATGTGCTCGAAAACACAATGTTCTAATTTGGGTCTACTAGTCTTTTGTATCGTAGGCGGATATTTGGTTGCGTACACCGTGAACAGGAAGTAAGTGTGAGCATCGCTGCAAAATGATAGAAGTGGAGAGCGCACTCTGTCTAACCACGGCAGGAATTTACCTAACCTACAAAGTTCAAACTTTTCACCAGAACTTTGTAAGTTAGGTAAATTCTTCCCAATCCCGTATAGAGTTTAGTAGGTCTCTCTAGTACAAGACAACTCCTTCTAAGGTTAGCCACCCTGCCGAAATCAGAAACTAGGTTTTTTTCATAGCAACTATTGTTTATTGATGAAATATAGATGAATTTCCTCGAGCGAACTGGCAACGTAGCAAAGTATCTAGAAAGTATCACCTCCGAGCTGAACTAAGTGGTCAGCACTAGGCCTAAACATAGGGAGTTGACAACTCTGTGGTCAGAGTACGATCAGGCATGGTAGCAAAGTCAAGCAAGTCGTGAGCTCCACCTTATTGAGGACCTGTTCACATTATCGCCATATAGTTGCCAACTTCCTATGCTTATAGTGTGTGCCAAATTTATAAATTTTAGCATCTCGCCGGAATCGAACCTGCGAGCAAAATATTCGTAGCAGGGCACAAAATATTCGCCGAGGACATGTGTTACACAGCGGAAAGTGAGATATGCAGTACCTTCTAGCTTTTCCATGGGCGACGACTATATTGTACGTGATCACAGTCCGGATCGGGCGGTCAAAAGATAGTCCAGCTCAAAAATGACCCTTTCTTCAGACTTTGCTACAGTGCTAGGTACTCGATCAGGCGGCGTAGCAATTCCTCCGATCTCATGAGAAGTTCATTTGAGTTTCTCATGAGATACCTCATGAGATATACGTGAAATCTTAATGTTGTGGCATAGAAATCGACAGAATCTCATGAGAAGCTAATGCTCATAGCTCATGAGGTATCTCATGAGATTGTTGAGGGATTGCTACGCCGCCGGGTTGAGCTTACCACTTGCTTGACATTGCTTCAATGCCACTATTACTTGCATATCTTCTCTATAAAGGCATAGTAACGCGAACTGTGACATGTATGATGAGCATCGCCTCGTAACGAAGCGACGTGAATGAATAAATATGAACGCTAAATGAAGAACTCCTCGGTTAGCGTGTCAAAAACACTTTGAGCTATAGTCAAAAACAAAGAAAAGACAGAATCTATCCATAATTTGTTGAATGACTCTGGAAAATGTGAGGAAATTGGTCAGCTAAAGCAGCAAGAGAAGGTGGTCGAAGAGATAGCAAAAAATCATCTTGCAGTCTACGTCTCTCTGGCCTGCACGATCGAAACTTGCCCAGATCGCTACCGAAGTGGCTCGTTAATTGGCTGGGATTTGTCTCAGAAGATTCCAGACTGATTATGGATTAAGAACACTTCTTCTTTGAAAAAAATATTTTTTCATCCTTTTTATGTTGTTTTTTCTCTCAACTTTACATGCTAACTCGAAGTGGCGGTGGTGAGCATCTCACGGCTGACGTAGTTGCGTGGTTGATCGGATTTGAGCTCCGAATCTGTCGTCGGCAGCTGTATTTTGTATTAAATGACGTTTAATATCGTCTTGAGGGGATAAAAAAGAGATTAGGAATAGCGAGACCAGCGTGGCCGTGTGGAGGTGTGATGTGGCGCGATGACGAGACACTTTGGGAGAATTATTGGTCATCCGATTCTGGGAAAAGGAGGGGAAAGAGGTTATGAAGAGTAGATCCACGAGATCCTGAGTGAACACGCCGGATTAGCTCACCACGCCGGGTTTTCCGAATAACGTGTAGGGTTTGAGAGAAATAATCTAACTGAGAAAAGGGGTGAGAGTAGAAAGAATAAGGACAAAAGAGAAATAATGAGAAAATAAAGAGAGAGAGAGAGACAAAATGAAGAAGAGAAGGATGAAAAAGAGAGCCGCTAATCCAAATAAATAAAAAAACAAGATAAAGAGCAATGATGAGAAACGAGATAGTTCGTTTGTAACAAAAGTTGCAGTGGCAACAAGAACTTCAAAAAGTGTGTCTCTTCTCCAACCTTGTCTTTGCAGGATCCTATTACCAGTTCTTTTTTGCAACAGTTGTCTCGTTGCAAATGGAAAGGAACAGTCTCCGAAACCTGAGACGCCTGCGGGCATTATGTCTGAGGCGGTTCACCCAACTTAAGGTCAGAGGTGGTGGGTTGACTCTAACTTAATATATATTCAGAACTGAAAATGGTTTATTATACTTTGGGTCAAAGGTTAAGGCTGGGTTAATGTACATTAGTTAGGAAAACAACTGTTTTGACAACCAAGGATCATGGATTGTGGTGAGTTCAACTTAGTGTTAAATTAGAGTTAGAAAAGATTCCTACAACAAAATTCCTAGGGCGAATGTTGAATTCTACCTAACGATTAAATTCAGCTTTTCAGAATTTGACTCGCTTTTGTCGAAGTTAGTGATCCGGCATTACTTTTCGGAACATCTCGTTCTGCATTGGCTGTTTATGAGCTATTTGACATCTCCTACAGAAGTACAAAATCGCATCAAGAGTCGTTTTTCCTGATGTATGCTGTAACAAACCGTGACCGCATGAAATAGAGCCAGCCAGGTCTTGTTTTTGATCAATCCCACCCACAAGTGCTGAACTTGGAGAATTCATACAGAAAAATTTTGCTGCGTGTTGTGAAAATTTTGCTCATACGAAACTGTTTTGTGAAAAATCTTATACACTCGTACTGTAAATGTTGAGGTTGGTGCAAAACGAAGTGAGGTTTGTTGACAGTGAGAAAGTGTACCTGTCGATCGCGATTAAATGCATGTTTGTACCATCTATGTTCTGTAGAAAGATAGTTTGTTTCGATAAAGCCAACCAACCGCGTTTTTTCTAGCCTCAACCTCTTTTCCGTGCTACTTTTTACAGTGACACCCGTGTCACAAACCCCCATAGAGGTCATTTGGACCGAACCAAAAAAAATTGCAAACATGTAAAGTTTCCTATAAGGTTCGACAAATTTCTGCTCAAAACCGGGGACAATTTATTGAGGAGAACAAATACAACTTTGTAGTTTAGTTATCGTGGTAACTATTCTTGCAATTAATAACTTGTGATGTTCAGTTTTCGTCTGATTTTTGCGGATTTCACGTACTTTCAGGTTGCTCCATTTTTCACGATATTGAACCAGTTTTACGAGACGAAAATCTGAACTTCATGAGAGGTCTGTTGAAAAAAAACTTGACACGAGTGAGCAATATGTCAGAAAATCTGGTTCTTCAATTTAGAAAGAGTTGTCGACCAACTTTGGTATTCATAAAACAAAATTTTTCCGAATTCGAAAAAAAATGTAAGAACTTCTTATTTTTCTGTCAACGTTTCACAAAAATAGCTCCAAAAATGCGAATTCACACCTTTTACTTTGCTGATTAAACAAATCTTTGAGCCATGTGGTTGGGAACAAATAACAAAATCAACAAATTTTAGATTGTGTATGTGTTGGTTTAAAGTTTTTGGTGGTAGTCAAGTCAAGTACACCACATTAAACACAGCACAATTTGAGAACGTAAAATGAAAAAGTGCTAATATCGGTTTGTACGGGAGTATGCCTTTTATCATTAGTATATTTGGAGGTATTACAAAATCACAGTACTGTGTATAACCAAATCTGTGGTAGTTTTTAGAGTTTTTTCTCTCAGACTGCACAGTTTTATTAATGTTATCTGAAAACGAGAGCAGCAACCCCCACAGGTAGAGAACGTATTAATTATTCGTCCATTTTTGTGACAATGGAATAGTATACGTGAACAGTGAACACGTGTGTGAACGTGTAGCGTGTGTCTTGATTCTATTTACCGGTGAAAGGAAGTCGATACTTTTTATTGCTCCCGTTCTGACCAAATGTGTTGCATATTCATAGTACAAAATTTTGTAACCTATACCCTTCTTCAACGTTTTGTTTTTATGAAGGTTTTCGGCATGGTTTCTTCTCGAACAATGAATATTGCAATTTTGATGTCCAAGTAATTTAACAAAAAATTGCCACCAAAATGTAAAATAATGTTTGTTCGCGAGAATAAGTTTTGAATTGGGATAACGGAACATTTTCATGGAATGCTTCGAGATTAACATTCTATCTGCAATGAATTAAGCTTACAATCAGGAAATGACTTATACTTATACTGGGTGGATTAATTGTTTTTTCTTCAGATTTATAGTGAGAACAGACTTTTTGTCGTCGGTTTGATTTTTCGACCTTGAGGTTTTTTGCCTCCTCTAATACTAAGATGGTACAGTCGAATCTCAGAGATAACATCAATTCGAACACGCAGACAAAAAAGTTTCAAAACAGCGCGAAATGGGTGGAAAATACATGTTCACTATTTGTTTGGTTCAGAGTAATCTTTATTGATGTAGAACAATAGAATATATTTATTCACGATTGAACACGTTACTTCCACATAGTATGTGGCACTCCAAATGGGTGAATGGAGAGAACAGTGGGGCAGAAAAAGGGTATGGTTACGCGCACGAAGTATTACAAGCAATTTAACAGTGCTGGACGACGGTTTTTGAACCAAATAGTTTGTTGGACTTTGGAATAGGAGAAACGGTTGTTATTTCAAATCTAAAACACGAAGTTTCTACCCCAAATTGAATTTGAACAACGCAAATTTTCCTTTCGTTATTTTCCACACATCATGAAAACCGACAAAACTCGAAATGAAGGTGAAAGTGACGAACCAAAACTATGGTTCGTGACCAAATGAACAATACAGAAACTTTTCCAAGCCACACAGCCGAACAGAGTTTGAGCCTTACTGGAAACAGAGCCTACTTGAAATAACATTTAAAGAGAAAATACAAGCCTCGGAAACATCAAAATATGAGAAATGGTGTCAAAATGGTTTGTGATCTGTTAAATCCGTCAAAAACATATCAGACAGTTCCATGTTGGTTTAGGCGTTCGCCATTTTCACTGGGGTGTCCGAAAAAAGAGTATCCACACCAATTCAGGAAGTGCACAGCCACGAGAATGTAGTATTTGAATAGACAGAGAAAGGGACTAAGTTCAAGTTATTTTTGAAGTTACACTGTTTTGTTGATTGGAATTGAAAAATACGTCAATATACTTGACCTTTACACGCACTTCGGACACTTCCGGTACGAATCGGGAACTGCTAGATAACTTTTTGTCATCGCATAGTTTCAAAATACTTTGTGTCACACACAACCTCAAACTAATGACTAATCACGTATGAGAGATTTAGCTTCGGCGAACGAAAATCAAATAATCAAATATGGACGAGTTCATATAGGAGTTCATATACAAACGTTGACATTTCGGTACGTGTCTACAATAGTCTAAGTCAAAAAACGAACGCACAACACCATTGAAAAATAATGTACGGTTGGCTTACTTACTTGGTTTTGAAAAAAATTTGAAAGCAATATCCAGCAGAAAACTACTTTTGAAAAAAGACTTTTCCTGGAAACTGCGACAGCATTCCTCGATTCCCGAAAGCTAAAATACCTCCCTACAGGAAGGTAGAACACAAAAACAGTCTGCTTCCAAGAAGGATTCAGAGGTGCAAGAAGCTCTCTTAGCTTCCCGTGATATTGGTGAATAGGGCCACAGTATTCTATTTGGCGCGGTAGCAATCCTTCAACAGCTCGTGAGATGCCTCACGAGCAGTATCTCACAAACTTTTTAGGAAATTATATTGATTGCTACGCTGAAACACTGGAAGTTAACGAGTAGCTCTTAGGTGTTTATGAGATTCTCATGAGAGAGTCGTATGAGCTTCTCATGAGATTCGAAAGATTGTTATAGTCTCTTTCCTTCCTACTGAGACTCCTACAGTAGGAATACAAAACTTTAAACACGTTTAAATTGCTTTAATGTTATTGGAAAGGTCTACAATTCCGACAGATGATTCTGCTCCCATATTGCAAAGAGTGTACCAACATTTTACCGACAGAGATTAGTTTAGCATCAGGAAACAGTTATTGGAAAAATTGAATGTGTTCTGTAGGAGTCTTAGTAGGAATGGTGTCGACTACACGCCGCCTGCCTTCGACACACAGATAGATCTATCCGAAAATAGCAGTAGACGTCATAATATTGAAAGAATTGTGACTGAGCTGATAATAGTAGATCGTCGAAAGTGCTGATTCGCTTTTGCTACTATGACTAAAATGATTAGCTATAGAGAAAAGATTGGTTGAGCTGATTATAGTAGATCATTGACGACTTTGATTCACTTTTCCGACTATGAAGAAAGTGATTAGCAATAGAGCACATAGTGTTGCTTACGAAAATGTGATAAATGACTAAGTCACCCAGAAATATTGCACTTTCCATATCGAGAATCTTTCACAACACTTTCAAGTACGGATTGGTGAGTTTTGTATTTGGTTGTTTTTGTTGAATTTTCAAGGCTGTGATATTTGGATAAGTTTTTATCTCTATTACGACAAAACCAACACTGAACCAATATTTTCTATGTGAAATTATGTTTTTCGTATGAAAAATGGTCCTTAGTATGTTCATTTGTATGATGGTATCGAATAAGGATATGGAAGAAATATTCTAAAAAGAACTATAGAACACAATGAGTCAATAGTATTCGTAGTATCACGTTAAATCATCAGTCTACAATAGTATGCTCAAGAATTAAAAGCTAACACAAAAATTGTATGAATCGTTCCAATGTCATTGAATACGTTAAGAACAGTGAAAACATACAGGTTGCATCGGGTTCCAATATGTCAAAATAGTAGGTACGTTGAGTTCAAACTAGTAGCTTTTGGATTAATGAAAAGCGAGAAAATGTAGGAACAGTAACTGAGCTGCTTAGACCAAATTACAGCCGCTCAGAAAGGGACTAGAGACAACACCACTCAGATCTATTATCTAAAGCCGCATGGATTCTAGAAAGCCTAGACACTTACAACAAAATATACTAATACTTATGGTGAATCTACCAAAAGGGAGCAGAACTTGAAATCAAAACGTTCTTACAAGTGTTGTTGAGTTATTCAGTATAATGAGTTGTTTACCCAGGTTCGCCCAACCAAATTGGTCACTAGTTGATATCAAGTTGTAAAATCGAAGCTTCGTGCACAATTGTGCACCAAGTTCTCGGTAAACTGTCTGAACCTTGATTTACAGCTTGGGTTTTCGGCGAACTTTGGTAAACAACTCGGTTGTCAACCTTAGAGTAGCAACTCAATGTTTTGAGGTTCAACGAGATTGACCAATACGAATCATCACCTTTCCACCCTGTCAGAACGTTTCAAACCAATTCTCGTTCTGGGCTCTTCCTTCTTCTCACAGTAAGTGAAAAACTGTGCAGCTTTTCATTGGCACTCCGCCAAACGACAAGTAAGAATGACAAGAACTATATGATAGTTTTTATCTTCAGGAAACGTTATTATATACCGTATAACAAATGGAAGATATCCGAAAGGGAACGGTTGCAATTAAAATATAGTGCTTATCAAGTACCCTCCGAACACACATTGATTGTCGTTTACAACCCTCTGATTTTCGTCTTTTTTGGCACAATGTCGGAACAGAACTAGGGTCAGACCAGTATTGTGAGAAGATAATCTCAGACCATCCAAAATTTAATTTTCTTTTCTTAGTTTTCTGTTGTGGAGTCGGAAAACGTCTCTCGCAGCAACGAAAAAAGTAGATTAAAGTGATCCGGAATCACAGAAAAAGAGAGACACTTGTGAACTTGTATTGGTTTTCTCGGTTTCGAATACTGATTTCCCGAATTTAAGTCACATCTTAAATTTGTCTGGACCTATCGGGAGTTTGAAGCAAGTGTGCCTTGCTTTGAAATTTTTTATTACAACATCATAAATTTTGAAGAAAAACTATTTCACAGAAGCTCAATGCTTGAATCAACAAGCTAAACTGATTGTTGATATCGGGCTACTTCTACAAAATTACTACTCTCAATTATTTGTATGGCTCATAACCAAAATTCTTGTTTCACAACACATCGCATACTATTTGATTTCAGCTAGATTCGTTGTTTTACCAGATTGTGAAACAGTGAATCATCTTAGAAGCGACCATGATGCGAGTAATTTTTGCGACGTATCAGAAGCAAATGTAATGACCACATTCCAAAATGTTCAGACACTCTGTATTATGTTACACACGTTTCACGCTGCCATTCGTTTCACTAGCAGTACACTGTATAACCCAATACCAACAACTAACGCCATCGGGAGATACAGTTTCTACTTCATGCAAAACGACAGACAAAATAGTTTTGTTCCTTCATGCTGTGTTTGTAGTCTAAACTCGATTGGTTTCAGACATGATATGTGAGTTGTCGCTGTGTTCCACATCAAACTACAACTCAAACTTGCTCAAGACACAATTTTTTTTCAATATCCACCTCGTTCTTTTGTTTTTCCGGCTTCCTGGGTTGCTGAAGTCTTTTTTGAAACTCGACTCGACTCAACTCGAAAAACCCCGAAAGGATGTTTTCAGAACAACACTCGATTTTTTCGAAAACCGCAAACTGCATTTTCCCAAAACTAGAGAACTAGAGAATTTCGCCAGCACTATTGCTCTCAGAACGCTGTTTTTGTGTATTTTTGTGTCCAGAGAAGTGCAACTCTTTAATGGAGTGTAACGGTAGCTGGCTGTCACTATTTTATTACTCGTATTGACAGATAAGAGGGGAAAAGTCGAAAAAGGAGCTGTCAGTCGAAAATGGCTGTAAACAGGGGAGATAATGCATACTTGTCTCGTCTATGAAATGAACCGATACTTTTTGGGGGGACAGAACACGTACACTGATTGAACGTGTGAAACACGGGAGCACTGAGCGAAGAGAACATGCATTGGACAAGTGAGAGAGTTGGTGTTTATTTATGAGGGGTACCACATAATGATGTATCATGTGTATGATTATTGTGGAATGAACGTATTAAAAACCTATCATGTGTATGATTTTTGTGGAATAAACGTATTATTATGATGTTTCTACATTGAACATCTTCACCAGTGAGATTCATTCGCCGAGCTTTGTTGTAGATATATTTGCTTTATGAATATTCCCGGTTTATGAAGATTAATTTTACCATGTTGGTTCACGTTATTTGTTGGCTAGTTTCGCCTTCGAGGCCTTACCTTTTCTATGTTATAACCCGGAATGTTATTTATACGTCCAGCCCAATTCATGGAGTAAACAATAGCTAACACATTAGAATTTGTAAAAGTGCGGTGTTGTTGCCTGCACATCTCTGCACTTGTGCTTGACCATTCAATGAATTTCTGTAGCCCGCCTTTTTTACAAATTGATTTGGGCCGCAAACTAGTATGTTTTTATGATGAGTGTTTGCAAAAGGTGGAAAATTTCTAAAAATAAGTTGGTTAATTTGGTAATTGTGTATTCATACTAGTTACTTGTTTTCTATAATCGAACGAACCTATACTCTCGACTGTTCGCTAGTTATATTTCGTTTTTATGTCAAATAGTTTCAATCTGATGACTAACGTGCCATAATTGTACCGCATTCTCGTTCCAAACTAGTTATTGTCAACAAACCATCGCTTAAATTCCGATTAATATTAATCCCGCCCAGTCTGTCCCATGAAATTGGGCTATATCACAATAACATCGACCATATCGTAATATTATACTATATTGTATTCTAAAATTAAATAATGTTAATGACCTACCTGTTGTCTTACATTGCCTCTACGACTGCTATCTCATGTGCTGGAGGAACTTTCGCGAGAAACGAAAGTGGTGAGGCTATAAACTTTGCAACTTAGCGAGCTGTCATGAAATTTAGTTGAATTTTGACCGCGTGATTTACACTAAGGCTAAACTTAAGAATAGAAACCACTTCTATCATTTTGCTACGGTGGTAGATTGAGTTTGTTTTGGGTGGTCTATGGTTCAACTATGAAACATTCAAAGAACGAGAGAGTTTGGTGGGCATTGAGACATAGACAACCCCAGACGGCCTGCATCTCTCTGATCAACACGCTCTCTCGTCATAGATTGGTGGTGCTGCAAAAGTGACCGGCCATTTGGCATGGAATTGTGTGGAACAAAGTTAAACATGTTTAACAGAAAGTTGTTTTAAATTTAATCGTAATTTTAGACGCTTTTCTGTCCTATGAATGTCCGGGACGCTCTTCATGCTATGTGAATGTGCGCTATGAACCACTTGAAACCAACAATGATGACCCGAATGTAACCCTAACTGAAGTGAGTTTTTAATTTCAATAATTCTGTTTTATACAAAACCCCAGAAGAGTTTTTTGGAATCACGGAGATTTTTATACCAATACAAACTCTGCATTTCGTGAAACAAACAAATACAAACACGTAAGGCTGCGTTCACACTTCGCGCCTCCAACTCGAGCCGCTGCATCTGGATGCAGCGGCCAAAAATAGCAAAGGCTGCATTTCAGTCAAAAGCCGCTGCATCCGGATCTGAAGGCTGAAAGCCGCTGCTTCTTGCTGTCGAGAAGTATGAACCCACTTGGAGGCCGTTACGATTTTCTCAAACTTGAGCAAAATTCAAACATTATATAATTTTGTTTAATTTAAGGTCTATACGCAAACCGTGCCATTGCGTACGCGTGTCCTATCGCTCTGGCGCGGAAAGAAGATGCAATTCTATTTTCGCCTTGTGTATACTTCAAATGACTAGACGCCTGCGGCGTCTAGCAGTTATACATGTTGTAGATCACAAAATTTGCTATAGAATGATACCAAACACGACTATATTGTATTTAATCAAACAATTTCATTTTCCTGCGTGCCATTGAATGAATGTGATATTTACGCCTGTCGACGTATTTTTTGCTTTCACTGCGTGCAAACGGCCTGTCGAACAATTTTACGCAATCTAGACGCTTGCCAACGTACAATGTTCATTTTACGGCATGCCTAAGACCTGCCAAAAAAGCTGTCGCGCGCGCTTTTCTCGTAATTTTGAATAGTATTTGACGTTATCAGATACTACTACACTCTACGCCGAATTTGAAACGATTTCATCCACTCTGAAAAAACTGTCGCGTCGCGTGCAGCTCGCGCTATTTTATTAAAATTTGACTGGTATTTGACGTAAGAAGATACTACCACACTCGTACGCCAAATTTGGTACGATTTCATCCACTTTAAAAAACAAACTGTCGCGTCGCGTGCAGCGCGCGCGTTTTTTCAAAAATATGAATAGTATTTTACGTTATCAGATACTACTACACTCGTACGCTAAATTTGGTACGATTTCATCCACTTCAAAAAATCTGTCGCGTCGCGTGCACGCGCGCGCGATATTTTATTGTGAATTTATGAAAAATAATAGCTCTGACGGTTGCACACCGGTATTTCTACTATAAAATTGCTGCTCACTGATGATATTGTTCCAAACACCTGACAGAACTTTATTAAAAATGCACAATGGGAACAGAACAACAAATAAACTCAAGTTACAAAGAAAATGCAAGCACGGAAGTGGCCGCTGCCTTTGATTGCAAGCAAAGGCAGCGGCTTCTTGAGTTGGATGCAAAAATATCCCAAACCGGCGGCAAAAGTGAGCGGCCGCTGCAAAATAAGTATGAACCTCCTAAATGCACCTGGGTGCACGAGCCGCCGCACCTGGATGCGGCGGCTCAATCGATAATCATGTTTTTAGCAGGCGAGCCCCCAGGTTGCGAGGCCGCTGCATCTGGGTGCACGTAGTGTGAACGCAGCCTAATACTAACAATATAGCGCGTACTTTTCAATTGAAGTTTTGCGTATCAAAATAGGACGATTATGTAGACTAATGACGACACATCGGTCCTTTAAACTGCAATTGAAACGTGTATTGCAGTTTAAAGGACCGAATCATTGGATCGGTCCACATAATCCTCGTTCTTTACTATGAGAAATGCTAACTATTCTCCGGTTTTCAATTATTTCAACTTCTAAACTGCGAAAATTATAAATATGTGCAGTGAGTTACATTGCAAGAACAAAATACGTAAGTTGACACAGTGTCCTGCCAATTACCAAGATACTTTCCAGCCCTCTTGAGTGGGTGACGATTAAGTTCGAACACATTGAGCGGATGTCTCCCATCAGAAACTGTATAAATTGTTTTTTTTTTCCATTGTGAAACTTTGAACTATCTGTTGATGTTTCAACTTGAGTTATAGGTTGTAGCTTAATCAGTTCGAGCTTTATCGTCACCCACTCCTCTCTTACCATGTCAGCGACCTCATTGACCTCCATGCTCTCTGGCATTTGTTTAGTTTGCTAATAGAAACAACTGGTGCTTTGTTGAGAGAGTCAGTATTCTGTTCCAAGTTTCGTTTTCAGGCGAATGTGGTAGTCGAAAAAGGCTGTCTGAATGAAGAAATAGAGCACGACTGGGAAGAAGATAAAGTGGTATGTTCATTTTTTCTTCAAAAATACATTGTTTCAAGAGATAAACTTAATTAGGAACATATATTACGTATTAGTAAATATCAAAATGTATCAAAAAAGTGTACATTTTACTCAAATGAGTAAAACGAGCGCAGGAGCTGTATCATTTCCACTAAGACCGATTGGCATGGTGCCAAGATTTTCAGATGCTCATTTCTTATAGGAAAAAAGTGTATTCTGGACACATTTTATGTCCACGTGTTCTTATGACACTGAACAACCGCAGATAGAGATTTGTAGTTGTTTGAAATACTACAAAGTGGTGAAAAACAGCCTGGTATATTTATTGGCACGCTGCCACGTCTCAGTAGGAATGACCGGAACTATAGTTCACATAAATCGGGAGAAATCGGGAATTGGTGTGTGTAATTCTTGTTACGTGGAAGTATAATCGGCGAAAGTGTGTTCACGTTTGACGTGACTGTTTCCAGCTAGAGTGCCACGCAATAAACGACCGGATAGGGACACTAACCCCGGAAGAAATTCAAAACAACTACAGATGTATTTGTTACAAGGTGATTGTTTTATACTCTATCACTATGTGTATTGTAGTCTTGAAACGGAAAATTTTCCCGAGAAATTCCTCGATATGGGGAGAAAACCATATCTTACTTAGAGAGATGCGAATTATTTTAGAACATCATTTTGTTTAATTCTATAAACAAACTTTTAGAGAGATTGACCGTGAATAATAGTCAACGAAACCAGCAAAAGATCACTGTCTTACGAAATGAGAAAGGAAGAGGTTAAGTCACCTATCAGGATTTCACTTGTTCCAGAACATGTGCAACTCCTCCAAGCCAGGGAGTTCGTGGATTGTATTTCCTGTTTCTATTTTCTGTATTTTTGTTCTAACATAAATATAGACTGAACGATCGATTTTTTCCCCAATTTTCTCAAAATTTGAAAGTCATAGCTGCTCTATTGTCAATGATTTTGTTTTTCCCTCAATTGTCTGCATTTATATTACAGATGTTGTGTCAATTCCAATTCCATGGTTTTTCAAAACTCATTTACTGCAATCTTTACAGAACATGTGTATCAAATATGTACATCTACAGGGGAGGACGAAAATCAAAGATCAATTACTGAGCTCCCACTTGTCGGAGCAGTTTGTTGATGTTGATGTCATTCAGTTGGGCAATCGAATCCGCACCGAACTGTTGCACAAGAATCTAAAATAAATACATATATTTTTTTTTGACTGTTAGTCAATTGCATAGTCACGTGAAACATGTCAAACCAAGCAGAACTCAGAAACGTGCTATGAAAAAGTGCACGATTACTCATTAGAGTGCTAACTTTACGTGACTATTCAATTTACTTCTAGTATATGGTTCAAGTTACGGCAGACCGTGTAGGATAAAAATCAGGGAAAATAGTATACTATACTATATCCCACAAGCTATTTGAAAGGATTTGTCTGTTTGCTTGATAAAACGAAATGGGAAGTTCCACAAACCTATTTAGAACCAGAGGTCAAACCAAAATGTTGGTAAACGGTTATACTAGAACCAAAGTGAATAGTCACGTAAAGTTAGCATTCTGATGAAGCATCGTGCACTTTGTTAGTACACGTTTCTCAGTTCGGCTCTCTTTACCGTATTTCACGTGACTGTGCAGTTGACTAACAGTATATGGTTACAGTTTTACTGTTTGATGTGACACACTTCAGTGCTAGAAATTTGGAACAATTGATCGACATGAGGATGAGAGTTTCGGAGCATACGAACCTTTGTGGTTTCCTGCAACAAATCTCCTCTCTGCTGAGCCTTCTGAGACTGGGCATTGGCTTTTTGAGATTGCACAAAACGACCATCTGCAACAAAATTGACATTGTAACTTCTGTGTTTTTTGTTGTGTCCTTTTTTTTCGAAGAATGAGCCCCTTGTGAGATTCGAACTCTGCCCAAATGTCTGGTAGACGTCATAGCTAACAACTGATACCAGTATGTTCATCGTAGTACCGACAAAAAACAAAGTTTAATGTTTTAGGAAAACGTGAGAGCAGCATAATAAGGCCATGTGGCTTTCGGAATCTAACTTGAAGTGTATTCTATTCGAACTTACTAGTCTTACACTTTTCACATTTCCGAAACAGTTTTTTCGTGTATTTTGTATCAAAGTGGTGTTCTCAAGATAACCTACTGTTCATATTAGCGATCAGTGCGTTCCTTGTTTTCAACGTAGACTGGGCTTGTCTCAAAGCTGTCAACACTTGGTCCTCCGTTATTTGTTGTTGGGCGGAACTGAAAGTTGAAAGTAGATCAATATTTCCAATCTGAGACCATTCTGATTCGATATGTTTAAATATCAAATGTAGAAGTGACATTTTAGCAATTGTATTAATTGTAAGCGTGGTAGTTTTTCGATCGACTTTGTTATGTTACTAAATTCTCAGAGTTTGCTGATAGCAAGAACATAGTTCACCCCGTGATCAAAACTCATGCTTGAAACTCCAACATCACTAGGTTCAAAATGTTCTTTGCAATAAAGTTGTGCATTGAAAATTTGATACAAAAATACAGCATAACTCAAACCAGTTTTATTATAAATGCAGATTGTAGGGTCCGAGTTTTCATAACGTGTGTTTATTGAACGTTTTGTGACTCTAGTACTGAAAAAGTACCTACCTTAGCAAAATAGTTGAGCATATAATCAGAATGGTAAGTGAAACTCCGTTGATCATTGTGGCAAAAACTGTTTTCGTCTACCGTTCTCCTCTCTTTTATACAGGTTTTTGCGGAAGGGGTTGCCGGGATGAGTAATTGTCAATATTGAGAGGGTGGTTAACAATAGTTTCCGGATCGCGGGGTCCGCCAACTAACTTATGTCAAAAGGCGCTTTGTTGGGTCAAAGTTTAACCGGCGACCGGAAAATCGGTTCCTTGTCGGAAATAACAATCCGGTGAAGTTGTTCGATTACCTAAAAGTTTAAAAAAAGTTGCTTTTTGCCGAAATCGGCCAAAATGTCACGTAGTCAAATCGAAAACTCAGTTGTTGTTTCGTACGTGATGTAGTCACACCGTACTGGTATGATAAATGTTAGTCTGATGTGTTGTGTTTGTAGTTTGATCTACCGGGTTCACGATGTTTGCAGTGTATACAGATGCAACTTGAACTTTCATTTGAAGAGAAAGGGGAATTCGCTGGAATTGTCCTTTTACATGCGTTATCTCATTAACTTCTCATTAAACGTCGACCATAATTTCTATTTTCATAGTTATTTATGGGGTGATGTCAAGTTTCTATGAGTGTGGTTTTGCTGGATTGTTATCGCTGCAACAATTTCTGTCGCTCTGCCGACATTTGAGCGATCAGAACTCTCTGATTGACGATTTATTCATATTTTTTCCCAAAACATTAACGCATCAAAAAAGTCACACGTGTGATGGTCTAGTGAGTGTAGACGTACTAGGCAAAGCGTGGTGTGTTTCATCATTGCTTCTATGCTGATGTGTTCAATTATAATAAAACAATTGGCCAGCATAGTTATCAAACCTTTAAAACATAACTAATTCGACAAGGGCAATAAATAAACCACAACATAGACCGAACTAGTTCCCGTACAACACAACGGAATAGTTGATTCTTTTAAAAGCGACCTATACGGTTTATGATTTCATCACCTGCTGTGTTTGTAGTATGATCCTGTAGCGCGGTTCAGAACTCAAAACTTTTCTGTGCACCAAACTACAACTAACGAATCGATAGTCCCTTAGGAGCAACACTTTAATGAGTTCCTTATACTACCAAGAAGGGGCTAGGGAAGGTGAGGAAACGAAAGATAAGCAGATGACATGTTAAACGTGGGGAGGGGATATATCACGTGTGCACGCGAATGCACGAGTGAAAAAAAGGCGTTTGGCACAAAAGTACGTTCACGAGAAAATTCATTTTGTTTACCGAAAAACTATTTGATGTTCCACATTTCACAAACTTCTAGTGATGGTTGATACCGCTGTTCATCAACATTTGCAAGATTTCCCCCCGTAAGGTTTGTGAACTGTTTGTTCGTTGGCGTGACCACAATTGCGTTGTACGCAAAGAAATTAATAGATACATAGTGGTCAAACAGCAGGTTGCAGTGTGAAAAAACTATATATAATTCCCTCGAAATACACATGATCAGTCTGTTTTGTACATCATTAATTTTACTTTCTGTATGAGATTTTTCTCTTTTGAAAGTTCTAGGAAAAACAAGGATTTTTCATGATTTTTGAGGCCTTATTACAACCACATGTCATCAGCAAATCGTCGGAAATTCTTGTAGTTATTCTTCCGTGGCTCAAATTATCTTCATTATCTTCACAAAGTGAAACATTTGAGTACATACGCTAGAAGATCCCGGCCCCTTCATCCCATCCTGCGTCTCTCGCTCTGCCTCCCTATTTCTTGTCTCTTACATTCCGGCGGGGAGTAAGAGCAGAGAATTTGAGGAGACGCAGGATGGGACGAAGGTGGAGGGATCTTCTAGCATACGTACCCTGCGTCGTAGTTTGTATCATACATCAAGTGATCAAATCAGTTTCGCAACACCGTTCTATAGCGACCAAATATAATATGTTTACACAAACCTAAACATTTCAATAAAGTCTATTACATATGTGTCTACAGATGTATCGTCTCATATTTTCCTTTGTGGTGTCTTTTGGTGTGGCTAGCGCCGCCCCGCTGTCTACGAGTAGTCAGGATGTCTCAGCAATCACATTGGACGACTCCATCAGGTTTATGGAGGTAACAGTTGCTTACTTTCAAAACCACATCTAGATTACCTACCAAAAAAACTGCCATATAACGACTTCTGTTCCCTAAAAAGTAGACTATTTCTTGAGACATTCGTTTCAGATATCAACGCTCTCATTGAAATTCAGTTTCTCGGTCTCTTTTTTATTTGAGTTGTAAAACTGCGAAACAAGAATAGAATAATACGATGTGGTAAGTTGCTATTTACTAAACAATATCGCTGGATCGAGTGGAATTACCCATAGCATAATAATTGATTTTAGGAGAATGGCGCTCCCACCATGGCATCACAGGCCGACTATCGACGTCTCCATGAAGCATTTAACCGCGAAAACACACAAGACACACCTTTCATGAGGACGATTTCGGTACGAATTGGAAACTAATAAATCAAAATACAGTCTTGTTGTTCAATCAGGATTTTCGAGAAAATCGGCTATTGGAATCCAGGTCTGCTATAAAAAAGCCTCAATCCACATTTTTACCGAAATAATATTTATGGTAAGAATAGACGTCATTCAACCCTAAATAGTTTTTTTTTGAATAATCCAGGTGTTCATTATTAAAGTTATTGTGTGCTGAGATTTTTCAGTCTTGATTTTTTAGCCTGTGAATTGAGGGTTTACGGTTCAGGTCAACGAGTCAGAACCAGACCAAATCGATAAACATGGAAATGATGGTCAGACGATATTGGACATCAATCGTAAAAGCAATGTCATCAGCAGATTGTATCAGGGAGATATCATGTTGACCAAGTAAGTTCACAATTATTTACAGCTGCGTATACATTGATATTCAATCGGAATATGAATTCATATGATAGTTTCCGAAAAAAGTCAACTGAACAATTGGATTCATAACATTGCAGAGAATCTTTCATGTCTCACTAAGTAATTGATATTTCTTTAGGAATCAGATTGACGAACTAATTACGGAAGTGAGTAGCAACAGTACCAGAAGGCGTCGACAAGCTTGGTTGAGGTAACCAATAAAACTTTTTTCTGTCCATATCTTCATCTTTTTTCTATCCCTCTCCTTTTTTCACTCTCTTTTTCTCTCTCTCCATCTCTCTTCCCCTCTGCTCTCTCTCTCTCTCTCTCTCTCTCTCTCTCTCTCTTTTCCCCATTTCTCTTTCACTCTCAGGTTCAGTATCTTCCTGAGCTTCATCGTCTCTTTCTTTTCTCCAGTTCCCTCTATGTCTCTTTTTATTTGTCTTCCCTCTCAAAGTCTTTCATCTGCCTCACAAGTATGTAATCGCTGTATTTACCAATCTGATTTTCCAGAACATCGCGATGGAGTGGAAATGTAGCATATTATTTTGGACCTGGTGCGGGTACGTGCTAAGTTCAATCAATTATGTTCCATGTTCCAAGAAAAACTCGAAATTTCGCAATCTGCCTCATCCTCCTGTTGAAAACCTCACAAACTGGAAAACTAGACTGTGATCAAAACAATAGAACACAAACTTAATGTAACTAAATATACCTTTCAACAGTCTGACAACTTTTCTATTCTTGAGACTGATAGGGTGACAACATGTTTTTTTTTCGATTTTATTATGTTGCAGATTCACGAACGAGGTCGGTATTTCTGCAGGCAGTTCGTTTTTGGAACATGAACACATGCGTCAACATTTTTCCAAGCTCGACCGGTGAGTAAAGGCGACAAGTGGAACTCCCCGAAGGTCCGGTGCATCGGAAAATCAGACCGCAAGCAAACCAATTTCTCAAAAACTGAGAGTTTCCGACTGAACCGCAAACCAGACTCTCTTGAGCACGGAATGAGATCGGAGCGTTTGGTATGCTGTATCGTTCAACGCAAATTAGTGATTTGAGCTTCGAACGGTTTCAGATGTGGGTTCAACGCTACAGTTGTATGTTCTGTTATTTTGTTGTGGAGGTTATTGAGGTGCTTATTCCATTTTCTCTCCAATACATGTTTCTGCATGTGAAGTATTTTTTCTTGTAGCTTTCAACCGAATTCGCGTCATCAAAGGCGACGGTTGTTACTCGTCAGTTGGAGAAGTGGGCGGAGTTCAGGACTTGTCCTTGGGAGTCGGATGCGAACAGGTGTTATACAACATAAAGTAACGAAATGTACATCTTATGAATAACTAATAGGAACAAAGCTTGTATTTTATGAGCAACACTGTGATGAAAAACTAGGAAAGAATCTGTAGAGAAAGAGAAGAAGGACATTGAAATCAATTATTCTGTTAGAATTAAACAAAAATGTAACTGTGTCGCGAGGGGTTTCTGAATGTATAGTTGTGTAATCTTCTCAAAATCGTTTCACAACCTTAGGTATAGGGACGACAAGTTCGCAGTTCAAACTCAATACACGAAGAGCTTCACATTTTTCACCGGAAAGCGACAAATCAAACCTACAGAGACAGCGGGATAGAGCAAAATGCATAAAGCTCAATAATTTGCGATTTTAGTTCAACACGGCAGTTCATGAACTGGCTCACGCACTAGGAGTTCATCACCAACAGTCACGCTCGGACAGGGACAACTTCATATCAATCAACCTGGGGAATATTGAGGTGAACTTCGGATTGAATTGTTATATGAGCAGGATATCTAGTTTCGTAATATGGGGGGTCAACACATCTGGAATATCCACAAGAATACTTAAATCATTCAATGCGAATTGTCACAAGACAGTCCAAATTGCTGGCTATGATACTGAAACGTTGAAGTGAACTTACTTGAGAGTTTTTGCCATTTTTATCTAGTTTTGAAATCGCTAGGAGCTTCTAACGACAATCAACGTTATTTCAGTTCTACTTGCTATTTCGAGTTTTCAGCAAGACAAAGTGGACCAGTTTGCGAGACTACCAGGAAACAGTTTCAATTTGGGAGTTCCTTATGACTACGGCAGCATTATGCAGTATGATGCGTTTGCGTAAGTTGATGAACAACTTCAACAAAGTAACAAATGTCAATCCAACTATTCAGACAATCGTAAACTTTGAAAAATCACGTCATCACGCAAGCGTATATTACTTGCAAATGATCAACGTCAGAAAAAAAACTTGCAAAAGCACATGAGATTCCATACGAAATTCATTCAAAGAAAACATTTTTTCTTACAAGAGTTGAACAAACAGAGAATCCATTCGGAGAAAGTCTGTTACGGTGGGAAACAGGCTGGAATAATATCATTGGCACGCCGCCAAATGCTGGAATGGTGAACATTTTATAATTGATCCCTTCCAGTTTTTCCTACAACAATCGACGAACGATGATAGCGAGGGATGGAAGATATCAGGATACGATGGGATCAGTCTTCCCCTCATTCTACGATGTGCAAATGATGAACAACTACTACGGATGTCACGGTAAGGAAGTGATGTTTTTTTGTTTTGTAATGTTTTACGCCCACTGTCGTATGTAGTACCTCTTTTAACGATTGACATGATCGCCCAAAGTTCATGATTCGACTATGTTCACTTTAATGTCACTAAAAGTCATATGGATTACTTACCATTCAAAGCTATGTACCTCTGTTCTGAGGGTTGATTCCTGCAATCCATTCCGAGCAGTTTGAGTTCAACTTTGGTAGTAGCAGACACGTTTGTTCGTTTATCTCATTGCTTGATCAAAACTATATAAATCCTATTGTTCACGGAGATCAAACTACGACTTCGACATAGCTTTTTACAATTCATAGGTTTTTCAGCCCGGTGCAGTGGTAGGCGATCAAACTGTCTGAACGGAGGGTACCCAAACCCTCGAGACTGCTCCAGTTGTATTTGCCCTGAGGGGTTTGGAGGAAGGCTATGCGACACTCTGGTATAGTCCGCGTCTTTCTTACCTAATATCCTACAGTGTATTTTATAGGTCATTCTAACCTAACGAGCTACATTATACAGTTCTGTTCATGCTCTTAGTACAATTAAATAAGCAAAATGTACAGTTCCGAGATTTACATTACAATTTACAGTACAAATTACAATTTACAGTTTTCTTCTGAATTCGTGAAAAAACTAGTTTTAGTTTTGAAATCTGGATGGCTAGAGAACACTTTTTACTCTTACCGAAGAATGACTGCGAAATCTTAAAAATACTTTCAAATGAACTCAGTTGCTTCTATTCAGATTTGTTGATTGTTTGCAGCCAGCTGGTTGTGGAAGTGTACTCAAAGCAACGAATCAGTTCCAAGTCCTCCAAAACACACTGGGAAACGGTGTGAACACGATCAGAACCAACTTCGCCAAATGCGTATTTCTTATAGTGGTACGCAGTTTTTCTAGTGAAAATGTATTTACTACAAAATCAAATTAGAATTTAAACAAACTTTCAATGTGAGAAGGCAGATGGAATCAGTGAAAGACATACAACTCACCAGAATTTTAAACCATACCGGAAACTTTGGTATGCTCAAAATCTACCTCAAAATGTGGATTATCTCTCTATGTGGGTTACAACGGCGCAAAAAAACTAGGAAAGTACCCTCTATATAGGAAATCTTTTCTATGAGCTCTGTCGAAGATATAATGAATTGATTTCAGGCTCCACAAGGACAGCGCGTCATTATAGAGGGCCAGTCCTTCCAGGGATTCTACAACCCAGGTTGCTCATTCACTGGGGTCGAAATCAGATCTCAGGCAGATTGGTTGAAAACCGGATACAGGTTTATAATTTGAAATTCTTTTTCAGTCAAAAAAAAAGGTGTGAACTTTCATACTGGATACATTTTCGTTAAGACCATACATTCAAACATAGTGAACCGAAATTGGTTACCGACGACGACACATCAAATCGTTCGGATAAAAATCAAGTTGTTCTCATTGAAACATTCACTAACTTCAATAGGGTTCAGGAGATTACAATCATACCCGAATTTCATTTTAACTTATGGAATTACCGAAAAAACTAGAAAGTTAACAAATTACTCTGAAGAAACAACTGTTCTTGTATTACTAATTTACTCAATTCTCAAGTTTCAGGTACTGCTCCAATCAGGGACTACGGAGACAATTTATCTCGAACACCAACGTGGTTCCAGTTATTACCTATAACCGGTCGGGTAGCAGCTCAGTTCGACTCACGTACAGAATAGGTTGGTGCAGCTCAAAATTGGTTGAACTAAAGTGAAATTTTTGAGGTTTTGGCTCCAAAAAAACAACCCTTACAACTACTAGTTGTCTTCTTTACAACCACGGGTTTAACGAACAAAGGCCACATTGAACGCTAATGATTGTTTATTGAATCCAACTGATATAATGGAAATCTGGTACTTAGCTGCGGTAGTATATACACATTTGTCACCCATATCAGAACACCAATGAATAGGGTTTCTTTGAGATCAACCCACTTTCCGCCAGATCCCCAACTCTTACCAGGTACCTACAACCCAGAAATCTGAATAACAGAGGTGTTGTTAATAAACACCGATTTGCTAACAAACTAACCGAGATAACTCGCAAGATAACCACAAAATCGACGACGGTTAATTATTGGGAATGATTGATATTGTTCTCATTCAAACTCGAATCAGCAATTATTGCATTTTCACAGCCCCGTGGGCAAGGCCCGGATTGGATACGTCGATGATAGAAGAAGAAACGGGAGAGCAAGGAGAGGAAGGGTCGGGACAAGTCCCAACCATCACTGGAGAGAATTTCTGATCATGAGCGAACAGTTTCATTCATATTTCTAATAACTATCCGTTCACATTGTAACCACAATAAGTTAGAGCTTTCATTCTTATTTGCGAAGAAATGTGCTCTGTGTTTTTTTTAAATTTCAGTAATTCTGTTGTAGTTGCGATCTGAATGATTTTGAGAAAGAAGGAAAACTCATTTGTTATGTATACTCACGTGGTCAGTGCTCAACAATCTGCTCAATACGTTTTTTCGATGTATATATTTATTGTCTTACGTAGTTAAATGACTTGTTTTACTAACTGTTCAATAAATTCAATGATTAATTTCTGGGAACCGTTTGGGAAACTTTATTGCCCAACGTATGGCAACGAAGTAGTCTGCCAGACTTACGTTTTCAATTAAGTGTTTTTGACTACATTTAAAGGTAAGAGACCATTTCTCTCTAATTTTGACTTTCGAGCTAGCAGTTCTTTCCTATAGAGCTCGGCAACCTGATTACGAACACATAACTTTTTCATCTTCATCTTGCTCTGTTTTCTCATAAAGTCGATGTACGTAATGTACACCGGAGAACGAGTTACGTACAAAAAATCAAGGAAATGCTGATAGAAGTAGAAAAACTTTCTAAATACGTCTTAACGCCTATTAGGTTACGAAAAATGAGTGAAAAAGTCAAATTCATTGAAAAACTAATTATCCAAGCTGAAAAGCGTCACAGTGAAAATGTTCAACTTTGGGTATGTATTCAATGGCATTAGGCATTTTTTTCTCATTTCAAATTTCTAAGGTTGTTGATGACTATTGAAACACAATAGAATGAATTTTCTCAGATTCGAAAATTTCAGATCATAGGTTATAGGGAAATGGTCTCTTTAAAGTGTCCTTTCTGACTCCACCCTGCGTCTTTACCTCCGGGCCTTATTTGGCGAGATTCTAAAAGCGGGATTTGGGCGTAGACAGGTGAATTCTATATCTAACCGGGTTTTTAGGTAACCTAACCCATTTTGGTAACATTTTTTTCAGGTTGACTCAGTAGGTAACCGGTTGGTAACCTAAAATCAAAAACCGGTTACTTGTTTTTCTAACGCAAAATGTAGTTTTTACCGTTAGTTTGAACGGTAACCGGATTTTAGTTTCAGGTTACTTTCAGGTTACCTACCAAGGTAACCAGAAAAATGAGTTACCAAAAAAGTGTTAGGTTACCCAAAAACCCGGTTAGTTGTAGAACTGGCCTAGGCATATGTTGAAAGAGAGATGGAATAAATGAATATTAATCATTATAAATGTGGAAGTAAATAAAAAAGGTAAAATACAAGTGTGAATAAATCTTTTGAGTTTTCGAGCAGACCGCAGACTGTTGACAGTTGGGATATTCCGATCTCCTCCTATACAAAAACCATAGACTTGCTGACAGTACTCGAGATATTAAATTAAGACTCGTGAAACAAAAAGTGTTTTCAACTCACGTTGGTCATTCTTATTCAGTGTCCTCTTACATCAGTACTATTTATGCAATGCCGTGATGCAGTCTTCTATTCTCTCTGTTTTATATTACAAAACAAGTTTCATTCATAGCTGGTATTAGCTATATAGCTATATAGTGTTTTCTTAAGTGTTGATGGCCTCGGTACACGGTTCAGACAGACATGTTACATATAACATGTTTTTCTGGCTTCAGTCGTACTCATTTGAACAAGGAAGCAACGCAATATCTGTAGGTAATAGGCATACAAATCGAGTCTGAAACTTTTCTGATATATAACCTATTTAAAACAGATACCTATACAATGCAACTAGGGCGGGAGGTCAACGAGAATGTTTTGAGCCATGGAAATAAATAACAATATTATGTAGTTCGGTATGATAGATACTAAAAGTGAAGATAAGTAGTAGATATAATGAAGGAAACCTAGAACCTACGTGTGTGAAGTTGATGTTACCCAGTCATTCCGGGCCATTGACATCTATGTGGCGGTCGGGGCCATGTTTTGTTCGGTTCCTTGGCTAGATGTTGTGTCCAGTTCTTAAAAGTCTGCGGTGGCATATTATAGTTTGTTTCATTCCCACTGAGACTTTGGCAGCGTGCCAATGAAACTTCAAATGAATGTAATACATAGAATTAACAGATTTTATGAAAAGAATGTCTACCTACGTGTTGTGACGTAGGTTATCTGCCGCCCAGAAAAGGTTTTAGTGTTTTGGAAAACAATAACATGAGAAAAAGCCGCCTGGAAATTTTGTTGGCACGTTGCCGAGGTCTCAGTGGGAATGGCGAGGACTATAGTACTTATACAAACCGTATTAATGAAAAATTCATCCAGTGGTATTCGACTTCCAGTTTTGTTACTATCAACTGCATGTTTTTCGTTAGATTAGGGAGTTTTTCATTCGTTCGTACAATAACAGGAATTATGCAAATCTAGTGATACTTCCTGTTGTATGAGCCTATAACACACAAGTAACTGTTCAAAAACACTAACAAGAGCATCAGTTAGTCTTTGTTTAACAACATTAATACATTTTGACTTATTTTGACACTTATACTTTCATTTATGAAGCAGAAACTATTGCAAATTTTTTACAAGTTTTCAAAGATGTTAATGTGTAAATATAGTGCTTTCATTATAATTTTACAGAATGTCTATTCACATTTGGTTTGTTTTTGAAATATGGCTAACAGTTGTCGTGTTTCCTGTTGAAACTCAGAGAGCGGGTGCCACGACACTGGATGATTCCATCGCCTTTATGGAGGTATATTCTCCGTCATCCGTGAGCCTATAAAAACACCAAGCATTTTTATCTTGACCAAGCATTTTGAAGAAAATATAGAAAAACCTGTGAGAAGGCGTTACTCCTCGCATGTAGAGTAAAGAACACACTTTTCGGAAAACTCAGAGAGACATGTTTGTGAGAACATTCATCCGAAACATCATTGGCATGCTTCTAAAGCTTCACGAATTGGCTGAGAATTGTCTGAGTGCGAAACTTAGATAGATGTTTTATCAATCGGTTGAAGATTCAAGCGACTGGTCAGAGTTCAGAATAACAATAAAAAAAACTTTTATTGATTTTGAAACATTTTTTATATTTGAAGGCAAACGGGGCTCCACCCATGGCAACCGCAGCAGATTATCAACGACTCGATGAAGCATTTGCAAGAATACAGAATCCATTCGGGCGTAAAAAGAGACAGACTTCGGTGCGAAATAAGTTTGATAATGCAAAGAACTCTATCCAACAAATTATAGAACAAACTAAAAGGAGTCTAAAATGGCCAAACTACGATCCGGTTACATACCTTTGGTGAAAATTGGCGGCTTTCGTTACAGCTTCAATTCTAACCCAAAAAATTCAAAAGTTCAGATGAAACGTTATTAGTACGAGAATTAACTAGTGTTAAATTCTGGTAGTTATAATAGCCTCGAGTACAAGAACATGAATTTGAATGTTTGAAATTAGAAAAAAATAGAGTTGTAATTTTACCGCCTAAATAGTAATATTATTCAAATTTGATATACTGAATTCTAGAACATAAACTTATTCGGATCCGAGCAAACTCTGAATCATGATGGAACCATTTTGGAAATTAACCAGAAAAACAACCTTCTGAACAGGATGTTTCAGGGAGACATGATGCTGACGAAGTGAGTTAAGTTATAGTCGTCGCCAACGGAAAGGCGGGAGGGTACTGTATATCTCACTTTCCACTGTGTATGCACTTTCCACTGTCGATTCCAAAACATGCAAAATATGTACTCTACTAGCCTAGTGGTTAGCGGCCTGCTACGAATCTCTTGCACGCAGGTTCGATTCCGGTGAGACACAGCAATTTATAAATTTGGCACCCACTATATTGGGTACCATCACTGCGGCATTCAAATAGTTTTCAAATATTAGAGTATTTCAAACATTGGAATTTTGACTTCTATCGACGGATGGAACGAACTATAGTCCATCAAAGATTAAACACTGATTGGTGGTTAAAATTATGATTTTTTCCGTCAGAAAACAAATATACGAGATAATCGAAGAAATCAACAACAACAACAACAACAACAACAACAACAACAACAACAGTACAAGAAGACGCCGACAAGCGATATCGAGGTAACCGAAATAATTCTCTTTCTCCTTTTACCTTCTCTCTTTTTGTCTTTTTCATTTCACATTTTCTTTCTCTCTTTTTTTCTTTCTCTCATCAGAGTTCTCCCTCTCTCAATCCCTCTCTTTTCATCTCACTCTTTATTTTTTTTGTATTTTTCCTTTCTCTGAAGATGTCTATCTGTCTCACTCTCTCACACTCCCACTTTCCTTTCTTGAAGATATATTTTTAGATCAATGAGATGGCTTGGAAATGTGCATTACTATTTCGATTCTGGTCTGGGTAAGTGTTGAATGTCGCTCAAAGTTCCATTCCAATTCTTTCATCATTTCAAAAAATCGATTCAACAATATCAACCGTAGAAGGACTGTCAGTAGAGAGTGATGATAGGCGTTTGTGAGCTATATAGGTTCGTCGTACAGATACCGCGGCGAGCGGGGATCGAACCTGGGTCAGTGGAGCGACAGCAGAACGCTAACCACTTGACCACCCGGTTTCTCCGTGTCTAGCCTCAATTTCAGACGAGGCCACAAAAGAGGTGTTTGAGCGTGCGGTCGACTTTTTCAAATGGAACACGTGCATCAATTTTGTTGAAACATCTATACGTGAGTGAAAATGTGAATAGTACGTGTCTGTGACTAGTTCATGTAGACCACACGGACTCTACAATTTTACCCGGTGACGTTTGACATACCCTGTGCGGTTCGCTTGTGAAATTCTACTGTATGAAGTTGACAACTGTATTTTTGCGATGGGAGAAGTTTCTCAAAACGTTTCAAAGTTTCACCAGGTGACGAATTTCGAAGAATGACGTTTCCCATCCTTTTTCGCACCACTCGAGATCAATCCCCAGTAGAAACGAAGTTTCAAGCCTTTTTATAGCCATAAACCGAATTCGTGTGGTCAACGGAGAAGGTTGTTTCGCCACAGCTGGAAAGACCGGTGGACTACAGGATCTATCCTTGGGCGACGGATGCAAAAGTGTGAGCAGGTGGTAACACTATCATCTTAATCAGTTTGCGCAGCGTGTCGCGCTGCGCGCGAATCGAATAAACTTTGCGTAAAATGAGTCCTATTCATCTCATTAGGGCGTGCTAGTTAAAATGCAGGCGCTCTGCTTCTTGATGTAGCTTTGCATGAGTACAACATGGGAATGCCGTCGTTTCTGAATTTGTTACCAATCATACATACATTAGTGTTTTGAATCGTATGTTTTATTAGCTTTTTTTAGACATCAATTCATAAGTTATCATCTCGTCGCTAATTCGATTGTTATACAGAATATTGATAAACTTATTATTATTATAATACTCTGTGCTCTATGCTCCATGTACTCTATGTTCTATGTTGTACTCTATATGAAAGTGATGAAATAGACCAGGCTAACGAAGGCTGGCTGAAACAATATAGGTTGTGCTCTTTGCTGTGTTTGTGAAGTGGAACGTTGTTATTGAATTAGTTAAACTACTTACAGTTGGGCACCGCTGCCCATGAACTGTCACATGCACTGGGAGTTTGGCATCAACAGTCCCGATCTGATCGAGACGACTTCGTGACCCTTCAACAAGAAAACATTAAAGTAGGTCCTGCAATTATTGTTTTCTACAGTTCTACACTCTGAATAAATTTTTAATTATAGTTTGATCGGAAAATACAACAATATGGCCACGAAAATTGAAATACCAGCAATAACACAACAAACAAGGAAGGTTCAGGCAAGATGTACCTTCTCCGCTTTTTTTCCACAAACGACCTCTAAAACAAATAAAATCAATACAAAATAAAATATTCCAGGAAGAAAAGCTGTCCCAGTTCGTAAAACTAACCGTGGAAAACAGTTTCAACATGGGTATTCCTTATGATTATGGAAGCGTTATGCAGTATGGAGCATACTAGTGAGTCACCACTAACTAGGAAAATACAACACTGGTTTCTGATCTGAGCGAGGGGAATCCACTAACATATTATGGTTCACGCGTGATCCTTTGTGTAGTATACTGCGTTTCACCAAATGAATAAGAATGAGAATATTTATTGAATCGTGATTCAGTTATAGGAAAAAGTATTAGAAAAAATGTAAAAGCGAAAGAATCAGAAGGGGGAGCTCAGGGGAGTATTGTTATTGTTTGATGGTATGTAGATTGACATCAAGAGATGTCTCACTACGAAAAAAGAAAAGCCGAGTCAAGTGATGGAATATATTCTGTTTCACCAATCGTTGACTTTCTACAGTAATCTTCCGAATATTCAGGGACATCTATCCAACAAACAGACGAACTTTAAGATGCACTGTTTTATATACGTGTAGTAACGAATGTGGAACATATAATCACGAAGTTTGAACTATTTACAATACCTACAAGATAAGAAACATTTACTTGAAAGATCTACAATCTTACTGTAGACGACCGTTGTTGCGTGAAACAGACTATATATTGGCTCACATATGTCGCCTGCCCCGACGGTTATACACAAATGGGCCTGCCGCCTGTCGCTTGGGGAAAACATTCACTGTTTGGGCAAACTTTTAAATAAACGAACTCTATATACAAATCGCAAAAATCGGTTCAGGAGATTTTGTGAAAATGGCATAAAACCACTTTTGAAAGTTCGCAATGTTGTGATCAAAAACTAATCTGCGCCGCGATAAACTATTTTTCATGCAGAACAACTGTACATCTTTTCATGAAGCTTCTCTTCGAACAAAAAAAGAACACTGCTGGCTAAACAGGACCGATATCAGGACACAATGGGATCCGAAATAGTTTCATTCTATGATTTGAAACTGATGAATACCTACTATGGATGCCACGGTATAGTTGTATTCATTTATACCAAGACTTCTACATAGAGTGGTTAATCAGTTTTGAATTGATTTCACACAAACACTTCAATTCACTTCTTTGGAATTGGTATTCATTTTTTTTTCAAATTCAAATTACAATTCCATTCAGTTCCTTAAAACACACTACCACTACAGTGTGAAGACATGATCGATAGGTACTGAATAAAGTCGATGGTTCTGAAGTGTATCGTAGGGGTTCAGTAGGTATTCACGGTTTACACAACCAGGTTGCATGCAACCAAAATGTAACCGGGTTGCATGTGTAAAGAAAATTCGATTGCTTTCGGATGCTTTTCAAATGCCACCAAACACTCAATTTTTAAACATTTCCCGGTTTTTAATACAATTTGGTTGCTTTGGTTGCATTTGGAAAGCAACCAAACTGTCTTTACACATGCAACCCGGTTGCTTGTGTAATTGGCCGTGTAATGTGTAATTGGCCGTGTACTGTGTAAGTGTGTAAAGTATTATACTTTAGAAACAGTCGAGTTACGTTACAAAAACGCAACCGCTGAAATCGCATGAATGTTTTGTGACAATTTCTTTTCGTGATGCGACAGAACATGTCACATATCTTGTGAGAGCTTCCCGTAAGAGCTTCCCATACTCGGGAGATTATGGCCACAAAATTATTCTCCATGTCTGAATTCTGCATGTTCATGTCAATGAACTTCAGTATCTTGGTATATTGTTGGTTTTATTGTATAAACCTCACATCAGGTGATGAAATGTTATTAATTGGGATTTATTCAAATTCATAATGTTCCAGCTCAATGCAGGGTGGTGGCTATCAGATGTCAGAATGGCGGTTATTTGAATCCCAGAACTTGCGCGGAATGTATCTGTCCAGACGGGTTCGGAGGGACAATTTGCAACCAACGGGTGAGAACAAAAATGATAAATTGAATGGTTAAACCATTTAATTCAAAGCATAGAACAATGAGTATTTCAACATCAAAATCACTCAAAAAGACTAATGACAAACCCAAAAAACGCAATAAGGGAAAGCGAATAATTCAAGATGGGTATATTAGAACCCAGAATCCAGTACTGTCACCCCTGCACCTATATTTAGATAATATTATCATTTTCGTCTGATACGATCATATTACTACTATATGGTGTTATGGAGAACATTTCTTATTATATTGACAAATTTCACAATACGCTTCGCTACTAGAGTTGAAAATAGAATAGCTTTTCTTGCGGTTTTCCCACGTCTAGATTTAATGAAACTGTGGTATTGACTTCAAGTGTGTGCCTTTTCCGAAAAGACATTGATACGATGCTTGAAAAGGGTCAACGTTCTCTAGTTCACTACAAATATTCCAATTGTTGCAGCCAGCCGGGTGTGGGAGCGTACTGACAGCCACAAACAAATTCCAAGCGCTACAAAACACATTGGGAGATGGACTGCTGATCGTCCACCCCACGTTCGAGAAATGCCATTTTCTGATACAGGTATAGTAGGGGGTTGTTGAATCGAAAAGGGTAAAATTTCAATTTTCAAATAAATACTCGGGTTTTCAAAATCGAATAACTTCCCTCAGGTAGAGCAACAGCCAATATGGTTCTGAGGAGTAAAATAGCAATTTTAGGCTCCAAAGGGGAAACGCGTGATCATTGTGGGACAGTTTTTCGAGGGACAAGAGAGTGCGGGTTGCCTGTACAGTGGCGTCGAAATCAAATCTCAACAGGACCAGCAGCTTACCGGATACAGGTGTTGTTTCTCAATTTTTTAGACCAATTTTGTTCTGTTTTATGTGAATTCTCGTATAGATTCACTTCTTTCTAGAGGGCACGACACTGGTTTTCTTTTGCTAGAACCTTTGTGGAAAGTACTTTCGTTCTGTATTGTAGGACTAGAAATTAAATTCGAGAAACAACACTGAGGATGATCTCAGGCGAATCAAGTACAGGTTTTGTGATTTTCGAAGTGTTTCATTATACTAGAAGTAAAATGAATAGTCACGTAAAGTTAGCATTCGAATGAGGAGTCGTGCACTTTGTCATTGCACGTTTCTGAGTTCTGCTGTGTTTAACATGTTTCGCGTGACTGTGCAATCGACGAACAGTATATCATTATTTTTCTATGGATAAAAACTCGGACTACAAATGTACTATCTATGTTTACGTGCACGTGGAACAACTCATTTATAACTATTACTTCTAGATTCTGCTCTACTGAGGGATTGAAAACGAGATTTGTTTCGCACGACAACGTGGTTCCAATTATCACGTACAATCGATACAACAGCAGTACTGTTCGTTTGGTATACAGAATAGGTAAGTTAAAGGAGACCGGAGAGCAACAATTTCCGCTGCTGTATCCTACTTTTGATTGGACGCGTTGCGTGTCGCGCGAAGCTGTTTTATCCTACTTTTTATTGGACGCGTTGCGTGTCGCGCGGCATTGTCATGTGAATGTCACATGGACTGATCAAACCAATATACAAGCTATCTGTGCTCTCTGATTTCAATACAGTTAAAAGCAGCCCGAAACAAAACCTCTGCTTGCTCAAGTTGTGTTCCGGTCTCCTTTAACACTTCAATATTCTACTACTCAGGAGGGGGTAACACCTTGATTTTTTCATTTTCTACGTGATCAAAAACGGTAAGGTAATAGAGTGAATTTCAATAAAACCCAAACGTTCAAGAAGTTAGCTGGACTATACTTCATGTGTTTATTTCAAGTTCCATCGGCTAACCACGTACCTACAAGAAACTTGACCGCCACAGAAGAAGATACAGAAGAGCGAGAAGAAATGTTATTTTTGTAAAAAATTGTGTTTTGTAATGTTTTTTGGCAGCAATTTTCAATCGCAGCAAAGCACTCTTTCCGAAACCCGTGAGATCACTTAGGTACTATCACATGAGAACCTCGAAGACAGTTCGTTAGAAATATCCAAACTTTTTATATTCATACAATCACATTTTCCAATGTCTGAGAAAAAGGAATATTTTGTTAATATGAGACCTTTTCCCGGCAATTGGCCAACCGCTTTTGTAGCTGAGTGCAGGTCAGAGAGACGCAGAAAGAGAGTGCAGGTCAGAGAGACGCAGACGGTCTGAGCCTGTCGCGACATCGATGAAATGTATATATAATAATAATATAATATAATAATGATCTTTTACGCCTACTATTTCAGCCATGTGTTACTTTATGCATACAACCGTGATCACGAGACAATGATCACATTTCAGTATCCGTAGAGGGGTGCGGTCCGTAGGCTAGAAACTAGGCATGAGTGAGCTTTATTACCAGCTCATGCGGTCCGCCATGGAGATACCGCACCGAGTGGGATCGAACCATGGTGTTTTGAGGGCTAGCGCGCACACAACCAGTCGGCCACTCGGTCCATGTAACGGGTCAATAGCAGAAACTCGACGGAAATGTTTCTGAGAGTCTTTCCTACTGAGACTGATAGGCTTATAGCCGCCATTTCTTCACGAAAAACAGCAAATGGCTCGATTGATTGAGCCCACTTACCAAAGCTCGTTACCTACCGAATCGACCGTACGCTTTCCACAACGGTTTGAACAATTCTGCAGCGTCCCAACTACATTTTCCAGCTATTCTCATCATGTTTAAGTCTGCAAAGAACCAAGCACTTTTCTGTGCAAAAAAGGTTCCAGAGAAACTATACTCGGAGAAAGGTAGATCATCTTCGTTGCCTACGCTCGAGAACAACTGTCAACATAAGAACAGTATGAAAGCACTTCATTCAATGAGGTGAAATATGAACGTTTAGAATGTCAACAAAGCTACAGAAACGAAGGAAATGTTTCCATTTGTTCTTTCTCTCCCTCTTCCGTTTCTTCTTCTGTTATGTTAAGGTTCCCTGTGAGCACCTTAGCCGATGGGGCTGAAAACAATGAAATTATCAAATTATGTAGAGAAATTGTTCAAATATTCACACTGAGGTATCAGACATTGTGTAACCTCATCGCCTGAAAAACCTCTCTTCTCTCTAGATTTGACTTTTTTGTACCTAGTTGTGTTTGTTTCGTTGTTTTGTAACGCTTCAACAACTTTTTTCAAGTTCAAATTCCGGATAGTTGACCGGTCTGAGACCGCACTATCTGAGGTTGCAGCAGATATGACAGTGACTTACCTATTCTGTATGCCAAACGGACAGTGCTCCTACTGTATCGATTGTAAGTAATAATTGGAACAACATTGTCGTGTGAAAGAAAGGTCTTTTTCAGTCCTTTAGTGGTGCAGAATCTAGAAATTATAGGTTGTATAGTATGTTGTATAGTAACGAACTTTTTCTGAGAAATACGTTCAGCCGTTTATTTTTATCAGTCTTCGTAGTTGCTCTGCCAAGATTGAGAAAATTCAAAGGCACGGTATCGCATAAACAGAAAATATGGCCAACAGTTTTATATGTTCAATTATTGTGTAGTATAATGCGACTAGTCATCAGAACCTTCTCCAAAGATACGAAACTAACTTTTGGTGTTCCATTTCTCTGCCATTCTACGGGTTCGCGCGTTTTGACGCTGATAAGAAAGTGTATTTTGGCATCGGCAAGCTAACAGGGGCAAAGCTTATATTAAACTCAGAACTCTAATAAATCGACTTGTATCGTTCTATGTATAATTTCAAATATTGGTGCATAAGTAGCTTTGTTTAAGACACGAGTTTTTGAAACTTGCAACAACTGGTGAAAATCACAAAACCTGTATCCTGTTTTCTGTCTATTTGCCTGAGACTTGATTTCGACGCCACTGAACTTGCATCCCGCATCTCCATAGCCTTCGAAGTTCTGCCCCACGACAATTATCCGTTTTCCCTTCGGAGCCTGTAATCCTTTTCTAGTCAGTTTTCGACCGGAATTTATAAGAAAAATGGTTTTTGAAGCAGTGTAGTAAGCATGATAATCTGATAAAACAGTGTGTGGTGATTTCAAAATGGTGACCTAAGATGAAATCTGAACTCGGTTCCTAACCGACAGTCGATGTAGGCATAGTTCCAATCATTCCCACTGAGACCTCGGCAACGTGCCAACAAAATTTCCAGACCGCTTTTCAACACGTTAATGCTTTTAAAAACACTTAAATTTTCTCTGAGCCTTAGTTGAGCATTGTTGCAGTACGTGGGTGAAAATTCTTTTTGTCAAAATTTTATCTCTACAAATACAATCATTTGAAATTTCGTTGGCACGCTGCCAAAGTCTCAGTGGCAATGGCGAAAACTATAACAGATGGGGTTTTTGTTCTTGACTTCAAGAGCAAAATTATCTTTTCGACTTCAATTTTACTAATTCCACTTCAAAAATCGATTTTGACCTGTAAAAGAAAATGACATTTTGCGAAGCTAGGTTGGTCTATCTCCAGTCCATTTCCCAGTGTATTCCGCAAAGCTTTGAATGTGTTGGTGGCTTGCAGTACGCTCCCACACCCGGATGGCTGAAAACACTTGGAATTTTTGATGAACGAAACTCTTTCCAGTTCAGTAATTTGGGTCAAACATACATGAGATCGAACTACAAAAACAAAACACAGCGGAAAGTTAGCGCAAGATTACGAAGCAAGTGTCGTCTTTCTTCCAAAAGAACGAGCGGTACTTCAATGTACACTTTTGTCGTTTAAATTATTCGAATGGTCTCAATAGGGATGACAAGACTGTATGAAAAAAGAATACTGGTATACCCGTTGGTTGCAAATGGTCCCTCCAAACCCGTCTGGACAGATACATTCCGCGCAAGTTCTGGGATTCAAATAACCGCCATTCGCACATTTAGTCTTCACAGTTCGGCATTGGGCTGAAACATCAGGATTTTAACCGTTTTTCGTGTCTGTTCCATTTTATTTTTTGACACTCCGGATCTCATTCTTTTTCCGTTGCCCCGTTGCTCATTTTACAAAAAATAAAATAAACGACCAAAGGAAAAAAATCATACCGTGACATCCATAGTAGGTATTCATAAGTTTCAAATCGTAAAACGAAACTAGTTCGGATCCCATTGTGTCCTGATATCTGCCTTGTTTAGCCACCATTGTCACTTTGCCATTTGAAGAAAACCTTCATGAAAACATTTTACAATATTTTTATCTTTTCAACAAATTTTATTGTGGGTCGCGAGGACTCTATGCAATGGAACATCATGAACTGAGTGTAAGAAAGAGACAATGATGAGAAGTGAAAGAAGTATAGTGTATAGTCATTGCGGATGAAACCAGTGCATATACTGAGTTCTCAGAAATCATCTCAGAAACACCAGCGCTGAGATTAGAGGACTACGAAAGCGATAGCGTGATGGTCAATGAGGTCACAGACGAAATAGGCCAGTGTACGTATCTCTGATCTACGCGCTCTCTCTCTGGTTAGGCCGCTATAAGTGTAGTTTTTTAATTGGCAGAGAAGTTTGAGTAGCATGTGTTAACTGAACCGAAGTTGCGTCCATCTCGGAGTTATAATTACCCAGCCTGAGCCAATCCTGCGCTCTTTGTTTTGCACACAAATTTGCGAGACCGATTTTCCTAGAACAGAAATAGCGTGTGTTTGAGTATGCGCTTGCGCAGGTCGACATTGAAATGTCGGAATGTTTCTGACTACGGCCCTTAGTCACCTTAGTGCTGTAGTTTCATAGTTATCAGTGACTCACGAGTATGCATCATACTGCATAACGCTTCCATAGTCATAAGGAATGCCCATGTTGAAACTGTTGGCTGCGGTCAGTTTCTCGAACTGTGCCACCTCTTCTGGCTGAAATTTCAAATCAAAGATATTGCTCTAGGCGAATGAAAAGCGAATACGGCAAATCTCAACGTGTACAGTGTGTTTTCAGCTTACTCACTAGGCTTTTACAGGGGGTGTCCAATTTATAGAGGTTTGGCGCTCGCCGAAATCGAACAAGCGAGCAAAAGATTGGTAGCTGCGCACTAACCACTACGCTTCGACAGCTCACTTTCGCTAAGGTTTCGAATCAAAGGCATGTGATCGTACACAGCGAAAACTGAGACATACAGTACCCCTCCGCCTTCCCGTTGGCGACTGCTATAGTTGTAATTCGGCCGTACTGTTGTATGTACTGCGTACTGATCAAACTACAACTGTAGTTGAATTTTGATTATAGCAAAGCCTACATGGCACAAGAAGTTGGTAGACGTTAGAACTGTATGAAACGATTCACTCATGACCTACGTCAATGTTCGCTAGTTGAAGTGCAATGAACTGGTCCCGGTCAGATCGGGAGTGCTGATGTTCGACTCCCAGGGCATGTGCCAGTTCATGAACGGCAGTGCCAAACTGTAATCACATAATTAGTTGGTGGGCTATATCTGAAGGGTAATCTATCTGTGAAGCAACGTTACACGATGCGTGGAGATGTACACAGTGGTGTGAGCAATGCAATATGAACTATGGTCGAACCGCAGCGAAACGCAGAACTATTCGCCAGATTGCCAAGGAAAGGTCAACTAGATTCAAATTGAACAGTGATGGAAGAGTGAGGAATGACACTTCGTAGTTGTCTGATACCTCAAAACTTGACTTGTGTTTGACTGGAAATTACTCACAATTCCGCATCCTTCCCCCAGGGACAAATCCTGTATTCCTCCTGCCTTTCCAACCAGCGAGTAACAACCATCTCCTTTGATCACACGAATTTTGTTTATGGCTGAAAATCACGCTCGAAATACTTTGACACCTCGTACATTCACAAAAGTTATCAGACGTTTCGACTTTCTACACCAGTAGCGCCTAGGTGTGTGCAGATAATTCGTACATGTACCGGGTTATTAGATAACACGCATTCGAAACAAAGCTATAACGCAAGATGTATAACGGCTATCGTAAGAGTTCACAAATGGGTGGAACGGAATGTATACTGTTCGTTTACACAGGCTGTGTACAGATTGGTAACGAACCAGTTTCCACGTTTTCAAGTTTGAACTCACGTTTCGAAGTTTGGACGAAGTTGATGCACGTGTGAGTTCTGAAGAAACGTACCGCACGCGTGAACACCGCCTTTGTAACCGCATCTGAAAGTTGACGATAGAGTCGGTTACTTTAAATATGGTCTGGCAGCAACGTGGTATCGTGTGAGCTGCTTGCTCGGAGAATTCACTGACTCGGCCCCCGCCGACTGAGTCAAAATTGAGACGGCAACGACAATGTCGCTGGCGTGACAAATTTTTCTCATGAAAATAGCATATGTTTCGAGGAGACGCAGGCTGATAAACAACAGTTAAAACGGCAACGACATTGTCGCGGCGGTCTCACGTTTCACTCATAGTACGTCGCATAACGAACGCAATGATTTTGCTCAATGATTTTCAAACGAATTCAACTCAAGTTGTTTGGTATCTTTTGTGTCACGAGCTCCGGTTGAACTCAAAAACTTCTTGAGGAATACATGCTCACAATGACCACACATCCACACAAGGAGATTGGCCAATCGTGTACGGTATCATCTTCAATGAACTTGCAGGCAAAATGTTCTCATTCGAATCATTCATATGTTCATTAAATATTCCTATTTCATTTTTCGTTATTATAATCAAAAACACGATCGCTCTCTGAGAAGGCCGCACTCAGACATCTTTTCCCGGTGAGAAACTTTTTCTATTTCACTCTATTTTTCTTTTCCCACTCACCCACACCAGGGGCGAAAAAGTAATGCACATTTCCACGCCATCTCACTGTTCTGGAAATATTGAAAGGGAAAAATAAGAGGCAGGATTATGGAGTGGAGAAAAGAAAAAGGACAGAGAAAGAGAATGAAGAGAAATCAAAAGACTTAGATGGGAAAGATAGATTAATTACCTGACAGAAATAGAGCCAGACAGATAGAGAAAAAGAGTGGGAGAAAGAGAAAGTGAGAGGTAAATGAATGAAGAAAGGGTGAGATGGAAAGAGAACTATTGAGAGAGAGAGAGAGAGAGAGAGAGAGAGAGAGCGAGAGAAATTGAGAGAGAAAGAGAGAGAGAGAGAGAGAGAGAGAGAGAGAGAGAGAGCGAGATAATCCTCACTTGGGCCCTGCCTGTCGACGTGTTCTCGTACTGTTGTTGCTGACTTCTGCCACCATCTCGTCTATTTGTTTTCTGTACGAGAAGATAGATATAGTTGACACCATTCCTACTGAGACTCCTACAGTAACTTCACAAACTTCCCGGGGGCTGTTGTAAAGCTGAATATTTTGTTCATCGAAAATCCTCTCGTACATTCATCGTAAAAGAGGACAAGAATCGGGTTCGAAAATCTTCTACCATTCCGATCACAATTACGTGGGGAAGACAACTTGGAAGTTTTGAAATCCTACTGTAGGAGTCTCAGTAGGAATGAAAAAGACTATAAATGATTACTCAGTATGATGTTTGTTCAACTACTTAAATGTGTAACCTTGTGTTTGACCATGGTTGATCTAGAAAAGCGAAGTATATACTGTTTGTCTTGAATCAGGATCGAAACGATTTTTGAGTACATCTTTTACTGAGCACATTCATATAACAATAACACCCAAAACGTCCTAATGACACAATATATTTTGTTCAAATAAATAACCTAATATATACTGTTAGTCAATTAGAGAATAAGAAACAACATTATGACGTTTTTTTGGTCGAGTAAAAGCCACGTGACAGAAGACATATCGTATTGTTAATGGGTATTAACTCTCCCCGAACTTATTTCGCTAAATTTAACGAGTGTCCAAGTAACGCTTTAGCATGAGCTAGAGGCAGCACTCATTTTGGCTGTCCAAAGCTGAACTGAATTCTGAATATACTGCTAGTCAATTGCACAGTCACGTGAAACATGTTAAACACATCAGAACTCAGATACAAAGTGCACAATGCCTCATTCGAATGTCAATTTCACGGGACTATTCATTTAAATTCTACTATACTGTTTTTTTTTATCTTAATAACAGAAAATGAGTGTAACAACGCTGGGATCGCTGAACTTATTAGTGATCTATTGTTCTACTCACAGCGGAAGTTCGGATATACTGTAGGTGTAGCCGCCAATATTTTTTCACAAGAAGCTATTAAAGGAGACCGGAGAGCAACACGGTTTCTCGTAAAGCTGCTGTATCTTACTTTTGATTGGACGCGTTGCGTGTCGCGTTGTCATGTGAATGTCACGTGGACTGATTAAACTAATATACGAGTTATTTGTGCTCTCCGATCTCAATACAGTTGGAAGCAGCCCGAAACAGAATCTCTGCTCAATTTGTGTTCCGGTCTCCTTTAATGTTGACATGATGATACTTACTAAACTAACTCACTTTGTCAGCAGTATATCTCCCTGATACAGTCTGTTCAGTATATTGTTATTTCGGTTAACTTCCAGAATGCTTCCGCCACGATTTCCACTCTTCTCGGATTCAAAAGTGTTGTTGTTCTAGAATAGATTGGGACAAACTTCACATTTTTTTCTATTTAAGTGGTAAAATTGCTAATTAATACTGAACAACCTAGTTTACAACATCGCGTTGTTGTAGTTCAGATTATCACAAGTACTGAAATTGAACATCAGTCAACTATTACTAATGACTGATAACACATTGCCGCAATTCACTTGAAGTGACGATTATGTGGTCCAATCCCAACGCTTCCGTCCTTTAAACTGCAATACATTTCAATTGCAGTTTAAATGACCGCAGCGTCGGGATTGGTCCACAAAACCGTCCTTTTTCAAACAGAAGGTTTGAAACCTCATCAATCATGTGCCAAATTTTTGTTTTTGCTTTCGAATTATTCTGTTCTTGGTCTTGCCTTTAAAAAAATTGAAAAATTGATTGGTAGAATTCTGTTTGCATTATCGAGTTAATTTCTCACCGCAACTACTCTCAAGGTTGGCGTATCTTGTCCGATTTTTCTTGAAATAGCTTCTTGAAGTCGTTGAAAATCATCTTTGGTGGCCATGCTTGGTCCTCCGTTCTCCTTGAACAGATTTTTGTTACGAGAACTCTTATAGTGCGTGTCAAATTCATAAAATATCCGCCTCATGTGAGGCTTGAACCCGGCCCAAAAGTTTGGGAGGGGCCAGTGCTAACTACTACACCAACTGGGCTTATACCATTGGGGTGGACGAATCGAGTATATGTGTTCTTACACAGCGCAAAGTGAGATATACAACATACCGCTGCCATTCTTTGAGCGACAACTATATAGTATGCACAAAAAAACTCGTCTGACTTATTTCTAACATTATTTCCAAGATTTCCATGAATGTTTGAAATCCTACTGTAGGAGTCTGCGTAGGAACGATGAGGTTGTAGTTGTGATAAAGTGTTGAAATGTGGTGCAAAATCTCATTTCTACTGGAAAGTCTGGTGCCGGTACCGAGCCATCGGCAGGCACAAATATCACGCGCGGCAGCAATCTCTCAAAAACCTCATGAGATACCTCATGAGCAATATCTCACCAACTCCTCATTAGATTCGATTGATTTTTTTTTATGCTTCAACGATAAAAGTTCACGATTGGCTCATGAGGCTCCCATAAAAAACTCATATGAGTTTTTTTATGAAGTTGGAAGGAACGCTACGCCACCAGTGATCTTGATGTCTAAGTCTGTGTTCTGTCAGTGTTTTTTATTTGAACAGTTTCTATTGTCTAAGAGACAACATCATGACATAACACTCGCATTCTAATATCGAAAGGTGAGAGGTTTGGAGCTTGGGCCTTGGGAGAATATTTTCCCAACTTATTTGTATAACTGTTTTCTTTACCGATTGAAAACATTATAATCTCGAAAACTCTTAACACATATTGACCCTGTATTCAGATCTTACAGAACAGTTTAGGTGAAGGAAACAATGGTTTCAAAAAAAATCAGCGAAGGTTACCTCCATAAACTTGATAGATTCATCCAAAGTAACGACAGGCACATTCTCATTATCAGCAGAGAGCACGACGCCATGCAGACATATTTCAAGAGAAAGCAAAATGAGAATAGACATCCTGTAAGCAAACCAGAAAGTTTCCATTTCATGCGCAAATATAAGAGATTTGTTGCACGGCGTTCTCGACCACTAAATATCGAACTCGCGTCCTCTCTTTCAAACGCTCCGCGAATGATTCGCGCGAAAATAAGCGCGATACGCAGCGAAATAGGGCGAATTATTTATTTAACCCGGTATTTCGTTAACCCTAGCCGTTAACCATTAACCGGGTTACCTGGTTAACCCTTTTGTTAACCAATTGGAAACCTTAAATTTGCCCCAAAAGACATTGTAAATAAGGGGTAACAAGTGGTTAACAACAGGGTTAACCAGGTAACCCGGTTGAAGTTACCTGGTAGGGTTAACGAAATACCGGGTTCCAATGTGGAATTGGCCGCGAAATAGTGCTGTGATCAGAACAAATTGCAGTGGGATACAGTGTCCCGCCACGCAAACTTTGTGGACGGAGCTCAATACAAGTTTAATCGCAAAAATTACTGTAGGCGAGAACGCCGTGGTTGATAATGTCAAACAAAACATCGATGGTGCTCTTGTTCTTGTTTTATAACAGTTGTCTGTGTGTTGTTCATTTCGAGCAACAGGTAGTATTATCATATTTGCATTAAATATAATTCTTGTTATTGTACAAATGCATAAACAATTAGAGAATTCAACGAGAAAACATGTACTCGAGAGTATAGTTATGGAAAGTTGTTTATTATTGTAAGCTTCGAGTTATTTACGCTATGTATAGTTGCCACAGTAGTTTTCCAGAGACTCATTAGTGGAGAGAGTTTGAGGACGGAAAAAAACGAGAAAAATCTGATAAACCTTCATAGCATTCCTAGTTCCTAGGCTTCAAAGTTGAATTCTCTCCTTGAAGTTTGGACGTTTTTCAGTTCAGCTAACATGATTGAATCAAGTAAGAGCAGTCTCACACTTTCCCAATGGGCTGTAGCGGTGTTGACAAAACATCTGATAATTTTCAAACAATTCATGAACTATTCTGAAAAGTTCTTAAGCGAATTCATCGCGTTATCGGTCCAATATCTCTTTTCTTTCTATACTTTCCCATGTAAACGGTTTTGAGTTCTGGTACTCCATGAGACCGATTATATCGAATTTCAGTTGCTAACCTGCGTCTCCTCAAACATACACTCTCTCATACATATCGGTGAGGTTTGATGTCCCGTGGCTATGACAACTACCATAATGCTTGCAATAAGTATAGTTCCGGTCATTCCCACTGAGACTTGGCAGCGTGCCAATGATTATTCTAGGCAGGTTTTCACCACTTCAGTAGGTTTCAAACAACTGCAAATCTCTGTCAGTGGTTGTTCAGTTTCATAAGAGTACTTGAACGAAAAAAGTCTTCAGAATGTTCATTTCTCTTCAAGAAATAGGCATCGAGAAATCATGGCACGTTGCCAACTACAGTTTTCGTCATTCTCAGCCCAGCCAATCGGCCAGCCACTTTTTTATTGGCTGAACGAGAGAGTGTGCAGGTCCGAGAGACGCAGACTGTCTTAGCCTCTCTGTGCGTCATTGACCGGCATGCTCTCTCGTTTTTGTAGCTGGCCAAGTGCAGAAAATCTGCGCTAATCGTTCTGAGCAGACTTTTGTAGCATTCCAGACTACTTTTCCCCATACCAGAACAACTTAAAATATTTTAATGTTCTGTAAATGGTTGTTGAAACTGTGTAATCAAAAACACTTCACAGAAAACGTAAGCTTTTTATAACCGTACTTTTTTGTATATTACTCCGTTGCCATACGTTCGAGGACAGCAGATGTACTCTTGCGACTCATGAGAAACATAGGAAAACGTACCGAAACTTTATTAGGAAAGTCAAAGTAGGAAATTTTAAAATATCTACAAAGTTAAAAAAATTGGAAGAAATGTTTTTCCAAAAATGACATTTATCCCTCTTCTCCCTCTTGATCTTCTTCTGTCAAGTTTTCTGTAGTAGGTGCGGAATTCGTCGATGGGGCTGGAAGCAAACACATAAAATTCGACTTTTATACTACTTTCGTTTGAACTTTTTCGCCTCAATTATAATAACTAATCCTTCTGTAATACTCCGACTGCCACATACTATGTGGAAGTCACGTGTTAAATCACGAATAAATCTATAATTTCTTCTATTCTATTCTATCCGTTAGAACTACAGTATGAAACTGCGACTCCTTTTTGGAAATGTTGAGTGATTGTTTGAAATTTCTCTAATAGGTGACCGTTTTTGATAACGTACAAACCAGAACTAAATTCGTGAAACGCATATAATACCCTAATTTCGTACCACTTGGCACGATGGCTTTTGCCCACTCTACAACACTGTACAGTTAGTTCTATCTGAGTCGAGAAATAAGATTTCATTTTGTCTCCAATTGAACACGTGACAACACGTTAATGTAAACTACGTATCAAAAACAAAACAATTCCGTGGCTTAAAATTTTTGGACAATGCTTGTTCGGGAGGCTAGCCGAGTTGGTCCAGTTCCGCAAAATTCGACTGTACCCCGCGCTTAAAATGTTCGATTCTGGCACAATATATAAAACTATAAAGTATGTGAAATATTCCAGTGGCTCATTCTACCTATTACTCACCTACTTCCAAACGCTTAGCATTTTTTCAATAGTCAATATGTATTGAACACATGCATGTACTCGATTTACAGTACATGTACAAAGTATTGTTTTACATGGCGGTGTAGCGATCCCTCAAAAATCTCATGAAATACCTCATGAGCTCTTCGCTTGAGCTTCTCATGAGATTCTATTGATTGCTATGTTTTTATATTTATATAGAACATAAAAAGTTCACGAGTAGCTCATAAGGTATCTCATGAGAAACTCATATAAACTTCTCGTGAGATTGGAGGGATTGCTACGCCGCATGGTGTTCTCTCACCTTCTTGCTTTATGTGCTTTTCGAACGAGAAACGGCCAGAGGGCAAAGAACCAATGTCACTATTAAAGTGAAGTTATTCTAATACGCGCCAGCCACGACGAGTTGGATATAGTCGTCGCCAATGGAAAGGCGGGAGGGTACTGTATATCTCACTTTCTTCTGTGTACGCACGCATGTCTCTGATTCAGAAGCTTAGCGGTTATGTGCACTAATAGCGCGCCGTGCTGCTACAAATCTTTTGCTCACAGGTTGGATTTCGGAGAGAGACAGAAATTTATAGTATTGGCACCCACTACAGTTAGTTTATCCAGTCTGTATTCAAACTAATTGTAATTCAACTCACCTATTCTGTATAGCAAGCGAACAGTGCTGCTATTGTATCGATTGTACGTAATAATTGGAACTACGTTGTCGTGCGAAACAAAGGTCCCTTTCAGTCCTTCAGTTGTGCAGAATCTAAAAGTTCTAGCTTGGGATAACCGGTTTCACCTGCATGTGAGCATATACAGTACATTTCGAGAATTCTCGATGTTTGTTCAAAGAAGCGCTCAGCCGTTTTGTGTTTTTAGTCACCCTACGAACTTTTGGAAAATCACAAATGACCAAACTCTCAACAAAAGGACAGAACGCGTTTGAGGTATTCTGTTTTGATAGCGATGTCTTTTGTTTGGAGATGTGAATTTTTGAAATTGGTAAGAATTTGCAAAAATCACGGGACCTGTATCCGGTTTTCTGCCGATTCGCCTGAGACTTGATTTCGACTCCGTTGGATACACAACCTGTAGTTTGGTCGCCTTCAAATGTCAGTCCCATAATGATCAGGCACCGTAGCAAAGTCATGCAAATTGTGAGCTCAACCTGAACGAGGACCTGGTCACATTCTGGCCAGATAGTTGCCAACTTTGTATGTATAAGTATAGTGCAGGTGACCCAAAACTGGGCGAGGTGGTGAGCAGATAGTTCAGCTCAAAGGTGAGCTTTTCATGAGACTTTGCTACGGTGCCAGGAGTTTTCCCTTCGGAGCCTGCAAGCAAGTGAGAACATCCCCCTGAAATACGGGCTCGGTTCGATTTCTTATCATTTGTTGCGAGGACAATTGGTTGCAACCTACGTTTCTCTCCACTCATTGGAACACTCTACCTAGAAACATCGTAGTACTCAGGTAGGACCTGGGGCAGTTAGGGGGGGGGGGGGGGGGACATGGGGGGGGGGGGGGGGGCGTCGATTATTGGAACATGGGACTTGGGGGAGGGGGTAGTCCGGACTTCGTTAGTACACAACTTGTACTTGGTATGAGATTTTCCACTCCTTAGTCCACCGAGATTTGTCATATAAATCATACAAAGCGTAGTCGTAATCTGCTCAACAAGCTTTCAATGATTTTCGGTACGTTACTACTATCAAGTGCATGTTTTCCGTTATAGTGTCGCATTGTAAATTCATTTCAACAATAACAAGAATTATATTTTATGCAAAGATGATTATACTACATGTTGCTCGAACATCAGTGAAGGAACTGCTATAAAACCCCTCAACTCAACAGGGCCAAGATTGTTCTGTATGTATAAGTTCATTAATTTCTTAGATCTTCCTGGTCTTTCATGATTCTTAACATTTCCTAATTTTTGTGCCGAACCAATCTGCTGAAATGTGATCGGTACAAGCGTAGGCATCGTGATCTACCGTTGAAGAAGTGATCTCTGGTGTTCAACCACGAAATCTTATAAACACAGGTCACGCACGATATAACGTGAAGCGTACCAATTTGCTAAACTGATTACAGTTCGGACGATTCGGCAAATATCGATATTCCAAGGGATTTTTCTCAACCAGAATACCAGAACATGCGTGCCCACATTGTTCACAGATTTAACAATCAGAACTTCACCAAACTTGAAGCTGAACTAACTATACTATACTGTATACTATACTGAACTATAATGTTAGTCAAATGCACAGTCACACCGAAAGATCTTAAACACAGCAGAACTCGGAAACGAAAAACTTTGCGTGACTATTCAATTTACTTCTAGTAAACACCAAACTTTTCCATAACCAGCGACTTTTGTTTTCATAGTTGTTTCCAGAATGTCTATTCTCACTTCGTTTGTTCTTGAAGTATGGCTGACAGCCGTTGCGTTTTCTGCCGCCATTGACAACATGCCTGTCATCAGTTTGGATGAATCCATCAGGTTTATGGAGGTATAGTCTGTTTCACGCAACAATAGCCCTCTACAGTCAGATCAATCTTCAAGTAATTTTCTCATACCTTTTAGGTATTGTAAATAGTTTGAACTTCGTGATTCCATTCTCCACCTTGGCTACTACAATCACAGAGAACAGTGAATCTAAAATTATGTTTGTCGGTTAGATAATCGTCTCTGAATATTCGAAAGATTACTGTAGAAAGTATCGATTGGTGAAACAGAGTATATAGTGTGCCAAAGGTTTTTCGACGTCTGTTTCTCAGAGAAATAATGAGTTTTCCATCAATTTGTTCTACTCACGTGTTTTAGCCAAGTGTTTAATAAACTGTAAACCCCTTTTATTGGCTGCTCCACCTTTTCTCGAGTTACAGCTCTGAGAAATCACTGATCGGGCCCCCGCCGACTGAGTCGAAATTGAGACGGCAACGACATTGCCGCTGCCGTGACAAATTTCACTCATGAAAATAGCATTTGTTTTGAGGAGACGCAGGCTGATAAACAACAGTTAGAACTGAGACGGCAACGACATTGTCGCGGCCGTCTCACGTTTTACTCATAGAGTCCCAAGGACAAGGTTGATAAAGAGCTAACGGGACTTCACATTTCTTCGGAAAGCTCTTAAATGTAAAAAAAAAAAACGAAAAAGCCTGAAAAAATCTTTTGCATGCTTTCCAAGTCCTCTTTAAAAATGTGAACACTTATGTTCACTTATCGGTACCCTTTCGAATTACGTGGTCAACTATGTGATTTTCATAGTTGATATGCGATTAAAACTCAGATATTGACATTTCATCGTACAGATTTGTTGTTTAACTAAACGAACTCCCCTTTTGAAAAAGTTGTTCTATAGTTTGTTAGAGTAGGTGCCAAGCACAAAATAAAAATATCAAACGCTAAAACAAATCAAAGACAAATCTCGCACAGCGCTTCGCGCTGCGCGCGATAAAACAATAGAAGACAACAATTTTCAGGAAAATGGTGGACCACGTATGGCAACGCAGGATGATTTTCAACGACTCCAGCAAGCGATTGCTACAAAACAAGGACAAGATTCACCACCGATGGGAGCGTTTTCGGTATAAACTATTCAGTACGAACAGAAAGTATGGAAATATCCGAGAAATGAATGAACTAAACAAAAAAACAATCACAAAAAAAAAACAAAGAAAATAGTGTACTGTACAAATTGTTTCAATAAGTAATAACAAGAAGAATATTGAAACAAATTCTTACAACATCTTATATTGAACCAAAAACGAGCATAACTATTTATCCGCTCTTTTGTATCTCTTTGTCGTTCAAGGATCGGAAAGGGTCACTCTCCTCGAATACAAATAAAGAAGTAAAGATGTGATGTTGATTAATTGTTCATCTCAAGTTAGAGGACTGAGAAGTGTTCCAACTTCATATTGCAGAACGCCAATTCGCGCACATTCGACCAGAATAAGAAACGTGCCGGGACAATTGTGGAGATCAATCGAAAGAGCAATATTCTACACAGGTTGTATCAGGGAGACATTCTACTGACAAAGTGAGTTGATGAAAGCATTCCAAATGGCATTTAGATCGGCAACTGCTCAAAATTTCGTGATGACAGATTTGTAATAGGCAAATTTGTAACATTATAAATCTGAACAAACTTCATAAATGTAACTTGTAACTTTATAACCAATTCACAAACTAATAATAAAAATCACAAAATTTTCATCAAAAACATGTACACTTATAATTCTTAATAAAATACGAATTGATCGAATGACTTTTTACCTGCATTGCAGCAGTCTTATAGTTCCTCGTATATGGCGTTTTCATACTGTACACCTTAATTTTTGCTGTGTGCTGTACTGTTAGTACAAAATGAGTGTGATGCAGTGACTGACGTTTACACATGCAAATTATCGAAACATGATCGCTACTAAAAACAGAGTAACCTATTTTATTTGTCAGATGGTTCATTACCAATAGAATTCAAATAAATATCAAACTACAAACACCAAACTATGTATTGATCTATATGAGATAATTACTCATGTTTTTCACACAGGAAACAAATAAACGAGATGATGGCAGAGATCAACAACAACAGTACGAGAACACGTCGACAGGCAGGGCCCAAGAAATCCTTAAAATCTTTTTTGCTTCTCCCTCCCTCTCGCTCTCTTTTTATTTATCTCTCTCTCTCTCTTCTCCAATCGCTATATATCTCGCTTCTGCAATGTTTTTCCTAATATGTATCTCTCTCCCTATATCTCTCTCACTCTCTCGGTGATTACTCAGACAGAACCCGGGGTAGTTAGAGGGGTACATAAGGGGGCGTGGCTTATTTGCTTAGGCCCGGCTCGAAGAATCAATGCCACGCGCCAGTTTTTGTGTCTTCATTACGACAAAACTGGGGTTTCGAGTTGATAAAACTGAATTTTGAGTGAAAAAATGAAAATTGGTGAGAAAAGTTAATCTGAATACTAGTCCGGAGTTCGTTACCGCAAGGCATGGTACCAGATTTTCCACGGCTAAGTCCCATGAGATCTGTCATAGTATCTTATTTCAGCTCAATCAAATGGCTGGGAAATGTGCACTACTTCTTCGCTCCGGGTGTAGGTGAGTGGAACTAGAAAAACAGTTCACAACTAAATATGTACCAGAGTATCTTCAATACTTCTCGCGGCTTTGATGATGACGTTTCTGAGAAAATTATTTATAAAACGTAATTAAAAGGTTACTGTCTTACCAGCCTCTCCCACTTCGAGCTCGGAGTTCATGAGTTCCTTCAACAATATTGATTATTTGATTCCTAACTTGTAACTACACAAACTCGTCGTCGACCTTTTTGTTGCGCTCGTTCATTTTTTGAGTTAGAAAGCGGCTTGTCCGCGAGAGACGAAATAAATCGAGAATATTTTTGGCAAAGGTGAAGTTTGCCTCTTTTTGGAAAGTACGAATGTGTACTGTATGAGTCCCCGAGGTATGGCGTGAACTATGCGGTCAATTTAACATTTAGTATATTTTACCGGAAATTAAATATTTTTACCTCACAATATGTACCTATGTATGAACATAGTTTCAATTTTCTACATGAATTCTTATATGTTTTTCATTACCTTGCAGACGCGGCCACGAGAGCGGTGTTTCAGCGGGCGGTACTCTACATCAAGCAGAACACGTGCATCAACTTTGTTCAAACTGCCGAACGTGAGTGAAACTGGGCGAATTCTATTTTTTACCGGGTATTCCGAGAACTGTGTCCGTTAATCGGGCTGAGGGTTCACTGGTTTGGAACCCTTCTCTTCTGTCAACCACTTGGTAACCGCTAGGGTTGTTAAACTCGAACTCGAAACTCGACTCGACTCGAAAAAACTCGAAAATTTTCGAGTTGAGTCGAACTCGAAACTCGAAAACTCGAAATTTCTCAAAACTCGAAAACTCGAAAACTCGAAAACTCGAAATTTTTCAAAAACGCGACAACTCGAAAACTCGAAAACTCGAAATTTTCCAAAACTCGAAAACTCGAAAACTCGAAAACTCGAAATTTCCCAAAACTCGAAAACTCGAAATTTCCCAAAACTCGAAAACTCGAAAACTCGAAAACTCGAAATTTTGAACTCGATTAACAACCCTAGTAACCGCGTATTTGAGAAGGGTAAACGTTTTGATGGCAACCCGGTTATAGTGAGTGCCAAATTTATAAATTTCTCTCTCTCGCCGGAATCGAACCTGCGAGAAAACGATTCGTAGGAGGGCGCGAACCACTGCGCTAGTAGAGAAGCTTTGGAATCGGAATAAATGCGTGCGTACACAGCGGAAAGTGAGATATACAGTACTCTTCCGCCTTTCCGTTGGCGACGACTATAATAAGTGACAGGTGTCGTTAACAGAATGCCCCGTTCCTTGCGAGATGGGCCGTAAAACTGGAGCAGTTAGATATCTGCAAATGACTGTTGGATATCTACATTTCTTGTGTAACCAATTTTCTCACTATAAACAGGAACAATTTCGAAGTGTTTACTGCACACTACGAAAGTTATCAACCGATTGTAAACAATTTGTTTCCATAGCCATAAACCGAATTCGTGTGATCAAGGGAGACGGTTGCTACTCGGCGATTGGAAAAGCGGGCGGAGTACAGGATCTTTCCTTAGGAGAAGGATGTGAAGGCGTAGGCATTTTATCTCCATCTATCTCTTTTTTTCTCTCTCCCGTTTCTCTCTCTCTCTCTTTTACTATTTCTCTCTCTGTTTCTCTCCTTTTCTCTGTTTATGTTTAGGGCCTTTCCTTAAGCGAATTATGCGAAGTCGTAGGCATTTCATCTCTATTTGTATTCCTCTCTCTCTCTCTCTTTCAATCTATCAATCTCTCTTTATATGTTCCTATTTCCCTTCAATTTTCTCCTTCTCTCTGTTTCTGTCTAGGACCTTTTCTTGGGTAAAGGATGCAAAGCCGTAGGCATTTTTTGTCAAACAATGTTTTTATTTGGTATTATTAATCTAAAAAATACATCTGTGTTCCTAGGACTTCTGGATGTTGTATTTAAAAGAATATAATTGTTTTTCATGGTCCGCCCTTTCGGCGAATTTGCCGTTTTCAGAGCTTTATTTCCCACGGAGTGTGTGAAGGCCCACAAGTTTTATTATTTATTCAATACTACATTTGATGTAATTTAGAACTGTTTTTCGAAGGTTCACGTGGTTTCACTTTATTAATCTAGAGCTAATTATTTTACACTTTCTATGACAAATAGAAAACTGAATAAAACGTCGATCAGAGATGGAATTGAATTTCGCTTAGTTTTAAAGAAGTGTTCAGGTGAAAATTGTAATCCAAGCATTGAATTCCACAAACAAGTACTTAATTCCTAAAATTAAATAACACAACACAGTAGTTATTTACTACTTGATTGATGATTTATTTATTTACATGCAAGCATGTGATATACAAGAGGAGAAATAACAATATACCTACATGATGACCCAACCCTCTGAGAAAACCCAAAACCGTCTCGAATCAGGGTCGAAACGGTTTTCAGTACAACTCTCACTGAGCACATTAGCCTAATCATACCACCATCCAAAAGTCCTAGTGACACAATTATACTTTGTTCAAATAAAATAACCTAATATACTTACAGTTTGGCATTGCTGTGCATGAGCTGGCACACGCATTGGGCATTGAGCACGAGCACTCCCGGTCCGACAGAGACCAGTTCATTACAATACACACAGACAACATTGAGGTGAGGAATGCAGATCGACTTCATCATAATAACATAACAATGTGTTTAAAACCAACTCGACAGGCGTGTTATAGTGTCTCTCGCCGGAATCGAACCTGTGAGCAAAAAATTCGTAGCATGGTGCATTACCACTGCGCTATTAGAGCACGTAACTGACAAGTTTTGCAATAGAAGCCATGTGTGCGTAGACGGCGGAAAGTGAGATATACAGTACCCTCCCGCATTTCCGTTGGCGACGACTACATTGAGGGTCCGCACCTTTAAGGTTTCAAGCACCTATATGCACTCTTTTGGATCAAATAAGAGTTAAGTGTGCGTTTTGTCTCTCAGTTTGCTCTCAGATTACTACCAGCAAGCTTCAGTATGAAACCGTAAAAATACTCCATGCAAATCCCCCCCCCTCCTCCCTCACCTTCGTAGGACAACGAGAGAGTGTGCAGATCGGGGAGACGCAGATTCTCTTGGCCTGTCTGCGCAGCTGGCCAATCACCCAAAAGTTAGTGTTCATGACTTCACTTTTCTAGGACGACAAAACGGATCAATTCGAAAAACTATCCGCGGCCGACAGTTCGAACTTTGGGATTCCCTATGACTACGGGAGCGTTATGCAATATGATCCATACTCGTCAGTGACTGATTAATTACAAAACCACACTAGAAATCATTGAATGATTAACTTGGTTCACAAAATACCTGGGTTTCTCCAAGGATTTGGGCTTCAAACCTGCGGCGTGCATTTCGTAATGAATGACATTTAAAGGATTGATTCAGGGTGCCAAACATAATGCAAGCGTGGTTTGTACCAGTTTTTGAAATATGTCTCAGTTTTTCTTCGAATTTTTTTTCAAATTTCAACCACTGTCACGTAGAATGCAGAGTATACACGCAACCTACCAGAACATTTGAATATTGTTAGAAACATAATTTTTTTCAAAATTACAGAACATAATCGAACATAATAAAACATAACAATATAATATGACATTAAATTTTTGTTAAAACCACGTTGTTTTCTCTAAGGTATTCCTCGAACGGGAAACCAACAATGGTGGCTAAACAGGAAAGATATCAAGAGACAATGGGATCCCTATTAGTCGCCTTCTATGACCTGAAACTGATCAATATCTACTATGGATGTGAGTGTTTTCTCGTATTGTCATACCAGTCACAATGGAATAAAAAAGGTTCTTTGAAGAAAAAGGTTATCTTGTAATAATGATAAAGTATTGTTTACTATACGAAGGTTACCATCATTCAACTGCATGGAATGTTGTAGTTCTTGTCATTTCGACTAAGACCTGCGTCTCATCAAACATAAGCTATTTTTCGGCTCTCGTATCCCGCTGGGATACGAGAGCCGGGACGTCCTTGAATACGTTATTTGACTTTTTTTCACCTCATTTTCACCTCCCTTGTCTTCTTTCAACGCTAAAACTTTGAAAACCGAGAAAACGTAAGAAAATCTGATCGTTTTCCAGGCGACTGCAAATTCGTGGATACTAGATGTGAAAATGGCGGTTACTTGAATCCGCGAGATTGCGCGGATTGTATTTGTCCAGACGGGTTTGGAGGAAGCCTTTGCAGTGAACTGGTATAGTCAACATCATCCTTACTGAGAGTCCTACAGTACACTTTTTGACTTTCGACATTGTTTCCCCTCGCGAACTCCACCAGAAGTACTTTCGGATTAATAAATACTGAAACAATGTTGAGCTGAAGGGAAGCAAGTGAAACAGCACCGAGAACATTTCTCTGTTTTCTAATAATATCATATCCGAAATATACTCTCTGGAAAGAAAAACGGCTGTCGTGTTGTTTGTTTTTCGAGATGAGTGGAGTTTAGATAACCACTAATTTTTACATATTTTACATATTTATTTATTCACGTCGCTTCGTAACGAGGCGGTGATCATCATACATGTCACAGATCTTTGTATTAGCAGTTTCTTCTGAGTTGATCTTGGTCTCTTTCCTTCATAGAATACTTCATGGTGGATTTTCGAATGCTCTGATGGCATTGATCTAGTGACATGCGGACAACTTCTTGGAGGAGGGTGGAAGAGAGCTGCTTGTGAACATGTGAACATGTGAACATTTGTAGTGTACTAATTAATTCACCACAAATGTGAATGTGTTTAATAATATAAAAAAATAGGCTCATTAATTTGATTCTTCCAGCCACCTGGTTGTGGAGGCATTCTGAAGGCAACCAATCAGTTCCAACCTCTACTAAATACATTGGGAGATGAAGGGGAGGCGACAAAGCTTAACTTCGCCAAATGCCATTTCGTTATACAGGCAAAGTATATTTCATTCCTACTGAGTCTTCTACCGCAAGATTAGGAAAGTTCCAGTATGTTTTATCAAGTAAATTTGATCGGAAAGGTTAACACGGTTTTAGATGTTGCCAAAACAAAACTTAGTCTGCGCAGCACTCAAAGCTGCGCACGATGTGCTCACCTTTGTAACCCCATACTTTGAAAGTCGTTTTTTACCTCTTCGTGGAAGTTACTCAAGGAAGTAACATAAACCATATAAGGTTGGGTATTGGGATCAATCAAGTCAACGCTGTAGTTCGATCATTATACGCACTCTATTTCTCGATTTTGGCTTTGAAGAAGGACGATTATGTGGTCCAATCGTAACGCTTCAGTCCTTTAAACCGCAATACATTTTTCCATTGCAGTTTGAAGGACCGTTGTCACGGGATTGGTCCACATTATCGTCCTTCTTTAAAGCGAGGTAGATCAACGAACACCGTACTGGCCGGTTTTGGAGAGCGAAGCCCATACAGAATCATTTGCAGGCCCCGAAGGGTAGGCGAATAGTGGTCGTGGGACAGTCCTTTGAAGGATCCGACGATCCCGGCTGCATCTACAACGGGGTCGAGATCAAATCTCAGGCGAACCGGCAGCTTACCGGATACAGGTTTGGGTTTCCGAGTTGTGAGACCGATTTCCCATTACTATGAGCCTATTCTCGTATGGACTCAGTTTTTCGTGCTCGTTTGATCATTTTACACATGAACATATTAACATCTACAACCGTCTAAAGTTCTGCCTAAAAGTTTACTATAACTGACGTCACTCAGATGTAGAACAGGCCATGATGAGCATTTACAATTGTTTTTTGATCCAGAACGAAATGTAATGTTCCAATGAGAAAAATGACACGCTTTGTATTGTAAATTCAACACTTTAGAACATAGAGCAGATGCTGCCTTGATATTATTTACAAATGGAAACTGGAAACTATCTGATGTGGTCAAAGTTCAGATACTGTTCCACTGAGGCGCTGAAAAAGTCGTTTCTCTCGCACGACAATTTCGTTCCAATCATTACCTACAATCGCTTTTGGATCAGTACTGTTAGATTGGCATACAGAATAGGTAACCACTTTATAAACCATATCGGGTATCTCTGGCAACCAAAACTTTTCTCTTTTTCAATTGTCAGTGAAGTTTCTACAGTAAAAATACAAAATTAATGTTTTAGTTACTTAAGTGCTATCGGAGAGGTGAAGGATTCCGGCATACATTATGGGTTCCCTATTGAAAACAGTGTTTCAAAAATGTTTTTAACGAAACTCTTTTTTTTAGAACATTTGAAAGTTTGAACGTGTGATGTAGGATTCTTAGTTCACTGGTCCACTTCTACCATACAGAATGTGTTTTCCAAGTCTTTGAAATAAACTCATGTGTTCAAGAACATTGAAACTGAACGCTTTTAAAAACTTAAATTGAGTCTGTGATACTGCGATTTTCAAATTAGTGAAAATCGATCCTCTCTCTGTATTGTGGGTGTGAATGTAAAATTTAAAAAACTGAACATGTGTTTTCAAACCCTTTGAAATAAACTACTGTGTTCAAGAGTATTGAAACTGAGCATTTCACTTAGCTAAAACTTAATCCGTGTTACTGGAAGTTTCAACTTAGTGAAAACCCTATACGAAATCCTGTGAAATGCAAAAGTGCCGATCCTCAGACCCGCGGTAGTGTATTGCGCGCAGCCTTCCCATTGGGGGGTCAACCGCGGTCGTGTTAACAAGATTTTCTGCGTCCTTTCATGTCACCCGTGTGAGTAAATATTTTTGGCAATCTGCCTGTATGGCCTCTTTTCTAACCCCCGGTGCTTTGCGCAATTTGGATTCGCGCATATGACCGGGACTCTTATTGAGCATGGCCCAGCCTCGTTTTGAATGAGCTTGGTACAGTGCATGACTGAGGAAGAGTTAGTATTCTTTATCGAGTTCTAACTTAAAATCGACGAGAGAAAGGAACATTTTCGTACTGTAAGTCTCCACGACTTGAAAACGTGAAACATGTATACTCCGTACTTACTGTTTTACAGCCCCAGAAGCTGACTCTCCCGGAGAAAACTTGACCCTGACAGAAGAAGAAATTGAAGTTGAAGAAGAAGAAGAAGAGGAAGGATAAATGTTCCGGGACGAAAACCTTGCGTTACGTTTGTATAATTTAATACTTTTCCATCTCCGATTTTCGAATGAAGTTTTGGTGCGCTTATGCTGTTTACGTTTCGAGTTAGTGAGTTCATTCACCCTCAAATAAGTCGGATCTTCGTTGTTTTCTTCAGGAAAAGCGGGCAGAAGCTCTTCTTTTAGCAAAGATTACAAAATATTGTTTAGCATCCGTACATCTTTATTCATAAATAGGATTTGACTTGGAGGTCAGTGGGATGGGCCCGGACCAGACATTGTGGGCGGGCTGGGGGGGGGCCACGGGGACATCCGAGGGGGCGCGCAGACGGAACGAGACCAACATTGAGGCGATCAGCTGCAAATAGAGAGATCAGGGATGGGGCAAACACGAGGTTTTATTGATTATTGATTTTTTACTCATCAAAGTATATGATATATGTCAAGCGACTTTCATCAGTGTATGCTAATTATACCTGAAGACATACAGTATTTTTACATACAAACTTCATTTTTAGCGAAAGTCTTTTCGGACACTATATGTAAGAGGGATTCGAAATTGATTGCAAAAATAGTTTACCATTCCGAAAACATTATTTAACGCACTGAAAGTTCTGTATTGCTTACTGTAGGTGTCTCACTAGGATTGGAATATCCTATACCTCACCACTGCGTTACATCTGGGCTTCATGCGTATGTGGAAAAACAAATAAGGATGAATCAAATGTTTCATTCATTGGGAATATGATAAAGACAGAGTTGACTTAATATCGTGAAGTAATCTTCAACTCGGCTTTCCCGGTTGATATTGTGCGTAGTGCATCCAATAAGCGAGATTGAAGGAGAGGAAGCTCAACGGAAAAAGAACTCCTGAAAGAAAATATTCGAGTATTGATTATCGATCAGAAGGAGATGCTCGTTGTAGATGAATACGCATAGTAAACGATACAAGTTCATTCAGTTTTTTAACACTCTATAGTAGCGATGTGAAGGGTATCGACAGTTGAAAATCTTTTCATAATCGAACGGGAAGGTTACGTCAATATTCAGAAAACGAGCCAAAAAGTTGGGTATCGTGCTCACATTTCATGCCTTTTTCACAAAGGGAAGAGGATCGAGTTTCCAATTACATTTTCGATAGATGTTTTCTTACCGACATGAGACCCCTCCTCCGCCTTGGTTATGGTCCGTGAACTAGTGCAATATGCCCTCGGGCAAAAAATTATTCCATTAAAAAGTTTTCCAAACTGTCCAGGATAGTGAATGATTCTTATTTGGAGTTTCTTGTACTTCGTCTCTGTGTATACAGGCAATTTTTGTTTCGTTAATATGCAAATTGTTTCATTCATCCTTCATTTCTTTAACAATATGTCGTCTTTCATGACTCGTAAAGTATACTGAACAATCAACTCACTCGATAAGAGATCAGCTCTTTTGGGTCGATCGTGCCACTCAGTATGTCTTTCCAACCACCTGAATGTGCCATTTGATTGTTTGAAAATATGTCAGAGTTGTAAAAATATGTTACATGTTGCTAAGTCGTGTATTTTGGTAGTCTGCCATTGATTTTCCGTTTTGACACTAAAATTCATGACGTAAACTTAAAAAGCCTGTTTACTTGTGCCAAAAAAAAACACTTTACAACCAACTATCTCTGAGAACAGAATCTAGACGTTTTTTTCATTCCCTTTTGAACTATGTTTAAAAGAAGGTTTCATCAACGAAAAAACCAGGAAAATATTGGGATACGTCAAAAACCATGGAAAGATAAACTTGAAAAGTGAGAGATAACTCACCTTGTAATGCAGTTCTTGTGATATTTTCTGTTCCTGATAGCGGTTCGCACTTTCTCAACTTCTTGTTCTTGCTCGGCGACTGCACGTGGAATCCAAACATCCACGTTTTTCGCCAACAACTTTTCTTTCTCGTCCCGTTTCTCTGTGAATGTTCATGAGTTACTATTAGAAGTGAATTGATTATTCACGTGAAGTTTGCATTTTAAGGAGGAATCGTGCACTTTGTCATTGCACGTTTCTGAGTTCTGCTGTGTTCAACATGTTTCACGTGACTGTTCAGTTGAAAAACAGTATAGCGTCGAGCGAATGAGGTTTACCGTTTGAAAGCTTTGTAACTCTAAATGTTTGGTTGTACATGTCTAGTTATTCTTTGGATTTACGTTTGAAGAGAGGTTTCCAAAGCAAAAATGGTTGATTTGTATCTAGCTAGCCTACTCACTTCTGGTAGCATCTGTGCGATTTGCGATGTACGTTACCCAGGCAAACTCCAGAAGGGCTCCAAAAATGAACGTCATGCAAGCTGAAAACGACAATTAGATATTTTATGATCTTGATAGATATATAGAATACGCAGTTCGTTTTACAAAAAAAGCCAGGTAAGTTTTAATTTATTTCTCATTTTTTCGTTTAGGTTACATCCGAGAGATGAAATTTCTGTGAACTCTCATGTGCCACTAGACAGCATTATAATTAGCCTATTTTTAATGGGTACCATGTGAAGCTAACTGAGAGTGTCACGTATGAATAAAGTGAAGCAGTTGTGTGCTTCTTCATTGTACTTTTTTTATTTCTTGTAATGATTAAAATGTTTTGGGAAACTTCACACCACCGAAAACTCGATTTCAAGAACAAATTCAATGCCCTAAAACAAAAGTGTTTCTCATTGCTTTTGCTGCAGTTTCTAGCCAACAAATGAACTAAATAACAGAATCTGACCAGATACCTCCAATCCAAACGTCTATTGCTTTGATGTACGCGACTGGAGGTAGTTTAGCATTGATTCCTGACGACTGGAAACAAAAAGTTCAAATATTATATTATGAACGAAACACGAATGGTTGGTATCTGAATGTATATATTTCCAGAGTTTCGGATAGTTATAGTTGAGTTTGAACACTATAGTTGAAGACCATTGCTGAGTTGTACTTCGAACCCAAGATCAACAAATCGATACAACTTCTCATGACTGTTCGGTTTTTTTGTAACAGCATGAGGTTTCTCCATATTACTTCGGATTGGATTTTCCCCTGTAAGTTCTGCTGTAGATCAGTCGAGTGCTGAGATACTGTCACTCCCGACGATACCTATAGTTCGCACATTCCCCAACTGGACTTGGGCAGTTTGCCAATGAAATTTCAGAGCAGATTTTGAACATTTTGAAATAATTCAAAACAACAAATATTTATATGAAGAGTTCCTTTCCTTCGTTATGATTCGTGTTCGAAACAACTTTTTGTAGACTATATGTTTTCTGTAAATAACATTCTTCCAAACTTTCTGGCACGCTGCCAATGAGTCGAATTGGGAAGTGTGAGCACTATACCTGTGTAGTCATGGTGAGAAGAGTGGTGACCCCGAGGGTGACTCGGGCGGGAACCGCGTTTCGGTCTATCCAGAACGAAACCCATGAGACAATCACCAACATACACGAGGGGATGTACAGTTGGAGAAGGTAATAACTGGAAATAAACACTTGAACGAATCAGGCAACTTAATGCGTCCGTAATTGGGCAAGGCAACATAGAATCGCCTTAAGCATGCGGTAAAAATGAATCGCCTCAAGCATGCCGTAAAGAAGGTTATTATCTTTTTCTCTTCAAGAAGATGAGAGGTTTTCGAATTTCAAATCAAAATTTAGTTAGGAGAAGTATGCATATCGTAGTCTGCTCTCTGTTTCTGCTCTCAGCTGACCTGAATTGTCTTCGAAGTTCCATAATAGTTCTCAGACAAGAATAGGTTCCCGTATTCGTTTTACTGGTACAATAGGTAGTGGTGACATTTCTCAGTTTGAACGAGGGGAGAGACGAGCTGAGACCCTGTTTCAATTGAACCGGCTCCTCACTCTTCCACACGTATTCTGCAATGCTATAGTCTGTTTCACGAAACAATAGCTCTCTACAGTGAGATGATAAAACTTTTAGGTGAATTTATCATACCTTGTAAGTGTTGTACATAGTTTAAACTTTGCGATTTCGTTTTCCACTTCGGGTACTACAAGCATACAAAACAGTGAATCTGAAATTCTGTTTGTTGACTAGATAAATGCGTTTGAATTTTCGAAAGGTTACTGTAGAAAGTCATCGATTGATGAAACGAACTATAGTCTGTTTCACGAAACAATAGCCCTCTACAGTAAGATAATAAAACTTTGAAGTGAATTTATCATATCTTGTAGATGTTGTATATAGTTTAAACTGTGTGATTCAGTTTTCCACTTTGGGTACTACAAGCATACAAAATAGTGAATCTTAAATTTTGTTTGTTGATTAGATAAATGCGTTTGAATTTTTGAAAGATTACTGTAGAAAGTCATCGATTGGTGAAACGAACTATATATACTAATAGTCAATTGCACAGTCACGTGAAACATGTTCAACACGGCAGAACTCAGAAAAGTGCAATGACAAAGTGCGCGATTCCTCATTAGCATGCTAACTTCACGTGACTATTCAATTGATTTCTAGTATAATAGGTGTTGTCAAATGGTCGGAACACGGAAAAGTATGCGATGTTGGCGCGGTTTTCAGCTTTGATTTAAATTACTTTGATTCAAGTGATGATTTTTCTGCTTTTCTGTTCTTTTATGAACGATTAATCATAGTTCAAAGTTCTGAAACCCGTGGTTAGATGTTGAACGTCTGCTAATCTTACGTTGCTTCTCAATTTCTGTCGCCAAACAATCTTCTCTTTTAAGTTTGACTCGAAAGTTTGACTTCGTGTTGTAAAGTTTGATATGTAGGTAAGAAGGACTCTATCAAATCGACATGAACACACCTATATCCTTTGTAGTGTACGCATAGGAAGCCAAGTCAATGAGACACTGTTGCACATCCATTGGATAGAACTGAAACTTTTTATCTGTTTCCGATTTTAGTGAGATGAAGTCTGTGTTGGGGTTATTGCAAGTTTCCTCAATTGGTCATTTCATCAAATCTTGTAACTTCCTCACCTGTAAGTGCATCGGACAGGAAAGAACAAGTGAAATTCGGACCGAATACAGAATTTTCCCGTCTTTGTGCACTCGAATCAGCACATTCGGTTTGTCTATCATGTGCTTGTAGGCCTGTTTCTCGTTCTGTAAAAGACTGTGTCATTAACATACCTCTAAGTCATAAAGAGTTAAACCATTGAAACTAATATACAAACACTTTTCATAAAATTAGTGGCCAATCTTTATATAAACAGAACGGTGAAAAAGTACCGGCTAAGAAGTGCTAAAATGTTGACTCGTTCTCAACTTGATAATAATCAAGTTTGTACGAATAAAACAGTTAAATTAGGTTCCACTGCTACATAGTTTCACCCTGATCATTGATTATTTCTCGAAATGAATGTTTTTCAAATGAACAACCTGGAAAAATGAGTCTGGCATCCAAATCTGCTGTCCTGCGGTCAGGATGAGAAAATCCGGCACATTTGACTTCACGTTTCCCGCATCGTCTTTTTCGTATCTTTAATATTTTTCATATGGAAATATCCACTAGAGTATTGATTTGCGGATGAACCCATCACTTTTATATGTTCCGTGTTCGTAGAAGACTCGTGTTCATGAGAAAAAAAAACAATAGTCTGAAACATTCGTGGTGGCATAAAAGTTCTGTTTCAGTAGGTCAACATAACCTGATTTTATTTATACAAAAGTTATAATCTCCCATTTTCTGTGATAGTTCACTATGTGTAAATGTGTTAGTAAATAAAGGGGAAGCTTACTGTAATCGAACATCTTTCCAGCTCTCACGGAATGTCAGTTGGACACTGTATTCCATGTTCACATTGTCGATCTTTGAAATACTGTAAAAAAAAGTTATTGCATTCATAAAAGCAATAAGAGTTTTTGAAAACAAATCTAAAAGATTACAGGTTGCCGTCTTACAAATTTCCACGTAACCTTCTACATAACAGTGACATGTTTCGTAGTTATTTTGTCTGAGCGTGGAATCTGTAAGCGCGTCCCGTGAACTTCACGTTCTCGCTAGATTATCTCAAAACTATCCGAAAGAATACTAGCGCGCCTGGAATTGGTTATGAAACATTTCTGCTTCTCATACTTTCACTTAATCTCAAACTACTGAAGCACAATATCAGGTAAACGTTTATTTATGGTCTGGTCAACTAAAACAATTACACTATGGTAGATCAAAAGAGAGTTGGCTGATCTTTCAAGATATGTCAGTTGCAATTCGTTATTGACTGGCGCCAGAACCCACGTCAGGATATATTTGTCATGTAAATAGTCCCCGTGGTACACGACAGCAGACAACTCTAGTGATATGGAGAATAAAAATGATGAGAATGAGAATTTTTCTCTTTTTTCAAATAGAACTCATTTTGTTCTATCACGTGGAAATGAGCGACAAACCTTCTGATTAGCATATTCACGGACACCACCACCGGACCCCCGTGAAGAGTTCCTGAAAAGTACTCCATAACACTTGTCAGATTGATCACAAGCACTTGTATTACTCGTCAGATGATTGGAAAAGTACTGCGAGCACGGTTTTTGTCTCTCGATACCGTTTATTTTTGTCTTTTACCATGTTCACAAAACCATCTAGAAAGTGGTGGAACGTTTGTAACGTGAAATGTTCACGTCAAGGTGGACCATAAATAAGACTGTTCAAAGTTCCTGATTGGTTGAGTCTGATCCAAAATCGATTCAGTGTAGAACGAAATGTTTGTACCATCAACTCCAGGCGGTCTGACTCTCCAATCATAGCCTTTGCTCAGCAGTCTCTCCAATATAACCGTGTCCGAGGTTTGCGGTTGCAGAATCGGAGCATCTACCTATAGAAAAGGTAAGAATCAAGCGAATGCAGAAATGGTTGTGCAAATGAATCTCATTTAGGTCTTTCTCGTGACACCGTACTAACAAAATATCTGTTCCAACACTAAAATGTACTGTAGAATACGACGTATGGATGAGACTGAGTATACCCGTACCGCCATTCGGACCCTCGATAGATCGGCCGTTGTAGTTGTTCTGGCGGTAGTGGTTGTAGCGAGGGTGGTCGTCGTATCTCTGACAAATTCATGATGATTAGGACGTGACAGAATATTTTGGTAGTTTGATCTCGACACGGGTCAAACTTTTGGTATAGTTTGATCTCGACACGGGTCAAACTTTTGGTATAGTTTGATCTCGATACCATTGTTCACCACTTTGTCCAAAAAGCAAAGGGATCAAACTATAAACACAGCACGATAGGTATTTACTATGGGAAATTCTCACAAATGAACTCAAAGGACAAAACTTATGTTTCTTAGTCTGACTAAAACAAAATTTGATGAGAAAACTTTTTTATGGGTTATTTTCAACATTTATCAACAAACTCTATGTCGCTTTCTTTGATCGCAGAAATAATTTGTTCAGATTGAACTAAGGGCAATCGAATCAACCACACATTCATACTATTTATCGCAAATCTGATGTGGGTTCTTGTTCTCAAATAGTAAAACCCATATTTAGCGGCTCCAACAAACTTGTGCCAAGCTCACTCCATCGAGTCGAAATCCCCTGCTAAAATCTCGTCCAGATCATCTCTGTCTGCGCCCTCTTCATTCGACACAGTCTCTTCGTCGTCGTCTGTCTGATCCTCCTCACTTTCCCCAATGCCTAGACCCTGGGAATGCGAATTTCAGGTTCAAATCACCCGCTTTGTCAAGATTGTCCGCCAATGAAAATTAACATTTTCAGCGAGTGCTAGAATAATTAATTTTCAACTAGTTGATTATTCTTTCACTATGTCTTGAGCGTTATGCATGATGAATCACAGAAACTTTGATAACTCACGAAAAGTACAAAGTACAAAAGTAAAACGTGGTAAGGTAGATATGCTGTATTTCAATACCAAACACCAAACTACAAAGTTGTATGCGACAATGTGTGCTTAGTAATACTTGTTCACGTTGTCTACTTGATGTTGAAGACTCTTGAAACGGAGGGCGAAAGAGAAATAGAATGACTATGAAAGGATCACAGATTAAACTTCTCACGAAACTTTGTGATGTGTCAAGTTTTCACGAGTGAAGAAAAATGAGAATTACAACCCATAAACAGTGTATACATGACAAGAAGGTCAGATAAAAAAAACGAGAGAAAGAAAGAGAGAGAGAGGAGAGAGAGAGAGAGAGAGAAAGAGAGAGGAGAGAGATGACAGATAAAGAAAGAAAAATAGAAACTCACATCCAGTCGTGTGATCTGTTGTCCTGTGTTCAGCATGGATAAAAGCTGCATTCCATCATTGCTTCTTCCTAGATTTTTGTTCCGAAGTCGATTCAAATTTTTCGGCGGTTTGGCATAGAAAACATCAAATCTGCGAGAAAGAGGGTTGGGACTTGTTGTTTTATCCGTCTTTTTTCACTTTTGAAGTGTCTAGCGGCTCTTATTTTTTATGGCGCAGTTCTTAAGAGATATTGAAAATTTTCTCACTTCTTTCACAGTATGTGACCCGAAACTCTTCCCAAAAAGCCAAGTTCTGGGAAAAACTCACCCCGAGAGCTGTATCGGCACACTGTCAAAATTTTAGTGGAAATGATGAGAAATATATTAAATATTTCCACATCGCGATTTTCGGCCTATATCAAACTACAGACACCACGGGAAATCGAATCTCTTCAAACTAGCGGGATCTCTGGGCATCAAACTCTGTACAAACATGAAGCCTTGATTATGTAGCTGTCAAGATCGAGATACTTTCAAGATTAGAAAATTATCTGAACTATTATTTGCACGCCGTTTTCTATAGAAAACGTTGTCAGAAAGAAGGTATACCGTAGAATGTAAAAGTTCTCAAAGAAATAACGACGACTATATAGTAAACTAATAACTGCTGTGTAACACCATAACACTCGTTCCCCACTGTTTGTCCTACATTGCATATTCTAGTAAATTCGCTTGACCAGTCTATAGCCCTGCTAGTTTGGCACGTTCACGTGATTCGTGAATGCTGGGCATTTGGGACTGTTATATAAACTGTTTAATTCCTACTGAGACTACTACAGTAGGAATACAAGACTTCCAGTTTGTTTAAAAAACGCAAATGTAATAGGAAAGGCTCAGAATTCTCGCATTCGATTATATTTTCAAATAACATACAATATTTCAGATGATTTTCGAAAAAGCTGAAGTCCGGATTGGCAACTCTGAATGTGTACTGTAGTAGTCGCAGTAGGAATGATTTCGACTATAACAACAGGTGCACTGCTTGTGATTTTTCTTCGAGCTTCAACAACAGGTGGAAGTGGTTACAAACTTTGAATAATTTGATCAGGTTGGAAATTTGTCGATGCTGGTTCGTTTGTGGTCTCATTTTCATTGGTTTCGCAAGTACAGTTTTGAATCAACTTCAGCTACTTTTCACCATATTTACATGCATGTTTCGTCGAATTCATCGCTTTTGTTGGATTAGAATTGTGTCGGGCGCGATTGTGAGATATGAAAGTGGAGTGGAAATAACATTGTGGCAAACTCACACTGCAAACAAAAGAATGATAGTCCAAGGAGCGCGCATGAGAGGGATAGAAGGAGTAGCTAGTCGCCGAGTCCAAGAGGCGGAGAAAGGGGGGGGGGGCAGGAGAAGTGGGGAGGTTTTTCCGAAAATAAGGGTTGGGTTGGGGATCTTCTCTAAGAAAGCATGTACGGTGTATGTGTCTGTATGCTGACGTGTTTGTAGTTTAATGTCTTCGCTCTCTTGTCGAAATTCGGGGAGTAGTGTACATTTTCCCCCCACCCTGGTCGAAAATGGGTTGAAAACGGCCCGTACTACAATCGCCCCCCACCTTTGGGGGGCGATTATACACCATGCTTATTTACTGCAGGCTTCGGTGGAGTGGGGGGGTGATTGTTCATCAGTTCCGAGTATGTACTATCACCCCCCCCCCATTTTGTATTGTGGGGGGTGATTGTTCATTGTCGAAGATGTACAATGTCCCCCCACCCATTTACCAATTACCCCCCACCTTCGCGCGACTTTTCTGGGATTTCGATTAGGTGGGGGGTAATAGTACCACGAGGGGGGTGATTGTTGGGTCGGGGGCAATTGTACATAGATGATCCACTCACACGAATTAAAGGTTGAGGTTTCTCGTTCTTCAGCGGAACAAAATAATTCTGTATCGTGAAGTCGAGAACTAGTATACGGTAAGGTAAAGCATGTGTGCCAATCAGAAAGTTAAACTGTAAGAAAACCTAGTCAAATATTACTCTGAGGTTTATGGTCGCTAAAACTAGACACTCCGCAGTTCCAGGAAAGCTTTTAATAGTCAAAACCATCTCTATCTGGTTTACGCTGCAACCACATACAATTGAACAGTTTGAGCAATTTGTGCGAGATGTATATGTTTATAACTTGTCATCCCGGAGATGGGGGAAAACCCATAGTCGAATACATAAAGTTGCAAAACTACAGGAAAATCGACTGAAGTTCCTTCAGAAAGAAGAGAGAGGGAACTGAATCGTGGTTTGTTTGAAATGAACACGGTTTAAGATCGATTCGCCACAAAAACCTCAAAATAAACCATGAGAGTTCACATAGTTCCTCAACTTTCCGACCACAAACGTCGTAATACTTTTTCATTTAATTCTATAGATACTTTTTGCTTTTTGCTATGTCTGATTATAGAACTTGTATTTTTGCCCGACAATTGTGAAATACAACGCAAGTAGCGCCCTCTGTTTACGCACGTCAAGATAGCATTTGCGTTCAGTTTAAACCGCGCCAGATTTATTTTCGCGTTTTGAAAATTAGGTTGCACTAAATAGATTTAATTAATGTATTTTAAACAATATCGCAATACTCTAGAATTGCATGAATACTCCAATGAATGTTCTCTTATAGTTACTGCTTTTATTACTTTTGGACTGTCATCGAAATTGGCGGATTATAATTTGTATTCTCTGAATTCAGGATATTTTCCCGTTATTCTTTTGTTATTCAATAAGTGAATTTTCCCAACCAAATTTAGGGTTCCTGCATGTACACCTTTATAATTAGACGTGCCTGAAACGTAACTGTCGTGATAATCGATTAGATTAATCTAGAATTGTATCACGAATCTTCGCTAGATAGATAATTTGCGTCTACTAAAGTTTTTCACATTGTTATAATATTTTGCAATAATTAATAATAACCATGGTACCATGTGCTGTTGTCATAATTTTCTACCATGATATCTTGAGGTTTGTGCTTTGACCATTACTCCACCTCTCTCATTTATAGTTAGAATTTTTCTGTCTATACTTATATGTCACATATGTCTAGTTTATCATTGCGCCAACTCAGTTTTTTGTATGTGATTCACAATCTTCAATAATTCAGCGTCCGGAATGTCGGATTGTGGAACAAAACGAAGTTGTTCGGTTGAACAGAAAGAAGCAACTACTTCGGATGAGGTCGATTCTGACTTGGACTGCGCAGCTCTTAAAAGAACAATGTTAGTTCATTTTGTTATTCATAATAACTGCCTACACTAATATACACTAGTTTCCGTGGAGGGGTTGCGGGTGAACATTTTAAGACAAGATGAGTCCCGGTGCATTCTCAATATAAAAATTTTCACATTTTTAAATCAAAAATGAGTCGAAATATCGGGATTTTCGGTAATAAGGTGGCGGTCCAATTTCTTAGTGGGGTATCGGCCTCGAAACGTATAGTCCAGTGCCTTGCTTTTGTATGAGTAATTAATCTACTGTGAAGCCGGAAATCTCGTAAACTAAGCATTGAAAAATCAATAAACTGACTATTGTCTGTGAGACCCTATCAATATTTCACTATAAATTAACCGAGAAATTGTTCTTCTTGCCAGAATCGTCGGACGAACCAAGTATCACTTGCTGGTTTCGTCTTTGCTTTGGTTAATAGTTGAAATGTTTTGGTGTGATAAACAGTATCTGTGAATTTAAAACAGATTTTTCCCCTTTGTTTGATCATAATCCCAGCCAGCTTGCGCCCAATATGTTCTTCTTAAGATCTCCACAATGAACTTTATTGGCTACATTTTATATTTCAGGGATCTCAACCTCAGAAGAATAGCGCTGTCCGAAACGCAGTTCAGCAGAGTGAAGCAGTTGATGAAGGAACTCAAACTGAAACAAGTTGGTGTTTTATGAGTAATTCTTACACCAAAGCTACAAACATAGTGCTATTTTGTTGGATTTGCATTTCCCCTTTTTTCTCGAAATTGGAATTCCGAACTACCCTAGTTTCAGCAGTAGTTGTAGTCGCCCTTTACCGGTGAAGTCGTAATTTTCCCCTGTTTTGTAGTTTGGTTTCTCATACAAGACACCTAATTTTCTAAATTTCTGTAAAAAAAAAAGTTGCCTGTGCCTCACGTAAGCAAAAATATAGACATTGTATAATTCGGGGAGTTATCGAGAATAAAATAGCTGGTACAAAGGCTATTGGCTTGGTTTTTTAACCATGGTCTGTTTCTATAATTATAGCCTGTTGTTTTAATGTGAGGAGAAACCGAGAAACGTCGCAAATGTGTCTTACATGAATAATTTGAAAACACGTGTTGTGTGGCAGTGTTGTTGGCGTCAAAATGGCACTGAGAGTTGAAGTAATTGAGGAAGACAACAATTTTCCTCACATAGACTATTTTTTGCAAGTGTAAAAAAAATGAAATTACTTAACTTATCATATTTTATGATTATGGATTATTTTCTCCCAGTTGTCACGGCGGCGAGACGAGATTGTGGCGGGAACATCTTCTGAGTTGGTGGCCAGAAACGCCGAAGCCTATGAAGAATTCCGACAGAGGAACATGGTATGTGAATGACATTATACTAGTAAGCTGTGGCTGTATTATGTATATAAGCCCGTTTTTCGTAAAGAAAATAGTCGTGGATAAAAATCTTTATGAAAATGCAAAAATTCATTTTTGAGGTTTAAACAATTGAACATTGATGATTTTGACTCAAAAACTGGCAATTTTTCCCCTTTTCTATGAAAAAGTAGCTCGTTTTTCTGTAAATAACGTTTTCCTTTTGTGAATTTCTGCTTCCCCAATGTTTTCAGCCGTTGTCAGTTCCACTATATTCAGTGTTTGATGTTTGTTTCTCAATTCAGATGGCCGAGACAATGAGGTGTCTGGAACAGGATTCGCTGAAAAGAAAAACAGACGGAATACGAGAGATAGCCACCACAAGCCAGTTGGACAGCGCCCTCTTTTTGAAAGTAAGTTCTGTTATTTCTTCTATTTTCTTTCTCTAGATGTTGTGTAGTTTCTATTCTATAATAGTGGTTCTCTGACGCATACTTGATTACAAGTTTCCCTTCTACTTCTGTGAACGTGAACCGAACGAACTATATCGCCAGGTCACATATAGAAATTGTATCCAACATAAAATTCTACCGTTCACACTTTGTTTTCCACAAATATTGGGACAATTTTAAAAAGTTAAACCTGAATGATGAGGAAGTTCCAAACAATATTCATATTCTGTTTCTTGTTTAGTCACATGGTCACATATTCGAACTCTTTACCAAATGTGTGTGTTTTGCAGGAGAAGATGATTGAGGAAATCAATTGTCAAATCGAATACTGGCAGGACAAGTTGAATTCTTCTCAGATCGTTGCGCAACAGATAACAAGTGAGTCAATCGACACAATTGTGTCAGAAAGACGCAGAATGTCTCAAATTGTCTGCGGTCTCATTGACCTCCATACTCGGTTTTATAGCTGGAAAATCCCAGAAAATCGACGTTACTTTCTGAGCTCAAAATATGCAAATATGAACACGCTTACCAGGAAACATGGAGAATCAGTAACACGGAATAGTGGTGAAGAGAGATTACAAATGTGTGCTTACACCAGTAAGGCTTGACTATTCAACAAAAGGAGTCCTTGACCTTGTTCAGATTTAAACTCTTAAAATCAATGATTCTGCAGCAAACAGCAAAAATAGACAAATTTTCCCGCTTTCGACGAATTTTTTTTTCTTCTTCTGGGAATTCGGACAACCTTACTGGTTACTGGGGTACGGGCGTATGGGGATGTGTGCTCATTTGATAGTTCATCTAGCCTTTTATTTGCAGGGGACCCTCTGCGGGGCTGGAAGAGAAGGTTCGACAATGTGGACTATGCCGAAATAGAGGAGAAGAGACGGAATCTCAGCTATCCCCTCATCGTCTACCAATTGAATGAGAAGCAAATTGAGGACGATCTGCGCTCCATGGACTTGGCCATGCTGATCGCAGACGTCAAGACGAAAACATCCAAACTACCATCTTCCTAGCGTATGTTAATATGTGTTCCTTCTTGATAGACCTTGTCAGTCTTACTCATCCTCTTATCCCCTTTTAACACATATTCTTCAATCGTGTGACCGTGATAGGTCTTTCTTTAAATATTAAAGTTTTTATTGTTTGACTCTGGGGGAGGGGGTCTGTTACAAATTCTGTTAGAATGTTTATAATCTAAACCAGTATAGAATGTGTGCAAGTTCTCTAGGTCGGTTGTCATCATAGTCAAGTTCCATGTATATAGTTCGAGATGTGCATTTCCCTTGAGTTTGTCGAGTTAACTGATCTCTTTTAGGTTAATCATGAATTCAAATTACGTTAGTAGAGTTGAGTTGTTGTTCTGGGACCGTATTCACCTATGTCGCTGGGAGGTAATAGGTAAAAAAGCTACCCGCGCCTCTGGACCCTCCTCACCAGCACACTATTTTTGTTCTCTACCTACCCGCGGGACGATATCTAAGCTTCCCGATGATTGGTGAACACTGTTCTACATTGACGGCTTGACGCTGATAAAAATGAGTTGTATATTGTATTGTGTTCTGTGCATTGCATTTTATTTACTCTTTGTTATCATCAAATGAATAGTTTACCTGTTCTATTTGTCTGCTGTTAGTATCGAAATGGTTTGATTACCATTGCATATCCTATTTCCTTTTTTTGTGTTCATATTAATTGGTTTACTGATGGTGAATTTGTCTTGGTTTTAGAATAGAGTCAGACCTCGAGAGTCTGACTTAGATTTCAATTTTTTTTGTGGAACATGGCTTTTCTTGTTTTGTCATTCTAATGTTGGCACAACGTACTCCGCTGGAAACGGGCATTACGAAAAATCGATCGCAAAATGTGGTCTGTTCACGTTGATCGATATTTGGATTGTGTACAAAAATGTTTTGCTGGTTGTTTTCCTGTAAGTTGTTCATTTTCAATTATTCACTCATTCGTTTCGTTTCCAGTAAATGGCGTCTCAATTGAGCGAGTTACTGGTGCGCGGAGTCCAACTTCACGGGTCAAATAGCGAAGAAAAGGAGGATGAGGGGGCGGAAACAGCTGTGGACATCACCCATGAATTCTACACTTGTTGCGCAGGTGAGCAACAAACGGGAACGGTTCACGTATTGCTTCCGACCTAAAGTTGAAAAAAAAAAGTAATACACTTTGCGTGCTATCAAAGATTCACGTAATCACGTATATGATTTTTTGAATCTCAAGTGACAAGTTTCTTTTCTTTGTTGTACAAAAGTCACACCTTACTGGTGTATGATTGTGCTCGATAATCTCTTACAAAACCAGCAAGCTCTGCCCATATTCGAAAATGGTTTTTATTCGCTTTTGCATCGAAATTAGGCAGTTTTGCGAATGCTCGTTGGATTAACCATATTATCAGAGTATTTTGAAAGTCGGAAATTACAGAGCTCGTTTCATTTCTATTAGTTCATACTTTTGAGACATACCCCAGTAAACTTGTCCGAAAACTTAGATTTTACCCCAAAAAGAAGACAATTTGTCTATTTTCAATGAAAAATCATTAGTTTTCACGTGTTTCAGTCAGAGAACTGAGAAAACTAACAGCGTTTTGTCGAATAGTCGAACTTACTGGTGTGTTTTCAGAATTGTCGCTCGGCGAGGTTCTGTTCATGCCGGGATTTCGTCTAAATGATGGAATGTCGGCCGTGGAGTTAATGGATCCCAAGATGGATATCGGAATATCACGATACATGCGGAAGAAGAGCATTCAGTCGATTATAGAACAGGTTCGTACACACTAGAACAAGGGACCAAATGGGCCGTTTAGCCAAAAACGTGATTCTTACTATCGTTTGCCTACTCTACAAAATTTTTGTGTTGTTTCATTTTCGAATGTTTTCTATTACTTAATTAGTTGTCAGTCTTATTTCAACCGTGGCTTTTGTTTTAGTCGAACATATTCTTATAGTTCACTGATTTGATGGGACTATAAAGTTACATCATGATGCTGTTAAAAGAGTCTTCGAGATCTATAGGATTTTATCTCCAGGGCTACTTCGAATCGATTTCTGACCGAGAAGTTCTGACAATAGTCGACGCAACCCTCTGCTGCCTCGTTTCTTATTTGGAGGGTGGGAATATTGCCAACACGGTATGTTTGGATCAATACGTGAGATGACTTGGTAGGCTATAAAAATGGATTCAAAATATGATTTTATATCTGGAGAATCAAATTTCAAGATGTGGGGAGAACGCTGTTTACAATATGTGGAGTAGATCTTGATGTTCACACCTATGAGCTTGTTTCAAGATTGGCACTTGCGCCGCTTTGCAAAATTTTAAGTATCTCTAAGAAGCAAATGTTTGCATTGAGGAATGTCCAGTTCCACTTGATTTTGGGGCATATTTACCAACTAGCTGACATGTATTCACCAGGGGTGTTAATCGAGTTCAGAATTTCGAGTTTTCCGAAAAATGTTGATGTTTTTTTGAGCTCCACTTCAACAACACTAGTATAGATCACCTATTTCCAGCTATTCACCAATCTGTTGATATGCGACTATTCGGAATCGATTCCGAATGAGACGTTGAAGTGTCTCTCGATAGTCATCAATCATCTCATTCCTATGATTCGATCGATAATATCAGGAGCCATGGTCTTCGAAGAGGTCAGATTGTTCATTGTTTACTGTCATACTTTTATTGTAATTGTAATATCGTCCGAACAGCCGGAAAAGTCAGAGAATAAGCTTCTTTTTTTTTGCAAAAACTAATAAACTTTGCCAGTTTTGGACCTAAAATGTTAAAAGCTTGAGGTGGATGCATCTAAAAGCGGGTTACTTTGCACAGTACTGGCTGTTTTTGTAATGATCAAACGTTTATCAATAATGCCAATGCAGCCATTCAAGCATTTGACGAGGTTTTGCAAAATAGTCCCTTGACTCGATTATGTGTTTACTGTTTATTCAACTTGTAACCGGTGCAGCGTTAGCCTTGCTGTTATGAACTTCTAATACAAATGTTTTTCTCAGTCTCATAACTCACTCCTGCAAAATTGACTTTATTATCTGTGTGGCTTGGACGAATCATGATTTCAGGAGGATTTCAATGCAACCGTTCCCTATCTCGTTTCGAATGAATACAGTTTCGCGGACGTTTTGGAGAGAACGCGAAATACAGAGGAGTGGCTGAATAATAAAGCCAAGGTGGGTACTTGTTCAATGTTGTGGTCAGCTACGACCACTTCTGATTCTGGAATAGGATTTATGTTAATTATGACTATCCTCCAAAACAAGAACCGAAACCGACATTCGACCCCTGAAAAGTGATTGTTTTTCTCGTTCATCGTATTCGTACTTCAATGTTTCTATTCGTATTTCAATGTTTCTGAGTATTGTTACCCGCTTATGTGGTACGCCATACACCGCGGCCAGTGGGGATCGAACTAAGGCCTGTGTAGCGACATACGCTAACCATTACCACTTGACCACCTTTTTCTAAAAAGGGGCTTAATTTTCTCCGAAAACGAGAAAATCTGTTCAGTCGGTGTATGATGTGGGTTGTTTCCAGTCGTGCGTCTCGGATCGATATGTGTTGTTAGCCACTTCGTCTCGTCTCTCTTGGCTACGTCAATTGATGGAATTGATATCGGCCATGGTGCCCCCTTTGGCTTCAGATGGAGAGACGATGGACGGGAAAAACTTCAAGTAAGCAGTCTCGGCCAACCTCAAAAGTAATAAGTAACGGATCGCATAGCCACATTTGTCTCCGTTTAGGTTAGTTTTGATGACGGTTACGACATAGTTAATATCGGCCATATCCCCGTAAAGTGGTCCGAATAGCCAAAATAATTCGAAAAACCCCTCTGGACTCAGATGGAGAGACTTCAAGTAAACAGTTTTGGGAAGGGGAACTGTGCGAATTCCACAAGGAACCGCGAGCTTCGTCAACCCTACCAGTTAACCGTTAACCGAGTAACAATTAACCATTCAACCGTTTTTCTACTTACCATTCAGCAACCTTCTTCCATTAAATAGAGAATTCGCCTGAAGACGTGAAAACTGTGTGGAACCCGAAAGAAGAGACAAATAATCACTTTGAAGGAGTTACATGTGAAATGTCCGTTTTAGGGTCGCGCACGTTCATTTCATTGGCGCTGGCGTTGATCTATTTCACCTAAGTAATCACTTGCATTTGTCTTCCAGGCCGAAGTTGCGTGTGGCTGCCGAGTTGGCGGATGGTTTGACATTTCGCGCCTCGACTTTCGTTGAATCGACCAAACTGGGCCTAACGAATGAGAAAGATGAAGGAGAAGATGGTTTGTTATACATTTTCATTCGACATGTGTAGAGTTGGAAAAGGTGTTGTTTGTGCCAAGTACAAGTAATGAATGGTGGTGTAGGTAAGTTGCATTATTCGTGTTCACAGTATTGTTTTTCAGCCTCGCTCTGTGTTTATTATACGCAGAGCTCAGCGTAACAATTTAATTCTGAATCAGACAATTGAAATCAACAATGTTCAAGCATTAGGACGATCTAGCTTGTGTTTAGCGTTTTCGAAGTGGTCTACAGGGGCCCTAAACCAAGCATATTTGAGCTAGTTTCAAGTCTATTAGCCGAAAGTTTTGTCTCGAAAAGGGCACCCGCACTACGGTTCTCATCTATGCGTGGGCGCAGCTGCCATATTATTCTAGAACACTGGAAGTCTATAGTTGTTTTGTTTCGATTCCGTCAAATTTTTCAACGTTATGGTAGTATGATATGTGTTTTTAATGCAGTATCTATTCATCTATTATTTCAGGTAAATTCGAGTGGTTAACTGTGTTCGAAGCAGACTACAATAAACTGTTTCTGAGCGGTTCGTTTCCACGCAAGACGATTATTCCCAATAGGAAAGACGCCATGCTCTACCTCTACGAATTGTCCTGTCGGTTAGTAGTTGTTCAGTTCTTATCTAGCAGGAGCCGAGCCCAGACCAATTCCAGCCAGTTGGCATATGCTAGTAAGGTCCGACTGATCAACAGAAAGTATCTAGACGTAAACAAATGAACATTAATCTTTCTGCATAAAAATTAGACAGATTCCCTTGTTTTTGGCGAAAAAGTAGCGCCTATTCGGACAACTTTGCTCGGGTATGAAGTTGACCAGTCAGACGTTTGGGTTGCGCATCGTTCCTTTCTGATTTATGGCTCCATCGAATATTCTCTGCTCAGGCTGCACCGAATCGCGACTCAAAGTGCTGCCAATTGCACCGACTACGTGAATCTGATGGGCTTCTTCAAGGATTTCGCCATGGATAATAGCTGTTGTCTGACTAGGTCTGTATTGCAGGTCAGTTCGTATCACATCAATACAAAAACATTGGTTTCTTCCGTTCCACCAGGCGTTTCATGTTCAGCGTATATGTACAGTCGTGGTGTGTGGATATTCTGTAAAAAAAGTCGTGTTACGAAGATATGAAACAAATATGATGTTTGACCATCTGATATACTAATACTAATACTAAGTTCTTTGAACTTATTTCGTCCCAAGGACGGGAACGGGAGGGTACTGCTCTAATTCTCTAATGGTACATGTTGATTATATTGATTAGGACCGCTTAGCTATGCGTCATGCGTTGCGGTCTGTGCGGGTCAATGATAAAGTACAATTAGAGTATCAGAAACGGGACGTCGCGTTTCTGTCTCTGGAATGAGTATCTATACACCAGCAAGGTTCGACTATTCGACAAGAATAGTCTGTTTTTCGACGTACACCCGTGGAATTGGATGATTTTGCATTACAAATAGACAATTTATTTCGTTTCCGGCGGAAAAGTACCCCTTTTTCGCTATTCGGAGATTCGGACATCTTTACAGGGGTATGCGTCTATCACAGTTGCAGTTCATACGGTTATTCGAATACCATTATGTTTCCCAGTTCTGTCTCCGTTTCAGTTAACCGTTCTTCCCCACGACGAATTGGTCCTGGGCGAAACCCCGTTGTCCGATCTGGTTGAAGTGGCCCTCCGAAGTACCATCAAGCCAATGGTCCTCATGGAAGGGTCGGTACATACTCTACACTTACAAGACTTCCCACAGTTACGAACATTGATTTTGTTTTCAGCTAAAATTGACGAAAGTAGGTCATTGCTGGATTTTGGTGCCAAAACGGAAATTTTGAGGTGTTTAATCGAAAACTGTTGCCGAAAACGTCTGATTCCTGGCTGTGGAATAGTCACACGTTGCTGGTGTCGGTGTGACCGAACTTCCAAGATATTCCTAGATACCAGTGAGGCCCTAGTAATTTTTTTGGCCCCTGCGCACAGTGTGGGACAAGGGAATAGGACAATTTGAGAAGCAACACATCTGTTGCTTCTGTCGAAAACATTATATGTTCTCTTACTTTTCCCCTTTGCAGATCGTCGACAAGTCGTGACGAACAATGTCTGAATTTGTACGCGGACTTCCTGGAGGATTTCATCAAGGCTGCTCTAACCGTCATCTCTGTATTTGGTGAGTTTTTTGCTACTTTCTTCCCTTATTATAGGAATTCAATTGTACGTGACACGTGTCAATAAGCGAACTATTTGTTGAGATAGTGTTGGTTAGAGGTAGAGGTCAGAGGATTTGATGAGTTATGCAACCCCCTAGAAAAAATCGGGAAGATATAGATTTCCTCTAGGTAATTTCCTGAAAATGAAAAGGGGCCGAGTGGTCGACTGGTTGTGTGCGCGCTAGCACTCAAAACACCATGGTTCGATCCCACTCGGCGCGGTATCTTCATGGCGGACCGCATGAGCTGGTAATAACGCTCACCCATGCCTAGTTTCTCATCTACGGACCCCACCCCTCTACGGATACTACATTGTGATCACTGTCTTGGTTGTATTTGTATGTATAAAGTAACACACGGCTGAAATAGTTGCCGTAAAGGATTATTATTATTATTAATATGTTTTGAAATAGTTATGTGTTCCCTCAGCCCAGAGGAGAGAAAGCAAAGGTTAAAGGACGATTATGTGCTCTAATCTCGGCGCGTCAGTCCTTTAAACTGCAATTGAAAAATGTATTTCAGTTTAAAGGACTGAAGCGTTGAGATTGGAGTACATAATCGTCATTCTTTAAGGATCCCGCGGAACCGGATTATCGCACATATGATTCCAAATAAACAGTTACATTTCTGGTAGATGTTCATCTTAGTCCTTGACTATACAATATGTACATACTTTTAGTTGAAATAAATCCTATTCTTTCCAGGCCTGAACCTGGCCCGACAGCGTGAGAAACTGGGGATGTGTATCGAGGAGATGTGCATCACGCAAGGTCTCTCCGATCAGTTGGATAAAAGGACATTGGAGCTGGTCGGCGATGCCATTCCTGGTTAGTTGTCCAAGATCTAGGTTCACCACATGAATCGCACGTCAACTACACGTCTTTATCGTTCTTGCTCCAACTTTACTGGCTGGACTAGTCGTATTTCAATATTAATCACGGCCCACATTGAGTTTACGTTCACATTTAATCACGCCAACAGGACCAAGTTTTGTTTGTTTTTGGAGACTGGACTATAAAAAACTTTGACTGTAAAATGCTGGGATATAAGTCATCAAGGTCAAACTAATCGGCAAAACAATTCAATGGTTCTGTGGCCAATTACACATGCAACCAAAATGCAACCAGGTTGCATGTATAAACCGCCTGATTGTGCATAAAAAGTAAACTGATTTTCTTGTTTTTGGCAAAAAAGTAGCCCATTTTTCGATTTTTGGATTTTGGCTACTTGAACAACTTCACTGGGGTAGGGCTGAGAGATTCATTAGTTTGGTTCGTTGCAGAAGGTCACCCGATGCATCCCATAATGGGATTCGTGTTCAATCAAATTGTGAATCTGATCAGCTATCACGTGGAGCTCAGTTTCAAGCTCGAATTGTTCGCACCTCAAGAGTTTTCTTATGTTTATTGGTAAGTGCCATCGCGTTGTCATGATCAGGATATATCATATATCTCAGTCTTTCTGTCTTATGATAACCGTGTCATGAGGAAACTGTTAGAATTTTCGTCGAAAAGCCAATCTCGTATAAGTTTTCCGGAAATGGAAGGAAGTAGAGATAATTGGGGTATTGACATAAAGGAAAGTTTGAAATTTCCAGGTATCTTGGTGAGATTGTGTGCCGCTGGCATATCAATACATTGGAGCGATTCCAAGAAGTTTTCTTCTACGAGTTTAAAGGTGGGCCATTTCTCGATTGATTCCATTCATTGATTATTCTCTTCTATCGGTAACATAGTATACATATTATTATACTCCAATAATTTCTGAGAAATACATTTTTATTAGAACACTAGTCCCTAGTCCCCGAATTTTTAGAGAAAACATGTTTTAGGTTCAATATAGTCATTCATGCAATCTGTTTGTATCATTGGTTGAATAAACCAAGTTTGAAATCACACTTTTGATCTTATACTTTTCGAAATAGTTATTTCTGTTGTCGTTTCGTTTTTGACTGCTCACTACAATGACCACGTGGCTCTTGCAGAAGGTATCTCGCAGAATTCTAAGAAGAATAAGAAGAAGAATGCCAGTGCACGCAGGAGCAAGAATGAGGATGCACTGCGACAGAAGTTAGTTTCCGTTTCTACGTAGAATATGTATTTGCGTTGGCCTCCCACAGTCAATGAACATTCATCAAAATGGTTTTTGGTTTATGAGATGCGAGTAGCCAGTAGCGAGATCGTTCTCAAAAATGTTAAAAAAATAAAAACTGTTCATTACTGTGTTCTCCGTTTTAGCTTTAGCAACACGAAATTTCTTTGGATGCTCGATTCTCCTCCACGGATTCCGATATGTTTCTGGATCTTACCCGTGATGGGAACCTTTTTCACGTGTGATTTTCAGGGTGGAGTTTGGTCAGGTTCAGATGATGCGTCGATATGGGGAGGCGGCCCTCGCTCAGGGGGTGGCCAAGACGACTGTCGCCCTCATCAAGAGTGGAAAGATGAAGGTGGGGGGGTAATAGTATAGTCTGTTTCACCAATCGATGTACTCCTACAGTAATGCGTCAATAATTCAAGGGGATGTTTTCTAATGAACAAGTCATTACTTTGGTTCCAAACTTGCAGAGTTAGTAGTAGTAAACATGCAAAAATCACTATCAAAATGTTGAGGAGTTCTGAATACGATAGTATACCACAATTTTACCTGGAAGTGTCAGCAGAGTACTGTAGAGGGTTATAAGTGGGTGGAACAAACTATAGTTCCTTGGTCGTATTATCGTATTATGTTACTAACCAGTCAGATTGAGGTGATTCGATCAGTCTACCACTATTTACCCATTCCAGCGAAAACCAGCCCAACAATATGCCTTTTTCATTGTATTTGTAATAGTAGAGAGTTTTTATTTCACTGGGTGTTCTCAATGCTAACATTACTAGCTTGGTATTTCGAGATTGTGCAGCTGTGTTGATTAATTCGCGAAATCGCGAGGATACTTCGTAGCCTAGCGCCTCGAGAATAGTTCATTCATTGTAGCTAAACGTAGCCATATACCAGCAATGCTTTTGGGAACTAACTGCGAACCCAACACATAATCTTCTCCAAAGCTGCAATCTTGGCACCAATACTGAAACAAATACGTTCTGAATTTCGTGAAAAAGGAACCTTTTCTTATTTTCTGCAGTCCATGCTTTGCAGGTTCCGTGCTGGGATGGGAATTCGCTGCGCGTTCTGTTCGAGCACCGCATGGCCCCCTATCGCTGTCTCGGACCTCCGCTCCATCTCAACTATGACCAGTACATCGGAGTCAGCAAGTCAGTTTCACGACGCATTCTTCATTTAACCTCCGTTAACCACATCAGGTAACCGGGTTACTGGTTTTCTGTCAACCACTCGGTGACCGCGTATTTCTCCCAAAAGGCCATGTGAAAACGGGTTGATTTTTTTTTTGTTTTCAACATCAATTCATACGTCATACGTTCTCAATTTACACCCTACCCCGTACGATGCTCATACAGAATACTGATATAATAATGATTATTATTATTATTATTATTATTATTATTATACGGATTCGTTCACAGAATGGACGAGTGGGAACAGAAAGATGTGTCAGTTCTGTTCGAAGAAGCATTGGAGTCATTCGAGTTGGCCAAATCTCATTTCTCCAAGTTCGCCCTGCGAGAAGATATGGCTGACGAGGCACAGTATGTTTTCTTGTTTGTTTACATCTTGATATCTTGCATAGCTCTTGTGAAAGAAGACTATCCATCAGAATACATCAACGTAGGTTGACCTTGACGATTTTGTTGCGGGTTTGAAGTGGAGAATGTTAGTGGTCCCAACTTTAACCAAATTTCTTGACAAAAACAATATTTTGTTGGGGTCAACCTCTGATCTTTGGATGCCGACAGGGTCTTGGGGTCGCTAGCGCGCACCGTATTTCAACAATTTTGTAGGTCTGATAATCCTACAGCGGGATTGTGAAGCACATGGGGGCTCTCGAACATGTAGTTACCGTATGTACTAAAATTGCGGCGGAGCTAAGCTACAAAGAGTGATACACTTACAATCTCTGTTCCAGATTGTATATTCGTCTGTGCAAGAACAATGCGGTAGTAGTGCGTCTTTTGTCTTCCGGTAGGATGGAGGGAAAGACTCCCGAATGGACTTTTCCCGAGAAGACTATTTTCCCGTTGTTGAAGTTAGCCTAGGTGTCTAGACGGAGAAGAAGGGCTCTCTTCCCACTCACGGGTACATTTCGTTCTGATGCTTCATCTCTCTTGTGTTCTTTTATTCTACTAGTTTGTAACTGTTATTAGATCGCCAAAAGTTTGTCATGTGCTATAAAAGTTTTTAGAGATAGTTTGAGATTTGAAGTAGTAGAATCTCCTCATGTTGTACGCTTTTTAATAATATTGTATTGTAATTTATTTAAATTGATATCGTATAAGTCTGTATTCCCGGTGTGTTTTAGTCGAAGTATGGCGTGTTTCCGTGTTTTATTATCGTATTCACCCTACGGGTGTAGGTTTTTTTTGTGTATGATTGTGTATGAATGTTTTCTGTGGTTGTATAGCATCGCTAGTTCCTTTGTTTCTCTTCTCGCTCTCTTTGGGTTCTGAGTAATTGGTTAGTTCATCTGTACTTGTTTTGCTTAGTCCTTAGTTTGCTTGACTTTTTTTCTCTGAGAAATATACTTCCTGCCTTATTCTCAGCTGGTGCACGTATGTTTGATCTGTCAATTTTGCCTTCAATTGTCGTATTTCCGGCTACATAGTTAAATTTATATTCAAATTTTTAAGGTAGATAGTCATATCTAGAAAATACTTCACTCTGAATTCATTTAAGGTAGTTATGTTTGTTGTTTTTTTATTAAAATGCAAATTATCGATTTTTTGTCCGCTCCGTGAGCATCTGTTGCTACACAGAATTATACCTCTCAGTTTGTATCTAGTTCTGCTACATAGAGACATTTTAAAAGCGGTTAACTCATTGTGCCTACTTTATAGCATAGGTGTGGTTCCGGTTTCTAACCCTGTACCGGGCAACCCTTACTCTTCTAATAATTCGGGGTTTGTTGGGTAATTACCTAGGGTAGGGACTGACCCATAACTTTCCACTTTTTCTGTGAGGGCACGTTCAACTGTGCAAACCCCGCTACCGACATTGTCCCACTTATGTAGTTTCCACCATTTGGTGTTTTCGTGACAGTCTGAATCATTTGGCTCATTTATTAGTCCGTCATTTTTGAAATGGTTGTTATCGAAAAAATCTACTTTATTTGCCAGCTGTCTGTGCCTACTCTAGTTGTTTCTGTTTGCAGTCAGATGTCAGGTCTTCGGAGGATGGTCCCATTGGCATCGAGGTGTGTCAGGGGAGCAAATGGTCCCCTGAGAAGGGGAATGACATCGATGGCTCAGCAGGTAGGTACACATACACATACAATCATAAACTGCCCTGTCAAACTGGCGCTGACCCATGTCCATTTTTAGTACTTTTCTGAAAAGCTCATTTTTAGAAGCGAAACTGTGTGAAACTTGAAAAACCAGTAAGATACTCACCTTTGTTAAGGTATCATCCTCATTTATAGGGTTACGTACTTTCATTTTGGTTGAGTTGTTATTGCACAATTTTACCTATGCATCCAATAGGACTGCGGCTAATTCACTCGAGAACCGGGTTCTTCCCGAACCGAACCAGTCACTAGAAAACCGAACCGAGTGAACCGACTGGTTTTCCAGTGAAAGGTTGGGACCGAACCGGCATTAATCATGGTTTAAACAAACAAGTTGTGTACAAGATAAAATGAGTGAATCTCTGGAGAACCGGTCGCTTCCGAATGTCGGTTCGGTTTTTCAGTAACCGGTTCGCGGTTCGGGTTCTCCAGTGAATTGGGTCCCCTCTGCATCTTGCTCCCAATATGTATTGGCTCCTATTAATATAAATGTACTCGAATTGTCAATATTTCAGCCCATTTTGACGTCGTCACCCGATAAAGAAACTCTACAGAAGGCAGCTGTGCAACCGGTTGTTCTCAAGTGAGTCATCTAAGTGTACTAGTTATGATAATTGTTCGAATTGTCGATTGTCCTTGTGAAACGTCAAAATAAAATTGGTTGTGAAAGCCATTTCAGCTTTGTACACGCATAATACGCGGTATGGGATATCAGTGAGCTAAAATCTTTCCTCTGTCAGTTAAGTTTCTATCGATCCTATTCGTGTGTTAGTCGATTTAGCTTTAATTCTCAGTTCACCTAGGCACGACTGGAAAGCAGCCTGCTTTTCGACTGTTCCTCTATTTTTAGTTTGATGTTTGATCTTTGTAGGCCATACGTGAGTGAGCAGCTGAGAGAAGAGGACTTTTTCGGATTGGAGTCATTGGTGACAATCGATAACATGTTCGATGCAAGGTTACATCTCGGCCACAAGGTGAAAGTTATCCGTATTCCCACATTTCAACGTTAACATGAAGATAGAGTCGACTCGGGTGAAAGAAATTCGAGATGATAGGGATCCCAGGCATCTTTGATGTTTTTGTATAGCCAACCTGTCGGTCCTTATTTTTTTAGCTCGCGTATTGGACTCTGACAGGACGCGAGGTTTCAGTTACTTGACAGCCACCATTCATTGTTCATTCACAATCACCCGCTTATGGGCAGTATTATTGAAATGTGTGCCTGAATAATGTTGAGAGTGATATCAGTCTAGCTGTTCATAATAAGGTATACAAGTTGGATATTTTTTTTGTTTCAGATGGGTACGTTGAACGACAACATGAAGTGGGCCTTGTATGGCGAGCGGCTGGGTGTTTGTGTTTTCGATCTCGACGTAACAAGGAAGTTCCTTCTACGGTGAGGTTTCTTCGTGATAAAGATAGAGTGGTACTCGGCATTTGCTCATACTCTATGGGTCTGAAATGTTTGATTTTGTCAAATACTTCTCTATTTGGTCATGGTAAGATTATTTCAAAAAAGCGTGTAATGGACGGTTTTGTTCAGGCAAGTTTACACATGGAACCGGGTTGCATCTAAAATGCAACTAAATTCGTCTACAGTGACAGTTTTTGGCTTTGTGAAGCTCAATTGAGTGATGGAAATAAACTGTAGTATTGTGATTCTCTTCATTCGAATAATCTTTATATCTGCAGAGCACTCAACTTCGTTGCCCATATTTCGATGCGTGGAGGAATCATTTTGTTCGTCACCAGTAATCGAAACACCATGTTTCAAGTGGAGAAAACTGCTGAGGAGGTGAGCTTTGATCATTCGGTGTCCGTATTAAACTTTTTGTTCTTTTCGCTCTTTTTTTGCCAGAATTAGATAAATTTGTGTTTATGGTTGCACGCTCGTTACATTTTACGTATTAATCCCGCTGGGTTTGTAGTTTGATATCATCGTCTTTCGTCGATCGAATTTCGTAAATGTTGGCGTTCAAACTACAACTCAGCTATGTGCGCCCTATTATAGTCTGTTTCACGCAATACCCCTCTATTATAGTCTGTTTCACAACAATACCCCTCTACAGTAAGATTTTGTTGATTAGCTAAATGCCCTGGAATATTAGATTGGTGAAACGGAGTATAACTGTTCTTTTGAGGTTGGTCAGTATTCGCACACTCGCCGCTGGCAACAAGGTACTCTAACGAATACGAACCAGCTGCTGGGAGCCTCCGTTCGATTGCCGGACACAATTGTCTTCCTATCTACGCTAACTTCGTTGGGACAGAATCATCCAGCCATCATAGGTTGGTCAAGTCTTGAGCTATTTTACTCAACGACAAATAGAGAGGGGTATAGAGAGAGAGAGAGAGAGAGGATTCAGGAAGTGTGGATTAAAGTGGCGAATTTTATGAATAGTGGCGAATTTAGTGGCTAGTGGCGAATTTGATAAAGAGCGAGGTTTCTCACGAATCACCAGAGAACCAGGTAACCCCTTTCTTGGAACCACTTAGGAGAAATCGCCAACACTCCAGTAAAGTTGTCTAAATAGTCAGAAAAATTCAGAAAACTGTTGTCTTTTTCGCCGAATTTTGAATAAATTTGCTTATTTTTTATACGGAATCATACAGTTTCACATGTTGAAATGTGAAAACGAACTCGTTTTCGTTGAATAGTCGAACTTAACTGATGTATGAATTCGCCCTAATACGTAACGAACGTTTCGTTTTCAGAGGCGGCGAAGATGGCGATTCCCACGGTTGGAGTTGTGGACACGAACTCGGATCCGGCCTATTTGACCTACCTGGTTCCAGCCAATGACGATACACCACAGAGCGTCTCCTACTTGCTGAAGTGAGTTGAACACAATCAACGTTACTCCTGGGGTCAGCCTCTTTTGGTAAGGGGTGCTCATTGATTACCCAAGACACCCACATGCCAATTGCCAAAACAAATTGTTCTGTGAGTTATATATCATCGTGTAAGACAATTTCTAGTTGTTTTAATAGAAACTACTCAAATAGTCCGATCTGCATTGCTGAATGGGATCGGACAGCACGATATTTGATGAAACGTACATGAATCGCGTCAAATTGTGTTATTCAAGTTGACAGCCGTCAAGCTTTTCTTGGCGTACACGTTCTTGCATAACGTTGTCTATAAAAATGTGAATCTACCGCTTCCAATCATCTTTCATTGCCCTTTCGACGCCATAACCTGCTTCACAATGAGGGAGGCGTATAAATCATGTGCTTTGTTGTAGTTTGGTTTTTTCAGATTGTTCAAGGAAGCTATCTCTCGCGGACAGGACGCTAGAGCACGACTCTCAATCGATTGAATCCGTGTTGTACATCATTTCATTGTTTTATGTAGTTCCTTCAGGATAGTTGTTACGTTGTGTTTGTTAGATTTTGTTGTATAAATGATCTTGCTTTGGTTTGGATCGCGATGTCACAATATCGCCGTTGATGTCGGCCTTGCTTTACCTGTATGTTTCACCACACATGATTTTAATTTTCGTTGGTTATTTATTGTGTGTTTGTTATTCTGCAACCCTGCATAATTGTTTGAACCTCGCTCAAGAAGACGTGTAAATAGGTTGAAGCGTAGTTGAAATGGTACAAGTTGAATTAGCTATGTCGGTTTACGGGTTCAAAAAGCGTGCGGTTGGTAGCAGGTTACTGTTAGTGCCCGCCGTCATATTGTTACCCTGCTGCCATGCCAGCCTTAGTATCTTAATATTGACCCAACTGAGCTCATGATATACCAGTAACATCCGACTTTTTTCAAAAGAATACCGTCTTTTGATTTATTAGGGTACCCCTGCCGCATACAATTATTGTAGCGATGTCTTCTAGGCTTAGATTTTTTTATTGCGCAGTCGATAATTATGATCTGCATCTGCTGCTTTCGCACGAACCGCTTTTTTGGTATCTTTCAAGTTTAAAGTTTAGGTTTTTAGCCGGATACGGAGTTATCAAAAACCGATTAGATGACCAAAACCCTAACTGCTTTTGATTGGTTCTTTGTGTATTTTCTAGGCATACGCCAGTAAGGTGAGTATTCTACGGAAATGACTAGTTTTTCTATGCAAATATGCAAAATGTCTTCCTTTTTAATTGAAAAACTAGACAGTTTCTCCGAATTTGACAAAAAATTAGCTTATTCTTTGAATTTGGGCGGCAACACTGGTGTATTAGGTAAATGTTGGCCGGCCAGCTGTCGACATTGCTGCGAGGCCAGGTGCGGTCTCTCTCAACTGCGGCAGCCGCAGAACTGAAGGGCTCACCAACGAGCCCGGATCTCGACAGAAAGCTCTGGAGGGTCCCTGCTAGTCCCTTCGTCGAAACGCCACAGGTGAGCTGTCAGTTATAGTTCTCACCATTCCCACAGACTCTGGTAGCCTGCCAATGAAACTTCAAATGTATCATGGAAATAACAGGTCTTATGTGAAAAACATTCCTCCACGTACTGTAAAGGCTGACTGCCGTCCAGAAAACCTTTTGTTTTAGAAAACATCAACATGGTGATTTCGTTGTGAGATAAGGTTGCCATCAGACCTCAGACGGCCTATTTATTATTAGTGTAGTAGTTGGACAGATAAGTAGACAGCCGGGCACCCGCAGTTCTCTGCTCTTCTGGCGGCCACTACGTGGTGGTAGTGGTCTTCTATCGACCTATGATAAATATGTTTTCTTTCCTACGTTCACATTTGTGCTTTCTTCTAATCTAGTGTGTGTGTGCAGGTCAGAGATACGCAGGTGTCTGTGACCTCATTGACCTACATGCTCTCTCGCTTTCGTAGTTTGCTAGTCGCAGAAAATGGGCGCCAGTCATTGTGAGTAGCAGTGTGAATTATTTAGTTCGAACGGTAACCGGATTTTAGTTTTCAGTTACTTGCAGGTTAACTCACCAAGGTAACCTGATAAATAGGTTACCAAAAAGGGGCCTTAGGGCCCTAATGTAGTGTGTTTCTGCAGGCGTGGGTGTGTTCTCTGGACGCGGTAGAGGAGAAGAAGTTGGGTGTGATTGATCTGCACCCGGATGTGTTTCGAGTTGCGCCCCGCCTCGACATTCTACACCGCAACGTCACCTGGCAGACGAACTATCGAAATGTCCAGCTGACGAAACAGTTGACGCGCGCCGAGATGCCCGGCGGAGGTTGGTTGTATTTCAACAAATATCTTATACTGTGTTTACATACCAGGTAGGTTGGACTAGTATCTAAGAAGTAGTTCGTTTCAAGATATACTACCATACACCAGTCAGGTGGGTTCAAAAAGTGGTCCGTTTTCCGGCTCAAATACAAAACTATGCTTCATGATTTTGCATCAACAATAAATAAATTTCGCTATTGGGTAAAACGGAGTTCTTTTTTTTCTGGCTATCCCTACAATATATTAAATATTAAATATAATAATATATTGATTTTTATCAATATAATCGGATCAACAAAATTTAAACATGAATAGAGTGCATTTTGAGAATCGAGAGCTTTACGGGTTGTATTTCAGGTCGTAAACCGTGGCCGCAGAAGAAAACTGGTCGAGCTCACGTGGGTTCGATTCGCTCGCCGCAGTTCATTCATGGCGGTTTCGCTCACGGAGTCAGGGGACCACGCACCTGGTTCTACATGCTGCCGGACGCTATCAGACTACAAGGTAATTTACCGGCAACCAATGGTTTCATCTGAGTATTCTCTGGAAATATACGTTGTCGCGGGAAATTTACGGTTATTTTGAGTTATTTCCATGCGTAGTTGCTCGGAAGAGGTGATTTCAAGTTCGCTCGTATTGCCGGACGTTCATCAATCTCAGATCTCACAGTTCACGGAACTAGAATCATTTTCCCTCGGTTAAAAAGACCGTATCACATCGTTTGAATAGCTAGTAAAGAGAGAATCCGAGTGGTCGACTGGTTGTGTGCGCGCTAGCACTCAAAACACCATGGTTCGATCCCCACTCGGCGCGGTATCTTCATGGCGGACCGCATGAGCTGGTAATAAAGCTCACCCATGCCTAGTTTCTCATCTACGGACCCCACCCCTCTACGGATACTACATTGTGATCACTGTCTTGGTTGTATTTGTATGTATAAAGTAACACACGGCTGAAATAGTTGCCGTAAAAGATTATTATTATTATTAATCTAAAATGAAACAACGAGACGCACTAGTATGTTTTGTCGGGAAGTTCAGAAAAAGCGACAGATCCTTCCAAAATAGTTTTTTTTATCGAAAACAAGATGCTGGTAATGTTTCTTGTTCGGAATCAGCATAGAATTGTTTTGCTCACTTGAATGTTGCAATTCATATTAGTGTTTATTGATTGTTTATTTGCAGGACTCTGTGTCGCTCTGACTTTGAAGCATGCACAGGACGGTCTACACATCGTGGACAGGTTAGTCACTAGTCACATATCACACGTTTCCGTCTTATTTTATAGTTCTTATCGTTCCTACTTGGTCTCCTACAGTATACATTTGAGACTTCCATTTTTCTGTATCTTCAAGTTATCGACAACGTACCATATTTTCGTACCAGTTTCTTTATTTATTAAATGCCTTTCTAACAAAAACATAGGTGATGTTTTTGGATTTGATGGAAAACATATATTCTTCGACAGTTGAGTTGCATGTATACTGTAGGAGTCCAGTAGGAATAAAATGAACCATTGTTCTCGTTTGTCAACAATCTTCTACTCTCGATCTCTTTCTTCTCCGTGATACGTATTTATATCGGCCTGCTGGTTCTTCCCAATGTCCAATGACTTCTCTCTCTCTTGTCCTATTGGTCTATTTATAACAATAACAATAGCTATTCCAGCCTGAATAATCTGCCGGATGCGGATGCGCAGTATCTTCACGACTTGGCCGATTCGAGGAACTGGGGATATTCGGTTCTCTTCGTCTCCGAATCTGATGAGGCAAGTTGATGAAAGAGCCATACTCCACTAAAGTTGGAAAAACTACTTTTACGCCGAAAACGAGGACATTAGTCTATTTTCGATGCAAAATCATTAATTTTCAACGTGTTTCAATCTGAAATCGCACTACTTTTTTGCTAAGTACACGTATTTTACTGGTGTATGGAAAAAGCTGATTCCCGTTCTGTTTCGTCGCTGAATTATATGTAAATTACATTTTTTTCTCGATATTGATTTGTCCACTTTTTACTGCAGTACTTGGAGAACCATGATTCGAGACGCAAGTATAAGTATTAAGCCTCTCATGCTCAATACACTCTGGCGCATGATCACTCTTTTCGCCTTGATCCGGAAGTATGACTGCTTTTTGGCCGTATCGGGAGAGATCGCCAATAAAAAAACGAACTATTTATACTTATTCAAATGAATAACGATCCCTTGTTTGTGGAATAGTCGCACCTTACTAGTATGCTTCAACAAATTTAAAATATTTATGGCTTTTTTTTCTATTACAGGTGACTGGGGGTCTGACTGCCGCCTGTGAACAGATTCCCTCGTTCAATGTGATGCCGGTCTACGGCCTCAATTGTTATTCGCTGCTCAAATACGATACCGTAGTCTTCTCCCGGAAAGCGGTCGACATGGTGGAGGAGCGCATTCTTCATCATCTTCATCGCACGGAACCGTTGAACAAGAAGTACAGGTGAGCTCGGGTTCGAGGTTACTATTGGTGAACTATTTACAATATGTCGCCAAGTTAGTACTTTTCACTGTAATACTTAATTCTCTCGCGTTGTACTTAGACCCACCCAACCTGCAGTAGTTACGACAGAAAAATATTGGGAATCACCATCAGCACAAAAACACATTCTCTGCCCAATCTTAATTTCAGATCTACCGTAGTCGGTCGATTTTCATCTGGAAAAGACTTATTCAGCTCAAGTGTTGTTTCAGATATATGGACTTCAAGGATGTAATAATGGCGGAAGCTAGTGAGGAAGAAGATAAATATCAACCCCCGATTGTTTAATCATCAACTTTATATATAGATTGTGTATCAGTGTAAAAATGTTAGTTAGTGTTTGCCGAGATGTTCATTAATCGTTCATTATTAGCTGTTGATTTTGACAAAATTTGTTTCGTTGTTTTCTGAATTAATATAAATATGTTGAAATTGCACGTATTGTGTTTTTTTACTGTGAAATGGTTGGAATAAGATGAAGACCACTTGTTATTTCTCGTCTTCTCTTGTCGAAGTGAAATGAGTCATTCTAGTACGTTAACTACGTACGTAAGTACGTAATTCACGGGCCTTCGGAGGAATTTTATAGCTGACAAATGAAATCCCACCGCCTGTTAGTTGGTCAAATAATGAAAGCAAGCGGCGAGTTTCGATTTGTACAGTCTGGTATTAAACGCGCCCCATTCGCATTATTTGAATATATTTTGGCGCCAATGTAAGATTATGTGCATCGTTGGATTTAATTATACGTGTTATTTCGAACAGTTTAGTAAGTGTGAAGAAGGCTGAATGAGCCTTAAGGGTCTCGCCACGGAGACCCTGAAGTTCAGTCGTGGAACTGAACTAGCGAGTTTCCAAGCGAGCTTTTCTTTATCCAGGTTTTTCGTCAACAGTGTGTGTTATGTTATTTTATTATGTGTTTTAATGGTATTTTAAGCACGTTATACTCTTTATACGGCTTCCCTTCATTCAACAATCTCGATTCCGCCAGTCTTTTTCCATTTTACCCCTTTTAACCAAAATAATTAAAATTGGCACTTCAACCCTAATTTTCAACTTAAATTCAATTCTTATTGTTTCACTGGCATGTTTGCGGAAATTTCCCTCTTGATCGCTTAGTCGGCATTTTTACTTTTGCACCAAGTAAGGCGTTCCACGCAACTTATTTACATCATAGGTCTCTACTTCCGCAATTTGTAAAAGTTTTTCGAGTATTTTCTCGTCGTTTGAGTTATGGTCATATGGATGACATTCCCTATGCCGGTTCTCTTAATCAGGCTAACATTTCATTTACACTTCTTGTAAATCGCGGAACCAACCTCTTGCTGGTCCCAACTTCCTTCGCGTTCTCTTTTTCTTCAACCTTTTGAAAATTGTTGTAATGGTAAAGGCAAACACCAGTAAGGTCTGACTAAGTGACAAAAATTAGTCCGTTTTCGTATGTAAACAAGTGAAAAATTATGATTTTTTCATCAAAAGTAGACCGATTGTCTTCTTTTCGGCGAAAAAGTAGTCCGTTTTTCTATTTGTTCTGACTTTTCGGACAACTTTACTGGGGTATGGGTAAAGGTGCGTTTCCCGAGACCCCTGGCGAGGCAGATGGTTGTGTTTTGATAAAGTGCCATATATGCACATAACGGATAGTTCAATTTGTCGTTTGGTACTCGCTATGTACGGTTTTAATATTGGCTCTCGATGCCACATTGGGGCTCTCGATGCCACGTTAGGGCTCTCGAAGCCTATTACTTGTAGTTATAATGTTTCTCGAGACTTTTTCTGGTAGTTAAATATGGCTCTCGACGCCTTTTCTGGTAGTGATTTTGGCTCTCGACGCCTGTTTCTAGAAAATTATCATGGCTTTTGATGACTTGTGACTTCTGTTTTCTCGGCCCTCGGTGCCGATTTATCTCTTTGGGATTGAGACACTTTGTGGGGGGTTCTGTTAAATGCAAAGTCTCGTCATTTGATTATTTGAAATTTGAACCAATTTCTTTAAATTTTAATCTAGAATTGATCGGTTCTCGAAACCATATGTAAAACTGTTTCAAATGAGGTCGAGAAAAGTAGGCATAGCAGCACCCAGCGCCGAAAAGTTAGTACGTTGGACCGGAAAACGCGAAAAATTTATAGTATCTACTATCCTTGCCGCCGATTATGGCTTCTCATATGTGTCCATAGAAAAATGACAAAAGTGAGCATCAGTCAGTGTTGATTGTACGTAGGCACCCCGCACCAACCATGGTTCCAAGTCTGGACAGGATAAGGTTCGAATGTACTGTCCTTTAGGTATACGCGTTCAGTTCAGATCGGGGAATCGCAAATTTTCTGTGCTCACTCGAGGGTCGAAGACATCTAGGGTCACGCAATCGTCTAAAGTTAACCACTCGTTTTGATGTCTGTTTCGAAACATCGTGTTTTATACATATGTTTATCGATTTCACTAATTATGCCGTTAGAAGATAAACTAGCGGAGAGCAGTAGATTCGTTCGTATACGTATATTTTTGTCAAGTTTTCGTTTCGAGTCAAGGGGGGCACTAATTGGGATATCGCACCCTTTATCCGGATCCGGTGTGGTTGTGGATTGTGGTAACGTCAAATTTGGGTTTATCATGGAAGTTGGAGTAGTGCTCCGTCGGATATAATGCATCGTCAGCAAGTACAGTGAGGGTCTCCACGAGAGTAATTGTTTCAATCTTTTAATTTCTTATTCTTTTCAACACCCTTTATCTAAAATAGATCTAAATAGGTGGCATGATATAGACCTGGTCTAGCATAACGTTCTTTGCATTTTATATGTTGATCTCTACGATAAGTGTCAGTTTTTGGTCTACCGTTCTGAAAATCGAAATTCAGTGAAGAGTCTTGCATTTGCAACACCCAAATGTTCTACGTGAAGGACAAGGAATCCATCTTCGATAAATTTGGAGAATTTTTGTATTTCAAACCAAATTGGTTAATTCCCTTCAATGGGTGAAAAGGAGTCGGACTTTGAGGGTTCAAAATGTTCATTCTATTTGAGCCAAAGTTTTATCAGTATCCTCAGTAGCTGTTCCGGTTACAGACCAACCGTTTAGATATTAAATTACCTTCTTGCCTGACTCAGGCGCACACGTTCAATGTAGTTCGATGATTCCTTAATCGTATTTTCACCTCTGGAGATTTTTTTGTAGTTTCAAGAATAGAGGCTTTCTGTCGATCATGGTGGTGCAGTTGGTTTGAGTAATCTCGCATTGTTCCTATTTTGTCACGGAAGATCTTTCCTATGTACCTGTATCGCGAAGTTATGATCATGAACTTATTGGGAGATGATAGGAATTTATTTCAGGCCCCAGATCTAGAAGGTCGAAGTTCGTCACCTGCAAGACTGAAAGAGATTGTTAAGGACGATGAGAAGTCATCCTACTTACCCCGGCCGATTAGGACTTTAGTTCCAGCTAGAGGCTTTAATTTTTATTACTATATCGTTCGTTACGTATTCCCAAAAGTGGAAGAACATGTGTCAGCAAATGGCGACTTTTCTGAGCGATGATCGCGCAATATAGTTCTCGTTCCTCAACCACATAGTGACTTTTTCCGCTTTCCTCATTCATTGCTTCGTAACGGTATCGAGTATAAAACTTGGCGTTCGACAACGTATACAGGGCCTTTCATACTTCAGAAAGGAAACCCGTTCATCTTAGTTCTAACGTTGGCAAAGGGTTGTCTTGCCACGCACTAAATAGACCGCTCTTCCACTTTTCTGTAGCCCCCCGGCTTTGTAGTCCAATGAAGCCTTTCACGCCTAAATTGTTCGAAATTTAGTTTATGCCGTAGTGAAACGGAGGTATAAGTGTTATTTCGAACAGTTTAGTAAGTGTGAAGAAGGCTGAATGAGCCTTAAGGGTCTCGCCACGGAGACCCTGAAGTTCAGTCGTGGAACTGAACTAGCGAGTTTCCAAGCGAGCTTTTCTTTATCCAGGTTTTTCGTCAACAGTGTGTGTTATGTCCCGCCCACCCTCCCCCAATGTAGATAGATAATGGTAGAAGGGGCTTGGACGCACACCTGGAACTTCCTGCTAAGGAAACAGTATAGGTACAAACGTCGGGCGCTAGATTTGAGATCATTAGATAGCTCACCAGAATAGCATAGCCTGATTACAAGGCCCCTCTCAAGCTTAACAAAGTTGACCCATTCATATTGCATACGTGAGCCAGAGCCTACACTTTCTTATTACTGAGAATAACCGCACAAAATTAATATCAATGGTGGTGATGGTGATGCTATTTCGCGCACCTGGTTTAATGTTGGAATTTCGCAAGCTAACGTTGGAATTCGATGATCCGTCTTCAAGTGTTTGCTAGGTTAGTTCTGGACAAACCGGATAGGATTTCTCTAGTTTTCAGCTTTTTTCAGAGATTTTGATCTCTTATTTGCTCTTTCTCCCTCTCCCTCTCTCTCTCTCTCTCACTTCCCTGTCCCTGTCCCATTCACTATTCTTTGTTCCTTCTTTGACTTGTATTGTTGTTTATACATCCCAATGTTTGTATATGTTTTGTAAAGTTTCGGATCATCGAATTGTCATTGATTGTATGTTGTTGCACACTGTTGTTGAATGAAGCCTTTCACGCCTAAATTGTTCGAAATTTAGTTTATGCCGTAGTGAAACGGAGGTATAAAAACTATTTTCAATCATAGAAGAAACAAGCAATTTATTTATTATATTAGTCTCTTCGCCACACACATGTAGTGGCTCTATCTCCCTAAAATGGTTGATTCGTTGCTCGATTGTTATTTATTCATTCACGAACGAAAACGTTAGTTTTTATCCTTTGATCTCTCTTATTTTGATCTCTCTCGCCCCGCCTTTTATTAACATGAGACAAACCGTTCTCTATAACACAGCGTGTGTTGTTGTTGAACCGTTTGCTAGCTCTATATTCTGTTCTCTCTCTGGTATACAATTATCTTCGTGACATAATAAATCCTCAGAACGTGTTAATTTGTGGCAACCAGAATAAGTCATTCAAAATTAAAAGTCATTAAAGTAAAAGTCATTTGAAAGTAAAAGTCATTAAGTACAAAAACAGTTTAGAATCAGAAATAAAGTTTTCAAAAATTTTCGTATTTTTCAAATCCTGACTAAAAGTGAATTAATGACTTTTACTTTTGAATGACTTTTACTTTAATGACTTTTATTTTCGAATGACTTTTTCCAGGTACCTTAATTTGTTAATCATTATAGTTGTCCTCTTCCGTATCAAGTCTAGGTATAAAACACCTCTACTTTTCATAACTAATATCCTTAAACCTTAAACTTTTTTCTTAAACTTTCGGTATCCGATGTTGACTGTTCAAGTTCATCCTTCAAATCAAACTTTCAGACCATGGGGGATTCTGGCCGCAAGTTGACGGCGTCCGAGATGATTCGCATGGCGCAGAAACAGTCGAAGGCCAGACTGGCCCGACTGGAGAAGATTTCACACAGTAAGCTAACTTACTTTTTTTCTAAACTTGGACCTTACATTTTTGACCTATCCATGCGATGTATATAAGACCTGGCAAACTAAAAGATTTCGGAAAAGCTTATATATTTTTTCAATTTCTGATGGTTTTGTCGAATTTAATAGCCTGCAGTGAACAAAACGAGTTATTTCAGCTAAACTAGACTTATTATTTCAATCAAAAATGGAAAAAAATATGAGCTTTTCCGAAATCTTTTAGTTTGCCAAGTCTTATATGGTATTTCAGCAAGGCGAACCATGTGTGGCTGCTGGCTGGACTTTGTTAACTTAAAGGAAAGAACTTGTCTTCTTTATTCCGTCTTATTAACTGGATGGCGTTTTTCCTCGAGAAGCCTCTGTGGTTGTTGTCATAATAAAACCGAACAAGAAACAAGTTTTTCAAGCGTTTGATTAGAAATTTTCAATGTTGTTCTGGTAACCGTAATTATGCATAATATTTCTGTTGTATTTACCCAAAGAGCAATCACGAATCTGAATACATAGTATTCTGTAGTTTCGTAGTTTGGTAATCTGTATCATCCTGACGTGTTCATTGCAGGCGACGGGTCGATGGGAACCAGCAGTATGATGGGTTGCTCCGTCTCTTCTCGGGCCAATCGGACAGCACCCGCCGCCAGTTCTGATCTACCCAACACTTCCGTCAATCACGTTAGTTTCAGTCTATTCCATAGATGCGATCCGGTGAGCTGGCCGGAGTGTTCGTAACTTTTCTTTTGACTGGGATGGAAGGACATAACTATTCCACAGTTGCCGCAGTTTCTGGAAAATTGCCTAGATCCTAGAGGAGACTTATACCTTTTAGTTTTTTCTCTGTGGAAGCGTATCTAATCCAACCCTCCAACTGACACTATCCCACCTATGATCTATTCGAGGTGATGTCAAGTTAAGTTAATCATGGGAATTTGACATTTGTTTTGCAAAATCAAGATGTTCATGGGTATTTGAATCAGAAAGGTGCTTTCTTTTACAGAATGGTAATACCTTAACGTTGTGGCGAAGGTGTAACACCTGACTATTCATTCGCGATTGCCAAGTAGTTAATTTCAAGAGGGTCAACCATGCATTCGTTAAAGGGTCACCTAAATAGTTAACAAAAGGGTAGTTAAATAAGAAGTTCGTTTTTATTCTGTTGATACTCTCATCCCAACCACACACCAGTTGAATTGTCCGAATAGTCGGAAAAATTCGATAAACGTGTCACTCTTTCGCTTTCCCCGAAAACGAGAGAGTTTGTCTATTTTTTATGCAAATTCATCAATTTTTACATGTTCAATTGAAAACATGTTACTTTATTTGTTGAATATTCGAACCTTGCTATGATTTCAACTGCTCTTTTGTTTCAGCCGTATTCGGGTGCCACCCCCGCGGAGACTCGTGTGTTGGGGGAGAGAAACCATAGCTACTTGCCCCCTCCCACCCCCAGTCCGATATCGAGGGAGAAGGACAGTAAAACGGGCAACAGGGGAAGGAACAATGCAGCCAGGTTGGCAATTCTGGTTCATACACTAGTGAGGCGCGACTATACGAATACGACAGAAAGTACGACAAATACGTGAACTTCAATGACTCTGCTTTAAAATAAGATTTTTTTCTTCAAGTAGTCGATTTCCTGGTGCATTTCTGTGTATTCAGACAAATTTCCTGAGGTATGTTATCGTTTCGGATCTTCGATAATCATAGCCAGATGGGGATGGAGTTATTGGGTATTGGGTTTGGGTGACCAAACTCGTTTAGCCTATGAGGACTCTATCATTTCATGATCAGCTGTCAGTTTTGGAAGGGTTTTCATCTATTAAATAAATATCTTCATTTCAATGGTTGGCTTGATTGGCGAAGATTTCAGAAATTGTGGTGTTTAACTCACTTGATACTTGATTTTTCAGTGTCCCTCCATCAAACGACTGCCAGAAACGAAGTCGAAGCGCCGGCGGCGAACTAAAGGTTTGTTTAGTTTGTTCTCATAACTCAGTCACGTGAAGTAGAACGCATGTATCCTTCAAGAGTAAGTTGAATTTTTTATTTAATGGTATAGGGACCTGATTTTTTGTTCACAGTGACGGATTGACTTAACTAAGATGTTTCATATGGTTACAAAACTATAGGAGGAAAACGGGATGTGATGATGACAACAGGAGCCCGTTTTCCTGTTTAAATACAGTGCTTTTGATTGAAGTCATTCTAAATTTTGCCTCACCCTTCGCATTTAAGGAACCCTTTGGAGTTTTTCTGGATATTTAATTCAGTTTACTGTTTACCTTACGCTAGAGTTACCTATTACCTTCTTTCAAGAATCACCTAATCACCTTCACCTCCTTTCTTCCAGTCCCCGGCCCCGCGTGAACAGAAGGTAGCGATGGGTCCCCCCTCGGTGCTGCATACCTCCATGTCCGGGCTGACCGGCTCGGAGCAGCTCAATTTGCTCATCAACTCCCGCTCCTACAAGATTCTACGATTACTGGCGAAGGGAGGCAGTGCGAAGGTACATAGGTTTGACTGAATACATGAAAAACATGGTTTATTCGATATATAGTCATTGAAAGAATGTGCCCCCTGCCTCTCACTTATCAAACAAAGAGAAACGAAAACGGGGTCAAAAAAAAGTTCTATTCAAAGGAGGGAAGATTATATTTCATATTCGCGCAATAGTGATATTCGCGTTTGAAGTATTTCATTTGAATAAGAAGCTATTTGGAAAGATTTCTTCGTTTCTCGTATATGGAAGATGGTGGTATGTCATCGATAACAGTTTACACTCAATACACAACTTTTTTCCTATTCGGACAACTGTCATAGGTAAAATAGTTCAATGGCAGTGCAACTAAAATGAACGTGCGTAATCTCAAAAATGGGCTAGATAGCCCTGCAAAAGTGACTATTTCTCCCGTTTATCGCGTTTAAAACGGTTTTCGTATCAAAAAATGTGCGCATTGTTCTAGAAATAGTGCAAAAATGAGCATAGATCGATGTCATTTTGACGGGGTATTTAGCCTATGACAACTGTACGGGAGTATGTTCAGGTGTACACGGCGATGGACCTGACGACCCTCGAGTTGTGGGCGGTGAAGGTGGTTGAATTGGGCGACGACGAGCAGATGAAGGCGGCCTATCTGAACGAGATCCGGGTACTCGAGAGTCTACAGGGACACGCACACGTCGTAGTACTACATGACTAGTTAGTTTTTCAATCGATTACTTGGTACCCCGTATGCAGGGGTATCCCGATGACCAGAGTAAGGCGCTCAAATCTGGCGATCATACCCTTGCGAACTTGTATGAATAGCGCCAGTTTTCGATCACTGTGAATGTGTGAAGTATCTTTTTCTAATGTATTTTAGGGATTAGCTTTCACTATTTCATGTGCGTTTTTGCAGTGAGGTGATCGACGATACGCTGTACGTGGTGCTGGAGAAGGGAGAAACGGACTTCAATTCCTACCTGAAGGAGCGGATTCGTCGCAAGGAAGTCAATGCGAATATGGTCCGCTTCTTCTGGTCAGAACTGCTCAACTGCGTCAAGGTCATCCACGATAAGAGTAAGTTGGTCTCACTTTCTCTCTCTTGCTTTCTCTCTCTTTCTTCTCTCTTTCTCTTCCTCCCATCTCTCTCTATTCATCAATGTATTTATTTCAGATATTGTCCATTCGGACCTGAAGCCGGCCAATTTCCTATTCGTCAATTCTCGACTCAAATTGATCGATTTTGGCATAGCCTCATCGATTCCCACTGATCAGGTACCATATTTACTTTTTTGACATTATCGATTTTTTTAAACATAACTGCTGGTTTCGTTTCTGTCTTTGCGAAAACTCGAAAACCGTACATTCTGGTTTTGGCGCTAATTGCACATTTACTTCATCTAGAATCTAGAGGACAACTAATGGTCGGTTTTTGATTCGATACCCGTAACCTGCACAATATAACTGCATTATTAATAATGAATGATTCAGACCTCGGCCCTGAAGGATACTCTGATGGGAACGCTGAGCTTCATGCCGCCAGAGCAAATACAGCCGGACGTTTTGGATGGAACCTGCAGCAAATACAAGGTACGTTTCTGATGTATTCGATGCGCCAGTGTCAACTATGCTATTTTCCGTTGTTACAATATTGCGTTCATCAACGTTGTTTCAGTTGCCGCTGAAGTCTGACGTGTGGTCTCTGGGATGCATCCTCTACTACATGGTCTACGGCTATCTGCCATTTAATAACTTCAACAGTCAACAGATGAAGGTGGTTATTGCACGTTGTTCTGAAATAACTAGGCGTGGTTGACGGCTGTAAATATGACGTTTAAAGAAAATTATGGAAGTTATGTTTGGTTGCTACTAAATCGATGTACATCCTAATTTTGTTATTCTAGTTGTGCGCTCAGATACTTATCCTAGTGGATATAAATGTAATGGATATAAATAAAAATGTGGTGAGCCGATAGGAACTTTTCACAAGTATAAATTCGTACACCTTCTTGCACATTGAAAAGGTTAATTAGTTGCGTTTTTCAGGCGGCTGCCATAGTGAATCCGAACTACGAAATTCCGTTCGCGAATTGTGAGGACGACGATCTTTTGGATACAATGAAGGTTTGTGAATGTATCTCAAAACGATTCATTAAACCTGAAATTGAGTTTTCTGGAGATATTTCACGAAGTTTTGGTTGAAAATAACAAAGAAAACGTAACTCTTTGCTTTTGTGTGTTTTATTCGTCAGCGATCGTTCTTCGATTTTGTATATAGTCTGCGTCTCTCTTTCAGCAATGTCTCGTTCGTGACGTCACTCGTCGAGCAGATGTGGACACTCTACTGGCTCATCCCTATCTATGTAAGTTCGCCAGGTTTTCCACCATCACTATAAACCGCCGCTTAATAACTGAGCTTCTGAGTTGTAGTAGAAGAGAAACATTCATGGGACTATTTTGCTGAAAACAACTAGTTTTTCGATATAAAAACAAGAAGCTTGATTATTTTGCATCAAAAATGGGCAAATATCCCGGATATTTTCGAAAAGGGAGGCAGTTTGGCGAGTTGTCCTCGCAATTTGGACAACTTGACTGTAGTACGTTTTGAGCGGGTCGGCCCAGCCAGAAGTCGTCGCCTTCGCTCGATTCTCCGCTGCCCACGGATATGGTCAGATTGGCCAACGAGCTGAAGGAGAATACCCCGAATACGATGGCCAGGAAACTACACAAGCTGATACTCAGAAGCAAGGTGGACACACATACTATAAAATCAACTTTATCAATTCGAAATTTACAATCATCTTCTTTTGAAAATTCAATACCAGTATTATACGAAATGAGCACTTTTTTATATTTGACTACGTATAGATGTGGCCATGTGGCATTGCATGAAAAACAGATCATTTCCCCGGATTACGGTCAAAAAATTAGTTTATTTCTTGAGTTGTTGTGGCTAATCGGACAACTTTACTGGTGTGCACTCGGTTGAAAAAAACGTATACAGTCACTCACATCACCCTGAAATTATTGAGAAAAGTAGAGTCGTTTATGGTGATAGTTTATGGTGACTAGAGGTAGAGGTGGGCACACTAATACAATACAATATACTAGAAGTAAATTTAATAGTCACGTAAAGAAAGCATTCTAATGAGACTTTGTGATTGCACGTTTCTGAGTTCTGCTGTGTTTAACATGTTCCACGTGACTGTGCAAATGACTAACTGTATAGTTTATTATTTTACATACATGGCCACACATTCAGTAAACTGCGTATTAATTCTTGATTTTACATGAAAAATAGATAGTTGCCCCGGATAACGGTAAAAAAGGCCATTTCTTGCGTTGTTTTGGGTACTCGGACGACTTTACTGGTGTGCACTCGGTTAAAAAACGTATCCAGTCACTCACATCACCCTGGAAATATTGGGAAAAAGTAGGGTCGCCTGATGGGTGTTTCTTCATTTTCATTGCTATAGATTTTCTAGAGAAAAGCTAATTGAGCCTGTGTTTTCTTCACGTATTTTCTAATTTTGTTGTTTGCAGTCACGTGATGCCAGAGACGACGTGAGGACCACACTCGATTTCGAAGAAGTTTGAGAGAAGATATCGATTCTATCAGGGATTCGCACCGATACTCATTCTCCACAATTCGTTTAGCTGGTATTTTCTCCGATTGTATCTCCTTGTAAGAGTCTCGATTTATCAGGTGTAGATAGAATAATATCACTGAAAAGTAGACACGTGTTCTCACTTGTCTTGTTCCTGTTTTCACAGTACGTACGCCCAAATAGTTAGTTCTCCTTATTTTATTAGTCTTCCGCGTTTTTCGAGGTGTTGAGTCAATTTTTCGTTCTTTTTAAGTGTTCTCCAGACTATTTGTAAAATGCGTGTAACCTCTTCTCATTTATCATTGTTGGATGACGACTTTTTGAGAATAGTATACCGTACAATATTGTCTCCTACTATTTCGGTTGTGTGTATAAGTGAGAATGGGATGTATTCTTGTTCCATTTGTTCCGGAAAATCGTTTCTCAATGGACACGTGTTTAAGGTCTCACGTGTTCTCACTGGTTTTGATTCCGTTTTCACACTTTGACCTGTTAATTAGCATGTGCCCACCAAGGTTTCACGACATCGGCTATCCTTTTTGCTCACTTCTAGGTGTATATTTTTCCTTGTCATGTCCCTTTTTCATTCATCTGTTTAGGTCAATTTTACGTGTTTTGAGACTGCGTTTACTGTACAATCTTTTCACAGAATACATATTTTACAAGAGCTGCTTGTTCTATTCTGTTGGACGTTGACATCGATGGGATATTTGACCTTTTTTAAACTTTTGATCTCTAGTTGCACGAAGTTGGTAAAATTACTTACTTTATTGCTTGTCCAAGACAGTAAAATTCCGAAATATAGTTGTAGAACTGGCAGTAGCTAACTAATTCTCAAACTGTTAGCAGAAATATGTCAAAACTTCTCATTCGTTTATGATCAAAATGTAAGTGCTCTATTCAATGTGGTTTTCTTCAACACTAGCAGGTGAACATTAACCCGGAAACCCGGATACGTGGCTCGTCCTGAATTTCCCCCAAAATGTATTGCAAAAATGGTTTTGAATAGTTAACCGGGTAACCCGGTTAATGGTTATCTGCTAACGAAATAGCCGGTTCATTGTGGAATTGGCTACAAAATGTATCTGTGTTCGCAGGTGTATGGAGGGCAAGGGTAGTCTTTCGGTGACGGGTGGGGGCATGAAACGGAAATCGTCGTGTCCGTTCGGGGATGGCTACTACAGTAGACTGAGTCGACTTCTTCTCTCGGAAGACGAGGGCGCCGTGCAGGAGCTGAAGGACTGCGTCAAAATGGTACGTTCGCCACGTCACAGATTCAAGTTGGATTCTGGATACCAGGGGTGTTATCTCTCTGCCCCGTCAATTTAACTCTCAGAAGATCAACCTTGTGAACAAGCCCAGTTCAAATTAAATCTCAATCGTTGTGATTTTAGTAAGATTCTGAAAAAAGTTTCCTATTCATGACGTCATAAAGAATTCTGGAGAGCCACGTCACTTGTGAATCAAGTAATTAGTCAAAAGTTCAACAAGTGCTTTTCAGGTCACCTCGGCCAAGCTGGCCCCCTCAGATGAGTTCTGGGACAGTGGAGACGAGATGGTCCCTGATGCAATGAAGATAGGAACACAGAAGAAAACACAACCGGACAGAATGCGCATCATGAAACTGGACAATGTGCCGGAGAAGAAGAGGGCGATTAGCAGTGCGGCGGAGATGAAGGCCGGAAAGGTTCGTGGATATACAACACTTACTTACTTGATTCAAGTTTTCTGGGTAATTATGTATGTTGCGTCTTTTGGGATAGTGACGTATCACGTATGTTTGTTTTATCTTAACTCTTCTTTCGAACTGTAACTGTTTTAACTAGAGTTCCATTCGTAGTTGTTACAGAATGGCTCTCACCAAATATATATCGTCTGACCTTTTGGGAGAAGTTTATTTGTTTTAAAATCTTTATAATTAGATACTTGACATTTCAGAATTGTAGGCTATACCTATAGTTTGAAAAAGTCTTTGAAAACATATTTATTCAAAACACATATTTACTTCATTCGTGCCAGCTTACGGGCAATTGTTCTGTGAGCGCACAGATCATTTTCCCAAATCTGATGTATGTCCAGATCAAACTACGAATTTATTCCCTCCCTCCCGCTCAACTCTATTGTGCTAAGCCTCAGTATTCAATAGATTCTCGATGTGTAGTCAACACTAGGTTGCTAGCTAAATTTATTGTCTTCCTGAGGTAAATTTCATTTGAAAATGGTATTTTTTCTTCAGGTCGAGGAACCGAAATCATTGCTGAAGGACAGAGAAGTGTCTGTGGAGAGATTGACCGATGACGAGGACGATAAAGTTGGTTTCCAAATTATTCATTTATCCACATTCAAAGTATGTGGCCCTATCTCATCATAGAAAAAAGTAATAAGGTTTTCTTCTTCTGAGTTTCCGTATTCTCTACGCTATTTGACCAACCAGCTGGTAACTTGCGATCGTTTTTACTGATCAGTTACAAATTCCATAAGCTGCTAGCTGCAGGATGTTCTCCAAGATTTTGTTATTCTGTATACCTTGATTGATGACTGAGAATCTGTGCAGTTTAAGTTCGGATCGATGTTGAACATAGTTTCCTTCCACACCCCACAGGCAGTCTAGGTTGACAGTTTTTTGGGAGGGGGGGGGGGCTTAGGTATCATGCATCACACGGGTTTTCTAAATGTGGAAGGGGGGGGGGGTGTTATTCTCCTCCCTCGACTTTTATTTGCTCGATAAATGCACGCTATCAGTGGCCATTTTCAGCTGAGATCTGTAGCCTTTGCTCGTTCAACTTTCTTTATGAATTATACCTCCATTCATAATACCGACGTCAATTCAAGTGTACATCGCCACTGGGTAACGTGTTTACAACAATAAACATAATTAGCAATTGATGTATGGTGTGCTGGTCGACTTGGGAAAAACTAGTCATTAATCAGCTAAACATACATATTCGATATCTTTAAAAGGTGTCTAGTAGTAGAAATTTGATAGCATCTGAGTATGGCAGTTGTGCCAACAATTTGCTTCTTGTATGAGAAAGACGAAAACTTGAAACTTGTTAATGTTGCCACATACTAATTTCCGTCCAATTCCAGCTGTGTTCCGTGTGTGGTCTGCCGGCGGCTTCCAGCAACCCGGTTGTCACCTGCGAGGGCTGCAGCACGTCTTATCATGCCAGGTAATCTTCAAGTTTGTGTTCTTCTGTCTTCGCTTATGTTGTAGCGTTTTCGTCTTCATAATTATTGCCAAAATCATAATTTCATTTCGATTTGTTGTGTTGAAATTCTTCGGATGTCGAATCCTACTTAAAAATAGACTGATTTTCTTCTTGTTATATTGATTAAATGCAAGACTCACGTAACAATGTTGAATAATGACACAATTGAAAAATATTTCGATCAAAAAACAGGTTCCTTTTTATAGAATGGTGACAGCTCACTGTTTTTTTTAGGAAGTGGGTGCGGTTCAGATGATTCTCGTACTTGTTCAATTTAGCTTGTTGTGTTAACCTTTACATTTAGAATATAAAACAATGTTATTGAAGCAAATACTTTGAAGAAATATTTTGATGTTTCCAGATGCCACGAGCCGGTCGTGGATTCGAAACAAATGGCTGACGACTACTTCGTCTTCATCTGCTCCAATTGTGACTCGACTAGTCGAGCTTCGGTCGGTTATTTATCTTTTTCTATTCTATCCTTTTTGTATTTTTACGTCGGGTTCATATGTTTTACGCGTGAAGAGTGAGGAGAACATATGCGTATTGATTCTCGGCGACTTAATGCTGAGTAGATCGATACACACGTATTAGTCGTATTTATTTGATCTCAACCATAGTGCTCTCATTTTCTACTGGTCACAAGAAAGTACAAACAAAATATGGTTCGTGCTAGAAACGTAGCCCAAACGTTTGTCAAACACGAGAGCTATGTACTCGGAATTCTTCTTGGAATTGTGTTTCTGTAAAGCACCATCTGACATGTACAGTATCTCGTAGTTCCCGTTCCCGCAACAAGTAATGCTGTTCATCTCTCAAGGTTTTCGAAAAAGCGGTCGAAGATATCACCCATTCAAGTAGTCGAGAGCTCATAAATACCGGTATAGTTTGTGAATGTTGCAGAGTTCTCGTTCGGCCAGTCCCAAACCGGGAATCAGTCGTTCATCTGACGAAAAAACAAAGGTAGGTCAAATTTTCAAGAAATTTCTACCCTTTATCCGTAAAATTTGTCCGTTGTTGATGTTGTTATCGCTTACTTCAGTTAGTTTTTGATAAGCTGTCACTTACATTCTCATTCATGCGGGATTGACACTGTAGATTCGGTCGGAACAGCTAATGTTTGTAGTTTGATCCCGTCATAGTTTAGTCGTCTTCCGAAAACATTCACGTGCATGTAGGTTGAGTTACAGCTCAGATATTGTTATTTACTAGTAATTTCTTCTGATATTTTATTGTCATTTATCCAGGGTGCATCGAAGACCACGACCGATCTTTCTGCCACCTTCGCTGCCTACAAAAAGAAAAGTGAGTGGAAAGTTGATCAGGTTTTTCAAAATTCAATTCTCCTTTTAAAGTTGTTGATGGTTTTGACCAAATGTGTTTCTCTTTGACATTGACGCCATATGTTACCGCTAAACGTAACGTATTCACTATATCGCTGATTTTATTACCACCCCCGCAGAAGTAAATAGTTGGAGATACTTTTTATTAACATTCTTTCTATCGAAAAACATGGATAATATTGCATAATGACGGAGCAGATCAATAAGTTATTGCGGGCCACTGGGAGTGTCCCTAATACTATTCTAGTTCAAAGTTCAAAGTACAAATTGTTCAGAGGAGCGACAGATGATTCGTGCCGGGACGCTGTCGAAGAAGTGAGGAGATTGTGAAAAGAAACGCATCGGACGGGAAATGGGCGTTTAACGGCCGAATCTGAAACAAACGCCGAGCTTAGTGATATTTTCAGTATTTGGTCTCATTTTAGTCTGTTTATTAGGTTGAAATATTGAAATATCTTTCTAAAAATACTGGTGATGCATATTATTCATAATTATGTTTTTTTATTATTCCCTGCTGATTAGTTGCAATCGTGAGTTATTGTTCTCTTTTTATTATGTTTTCCTTTTAGAGTAGAAGTCGAAATTTAATGAGTTTAGATTGTGTATATTTTTCCACAGTTGATATGAAACTTGATAAATTAAATGATGATCAATATGTATCAAGCAATTGGAGAATTATTAGGAGAAAAGTGTTTAGAAATATTTTTATTAAATAAGTTGTTTCCACACACCTCATATAGGCGGACTTGCGTTTTTCCATGTCCATGTGGTCCTCTGCCTCTCCCATTGACCGCTTTCCGAATCTGAAAAGGTTAATTTGAAATAATTATAAAATGATTGTTTTTTTTACTACGAATATCGGTTTCGGCTTTATACCCTTTTCGTTGCCCAGAATAGTTTCGCTTTATAGTGTACGGTGAAATTCTCGAGTTATGGTAATCTGAGTGGAAGTAGCCGTGCAATGGTTTTTGTGCTCTTAAAAACAGTGTGAAGTTCATTACACCTTTCTGGGAATAGGTTTAAATTTTGTAATTTTGAAAATCTATCGCCTTTTTCGATCGATTTTGTCTACCTCATGTAGGCGGATTTGCGTTTCTCCATCTCCACTGGCTCCTCCTCCGGCATCGATCGCTTGCCGAATCTGAAGTATTGATTATTTCAAATTTTGTTTAAAGGTTCAGAAATGAAACCAATTTTTTCCGGAGAACAGCACTTACCGTCTTGTAATTTGAACTTGCTTCGCTGTAATATACCACAGAAATCTTGAAAATTTTCTATGAGTCACTGTTTTTTGATTAGTCAATTGAGGTATTGGTAAAACCATCAGGATTTGTGGGAGCGGTCATGAGTTCCTTTAGAACTCGCACCCTGAATGCTACTCTGTTAATTTTTGTGAAGCAGTCAGGGGTCACCAAAAACTTTGGCCGAGTACTGTAGGAGCCGCTGTAGGAATGATTTAGACTATATAGGTCGCCCCTGGGAAACTTTTCGCTACTAGAAAGTCTAGTACAGGATGAAAAGCGGAAAATACCGGGTAATTTCACATACTACTGTATTGAGAGGGTGAACCGACCTCATGTAGGCCGACTTTCTCTTCTCCATATCCATCATTTCGTCTTCTCCCGCTGAACGCTTGCCGAATCTAAATTATGAAAAAATGTTTGTTTGTCCAACGGTTTTTGTTACAAACTTACAAACTAAATCAATTAAATGGTTTTGGCTTTTTGTAAGCTATGCATTAGAAATAAATCGTGAAGTTGACAAAAAGTGAGTGGCTTGCTCGCCGTGGAATTGCCGTGGAATCACCAACATGTGTCAAAACACTACAAGTTTGGTCATCTCCTTTATTTTGTCGCTGATTCGAAATAGTTTTAGTTGTATATATTACTGCTGTTAGAACCGATCAAACTACAACTCACCCCTATACCGACACCTAGCATAAACCTGTCCCGTTAGTGCCTCACATCGCGGTCAGTGAAACTTTGCAATAATAAAGTTTCAGCCGAATTCGAGTGACCGAGATAGGCTCTACATTGTTGTGTAGAGAAGTTTCTGTTCTCTCAGTAACATTTCAAAACATTTTAACATTTTGATTACCCTTCCCCACCTCATGTAAGCGCTCTTTCTCTTGCCGAATCTCATGAAGGCGCTCTTCCTCTTCTCCATGTCCAATTGTTCGGAATCCTCCCCGGTCGCCCGCTTTCCGAATCTGAAATGGGAATCATTCCTACATTCTTTTCCCATCGAGACCTTTCAATGTCCTGTCGCTTTACAAATAGCTTCTCTCTTTTTTATTGACAGCTTGAAGCGCATTTCGGCCCGCATTAATTGTCTTCCACTGAGAGGTCCGTGTATAGAAGACCTGGCTGTTTCGAGAAATGGTAAAAACGCCTTTTCTTTAACAAAATGTCAAAGTGACAACACCGCTTAGTTCTGTACGAACCACGCATATAAGAAGCCATGGCACAGTTATGTAACCGCGGAGAATCGTATTGATTCAGGATCGAAACGATTTTGAGTAACATCTCTCACTGAGCCCATAATTAATTCTACAAATCGTTTATTTTTAAAGAGAACTTTTTAGACAATGTAAATGTAATTTTACAACACTTTACACTAAGTGACAGTGTTTCTACGTTTTCAGTTTATAGTTTGGAATCTCAAGTGGTATAGGAAATGCCTACTTAGCGTACATCCACACACTTCCTTCCGTTTTTCTCAAGTGCGTTGGAAAAAAGTTTGAAAAAAGTTTGATCAGAGTGTTAAACTAAAACTGCGAATCAATCTTACAAAGACCGAGTAGTCTGTAAAGAGAACCAATTGACATACGCATTGCAAGGTTTGCGAAAACTTTACCACTTCACGTGCCAAGAAACTGTCTCGAAGTTTTCCTTTCCTACTGTAGAGGGTCAGATATAAGTGAAACGGACCATACCTCATGTATGCGCTCTTTCTCTTCTCCATCTGAGATGCCTCGTCAACGAGCATTTCTGGGTCCGACCGACCGAATCGCATGTACGCCGATTTACGCTTCTCCATCTCTGAAATCACGTCATAGAGGTTGCATGAATGGACATAACCAAAAGTGGAATTTGGTATTGAAAGGAGGCGTCGCTAACTGAGAAGTGGCTTTTGGGCCTAAACATTAGAAGGCCAGGTGTCCGTCCCTCAAAGATTTAGGTCCCCAGTGAAGCGAATCAGTATCTATGACGAATCTCTGGAGACATACAGAGAGTGACCAAATATTGGTTCTAGTTTGATGTCGTCGTACACCATAATTTGTGTAGTTTTGTGTATGCACTGATTTCGTTGCGTAAACTAGGCCTAGACAAGAGACTAAGCTTTTTTTGTGATGAGATAGTTATCCAGCTTTCAATATATTGTTACAAATTAGGGTTGTTAAAAAATAAACTCGAACTCGAAAAACTCGAAATAAACTCGAAATTTCGAGTTCTGAGTTCAACTCGAAACTCGAAAAACTCGAAAATTTCCGAACTCGAAAAACTCGAAACTCGAAAAACTCGAAACTCGAAAAGCTCGAAAATTTGCAGAACTCGAAAAACTCGAAACTCGAAAAACTCGAATTTTCTGAAACTCGAAAAACTCGAAACTCGAAAAACTCGAATTTTTGAAAACTCGAAAAACTCGAAACTCGAAAAACTCGAAACTTTCAACTCGATTAACAACCCTATTACAAATATATGCTTGGTTTTTCGTTTTTCATTCCCAAGTTACGTTCAACATCCAATTGTAACGCTTGTGCATTTACTCGTGATTTAGCAAAAGTTCGAGATCAGGTGAAATTAGACGCACAGCGCCAGGACGAGGCCAATACGTCACGTGTCCCTGAGTCTCTCCATAAGTCCCGGATATTTCTGAGTAGTGACGTCATGTTTGAGAGGATTCTCGCGTGACGTCATTTTTTTCAGCAAACTGAAGTCTTCCCCCGTTGCTGCGGTGATAATCCGGCAAATCGGATAGAAGAGTTTGCAGCCCCAAATCGGTTTTCCTATCTAATGCCCCACGTAAGAATACGTCAGACCAACGTCAATAACAAAAGAAGCCCGGATGAAACGATACCTAATCTTAGAGAAACAATCGCCCTACCCGGATGTTGAGAATACATTGTCACAATCGGTTGCCCAAATGATGTACTGTATAATATCTTTGTTCTGTTGCGTGAAACCCATGTCCTGTACCACATTATTGATTTTTGAAAGTCTGAACGAGACTATGTTTCATGGAATTGGCTGCTCATATATATTGGATGATGAACAGATAATGTGATCTAGAGTAACTAGTGGAGTTTGCACGATTTTGACCAACTTGGGGTAAATATTTGAGCGTGTCCTAGATTGAGACTAGAGAACAGTTAGCATAGGTTTGCGAGATATGTAATTATCTAACTTTCCTTTTCTTTCGAAACTAGAATAATTCGTCGTTCCGTTGTCTGGGAGGAACTACGGCTGCCCGCCTATGAATACGCTAATCGGCCACTTTCAGAGATGTCAGAGAGACAAGGTTCACGAGAATACTAACGACTCAGTAGAGAAGGTGATCTAGTTATAGTTTGATCTCTATGCACAGCAAAGATCGTGTTTCCAACTGAAACCTAGGGTCATTAGACTACAAACCTAGCAGATTTGATCAAGAAGTACCGTTTAAGCCATGCTCGAACCCCTACTTTGTCAACTATCACAAGTGAACAGTGACTAGGCGCCAAAAAATAACTAGAAAGACCGGAAAAGGTTGAAAGTAAGGTAGAATGACTCCCCCTTGAATCGACCAGTGATCGAAGAGGACTAAATAAAACAGCATAACGGTATTTTGTTCTGCCGTGTTTGCAGTATTGATTGACTTTCCGCGTGTCGGCCACCATTCGAAAACGGAAGCTCGACTTTGGTCACCCCCTATAACCTATAAGTGAGTTATGAGCCAACTCAGTCTTTGCAAGACAGCTAAATGTGGGAATGTTCCCATGATATTTCGGTACGAACGTTGATATTCGAGTTCAACATAGTGAACTCTTGAACTTTTTCTCTGATTTCAACTACCTATTTCAAAAAGAGCTGCCCATCTTCGTAAAAATGGTGAATAATCTTACAATATCATTTTGACTATCATTGTCAGTTCATTTTTAATATTATCACTCATTACAGGGGGTGTTATAGTTCGCACATTTCCCAACTGGACTTGGGCAGTTTGCCAATGAAATTTCAAGGCAGTTTTTGAACATGTTGAAATACATCAAAACAATAGAAATTGATGTGAAGGGTTTTTCCCCTCAGTCATAGTCCGTATTCAGGAAAACTTTCTGTAAAATATATGTATTCTCTAAATAACAGCCTTCCGAAGTTTTTTGCACGCTGCCAACGAGTCTAGTTGGAAAATGTGAGCACTATAGACATATGAGGAAGTGTGTATCGAACAAGGGCCATGCGGATTGCTAACTAGTTGTCCACTCAGCTACAACATCTAAATATGGCTGAAAGGTTTTGTAGTTGTTTCTCCATACGCCGTTCAAATGTTACACAATGCTCCCTGAATTCTTGCAAGCCTCGAAACTACAATGGCTTTTTCTCGAATATTAATGGGAGAATAATTGTCTCTGGGTCACCAATGATTAACCACTATTAGCATTCAGAATGATTTTCAGAACTAAAGTAGAAGAACATAAAACTGTTCTTCTGTAAAAAAATTAAATTCGGATTTTATGTTCATCAAGATTTAAAGAAGGACGATTATGTGGTCCAATCGCAACGTTTAAGTCCTTTAAATCGCAATACATTTTTCAATTGCAGTTTAAAGGACCGTTGTCACGGGATTGGTCCACATAATCGTCCTTCTTTAATAGTATTAATTGAGTATTAGCAAGTTTTCGATTGAATAGTCAATAAAAGAAAACAGTTAAGTAAACTGAAAGAGAAATCAGTTAAGTAAAGTCTAGTGGTTGCGTGAGCTTCCACATTTCTCGAGAATTAGGACTTGTTCGCCAACCCATTCTAGTTGTAGTTGGTTCCCGTTGCTCTGTGGCCGAGATTTGTGAAGTGTGGCGTCTAGCGAGTTCAGACTACAACTTTGATTGAGTCATCCCCTTCATGCAGTGTATTTCAGTGGACCATGAGATTTCCTGCCCCCCGAGAAGATTAATGTAGTCTGTCACCAATTGACTCCAGCCTCTCAATTGAGAGGAAAACAAGGAAACCGAAGGAATACTCGTTCCTTTTTTTATCAAAACATGTTTAACAAAAACTTAGGTTTTATAGAGTTTGTAAATATTACTCTGTGAATATACTTTAGCCTTCGTTATTCCGCATATTTTCTTTATTCTTTTGATGAAATCATGTCTTTTGGAAAACACAGGAAACGTTTAATTCAACAATGAAACAGCTTCTTTCCTTTTCAGACTTTCCAACTACCCTCCGCACTTTTCCTACTCGCCTCTAATGCAAATAGTTGATGAAAAACACCATCTCAATCAACGTACATCTCCCGTTGTTGAAAAGGTGTTGATTAGAGAATAAGTAACAACATTATGACGTTTTATTTGGTCGAGTAAAAGCCACGTGAAGACTGATTCATCGTATTGTTAATGGGTATTAACTCTTCCTGAACTTATTTCGCTATATTTAACAGGTGTCCAAGTAACGCTTTAGCATGAGCTAGAAGCTGCCCCCATTCTGGCTGTCACCAATACTAGATTCTGATTATACTGCTAGTCAATTGCACAGTCACGTGAAATATGTTAAACACAGCAGAATTCAGAAACATGCAAAGACGAAAGTGCGCGATTCCTCATTAGAATGCAAACTTTACGTGACTAATCAATTTACTTCTAGTATAACAGTTTGTGTCGTAATTGATATATTTTTTGCTTTCATGGCCAACTGAATATATAAATAATCCTTATACCATATATAGTCAAAGGCAGTTACTTTCTCACATTCAATTTCACGTTTTTTTTCGGCTCGATTTTGATTATTCGTAGAGAATTTTTTTTTGCTATAGTTCCGGTCATTCCTACAGAGACTTGTCAGTACAGAGTACAGAGTTGCCAATGAAAATTCCAGACCATTTTTCATCACTTTGGAGTTTTTCAAATAACTGAAGATCGTTGTTAGCGGTTGTTCAGTCTTATAAGAACACGTAATTGGAAAAATTTCTCAGAATACTCATGTCTGCTGTAAGAAATAGGTATTCAAATATCTTGGCACGATGCCAATGGGTCTCAGTGGGAATGAAATGAACTGTAAAACGTACCGCCGGGCAACTGGTTGTCTTCGTAGGAGAAGACACAGGAAACAACAAAAACCAGCACCAAAGCAGCCGCGTTCATACTCAAGTCTGGAAACATAGGTTATTATGGGAAGCGAGCAACATGGGACAGATGTCTAGGATTTTGTAACAGGCACTGTGAAATGGAAGAGAGCCAACAGATGAAGGGAACAACTGTACAGTTGCACGATCGGTTAATGAGATGTTCACACCCTATAGAATAGTAGTGAGTAAAGTGGGTGAAGAAACAAAACAAATGTAGTTGTGAAGCACGACAACTTGTATGTTGTGGTGTGATCTACATTTCGGATTTTTTCCATTCAAACTAAAAAAACAGGTTTCCTACTTTCATCACTTTCCTACACCCTATTGTAGAAATATAATGTGATATTACGAAGAATATTCTTGTGCGTTTTGGCACGAAGAAGTTTGCAGGTTTCATGATTACGAGAAGCCAAAGAAATGATGTGGATATGAAGCCCTGCTCTATTAATATAGGGAAGGGAATCCAGCTTCTCTAAGAATGTAGTTGCGTCAACTATACAAGTTGTATAACTAACTGTGTAACTACTATTTATACAAGATCAAGTACTGCCAGTTTATTCGAAATGTGTTCAATCGAAAAGTGAAACATTGCTTCCTCAATTAGGGCTTTGAGTTTTTGTAAGAATTGTTAGGGTCAACTACACAATATTGCCACTAGACAGACCGAATTGTGAAGTATTTGTAAAGAAGGTTTGCGTGGAACACCTTGGTTACATCTCCTGAATAAAGCATCACTTGGTGGGGTTGAAGAATGGAAGATGACCTTTCTATAGTGAAATGACGTTTTGGGGGAGTATTTGAGAGAGAGAGAGGGATGAGAGAGAGAAAAAGAGGAAGAAGAAGTGAGAGAAAATTGGAGAGAGAGAGAGGGAGGAGAAACAAAACTATTGGACAGATTAGATACTCTTTCGGGATAAAAGCGTTGTATGTCGCTTATTACCCCCACTCAATGAGCGCCAGATTATAAATACATCTACCGTATTGTGGCGGGCGATACTTCCGCATCCCCTCATGTCAGTAATGTGTTGCGGTCCAGAAAAAGACAGTTCTCGGTTCTATATAGAATCGGTTGTGAATAATGCTTCATAATGACAAACCATGGCCGTCAAACGATTGTTTTTGGTAGCAATAAGTGGTATGAAACAGTCTAAAAAACTAACTATTAGATTATGCTGATTTGAAGAGAAAGATCAAAGTATACACTACGAGAGAATAGAAAAGTCTCAGAAATCATGAAAACTAGTTTTTGAGCTAGTAAAATCTAGAATTTCCATGTTTTCGTTACTTTCCGCCCCCATTTTTATCATTCGACCCTCATTCGAATGAAATCCGATTCACACTTTCCGGTGAATTTCCGTGAAAAGCTGGTGGATCAGATTTCATAAATACTCGTCATACGCATTGTGTGAACAATAGGAGCTGGATGGGTTGGTATTTCCACGCAGATCAACAAAGTTGAAACTTTTAAGATATTATAGAACAAAATATATTTACTCATGGTTCAACACGTGACGTTCAAGGGTTTGGGGAGAAATCGGGAAGGATGGAGTTTGAAAAACAATGAAATATTCATAACAGCTAATTTCAAAGGTAAGTAGACAACTTGAGGGTTATCAGAAATGTTAGTATTAATTTCATAATGTTTTTGAATGGACACCAAAAATGAAGTATTCTGAACGATTCACCCCCTCCCTCATCAGAATATCGCGACGATTTGCATATCAGAGTCAATTATTCATGTCACATCATAATTGTGTACAACTCTATCTTCTCTATTCAACGTCTAATCCCTTAAAGGTAAGAGAAGGGAAAAAAGTGTACGGAATGAATCTAGGATCTATGAGTAGGATATTAGAACAGTACATTTTCCTGTTCTTGCAATTTATACTAAAATGCCAGGTATGAACAAATTGCATATATCAATGACTGGGACAATTCCCATGGGATATAGACATGGAAAATCTGGTACCAAGTCTTACGGTAACGGACTCTGAACTAAGTATCCTCCTAAGTCCCATACCTCTGTATAAAAAGTTAAACCCAAGTATAAAACAAACTTTTTCATCTTTCAACCAAAAATGAGGACATATAGGCATTAAAATCTAATTTTCTCACTAATTTCCATTTTTCCATTCAAACTTCAATTTTATCCACCAAAACCACAGTTTTACCGCATAGAAGATTCAAAAACTGGCGCGTTGGAAGACTCAAAAACTGGCGCGTGATTCTTCGAGCCAGGCCTGAACCTATAAGCCACGCCCCTTTATGTTCCCCTCTAACTACCCCAGGCTCTGTCTGAGAGGACGATCACGTTCTGTGAATGTGGAAGTCGTGACTTTGAAAAGGTTGAACATTAATCGCGAGAGTTTGTTGCCCCAGTATGCTGCTCAACTAATGTGTAAAACGATTGAATTAGCAAGTAACTTCCTAGATAGCCGAACAGATTAGTTTCGTCTGAACAACATCTAAGGAAAAAGGAAGGGGATGGAAGTATTCTGCATCTATATAGAACTGGGACACGTTTTACACGTTCTGAAGCATTTAGCGTTTACATTTTGATTAAACTTTATCTCAACATTACTAAAGCATTCAACTCATGTGTGGGAGTCCAAAAATACATGTGAGTTCACCCCGCATCAGCTGGTAACAAACTCATCCATGTCTATCTCCAGCCTCTACGAACAGTCCATTTAGATTCCATGTTCCGCTGTCGATAAACCTCGGCATATTGTACAATGTTGGGTTTCTTATTCGTTTCGTTTCGGGTTGAAGTGTTTCTTTTTTTTATAAATTTGTGTACGGCCTATTTCATCCGTTTGGTCACTTTATTGTGAATCAATTTTACAAGTACATAATATCAATATCAACCGTAGACGGACTGTCCATAGAGGGGGTGGAGATAGGCATGGGTGAGCTTTGTTACCAGCTCATGCGGTCCGCCATATAGATACCGCGGCGAGCGGGGATCGAACCCAGGTCTGTGGAGCGACAGCCGAACGCTAACCACTTGACCACTCGGCCCCTAATCTGGGTTTCGGTTCAAAGAAGAAATCCAACATAGTGCCTTTAATGTTGACATAGATATTAGGTACTGTAATAAATTGAAATTGGAGTGGAATCGTTTGTGATAGGTTAAAGGTTACTTTTCACATTGAAGCTTACTTTTAAGTCCACTCCGTTCATGTCTGACAACATTCTAGGGAGGATTGAGTGGATTTAGCCAGAAACGAACATCGTATCCGGGGAGAGAGATAATCCGAGATTTAGAAGAAGAAATTAATTCTGGCGAAGATGCGAAATGGGATGAATACCGTAGTTGAAGATGATTATCAGGGATAATCTGGGTTTTCGGGAAGCCTCATCAGGAGAGAAGAGAGGAGAGGGAAAAAATGGGATTCTTCGGACTGAGAGAGGAAAGAGATACAAAAAGATAGAGAGAGAGAGGGAGAGAGAGAGAGAGAGAGAGAGAGAGAGAGAGAGAGAGAGAGACGAAAAGGGAGAGAGGGAGAGATAAATAGAGAGAGGGAGGGGCAGAGAAAGAGAGACAAACGGTTATCCAGGTTGGTCTCTGCTTCATTTGTAGTCTCATACTTTCTACTTACTAATCGTTACATTTGAGAAAGCTTCACTTTGCACGTATCAAAAGCTGAAAATAACGAAAAACAGACACTTCTGTTATGAGAAGTTGAACTTCTATCGAGCACTGAGTAATTTTGCGAATAGTGGCATGTAGTTTTAAAACACCTGCACATTAGAAAAGTAGTTATTACTAATAGAATGAAAAAACATCATCTACTCCGAATGAATGACATAACTCTTTGATCTACACCAATCTACATTGATCTAGATGCTACATACACCGAACATTTTCCCGGAAAAACACGATCCCAGAATTACAATTTTCAGCTAAACTTGTAACACTTGAGGCGCAATTGATCATGTCTTACTAGTTGTCATCAATTGACAACTCACAGGGAATTTGAGTCATTGTACTCTTTACCAATTCCACTTGAACTCCTTTTTTACACCAATTTGCTAAACACTACAGAGTTACTACAGAAAAACTGCAAACTTTCAAGCACCAGAGAGCCAAACTGCCTGCCACACTTTTTTGATAGAGAAAACATAGTCAACGTGCTAGGAAGAGCTGGACCACCTGACTACGAACTGATAGAGCTGGTGCAGTCTGAGACTGGCTTTCCATTGAAGGCGGGATCAAAAGGGGCGGGGCTTGGAAAATGACGAGAGAAGAATCCCGTGATCTATCCAGGATTCGCAATGGAGTTATGAATAAATAGGACATTTCTAGGGGATAGAGTCTATATTATTCTCACTGATACTCCTACCAGTACGTATTGAACTTTCCATTGTGAAAGCAACTCACCAGCTTGCCCAGATACCTTTTTTCGAATGGGCAACTTGTTACTGTTTCCGATAGCATCTGCTTACATTTAACAAAATGAAACTTTCGTAGTAATACTGTAGTAGTCTCATCGAGCATGAAAGTCATCTTATCTGAAGGGTTAGGTTCTCTACATCGAATAACTGCCACCGAATTTCCAAAGGATGTAATCGTAAGGTTGGGTGAATCTGACTTAAAATACAAAATGATTGTAACTGAAAAATAGAGAGAAGAAAGGGAATGAGAATTGAGGATACATAGATGGATATTTCTAAGAAGGCGACAATTTGAAATAGAACCAGAGAAGAGTGAGGAAGACAGAGAAAGAGAGAGATGAAAAGAGATTCAGAGAGAAATCGGAGAAAGAGAAAGAGAAAGAGAAAGAGAAAGGGAAAGAGAAAGAGAAAGAGAAAGGGAAAAGGGAAAGAGAAAGAGAAAGAGAAAGAGAAAGAGAAAGAGAAAGAGAAAGAGAAAGAGAAAGAGAAAGAGAGAGAGAAAGAGAAAGAGAAAGAGAAAGAGAGAGAGAGATGACGTGAGTGACAGAGAAACCACAGTATGCCTATCTCCCGCGAGACCACTATTCCATAATGAGTTTTGTCGTTAGTTTACTAATTCAATTGTCCGAGACGAAATTCCGCTTCTCCCTAATAATAACTGCCTTTCATGAAGATGCGCGACTTTCACAGAATCCCCGTTAGAGGAATCGGTTATCCTTATTGAATTGAAACTTATTTGTGTGGGGAGAGAACAGAACAAGCCTTCGTTGTAGTTTTATATCGATGCACGCCATGTTTTCACTTTTCGATCGAAAAGCATCAAACTACAAACACAGCAGTTCAAAACTAGACGTGCCGAAGCGACCCGCTCTATCACTCAATTAAAATGACTTGAATTGATTGTCATGTGAATGTCACGTGGACCGATCAAACTAATATACGAGTTATTTGTGCTTACTGATACAGATGAAAGCAGCCCGAAACAAAACCTCTACTCAAGTTGTGTTCCCGTCTCCTTTAACTTAACCTGCATGTATTTCAGAAAAGTCTACAGAAGGTCGCCGAAAATGAAATTATACTTTTGTCTACCGTTGTAGTTGATTTGCATAAACAACATCTCCATATACACGACTGGAACGCATCGGGATCAAACTGTTGACACAGAAAAACGGTCTGCCCTTTCCTGATCGAGTCTTACAAACAACCCTCTGCACCAGTTGGTAGCAAGGTGGTGCCAAGGGTTGGTTGTAAGGATCATAGGGGTCATTCTAGCAGAGGAAGACTGTCATTCTCTCTTTATTCGCTTGTTTGTACTTTGATTCCAGTGCGTGGTGGCAACACTGAGTAGTCGTTGTGTGTGTGGTGATACAACTACAAGTCGTTCCCTTTTTTAGCCGGAATAAGTCCTGTGTTACTTTCATCCCCCCACCATGGGGGGGGGGGTGAAAGTTGACTCTGATTCTTAGTTGAAATGGAGCCTGGGGGGACATGGCAAGGGTGGGTTAAAGATAGGCATGGTACTTTTCACCCCCCCCCCCCCATTTACGTTAGGGGGGATGATTGTACAATGTTGAATTTAAATTTAGCCCTCCACCATTTTCTGTTGACACTAGTGCGGGGGGGGGGTTGTTGGGTGGGGGCAAAGGTAAAATTTTTCCCAAGGATTGTAGAACCGAGAACAACTGAAATATACTAGAAGTAAATTGAAACATCACGTAAATTTAGCAATCTAATGAGTAATCGTGTACTTTTCATTGCACGTCCCTGAGTTCTGCTGTGTTGACATGTTTAACGTGACTGTGCTGTTGACTTACAGCAAAAGTGTCGCTGTGAGGAATCGAACCTGATAGTGCCTTTACCTCGGACTTGGAGCCTTTTGAGAGAACCAATAAATTTTTAAGAACCTCTTTTTCTTTGGTACAGAACGTGCATTTTACCAGAGAGCACCCAACAACAATCAAATCTGCTGAGGAAAAAAAAGATGAAGATGAATTAATCCGGGAAATGTTGCATGAAATTGCTGCATTCCCGGGCAAATAATAATTTAATAGGCAGTTATGGTTCAGTTTGATTCGTGCACCAACATTTGAACATTGAAAAATGCGGTAAAAATACGTCTTCCATTATCGGGGTCGAAGTATGAAACTCACTGTATTCTGTGCGAAATGCACGCACAGCATGAATACCAATTTGACGGACA